>CM056458.1:662923-2080423 GCA_029783895.1 Triplophysa bombifrons
GCTCTTTTATTAGAAAATTGATCTTGTCCATCTTTCAACTGCATTTTGAAAATGTCCTCTTTCTTTTTAATATTTCTTCTCACAAGGAGTAATAGTTAATGAGTTAATATTAGGGATGTAACGATTTTGATCTCACGATGCGATTTAATCACGATTTTGAGGAAAATTAATCCAATGCAGCACAATTTTTTGTAAAATGAAAATATGTTTTATTATGTCAAATAATTTTAAAACTAATTTGAAATAAAATAAATAATTCTAAAGTCTCTTTAATATAAACAGACTAAGACTGTCTGTGCTTTTTTCTAATTTATCAGCATATCCACGTTTACCAAGTTTGCAGAGAAACAGCGACTCCTGCTGTTCAAAACACGTACTGCGATCTGCATAACGTCTCGACCGTCTTGAATCGTCACACACTTAATAAATTATATAAAAATAATGTTCAACCGGCTCACGGTGAATCGCTACATCCCTGAATAATATGTTACTTGTCTAGCCAAATTTAGTATCCATAAATGTACATTTCGAGAAGACAAACCATTATTTAACAAATAAGAAAGCTGTTAAAAGTCTTTCGTTTTGCAAACATTTCAGTGTTTTTATTTAACCTTTTTTATGAATTTTTCCTTTTTCTTCTTTTGATTGTGATATTGTGTTATTTTATATTTTTTTATGTATTTGCATAATGTCCCTTTTCGACTGTAACACTTATATTTGAATAAAAAATGTAGGGCGGGACTTGATTTCATGTGATTGAACTGATTGGATCGTGAAAAGAATGAAAGATTATAACGGTAGTTTGTAATCTGTCAGTCATTGCAGCCCCGCCCTCGCGCCGTCCCTAATGACCGGAAGTAAAGAGATCTCGTTTCGAGAGGTGTTGGACAGGGAGAACATTATGATTAAAGATCACAAATACATTTGAATAAAATAATGATGTGCACAGATAAATACTTCACACTATGTGAAACAGTTAGAATGATAGTTTTTTATTTCATAGCAGCTTTAAGTGTGTAACTTTTTTAAACAGATGTCAATTTTCTTAAACTGCGTCGTCTACCTGCTCAGCTGTTGATGAACAGGTAAATAAATTTGAAATATCACTTTTTAAAATTGAGGATGCACAAAAGCACATACATGAACTTAAATCTAATAGACCACAAGTCATTCTTAATTTTTTTTTTATTTCTGGCAAAATCCCCAGGGGATTGCACATACCTATGTGTAAATGTATAGGATAATGCAATGTAAGTCGCTTTGGATAAAAGCATCTGCCAAATGCATAAATGTTAAAATGTTAAATGTTATCTCAGTGCATCAGACCGGCCGTCATCACACTCAACATTAGTGACATCACAGTCCAGAGGGGCGTGTCGGAGGCGGAGTTTCCAGGGTCTTTAAGTGTGGGCTGGACTGCAGCACAGTGTTGTTGATTGGCACCGACGCAGGCGGCGTAGGCCATGGCGTGTGCGATGTAACTCTGCTCATAAACACCCTGGAAGAGATGAGCCATGGGACCGCGAGCCAACAGAGCCACGTCTTCACCCCCGTGAGTCTCTGAGTCGAGCGGAGCGGCTGACTGCTGAACATAATCTTTACTCGCTGAACAAACATAAACACAAACACATTCACACACAGTCTACTCAGTTTGGGTTTGTGACAGAACGCGTCTTACTGGTGTCAACTTTGCGGATGTCTGGACGCTTGTTGTTTACGATCTTGTGTCCCGGGCCGTTTCCGTACATCAGTGTGGTGTAGGGTAAAAAATCCAGAGCGAAGATGGGAGATTTACCTGAGGAACACACAGGTCAGAGGTCACTATACGATCACACGCACGCATGCAGAACACACGAAAGAAAATCACCCAGAATGCTGTTCCCCCGGAACGGATAGCCGTTAAAGGTAAAGGCGTGGGAGTGGTCGGCGGTGACGATCGTCAAAGTCTCGTTCTCATTGGTCAGCTCGAGCGCCCGGGCAACGGCGTCGTCAAGAGCGACCGCCTCATGCAGCGCCATCGATGCTCGACTGTCATGGTGTGCCTGATCAATACGTCCACCTGTGAACACAATGGGATTTGATGAATGGATTCATGGATCATGTGATGGACGGATGTTTGTTTGTTTACCCTCCACCAGCAGGAAGAATCCGTTGGGATTTTTCTTCAGGATCTGAATGGCTTTCTCTGCGGTCTCGGCGATGGAGGGATCCATGTGACTGTCTCTCTCTACATCAAACCTCAGATCGCCCGGCTCAAAGAGAGCTAGAGAGAGAGAGAGAGAGAAAAAGAGAGAGTGAGAGATTAAGAGAGAGAGAGAGCGAGTGAGAGAGAAAGAGTGAGTTAGAGAGAAAGAGAGAGAGAGAGAGAAAGAGAGAGAGAGAGAGAGAGCGAGTGAGAGAGAAAGAGTGAGTTAGAGAGAAAGAGAGAGAGAGAGAGAAAGAGACAGAAGATCTGTTAAAATATGTACACATCTCAGACTGACACTGTGAGGGTCTCTCTCTCTCTCTCTCTCTCTCTCTCTCTCACCCATTAAGTAATCTGTTTTTTCTGGGTCCACAGCATCAAAGTCTGTTTTATTCCACACGTATCTGGCCACCTGCAATAAACACATGACAGTCAGTCTACACAGTTTGTGTAGAAGATGCCTTTTGTCTCTCTCTCTCTCTCTTCACCTTCTCCTGCTTCATGTTCAGCCACTCATGGATGAGGTGTCGCTGATCTTTTCTCTGGCCCTGAGCGCTCACATCGGTGGGATACTCCGGGTCAGGAAACCCTTTGGGGGTCATGTATTTCCGTCCGCCGCCGATGATCACCTGCACAAACAAAACATCCGTTTCATCTACGGTTTGAAAGATCGGGGTTAAGAGCTTCTAAACCTCTGACGTCTCCACACAGAGACTGTCACAAACACATGTGTCATGTGTGCTGCTCGAGCTTTAAAACACAAGATTGTGAGTGTGTGTCTCACGTCGATGTCTGTGTTTGAGATCAGCTGGACCGCGATGTCCACACAACCATCAGTGACGGCGGCAGACGGCAGATCAGCGTCGCTGTACCATGTGCGGCTGGCACTGTGAGCGTATGAAGCAGCCGGTGTGGCGTGTTGAACGCGTGTTGTCGTTACTATGCCAACAGACTTACCTGAAGAAAAACACACACACACTCTTTACAGTTATTCATTATATTAAACACACACATTTAACATTACACACAAACACAATGAGTTTATTATGAGATAAATCATGCTGATAAACACACACTTTCTATCAGCATTCTCTGGTTTACGACTTGAATAACAAGATAACATTTATAACATTTAGGTAACATGTGTTTGTGTGGAACAAGATTGTGTGTGTGTCTTACCACTACGAGTTCTCCTAAACAACAGTCAATTTTGAGTTAAGACTTAAAACTGATTCACAACGCTGCTGAGAGCCACTTTTACTAATGAGCAGAAAGACCTCTTATCTAAGAGAAAGGGGCGGGGTTGACCTCGTTGCTTTGGATGATGTCAGCAAACTAACTGACTATGACCACATTGATTGGCTAGTAGAGGATGGGTCTCTGTCCGTCATTTAATCACAAAAATGTTATAGAAATAAAACTCAAAAATCATGTTTTTATTGTGCATTCCCTTGTGCAGGCCCCTTTCACATGGCGTCACGCATCTAGCACCACAGAATGGACTTCACCAAGTCCCTTAAACAGCTGCCACAAATACAACTAGATGATGTACAACATCTTACAGACACATTTTCGTTTAAGACAAGATCAATGTCCAGATAAAGAATACAAATTCCTAGTTGAACAGACATTGTTTGATTATGAAGGTAAGTGTTTTGTTTTCTTTTTGTGTTAGCGAAGTGCTAGGATAAGTACTTGAATACGTGTTCTGTCAGTTTTTTTTCACTGTTGTTAATTTCCAGAGCGATGGCACAAAAAAGTTCTTCTTCATGTTGGTTGCAAGACGGGTGTTATCATTAAGTTAAGTTACGTCATTGTGAAAAGGGCCCATTAATATCAAACAAACTGCAGTTGGGTTTTTAATTAAGAAATATTAACTAAAAATATACAGCTAACAAACATAATAAAACAAACACACGATAACACAATAAAAACATGATTAATGAAATATTTTAAAAGGAGTCATCCGTTTTTGCAAATAAACGATATATAAAGTACATGTTCAGCTTATTGTCAGCATCTTTCCTGTTTGCATCTCATAAACATTTGGCAGTTATAAGCAGTCTTTACGGTTAAAGCTCATTGTCATGAAATCTTTCTATTATCCTTATGATTCAAGGCAGATTGCCAGTGTCACAGTCATTTTAGGATTGTTGTGAGTTGGTCTTCTCAAAGGAGCTTGTTTTAGCGCTAAACACTTTGTGATATACTCTTAGCAAAAATCTGCAAGTTAGGAGCTACTTAGGGGCTACTCACATTTCGCATCTTTTTGAAAAAAAAACGATCAGTTTTATTTTTAAATCATGTTTATTAGTGTGCATCGGCAAAAACAGCTGGGCCAGTATTCAAGAAACATTTTAAGGGCAGATTCACATTTCGCATCTAAAACCGCGAGCATCGTTCCCTATTTGCGCACGCGTCTACATTTAAAATAACAATTTTATTTGTATAAGGGACAGTTAAAATGTTTATTATGAGATTATTTATTACGCGCAAGATCGTTATTTTAAATGTAAACGCGCGTGCAAATAGGGAACGATACACGCAAAATGTGAATCGCCCCTAAAGATGTTTCGTGAATACGGTCCTAGCTGGTTTTGCCGATGCACACTAATAAACATGATTTAAAAATAAAAGTGAACAAGTTAAATAAAATGATTAAATGTGAACAATTTTGTGAGGTTAGGGTCAGAGTAGAGGCACCTGCATCTTTAGCCCATTTGAGGATGGACGTGACTTCATTTCCCTTCTGTGAGCTGCAGACGCCGTTACGAGCTGCCGCGCTCACACCCACAACATTCAGATTGGTTTTTACTCCACACAGATACGCTGTAGCGGTGGACGCGCTGTCGGCTATCTGAAAATCCACTGAATACGTCTACACACAAGCACATATCAGACAAAAACAAGCTACTGGTGACATCAATGATCTGCTTTATGACATTAAATATCTATTTTTGTTTTCCCACATGATTTGAGAAACATAATGTACCGGTGTAGAATTTTCATAGCAGCATAAATTACACAAGAAAACTATTATGTGTGGAGTCATGACATGTTTAGTGTGTGTGGTTACCTTTGCGAGACCCACATACGGGAATGTGTCCATGTTCATGACGGTCTCTTCACCCGTGCGGTTCTGTAACTGACCCTTCAGGATACGCGCGGCTGTGATGGTGGTCACACCCATACCTGACCAACAAAAACACACTCCATCAGCCTCTGATGTACTATCAGTAAAAGCATTTCATTAAAACAAACTGTCATTTGTGTAAATGTCTATCACACTCTTCTGTTTTTGGCTAGAATAAACTGGAAGTTTTGTATCAGTGAAAGTTTGTGAAAAGTTCTTACCGTCTCCCAGAAACAGCACAACATTTTTGGCGACGTTAGTGTTGAGTGTGCGTGACAGAGATGAACGCAGTGTATCCTGAGCTAGACTCCTCCAGAACTCTGGATTCTCTTCTTCAACTGAAACAATGACACATACACTAAAATATCATCTCTCTCTCTCACTTGTGCACACTTTATACTGTGTATCTAAATTAATATATTATTATTATACATTTTATTTATAGGCACCTTCCTATACACCCAAGGACACCGTACAATAAAATAAAACACAGTCCTTTAGACCATAAATACAACATGTAGCCAAAGGCAATCACTGAAAAGTCGGTCTGAGTTTTAAGAAAAGATTTAAAAGCAGAAATATTTTCACTGAGAATTGCAAAAGTCTATCAGAGATGTAACTAAAGCACGTACATGTTGCTGTGTTCTCAAATGAAAGAGACGGACGGGGCGATTAATGTTACTTAAGTGATAATATGCAGTTTGGACCACACTGTTTTTGTGCTTCAAATGATAAAGTACCATAAAGTTGAAACCCAAAGTTTTACCCTGAGACGAGTCAGACAGAGACAAATCATCAAAATCCATAAAAGAACATTTTTTCTTTGCCAAAGTGTCTTTTGAACCAACAGGCAAAATTTCCGTTTTACTGCGGTTATGCTTCAGAAGATGTAATGTTAACCGCTCCTTTAACTCAGCTACACAATCTGAGAGAGTAGATGGAGGAAAATGTGTAGATGGAGGTTCTACAACATAACAGTGAAAGTGGATATTGAAAAAATGTTACCAAGTGGCAGAAAACAAATGATAAATAAAAGAGGACCCAAAACTGAGCCCTGCGGAATACCAGGATGTTTAGACGGCTTAAATGTAAAGTGCTTCAGCAGTAAAAACTGAATACGATTTAGTAAAATAAGACAGGAACCATGTCAGAGCGGTTCCGGTAATTCCAACTGACTCCAGCCTGCTTAACAGAATACTATGTGAAATTGCATCAAATTTTGCACTCAGATCGATCAAAACAAGTATCGATGGAAATCCCAAGTCTTGACACTGCTTTGAGGCAAGGAACCCAGAATGAAATTGTTAGTGTTATGCTTTTTATGCCTAAGAGCTCCATCGAGTCCCATGAGCACTGAAAGAGCAACTTCTGAGCAATACCGCTGTCCTCCATGTACCAGCAAATCAAAAGGAGTCATGAAAATGACTAAAAGACTTTGAAGTGAAGTGGGTTCTCTTGCATGTAAACTGAAGTGGATCTAATTCACTTTGTAGGCAGTGAGACGCATGCATTGATTTTATAAACAGCTCCCAGTAAAACACACACACACACACACACACACACACACACACACACACACACACACCTGATGAAAAGCATTCACCCACTCACACTTCAGTGCCAACTAGACGGTTATGCAACCACCCCTTTCTCTCTCTCTCTCTCTCTCTCTCTCTCTCTCCCTCTCCCTCTCTCCCTCTCTCTCTCTCTCTCTCTCTCTCCCTCTCCCTCTCTCCCTCTCTCTCTTTCTCTCTCTCTCATATGATGGTAAAGATCATGATGATCTTATACACCATAATGTAACTGCATGGACTTCACCGAATACCGCAGTAATACTACGGTAAATCAAAAACTGTGCCGTATTTTAAAAAGGGATGGTTCTCCCAAGAGATCCCAAAACCACTCACACAACACTGCGGTCTTACCTGAGGCACAGGTGATAGAAACCACAGACAAGAGATAACAGAAGACGGACAGACGTATGGTAACCATGGTGAGAGGAACAGATGGATGGCCAGAAAAACCTTCTGACGGGAGAAAGTGTCTTCTGAGACACAAACCATAAATCAGATCATACCCTGGACCTTCAACCCTCCTGTGATGTCAACATCTCATCCACCAATCAGAACAAACATCAAAAGAAGATTTCATCAACAACCTAGTCAATGCAATAAATAAAGTTGTTTGGATATTAAATCGGAAGTATGTGAAACTCAAATACACGTCAACTTATAAAACGATTAGATGAAGTTATTTATCCCGTTAACAGGTTAGCATTGCATGTTCACAAGAAAGTGTGTGTGTGTGTGTGTGTTGAAGAGGACCCTTCACCTTAATCCTTCTGGGTTCGCAGATTAATAGATAGAGATATGAGGATTATTATTATGGTGTGTAAAGCTCAAGGATTCACAGATCATAGACACACAAGACTCATAAAATGAGAGAGACAGCTTACTGTCAGAGTCAGACAGACAGCTCTTATGTAACGCACGCACACACACACACGCACGCACAGCAAGTCAAACTTTACCATCATACACTTCACACATGACAAAAAAGACTACAATATACTACATTATTTACTATAGTAAACTTCACTACTAACACTACAGTGGGATCTTACTAAAGTGAATACTACACTATTATTTTGTCACACATGACAGATAGGCAGGATCAAAAACCAAACACACATTGTGTGCAAGGTTGCATTAATCAAACAAATAAAAGCCTCATGAAGAAAACAATGGGCCCGAGTCTCATTTCCTAAAAAACAATGTGCTGTGTTCACACTATGAAAAATAAAGCTAGAAAACACTCCAGGTGTTTGGAATAACACATCACTGTTATATTTGTATTATTTGTGTAAGTAGAAGTACGAAATATCGTGAACGTAATACAAATTCTATGTTAATACACAATATACATTTTACATTATTACAATATACATACAACATTTATATACATCCCATTGCAATAAAGTCTTGCTTTTAATGTTTTTAATATAGCAAAAATTTAGAGACGGATTATCATTTTTTATAACCACAGCTTTACTACACATATAGCTAACGATGATTACAGTAGTAAAACCATGCTTCATTTGTGGTTAGGATCGTTTAACTAGAACAACAAATGTGACCCTGGACAACGAAACCAGTCTTATGGGTCAATTTCGAAATTTAGATTTTGATAATAATCTGAATACGATTTCTATTGATGTACGAGTTGTTAGTATAGGACTCATGAATCTGAGTGCAAAAAAATCTAAATATTGAGAAAATTGCCTCTGAAGTTGTGAATCAGGGGCACTGCGGCAGAACATTCCCTCACAAAAATAAAGTTTTTATATATTTAAGGTAGGAATCTTTACTTAATATCATAATGATTTTTGCCATAAAAGAAACTTAACTGACGCATTCAATGTATTTTTGTCTTTTACTAAAAAAGTTCCCGTGCTACTTAAGACTGGTTTTGTGATACAGGGGTCACAAATGTTAATTTAATTTGTATTAAATCATGGATAATTGTCATAAGAGAACCGTAATATTCAGTAAACAGTCTTGGATAGAAAGACTCATCTTGTAAGGAATAGCTTGAGAAATTGTCGATGACAAAATCAATGACTGAGGTAAGAGAGACATCATGTGGCCATGAGAGGAACTGACCGATGTGAAGGAAAAGATTTGGTAATATATGTGACCCGGAATCATCTCTTCCTCCTCTGTGAGCTAAACTGGATTTATTGCATAAAAAGATGAACCTTCGTCCCAAAGACCTTGTAAAGAAGAAAACAACACCGCAAAAAAAGTGTGAGCATTACCCAAAGAACATTCATACGTGATCTCCTTTTCATTGCAATATTCTTTATTATCTTTCCAGTTTTGAATGTGAAAAGAGGCATTAATTTCTCTCCATTAAATAAGTAAAGCAAAAAAAAAGAGAAATATTTACATAATTTCATTAAACTATTGTCCATAACTAGAATCATTTTACAAGCCGGGTGGTTAAACCGCAAAGGAAAAAAATGAAATACAGAAAAATTATTAAATGGCATTAAGGTTAGATTTTTTTATTATTGGAAAAAAAAGAAACAAAAAATATATTTACAGGGCACTCCTGAAATGCAGGACGCTGAAAGGCATGTAGTATTCATTCTCATCCAAACTCCATCCAGCCGTTGTGTGTTCTTTAAACCCCTCTGAAGGACTTTATTTGTATATATTCAAGTGGTAATAATGATTTGATTTGTAAAGTCCACTACACGTGCAGGAGGTGTGCGTAACATCCACCACACGCAATTCTCCGCTCCTCTTTTTGATTTTTTTTTGTGTTAAGTTCAGAGAACCGTACGTCAGGTCCGATCCGGCCGACAGAAACGTCATCGACGTCATCAGCAGCAGCAGCAGCAAAAAGTTCAACATTGTCGCATGTTCTCACGCTCGCCCCGTCCAGAGCTCTGAAGTGGAGGCGCAGTTTGCATTTTTCTTAAATTCTTCAGTCATAAAAAAAGTAGAAAACAACAAACAGCTGAATTCACTGGGCTAGATCTACACTGAGGCAAGAGAGAAAGAAACGTCGCTTCTCCTCCGTTAACAGCAACTCGCTCCACAGCGAACTTCATCTGGAGGCTTCGAAAAACAAACGCGCAACTCCGAGCAGCTTTACGTCAGCTAGTGACATCGTAAATTAAGAATTCCAAGCGGCGATGTCATCTGAGTGCGGTGATGTCATCAGAGTACGTCTCCATGGCAGCGGCGTGACACAGGAAGTGGCAATGCTAAAGACTAAAAGCCCATAAAGTTCGGTGAGCAGGTAAGGCTTATACTCCTCCAACACTCTTCATTGTCATTTCAGTTCAACAGCATTTTGAAATTTGAAAAACAAACAAACAAACAAACAAAAAAACGTAAAGTAAAGTAGAAATGTCTTAATATTTTATTATTGAAAATCTCCCAATGTTTGTTGTTTTTTGTTCTTTTTTCCACCTTGATGCTCCTGTGTAGTGGGTGTGGTCAGAGATCTAGCTGTTGTCTGATTCGTCGTCAGCTTCTCGTAGCCAGGTAAAGAAGGCAGTGACAGATTTGAGGGCAACGCCCTTGCCCTGCTGTTCCGCCGGATCTTTACAGGACTCCCATTTATAGAAGCCATCCTCTTTGATCACGTCCTCGTCGTACAACACGTCAAAAAACATCCGCAACAAATCTGCAGAGGGAGAAACAAAATGAATAAACATCTCAAGACAGCTGCGATTTTTGTTGAAGTCCCAGTGAAATTTAAATGACAATTCTTATTTTTTCATCAAATATTGCAGCGTTTATTGTAAATAGTTTATCAATGTGGGTTGTGCTCTTTTTAAAATTCGTGTGCCCTCAGTTAAAATCTGAAAATGCACTTCCCTCCTGCAATGACTATCCATATTAAATGAAGTATGTTATACGGCTGGGGCGGAGCATTTGATAACTCCTCCCCTTCAACGTCAGTCTGCTGCTAGTTCTATTTAAAAATACAATGGCTGTTTTTACACATTAAATCGCAGAGAAAGAAGAAAGCCTCTCTCATTAGAAATTCCATTTCACACGGATAGGCCGCAAAATTTTGAACTTAAACAATTGAAACTTCCAGTTCACAGGGACCTTAAACTCAATCATTCATCCGTGAACGTTGTTTCAGATCTTTGTGGAGACAAATTGAACAACTTACTGGGCGGCTGCTCCATCTGCACCATCAGATTCTGTAAAGCGTAAAGCGCTTGAAGCTCCTTCTGTTCATCTTTAATGTAGCGCTGAAGCAGCTTGGCCCGCCGGGTAATTTCTGTAGCGTCAGCTTTACACGGGTTATCACCTTAAACACATGATGAAATCAAGAGGTCGAACTCCAAAACCACAGTCAGCGGTCTACATGGACAACATTTGAACAGACATAAATAGGGATGAACCTGATTCACCGTCAGCCGGTTGAAAAGCGATTATCATATGTGAGATTCAAGCTGGTAGAGATGTTTTGAATCGCAGGGGTCACTGCATTTAATACAAACTTGGAAAACGTGGATATGCTTATACGTATTAAATGTTAAAAATTAAATTAGTTTGTTTAAAAAAATGAATAATACAAAAGTGTCTTTAATATAATTTAATTTGGTTTAGTTGTTATTTGACATAAGATAAATTTTTATTTTACAAAGAAATTTGTTTGAGAAACGTTAAAAGTGCAGCTGTTAATTTCTAACTTCTCAACTCATTTTGTAAAAATGAATCGTGAGATCAGTATCGTGAATTGCATCGCGAGCCGAGTGAATCGTGACATCCCCAGACACAAAACAAAAGATGTGGACTCACAGACGATGGCCGCCTGACAAACCGCCATCATCAACGCTCGCACAAACCCGTCAGATGCTGCTTGCTGCTCATCCAGGTTGGCCTGGGTAGGAAGTGAAGGTTAAAGGTCATGAGAATGACACTGATATGAACGCAACAGCTCATTAGCAAGGGAGTGTGAACAGAAAAAGTTATTCTGATTGGCTGCGTTTTGTTGTGCCACGCCCCTTTATGGTGTTTATTGAAAACAGAAAAATTGTGTCATGGACACACAGCTGTACCTCCACCCAATCAAAGACCCTCTGGTTGTCGGCTTTCTCCTGCAGGAGTCGCTCGAGCTCCTGCGAGATCTCCTCTGTGCTCAGAGACGATTTACTGCTCTTACTCACACACTCCTCATCCAAAGTCAACTCCACTCCCTACACACACACACAAAGATGTTAAACTGGTTTTGATGACACTGATTTATTGATGGATGAAGATTGATCTCTCTCCGACCTTTTCCGTGACGAACTTATTCACATCCTCGTCTTCTGGAAGGAAGTCTTTCCAGTTAAGCTCCGCCTCCTTCCACATCGTCCCCACCTTCTTAAGACTCTGAGACAGTAAAACACAGGTTCAGACATCACAAACACAGTTTAAATTTAATTCGGTGGGGCAAAAACAAAGTGTACATTAATTTCCAACATACCATTCCTTTACAGAGAAGTTTGAAAATCTCTGCCAGTAAAACTCCAGCTTTCCCAAACGGCAGCAGAGGTTTTGCCACTTCCCTAGAAACACAACGCAGGGGACATGAGAACATGCGAGAATGACGTTTCTGAACAGAACATGTTCAATACTAGTGGTTGGGTTTGTATTATCAAAGCTTGAGTTGGTTTCAAGGGATAGTTCACCCAAAAATGATATTTCTGTCATGAATGACTCACACTGGAGTTGTTCCAAACCTGTAAACATTTCTTTGTTTGGTTTAACACAGAGAAAGATATTTGGACGAATTCTTGTAACCAAATAGTTCTTGGACCCCATTGACTAACAGCTGGGACGATATGCTTATCTCCTGATACTAGCGTGCCGATTCAATATATATTGCGATAATCGAGATTTGCGATTATGTAGCTATTGCGATTCGATAAAAAAATATATTGTGATTTTTGTTTCCATGCTTGGGATTTAAACGAAATTTTAACGAAAAAAATGTTTAGGCCTCATTCATGAAACACTAGCAGAACGATTTTTGTGTAAATCGTTCGTAAAGTCGTTCTGATATAAATTCTGACGATGTCACTGCATTTAAATGCACAATGATAAGTTCTTTTGCCCTGTTCTTTATCATTTTTGCTTTTTAACTTTGGGTCAAACACAGAGCTCTTCACTGTCCTTTTTTTTAAAAGCCGTCCATTCAACGTGGAGAAGAGGCGGGACAAACTCTACATTAACCAACCATCATACACAACAATGGAGAAGTTAATATGACTGGTTACTGCATTTTCATATTAAGTAATATTCCTCAAAATAAGAAACTAGTATCAAGTAACAAGCTTTCCTGTCGCTCAGTGGTTAGAGCATAGCATTAGCAACGCCAAAGCATGGGTACGATCCCAGAGATAACACGGACTTAGAAAGAAAACAAACAATGTGTAGTATAATGCAAAAAAGGTCCCTTTGGATAAAAGCGACTGCAAAATGCACAAAAATGTAAGGAGGCTAACTGCTGCGGATATTCTAAATCACAGCACCCAACGCATCTCCAGAATAATGCGAAGTCCGTTCAAAGCGTTCTCAAGTGACATCATCTGGTCGTTTTCAGAAAAGCACCAGGTATTATAATACCAAAACCGTTTGCCATCCTATATTCTTCAAAATATCTTCTTTTTTGTTGAACAGAACTTTTATATGTCATTTTGTAAAATGTCAATTTTCCTATGGGAGTCAATGGGGTCGAAGAACTGTTTGGTTACAAGCATTCTTCCAAATATCTTTCTCTGTGTTCATCAGAACAAAGACGTTTACACAGATTTGGAACAACTCGAGGTCGAGTAAATGATGACAGAACTTTCACTTCTGGGCGAACTGTCCACCTTTAAGAAAACTATTTATGGGTCCTAAAAAACACAAACACTCATATTACTTGAAATATGGCCTTCTAATACTTATCACTAAACTGGTGTGTTTTATTAAACCGATCAATTCATCTGAAAATATAAAGTTGTCTTGATGGTTTGATTGACATGTGTCACCTGAAGAGTGAGCCCATGGGAATGCCCCCCTCGTGCAGCACAGGACAGATGAGTTCAGCCAGATACAGCCAGATGTGAGGAATATCAATAGCCATGTCTTCTGCCACCTCCAGAACCTCCTCCAACCTGAACCAACGCACACTTTATAATGACGTTCATATTTCACACAACGTCCAGAAGCTTCAGTCATGCGTGTGCGTCTCACCCTTTATAATACTGTTGTGTTGATAGTGTTTGTGTTTTGATGAGCTGGTGGAACAGTAAACCCAAGTGCTCTCTAGCGATGGCGCTGCGCTCCAGAGTCGACTCGATTCCCGCCCGCACAAACACGGACAACAAGGACGTGCAGTTCAATTCCACCACACACTGCAGCGCCTCCTACAGGACAGGAGGATAAGAACAGTTCAAGCCACGATGACAGAAGTTAAAGAAGAAAATTAAGATTGCTGGTTCATTATGAATACTGTGACAAAGGACATAAAACACCAAAAGAGATTCAGCACAGTTTTGGATTAATGACAACACTTTAAATACCTCTTGCCCGATATGATTCAAGGATCTGTGTCATTGCAAATAAGTGTGCCAATAAAATCATATATCACTTTGGACGGACTTCAACAAAAATAGAGGTAAGTTGTATGAATAAGAGCAAACTTCAACAAAAATAAAGATAGATGATGAAAACAAAAACGAGTGTGTGTGTACCTTGATGTCATTGATGTGTAGGTATTCCTCTATGATGGCTGTTGTTTTCTTCTCCAGTTCTTCTTCGGTCAGAGCAGGTTTGGTTGAAGCAGGTGGTGGAGTGGGAGCAGTCTCTCTCTTCACTGAACACACACCCACATTTCAGTAAACAGGTGAACACAACACACACCTTATGAAAGTTGTTTTGCGCATCATCTCACCTATCTCCCGGGTGCCGCGGTCTCTCTCTCTCCGCTCGTCCGTCATGCTGGACACTTTCCGGACCGTTTCCGCCGGACGCTGATCTCTCTCCCGACTCCTCTCGTCCTTATCACGGCTGAAGCTTCGCTTTCCGATGGCGGGGCGATTCCGGTCCTGCCGGTCGTCACGGCGATCGTAGCGGTCGCTTCCCCGATCCCCGCGCTCGTCGCGGCGGTCAAAGCGTTCCCGACTGGAGCTGTTCCTGCAATTCACAGATAAGAAAGCCTGTCAGAGCATGTGGGGAGTTGAGGAATCATCTAAAATCGTCGCTGAACGTGACCTCTGACCTTTGAGGAACCCGCCTGTCAGACTCCATGTTTGAAGATGAGGAAGACGCGGACTGCTGTTGGAGCGCTGAGAAGCGGTTCAGATTGCTCGGGCGACCAGTGTCCTGAGCTGAAGACAACACCGAGAGACACACAAGCGTTACGCTACAGTCACACGTGTTCTTGATAAAACAAACAACACGCAAACACACTCACCGCCGTCGCTGGGTTTCGCTCCGGAGCCGCCGCTACTGCCTTTACCCCAACTGCCCCAAGTGCCCTTACCTCCAGGGGCAAGAAGCTGATTATTAAAGTCCAAAGCGCCAGGCTACAAGACAAACAAACCAAAGTTTGATCAATATTGATCTATTGAAGGATCTGTTCGATCACTAATAATATCTGATTATTGATTCTTTTTCGACCAGACCTTGGTAATCTTGCTGAGTCGAGTGGGGTCGATGGGTCTGTTTTTGGTGGAAATGGGCACCGTGTTCCAGCCGTCGTCAGGGGTCTGGTTTCCACGGGAACCAGGGGTGTGTTGCCCACCCCTAGATCCCTGACCACCCATTCCACCTCCGCCGCCACCGCCGCCACCTCCTCCTCCTCCTCCACCGCCGCCGCCGCCGCCTCCTCCTCCTCCTCCTCCTCTGCCATCCTTCTTAGACATGAGCTGTTGGACTTTGACGTGCTCTCTGTGCTCCTCAAGCTCAGCCTCCTTGTGAATCTGCTCGATGGTCTTCGGACCCAGATCTCCTCTGCGTGGCACCCAGTTACTCTGACAGAGACATAAACAAAACAAGGAATGACATCAAACATACATGAACATACATCTTTCATTAACGGTGAAGTTTGTAGTCTGTTTCTTTTATGAAATGGCCTTATATGGAGCTGGTGTGGGTGTGTATTATGTAAATGACTAACATTGGGCAAGCCGTTGCTCATTCACTTATTGAGAATACAAAATAAACAGTATAGGAGCAAATGATGATATGAAGCAAAATACTTTTTTAGTGAGTGAAACAGGTGAGGTGATGTCAGCCGAAGCCACGCCCACCTGAGACTACATTAAGCTAGACTACAGCACAAAGACAGAATGAACCCCAGGACTCCTCACCCGTCTTAAGTCGATGACGTCCTGCAACATGAAGCGGATTCTGGAAGATGTTTTCCTATCTTTGATAATTTTCTCCATCTGATTGAAATACTGATCCATTCGAGGCTGAAAGACAAGGAGACGCCGTCCTTAGAGCTCATGAATCACCTAAGCATGATGTGTTTGAGCTCAGTTGAGTCTCACCTTGGCCTTCTCGAAGTCAAGATCTTTGCCGATGGTGGAGAGCAGACGACAGAGACACTCAAGACTCTCCGGGTCATGGTTCTTCAGCAGCTTGACGATACAGTCGTGCATGATGTTCTCTGTTAACATCTTCAGTTTGAACAGCTCACCAATGAACTTGATGTTTCCTAGCGACCGTCGCCGAGCTTTGTCTTTCTCTTCCTCAAGCTCATCCTTCAACTTTTGCTTCACCTCTTCCTGAAAGGCGAGGAGAAAAGCAGTGATGTCACAAATAAGGTTTGCTGTTATGTTGTTCAGTGTTTTGGGGTGTTCTGATGTGAAGCGACTCTGGGTTGTGTTCTGATGTGAAGCGACTCTGGGTTGTGTTCTGATGTGAAGCGACTCTGGGTTGTGTTCTGATGTGAAGCGACTCTGGGTTGTGTTCTGATGTGAAGCGACTCTGGGTTGTGTTCTGATGTGAAGCGACTCTGGGTTGTGTTCTGATGTGAAGCGACTCTGGGTTGTGTTCTGATGTGAAGCGACTCTGGGTTGTGTTCTGATGTGAAGCGACTCTGGGTTGTGTTCTGATGTGAAGCGACTCTGGGTTGTGTTCTGATGTGAAGCGACTCTGGGTTGTGTTCTGATGTGAAGCGACTCTGGGTTGTGTTCTGATGTGAAGCGACTCTGGGTTGTGTTCTGATGTGAAGCGACTCTGGGTTGTGTTCTGATGTGAAGCGACTCTGGGTTGTGTTCTGATGTGAAGCGACTCTGGGTTGTGTTCTGATGTGAAGCGACTCTGGGTTGTGTTCTGATGTGAAGCGACTCTGGGTTGTGTTCTGATGTGAAGCGACTCTGGGTTGTGTTCTGATGTGAAGCGACTCTGGGTTGTGTTCTGATGTGAAGCGACTCTGGGTTGTGTTCTGATGTGAAGCGACTCTGGGTTGTGTTCTGATGTGAAGCGACTCTGGGTTGTGTTCTGATGTGAAGCGACTCTGGGTTGTGTTCTGATGTGAAGCGACTCTGGGTTGTGTTCTGATGTGAAGCGACTCTGGGTTGTGTTCTGATGTGAAGCGACTCTGGGTTGTGTTCTGATGTGAAGCGACTCTGGGTTGTGTTCTGATGTGAAGCGACTCTGGGTTGTGTTCTGATGTGAAGCGACTCTGGGTTGTGTTCTGATGTGAAGGACTCTGGGCTGTGTTCTGATGTGAAGCGACTCTGGGTTGTGTTCTGATGTGAAGCGACTCTGGGTTGTGTTCTGATGTGAAGCGACTCTGGGTTGTGTTCTGATGTGAAGCGACTCTGGGTTGTGTTCTGATGTGAAGCGACTCTGGGTTGTGTTCTGATGTGAAGCGACTCTGGGTTGTGTTCTGATGTGAAGCGACTCTGGGTTGTGTTCTGATGTGAAGCGACTCTGGGTTGTGTTCTGATGTGAAGCGACTCTGGGTTGTGTTCTGATGTGAAGCGACTCTGGGTTGTGTTCTGATGTGAAGCGACTCTGGGTTGTGTTCTGATGTGAAGCGACTCTGGGTTGTGTTCTGATGTGAAGCGACTCTGGGTTGTGTTCTGATGTGAAGCGACTCTGGGTTGTGTTCTGATGTGAAGCGACTCTGGGTTGTGTTCTGATGTGAAGCGACTCTGGGTTGTGTTCTGATGTGAAGCGACTCTGGGTTGTGTTCTGATGTGAAGCGACTCTGGGTTGTGTTCTGATGTGAAGCGACTCTGGGTTGTGTTCTGATGTGAAGCGACTCTGGGTTGTGTTCTGATGTGAAGCGACTCTGGGTTGTGTTCTGATGTGAAGCGACTCTGGGTTGTGTTCTGATGTGAAGCGACTCTGGGTTGTGTTCTGATGTGAAGCGACTCTGGGTTGTGTTCTGATGTGAAGCGACTCTGGGTTGTGTTCTGATGTGAAGCGACTCTGGGTTGTGTTCTGATGTGAAGGACTCTGGGCTGTGTTCTGATGTGAAGCGACTCTGGGCTGTGTTCTGACGTGAAGCGACTCTGGGCTGTGTTCTGACGTGAAGCGACTCTGGGCTGTGTTCTGACGTGAAGCGACTCTGGGCTGTGTTCTGACGTGAAGCGACTCGGGCTGTGTTCTGACGTGAAGCGACTCTGGGTTGTGTTCTGATGTGAAGCGACTCTGGGTTGTGTTCTGACGTGAAGCGACTCTGGGTTGTGTTCTGACGTGAAGCGACTCTGGGTTGTGTTCTGACGTGAAGCGACTCTGGGTTGTGTTCTGACGTGAAGCGACTCTGGGCTGTGTTCTGACGTGAAGCGACTCTGGGCTGTGTTCTGACGTGAAGCGACTCTGGGCTGTGTTCTGACGTGAAGCGACTCTGGGCTGTGTTCTGACGTGAAGCGACTCTGGATTGTGTTCTGATGTGAAGCGACTCTGGGTTGTGTTCTGATGTGAAGCGACTCTGGGCTGTGTTCTGACGTGAAGCGACTCTGGGCTGTGTTCTGACGTGAAGCGACTCTGGGCTGTGTTCTGACGTGAAGCGACTCTGGGTTGTGTTCTGATGTGAAGCGACTCTGGGTTGTGTTCTGACGTGAAGCGACTCTGGGCTGTGTTCTGACGTGAAGCGACTCTGGGTTGTGTTCTGATGTGAAGCGACTCTGGGTTGTGTTCTGACGTGAAGCGACTCTGGGCTGTGTTCTGACGTGAAGCGACTCTGGGCTGTGTTCTGATGTGAAGCGACTCTGGGTTGTGTTCTGATGTGAAGCGACTCTGGGTTGTGTTCTGACGTGAAGCGACTCTGGGCTGTGTTCTGACGTGAAGCGACTCTGGGTTGTGTTCTGATGTGAAGCGACTCTGGGTTGTGTTCTGACGTGAAGCGACTCTGGGCTGTGTTCTGACGTGAAGCGACTCTGGGTTGTGTTCTGATGTGAAGCGACTCTGGGTTGTGTTCTGACGTGAAGCGACTCTGGGCTGTGTTCTGACGTGAAGCGACTCTGGGCTGTGTTCTGATGTGAAGCGACTCTGGGTTGTGTTCTGATGTGAAGCGACTCTGGGTTGTGTTCTGACGTGAAGCGACTCTGGGCTGTGTTCTGACGTGAAGCGACTCTGGGTTGTGTTCTGATGTGAAGCGACTCTGGGTTGTGTTCTGACGTGAAGCGACTCTGGGCTGTGTTCTGACGTGAAGCGACTCTGGGTTGTGTTCTGATGTGAAGCGACTCTGGGTTGTGTTCTGATGTGAAGCGACTCTGGGTTGTGTTCTGATGTGAAGCGACTCTGGGCTGTGTTCTGATGTGAAGCGACTCGGGCTGTGTTCTGATGTGAAGCGACTCTGGGTTGTGTTCTGATGTGAAGCGACTCTGGGCTGTGTTCTGACGTGAAGCGACTCTGGGCTGTGTTCTGACGTGAAGCGACTCTGGGTTGTGTTCTGATGTGAAGCGACTCTGGGTTGTGTTCTGACGTGAAGCGACTCTGGGCTGTGTTCTGATGTGAAGCGACTCTGGGCTGTGTTCTGATGTGAAGCGACTCTGGGTTGTGTTCTGATGTGAAGCGACTCTGGGCTGTGTTCTGATGTGAAGCAACTCTGGGCTGTGTTCTGATGTGAAGCGACTCTGGGTTGTGTTCTGATGTGAAGCGACTCTGGGCTGTGTTCTGATGTGAAGCGACTCTGGGCTGTGTTCTGATGTGAAGCGACTCTGGGCTGTGTTCTGATGTGAAGCGACTCTGGGCTGTGTTCTGATGTGAAGCGACTCTGGGCTGTGTTCTGATGTGAAGCGACTCGGGCTGTGTTCTGATGTGAAGCGACTCTGGGCTGTGTTCTGATGTGAAGCGACTCTGGGTTGTATGTAGTTTTGTGTGTTCATACCACTGTGGCAGCATCCAATTCTTTCTGTTTCTTCTCAAAATTTTCATCATCATCTTTGTCTTTCTCAAACTCCTTCTGACAGCGATTTAACAACAACTTCCTGAAGTTCACTGTCACTCCTGGTTTATCAGAGGTGGGAACCTTTAGCTGTAAAGAGACAAGATAATCAGAAACACACACGAACACACACACAAATACACACACACTTTGCTCCTCAGAATTTGTTTGTAATCACAGTGACGGTCAGACACACGGCACAGTATTGGCATCTTCACTGGAGCATAAACCCACGAGACAGTAATGAAAATTTGTTTGGGTTTGTTTGTCATGATGTCAAAACAACACACACACACACACACACACACAGGGACTGACCGCTATAAGGCAGCGGCACATGTTGGCGTAAGCGACGGAGAAGTTTGGTTCAGAGATGGCTTTCTCAAAGATCAGGTCGATGACTCCCTTCAGGCGCTCTTCTGTGTCGATGGTCATGTCAGTCACCTGCTTCATCAACGGCTGAAACATCTGCGGCGTCAGTTTATTCAACACGCTACGAACACGCTTAAACAGCTCCTGCGTCTTGGGCGCATCTGCGTCGTCTTCTTCCACCCGACTGCTGTGTTTAACCGACGGCTTCCACGCCTTCTCCGCCTTATTCAGTTGAATGTCCTCGCCGAGAGACATGCTGGTGATGATCTTACGAGGCTCTTTACCCCGCTGGCCCTGACCCGAACGCCGGGGGCCGCCCAGACCTGACGGCTAAAGAGAGAGAAGACTTCAAAATAATGATGACCATAGACGTGCAATAAAAAAATGTTGACTTGAAGTGTGTTGATACATACCGGGCCACGCCCACCGGCTGACGGACGGCCAAGGTTTGCGAATGACGGGGTGAAATCCGGACCACAGTTCATTCCAGGCAAACGACTGGGATCCAGCTGCCTCAGAGGAGCTTTGTTGGCCTACAGAAAGACAGTAAGATAAATAAATTGTGTACACAACCATCTGCGTGTTGGTGTTTGGGTTACTTACCTTGTCCAGAACGACATCACTGATTTGTGGCAAACCCTCAGGCTTGTGCATACTGGCACTGATGAACTGGAAGCCCAGCAGAAACTCTCTGTCATATTTCTTCTTCTCCTCGGGGTCTATAGGTTTCCATTGATCTGGCGGAAACAACAACAATATTCAAAATATTAATCCACCTATTGGTGTCACACACAGGTGTGCAATCATCATAATTACATTGAAGTGTTAAAGACAATTAATAAGCTGATAAAATATGATATAAAATAATATAACGCATAAATAATGTAACATTATATCATATATTCATTCCTGAAGCTTGACTACAAGTAGTCTCACGTAGCTAGACTGGGAACTTTCGTTAAAAAACGTTAAAGAATGCGACACGCATGTCTCAAAGCAATCCTGAAATTCACCCAATCAGATGATGACTTCGAACGTGCCGAAGTGTTTCCAGAAAAGTGTGCCATATGCATCAGACGTTTAGCCAATGCATTATGCACTCAACCATCTAGTATATGAATACCAGAAGAGTAGTATTGTTCCAAATGGAATACTAAACTGTTTTAAACTAACCGGAAGTTGGACTGTTTTCCAGACGTGCGCAAATGATGTCAATCGCATGGCAAAATGCGTGTGAATGAAAACCTATTTGAGCATCGTACATGCAATGTAGTTTTCATCTGTTTTGCCCAGCATTGCTTTAGTCATCATCAGATTGAAGTCTATCACTTTTCGAGAGAGGTTTGAGCAGCAAACGATAGCCCCGCCTCCCTTCCGCTACGTAAGCGAAACTGCGAGCGTTGAGTGCATGAAGTGTCCACAGTTCAACACTTCAGATTTTCGTTTGTAAAAAGTGCATCATCCGGGTACTTGAAGTTAGAGTACTGGGTACTGCAGATCCACAGCA
Organism: Triplophysa bombifrons; assembly: GCA_029783895.1. Lineage (NCBI taxonomy): Eukaryota > Metazoa > Chordata > Actinopteri > Cypriniformes > Nemacheilidae > Triplophysa > Triplophysa bombifrons. The sequence continues at coordinate 685,034 of CM056458.1, forward strand.
GCTAGAGGTCTGATGCTTTTACGTAATTTTCTTTAAACTCACTTTTAACAAACTATAAACTTTGTTGTGAAATATCTGGTATACCGATTGTGAAATACGTGCAGGTGAATGTGTTTTGTTGTTTAAAAACGTTTATACTGATGCCGTTATTTGAGCTATTAGCGGGTGCTGTCATGTTTGTCTGAGATCTGTCGGATTTACATAACACTATGACTAAATGATCTTATTGGAGAAAATTTAAACCAAAACTAATCTTAGATTAATTGTTTATTAATTGTAAATAATTTAGCATTTTAATCTATCAACATCCCAAATTGCATTATTAAATATTATATTTGATCCATTATATTACTTTACAATATTCTATAACAACAAACACTGTTATATTATATACTATGTGAACACATCACACAGAAACAAACACTTTATAAATTAAAATTTACACCTCAACCCCCAGTAAAGACAACCGTTATTGACAGAAATGTCTCATTTCTCATCATTCATATATGAAATATTTACTCCAGCAACTGTACACCAGCAAAGAGTTCACGTTTACCTTCTTTATACTGGTACTTCAGATCAGTGGGCGTGGAGGGGCTCTGTGGCCTGATGTTTTCAGCATCGAGTTTATCTTCTTTCTCCTCCCATGTCTCATCCACATCTTCTGCAGGGGGCAGGGCCACCGGAGCAACAAGCTCTGGCTCCGCCTTCACCGGGGGTGCGGCCTCAGGCTCAGGGGGAGGAGGCTTTCCAAAGACATTTCATCATGAACTTACACCGAGCTAATTGAACTAATCTTTCGGGAACTACTTAATGAGCTAGACAATGGATTGATCAAAGGTATGCGGGTCATTTAAACCCAAATGTTAAGTCGATTATATGACAAGGAAACAAACAAATGTAAACTCAAATAATATTCTGATATAAGGTAAGTCTCAACCCACATTGCTATATTTTTACTCTGAAATTACTCAACGAAACGTGAGGTGCGTATTTGTGAAACATGCTCACCTCTTTAAAGGCATCGAGCATATCACCGGCCTCTCTCTTATTCAACTCTTTGAATTTTCTCTTCTTCTTTGGCACAGAAATGGCTGCAAATACACACAAGTGTAAACACAAACAAACAGAAAGCAGGCATGTGTACATCACCCTTCTAGGGTGTGTTTGTGTTGTGAGTCACACCTGTCATGGTACTCTCAGAGAGAACGGCCTGCGGAGCCGGAACATCCTCTCGCTCATCGGCCGGAGGGGGCTTGGCTTTCGAAACATCCACAGCAACCTCTGACGGGGCAGCGGCCTCCTTGACAACCGGCTCAGAGGTTTCCTTGACAACCCGTTTATCGGTTTCCTTGGCAACAGGAGGCAACGGCTCGCTAACGACACTTTCCGGAGTTTGTTTTTCACCCGTTTCTTTGACCGCAGTCTCCTGGACAACCTTCTGAGATGCTTCCTTATCAACCGGCTCGGGCATTTCCACAGCAACCACAGGAGCGGTTTCCTTGACGACAGCAGGAGTCTCCTTTATAACGACAGCAGGGGTCTCCTTTATAACAGGAGCAGGGGTCTCCTTGACAACCGGAGGAATAGGCTCCTTGACAACCGGAGGAATAGGCTCCTTGACAACCGGAGGAATAGGCACCTTGACAACCGGAGGAATAGGCTCCTTGACAACCGGAGGAATAGGCTCCTTGACAACCGGAGGAATAGGCTCCTTGACAACCGGAGGAATAGGCTCCTTGACAACCGGAGGAATAGGCTCCTTGACAACCGGAGGAATAGGCTCCTTGACAACCGGAGGAATAGGCTCCTTGACAACCGGAGGAATAGGCTCCTTGACAACCGGAGGAATAGCCTCCTTGACAACCGGAGGAATAGGCTCCTTAACAACCGGAGCTGGCACTTCCTTAGCAACCTGTGGAGGGGTTTCTTTGAGTGTCCTAACAGGCATTTCCCTGGTAACGGGTGGAGCTTCCTCAGTGACATCGGGTTCGGCGATAGGGCTAACGTCTCTGTATGCCCTATGAGCTAGATTTGCCGGCGCTTCTCCGCCATTGAAAAGCTGAAGCTCTTCTGGCTGCGCTATTGGAGATTCCAGCGCTGGCTCCGCCTGCAGAGCAGGGACGGGCGGGGTCTCCAGCACTGGTTCCTCCTCTTTACCTTTAGGGGGTGCGTCGCCTGCACCGTTAGAACTGGAGGGGGCGGGTTTTTCCTGTTCGGCTTCCATGGCCGCTTCCAACAGAGCGGACGTCACGAAGGTATCGTCTGCAGACGTGGGGGGCGGAGCATCCACCGTATCGTCTAATGGACTGGTGGAAGGGGGAGTGGCCGGAGCATCGGGTACAGGGCTTTCACCTGGAGGGATGGGAAACTCCGCTCTGGTTGCCATGACCACCGCAGGTGAGGCGTTATCGCCGTTAGGCTGCATGCCGATGCCAATATCAGACACACACAGCAGTGACTGTAAATACATTTTGAGGAATAATATGAATCAAGTGTTTTTATCTTTACACAAATTGTCAGATTACTCATTAAAACGAGAACAAGAAATGCAAACGGAAAACTTCAAATATAAAATCATACATGATGTGATTTCATATGCTCGCGTGATCACTAAATGGATTTTTGAATAAATTAAGTTGATTTATCATAAAACCACAAATGGACTTAATTATAACAATTAAATGATAAGAAATCACTTTTAAGTGGTTTTAAGTGGTTTTAAGTGTTGTGCATTTGTGTTCATGAACAGTAGGGATGTGTGTGTGTTGTACCTGAGGAGGTGTAGGTGTAGATCCGCTGCGACCTCCTGACATGATCTCTTCCGTGATGTCACGACCTCCTTGATTAGGGTCCCTAATTCTTATCTAGAGAGAGAAGACCGAGAGGCCGACAGCGAGGGGGGAGAGACAGTACGAGAGAGAGATTTATTACTCAGTTTAGAAGAAATATGTGGAAACACACAAGCACCCTAATTCACCGAATAGAAGACAACGACAAATATAAAGACAACAAAATTAGAAAAGGAACAAGAGTGAGTTAGAGCCAAAAGTGTTTCTCTGTGCTGTAATGCATTAAATATGCAATGAATGCTCCAACACACACACATCACAGTGTCAAGTACCTCATAAAGCAGAGAACGTGAGCGTCTGTAAAACTTTTCGCATGTCCTTTAAAAACACGAAGAAACTCAAAAGGCTAAAAACACCCGACTGTTTGTCCTGCCAAGACTTTACGCAATGAATTACACACCGACTCACCAGACAGACCCCAACACACACACACACACACACATTGACAAACACACACACACTCATGAGGCAGCACATTCCCTACCTGCCCCCCCTCGCTCAGGAGAGGATGGGTTCTGTTAGGCCCGTCTCATCCTGGATCTGAAGTCTAAACTCAGCCTGACGGTGACTCTTCAAACGGGGCTGAACATTCACACACAGCAGCGGGCCTCAAACTCTCACTCTCTCTCACGTACACCACACAGCGACAGAGCAAGAGAGAGAGAGAGAGAGCAGTGGAATGCGTCCCGCCCACCATACTGAACCCGTACCGTTGGAGGGGTGGAGCTGTTGAGCCACGTGGAGCTACAGAAATTAGCTGAACTCTTTTCTTCAGAAACTGAGAGTGAAACTCAGCATGTAGAGAACGTTACTTTATATCACAACTGTGTGACATGAATTTCACACTTATATCTGTTTTATACTGAATTACGTAGCAGATTACATTGTATTATTAAATTAACTAATTGTGTATTAAAATAATATTTTTTGAATAGGTAAAGATGGATGATGAATAATAATAACTATACATTTTATTCATAATGTCCCTCTCTCACACCCAAGCCGCTACAACAATACGTGAAATAAGTAATAAAATACAAGACGTAGGTGTAATGATACGCTCCGATTACGATTCAATATGATACACGATAAAAAAATATAAAGCTGAAACTTATGACACATTTTTCCCTAAAACATTATTTTTTTGTAGTATTTGTTATTTTCTATGTCACTTAAAAATCTAACGAAATTTTAACATAAAAATTGAAAAAAATTATTGCCATAGTTCTACGAAACATATTTTAATCTTTGCCGTCTTGTGATGTATTGTTACGCCTCTAATGAATATAGAAAATCACATTGTTTTTTTATTATGAAATCAATATCTGATAATTGACTACATTTTTGTTAGTTTTGTGATCGAAAGACCAATTCTGAGATGCTAAATTCCAGATATTTGCACAAAAATGTGATTTGTTTACAATAAGGATACCATTAAAAAAGTCATGACATGACAAAAACTAAACTTTACAAAACAATTTTGTGTTGATTTTGCATTAAATTCAGCGATCACAGAACCACAAAAAAACCCAGAAGAGATCAGAAAGAGGATATTCTCTCAACCAGATGGTTGAATTTTGTGACAACTTTTTCTGCCCGTGCGACCAGTTTTTATTAATGTTCACACCGATGCAACTGCCAAACTGATCAATGTATAATTTTGTGCATTATAAATTTAATGCGCAGAAACGTTATATAACTCCTTCTTACTCTGAAATGGCCATATAAACACAAATTACGTCGTTGTTAGAAATGTTCATCAAACAACAAAGAACAGCCCAACAGGGCCACACTCACTGATACTAAGGGTATTGTGTTTTCTTAAACAAGTTGTTCGTGATGAAGGAAAAAAGTTGCGTACACTACCATATGTAAAACACCTCTCTAACAACTAAATAAAGTGTTGAAAGAGTTTATGTAGACACAATGATTTGTATTCATTTGCTATTCGTTTATTAATGTATTAAACATGTTGGTAGCATCAGTGGCTCGTCTCTCAAATGTTAGTCTAGAGACCTGTTCTCTGTCTTAATGTATTCTTACTTTATACGTTTCCATTTCGGTTTCTTTAGCAATGCAGAATACTTTGTCAAGCAAATGTTTACTCTCAAATATAAAACTCAAATGAGGCATGCAAATAACTGATGGGAAAATGATTGAGAAACTCAAATTTGACATGATGTTTCTCTTTCTCTCTCTTCTCTTTCACCGTGTCTCTCGTTTCCTCTGAAGCAGACGTCACTGGTCAAAGGTTTGAGTCGTGCGACCCGGCTGTCATCTCTCTGATAACACGAGTAAATCTTCTGTGAGACTCGCACGCTACACACATCATGTACCGGAGTGACCACATTCACACTTGAAAGGAATAAACATGGATGTCTTCCTTTCTTTGGTTCAACTCAAATCAATCGTTTTAAAACAAAACTTATTTTCCTTTTATTTCAGTATTAAAACGAGAACCAACTTTAAACACAGCTACATGAGATGCCGAGCTCTTTCGGAAACCGATGCTTCGAATTACTGAGCAACAATCTCAACACAACTACTAAATCTAAGAGCAACAAACCAAACCAAAGCTGTCACAGATCTACACAAAACACAAGGCAGCACAACGCAACAGACTCGTGTCAAGAGTTACTAGACGATCAAGAAGTGCTATAATCTCTCATCTGACTGAACACACACACACACAAACACAAACACACACACACAAACAATAAGTTGTGCATCCCACCTGCTTTCGTTCCCGTTTGGGCGGGGCTTGCTGCTGTGGAGGAGGCGGGGCTTGCTGCTGCTGTGGAGCTGGGCTCATCAAAACGGGTGCAGGGGGAACAGGGGGCGTGAACTGGGGCTGAGCGGGGTAATACGCTCCAGCTAAAAAACAACACACATTCAGAACGAGTCACAACAGATCTTTCGGTCATTTATTTCATAGCAGGGTGCAACTACAACAATGAGTGTTTCTAAAGTATTAATCATAGTGTGACACACACACACCTTTCACAAACACACAATCTTACACAGCCAAATATACAATAAAAGTCAAATGTTCGAACACACCTACTATTTAAAACATTCACGTAATGCAACAAAATCAAGTAGTCTAATGACACAATTTGATTCTATTGTGTAACGTTTTATTAATTAACTTTATTGCTGTTATAAATCGGAGGTTTGCGAGGAAAATCCGTCATCTGATTGCTTTTAAAAACCTGACTCCCCGTATCCGTCTACCCAACATGACTTATATTACAGAGTGAGCATTGTTGACCGGAGAGAGTCAAGACTAAATATAGTCAAAACCCACAGACCAGAGAGAGACCGAGAGAGAGAGCGAGAGCGAGAGAGAGCGAGAGAGAGAGAGAGAGAGAAAGAGACAGTGAGTGAGAGAGCGAGAGAGAGAGAGAGAGAGAGAGAAAGAGAGAGAGAGAGAGAGAGAGAGAGAGAGAGAGAGAAAGAGAAAGAGAGAGAGAGAGAGAGAGAGAGAGAGAGAGAGAAGAGACAGTGAGTGAGAGAGCGAGAGAGAGAGAGAGAGAGAAAGAGAGAGAGAGAGAGAGAGAGAGAGAGAGAGAGAGAGAGAGAAAGAGACAGTGAGAGAGTGAGAGAGCGAGAGAGAGAGAGAGAGAGAGAGAGAGAGAGAGAGAGAGAGAGAGAGAGAGAGCGAGACCGGTCAGAGTGTCTTAACTTGGTATACAAGAGGCCGTGCTTCACAAGAGACGTTCGGAGACGGATTAAACACAGACAGACAGACAGACGTCAGACTCACATACCCTCAGATCCTTTGCTGGACCCTCTGTTACCCATGTTCCTCTCTGAATGTCCGTCTCTCTCTCGCTCTCTCTCTCACTCCACTTCTATCTAACCAGGCCTCTCTCTCCCTTTCGCTGTACGCTGGGCCGGTCAGTGAATGTGAATGTGAGAGAGCTCCAGTGGAAACCGGCTGTGCTAGTGTGTGTGTTGAGGGGGCGTTGAGACCCAAAAATAACAACCACGTGCGAGAAACATCACTTCTACAAACAGTGTGTTCGGTGTGTCAGTGTGAGGACTAAAGGGACAAAATAAAGTCACATAGGAACGAGACCCCTATAGGCTGGAAAACCTTGACCACAAGATAATGGGTGCTTTGCAACCGGATCAGTTTATGAACTAAGTCCCGGGAAGAAGGCTGTCGCTCGTGAACTAAGTTTCTCTCGGGCTTTCCCCCGATTGCATTCGAACCGGCAAAAGGGAACGTCATTTAAAAGCGTCCGTCAAACAACGACTAGGGCTGTAGCGACGCGTCGATGACGTCAAAATTTCGTCTATGTCATATTTTTGCGTCTACACTTCGCAGCAGCTCGCCACACACACGTGGGAGACCAAAACATGGGTATGGGAATACGTTGGTTAATTGGTTAGCCTAGCACCACCAAATTGCACAGCTGCTAGATAGCCACGTTAGCATTCAAATAAACTAATCATTGCATAGCACTACAATGAGGTTAAGAGTAGATTTAAAATACCCCACAGTCATAGCTGTTGTTCTAATATACATTGCTTTCGTGTTTTCTAGGACAAAGCAAAGAACTTTGGCGTCCTGTCCTGAAAAAGAGATGCAATGCACGCAAAATATACACAAAAACAGGAATTTTATATTGTGTTAAACAATTTTTTTTGCAATACAACTTTAGATTTTTTGAACAAGACAGATGCTTGTACTGTAAAGAGTTAACAGGCTGGTCTTTAATTTTGTATAACAGTAAAACACTTATTTATTTTATTTTGTGTAAAGAAGAATATTTTTTGCTGTGCATAACTGTTTAATAAAGTATATTATTAAGATTTTTTTTCGTATTTATTTGAGATACATTATGGTTTTTACAAATCGAGCAACAGAAAAATAAGCGTTAGATTGATTGTCCAATTAGTCGTTAGATTAGTCGACTAATCGATAAAATAACCGGTAGATTAAATGTTCATAAATAATCGTTTACCCCCAGCCCTAACAACGACAAACAATAGAAATTCGGTCAATCAGCGCTTCGCTCAAGTCACGGGTAGTTCCTATCCTGCTGGTTTAGACCCTACCTCGGAGAAGGAGCTAAAGTGTTCCTCCAAAAACTAAATTCAGTCCGGTTCCTGTGGTGCGAATGCAACAAATCATCCCGGAAACTATGAAACCGTTCCTGCAGTGCGAAACCCTCTATACATGACCATTGCTGATCTGAAAATAACAGACACCCTGTCAATTCCAAAGAAATAAAGACTAAAAAGAACTAACAAGAACACACGAACAAACAAACAAACAAAAGAATGAACACACAAATGAAAAAGAATGCAAGAAAAAAAGAGAGCGAACAAAGGAAAAAAGACACAATAGAATGCACAAAAGAAGAACAGAATGAATGAAAGTAAAGAACAAACAAACAAACAAATTAAAAGAGCTGTGATTTGACGGCAGGTGATCTGAACGTTTTCTGATGAAGACTTTTCACTCTTACGAGTAACTTCTATTTTTTGCATAAATAAACAAAAAAGACAAACACAATGATGAGAAGCAGAGGATTTGAACACACCTGCTGCTGCTGTTCATACATACCATAATCACCTGGACTGGTACCAGGGTAAAAACCAGGAGAACCGGCCACCTGATACTGCTGAGGGGTCACGTAAGAGGGGCGGTACTGAGAGACAAAGAGAGAGAGACTGAAAACTGCTGTATTTTACTGCACTGACACACACAAATTCGCACATGCACAATAACATGTGTACATGTAACATGAGTAACACAAGCCCTGTTTCATTCTGATAGTCAGCTGACCAGTTTAAAGGAGGCGGTGTCAGCAAAATCAATAAACTGATGTTTATTTGCGTGTGTGAAAAACACGCTGACAAATGTTAATGATGTGTATGTAATTTAAAAATAATAATAAGTGTCGGAAGAGAATTTTTGTTGGGGGGTGTGTGAATTGATTTTTAAATGATTTGTAGGAACATGATACACGTACCTGGCCGGGTATGTAGAAGGCGGTGCCTTGCGTGTTTGGGAAGCTGATTGATTGCTGGGGAATCATCATCATTTGGGAGGGGCCAGACTGGAACACATGAGCCGGCCGTGCTCCGTGTTGAGGGGGAATTGGGTGAGGGGCGGGGCTCGACTGAACACGCCCAGAATTGGCAGGTAAAGTGGGCCGACTGGCATAGTACGGCTGAAAAAACAATGAGATGCTCAATTGAAAAAATGTATTGCAATGAGAGTATGTAATGTTATGAAAACGTTTTCTTTTATAACATGAAATATATTTAAATGCGTCTTCATTGATATTGTATATCTGTGTTAACAATACAACGTGTGTAAAATGTGTCATTAATGAAGTTGTATTGGCAGTGGATGGAGTGACGAGTGGTTTATATTTTTAACAGCTCAACAAACCAAATGAAGTTCCACAAACACAGAAGCGTTACCTGCAGCGACCTGAATCCACCCTTCAGCAGCACAAACACACACACACACACACAGCAGAAGAGCGAGAGAAATGAAGAGTGTGTTATCCATCAGCACACAGAGTCCGAGAAACACAGCAGCATGCCAACAAACAAAGCACTCTATGTGTGTTTATTTATCTGGTTGCTTTGTGTGTTTGTGTATGCAGGCAAGTTTGTGTGTTTGTATCTGTATTGTTGCTTGTGAGTGTGTAGGTGTGTTTGTGAATAAGTGGGTGTTTGTGTTTATCTGTATCTTTGTAAATGTGTTTGTTTGTTTGTGTGTGTGTGTGTGTGTTTGTATCTGTATCTTTGCGTGTGTACGTATAAGTGTGTAGATGTGTTTGAGTATAAATGTGTGTTTATCTGTATCTTTGTGAGAGTGTATGTTTTTTGTGTGTGTATACATGTATCTTTGTAAATGTGTATGTTTGTGTGTGTGTGTGTGTGTGTGTGTTGGTGTCTGTATCTTTGTAAGTGTGTATGTGTGTTTGTATCTGTATCTTTAAGCGTGAGTATGTATGAGTGTGTAGATGTGTTTGTGTAAAATTGTGTGTGTTTATCTGTATCTTTGTAAGTGTGTACGTTTCTGTGCGTGTGTGTGTGTGTGTATAGTATCTGTATATTTGCGCTTGTGCATGTATGAATGTGTAGATGTGTTTGTGTATAAGTGTGTGTGTGTGTTTATCTGTATCTTTGTGAGAGTGTATGTTTGTTTGTGTGCGTATACATGTGTGTGTGTGTTTATCTGTATCTTTGGGAGTATGTATGTTTTATGTGTGTTTGTATCTGTGACTTTGCGAGTGTGTATGTTTGCGTGCGTGTGTGAGGGTGTAAGTGTGTTTGTGTGTGTGTTTATCTATATCTTTGTGGGAGGTGTGTGCATGCATGTGTGTGTGTGTGTTTGTATCTTTGCGGGTGTGTATGAGTGTGTGTTTCTGTATAAGTCTGTGTTTTTATCAGTATCTTTATGAGTGTGTGTATTTTAATCTGCATCTTTGTTAGTGTGTATGTATGAGTGTGAAGATGTGTTTGTTTATAAGTGTGTGTGTGTGTGTGTGTTTATCAGTATCTTTGTGAGTGTGTGTGTTTTATCTGCATCTTTGTGAGTGTGAGTGTTTAAAGTGAAAGTTACAAATGTGAGGGAGTGTGTGTATGTATGTAACTGTTTGTTTGTAAGCGAGTGTGTACGTTATAAGTGTGAGTGAGTGTACCTACGCTTGTGTGTACATGTGAGTGTGTATGTGAATGCGTGCGTGTTAGTACCTGTTGTGGTAAAGCTCTAGGACCTGAGGCAAACTAGAAAGAGAAAGCCACACACAGGTCAAAGGTCAACACACAGAAGCAATAACAGCCACAAAAGCAGTACAGAGATGTTCCCAGAAATCACACACATCATCATCTACACAACTCAGAACTCCCTGACGTTAAAGTGTGTTGCTTACGCACCTGTCGGGGTTGGGCGGAGGGGTTCATCTGTGGTGGAGGGGTGCCGAAAACAACTGAAGGTGGAGCGGAAGGAAAATTGGGCTACAGAGAAGGACACATGAAGTATTTACTCATCAGGATATTTTTTTTTATTAAGGTACAAGAGTCATGAGGTGACAGGCATGTTTGTGTGTGTGTGTGTGTGTGTGTGTGTGTGTGTGTGTGTTACCTGGGACAGACCCGGGGAGGGTGCTGGGAGCGGGACGGAGGGGTGGGACGGGGCGGATGGGGGTCCAGACAGAGGCTGAGGTGCCTTATTCATTTCACCCGAAACATCTGCATTGAGACGCAGCACCTACTTACAAAACCTAAAAAGAAAGAGAGATGTTAATGATAAATCATTTTTGTTCTGCAGTAATGTGACATTTATAAAATAATCCTTCCTTGAATTAGCAATTATAAAGGCTTACTCAATCATCGTTACGTTTGAATAAAGCACATGTACACACGCGCACGTGTCATGATGACATCACTCACATGGACTCATCTGAAAGAGTGCGAGTCACGGTCATACATTAACGCTCAAAACTTTCACTATACAAAATGCTTTGTAACTTTGCATTGCAAATGTGCATATGTGATATTCTGATAATTGCGATATACCAGCCCTGGTGATTGTGTTAAATCTCTCTCTACTGTCCAAAACCATACTTCACGTTTTCAGTTACACCAGACTCAAAATTCAGAAATAAAGTTGTTTTATTGTGTCATGTGACTGACTATATATTAAGACAGGGTTTTTCATTGCCCAAAATGAGGTGGCATCCTTATCTTATACACACACGCACATGTAGGCCTACCGTACCTTTAAGTGGCTTAACCAAACACTTCAAAACATTCAAATTAGGTGAAATAACAAATATTAAGCTATATAAAACAGAAAGAAATTATTTTAAATCAAAAAATCAAAAAGTAAATAATTTTCAGCCCACAACAGCCAACTAAATTAACTAAGTATTAAGTAACAAAATTAGCATCCTCTGTTCTCTTGTGATTCACTGAGCTTTGAACGGTATCAGTGATCTTTTATATTTGCTAGTGACTGAAAAGTTTCAACAGTTCAAATGAAACGGGTCAAATTAGTCATTTCTTTGCGAGTTGTTCTGATCGTTATGTGCTTAATGCTAGCGAACTCGCAGTGTACACTAGCATAACGCTGATTCAATGAGACAACTGCACAGCATAAAAATTAATACATGCCATGATTGAGTGCAAAACAATATTCACATTTAAAGCCGTGAAACACAGCTCCTATTAGCTTTTGTTCTGCAACTCTTTAGCGTCTAATCAGGCTGGTAAACGAAACAGCGCCCCCTTTGTGGCTTAATGCTGCAACTGCAGTTAGAAATGACGGTCTGTTGACAGAATACGCGGTGTTTGGCGAGGTGGCACAAATTTTCTGTAACAATCTGAATTTGAAAAAACACAATAAGAAGTGCGCTAATAAGAAATTAACTTTTCTCAGACTGATGATGTCAGGGTTTAAAGAGGTCACCGTTTTGTCGAAAACAGAACACCATTAGCTCATTTTCTGTTATTTATTCCAGATGTCTGACAATAGTCTGAATCTGGGATCGGTCTGTAAAGGACAAACTGAAGATTCTCAGACTTATTTTACAGAGGGGGTTTATGACAGACAGCGCTCTCTTTTCAAGAGCCAAATATAGAGTGAAGCACACACACAAGCTGTGCTATGAAGTTCAGCGGAAACATTACAGAAGTCGTATTCTGCTGACTACACAAAACAGCTCATAAAACATCTTAATATCAAATGCCCGGTTTCACGGACAAGGTTTAGCTTCAGCCAGAACTATGCAGTTATTAAATTAGCATATTAAAGTGGCTTTTATTAACATGCTTTAGATAAAAACATTACTGGCGGCATCTTGAAACAAAACAATATTTAAAGACATGTCATGCCAATTTATTTTCAGTTATGACAGCTCAAAATTTCATTTTAGTCTGGGACTGAAGCCGGGCACGAGTGTTCAATTTTTTATATATGAGCTTTATATGTTTATTCATGAGTCATCTAAAACACTGAACTCCGCATATATCTGCACCCCAAAAGACATCTCTGTGAACATGTGAAAGGCCGTTGAAAATCAGGCGAAGAAATACCCTGGTCAGCCATAACTGCAGTTCACGAATTTACTAGCGTATTAATAGTTTTAACGTTTTTTTGAGTATTAAAATCAATAAAGCGAAGATTTTGTATTAAAGGGAGCGCAATTAATGCTACCATAATATAAAGATGTATGTGAGAAAAGATGTGTGTGTATGTAAAATACATTTAAGTATTTCAAAATGAAAAATAACCTTTTTCCATATCATTGTCGACTTAAAGTGAAAATTCTGTCATCGTTTATTCACCCTCTTGTCATTTCTTCTGCAGAACAAAAAAGAAGAGATTGTGAAGAAAGTTGGTAACCGAACATCATTGACAGCCAATCACTTGCATTGGTTTCGTATCGATACAATAGAGGTCAATGGGTGCCACTGTACCAACGCTCTTCACAATATCTTCTTTTGTGTTCTGTGGAAGAAAGAAACTTATACATGTTTGAAATGACATGAGGGCGTGTCAATGATGACAGTATTGTCATTTTTGGGTGAACTATCACTTTAAATGTGACATGTATCTCTCATCATGTGATTCAACAAATACAGTGTCTGAAAACAACACACAAACACATACAGCGTGTTTGCATCAGCTAAACACACAAACACACACGTGTCCTTTGAGAGTTTGAACGCGCATACATAAGATACAGAACTGCAGCGCGAGGCAGGTTCCAGAAATGCAACAGTCATGCATGGATGACTAATGCTTCACACACACACACACACACACACACACACACACACACACACACACGCTCTCAGTGTACCGCCATATGGCTTTAACTGTGAACTTTGACCCTGAAGATTCACACAAACCAGAAAGACACAGCTTTTTACTCAATATTTGTAAGAGAAACTCAAGACATTAGAGATGCACACGTGACAGTGTTGTGAGAACAGCAGAGCTTGACACTCAAATTCTAAATAAATCAAACACACACACACACACACACACATATTGTATTAGTATGTCCCCTAACAACATAAAAATATAGTACAGTAACACACTGAATGTGTACTCATGTAACATGTGTACAACGTCACACTAATGCAGCTTCATATTCATACACTTCACATGAAACTTGTCATCTTACACACACACACTCACACCGCATATATGATACATACAACCAACCACCCACCCACCCTCACACACACGCACGCACGCGCGCACACACGCGCACACACACACACACACACACACACACAACTGCACTATTGATCATGTCTCAAGGCCAGATTGTGCAACTCAACTTGCTACGTTGTTGTACACGTAATGCACGAACATGAATACACACTCGCATACAAACACACACGCGCGTATATAAACGCCGTCGTTACACAAAGACACACAATGCGGCTCGTTACCGTGTGTCTCTTTCAGTCTTTCTCTCTCGGTGTGTCTCACTGTCCGGTAACGCGAGACGTGCAGCGGGTCGCCATATTCGTTCGCGCGTGCGCCCACAGAAAACAACCACGTGGGTCACGCGCGCAGACGCAGGCGCAGCAGGCACGCACACGTGCGCCCTGCGCCGGTTTTGTGCCGTATTTGGACCCCTTCGGAATCGGATTATGACTCCCTTCATTGATACAGTCGCGTGTTGTGATAATCCTAACCCCACCCGAGCCCTGATGCGAGCGGGGAATGCAGGGGGTCATAATTCGGCAGGAGTCATTTTTCGGCACCGGCGGATTGGATTCAACTAGTTTCGTTTCACCGGATTTAATTGTGCTTCAAGAATACACATTAAGGGGCGGTTTCCCGCACAGGGATTAGTTTACACCGGGACTAAACTTTAGTTAAAATAAGATTTTTAAGCTTTTTTGGGAAATCGCCCCTATAAAACATGGACACCTGATAATCATTTGAATAAAGCTTTAAATCGAGCTATTGTTAAGGACATGATGGGGAACAAAACACTGCAGAATTTTCTGCCTTAAAATAATGTGCAATATATAATATAATGTAATAAATGAAACTAATAAGAAAAAAACAAATAGATTATATCAAATACAACTTTTAAACCTGATATTTAATATAGCTAGTTTACATAAGAAGTCAATTTGATATTAGACTAAAATTAAATACGAATAGTTAAAATGTCTTTGTGGATACTTACTTGATTGCGTGAGGTAAACATTACCGCAGGTCATTCGCTTATTTAAAGGGGGTTGAGGGCTGAAGCGGTTAATAGCTATAATAGTGTTAGTTTAAGAAATCCTGCTTGATTTATGTGAATATGTTTGATTTAATGGTATTTATAAATACATAAAAACACTGACAAAAGTCTTATTTTGGAGATCAATGCATTCTAAACTTTCACTATGAGTTTTATGGACCAATGAGTTCTGTGTGACATCATTCTGCACCTCAACTTCTCTTCAAATTCCAGAATGTGAAGTTACTAAAAAGATTGGCTATTTTAAAGGTGGAAATACTCAATATGCCCCGCCCGCAAAATACAATATAACACACTAGGTCGTGTAGTTTAAAGTATCAAAATATGCAGACGGGCAGCCGCATTTTGAACCAAATGAAGTCTATGTACAGCAGACACCAGCAGCCCATAATAAAACGAATTACAATAATCAAGACGCAAGGAAATGAAGGCACGGACGGATCACAGTCTCAAAGCGCTTCCTTCTCAGGAGAGCTTTTATCTTTGCCAATCTTTGGAGCTCACAGTGGCATTGATTTGCCTATCCAACTTTTGACCACTTTCAAATATATAACAGGTTATTGGCGGTATGGACACAGTATGGGGTGAGAGAGCCCAAATCAACAGTACTTAAGTCAGTTTTATCATTTGTTCGACTCTTAATTAAACAATTTGTGATTTCTATTCATTCAGATGTAAAAATTGTTTCTTAACCAAGCTTTCAATTCAAGGAGACAGGTACATAATTGTTTTACTGCAAAATTATCACCAAGCTTAAGCGGTATGTAGAGCTGAGTGTCCACCGCCTAGTAGTGGAATGATATACCAAATCTCCTAAAAATCGATCCAATAGATAGAAGCATAGTGAGAACAGTAGCGGGGCCAGGGTAGATCCCTGAGGGACCCCGCATGTAGTACGGTGCCTCTAATACCAATGATAGCAAAATACTATGGTCAAAAAAAGTTGAGCTGAGATCTAAAAGAACTAGAGCTATAATATTGCAACTAAACCTTTAACTTTTAAACCTGAAATCATTTTAATAAAAAAGTTGGTTTTCTGATGTAATGTAAATCAGTGAAACATTAATCTATGTCCTTAACTATGAACAGAGAAGATAAACCGAGTTGTAAGCATGCACACAAATATGTATGTATAACATGGTCTTCTCACTAATAAAATATTCAAATATGGCAGTGCTCTCCCATTCGTTTAGGTGCTTAGCACTCAAGCATCCCAGCAGAATATCAAAATCAAAGCAGACCATCAGGGATCAGAAGAGATGTTTTGTGTTCTGCTGTATATCGGGGCGGTACTGTATATCGGAGCTCAAATCCTTTGTGTAATTTACAATTAGATTTTTCCAAACACCACGATGCTTTATGTATTTGGTTTGTTCATGTCTCACTCTGCCCAGTCAGATTTGGTTTCTTTCTCGGTTTATAATCTCTGCACAACCACTCGGATTAAATCATGACATACACTCAGAATGGTTTATCGATCTGCACAAGATATTCTGATATTCTGTAGTGTAGTTCCAGTGAAAACATTCACAGCACCTGCTCATGGAATGAAACCAGAAGCAAACAAAGCAAATGACATCATGCGTGTTAAATGACAAACTAGAAAACCTTTACCGAACCCTTAACACACATTTTACACAACACTAACAGCATTAACAACACGTGTATGGTAAAGCATAATAATGCGAGTGTGTGAAGCTGTCCTGCTGAGTCACACGATAAAACAAATCAGTAATAATTCCTCTTTAAATAATAATCATTGTGTTTAGTCTAAAGGGCAAACGGGTTAAATACCACACATTGTAAATCGTTTTCTAAACATAAACATCACACAAACATATGTTAATATGATCAGATACAAGTATAAACAGACACTATACACACAAACACACGCGCATACGCAGTCAGCCACAGTCACGCGCGTGTGAAGCCGGTAAAGTAGCGTTAGCGTCTAGCGCGCGGTCGTTTCTTACCGGACAGGAGTTTATCGTTCAGCTTCGGTACTGCTCCGGATCTGTACCGGATCAACGGATTATTACCAATTGGTAAAGGAAGCAGAAAGAGACGTAGAACCGCCTGGACCGGACGGAACCTTTTCCGGCGGAAACCGGCGACCGGGAACTTCCGGATCGGTGGGAATCCCGACCACGTGACCGCAGAAGCGGCGTGAGGTCAGCGCTCAAATAATAAACGATAATAAAGCGTGACTGTCCTGAAACAACTTCGTGTTCTATTGAAGATTCATCTATTATAAAAATATCGATGGGTTCAAGCTTTAATTTAATTGCATTAACACCGAAGTTTAATTATTATTTTTTGCAGCATTCTGATTGGTTGAGGACCTCACTGGATTGTAGAGGCGTGGCCTTGATTACGTCAGCTCCAACGTACGTAAAAGACGAATTAAAAAATACATTTATTACTAAAGATGATTAAAATAATAGTCTTTCTTTTAGCACTTTCTTTTTCAGTATATGTATAAGTGTACAGCATTGTTCCTGAAAGCTGAACAGATGACGAATATTTCTATTCGGTACCGTATCGAAGTCATTATTATCATTTTTTTAAATAAATTTTAGTGCGAAGAACGTCACACTTAGAAACACTGTAGTACATACTTCATTGTTTACCAAAGTAAACTAGTATATTATAGTATTTCTACACTTTGTTAATGAACACTAGTATCAAACTTAGTAAGAAATGTAGTTTACCATAATAAGATTAAAAAGCACAATGAATTTATCCACAATTTACCACAGGGAAGTGTTCTAGTTGTTTCATGTGGGATTTGCCAAAACTTCAATGAGATTATTTTCTTGAAAAGCTCTGGAAAACTTCAACAAAATCATGTTTATATCACATGTAATTTTGTGATATTGTAGAAAACAGGAAAATAAAAATACATAAGAAACGATAACAAACAACTAAATTGACCACAATTATTTTATTTTCGTATCTCAACCTTTCCACAGAACAAGTAAGAAAAACAACTCAAAAAAGGAGAAAACTGTTAAGCAGGATGAAACAAAGTCACGCTCCTGTCATGCTCTAATTACAAAATGACAAAACAGAGAGAGAAACATCAGGAACTATGTGCTGTTGTCGTGAAGGAAACCGTCTTGTCATCCGAGAGACAGACGGGTTCAGAGCGTGAGGCGTCGCAAAATATTTTACAGGTGTGTCAGAGGTCCCCGTTGCCGTGCGCGTCCGTCTGAGCGTCTAGGCGTCATAGTTGGGGTTTTTGCGCAGTATGACGAAGCCCTCGAGAATAGCCGTGACGGGGCAGTACTCCTCTGTGGCCAGTTCTGCTCTCTCGCCATGAGCAAGCAACACTGGTGTGGTGTGAGTCTGAAAACCTGTGATGGCCTTGGGTTTACCCGCCTGACCCACCACATCAACAGCCTACAGAGAGAGAAAATCATTACTTCGTGATAAAGAAGAATTGTAGTTTGGTCATGTGACACGTGAACATAACAAACCTGGCCGACACGGACAGACACCGGCAGAGGTCGGAGCTCTTCGTCAAACGTGACCAACATACGCGGCTGCATCGCCGCCACCAGCCCGTACAGGACGTAATGAGACTTGCCAAGGATTACTGCAGAGAGAGAGTGAATTTTAACATGTGCAGTAAACATACAAATGTACAGAGTCGATGAACAAATGAAGCTCGTACTGTTTTTCACGTCGAGGAATGACACCAGAACGGTGAGGAGTCCAGCGACAGCCACCTGACTCATGAGCTGTCGATCGCTGTGGTACGGACACAGCGTTAATGTACCTTTACCCAAATGAGTGAGACCCTGAGAAACACACAAACACAGTTAAACAACAGCCATTCATGATGAACGACAGAGAATCCTGGATATGTTTCACCCAAAAATGACTGGCAGTGATGCATTTGAAAACAGATTTTGCTTGGAGAAAATACATCAACATCATTACTGAACATTCTAAACTTTCTTTCTTCTGCGGAACACAAAAGAAGATATTTTGAAGAATGTCGATCATCAAACAACACTGAACTCCACTGACTCCCATTGTATGAAAACATTTCTCAAAATATCTTCTTTTGTGCTCCACTGAAGAAAGACTCACGCACAGGTTTGAGGATGAACAAATGATGACAATTAGTATTTTGGCTCATTAAGCACATTCAGTGATTTCTGTGGCCCACCTGTGCGAGTCGGACCATGAAGAGGTTGTTGGGGTCTTTGGCGTGATACTGCGCCAACTGTCTGAGCATTGCAGCCAAACGTGCGTTATTCGTGCCTGCAGAAGAAATCCAAAACATTCTGATTGGCTGAAGCACTACGTGAGGTCATCAATGTTGTACCTCATTTTTTTTAATATAAATCATTCAAAGGCACAAAAACTGTTGACTGACCGCTGCCGACCATTCCCATGGCAAAGATGGAGTTGTGGGACACTTCTGGGTCGGCATCGTGTGAGAACTTGCTGAGGGTGTCCAGAATGTTCAGTCTCGGGTTTGACACCGAGATCAGGGCGAGTGCTAATGGCACAGCTCTCCTTAACGCCGGCTCTCCGTAACGCAACTGCATGCCAGATAAGACAGAGAGAGAAAAAATATTATGGATGGAACGCTGGAAGTCTTAATGCTAATCACAACATAAGCTCAATGTTCATGATTTGGCTCCCTTTTAAATTGCTAACAGGAGGAAATTTGTTTTATAAACGTGTGATATATCATGTAGTCGCGTGAGGTATGAATAAAAAATGTTTTGGGGTTTCTACATGTGAGAGCAGCTGGTGTGATATTGACAGTGACTCACCAGATGACCAAATGTTCGCAGGGCCATTTCTGAACCGATCTCCTCACCCATAGCGATGAGAGCGATACCCAACACTGCCACACCCTGAAGGGGGCAGCAGAGAGAAGAGTGAGATGTTTGACAAACTCACAAAATGAAATGCTGCTGAGACACACACACACACACACACACACACACACACACAGAAAGTGAGAGAGAGAGACCCACAAACCTGGTGGGAGCCCATATCTGATGCAGCCTCTTTCTTATCTTTATCTTTTTTGTCTTTCTTGTCTTTGTCTTCATCCTTGTCTTTATTGTCATAGTGCTCGCTGCAGATGTGCAACAGCTGTTGAACCTTCAGAACGTTACCAGAACCTGAGTCACAATGAGAAACACATAAGACATGAACACTGACATCCCAAACGATTAGTGTTTAATAGGGTTTGCTATTTGCAGGCTATGCAGAAGTTCTTCACTCACCTGCGTATGCACAGATATCCACCAATGTGTTGGCAAAACTGCGGTAGGGTTCAGGTACCACCTGCAGAGCGGCGAGAGTCGTCTCAATTGCCTCACCTTTACCTGCGCAAACACAATCGATCCAAACATTTGTCATCAGAAGCCCAAAGATACGCTGGGTTTCACGATACGATAGTATTACATATTCTGAGCTAAATGTAAAAAAACTCAAAAATGTAACATACAAATATAGCTGCAAGCAGCACTTAAAGGGTTAGGGTTAGATCATGCCCCGTTAAACGCCCGTTTGTCATCCAATAAGGGGCCTGACAGCTTTCGCTTCGGATTCTGATGGGCTATGTGATGTTCAGTAAAGGAATTGACAGTAAGCCTACTGGAGAGGGACAATCAAGAGTATCTACTGATTTCAAAGTTATGTGCTTGGTCTCACCGAGGTGATTGAGTCCGAGACCGAGAGGCAGCCAGCGGGCATAAGTGTCCTTCAGTTCCTGCTCGCTCTTCTCCATGATGGTCTGCAGGATAGTGGAAGTGACATCACCATTACAGGAGCCCACGGCGATCATTCCACACGCCAGTGCCGTCACTCCAGCCACCTGTTCACACACAGACGAGTCAAATACAGAATCACAGTGTTTCATCAATGAGGAACCTGATAGATACTCACTTACCTCCATGCTGGATTTTGAGTCTCCCATGACTGGAAGCAGAAGTGAGAGAACATCCTCTCTGTTAGAACCCGCGTATGCAAGACCGAGCCTACACACACACGACAGGTGTCACGCTCAAAGTCACATTCTCATGCTGCCTGAATGAATCAATGCTTGGTAAATTACCCAAAAATGGCTCCGATCCTCATGATGTTGCTGTTGTGCAGGACGTAATCGGACAGCAGAGCCAGTGCCGGGTCACACTCGTTACGAACACCGGAATTCACAATACCACACGCCAACAGTGCCCCTGACTGAAGAGAGATGAACACGAATACCAGTCAGAACACAAACACCAGAAACTATGTGTGTGTGTGTTATAGAGTATGTGTGTACCTTGATGTAGTCTTCAGACGAATAAAGATATTTATCGATTTGTGTTAAACCTCCATCCACATCCCACAGCAGAATCATTCCCAGAGACGCCGCGGCACTGAGCATGCCTGCAACACACAGTTAAAAAGTTTCAAAGCAGTTATTACATTTGTTTTCTGTAGAATTACAGATGACTTATTCACAGTAAAATCAGTGACACGGGAGCTGAGATGGAGTTGAAGCAGTTCTCACCGTGGTCCTTGTTCTTGTACAGCCACTTGTTTCCATCTTCCGTGAGCAGTTTGTCTTGACCGAATGCCGCGTTGACGAAGCCGTTGACGAACGAAGAGGCCAGATTCATGCGAGCGGAGTCCACCTGTGATCCACTGCCTCCAAACCCTGAGAGAAACAGAGAGAGAGTCAAACACCTGACAAACAGCGGCATGATCCAGAGGGAATGCTAAGAAAGTCCTCACTGTTGTTCTCCAGGTGGGTTTTGTAGATGTCGTCTGGAACTTTAGGCTCCATGATATCCAACTGTGGAGGGAAAAAGTAAAAGTCAACAGATGTACAAATAAATATGTAATAATATCCCTCTGCAGATTTTTCTGGGCAGTTGCGTACCTCTCTAGCGAGTGCCAGGAAGTTACTGTTGAGCTGCACATTAGACATGATCTCCGTCAGATCTTCATAATCATCCACGTCTTCATTGAGCTCTAAGAACATGCCGTGTCGACCCAACATAAACGCCATCTGTTTCTGAATGACACTACACACACACATTCGAGGCACATGTTAAACTTCAAAATCTGGCATTTAGGACTCTTAAAGTCTTCAAGAGTAAATGATTATCATATAGGAAGAAGGGATGAAAAATGATGTCTTTATAGAAATGAACAGCTCTGTTTTCAAAGACGCCCATAACGAAGTGTACTAAGAGCTTTTAGGCCATTCCACTGAACTAGTGCCATTTCGGTCCCAAAGACTTAAAATGTAAAAATATGCATGAAAAGTATTTCAAAAATACATCTTATTATTTATTATTAAGTGTTCTACATACTATTCTAGCTGCCAATTTAAGCTGTAACATTTAAAAGATTGAAATAAGAAACTACCTCAAACACTGAAAAATAGCGTTTATTGCTCGTCCCCAGACTCTAAAACTACACTTCACTATAAAGTATAAGGAGTAAATTCTTTTTTTTTATAATTTGCATTGTTGTTTACTCCTATATCATCTTTGGTTTAAATACATTTATTAAAATTATATTCATATATAAAAACACATTTTAGTCATGTTCCCTGGTTTTCACTCAGTCCTGTTACTCTAAACTAAAACCTCTCTGAAAAATTTTGAAATTTAGTTTTTCAACAGGAAGTTAAATCATTTGGATCGTTTGAAGGCCATGGGAAGAGCAAAGGTAACTTCACTCAATTTCGTTTTTACATATTTGATGATATTGTAATGACTACTGTGAGCGTCGATTTGAAAATACTCTCCTGTTACCTAAATTATTTCTTAGACCTCATTTGTTTAGTGTAAAATTACACATATTTCGTAAATCACCAGAATTTTCGGAGTTTCTGTGTGCTATTAGCATGTACAGCATGCGGCTATATTTCATGTATTTGCAAATTTTATGCTTAAAACCTCTGTCCTGTTCCTTATATAATGAGTAATGCATCCATCATCCACATATAAACCTTGTAAAACATGACATTTTGAAGTTAAATTTTAATTTCGAGTTACAACATTCAAAAGGCACCCATTTGGTGGAATGGGGCTTTAAATTATGTTTGTGTGTTTCATACATGTCCTTGCAGGAAGTGAAGATGTTTTCCACCAGCTCCACGTCATTAAGCATCAGTGCCAGTCTGAGGGCTTCTGGGTAACGGTTGAACTTACGGAAGATGCTGAGAGAGCTTTTCAACAGAGCCGAGTTCTCTGGCTCGGGGACGTAACTCACACAACTGGAGAGTCAGAGAGATCATAACAGTGAGGAAACTCAAAGATGCGAGTTGACAGGGATTGTGAGTAAGCGTGACACTCACCTGGTCAGGTAAAGGCAGACTTTAGCATATGCGTTTTCATCGATGTACAATTCCAGCATGTCTAGTCGTTCGATCTCCATGAGGAGGTCACAGGCCTCGTGCTCGGCATTATGGGCCATGTTATACGGAACAATCTCTTTCACGAGCTTCAACAGAAGCTCCTGTTGGGCTTTATCGCCTTCCTCAATCTCCTGCCATTCCTTAGCGACCTCTCCTGCCAGATGCCTAGAAACATACATGATGAAAGAAGTGTTATTTTAGGATGAACTGTCCATCTTATGGTTTAACTTAAAAAAAGCGTAACGAGTAAATGAGACGTGTGATCATCTAAAATCAGATTACATTTCTTACGTTTTTATTATTTGGTCTTTTGTTACATTTTTGATTTCTCTTAGATATCGTGCAGCTGTACCTGACATATTCATGACCCCATGAGGCGAGCTCCTCCTGTGAGCCCAGCAGACGGTATTTGAGACACTCTCTCTCAGTGCTCATGGTCATGGCGAGCACAGACACCACATCAGCACAGAAATGCTGTCAAGCAGAGACAGATGTTAGACACTGCATAAATTATTCTCATGAAATCTATTAATAACAAAACTTTGATCTGTGTTAAGATAATTTTGTGAACATCACAAACACACCTGGTTCTCCCCTGCGGTCATGTTCTGGTAGATCTCTTTGAGTTTGGCATAATGGGGTCGCAGGAATTTCAGAGGTTTAGGCACGGAGGTCATGGACGTCGTAGATGAGCGGATCTGGCGACGCAGTTCTTCCAGAGCAGGGCGGTGCAGAGATGTGTCCTTCTCCTGAGAAACAGAGACAGAGAAAATGCATGTCATCTGATTTCTCACCAGTTTATGGACTGAATTTATTATAAAAGAGAGGAACTGGCTTTAAAGTCTTAATAAAAATGGCATTCACAGCGCATTTTTTATTCTTCAATGAACATGTTCTGTTGAAAAACAGTTCTCCCAGAACCAAAACAAACTTAACGGTCAAAAGACATTTTGTTGAAAAAGTTTTCAACCTATATCACTAATGTCAGAAATGTTTAATTAAGTTATCAATGGTGAATTACGAAGTCTTGTTGTTTGAAACAGCTGTTAAACAAACGTTTGTAAAGGAAACATCAGCAGTAATGAACTGAACTTACACCAAGTCTCTCCACCAGCAACTCCAGCTCATCCTGCAGCTGTTTGTCCTCCTCTGACTGTCAAAAAAACACATCATATGAATGAATTTACCCACTGAACATCCTACAACACTGTAAATATATATACACACACACATGTATGATTTATTATCTCCGTGGGGACAATCCATAGGCGTAATGAGTTGTATACTGTACAAACTGTATATATTTTATCCCCTAACCCAGCCCTAAAGATCGTAGAAAACATTGCACTTTTAGATTTTCAAAAATTATCGTTCTGTTCAATTAATAAGCTTTTGTCCCAGTGGGGACCTTACTTTTGGTCCCCATGGGTGTGCTTTCAGGTTTAGGTCCCCACTAACATATATAAACCAAGTCCACACACACAATCCGTACATCAACATTTACACATTCACACAAACACTCTAAAAACACACATTCATATAGACTCGTAATACAATCCACACATAATATAAATGTAATAAAATCCTGTTTAAAATGTCTACATGTAAAAGTAAAACATCATTTACATTGGCGTAGAGACATACCGTCTCCTGCTTTTAATTTAATCGTCTGAGATAGGTTTTAAAATATTTTGTATTGAACACGTATCATAATCGCAATAATGACTGAATCGTAAATAAGTGAAGAGTTCATGTGAATGAATGTTGTGAATGAGTGTGTGCGAGGATCTGGCCTGCAGTGACTCAGGCGGATTCAGCAACTGTGTGTAACGCGTTTATTTCTCTTTCTCTCACCAGCTCCTGTTCTTCTTTCTTCTCTTTCTCTTTTCCCGCAGGTTTTTTGTCCTTCTCTTCTGTTACTTCGGCCTGTTTTTTCTCTTTCTTGGCGGTTTCCTCCATGATTTAATGCGGCTGTTTCTCCTGACAAAACCCGACACTTCTGATGCGGTTTCTTCTTCTGCGAGTGACGAGGGGACGAGAAAAAGAGACAGAGACGCTATAGCGCCACCTGTAGACTGCTTCTTATATCTGCACCTAGTGATGTTACTGTTTTAAGTCACCAAATAATGTGTTTTTAGACTTACTGATGGAAATTATAGCTTGAGATTTTTTACATCTATCCATCTAACTTGGCTCATTTTGATGAAGATGAGGGTTGTTAAACTTGCATTACCCATTTAATTAAACTTATAACCAAACTTTTTATTGCTTATATGGGTCGTTGATGATTTTCACCATGAACGAAAGATCAAATCTGAGGGAAATATTTGAGTGTAAGGTCACGTCAAACCCAACACTATAGAGCTTTAATCACAGAGGGAGAAAGAAAAGATAAAGTGGAGAGATTGGGGCGAGACCACTGAGTGGAGAAAAGCTGAGAAGAGGCGGGCCTTAAAATCGCTTTATTGTCATTGGTTTGTGATATTTTGATCGACAGCTCCCTTACCTCTCAGTTAAAGAAGCGGTTTTTCGAGCACGAGCTGGATGCTGTTTGTCTGCATAGTTGTATAGGTTCAGATGGTATGTTGTATTGTAACACATTAATTGTTTTATTTGGTTATATTAGAAATGGTTATTGTTTGTGTGGTTAACGTTACATGTTTTTATATTTTTTCAAGACCCTGCAGGAGTTTTTTTTTCCTCAGACTCCTCCCGCTCCCTCAGCTGCGCTCGAATCACTCCTGAGGTAAATCAATATATATGAGACAAACAAACACAACTTAAACAGTTTAATTTTTTATCGTAATATTAATTTGGAATAATAATGAACTGTATACAGATTTTCAATTATGATTAAAGCCGAAACACTAAGCGAAGGGCGGATCACGTGATTCCCTTTCATGTTGTCGTTACCTGTAGTCATATCACACCTGAGCAAAACACACTTATTTAGAACAATGTTCGGTATCAAAGTGTCTAATAATACCGTTTAAAGTCACTTACGTGTTCTTCACGTGAACAATAACTTTTTCAGTGATGATACACAGACAATTCCTCGTTTAACCAGGTTTTTATCAGTAACGAGCAGACTGATATGACTGAATGATTCATGGTTCAATTTAGAGATGGAGATTATTCTTCAGGATTCAGGTATTTTTATCATATTTAAGTCTGTATGTTGATGAATATACTTTTACAAGAAACATGTAACGCATATCAATTAGAAGGTAGTCATTTATATTAAATGTTACATGTTTTTTAATTTTTATGAAACATTTATTTATATGAATAGGCTTATTCTATGTGTTGTAATGTTATGTGATCATCAAATACACGTAGCTGCAAATAAACTGTGAATGAGAGAAACTGAGAAGCCCAAACACAAACGATCAAAAACACAAGTTATCAGAAATCTGTTGTTTAATGTCACTGGTATTTGTTAAAGATCAGTTGATCTGAAGAGATCAGACTCTCCTGAGATCAGCTGTGTGTCTACGAAGAGTGATGGATCTATGGAGAACCTAACAGAATTTAAGGAAGGAAACACATTGCCTGTTCAAAGGTACAACAGTTGTCATGAACCTCAGTATGAAAGACATTTGAGATATTCATGTACCTTTATAATTTCTATCTAGAGAAGTTTTAATTACAGTTGTGTGTGATATTTGCTATATAAATAAACTAGCCTTGCTAATAAATTAACATAAGAGACAGTTTTAAGTTTACAGTTTACTGTTTTGGAAATTCAGTTATCAAACATTTACTGTAGGCCTATACTGTTCTGTCACAGATCAGTTGATCAGAAGAGATCAGACTCACATGAGATCAGCTGTGTGTCCATAAAGAGTGAGGGGTCTATGAAAAGACCAATACAATTTAAGGACAGTGACACATCACCTGATCGGAGGTACAACTGTAAAAATAATGCTGGATGTTTTTCTTTGTAAAGCAATTTAAACTATCAATAGGTATCAAACCCGCTATATCAATAAACTTGAATTGCTTGATGCAACAAACAACAACTAAGAATCCCTGCGGTATCATGTCAGAGATTGGTAATTGTTACAGATCAATCCAACTGAAGAGCTGTGTGTCCATGAAAAGTGATGGCTCTATGAGCAGACCAATACAGTTTAAGGATGAAGACACATTGCCTGATCTGAGGTACAACAGTTGCAAAAAATATGTGAAAGATGTGCTTAAAAGCTTTCTAGTCCAGTAATATGAAGCAGCTTGATAGTGTCTCACCGTCTTTAAACTCTGTTTAAGGTCAATCATGTTGTCTGGATCAGACGCAGCAGATCATGGCAAAGGGTCTGTCAATGTTATGTCTACAAATTATCTTTATGATGAAAGTGACTGCTATAGTTCCAGGTAAAATAAAAGTGTCTCAAATCTCGACTTTTAAAGGTTTTATAGATACAGTAGTTGTTTAGTGAGATGGTCTGTTGACCTTCATAGTACAGTTCTGTTGTCAACCAACTGTACACACATGAGACAGTATGAACAAAAAAAAGGATTTATCTCTTTATGTCCGCTGGAAATGTGTAAGGAGCTGGTCGGCTTTCAAGAATTCGGAGTGGAGTAAAAAGTAAATCATCACAGCAGGTCTTATTATATGAGCTGCATCAGAGAGCTGTAGATGAAGCGTTACGGAGTCAGAATGGACATCTGGATCTTTTCCTGCGTTTTCTTCTGGGTCTCTCACTGGAGTCCAATCAGATTCTCTTACAGGATCTACTGACACACATGAGAAGATGCTCCTACAAGAAAGAGAAAACTGTTGAGTACATTAAACAGAAGATCAGTGAGAATCTGCCTCCAGAGAAATCCATCAATCTGATTCACTGTCTGAATGAACTGGATGATGATTCACTGCTGCAGGAGATTCAACATTATGTGAAATCTGAATCAGTCGGACGCTCCAAACTCTCCTCTTTACAGTGGTCAGCTTTAGTTTTTATGTTGCTGATGTCAGAACAGCATTTGGATGAACTTGATCTGAAGAAATTTATTGGAGGTGAAAATACAGCAGATAAAGTTCTTGTGAAACTGAAGCCTGTGATTAAAGAATCCAGTTCAGTAAGTAAAACTAACAACAATCAGTCATCATTCTATGATTTCTTATTTCAAGCTAATCATTGCTTTGTTTACGTCCACCTATTTCTATGCACATTTTGGAATATCACAAAGAAATACCTAGGAAGGGTAACGGCAAGATGTACATCAATTAAAATATATGCCTAAAAAAACATATATGCTCAATTGGGTGGGATAACTTTTTATCCGTTAAGAAGAAATTCACAAAACCTAAAAAGGAAACACATTTACCGAATATGTTCCTTGATGCACATCACAGAAGCCCGGACGGTCCGGTCTAGTTGCACAGCATCTGGAATGTTTTTCTGAAATGCTTTAGCTAAAGTCTGTTGTGAAAGTGTTTCGACCATATATGTCGACTTGTATGTGACTGCTTTCCTAAAAGCAGGTATTCGCCTCCAAAATCTGTGTTTAGTATGTTTCATCTGTGCTGTCTGAGGCGCAAGCAACTTATTATATTATTTTTTTAAAACAACCTACAGTTCTGCTATTGGAAAAACTTAGCAGACAAAAGTATATTTATATATAGTGATATTTGGCAAAAGTTTGTCAGGAAAGAATGATATATTTCTTCCTTATTGGATTTATTCACAGCTGTTTCATGCGATATTCCAATTTTGAGCAGAAGTAAATATTAAATATAACATTTAAGCTATACAGTGAGTGATGTGTATTCTTACATCCCAGTTTGATGGTATTGACGGATCAAGTGTTCATTTTATGTTCAGCATCCATGTTTTTATTGACCTCTCTACAGACTGAGTGATTATCTTATCACAGATGAAGGTTGTGCTGCTCTCAGATCAAACCATTCACAAATAACACAACTGAATCTGATTGAGAATAGTCTGAGAGATTCAGGAGTGAAGCTGATCTCTGCTGGTTTGGAGAATCCTCACTGTAAACTGGAGACACTGAAGTAAGATTTAGAAATCATTTCACTAATGATTGTTAGAATAACACTAATGAATAAAAATATGCCAATCAAATATAGTGTAAGATTCCTCAAATATTTGTTATTGCCAGACTGAAGTGTGTCTCTGTTCTTTACAGGTTGAGTTATTGTTGTATTACTGGTGAAGGTTATGCTGCTCTGACTTCAGCTCTGAGATCAAACCCCTCACACCTGAGACATCTGGATCTGTCTTATAATAATGTAGGAGATTCAGGAGTGAAGCTGATCTCTACTGTACTGGAGAATCCTCACTGTAAACTGGAGAAACTGATGTAAGATTGTGATCTGATGCTCAGACAGAAATCACATATACAGTAGATTATACCATGGTCTGTTTGAATACCAGATTCTGATGGTATGGTAGTTCAAGTCAGTTTGAGCGTTTGAAATTAACTGACAAAAAAATTCCCTGGTTCCCACTGTAAATTTCAATACCAGCTTTAACTTGGCAAATGACCACGGTTAAAGCGGGATAATCTATGGCTAGCTGTGCATTAAAGGGTTTTAATGAATTTCACAGAGGCAGGTTGGGTGGTTATTGGCCTCAATGTCGTCCTTTAAATCCTTTAACGATGCGATGAATTAAAATCACAATTTTAACCCGAGCTTTTGTTATATAACAGGGAATATTCACGCAAACATCATGTAAGGGTCAGAACTGAAAACACCTGGTTACTAAGATTACATCTGTTATTGATATGAGGCCCGTCGGTACTTTTTGTTGTGTTTGTTTATGAAAGACAAAACTAAAGCCGGAGATTTTTTTTTTTCACTATTTAAAACATTCTGTACTGATCTTACATATCTTAATGCAGGTAAATGAGGACTGATACCAGCTTTACATTCACATAATGTAGTTAACTCTGTTTGGGCACAAAAGTTATACAGGTTTGGAACCTCTTGCAATGTACTCACACAAAAATAGTTTATGTATTTCATCATCTCCAGATTAATTTTTAGGTAAGCTCTGCTTTATAATATCTAATGTTTATTGTTAAAGATTTATTTAGGCTACTGCTCTAGTACTCTAAAGATTTATTAGAAGCTATTTTTTATGTGATGTGTGTTTATTAAATTATTACATACGAATTAAAGAAACCTTATGCAATGTTTATGTCTGTGTTATTTAGGAAGACTGCTAGGCTAGCATACGTACCTGAGGATGTGGATGATGAACTAGCTAGGCAGTCGAAAACTTTGCATTTCTCTGTCTGCACATAATACACTTTTAATAAAGTCTTCAATGCGGCAGACCCATTAAAACCGAGCTTGCAGAGCTGGCCTCAAAACCAGTGTAGAAATTAGCCTATTACTTATGGATTTTGATGTTTTTGAATGTAAAAACCCTGCCAACGTCATAAGTAGACCTCATATAACAGTAGAAAACAATGAACAATACCACTTCATCCCACCTGTAATGCACGGCTGGATGTAGATCATTCCTTACTAAAATTGCACCTGTAATAAATTTATAGTATTTTAATTCAGTCATGTTTTTGATAATTGAAGTCAAAAACCTAAAACATAACATTGGAAATATGATATATATAAATATATATTAATCTAAAAATAAAAACTAATCCTTCAGAAAGAGAAACACAATCACAAAGAAAGAGTGAATGTATAAACACTAAACGATCACAAGAAGAGAAACAAATTCAACTCGCTGTTGATTTGATCTGTGTGTGAACAGACTGTGTGTCTTTGTTCTTTACAGGATGAGCTGTTGTGATACACTGAAGTAAGATCATCTCTCTGATAGTCACACATGTACTGATTCTTAGTTCATCATGTTCCACAAGCGTGTAAAATAAGAGACCATTTCAAAACTATTTTCAGTTTACAAAGGGTAAGTGTTTAAGGAAAATGATAATTTTTGTTTCATTCTGTGAACTAGTTCATATTGACTAGTTCTTCAAAACAAGTTTATATACATGTTCACAAACACAATAATAATGTTTTTCTAGTCATTTGATTATTAAAGTAAAAGACCCACTTCAGACCAAAAGATGATTGTCATTGACGTAACATGTTTATTTAATAATGACATTCTGCTGAAGTGAGAGACTGAAGTGTGTGTTATTGTTCTCTACAGGTTGATTCAGTGTAAGATCACAGATGAAGGTTGTGTTGCTCTGACTTCAGCTCTGAGGTCAAACCCCTCACACCTGAGACATCTGGATCTGTCTGATAATAATGTAGGAGATTCAGGAGTGAAGCTGATCTCTACTGTACTGGAGAATCCTCACTGTAAACTGGAGAAGATGATGTAGATTGAATGATTTGTTTAATGAAATGATATGTTTACATGAGAAATCTGAGAATATGTGATATAAGAGATGAATGAAACAAATATCGACGTTTTCAGAGAATTATTCTCCACAGTTTGAGGTCTTGTAAGATCACAGATGAAGGTCGTGCAGTTCTGGAGTCAGCTAAGAGATCAAACCCCTCACACAGACACATCTGTACCTCTGAGTAATCTGAAATATTATGAAGCTATAAACTGATCCCCATTAAATCAGCTTTATACGTCAGAATACTGAAATATCAACAAATAATGATCATTTCCACTCAAGTGAGGACAGTTCATTTTAAATTCTGCTTCATTTACAGTTGATTGATCCAACTTTGGCCATGACATGAATGTAGATCTTTCTGATCCAAGAGTCTCATTTTTGTTCCCACACTTTCATTTGTGCCATTTTACGTGTCTATGCATGGGCAACTTATGACACACCAAAGACACAGAACAACAAAATACTTCTGAAACTACAGTTGTTAGAAATGCTTCAAAATAACATCATGTTAATTTTAATTGAAGGTCAAAACAAATATAGATTACACACGTTAAATATTTCTCCACAGATTTCTGATTGTGTCATTGAGATGCTTGTATCTTAAAACAAATACAAACTCAAACCAACACCTGCTAGTAACTGCTTCTGCATGTTTCCTTAGTCCATCGTACTGTGGTAAATGCAAACACTTGTTAAAGTGTTCTACACTATCTCTTAAACCTGCTTTAAACATTATTTTAAAACTTTTTATTAAATATTTAAATGTATTTTATGTATTATATATGTATATACACGGTATATAATTTACAAATACAATTTTCAAACTCAGTCTCATTTCTGTCAAAGAAACACTGATATTGAAAATAAAGCTTTAAGTGATGTATATTTTTACATTTCTGCATTTGGCAGACCCTTTTATCCAAAGCGACTTTTGTTGCATTATACAATTCATTTGTTTCTGAGTGTGTACAATCCCTGGGATGGAACCCATGACCTTTCCCTTGCTAGCGACATGCTATAACCACTTAGCTACAGGAAAGCTACATAATTATGTATATTGCCATGCCTAAGCAGTAGAAATATCATCGTTCATGTAGGAGCAGGTTTAGCCGTTATTATCGACAAGATAATTTCTCTTCAGCTCCAAAAACTAGAACAGATCCATGAAAAGATTCTGCACCTCTAAATCGTTATTTATTTTAGGTGTAGACACCGTTACAGACAATCTGCTAGGTTGGTTAGACGTCTGTGAGGTTTTCACTGACTGCCCAAATTTTGCATTGTTTTAGACTAGACGTCAGGGCTGTGATTGAACGGCTAACGAAAATGTCTGGTGTGTGTGTTTCTGATGTGATGAACTATGTTTACTAGGGATGCAACAATACATCTCATCCGCGGTTCAATACGGTCCTTGGTTTATGGCCCACGGTTTTTGGTTCGGTTCTGGTGGTTTCGGTTCGGTTTTCGGTTCTGCACATTTAAGTGTTTTTTAGTGATTATGCTTCTGTGAAATTTTCTTTATTTTTCTTTATTTTTTATTTTACTTGACTTTAAAAAAATAAATAACTCAAACCCGAAAACCGCAATTCACCTGAACATATTGAATCGTAGATGTCGTACCAAACGGTTCAATATTATTTACATTTAAATTTAAGCATTTTGCAGATGCTTTTGTGACTAACATTGCATTATCCTATATATTTATACTTGGGTAAATGCAATCCCCTGGGATCAAACCTAAAACAACGCAATGCTCATACTACTGAGCTACAGGAAAGCAATATACTGAGTATTGTGGCATCCCTTATGTTTACTGGTTTAATTTCAAGAGACGATTAAATAAGACTATTAAATAATTGATAAAATCCAGTACCCAGCAGATTAACTCCTCAAACGACCTATTCGTATTTAAGAAACAATACGTATAATGCATACATACACATATAATATCATTTGTTTCAAATCAATTATATTTTTATAGTATGGTTTTGTCACATCTTAATTTGTGCGGGTTTGGTTTAAGAAATGTTGACGTGTTTTTAACATTTTAATTTATTTATTTTAACAAAAACGAAAGTGAAAGAGCGAGCGCAGTACATCACGTGACTCTCTCAGCGTCCATTTTACACACGTCTTCGAAACAATTTATCTTCACGAGGCTGAATCCAGCTTCTTATTCGCAGTTTCTTATTGACGCTATCCGTTCCACCTTAAAAACGCGAGGCATCCGCTTTTCCAGTTTCTTATTCACGCTTAGCTTAGGGACCGTCTCGCTTTTCTCTTCTTTTACGTTTAAAAAAAAAAACTTTGTGTGTGTGAGTGTCTGTGTCTGTGGGCTTGTGTGTGTGTGTGTGTGTGTGCGTGCGTGCGTGCGTGCGTGTGTGTGAGCGAGTGCACAGAGGATGGGCTGCTTGCTGTCTAAGTCCTGACATGCTGAATGCCCCTTGAGATGACCGTGAACTTCACATGGAACCTCCATCACCCACTCCGCTTACCATCCTCAATATCACTTTGATAGAACAGTTTTTAGGCAGCCTATCTCCACCAAGAATATTAATCACATCCAAAAGTAACTACATGTTTGAATGTGCAATATTCTAGTGCAGAGCATGCAATACGGTTTATGCATAATTAAGTAAATTACGTGTATATTTGTAAAAAGCATAGTATACACAGTTTTGTTATACTTTAGATATATATAATTATCTGTCCGTCTTACCTCTTATGTAAATTTATTATTTTCTTCATTGATGTATTTTATTTTTATTCTATATATTATTATTTGTCTATTTCCTGTGTTTGTCTATACTGTATTTTTTCATTCTGAGCTCCTGAAACCACAATACATTGCTTGCCTTTGTGTGCACAATTGGAAAATAAAGCATATTCGATTTTTTTTCTGATCAATTGCTCTTATACAATTTATTATACTCTTTTGGTCTTAGCCAGTGCGTTATACACACATTATATTACTGTATCTATTACATGTATATAGATTTATGTAAACGTTGTCACTTGTTTTATGTACAGAACATGTCTAATGTCAGAACTGTGTTTCTGTACAGGTATGTCTTTGATGGTGCGTTGAAAGTTCCACAGCTAGGTTTTACCTTGTCTTGATGTCAAGCATGAAAACAGACATTTTTAATGCAGCATTTTTAAGTTATTGACCCCTGAAGTTGGCATATCTCACAATACTCTTCAATGGACCGTTGCACTTATGGGACATTTTGAGGTGCAACATCTCAAAAACCTTTAAGGGTGCGTTAAAATTTACACATAGGGGTTATTCCGAGTTTGCTTGACTACCATCTAGCCAAAAAGCAGACATTTTTACTGTAGCATTTTTAAGTTATTGACCCCTGAAGTTGGCATATCTCACAATACTCTTCAATGGACCGTTGCACTTATGGGACATTTTGAGGTGCAACATCTCAAAAACCTTTAAGGGTGCGTTAAAATTTACACATAGGGGTTATTCCGAGTTTGCTTGACTACCATCTAGCCAAAAAGCAGACATTTTTACTGTAGCATTTTTAAGTTATTGACCCCTGAAGTTGGCATATCTCACAATACTCTTCAATGGACCGTTGCACCTATGGGTCATTATGAGGTGCTACATCTCGAAAACTTTTAAGGGTGCGTTGAAAGTTCCACCTAGGGGTTATACCCAGTAACCTTGACTACCATCTAGCCAAAAAGCAGACATTTTTACTGTAGCATTTTTAAGTTATGGACCCCTGAAATTGGAATACGTTTAAGTTTATTTAGTTAGTCAGTTTAATTGTACTAATTTACCAACGCAATTACAGTCACACTATATTTGTAGACGAAAAAGAGTGAGTGCGAAAACAAGCATGACCTTTGGTGAAATGATGATCTTCGGGGTCATAATAGTCTGTTGAAACATAATTTTGTAGTAAAAGTAAATGTTGCCTCTAAATGGACGAAGAACGAATTGTTTCATAGATTTAAAAAAAAAAATTTGGGCTCATTTAAAAAGTAAACCATTTTTTAGGAAGGGTGGAAATTAAGTATTTATTTATTTTTATGATGGTATACCTGTGATAAAAGGCTACTGTTTTGACAATGCCTGCACTAACTTCCTTTTGCCCTGGACCATCAGTCTCCAGAAAGGGGCGCACAAGCGGTCTCTTGCACGAGTAGTATGTTTAAGAAGGTGTAATGCATATATCTATACTGTTTATGTATATATATGTGTGTATGCGGATTACTTTTCTCACGCATTACAAAGATTTAACGCCACTAACACAACATCCTTTTTTTCTGTAATCATTGTCAAGCGCTAAATTACGCAAGGTTTCATGTAGCTCAGTGGTAAGATCATTGTTAACAACGAAAGGTTGGTGGTTCGTTCCCAGGGGATTGCACAAACCTATGTATAAACGTCAGAATCTTTCCGACAGCGCACCAATATTAAGTTCTCTTTCGTCCTTTAATTGAACAAAAACAGGCAAGATTATGCCAGAAATTTTTTGTTTTCTGAAGCATTAAATGAATATAAAGAGTTATGAATATAGGAAGCGCATTAGACCTGCTTACGGCGACAGTTCTTAAAGGGGCCGCGTTGTTAAACCTACTGTAGAGTCACTAATGTTAATATAAAAAAAATAAGAAATCAATTTGATTTAGATGCTTAAAGAGGATTCTATATATTTAGAAATAAAGACTGTAAAGTGTTTAAGAACTTAATTGTTACCCTGGACAACAAAATCAGTCTCATGGGTAAATTTTTTATTTTACAAATTACGCCTTGAATTAATGTATGGTTGTTGGGATAAGGACAATATCTGGCAGAGAAACTTTATTTGTGAATAATGATAATACCAGACCAATATGCATTTTTTTTGAAGCATTCTAATTCTTAATAGTCATTTCAGCACCTTGGGCATTGACAGAAATCACCATATCTCCTGCACAATCAACACTAAAAATAAAAGTTTGCTTTCTTGCAAGTTAGTAGACAGAGAGATATGGTATAACCCCTAGGTGGAACATTTAACACATCCTCAAAGACAGTTGTACCCTTAAAGGTTTTTGAGATGTTGCACCTCAAAATGTCCCATAAGTGCAATGGTCCATTGAAGAGTATTGTGAGATATGCCAAATTCAGGGGTCAATTACTTAAAAATGCTACAGTAAAAATGTCTGCTTTTTGGCTAGGTGGTAGTCAAGTATACTGGGTATAACCCCTAGGTGGAACTTTCAACGCACCCTTAAAAGTTTTCGAGATGTAGCACCTCATAATGACCCATAGGTGCAACGGTCCATTGAAGAGTATTGTGAGATATGCCAACTTCAGGGGTCAATAACTTAAAAATGCTACAGTAAAAATGTCTGCCTTTTGGCTAGATGGTAGTCAAGGTTACTGGGTATAACCCCTAAGTGGAACTTTCAACGCACCCTTAAAAGTCTTCGAGATGTTGCACCTCAAAATGTCCCATAAGTGCAATGGTCCATTGAAGAGTATTGTGAGATATGCCAACTTCAGGGGTCAATAACTTAAAAATGCTACAGTAAAAATGTCTGCTTTTTGGCGAGATGGTAGTAAATCATACTGGGAATAACCTCTATGTGTAGATTTCAACGCACCCTTAAAAGTTTTTGAGATGTTGCACCTCAAAATGTCCCATTGGCCCATTGAACAGTACTATGAGATATGCCAATTTCAGGGGTCAATAACTTAAAAATGCTACAGTAAAAATGTCTGCCTTTTGGCTAGATGGTAGTCAAGGTTACTGGGTATAACCCCTAGGTGGAACTTTCAACGCACCCTTAAAAGTTTTTGAGATGTTGCACCTCAAAATGTCCCTTTGGCCCATTGAACAGTACTATGAGATATGCCGATATCAGGGGTCCATAACTTAAAAATGCTACAGTAAAAATGTCTGCTTTTTGGCTAGATGGTAGTCAAGGTTACTGGGTATAACCCTTAGGTGGAACTTTCAACGCACCCTTAAAAGTTTTCGAGATGTAGCACCTCATAATGACCCATAGGTGCAACGGTCCATTGAAGAGTATTGTGAGATATGCCAACTTCAGGGGTCAATAACTTAAAAATGCTACAGTAAAAATGTCTGCTTTTTGGCTAGATGGTAGTCAAGGTTACTGGGTATAACCCCTAGGTGGAACTTTCAACGCACCTTTAAAGTTTTCGAGATGTAGCACCTCATAATGACCCATAGGTGCAACGGTCCATTGAAGAGTATTGTGAGATATGCCAACTTCAGGGGTCAATAACTTAAAAATGCTACAGTAAAAATGTCTGCTTTTTGGCTAGATGGTAGTCAAGCAAACTCGGAATAACCCCTATGTGTAAATTTTAACGCACCCTTAAAGGTTTTTGAGATGTTGCACCTCAAAATGTCCCATAAGTGCAACGGTCCATTGAAGAGTATTGTGAGATATGCCAACTTCAGGGGTCAATAACTTAAAAATGCTGCATTAAAAATGTCTGTTTTCATGCTTGACATCAAGACAAGGTAAAACCTAGCTGTGGAACTTTCAACGCACCATCAAAGACATACCTGTACAGAAACACAGTTCTGACATTAGACATGTTCTGTACATAAAACAAGTGACAACGTTTACATAAATCTATATACATGTAATAGATACAGTAATATAATGTGTGTATAACGCACTGGCTAAGACCAAAAGAGTATAATAAATTGTATAAGAGCAATTGATCAGAAAAAAAATCGAATATGCTTTATTTTCCAATTGTGCACACAAAGGCAAGCAATGTATTGTGGTTTCAGGAGCTCAGAATGAAAAAATACAGTATAGACAAACACAGGAAATAGACAAATAATAATATATAGAATAAAAATAAAATACATCAATGAAGAAAATAATAAATTTACATAAGAGGTAAGACGGACAGATAATTATATATATCTAAAGTATAACAAAACTGTGTATACTATGCTTTTTACAAATATACACGTAATTTTCTTAATTATGCGTAAACCGTATTGCATGCTCTGCACTAGAATATTGCACATTCAAACATGTAGTTACTTTTGGATGTGATTAATATTCTTGGTGGAGATAGGCTGCCTAAAAACTGTTCTATCAAAGTGATATTGAGGATGGTAAGCGGAGTGGGTGATGGAGGTTCCATGTGAAGTTCACGGTCATCTCAAGGGGCATTCAGCATGTCAGGACTTAGACAGCAAGCAGCCCATCCTCTGTGCACTCGCTCACACACACGCACGCACGCACGCACGCACGCACACACACACACACACACACACAAGCCCACAGACACAGACACTCACACACACAAAGTTTTTTTTTTAAAACGTAAAAGAAGAGAAAAGCGAGACGGTCCCTAAGCTAAGCGTGAATAAGAAACTGGAAAAGCGGATGCCTCGCGTTTTTAAGGTGGAACGGATAGCGTCAATAAGAAACTGCGAATAAGAAGCTGGATTCAGCCTCGTTTTATCTTCAGTATTCAATAACTGTGGCTTATTATTAAGTTTAAAGTCGCTTTTTAAACTCTGATGGGATCTTTTGAGTATATAATGACATTTTAACCGAGGTAAGTGTCGAGTAAATTGTTTTTATTGATTTGAAACTTTGTTTATCACTACAAGGCTATGATCTGGAGCTAACGTAACGTTACAGCTTACGTTAATTTACAATATTCAGCTAACGGTAGCACAAAATGCAGACTATGAGTAAAACATAGTATTTTAGTTTCAGTTTAAGACTTTGTTGTTAGTTTTTAGAGTTAGCGGGCCTCATAGTTTCGTGTGTCGTCGTACTGTAGTGTCGCAGGCGGAACACCAGTGGGTTGAGCAAATGAAATCTCCAGTTGTTGTCTGTACGGTTAAAAGTTGTCGATTTCTATCGTTTAGTTTAAATTACAAATAGTTATTATAACAAAATGTCGAGAAGAGACCGGAGCTGTGATTTGTACAGAATCCCGTCTGAGAAAGAAAACCCAGAAAGAATGAATTTTGTGCCATAAACGTCTCGAGGGATTCTCCACTAAATGTAGGCCCTATGTTCACATCAGAGGAGCTCTGACAGGAATTTGTGACTAAAATACATCTGCAGTTGCTGACTTGAAGTATATATGGATCATAACTTCATGTGAGGATTGTGTTCATGTCTTAGTGTTTCTTCTGTTGTGAGATGATTTAAATATTCATGTCTTGAAAACGAAAGAAAATTGAGAGCTCAATGTAAACAGCCGCTTTCTTGCCTACACGGTAGGTCACGTGATCACATTCATCAGTGAAGATCACACTGATGTGACTGAATGATTCATGAATGATTCACAAACACTCAGAGATGGAGATTATACTCCAGGATTCAGGTATTCTTATTAAAGTCTGTGTTTAAAATAGTTTAGAATGCATTTACATATGATTATGCTAAATTATATCAAAATCACAATAAAATATTAATATAGTTCATCATCTAAAGGATGTTTTTTATAACGAATGACAAAGAACTAATGAATAATTTACCTAATTAAGAAAGTAATTGACTTTCTGTTACAGATCAGCACAGAAGAGATCAGACTCACCTGAGATCAGTTGTGTGTCTATGAAGAGTAATGCGTCTATGATTCAACCACTGAAATTTAAAGACACATCACCTGATCAGAGGTACAACAGTTCAGTCATTTTATTTTCATTACCAATCGTCAGTTATCAAACATCTTGTGTTTAATGTTGTGTTTGTTGTTACAGATCAGTTGATCAGAAGAGATCTGACTCATCTGAGATCAGTTGTGTGTCTATGAAGAGTGATGGGTCTATGATTCAACCACTGAAATTTAAAGACACATCACCTGATCAGAGGTACAACAGTTCTGTCATTTTATTTTCATTACCAATCGTCAGTTATCAAACATCTTGTGTTTAATGTTGTGTTTGTTGTTACAGATCAGTTGATCAGAAGAGATCTGACTCACCTGAGATCAGTTGTGTGTCTATGAAGAGTGATGGGTCTATGATTCAACCACTGAAATTTAAAGACACATCACCTGATCACAGGTACAACAGTTCAGTCATTTTATTTTTATTACCAATCGTCAGTTATCAAACATCTTGTGTTTAATGTTGTGTTTGTTGTTACAGATCAGTTGATCAGAAGAGATCTGACTCATCTGAGATCAGTTGTGTGTCTATGAAGAGTGATGGGTCTATGATTCAACCACTGAAATTTAAAGACACATCACCTGATCACAGGTACAACAGTTCAGTCATTTTATTTTTATTACCAATCGTCAGTTATCAAACATCTTGTGTTTAATGTTGTGTTTGTTGTTACAGATCAGTTGATCAGAAGAGATCAGACTCATCTGAGATCAGTTGTGTGTCTATGAAGAGTGATGGGTCTATGATTCAACCACTGAAATTTAAAGACGCATCACCTGATCAGAGGTACAACAGTTCACTCATTTTATTTTTATTACCAATCGTCAGTTATCAAACATCTTGTGTTTAATGTTGTGTTTGTTGTTACAGATCAGTTCATCAGAAGAGATCTGACTCATCTGAGATCAGTTGTGTGTCTATGAAGAGTGATGCGTCTATGAATGAACCAATGAAATTTAAAGACACATCACCTGATCAGAGGTACAACAGTTCAGTCATTTTATTTTTATTACCAATCGTCAGTTATCAAACATCTTGTGTTTAATGTTGTGTTTGTTGTTACAGATCAGTTGATCAGAAGAGATCTGACTCACCTGAGATCAGTTGTGTGTCTATGAAGAGTGATGGGTCTATGATTCAACCACTGAAATTTAAAGACACATCACCTGATCAGAGGTACAACAGTTATGTAAAACTGTGCTAAAACATGTGTTTAAGAGCTGTGTAGTCTAGTAATATCAGACAGTCTGATTGTGTTTTTGTGTTTAAGGTCTATGAATGCAGTCTATTGAAAGTGGCTGTCATAGTTTCAGGAAAAATGAACATTAACATTTGGCAAAATCTTTCATCTAAAGTGTCTTGCTTTGGTTTACATGTGTAGGGTCGTCACAATTATTAAATAAGAGTCTCATCACAATTATTTCAGGTAACTGTGAGTGTTGTGAATCCTTAGAAAACAAGTGAGATCTGCAGTATCTGCTGCCTTTTACATCCAATGTCATTGATTCGCACTCAACGTTACATTTAAATTTCATTTATCCACCATTTGAGTTGTATTAGCTTTTAGTTGATTTGTTTTGTTTCCAGACTTGCTGCATCTACACAGCAATACTTTAGTGCTCAAGACTCAAGTTTTCTCTGTTAAAGTCGCAAGGTAAATAGGGCTGTAACAAGATATCAAAGTATCATATAACGCAATACTAAGTCATTTAGATATGTGTAGTAGAGCAATTGAGATATGAATCGTAGACTATGGCAATATATTTTCAGATTAAATTATATAAAAAAAAAATCTGTTTTTAGTAGACATAAAATTGGTTGAATTAATCCTTACAAATATTGTTAAAGAGTAGGTAACATATGTTTTTTTAGGCCCTACTTTGGTTTATGGAGTGTCCAACAACAAGTTTATCTACATACAATGTGTAAAAACACTTTAATCTCGTAATTATATGCAGTTATTTGTACCCTACTTCTTGACTGACTCTCAAATGATTCGTTCCGCGATTCACCCGTCTAGGCCCCTCCTACCCGGTAACCTTGTGTCATGTGATTGGTCAGATGGTGTGGCCTGTTGTGATTGGTCAAACGCGTTCATCATTTGTCGCAAAGTGAACGCCTACCATCATTACAGGATTACTATTTACATGTGGTTGGATGTCTTTATATATATGTAGATAGAGATGGCGGCGATTTTACCAATATGAGTCTGACGAGGAAGAAGCCGCTAATCCTCCACAAACTCCACCACGACTGGAGCAGGATGACTCATAAAAACTCTCAGTGTGACAACATGCATGTTGTGTTTTGCTTATCAATGAAGTAAATTATTATTTTTCTTAAAATAAGTTAGTAAAACTATTATTTCGTCTAATTGTGCGTTGTTCATGGTACATAGAGCATTTCAGAAAGTCGACGTTATGAAAAATTATTGTAGTTTCACCCAAATATATCTATATAGGTGCACGTTTGGCAAATGCGTCAAACTGCAAAGCGAGGATGAAAATATTTGCTGCCAGGAAGTGCAACAGGTTGTGTACACATTATTATGAATCAATTTATGTTATGAAAAATATTTTCTATCGTTTGTTGCATAACAACAGTATTTAGAGAATTAATTCATCCTTCTGCAGATCCCAGTAAGAAAAAGAACATTTACAATTCTCTTGTAACAGTATTATACATGGACTAGTTGACACGGCAGTGTACCGTGTTCGTATCTTCAGATGTTATTACAATACAGATAGTACTCGACTTAGTTCTTGAAACAAATACTTTGAGAATTCATGGATTGAACAATTAAATCAGCCGAGTAAATAGCAAGATAAACAAACTGTAACACACCAGAAATAACGCTACATGCTAATGTTATATGCATTAGCTAAACACAGACATAAGGTACGAAAATATTTCTTGAAGTTCAGACAAATATCAAAAGTTCCACTTACAGGTGGGGACGCGGTGGAGCTAAAAGGTCCAAATAGAGTTGGTATTGCCCCCTCTTTCAAGGATAGTCGTTTCACATATCCTGCACTGAACGCGCCAAGATTATCAAAGCAATCATCGGTGAAATGACGCGCACACAGTTAATCTCTTGGGTTATACTCCTTCGGTATTCTTTGAAAAATGAATTGTAACCATTTTTCCCTCAGACATTCTTGCTTAGGTAGCTGAAATAAGACGGACTTAGTTTCACACCGTAGAACACAGACTCTAGACATGATACACACGCATCACGAACGAGCGACAGTGTTTGGGGGAGGAGACATACGTTTTCCCGGCAGTCTCAGCAACACGTTTATGTATAGTGACGTAGATATGCATCCACGGCTCGTTTGTGTGATTCAGAGTCGACTCTCATTTTTACAAGCAAATATCTTCGTTATTTATTCACCTTTTTCGCATGATCGGTCAGTTTCACGTCTTGCCGATTCCAAGCCAATCTTATATTGCCAGCGAGGTGGGGAATAACTTCACAGCCGTTAATACACTCAAAGCCGCAAATACACATGTAAACGTCTGTGCACGAAACCGATCTTTCACGGCTGGTTTATACTTGTGTCTGGGTCCACCGAACTGCGTTAGTCACTGCTGACTGCACACGCATCATGTAGCACACAGACAGAGAGATGCATTTTTTTTTACTTCGGGTTTGTACTACATGCTAACAGTTATGCTAAACTCTGACACATGCTGAACTCTCTGTGTAAAACAAACATACATTTCATTCAACCCGATTGCTTGTTTTATGTTGAAGCTCTGGTAATTTCACTAAGGTAAAATGACATTCAACACCACTTGTTTTTAAAAATACAAAATGTATAAAAAATCAACCAATATGTGTTATATATTTGCACTTTTTTGTGTTTGTAAAGAACTGAATCAAATACATAATACATCTTTTGAGTAGAATTCACTCAAAAGATTTGTAACTTTTTATTGAAGTTGCAACTTAAATCAACCAACCCACCTCTTTTTA
The DNA here is from genome assembly GCA_029783895.1 of Triplophysa bombifrons. Lineage (NCBI taxonomy): Eukaryota > Metazoa > Chordata > Actinopteri > Cypriniformes > Nemacheilidae > Triplophysa > Triplophysa bombifrons. Next base: position 729,502 of record CM056458.1, read on the forward strand.
AACTACAGACCCGAGATGAAGACAATTTATTTCAGATTTAAAAAAGAATAAAAATAAAGCAATGTTTGTTTCATAAACAGAAACAGACGAGGTTAAAGGTTGAAGTATTTACTCTATAGGCTTGTTATCTTAGACTTTTGCGAGATGAGTACATAAAGATCAATTAAGAAACACGTTTAGTTATATTTTATATTTCTACTCCTTTTCAGTCTCAGAGTTCATCAATTTAAGAGCTTCAGGCAAGAGAAGATTCTGGCATTTAAAGGCGAAGATCTTTATTTACAGCGGCCACTAGCGATGTGTATAATAGACAGAGATGCACATACAGTTGAAAGAAAAAGTATGTGAACCCTTTGGGCTTACTTGGATTTCTTCATAAATTGGTCATAAAATGTGTTCTGATCTTCATCTAAGTCACAACAATAGAGAAACACAGTCTGCTTAAACTAATACCGCACAAACATTTTACGTTTTCATGTTTTTATTGAACACAACATGTAAACATTCCTACTGCAGGATGGAAAAAGTATGTGAAACCCTAGGCTAATGACTTCTCCAAGAGCTAATCGGAGCCAGGAGTCAGCCAACCTGGGGTCCAATCAATGTGATGAGATTGCATGTGTTGATTAAAGCTGGCCTCTCCAATAAAAACACCAGTTTTGAGTTTGCTGTTCTGAAGAAGCGTTGTCTGATCTGAACCATGCCTCGCACAAAAGAGCTCTCAGAAGACCTTCGATCAAGAATTGTTGACTTACATAAAGCTGGAAAGGGCTACAAAAGTATATCTAAAAGCCTTGATGTCCATGTGTCCACGGTAAGACAGATTGTCTACAAATGGAGAAAGTTCAGCACTGTTGCTACACTCCCTAGTCGTGGTCGTCCTGTAAAGATTACTGCAAGAGCACAGCGTAGAATGATCAATGAGGTGAAGAAGAATCCTAGAGTGTCAGCTCAACGCTAACAGAAATCTCTGGCACATGCTAACATTTTTGTTGACAAATCTACAATAAGGAAAACATTAAACAAGAATGGACTTCATGGGAGGACACCACGGAGGAAGCCACTGCTGTCCAAAAAAAACATTGCTGCACGTTTGAAGTTTGCAAAAGAGCACCTGGATGTTCCACAGCACTACTGGCAAAACATTCTGTGGACAGATGAAACCAAAATTGAGTTGTTTGGAAAGAACACACAACGCTATGTGTGGAGAACAAAAGGCACAGCACACCAACATCAAAACCTCATCCCAACTGTGAAATATGGTGGAGGGGGCATCATAGTTTGGGGCTGCTTTGCTGCCTCAGGCCCTGGACGGATTACTGTCATCGATGGAAAAATGAATTCCAAAGTTTATCAAGACATTTTGCAGGAAGACCATCTGTCCGCCAACTGAAGCTTAACAGAGGATGGACGATGCAACAGGACAACGACCCAAAGCATAGAAGTTAATCAACAACAGAATGGCTTCAACAGAAGAAAATACGCCTTCTGGAGTGGCCCAGTCAGAGTCCTGACCTCAACCCGATTGAGATGCTGTGGCATGACCTCAAGAGAGCGATTCACACCAGACATCCCAAGAATATTGCTGAACTGAAACACTTTTGTAAAGAGGAATGGTCCAAAATTTCTCCTGACCGTTGTGCAGGTCTGATCTGCAACTATAGGAAACGTTTGGTTGAGGCTATTGCTGCCAAAGGAGGGTCAACCAGTTATTAAACCCAAAGGTTCACATACTTTTTCCACCCTGCACTATGAATGTTTACATGTTGTGTTCAATAAAAACATGAAAACATATAATGTTTGTGCGGTATTAGTTTAAGCAGACTGTGTTTCTCTATTGTTGTGACTTAGATGAAGATCAGAACACATTTTATGACCAATTTATGAAGAAATCCAAGTAAGCCAAAGGGTTCACATACTTTTTCTTTCAACAGTAAGTGGTGCGCATGTGCGAACAAAATTAAAAATGCTGTGTAAATAAGTTTACACCCCTCCTTTGCGTACTGACATGGTTGAAACCTTTTGATGCACAATAACTGTTTTAGACCTACTAAATGTAATACTGGATAAGATTTCGAATTGAAATGAATGCTGCTAAAACTACTGATATCCCATTTGTTGCTGGTGTTAAATGGGACCTGGGTGTAAATTATGAAAAACGGAGTATTGGTAGCCCCGCCTTTGTTGGTTCGGCTTTCGTTACATTTAAATTTAGTTATTTAGCAGACGCTTATATCCAAAGCGACATACAGGTGGGGTAGGCAATGGAAGCAATTGGGACAGCATAAAGACAACAAAAAGCATAAGTGCAATCAAAAAAGACAGGTCTCATATAACCTTACACAGTATACAGAGCTTAGTTAGTTTTTTTTTGTTTTTTTATAAAGAGTAGAGAACAAATAGAAGTCAGAACAGATCAGTCAGATGTTGACGGAAGAGATGCGTTTTCAGATGTTTCTTAAAGATGGCTAAAGAATCTGCAGATCTTGTAGCAGCGGGCAGATCATTCCACATAGGTGGAACCGATCCGGAGAAGGTATGTGAGAGAGATCTTATACCTTTTTGGGATGGCACCACAAGATGTTGTTCGTTTGCATAGTGTAGGGATCTGGCGGGTACATATGTCTGCATTAGCGAGTGAAGATAAGGGGGTGCCAAACCAGTGGTGGTCTTGTAGGTCAGGAGCAGAGTCTTGAATTTGATGCGAGCGACTATAGGGAGCCAATGTAGCTTAATGAAGAGAAGATTGACGTTACTAGGAACGTTACTAGAGAAGCATGCGCAGCCTCTATGAATGTCTGGATCTGCACTGCGCTTCACGTCTACCAAATCACAGCTTCTTTTAAACTTTTTAAAAGGACAAGCTGGTCAAACCTGCCACTTGCATGCAGCATATTCGATCCTAGCTCCGAACCGCAAGTCTCCATGTGCGCTCGCAAGTGCACTTCCCAGCAACCAGCCAAAAACAAAAAGGTTGTTATATTAGGTTTCAAAATTTGTGTTGAAAATGTATATTCACTAATGTAAAAAGAAAAACATGAAGAAATACATTATCATTGTATTAGGTTTAGATAAATTCTTTATTCATTTATTATTCCACTTTATTATTTTGTTTATTGTTCATTAAAAAGTAACTACTTTTTTAATTTTATTTTTAATAGGTACATATAATTTGTCACACTAAGTGCAATGCGAGCACCAAACCGAATCTCCAGGTGCTCTCTTCAGAACCAGATAGAAAAACTTATGTGCACCCCTGATTATAGATTTGCAACGAATCTCTGTCAAAACACGACGGTGGCCGGCACAGTACAAAAAGAGGAGCTAGGATCTGCGTAAATATTTAAAAGACTTTCCAGCAAAGACGCTTTAAGAACCGCGGTACTAATGCTTGTACCAGAGATACTCAAAGATATCTATGGAAATACTTTCCAGCAGAGTGACATTGGAGAGAAAGATTGTCTATAAATCACCCCTGATGAGGTTGCTTTGATTGGGATCAGTATGTGAGTAACATTGTTTTTCTGCTTGTTAGAACCAAGATTTGATGTTGTTGTTGGCATTGTTTATCTGGAACCGCTTGATTATTGTACTCGTCCAGATAACGTTACTGGAGAGAGAGAGCGAGAGCACATTGGGGCCAAAACTAGAGCGAGAGCGCCTTTTACTCTTTAACTCAATGATGAATAAATCAGGGAGTTCACAGGTCACATGTGTTCCGAACAGTAAAGCACGATCAGTACAGACCATCCGCAATCCGTTTCACCACTATACCGCAGGGGAGAGAAAGAGGAAACGCGTGTTGTAGAGTTGTTTGTCCATTTAGGGTTGCTGTACAAAACATGGCGGCGAATTCAATGTATTGAAAATTTAAACAGCTCTGTTTGTAAATTTAAACAGCTTATTAGGTATAGGTGTTACAGCTTAAGTCAGGGGTGTCCAAAGTCAGTCCTGGAGGGCCGGTGTCCTGCGAAGTTTAGCTTCAACCCTAATCAAACACACCTGAACAGCTAATCAAGGTCCCACAAAGCAGATTAGAAACTTCTTAACAGGTGTGTTGAGTCAAATTGGAGCTAAAATCTGCAGGACTGTGGCCCTCCAGGACCGACATTGGACACCCCTGGCTTAAGGTATTGCAAACATAACGGTTCATCTCGTAAGGTCTTTATACACCTCTGAAGAAATAGTTTTGTATATTATATTGCATTTCCGTCAATTGTTCAATAATTTATGAAAAAATATGAATCGGCAGGTTTCACTTTTAATAAAATCGGAAACTGGAATCGGCAAAGAAAATTGCAATCTCTAATTAAAATCATATCAGTCATAAATCTGATTACAAAGTAAATTTTAAAATCTTTTATAATCTGTTCACAGTTCTTATTGTCCACTTCCTGAAGTCTTTAACACATTCAGATCAAATCTGAGGAAGAAGTTTGAGTGTTTGTGTGAAGGAACATCAGATGAGAGAAACCCAACACTGCTGAATGAGATCTACACAGAGCTCTACATCACAGAGAGTGAAAGTGGAGAGATCAGTAATGAACATGAGGTGAGACAGATTGAGACACAATCCAGGAGAACAGCAACAGAGGACACACCAATCAAATGCAATGACATCTTTAAAGCTTTACCTGCACAAGACAAACCCATCAGAAGTGTGCTGACAAAGGGAGTCGCTGGCATTGGAAAAACAGTCTCTGTGCAGAAGTTCATTCTGGACTGGGCTGAAGGGAAAGAGAATCAGGACGTCCACCTCATATTTCCACTTCCTTTCAGAGAGATCAATCTGATGAAGAACCAAACACTCAGTCTTTTACATCTTCTTCATCTTTTCTTCCCAGAGACAAAAGAAATGGAAATCTCCAGCGGTGAATATAAAGTGTTGTTCATCTTTGATGGTTTGGATGAGTGTCGTGTGTCTCTGGATTTTCACAGCAGTGTGAGGTTGTGTGATGTCAGTGAATCAGCCTCAGTGGACGTGATGCTGACAAACCTCATGAAGGGGAATCTGCTTCCCTCTGCTCTCATCTGGATCACCTCCAGACCAGCAGCAGCTGATCTCATCCCCTCTGAGTATGTTGATCGAGTCACAGAGGTACGAGGCTTCACTGACAAACAGAAGGTGGAATACTTCAGCAAGAGAATCAGTGATGAGAGTCTGAACAACAGAATCATCTCACACCTGAAGTCATCCAGGAGCCTCTACATCATGTGTCACATCCCAGTGTTCTGCTGGATTTCAGCCACTGTTCTAGAGAGAATGTTGAGTGATGCAGAGAGTGAAGGAGAGATCCCCAAGACTCTCACTCAAATGTACACACACTTCCTGATCATTCAGACAAACATCAAACATCAGAAGGACTATGAGAAGAAAGTGAAGAATGATGAAGACATGATCTTCAAACTGGCCAAACTGGCTTTTGAGCAGCTTGTGAAAGGGAACCTGATCTTCTATGATGAGGACCTGAGAGAGTGTGGCATTGATGTAGCAGAAGCATCAGTGTACTCAGGATTGTGCACTCAGATCTTCAGAGAGGAGTTTGGCTTGTATCAGGGGAAAGTTTACTGCTTTGTTCATCTGAGCGTTCAGGAACATCTCGCAGCTCTTTATGCTCACATCTCCATCACAAACGACAACACATACGTGTTTGAAGCAGGTCTTGTATCTAAAATGTTGAACATACTGGAACCTAAATCATCAGAACAGGTTTCATTATCTGAGCTGCATCAGAGAGCTGTAGATGAAGCTTTAAAGAGTCAGAATGGACATCTGGATCTTTTCCTGCGTTTTCTTCTGGGTCTCTCACTGGAGTCCAATCAGATTCTCTTACAGGATCTACTGACACAGATGAGAAGATGCTCCTTTAAGAAAGAGAAAACTGTTAAGTTCATTAAACAGAAGATCAAGAAGAATCTGTCTCCAGAGAAATCCATCAATCTGATTCACTGTCTGAATGAACTGGATGATGATTCACTGCTGCAGGAGATTCAACATTATGTGAGATCTAACACTGTCGGAGGCTCCAAACTCTCCTCTTTACAGTGGTCAGCTTTATTTTTTGTGTTGCTGATGTCTGAACAGCATTTGGATGAACTTGATCTGAATAAATTTATTGGAGCTGAAAATAAAGCAGATGATGTTCTTGTGAAAATGAAGCCTGTGATTAAAGAATCCAGAAAACTGAAGTAAGTAAAACTAACAACAATCTGCTTTATTCCTTGTAACCATCACTCACTTTCTAGAAACCTTAGAAAACTAAATATTTAAGCAACAGTTACCAAACCTGTAATTCATCTGACAAAATCAAACAGTAACATGAAAACCCTGAGTCTGAGATCAAATATAGCTTCATATCACACACAGTCAGTAAATATATAAACACTACAGAGCGTCAATTAGACACATGAAGAAATGGAAACACAGCATCAGATCTTGGGAGTTGATGGTATTATGTGTGAAAAGTATCAGATAAGTGTAAAGATGTCATGTCACAGTTTGATGGTGTTGATCTAGATCAAGGGTCTTCAACTACTTTTCTTTGAGGGCCAGATTGCAAAAGTATAAATAGGATGTGGGCCAGTTTCTTTTACCTTTTCATAATTTCTTCTGTTATTTTGTATTTATGTTGTGTTTTTTTATTGCATTTTTTTTTCTTTTATACGTTTTTGTTTCTGTATAATTATATGTCATATATTAGATCATGCACACAAGTATTGCATGCAGTATTTGTGCCATTTCATTATATTCCATTAAAAGGGATATTATCTTTTTAATTCTATTTTATATTCCTTAATGCATTAGTTTACCCAAAAAGCAAATTCATGTTAATTTACTCATCCCCAGATCCCAGATACCCTGTTTTTTCAAAAAGATTTATGAAGATGGTTGAATTAGTGAATGTCAAATAAATAAAAGTGAAAACGCTAATACATTCAGCACAAAACTAATCCCTGCCCCTTGACGTTAAACTGGCCTCTCATAAAGCGAATCATCTGCTCCGTGCAAGACATGCATTCTATTATCATAGATCTCTTATCGCATCTTTGGCTAAAATCCTATCGCTTTCATGTGGCACACCCACTTAGAAGCTTTCCTGTAGCTCAGTGGTAAGAGCATTGCGTTAACAACGCAAAGTTCTGGGTTCGACCCAGGTGATTGCAAATACCTATGTATAAATGTATAGGATAATGCAATGTTAGTCGCTTTCGATAAAAGCGATTGCCAAATGCATAAATGTAAATGTAGAAGGGCAGATTCTTTGAAGTGCTAGTTCGGATAGAGATGAACAGCTGTTTTGTAAATAAAGCCGTTAAAATCATACATAATGAATGCAGTAATAAAGACATAGTTTTCCCTTATCTTAGACAACAGTTGGTGTGGTGTCCCCGTCCTGCAGTTACTTTCAAGGGCAGAAGATGCGTTTTGGACGCAACCTATTACGTGCACAAACTAACTGCCTCTTGCTGTGGATTGCCAATTATATGTTTACAAATATACAGTTTATTGTAAAAAACATTAAGTTTCCTGGTCTGACCAATAAAATCGCTATGAGCTGAGGGAATTATTTTCGTATTGAGCGTTTTGGACTTTCAAAGATGTGACGTCTGAGGACGTGCATTTCTTAAAGTTCTTAAAGTCTCTCCAGTCCACTTATTTGAAATGTTAAGGCAGGCCAGGTAAAGATGATTGGTGGGCCGCCAGTTGGGTAGCTCTGATCTAGTGTTTGTGATATCAAATGTTTTGTTTTGTTTGTGTGGAGTTTCTCTAAAAATAGGGTTAGGGTGTGATATTCTTGAACAAAAACTCAAAACTCTTCAGTGTTCTTCATCAGTATGATGTTCATGAGCTTCAACATCAAACATCTGCGTTTAACCACAAACACAATAACAATATTACACTTATTACACTCATATGTGTTTATATGAGTAAAGACACAATGAGAAACTGATTTGTCAGTTTTCATTATTGTTTAATTTTCTTATTTCCATTTCAAGTTTAGCAGCAATGTCTCTCATTTATCTCTACAGGTTGAGTCAGTGTCATATCACACATGAATGTTGTGTTGCTCTGACTTCAGCTCTGAGATCAAACCCCTCACACCTGAGACATCTGGATCTGTCTGGGAATAATCTGAGAGATTCAGGAGTGAAGCTGATCTCTACTGTACTGGAGAATCCTCACTGTAAAGTGGAAACACTTGAGTAAGATTGAATTAGACATTCTCTTTCATCCTTCTTTCATTAATAACTAATAATTCTTACAGTAGCAAAAAATAAAGAAATAACAAATAATACACTATAAGCAGTGGCACTAAGGAAAAGTTTTAAAGGGGTCATTGGATGGCTAAAATGAACATTATTGTGTGTATTTGGTGTAATACAGTGTGTTTACGTGGTTTAAGGTTCACATGCAGAGTATAACTGTTGCTATTGCCTCTGTTCCCTGCCTTTCTGAAACGCCTAAAATTTTAGCAAATTGAGTAGTTGAAATATGTTGAATCGAAGCTGGGTGCTCTGGTTGGCCAGCTACCCAGTGCGTTGTGATTGGCCGAATACCTCATGGAATGGAAACGTAAGGTCCCTTACCATATTCGGAACATCAGCCATCGAAGCATATTGACAGCTGATAATGTCACCGGTACTGTGTGAGTTCAAGCGGCTTAACCCAGCTACCGATGGATTCAGCCTTGTAAAATGTAAAACAATTTCTACATTTGTGATTGTAGGACCGACAAAATGCTTACGTTTGAATAGTTAGTTGCAAATTCTTGAATATTGAAAATGTACTTAGAGGCTGTGAGTGATAAGCGGCTGACTTTCCTTACGAAGTTGGATTTGCCACTTTTATAAACAGCTGTTGTGCACAACCAGGTGTTAATGTGCTGCACACACTCTGATTTTGGAGTTGTGCTGTTTTGGAACAGTTTTGTAAATGCAACTTAACCACTAATTTATAACCGTGTCCTTGTTTGGAAGACGAAACTAAGTCATGTTTATTTGTAATGGGTCCAAAGTTTCAAAGGTTAAATGTAGGTACAGTTAAAAGTGCGGCCGTGGAGGAACCCTGAGTGTCCTCCTCGCCTGATGGTGGCAGACTGTGGTTGTAGAGTATATAATGAATGGGAGTGTTCGTCTTGCTCTCTCTTTCTCTCGCTGGCTCTCTCTCTCTCTCTCTCTCTCTCTCTCTCTCCGGAGAAACAGGTTGCAGGAGTTACTCTCATATGAAAGATGATGTTTGTCTAATGTTTTGATTTGTCTCCACATGATACATATTGCTGAAGTTTATTTTATTTATTTGTTTCCTTTGTTAGTTTTTGTTTACCCCTAGATGTTTGTTTCATATATGTGATAATGGTTTTAAAAATAAACAATATTTCAAGATTGAACAACAGTGCGTGACCTCAACTTTGTGTTGGGGTCTTACAAACGAGCAAGCCGTAACAGGGGTGTAAAAAGAAAGTAGGTCTGAAAGGTATGAGGGAGCTATACACTGTAAACCCGAATAGGTTGAGTTTACTTCAACATTTTAAGGAAACCGATTACCTTAAAAAGTTAAGTAATGTGTATTTAATATTTGAGTAAAGTGAACTTTATTATCAATATCAGTTCATCCAACAAAAAAGGGCATTGCATTAAATTCTGAGTTGACTGAACTTAAAATAATTAGTATATCAAACTGTGAAATGTAATAAGTTGACTTTAGTAATTAAAAATGAGGAAACCGATTGCACAAATATTTTTAAGTTAAGAGGTTTTTTAATTCTAAGACAGTAGAACTAAAAAATAATTGTTGACTGAACTTACTGATCGAGTATAATTAAGTACTGCTAGACTCAGAATCATTACTTAAGTTATCTTATTACAATAATGTTCACTTTACTATATAAATATTAGCAAGTGACTAAACTACCATTATGGTTATTTACATTTACATTTAGTCATTTAGCAGACGCTTTTAGTTAGGGTTTAGACAGCATAAGTACAACAAAAGCATAACTGCAATCAAAAAGAAGACTGGTCTCATATAACCTAACACAGTATACAGAACCATTCATTCATTCATTTATTTTGTTATTGTTAAAGAATAGAGAAGAAAAAAGAGTCAGAACAAATCAGTCAGATGTTGACGGAAGAGATGTGTTTTCAGGTGTTTCTTAAAGATGGCTACAGAATCTGCAGATCTTGTAGCAGCAGGTAGATCGTTCCACATAGGTGGAACAGATCCGGAGAAGGTGCGCGAGAGAGATTTTTTACCTTTTTGGGATGGTACCACAAGACGCCGCTCTTTGCAGAGCGTAGGGATCTGGCGGGAACATATGTCTGCATTAGCGAGTGAAGATAGGGTGGTGCCGAACCAGTGGTGGTCTTGTAGACCAGGAGCAGAGTCTTGAATTTGATGCGAGCGACTATAGGGAGCCAATGTAGCTTAATAAATAGAGGACTGACGTGTGCTCTCTTCGGTTCATTAAAGATAACTCTTGCCGCAGCGTTCTGGATCATCTGTACAGGTTTGGTTGTGCAAGCTGGAAGTCCACCAAGTAGCGCATTGCAGTAGTCCAGTCGGGACAGGACTAGAGCCTGTACTAGGAATTATCAGTGTTTGCTTCAGTCAGGCTCTTGACTCTTGCCTTCTGTTAAGTAAATTTCTCTGTCAGTGCATGTATGTTTTTGATTAATAACACATGCGCGTTGATTAAAAAGAGATCTTTAAAAAGGACGGTTTGGAGCCTATTTCATAATGGGTGTCAGTTTTAAATGATGTACAGAAGCTTTTGTAAATAAGAATGAGTTCCGGCCTTTTTTTACTGATGAAAATGTTTCAGTTCATAAATGCGCAAGGATTGTGTCAAAATAATGTTTTACTGACACACTTAGACATAAAAACTCATTATACAAACCTCAACAATGGTGACAATCATCAAACAAATTCAGATAAACATATCAACTACAATGCATGCTGGGAATCATGTATGAGTTTTGTACTATGATGTAACCTAGCATGCATTGCAGCATGAAGTTTCATTTTGTTATTTTCACCATTGTTGGGTTACATACACTGATTATACATGTCTAATTCATTTATTAGTTCAAATGTTTGTTAGCATATTTTATTTGTCTCTGAGAATTTGACACATATGTCATGACACTAATCTTTAACATCAAAGCACGTCACAAAGCAATAACAAACACCACTCTTAATCAGTGATTCATAATGATTAAATCTCCAATTGAAAACAGTTACTAGATTTCTTTGCTTTTTACACCTAACACACTGTTTCAGCGGTTAATGAAGCCCAACGAAAATGTTTTAGAAGTGACAGAGAAGAGTCAAGAGCCCAACTAAAGCAAACACTGATCAGAATAATGTTAGTTACTTTTATCCTGTTTTTAAAATTATTTCAATGGTTGCTTGCTATCTGGGACACTATAAAGTTTTAAGGTAACAGAACTATTTCTGTTTTGACTAATTTTAGTTAGTCAATAATTTAACTATTTCAGATAACTAATTTGAAATAAGTAGATTGTACTATTCAGGTACAGTAATTTTACATAGTTTTTGTTAGTTATATTAACTAAACATTTTAACAACTATTAACAATGTCAAGTAAAATCTAAATTTTGGCTTAAAAAAGTGCATAATAGCAATTTTCAAGTATGGTGTCTTATTTGATTTTACAGTGTAGGTTGTGCAGGGCTTTAAAGCTTGACAATTTTTTTGTAATTGATTTGGTAGCGAACAGGGAGCCAATGCAGTTTAATAAGGAGGGGTCGAATGTGGTCCTTTGACCCAGTTCTGGTAATGATCCGAGCTGCAGAGTTCTGCATGAATTGAATGCGATGATTTATTTGTGATGCCAAACAACAGGGCATTGCAGTAGTCAATGCTTGAGGTGACCAGGGGCCCGTTTCAGAAAGCAGGGTAAGTGCAATCTCAGAGTAAGTCAACCCCAGAAAACGGAATACTCAGGGTTTTTGCTTTCAGAAAGCGAGGTATGTCAAACCCGCGACCGCGGAGTAAGTCAAGCCCATTTCAGAAATCGATGTATCTTATACTCCGAGTGAGTAACCAGAGAAACATACTCCGTGAACCTAACCTGGTCGGGAGCAGGTTTTATTCCACAAACCCAGGGTTTGTTACAATCTCCGCCCCCTTTTCGAAGAGCGAGCGGTGTTGAAATGGCATACGTCATTTGTTTATTGATTCATCTTGCTAATCGCGCTCAATTTAGTCACACAGAACTTAAAATGGCATGTCCGTTTATTCAGGAACACATAGATGAGGAAGCTGCATTAATTCGCAGAGAGTTACATTTATGTCGGGAGAGAATTGTGAGGCCCCGTTTGGACGTTTATCTTAACTTTTAAGGCCAGTTTAAGAAGTATATTTAACATTTCCCAATCAGGCATCCTACTAGCAAGAGCATTTTATTTCTTTAAACTTTCCTGAAAGATGTTCTTGTATTTCATATTCAGCGTCTGCCGAGATCTTTTTATTGCAGAAGGATTGCACTTACATGAGAGCGAGAGAGAGAGAGAGCGAGAGCGCGCACGAGAGAGAGAGCGAGAGAGAGAGAGAGAGAGGGAGAGAGAGCGTTAAATATAATTCCCATTTTCACAGTTTCAACAAAATAAATAAAAAAGTGATTGACATATAAACTTGCGCATTAACAAGTGAATTTTTTTTTCTAAATATGTGCTCATATTCACCGTACGCTTGTAACAGTACCTTCAATTCGATTGGCGACAAATGAACACGTGCTTTTGTCACTTGCCGTTGACATGGTGAATCTTGCTATCTTCACTCAATTGATGTTGGCTTTTCATCGCCATGCTGCACGCGCATAACCTAGAGTGAACTTACTCAGGGTTGATTGAACTAACTCAAATCAGCTGGTCTGAAACTGAAAACTCAGAGTAGCGATTCTCTGAGTAAATCAACTCAGAGTTCAGATTTTAACTCGGTGTTGGTTGAACTTCCTTATTGAAACGGGCCCCAGGGCTTGAATCAGAACCTGTGTTTTGGATTGGGAGAGCGAGGTCTGGAGATATTGTGGAAAGAAAATATGCATTGCGGATAATATTACTAATGTGTGGACCAAAGGAAAGTGTACTGTCTTAGATAATGGCTAGAATTTTGACCTGGGATGACGGCGAAATAGGTGAGCCATCAACTTTAATAGTAACAGGCAATCTTTTTGAAAGTGTGGTCTTTGAACAAATAAGGAGAAGTTTGAAAAGATTAATTGACATCCAGTTGTTTATAGCTTGTAGACAGGCAGTAAAAGCAATGAAAGGAAGAGAGATGTTTGGTTTGAAGGGATCTAGGGATGAGTTGTGTGTCATCGTTGTAACAGTGAAAAGCTTTCCTGTAGCTCAGTGGTAAGAGCATTGCGTTAACAACGCAAGGTTGTGGGTTCGATCCCAGGGGTTTTCACATACCAATGTAAAAATGTATAGGATAATGAAATGCAAGTCCCTTGGGATAAAAGTGTCTGCTAAATGCATAAATATAAATGAAAATGAATTCAAATCTGACGGAAAATATATTTCCAAGAGGTAGTTAATAAATAATAAAAAGCAATGGCCTCAAAACAGAACCCTGTGGAACATCAAGTGTCAGTGTAGCAGTTTGTGCAAGATTTGGAGCGCCTCATTTCTCGCTCCAGCTAAAATTGTTCTAGCTCCCTTACTTCCATCGAGAGTGGGGCAGCCAAAGGTTACGTCAATATCCCCCAGGTAGAACGTGGGGTTGCAGTGCATTGCCCGCAGACTGCTTCCACCTGGAGGAATCGGCCACGCCTACAGTCTAAAGTGTGTAAGACTTCGGCATCACTGGTGTGGAAGGCTTGCGCTGCTGCAGGCCACGCTGCCTCCTCTCTTCACGCCATGGCCATCCTAAAGGTCCACCAGGCCAAGGCGTTAAGAGAGCTCCACGAGGGTAAGGCCGACCCGTTTATTATGCAGGATCTCCGTCCCCCCACTGACAGCGCCCTACGGGCGACCAAGGTGATGGCACGGGCCCTGGGTCGGACGATGTCCACGCTAGTGGTCCAAGAGAGACATCTCTGGCCTAACCTTGCGCAGATGAATGACACAGAGAAAGTCCGCTTTCTTGATGCACCCATCTCGCGAGTGGGCTTTTTGGTGACACCGTCGTGGACTTCGCTCAGCAGTTCTCGACGGGTGAAGAAGCAGACAGAGGCGATTAACTCAACTCAACTTTATTTATGTAGTGCTTTTTACAATTTTCATTGTTACAAAGCAGCTGTACATGAGACACATTGAATAAAAGTAAAACAACTAAAGGCATATACCTGTAAAAACAAGAAAAAGGTGAAAACAACAAAAGACAGACATACAAATGCTCCACACACACAAACACACTCGCACACACGCAGAGTGAAAGCACACCTTTGAGATGAAGGAGAGAGAACCAAAGGTCAAATATTAAACGGACAATAAATTCTTTTATGCAGTATTAATTATGTCTTAACTTCTGAATTCTAAAGCAGCCCCCCGGCCAGGCAAATAGTGCAAAACAATATGCAAACTGTGGCGAGGAACCCAAAACTCCAATCGAGAAATAAAAACTCAGGAGAACCCAGGCCCAACCAGGGGATTCCAGTTCCCCTCTGGCAAAAGCTGCTGCCTCTGGACAAGCTCAACAATGCTTACAAAATAAGGCCAAATAAAAAATAAATTATCTTAATAAGGTAAATTATAGATTTAAGATTATCAACAATCTAATCTTAACAATCTAATAGCATTTGAAATGTTGTAGGAAAATCGTGTCAAGTTGCCACGTCCTTTATCCAGCTCTATCCTCTTAGCTCTTGTCAGGTCACCGCTTCCCCTTCTCAGCCATCAGGTGTGGGCATGAACTGCATCCTGCGGTAACCTTGGAACAAAAAGACAAGACTGGCTGAGAGTAGAGTACTGTTCTGCACTCTTTGATGCAACAAGTACATCATTTGTTGTTGAATGTGCTCCTGGTTCCGGTTGATCTAAATAATGCAGCCTAGATCCTCTGAGGATTATTATTATGGAAGTGTAGTGTATGCAAGATTAAAAAGATGCGTCTTTAGTCTAGATTCAAACTGACAGAGTGTGTCTGCCTCTCTGATAGTGCAGGAAAGAATATTCCAAAGTTTAGGGCGCTAGATAAGAAAAGGATCTAGCACCTGCACTTCATTTTGAAATTCTAGGTATTACCAACTGACAGGACGCCTGAGAGCGTAATGTACGTGGAGGTCTGTAATACAATAGAAGTTCATTCAAATTCTGCGGAGCTAGACCATGTACGGCTTCATAAGCAATAAGCAAGATCTTAAAGTTAATGCGATGCTTTATATGTAACCAGTGCAAGGTTGACAGAACCGGGGTTATATGCTCATACTTTTTTGTACGTGTAAGAGCTCGAGCTGCCGCATTTTGAACCAGTTGCAGTTTTTGTTATAGGCCTGCAGGGCAACCACCTAGAAGTGCATTACATTAATCTAGTCTTGATGTCATGAATGCATGAATTAATTTCTCTGCATCTGACATCGACAGCATATGACGTAGTTTAGATATATTCTTAAGATGGAAAAAGGATATTTGAGAGGTGTATGCGACATGGCTCTCAAATGACAGAGTACTATCGAATACAACGCCAAGATTCTTAGCTGACGACGAGGATTTTATGGAGCATCTGTCAATCATTAAGCAGTATTCTTGGTTGTTACGTATAGTGGTTTTCGGTCCCGTAAGTAACACTTCTGTTTTGTCTGAGTTTAGTAGTAAAAAATTGTTACTCATCCAGTTTTTGTAAATCAACAATGTATTCCTTTATTCTATGGAACTGCTGGGTTTCATGGGGCTTCGAGGAAATATAAAGTTGAGTATCATCAGCATAACAGTGAAAGTGAATTCTGTGTCACATTATTATATCTCCTAGAGGTAGCATGTATAATGCGAAGAGCAGAGGCCCCAAGACTGAGCCCTGTGGTACACGGTACTGGACTTGCGATTTGCCAGACACATCATTGTTTATTGCTACAAATTGAAAACGGTCAGATAAATAAGACTTAAACCATTTCAATGCTATTCCGTTAATGCCAACATAATTTTCGAGTCTGTGTAGGAGTATGCTGTGGTCAATGGTGTCAAATGCAGCACTAAGGTCTAGCAGCACCAATAACGAAATACAGTCACGGTCAGACGCTAAAAGCAGATCATTTGTAACTCTGATCAAATCAGTCTCTGTACTGTGACATGCTCAAAATCCAGACTGGAATTCTTCATTAATGTCATTCCTTTGGAAGGACCATAATTGAGTTGAAACTACTTTTTCCAGAACTTTAGATATAAAATGTAAATTCGATATAGGCCTATAATTCCCTAGTTCTTTAGGGTCGAGTTTGGGTTTTTTGACAAGGGGCCTTATAACAGCCACCTTAAGTGCTTTAGGCACATGTCCTAATGTCAGAGATGAGTTAATAATACTAATAATACTAGACAGTTCATCGTGATCTACTGTAGAAAATAATTGCAATTTCTCCTTAGGGGTGCTGTAGTTAGTTTGTTCAGCGGGTTTCACTTCTTGTTGGATTCTTATAATTTTTTCTCTAATATCTTGGATTTTTCTAGTGAATTAGTTCATAAATTCATCACTGTTATGCTGATAATCAGAATCTGAAGTCGCTGACGACTTATTTTTTGTTAATTTAGCCACCTTGTTAAATAAAAACCTAGGCTTGTGATGGTTTTCTTCTATTAGTGATGAAAAGTATGCAGATCTAGACGTCTTTATGGCATTCCTGTATTTTCGAGTACTATCCTTCCATGCTATACGAAATACCACTAAATCAGTTTTCTTAAAGTTATACTCCATTTTCCGGGACGCTTTCTTTATAGCCCGAGTGTGTTCATTATACCACGGTGTTGGGCTGCCATTTTTAATCTTTTAAACGCAGAGGAGCAACTATGTCTAATGTTTCAGAGAAGGTAGAGTTAAAATTTTCAATAGTAATGTCAAGATCGTCAACGTTTTTACTCATGCTAGATATTTGAGACAATTCAGGCAGATTATCGAGAAACGCATCTTTGGTAGTTGAAGTAATCGTTCTACCATATTTGTAACAAGGAGTTGGATTTGCAGCCGTAGGCCAGTGAAGCAAACATAATATCAGATAATGATCCGAAATGTCTTCACTCTGCTGAACGATTTTAACATCGTCCACATTTACACCATAAGATAGTATTAAATCTAAAGTATGATTACGAAGGTGACTGGGTCCTGATACATGTTGACTAACGCCCATGGAGTTAAGAGTGTCTTTGAAAGCCATTCCCAATGCATCTGTGTCGTGGTTCCACTACCATGTCATTTTTTATTCCTGTCTCTAGTGGAGCCATGGCATTGCCTGATGGTTTTATGTGGGAAAGACATAGTTCTTTCTCGTGTCTCGTCATTGTTCCCTACATCTCGTTCCTCGTCAGCCTCTCCTTAGTGCTAATCCCCAGCACCTGTTTCTCGTTAACGATCCTGTGTTTATTCCCTTTAAAACACCCTCTTGTTCTTTGTCTTGTGCTCGTGCATTGTACTTGTTTGGCTGTTTCTGTGGTGCCCTGGAGGCCTATACAATAGCTAGAATAAAATGTTTTGTCCTTAGTTTTAGTTGTTGATACGTGAAGTACCATGACTTCAAAAGAATTGTATTTAAAATTAGACTTCTGAGAGATGATAAAATAATTATTGTTAAGTGCAGCGACACCTCCCAATTTACCTTTTAGACGAGGCTCGTGTTTAAAGTAATAATCTTGGGGAACGGATTCATTTAGAGTAATTTAATCATCAGGCTTTAGCCATGTTTCTGTCAAACAGAGCATGTCTATTTTATGATCGGTTATCATATCCTTAACAAAAAGTGCTTTACATTTAGTCATTTAGCAGACGCTTTTATCCAAAGCGACTTACAAGTGGGGTAGGTAATGGAAGCAATTAGGACATCATAAGTACAACAAAAGCATAAGTGCAATCAAAAATAAGGTTCATATAGTCCAACACAGTATACAGAATCATTCATACATTTTTTTTTTGTTTGTTTGTTTTTTTTTTTTAAAGAAGAGAAGAAAAGAGTAGAGAAGAGAGTTGAGTCAGAACAGATCAGTCAGATGTCAGATGTTGGCGGAAGAGATGTGTTTTCAGGCGTTTCTTAAAGATGGCTACAGAGTCAGCAGATCTTGTAGCAGCAGGCAGATCATTCCACATAGGTGGAACAGATCCGGAGAAGGTGCGCGAGAGAGATTTTTTACCTTTATGGGATGGCACCACAAGACGCCGTTCGTTTGCAGATCGTAGGGATCTGGCGGGTACATATGTCTGCATTAGTGAGTGAAGATAAGGTGGTGCCAAACCAGTCGTGGTCTTGTAAGCCAGGAGCAGAGTCTTGAATTTAATGCGAGCGGCTATAGGGAGCCAATGTAGCTTAATGAGTAGAGGAGTGACGTGTGCCCTCTTCGGTTCATTAAAGATAACTCTTGCCGCAGCATTCTGGATCATCTGTAGAGGTTTGGTTGTGCAAGCTGGAAGTCCTCCCAGTAGTGCATTGCAGTAGTCCAGTCTGGACAGGACTAGAGCCTGTACTAGGACTTGCGTAGCATGCTCCGATAGGAAGGGTCTAATTTTCCTGATATTGTAGAGGATGAATCTACAGGACCGGGCGGTGCTGGCAACTTGATCTGTGAAGTTGAGCTGATCATCGATCACCACTCCCAGGTTTCTTGCCTTTCTGGAAGGTGTGATGGTTGATGAGCCCAGTTGAATGGAAAGGTTGTGATAAGTCTTTATATCAGCCGGGATTACAAGCAGTTCTGTTTTTGAAAGGTTCAGCTGTAGGTGATGGCCGTTCATCCAGAGTGAGATGTCGGCTAGGCAGGCTGAGATGCGTGCAGAGACAGTCGGATCGTCAGGGCGAAAAGACAGGTAGAGTTGTGTATCATCCGCATAGCAGTGATAGGAAAAGCCATGTTTCCTAATGACAGAGCCTAGGGATGTCATGTAAACAGAGAATAGCAACGGACCAAGCACTGAGCCCTGAGGAACACCTGTGTCAAGATGTTGGGACTCAGACACCTCACCTCTCCAAGATACACTAAATGACCTACCTGAGAGGTAAGACCTGAACCATTGTAGCACCATTCCGGAGACCCCCATAGCCTTGAGAGTGGACAGGAGGATGTGATGGTTAACAGTGTCGAAGGCGGCAGATAGATCCAGTAGGATGAGAACAGATGAGTTGGACGAAGCTCTTTCCAGTCTCAGGGCCTCAATGACAGAGAGCAGCGCAGTCTCAGTGGAGTGACCGCTCTTGAACCCAGACTGGTTGCTGTCCAGGAGGTTGTTCTGGGCGAGGAAGGATGAGAGCTGGTTACATACAACACGTTCTAGAGTTTTCGCAGCGAAGGGGAGTAGGGATACCGGTCTGTAGTTTTCTAACAATGCAGGATTAAGAGTAGGCTTCTTTAGTAGTGGGGTAATACGGGCCTCTTTGAAGAGTGTAGGAAATGTGCCAGTGGTGAGAGACGAGTTGATAATGTGAGTCAAAGAGGGAACAACCGATGGAGAGATGGCCTGGAGGAGATGTGTGGGGATGGGATCTAGAGGGCAGGTAGTCGGATGGTTAGAAGAAATTACCTTTGAAACTTCCTCCTCAGATAGGAGGGAGAAGGAGGGGAACAAGCATGTGTCTGGGGATTGACTGTGATCAAGAGATGGTGGCGCAGAGAATTGATTGCTGATGGTGCTCGTTTTCTTTACAAAGAACGATGCAAAATCGTCAGCTGTTAAGTCTGATGGAGGGGGGGGGGTGGGCGGGCAAAGGAGAGCGGAAAAGGTTTTAAAGAGAGTACGAGGGTCAGGAGAGTTGTTGATTTTAGTGTGGTAGTATTGGGTTTTCGCAGAGGAGACGTCCGCTGAGAAGGAAGAGAGAATAGACTGGTAGAGAGAGAGGTCAGTGGGTTCTTTTGATTTGCGCCACTTTCTCTCAGCAGACCTGAGAGAGACGCGATGCTCACGGAGAACATCAGATAACCAGGGGGCAGAAGGAGATGCACGAGATGGCCTAGATCTTAGAGGGCATAAGATTTCTAAGCAGGAGGTTAGTGTGGAGCAAAGGGTTTGGGTGGCGGTGTTAGCATCAAGGAGAGAGAACTGTTTAGGGGGTGGGAGAGTAGCAGAGACTGCAGAGGATAAGCGGGAGGGAGAGAGAGATCGTAGGTTGCGTCGGAATGTGACCAGTGGGCAGGCATGTGTTGTGTCTGGAGAATCTAAGTCGAGATCAAGAGTGATGAGGAAATGATCCGACGTGTGCAGTGGGGTAACCTGGGAGTGATGGGTGAAGCAATAGCGTGTGTAGATGAGATCAAGTTGATTACCGGACTTATGGGTTGCTGAAGTGGGGACTCGCTTGAGGTCAAACGACGCAGTCAGGTTGTTGAAATCAGCAGCCTGTGGTTTTTCTAGGTGGATGTTGAAGTCTCCAAGTACCACCAGAGGAGTACCATCCTCGGGGAATGATGACAGAAGTGTATCTAATTCCTCCAAGAAGAGTCCAAGGTGCCCTGGGGGGCGATAGATAACTACAACATGTGTTTTAACAGGGTGGATGACAGTGACAGCATGAAACTCAAAGGCGGTGTTGTTGCATGAGGGTGCCAGCTTGTTAAATTTCCAGTTGTTAGGAATAAGTAGACCGGTTCCTCCGCCCCTCCCTGATAAGCGTGGGCTGTGGGAGAAAGTGTAGTTATTAGAGAGGGCAGCCGGTGTGGCAGTGTCCTCTGGTTTGATCCAGGTTTCAGTAAGTGCTAGAAGAGAAAGACCAGAGTGTTTAGCAATAGCTGTGATGAAATCTGCCTTGTTTACAGCGGATTGGCAGTTCCATAAACCAATAGGAAAGGTAGTAGAGGTATTGTTGGATGCTGAAAGAGTACGGAGGTTGTTAGCATTAGCCATGCGTGGCCTTCTGCGGGTTACCGTTGGTGTACGAGATGTAACGACAGTGTAGATTTGAAAACACAGTGAAAAAAAAGAAGGACTGCACAAGACAAATAAAGATAATAGATAAAGTGCAATAAAATAAGTGCAAAACAGTAATACTCAAGTGCCTTGTCGGTGTCCTTGCTCGGTGGAGTCGCACAGGTAGAGTCGATGGTCTTTACTCTCTTCGGTCTTCACGCGATGAGGGCAGCACGCGACCGCAGCACGCGGTGGACAAAACCACTAAATACCCTATTCAATCACGTAATTGAATTCAGCAGGACACGCCTTCCAAATCTCCGAATATTAACACGCAAACAAATGCAAATTTACAGCGCGTGACTCAGTGGACGCAAACAAAGGAAACGAAACCGCGTTAGACTATTAAACACAAATGATCGATTTTTCACCTACGATTTCCAGTTGATTCTTAAGCTGCAACAAAACTGCTTCTCCCACGAACTGACCTTACAACAACTGTTTAAGTACTGTAGCTGGCGTTGGACACGCCTTCCAAATCTCCGAATATTAACACGCAAACAAATGCAAACTTACAGCGCGTGACTCAGTGGACGCAAACAAAGGAAACGAAACCGCGTTAGACTATTAAACACAAATGATCGATTTTTCACCTACGATTTCCATTTATTTGAGAGAGATCTAATATTAAGCAATCCGAGTCGTAACAGTTGATTATCTGGTTGCCCCAGGTAGTCAGCCTTTAGCACACACATCCCAGGCAACCTGAACCGACGCGCTTTCTCCTTAGTACACGCCTTGCGGAGAGTAGCAACTCCACCCCGACTGGATGCTGTTCGGGCAGGCCAAGGTAAATCTGTTCGTCTCCCGTGAAACCACCCATTTCCCGCTTGGTACTCCCTGTCAGAGGTCCCCCTCGGCACGGATGCCCTTGCGCATAGCTGGCCGCGGGACAAGCAGAAGTATGCCTTCCCCTCTCAGGGGAAGGACACGTTCTGGCATCCCAGACCAGACCTCTGGAACCTCCATGTCTGGTTTCTAGACAGGATGAGGAGATCCTGAGTTCGCTACCTCCCCCCCTCTGTGGCTGAGACCATCACCTAGACTAGGGCCCCATCTACTAGGTGGTTATACGCTTATAAATGTGATTTTTTTCAACATAAGCAGGCTGAAAGATCAATAAAGTGACTAATGGTGAGACCAATGTAATACTCTAGGGTGGGACGTTATGTGTAGAGATGGCAGAATTCAACTGGAGATCAATAATAACTATTTTATTTCTTAAGAAATTCCAGAAAAGTGTTGCATTTAGCATACGACGTGAGCTGGTTTACAGTATCTACAGGTTTAAGTAGTTTCATCAATAGTAGAGAATAAAACATGTGTTATTTTCATTGGTAGTAATTATAACGGAGTAGAACGAGAATTAAGCGCCAGTCAAGGCCCTTTTATATGAGAGAATATGATCTGAATAAATTTGTTGGTGAATAGTTAAGCCTGTTTTTTTACTAGTCTCTCCATTGTTGGCTCATGATTTTCATGTGTCGAAGTTCGGGAGTGTACCATGGAGAGGACCTAGTAAATGAAACTGTACCGATTTTCAGAGGAGTTAAGGAATTAAGTGAGTGGGATAAATGATCATAGTAATAATCCAACAATTTAGTAGCCGTACACGATGTAGGAGGGGTAGAATTAAGAGAAGTACCAACTAAACTGCAAAAGTCATTTAAGTTAAGGTTTTTAATGTTAAGGAATGATATGGTGCGCTTCAGATTTAGGTAAGTAAGTGTCAGAGTAACATAAAAAAATACTGATATATGGTCAGAAATTGGAAGCTCTATCGAGCTAAGATTATATGACCTTATTATGTTAGATTATATATCTAATACATGACCTTTATTATCAGTTGGAAATTGATATACTGGATGCATCCAAAACTATCCAATACCGATATTAAATCTTTAGTGTAAGTGTCAGTGTATTTATAACAATGAATATTAAAATCACCCATTAAAATGACATTGGGACACAGTGTACATAAATCTGATAAAACAGCAGTGAGTTCAAAAATAAAAAACTGCAGAGGGTCGTGGAGGACGATAAACAGATATAGTGAGGATAGGAGTACTACCTTTCAGTTAAACAGTCAGGATTTCAAACAAAGAGGACTCTGTGACTGAGACTAGGGATTGGTATCGTTAATATTTTATCGATACTGCTTATCAATATTATGCTCTATAATTTGAATCAAAAACACATGATGTGAAAAGATGGTAAACATTTTAAGTTTCTTTACTACAGCTGAGCTTTAGAACTACAGTTTACAAATGCTTCTGAGCAAACAGAAAATACACATAACAAAACATGACTGTGTTCCTTAGCATACCACTTACGGCACTTAGCATGTGCGTAGAAGCACATCATAATGTAATTCAACATATTGACTTTACATCACTATGGTTATTTGGCTGGTAGACCAGATTTCTTTTTTCATTTCTGGTTTTAGTTCTACATAAATTTAAGTAAAATTTTTTAAGCAAGTAATATTTTTTTAATTATATGTACTATTTTTTATAATTTTACTAGCACATTTACTTCAATTTGGTAAAGTAAGTCCATAAGCCCCTCCTTGAACTGCAACCTTACCATGGTGGAGGGGTTTGAGCAGAACCGAAAGACCCTAGGAGCTATGTTGTCTGGGGCTATATGCCCCTGGTAGGGTCTCCCAAGGCAAACAGGTCCTAAGCGACGGGTCAGACTAAGAGCGGTTCAAAAAACCTTATGATGACAAGAAATTGGAGGACCGTGACGTCGCCCGGTATGGCGCAGCCGGGGCCCCACCCTAGAGCCAGGCTCGTATGCGAGCGCCTGGTGGTCGGGCCTCCCCCCATGGGGTCTGGCCGGGCTCAGCCCGAAGGAGCGACGTGGGGCCACCCTCCCGTGGACCCACCACCTGCAGGAGGGACCGTAAGGGGCCGGTGCAAAGTGGATCGGGCGGCAGTCGAAGGCGGGGGCCTCGACAACCTGATCCCTGGACGCGGAATCTAGCCTTAGGGACATGGAACGTTACCTCTCTGACGGGGAAGGAGCCTGAGATTGTGCGTAGGGTTCAGAGATTCCGACTAGAAATAGTCGGGATCACCTCTACGCACAGCTTGGGCTCTGGAACCACTCTCCTCGAGGGAGGATGGATTCTTCGCCACTCTGGAGTTGCCCATGGCGAGAGGCGGCGGGCTGGTGTGGGTTTGCTTATAGCCCCCCAGCTCAGCCAGCATGTGTTGGAGTTTACCCCGGTGAACGAGAGGGTCTCTTCCCTGCGCCTTTGGGTCGGGGATAGGTCTCTCACTGTCGTGTGCGCCTATGGGCAAAATGGCAATGTAGAGTACCCGGCCTTCTTGGAGACTCTGGGAGGGGTGCTGGAAAGCGCCCCGGCTGGGGACTCCGTTGTTCTGCTGGGGGATTTCAACGCCCACGTGGGCAACGACAGTGACACCTGGAGGGGCGTGATTGGGAGGAACGGCCCCCCTGTTCTGAACCCGAGTGGTGTTCTGTCATTGGACTTCTGTGCTAGTTACAGTTTTGCCATAACGAACACCATGTTCAAGAATAAGGGTGTCCATCAGTGCATATGGCACGAGGACACCCTTGGCCGAAGGTCGATGATCGACTTTGTGGTCATTTCATCTGACCTACGGCCTTATGTCTTGGACACTCGGGTGAAGAGAGGGGCGGAGCTGTCAACTGATCACCACCTGGTGGTGAGTTGGATCCGATGGCGGGGGAGGAAGCTGGATAGACTCGGCAGTCCCAAACGTACTGTGAGGTTCTGTTGGGAACATTTGGCCGAATCCCTTGTCAGAGAGATCTTCAACTCCCACCTCCGGCAGAGCTTCGACCAGATCCCGAGGGAGTCTGGAGACATTGAGTCCGAGTGGACCATGTTCTCCACCTCCATTGTCAACGCGGCCACTCGGAGCTGTGGCCGTAAGGTCTCCGGTGCCTGTCGAGGCGGCAATCCCCGAACCCGGTGGTGGACACCGGAAGTAAGGGATGCCGTCAAGCTGAAGAAGGAGTCCTATCGGGCCTGGCTGGCTTGTGGGGCTCCCGAGGCAGCTGACAGGTACCGACAGGCCAAGCGGACTGCAGCCCAGGTGGTTGGGGAGGCAAAAACTCAGGCCTGGGGGGAGTTCGGTGAGGCCATGGAGAAGGACTATCGGTCGGCTTCGAAAAGATTCTGGCAAACCGTCCAGTGCCTCAGGAGGGGTAAGCAGTGCCCTACCAATGCTGTTTACAGTGGAGGGGGGCAGCTGTTGACCTCGACCGGGGATATTTTCGGGCGGTGGAAGGAATACTTCGAGGATCTCCTCAATCCCGCCGTCACGTCTTCCATTGAGGAAGCAGAGGCTGAGTGCTCGGAGGCGGACTCGCCCATCACCCGGGCTGAAGTCACCGAGCTAGTCAAGAAACTCCTCGGTGGCAGGACACCGGGGATGGACGAGATTCACCCTGAGTACCTCAAGTCTCTGGATGTTATTGGGCTGTCTTGGCTGACACGCCTCTGCAGCATCGTGTGGCGGTCGGGGACAGTGCCCCTGGACTGGCAGACCTGGGCGGTGGTCCCTCTTTTTAAGAAGGGGGACCGGAGGGTGTGCTCCAACTATCGGGGATCACACTTCTCAGCCTCCCCGGGAAAGTCTATGTCAGGATACTGGAGAGGAGAATCCGGCCGATGGTAGAGCCTCGGATTCAGGAGGAACAGTGTGGTTTTCGTCCCGGTCGTGGAACACTGGACCAGCTCTATACCCTCTCCAGGGTGCTGGAGGGTTCATGGGAGTTTGCCCAACCAATCCACATGTGTTTTGTGCATTTGGAGAAGGCATTCGACTGTGTCCCTCGAGGCATCTTGTGGAGGGTGCTCAGGGAGTATGGGATTCGGGACCCTTTGGTAAGGGCTATCCGGTCCCTGTACAACCGGAGCAAGAGTTTGGTTCGCATTGCCGGCAGTAAGTCAGACTTGTTTCCGGTGCATGTTGGACTCCGGCAGGGCTGCCCTTTGTCACCGGTTCTGTTCATAATCTTTATGGACAGAATTTCTAGGCGCAGCCAGGGGCCGGAGGGTGTCAGACGGATCGGTGCAGCTTCTGCAGTAATGCAGTCGCTGTACCGGACTGTCGTGGTGAAGAAGGAGCTGAGCCGCAAGGCGAAGCTCTCGATTTACCGGTCAATCTATGTTCCTACTCTCACCTATGGTCATGAGCTGTGGGTCATGACCGAAAGGACAAGATCCTGGATACAGGCGGCCGAAAGAAGGGTTTCTACTCAGGGTGGCTCGGCGATCCCCTAGAGATAGGGTGAGAAGCTCGGTCACTTGGGAGATGCTCAGAGTAGATCCGCTGCTCCTCCACATCGAGAGGGGCCAGCTGACGTGGCTCGGGCATCTTTTCCGGATGCCCCCTGGACGCCTTCCCGGGAAGGTGTTCCGGGCATGTCCCACCGGGAGGAGACCCCGGGGAAGACCTAGGACACGCTGGAGGGACTATGTCTCCCGGCTGGCCTGGGAACGCCTCGGTGTCCCCCGGAAGAGCTGGAGGAAGTGTCTAGGGAGAGGGAAGTCTGGGCAGCCCTGCTTAGACTGCTGCCCCCGCGACCCGGCCCCGGATAAGCGGAAGAAGATGGATTGGATGGATGGAAGTCCATAAGCGCAATCATGCCACTGTTTGACTCATAAACACCCAAAACATTTTGTGCAGTATGTGCGCGGCAGATTAGCTAAAATTTCAGTTGACTGAAAGCTAAATGAGCCTGAGTCCGACTTGAATAGACTCGCCGTGGCTTGCAGACCTCTAAAACTTGCACATTTCTCCCAACATTAAATGAATGGCTGGGGCAGAAGCGTGATGGAGACCAGTGATTATAGTGAGCTTTATTATTTCCTATGTAGTGGCAGATGCATGCACCTCACACACAATTGACTCAAATAAATAATTCACTACCGGCATTCACTCAGAGAAATGCATGTGGCCCCTTTAAGGAGGCGGAGCCTTTATGATTGTTGTTCCTTGTTGTTAGATTCTTTGTCAGTCTTCTGATTAAAGGTGCTGCGTTAGCAGCGGTTATCTTATTCTGTTTCCTCGTGTTTTTTATGTTAGCAAAAGTGCTACACCTACACCATTTAATGCGTAAAACAGGAAGTAACATTTGTCACGGATATTCACCAGACCTTCTGTTTAGTCTTACTCCTCCTGAGAACGATCAGATATGCTATCACAAAGTATGTAACTATTTTAGATATTGGGTGGGACACAGACGAAATCCAAATTCTCACAATGGCCTTCCAGATGTGTCAATGCATCGTGCTTAGCTGATTTGTGCGGATTTACCTGAGCACATGTTAAGCATGCAGTTTGTATGTATGTGCGAGTGTTTTATAGATGTGTGTGTATGCAGAGTTTATATGTATGTGCGAGTGTTTTATAGACGTGTGTATGCAGAGTTTGTATGTATGTGTGAGTATTTTATAGATGTGTGTGTATGCAGAGTTTATATGTATGTGTTAGTGTTTTATAGATGTGTGTGTACGCAGAGTTTTTATGTATGTGTGAGTGTTTTATAGATGTGTGTGTATGCAGAGTTTGTATGTATGTGTGAGTGTTTTATAGTTCTGTCAGGACCTCTTGATTCAAGAAAAACCAAGTCAAAATTTAAGACAAGTAATCTTTTATTTGGCAGATTTGCTTAATTTACGTTTGGTGGTATGGCTCTGTTCTAAATTCCCCATCCTTCTCATGAGCTCCATGAGAAGTTAGATGGGGAAGCAGCAGCAGCATCTAGGGTGACTCTCCCGGTAAACCTGGGAGAGCAGCTCAACCCCCCCAAACAAAACCATACCAGGCAATCCTCTTTGGCTCTTCTTACTAAATCGGAGAGCCAGCAGAGGAACAAAATGAGCGGTCTCTTAAACTAGATTTACTGCGTTTCTAGTGTTACTGCCTTCCCAGACAATCGCTTGATCTTTGACTTTATTCATATGGATAAAAGCATCTGCCGAAGGAATAGATCTGAGGGGATTTTACTTCGTAAACAGGCCCGATATGGCTGGAGCTGCACATTTTTGATTATTTTTGCCACAAATTAAAGAGCTGCGCTCATAGCTTTTTAAATTTCGAGGGTGGCTCGAGCATCATGTCGAATATAGGGTGACTAAGCGGCTGAGAACCATCGTCCCATGCCCTTCGAGGTGGAAACAGCAGTGGAAGAAGCCGCTGCTGTTGCGGCACCGATGCACAGCGAATGTGCAGTATACAGTGTTGGGAAAGTTCACGTTCTACATAAACTAGTTCAAAGTTCAATTCACAAATTTTAAAATGAACTAGTTCAGTCCAAATTTCAAAATTTTGAACTAAGTTCACTAAGTTCCAAAAATGAACTAGTTCATAGTTCTTTTTTTCCATATGTTGATGCAAGCTATTATTTTTCAAAATTATTGCCACAGCCCATATACAGTAGAATCACAGACAGCAATTATTTTATCAGTTTTAACAATGAAGTTGTTATAAGTAAGTAAGTAAGTTCACATATGTTTTCTTTAAATTTCTTGTTTAACAGTGTCTGTACTTTTTTTCTTGATGGCACCTTTTTGGATGGCTGCAACCCCTTAATTAAGTTTATGAAAGCTGGGCTTTCGACTTTACTCAAAGGCTGTAGATCTCCGACAATATACTGCACCACCAGGTTGTCCAGCTGCGGCTGGGAGATGACAACGGAGCCGCTACAGTACGCAGTTAATGGGGTTTGGGTCGATTATCTGTCCTGACTGTCTTTTGATTTTTTATTTGCTTTCACATACCTTGAAAGGCTAGCCGGGTGCTTCAGTTCAATGTGCCATTTCAGGTTTGCTGTGGATGTAACTGAAGTGCGGATTTTCTTTTTGAAAGCCGGCGGGCAAAGTTTGCACAGAAAAGTGAGATTTCTCCCATTCTCACCGATCTTGTCATAAAATTCTTTTAAATGATCATACTCCTTGCAACATGCTGCTGTCGCCTCCATGCCTTTTTTTTTGTTTTGATGACGCGTCACGCATGCGGCGGACGGCGGTGCGACACTGGTGGCTGGTGTTGCCAGATTGGGTGTTTTTCCGCTACATATTAAGACCCGGTTACGGTGTGTTTTAGCCGGGATTTCGCCTGGAAGGCTCTATAGAAATCTGGCACCCTATTGAACGAAGTTAACCTGAGAGAGCATGCGTTCACATACACCAGAATGAACGAGTTCACAGTAACGTTCATCAGGCAGTAATACAGCACGTTCAGTTCACGTTTGCCCAAAATATGAACGAGTTCATGAACTATCGTTCAATGAACACGTTCAGGTACAACACTGGCAGTATAGCAGTATAGTATACGCATTCAAGTCGTACAGACTTTTTTTTTGCTAATCGGGAAGGCGTGTTCCAGTGACCGTAAGTGCATTTAAACTGCTTGCTTACTCCAGTAACTTAGGAGAAGTGAACAAGTCATCACAAGTCTTCTGTAGTGCGTGAGTCTGCTATTTACCCCGTTACTTTGTTTAAACTGTTGAACTGGACTTTTGCCTGTTGTTGGTTAAGATTATTTGAGCTTGTTTATTTAATGATTCGTTGACTGATTGCTAAGTTGTTAGCGTTTTTTGTTGCGTTTGTACTGAATTTAATTTTCCGTTAGCCGCTCGTTACGGCTTGACATTACAAGTTTGCACTTAAAAGCACCGAGCTAGTTGATCGCTGTTTGATCCGTGGCCCATTCAAGTCGTACAGACTTTGTACTGCTAATCAAGAAGGCGTGTTCCAGCGACCGTAAGTGCATTTAAACTGCTCGGTTACGCCCCTACTGAAGAAACCAACATTGGACCCTTCTACTCCCGACAGTTACAGACCTGTCTCTCTCCTCCCATTTATAGCAAAAACACTTGAAAGGGCAGCTTTCAACCAGGTGTCTTCCTACCTATTCCAGAATAAACTACTGGATGACAAGCAGTCTGGCTTCAAAACAAACCACTCCACTGAGACGGCACTGCTATCGGTCACATAAGCACTGCGGCTAGCCAAGGCGGAATCTAAATCCTCGGTCCTGATTCTGCTAGACCTATCTGCAGCGTTTGACACTGTCAATCACCAGATACTGCTAGCAACCCTGTCATCACTAGGAATCACAGGCTCTACCCTCCGCTGGTTCAAATCCTACCTCTCCGGCAGATCCTTCAGGGTGTCATGGAGGGGCTCGCTGTCCACGGCTCACCACATGATCACTGGGGTCCCTCAATGGTCGGTGCTTGGACCGCTGCTTTTTTCCATCTACACGACATCACTGGGACCCATCATACAGGCACATGGCTTCTCATATCACTGTTATGCCGACGACATCCAGATCTACATCTTGTTTCACCCAGATGATACCACTGTAGCAGCTCGCATTACAGCCTGCCTCGAGGACATCTCAGTTTGGATGAAAGACCATCACCTCCAGCTGAACCCTGCCAAGACCAAACTACTCGTGATTCCGGCACACCCTACGGTCCAACACGATTTCAACATCCATCTTGGCAATACCACAATCACCCATTCTAAAACAGCCAGGAACCTCGGAGTCATATTTGATGAACAGCTGTCCTTCAATGATCACATTGCAAAGATAACACGGTCATGCCGATATGCCTTATTCAACATTAGAAAGATCAGACCCTATCTCACGGAGCATGCGGCACAACTCCTTGTCCAGGCCCTGGTAATCTCAAGGTTGGACTACTGCAATGCTCTCCTTGCTGGTCTTCCTGCAAAGGCTATCAACCCACTTCAGCTGGTTCAGAACGCAGCAGCACGTCACTTCTTCCAACAGCCCAAAAGGGCTCACGTGACTCCCCTTTTCATCTCTCTTCACTGGCTACTGGTTGCAGCCCGTATCAGAATCAAGTCACTAATGCTTGCCTACAGGACTATCACTGGATCTGCACCGGCTTACTTCCACACCCTCCTGCACTCCTACACCCCATCAAGATCCCTGCGCTCAGCAAACCAGCGGCGTCTTGTATTGCCTTCACATAAGGGCAGTAAATCGCTCTCCCGCTCTTTCTCATTCACAACTCCTTCCTGGTGGAACATTCTTCCTAACTCTGTCCGTTCAACCACATCTCTCACAACATTTAAAAAACTACTTAAAACCCATCTCTTCTGTGAATACTTGACAAACAAATGAAAAAAAATACACTAACCCTTTCTCTCAACAGGTAGTGGTCTAGCTTTTGTTGAAACCAATAACTTTGTATTGGCACCCAATGTTTTATGGCTCCTGTATGAAATATCGCTTATTGCTCCTAAACTCTTCGTAAGTCTCTTTGGATAAAAGCGTCTGCTTAATGTCTAAATGTAAATGTAAATGTATAGCGGTCTGGAGGAAGCCCGCAATATTGGCAAAGCAGATGAAGGTGGGTTGCGAAACAGCGCCTGGAAAAAGGCTTTCCTTCCTCTGTGGCAAATAATGGGTTTTTCGGACCAGCGTGGGAACGTTTTTCCATATAATATATGTATTACTTTTAATAGGGTTGACAGGGCCGGCCATAGCATTTTGGGGGCCCTTAGCTGATTTAATGTACACAACTAATCTTTAAAGCTTTCCTGTAGCTCAGTGGTTAGTGCATGGTTCTAGCAACGCCGAGATCATGGGTTCGAGTCCAGGGATATCACGCTTACCGTTTTCTTGATCCTTTCTTTTCTCATCTTATTTCCTCTTCTTCCTCTTCTCTGCACCAGACTGATAGTGCCGCCTTTTCATTTTAATCTTAGCACAGTTTAAAGCTAACGCACATGATGATTGACACTGACACAACGAGCAAGTAAATCAATTTTTTACGCACGGCAGGGGCCACCTAGTGGCCACGGAGGCCCCATGCAACTGCCTATATCGCTTATTTGGTAGGGCCAGCACTGAAGGTTGACATTGTTACCTGCTAGGTTTTGGCTTCTCATCTGATGAGAGATTACAGCATCTGGCGAAAAGAATGGATAGCCAGTGGACACGGGAACTGCACTTCCCATGGTCCTCAGCGGGACGGCCGTTGGAATGACGTCATCATCCTGCTCGGGAGCCGAGGGTTGCTGCAATCTAGCCGATGTGAATTGTAATGTTGACGGGCCGTGGAAGCGGGGATCTGCCAGATCGCGGCTTTTCGAACCTGATTCTAGAGCCTGAATCCTGGAGTTCATTTCGGAGAGCGAAAACTGGATACTGGCACTGCTGACAACACTGGGTCTTTGCTTTGGACCGTCGAGTGGATTGTTCGGGCTAAACCGGCGGGACCAGCTGCTATATAAAACCGATATTTAAATAGGGCGCCCAATTGAGAGAGCGTATCGGATCAGCTGATGGGCTGGGTTAGGGTTTGTAATCAGCTGGTGACAGCGGATAACCAAGCTTGACTACAAGGCCTGCCAGAACTAACGCGGATGCTTAATATGTGTGTGTACGCAGAGTGTGTATGTATGTGTGAGTGTTTTATAGATGTGTGTGTACGCAGAGTTTGTATGTATGTGCGAGTATTGTCTAGGTGTGTTTGCACGCATCGAGTTTATATGTATGCGCGAAAAAAAAGTGTATATGCATGCATTACTAACATAAGATGTATTGGTATGGATTTCACATTAGTGCTCACATGATTTTCATACGTGTTTGCTTGAACATCCTACCTGTGTGATTCGCTACAGAGAACACTCAAACTTGATCACAACTTCGATGTTTGGCTTTAAAATATATAAAGACTTGCCGGGTCATAGTGTTTAAGTCTAAGTCAAGTCACGAGTCATTGGTGTCCAAGTCTAAGTCAAGTTGAAGTTTTTTTTTATGTTGCTGAGTCGAGTGACTCGAGTCGCAAGTCATCAAATTTTGTCAAAGTCAAACAACCCTAAAAATACGTAATTATTTTGAAGCAGTTTCCTACATATTACATATCCAAATTGTTTTTTTGTCAGAACCTCTAGTAAGTGATGTATTACTTTTAGTCATCATTCAGAATCGTAAAAGAAGCTCTACTTTCTTTTACATCTCTTAAAGCGTCCGTTAGAGTGAACAGACTCTGAAGCTTGAGCCACTGCTATGTTTGTGAGTGAGAGACAGAGTGTTTGCATTAATCTGACAAAAAAGCCAGGGATCATAAATTAGGCTATTTATTCCTCTTATTGTTTCCAGCAGGAAGAGGAATTAGAACCAGGTGGATATCAGTTACTTTATTTATTCAATTTCACTATATTGCAGAGCTGGAACATCTTACTCTAAGTTAATGCATTACTATATAACGTTTGTCAACCAATCAGATTGAAGCATTCAATAGCCCCTTGGTATAACATTTTTCAAGAATTTTCATTAATTTAAGTATATATTTTGACCACTAGGTGGCCTGAAACTTTACAGCTCCTCTCAGAACATGATGTTCTCGGTGAACCAAATGTCATAGTAATAGGCCATTGTGTTGGTAAAATACTCAAAATACATAAATTTTGAAAAGTATATATTATAGAAGTTTAGAATTTATATGCAAATACAGACTTTGGACCAGAAGGTGGCGCTGCACTGAAAATGTGTGTGACCTCAGATCAAGACCTTGATGACATGTACCAAGATTCTTGTCGATACACAAAGCCTTGTTTCTGGGTCTTATGATTCAAAAGCTATGAGAAAGAACAAGTGAATATTTTGATTGATGCTGATGTGTTTCTGTTTAAGATGTGTCTCTCTATAAGACACATGATTCATCTCATCAGCGGGTTTTTGTGTTCATTAGAGAAACATCTCAAACATTCTGTGAGGCGATCCTGATGAGTGAAGTTCAGAAATACTAGAGAAACACTTTGAACTGTCCACTATCTGTGAGATCCATTTCATCACTTTTATCAACCGGTTCTATTTGCTGCCATAGACTTCCATGACAGAAAAAGTAGAATAGAGCTTGAGCCCTAATGATGTAATACAGTTATTACATTTATTCAGACAGACACAGCTTATGTCAAACACGTTTCAGAGGAACATAAAATACTACAATCGACAAAAAGTTTCTTTGATGAGAAAATTATTGTGATGTATGATAAGATGAATCTGATTTTATGACTGTATAAGAAAAATAAATCACACTGTTAATATACATAAACTGATGAATCTTATTTACTTTAAATCTTACTGATGTGTTTCAATATAAAACAAACACACATCAATGTAAATTTTATGAAAATGAACATAAACACATGATCACAAGAATAGTAACAAATTCATCTCACTGTAGATTTGATCTGTGTGTTACTGTTCCCTACAGGTTGAGTCAGTGTAAGATCACAGATGAAGGTTTTGTTGCTCTGACTTCAGCTCTGAGATCAAACCCCTCACACCTGAGACATCTGGATCTGTCTGATAATAATGTAGGAGATTCAGGAGTGAGGCTGATCTGTGATGTACTGGAGAATCCTCACTGTAAACTGGAGACACTTTGGTAAGATCATCTCTCTGATAGTCACACATGTACTGATTCTTAGTTCATCATCTTCTTCAGGCGTGTAGAAAATTAAAAGACATGTCTGAAATGCACAGCCTCTATAACACCGCCTCATTAGGAGAATATCAACGACTTCATTATCCCCGACCACTGGTTCACGAATGAGACTACTGAAGTTACACATGTTGCGCGGAACCAGATAGAGCGAGCAAGCAATAAACAAACATGCCGTTAAAGATCGCTAAATATTGTGCAGTCAATGCCTGGTTATGGAAGAACACAGTCGCTGCATAACCTCCTTCGGATTCCGATATAAGTAATTTGTGGTTGAAGTTTATTTTTGAAGATGTTCCAGCTCATGTGGGAAAAACATTATCGCATATTCCTTTGTAAACAATGCAGATTTCGACAATGGTTCCCTTTCTGTCGGTCTCTCGATGGTGTGTTGAGCCGACAGATGGGGTTCGCCCTTGAAAACCTGATCAACTCTGACTACTATAGAAGAAATTTGTATGCCGGTCTCCGCCCCCGCATATCCGGTAAAAAAGGAAGACGGTGTGCAGTCAGAGCCATCGCTCATGACTAAAGAACTTAAACTAAAACCTTTAAGACAAATTGCCAAATCTACTACGTGGAGCAGCGGATCGTCCCTATCCTGCAGCTACCTTCCCATGGGCATCGCGGCGGTTCCAGAGGTGTTCCGAATTTTTTTAAAAATAATGTCCTTTCAAGGACTGAGCATTTCTCCAGCGCGGCATTTCCCACTGTTCTCTTGGGTGCGGCACCCTCATTGAGGAGGGGGGCGGACACGATAGCTACATCAGGTGTCTGGGCGTCCAGCACGCTGAAGCATCTTTCGTAGACACATCTTGCCCGCACTGCGGCCCCGATGTCCGCTAGGGCTAGCAGTGTTGGTGATATGGGAACCTCTGCGGGAGAAATCCCGCCAGCCAAGCGTTCACGGGCCGCACATACCCTGCCTTGCTCATCTGACCGTTTCCCCACCGACGGTGGCTCGCTCTAGCCAAACCAGATCTAGATCCCTTACTTCCCTTTATAGTGGGGCAGCCAAAGGTTACGTCGATATCCCCCAGGTGGAACGTGGGGTTGCGGTGCATTGCCTGCAGACGGCTGCCACCTGGAGGAATCGGTCACGCCTACCGTCTAAAGCGTGTGATACTTCAGCATCACTGGTGTTGAAGGCTTGCGCTGCTGCAGGCCAGGCTGCCTCCTCTCTTCACGCCATGGCCATCCTGCAGGTCCACCAGGCCAAGGCGTAAAGAGAGCTCCACGAGGGTAAGGCCAAATCGGGTATTGTGCAGGATCTCCTTTCTGCCACTGACCTTGCCCTACGGGCAACCAAGGTGACGGCACTGGCCCCGGGTCGGACGATGTCCATGCTAGTTGTCCGAGAGAGACATCTCTGGCTAAACCTTGCGCAGATGAGTGACACCGTGAAAGTCAGCTTTCTCGATGCTCCCATCTCGCATGGTGGGCTGTTTGGTGATACCGTCAAGGACTTTGCTCAGGGTCGCCACCCTTCCGGAGAAACAGGTATCGAGTTCGTCCGTCAAGCCAAGATGTTCAGCGGGTTTAACAGCCCGTACTTCATCGTTCCCAAGAGAGACGGGGGGTCGGGCCCCATTCTAGATCCGCGTACCCTGAATAAGCACCTTCACAAGCTGCCGTTCAGGACGATCACGCAGATGTGCATCCTGACATCCATCGGGTGTCAGGATTGGTTTGTGGCAATCGACCTGAAGGACGCTTACTTTCATGTCTCGATCCTCACTCAACACCGGCCGTTCCTACTGTTCGCGTTCGAGGGGCGGGCAAATCAGTACAGAGTCCTACCTTTCGGTCTGTCCCTGTCCCCACGGGTGTTCACGAAGATCGTGGAAGCCGCCCTTTCTCCCTGTGGGAAAAAATGTGTGAGGGTACTGAACTATCTTGACGACTGGCACACTCGCGAGATCTGTTGTGTAAGCAAGGGGTCCTAGTGCTCCGGCACCTAGATCGATTGGGACTACAGGTCAACCGAGAAAGGAGCAAGCTCTCCCCAGTGCAGAGCATCCTCTTTTTCGGCATGGAACTCAACTCTGTCACCATGTTGGCAAATTGTCCGCAGTATGCGCCCAGTCGGTTTTGAACTGCCTGCAATACTTCAAGCAGCCAGCCTCTGAAACAGTTTTCAATGGCACGCTGTAGCGGGGCACTGGACGGGCCCCCAGCCTGCGCTGGCATATCAATTGCCTAGAGTTGTGGGCTGTGCTACTTGCATTGAGGACGCTATGGCCTTTCGTACAGGACAAGCACTTGCTGTCCGCAGCACTACAGCCATGGCGTACATCTATCGTCAGGGTGGCTTACGCTCATGGCAGCTAAGACGATTTGCCCGACGCCTCCTCCGGTGGAGTCAACAAGTGATCCGCTCCCTGCGGGCCACACACATACCCGGTGACCTGATCCAGACAGCCGACAAGCTTTCTCGTCAGTATACTTCTCGCGGTGAGTGGCGACTCAACCCTGCGCAGTCCAGCTCATTTGGATGCTGTTCGGGCAGGCCCAGGTACTCTTGTTTGCGTACTTCCGCTTGTCCCGTGGCCAGCTATGCGCAAGGGCATCCATGCCGATGGACACCTCGGACAGGGAGTACCAAGCGGGAAATGGGTGGTATCACGGGAGGCAAACAAGAGTACCTGGGCCTGCTTCTTATTCCGCATGTTCCATTCGATCTCCCATAAGGGCGAGATCATATCTTATCCACTCTATTTCTCCCCCCGGGTAGGAGGTGGCCTCTGTTGCGCATCCCTAATTGAGGAAGTCGCGCTCACCCGGTTAAAACCCGATCCGGACGGCCTCTCCCCAGTAGAGAGTTAAGGCCTCCGTCCGTGAAAGGTTACCGGTCATGGCTGTACCCATCTTTCCAATCACATGGCTAAGAACAGGCATTCCATCCATCTCTAGGCAAGCACATCATGGGGGTCGGCTGGGCAGAGCAGCCTTCCCCATTAGGCCGGGAGAACATATGAACTATCACAGATAGCTCTAACCGGACCTAGTGCTACCGGACGTCTGTAACACCCCCTCCGTGGGCTGTTCCGTCTGATGTATCCTCATGAGATGATTCCCACTCCTTGTAACCCATGAATTCCCCCAGGTGGACCTTCACCTTGCGGTTAACTTCTCCTTCCGCATGTTCCATGCGATCTCCCCTAAGGGCGCCAGTAGAGAGCAGGTGACCGGTCAGGGCTGTACCCATCTTTCTCCAAGAAAGCACTGGGACCCTCCGACCATCACACTGGAAGGTTACAGTTTCCCGAAAGCCTCGTGCTGAAACGCCCAAGCCAACTACCGTCGCTTCGCTAAAGATTGTGACACGATACAGCGTTGTGGCGTTTTCCATAGGAACCCCATCTGTCGGCTCGACAAAACGTAGAGAAACCGACAGAAAGGGATCGTCTCGGTTACGTCTGTAACCTCAGTTCCCTGATGGAGGAAACGAGACATTGTGTCCCTTATGCATCAACACATATCATCCTCTGCTGTAGTCCTGAGAGGCTTTCAGGCTCTTCAGAACAGGAGGTAAATGAATGCTGCACACCGTCTTCCTTTTATACCGGATATCCGGGGGCGGAGACGGGCATGCAAATTTCATTAGTCAAATTTCATTGGCCTTTTCTATAGTAGTCAGAGTTGATTGGTTCTCAAGGGCGAACCCCATCTGTCGGCTCGACACAACGTCTCGTTCCCTCCATCGGGGAACTGAGGTTACAGATGTAACAGAGACGATTTGCAGAGAGACTAAAATTAAAAGCAGTGCTGTGCCGTCAATATTAGATCCGGAAGGAATGATGCAGCAAAAACAATATTTTTGTACTATGCGTCACTATTGCATTCTTTGAGATCGCTTGATGTTCCCTGATCACAATTCACACGGGATTAATGTTACCTGGGGACCTCTAGCCATTTGTAATAATTACAGAGGTCGTCTGTGATCTTAATCCCCTGGGAATTAGACATGTATGTAATTTGTAAAGTAAACGTTCCCCCACAAATGACGTGGGGGGGATGATGGAATGATGGAATAATCCTGTGTCTTTCA
This sequence comes from Triplophysa bombifrons, assembly GCA_029783895.1. Taxonomy (NCBI): domain Eukaryota; kingdom Metazoa; phylum Chordata; class Actinopteri; order Cypriniformes; family Nemacheilidae; genus Triplophysa; species Triplophysa bombifrons. The sequence continues at coordinate 768,114 of CM056458.1, forward strand.
CAACTTTGCGTCTTTTCCTTCTCTCAGTCTTTCACATTGCTGCTGAGTTGCTTTATGTCGTTCCTGATGTTTGTTTCTGTTGAATTTCAACAAACACTGGACTGGAATGACAACAATACATGCAGAAATTATGATTAAATGCAAAACTGAAGTTATTTTTTTCTGTGGTGGTATATTCAAATGTTCATTTAGTTGTTGACAGGGTTACAGATTTGTTTGCTGTATATGCAACGTTTATTTATTTTTTCCAAAGCGCTTTGATTATTTTGTTTCATGGAATTTAATGATGATCACTTTAACATGATTATTTTATAAATAATATTCCTGCTGAAGTGAGAGACTGAAGTGTGTGTTATTGTTCTTTACAGGTTGTGGAGGTGTAAGATCAAAATTACAGATGAACGTTGTCTTGTTCTGACTTCAGCTCATAATGTAGGATATTCAGAAGTGAAACTGATCTCTACTGTACTGGAGAATCCTCACTGTAAACTGGAGACACTGGAGTAAGATTTAACAAAACTTTTTATTTCATCCTCTTTCAAATTATTAATAAATCTTAGAAACATTTCTTATCTCAGTCCTGAAGGACGTCTAGTCAGTGTTTTCACTTTAGCGACTTTGTTTCTAGATTTAGTGTCTTATTATAAAAGCATGTAGTGATAAATCTGGTGAGTTTGTATAAATGTTAAACACAAGAGCAGGAGCACATTACTGTGTTCAGTGAGCGACAGGAAGAAGCAGCACATTCACTTCAGACCGCACTGACACGTCAATGACATGTGTACATACACAACTGTGTTTCAACAACTCATCACTTACTGTCCTTGTTTGAGCCTTTTTCATTTCAAACATTTATGAGTGTCTGGACATCTGAACATGAACACAGCTCATCTATAAACACACACAGTTTGATACACATTTGATCAGTTCAGTCACTGCTGATTAACATGTAGTTTAACTGCTCACGTTCACTCACTATTTCACTATTAACAGAAAGACGAATAAGTAAATAATAAGAGATTTATTGTGTATTTGACTGTTTTATGATTTATTAAAATACAGCTTATGACAGTTCATAGAGTAGAGAAGAGAAGCACACAGTCATGACTCGTCTCTCATATTGATCTCTTCTTCTTTAGTTAACACACATGAAAAGCACGACTGCCAAAGTGTGATCGATCTTGTGTTTGTTTATAACCTTGTGTTGTAGTCTATGATTCAGTAGGTGTCATCATCATACATGTGCTCCTGAAGTTTATAAGATCCATGTCACACAGTGTGATCTGTCATGATCTTATAAGAGGACTGAAATCACACAGTCTGTATCAGGCTTTAGGATTCAAGAGAAGGATGAAATGAAAAGACACGAGGATGAAGTTTGCTTTAAGTGATGAAGCTTTAAGTGAAATGACACTGATCCTCACTCTGTGTAGAAACTTCATTTTCTATCATCAAATATCAAGTTCATCAAACACTATCAGACATTTTCTCAGACAGAGATTAGATTAAAACAATTAGAATTAAATAAAAAAAATAGGATTTTTTTGGTTAAAAAAACAAGGACACTATTTTAAGATACATAACCCCCCCTGAACCCTCTTTACATTAATGATAATCTACTGTTCTATATTACTTACACTATTGTGAGAAACTAGTTTTATACTGTCGATACTTCTAAAAGGTTTTAACTTAAGTCAATACAAAGGTTGTCTAACAATTTTTTGAAAAAATGTATCTTAATTTACTTTTTTATTTTTATTGTTTTTCATTAAACGCGTCTCTCAACACAAACATCTGTGTGTCTGAAGTGAGAGACTGAAGTGTGTGTTATTGTTCTCTACAGGTTGATGAAGTGTAAGATCACAGATGAAGGTTGTGTTGCTCTGACTTCAGCTCTGAGATCAAACCCCTCACACCTGAGACATCTGGATCTGTCTGATAATAATGTAGGAGATTCAGGAGTGAAGCTGATCTGTGATGTACTGAAGAATCCTCACTGTAAACTGGAGACACTGAAGTAAGATCATCTCTCTGATAGTCACACATGTACTGATTCTTAGTTCATCATCTCTTGATTCAAATGTTCATTTAGTTTTTGGCAGTGTCACAGATTTATCTTTCTGTATATGCAATGTTCATTTATATCAGGGTTATTCAATTAGAAGGTTCAAGATGTCCAGTCTTCACATTTTCTTCCAATCATTGATCCGGACAATGTTTTTTTAATTAAATAAATATTTCATAAATTAAGCCCCCTTGGACATATTTACATTATATACACATATTGTTATAATACCATTTATTTTATATTTTAAAATCCACAGTATACAAGTATGTACGTAGATTCTGTGGCTTTAGGGGAATCCCTCTTAATGAATGAATTAGCCTTTCCATGCAATTCATACAAGAACTATTACTGTCTTTGAAAAATGTACCAAATAGAACTTGGTTCATTGCAAAATGTGACCCTGCTATTATAAAACAAGCAAAACCAAAAGGAGTGTTTTCTAAATAAAATCATTCTTCATAATGTGCTTTGAAAATATAACAACAATATATTAAACATCAACTGAATAACGCATTTTAAAGACTTCAATCGTAGTGAAATTAATCCTTGAAATTAATCTGTGATGCTTATGTCACAAATTGCTGAGGGAACAAGGACAAAATACCCAGGAGCAGACAGCGGGTAACTGTAATAACCGGAGAGAGTGTATGTAAGGCCATAAGGGCTATAATTGGCTCTCTCCAAGGGGGGGAAGCAAAAGAGTCCAAGGGAGGAAGTCCAAACACAGGAACACAAGGGAGCGACTGGGGATGCTGGACTGGATGCTGGCTGCACCGGACTGAATCCCGGTGGACAAAGACTAGATGCCGACTACAGTTGGGCAGCACTCTCTGGTGGCTTGGCAGGACTGGATGGCCGACTTTTACTGGACTGGAATACCGGCTGGGATGCCGCGACCCTGGAGGGGAACACGATGACCTTGACCCTGGACGGGAGCCCGGCAGCTTCAACCCTGGAGGGGAAGCCAGTGGCATCGACCCCTCCCGCTACAATCCCTCTGTCTGCTGGGTCCTTTGATGGCTGGTTCATTCAGTCATGAATTGGTGAGGGAACAAGGACAGAGGACCCAGGCGCAGACAGAGGGTTAGGGGTTAAAAAGAGACTTTAATAATGATAACAAAACAAAAACCTACGAGGGGAAAATAGCAGAATATTAACATGACAGATAAAAAGGAACACAGACAAACTAAACTAGACAGGACTAAAATTAAAATTTACCATAGTTTACAAATAACTAGACTACACTAATAAAGACAGTAATTTACCCATGTGAATCGAAATGAACCAGCACAGGATAGAAAACATATGAGAATTATGATCAAATCAAGAGAGGAGCAGATGCAGGGCAAGAAATCATTAACAAGCAACAATGAGGAGACTTGCGGTCCGGATGGAATGAAGCAAAGGTCTGGATCCGGCTCGCGGTCCACCAATTGAGGATGGTTGACTTACACTACTATGAGAAAGATGTTTTAGGATGTCGATACTTTTGAAAAGCTTTTAATTAGGTTAATCCAAAGGTAGTCCTATGAATAATCTTCATTTACTTTTTAAGTTTTATTCTTCATCATTAAACAGGTCTCACCACAAACATCTGTGTGTCTGAAGTGAGAGACTGAAGTATGTGTTATTGTTCTCTACAGGTTGAGTAAGTGTAAGATCACGGATGAAGGTTGTGTTGCTCTGACTTCAGCTCTGAGATCAAACCCCTCAAACCTGAGACATCTGGATCTGTCTGATAATAATGTAGGAGATTCAGGAGTGAAGCTGATCTCTACTGTACTGGAGAATCCTCACTGTAAACTGGAGACACTGAAGTAAGATCCTCTCTCTGATAGTCAAACACACTGATCACACAACATTCATTCATGTTTATCAGTGTGTACTTTTAAAACATAAATAAATAATACTGTAAACACTCCATTAAATTCAATTGTTTGGCTCGACATCAAGTGATCAGTCAGTGCTTGAAGTTCATGTGTTGAAGCAGAAAAATCAGGCGTGAAAATATGTGAGTGACTTTGACAAGGGCCAGATAGAGATGATAGAGACTGGGTCAGCTCATGTTTAAAACACTTTGACCTGTCAGTGTTCCTCATTCCTGGTGAATGGGCATCAGGGTCAGAGGTGCCCAAGACTTACTGATGAACATGTGGAGTGAAGCCGAGCTTGTGTGATCAGATCAGATGTGAAGAGCGTCTGGAGTTTAAAGTGATGAAAATCTCTATCACATTTCTTTAATATCAGGTGGATGATGGGTTGGTCGGAGGCAGTGTTTATGTTCTGGATAATGTTTTTTTCAAAAGTCTTGGGTTCTGACTTTCATGTAGATGATGTTTTTACACGTACCCCTCACCTAAAGATTCTTGCAGACTGTGTACATCACTTAAAATGATCATTTCTCAGCTATTTTTAATGTTAATCATATTAGAAACCTACCCAAATTTCATACATAGATGTTGTCCTAGCAATTTAATGATGAGATACTTACTTTGAACATCATTTTAGTGACCTTTCTTCTGAAGCGAGAGACTGAAGTGTGTGTTATTGTTCTCTACAGGTTGAGTCACTGTAAGATCACAGATGAAGGTTGTGTTGCTCTGACTTCAGCTCTGAGATCAAACCCCTCACACCTGAGATATCTGGATCTGTCTTATAATAATGTAGGAGATTCAGGAGTGAAGCTGATCTCTACTGTACTGGAGAATCCTCACTGTAAACTGGAGACACTGAAGTAAGATCATCTCTGTGATAGTCACACATGTACTGATTCTTAGTTCATCATCTTTTATATTCATGTTCATGGGTTGGTTGGGGAATATTTGGGATGCAGGAATGTCATAAAAACAAAAAACACAAAAACCTTACATTATAAGTGTATTGTCCAATTTATATTTAAGGTCATCCTTAAAATGTTATGCACTGATCAGACATTGACTTTTCATACAATGGTTGAGAGATCTTGCCTTAAAGAAAAAAACTACAGAAATAAAGAAACAGACAAATAAAGAAAATTATTTTTTCTTCCAGAATTTATTGTTGAATGATGCATTTAAGTATTCACAAATAATATTTTATTTTAATAGATCCAACCAATAAACAAACTTTAAATGCCACACAGTTTACTGGGAATTTCTAAAATGCTTAAAAGAATCTAGAGATGTATGGCTTGATATATGAACAATGGCGTTGACTTTATAATTGTGAAATAAAAAACAGTGTAACTGTCACAGCCTTTATAAACTTGGGTTCTGCCCCATCCCAACAGCCCACTTCAAGGACTTTTTCCTCACCCTCTGGGTGTTTTTCACAGCCGCTCACACCCACTTCACGACGGTGTTTGGCAACCCGACGTTGCATCTTGGCAAGATGTCCCTCTAGCTGAGATGTTCAAGGGGTTTTAGAGCCCGTACTTCATCATCCCCAAATAAGGCGGAGGATTGCGCCCCAGCCTAGATCTGTGTACCCTGAACTGGCACCTACACAAGTTGCCTTTCAAGATTATCATGCAGAAGCACATCCTGGCGTCTATCAGATGTCAGGATTGCTTCATGGCAATCGACCTGAAGGACGCTTACTTTCATGTCTCGATTCTACCTCTTCATCGCCCGTTCCTAAATTTTCACTTTCGAGGGTCAGGCATATCAGCGCATAGTCCTCCCTTCGGTCTGTCCTTGTCCCCATGAGTCTTTACGAAGATCATGGAGGCCGCCCATCAGGGAGAGAGGTGTGCGGGTACCAAACTATCTCGATGACTGGCTTATCTTGGCACACTCTCAAGATCTGTTATGTACACACGGGGACCTTGTGCTACAAAACCTAGATCGATTGGGACTAGAGATCAACCAAGAAAAGAGCAAGTGCAAAGCATCCTCTTTCTTAGTCAGTGTTTAACTGCCTGAAACATTTCAAGCAGTCAGCGGTCCCCCTGAAAAATTTCAGTGGCTCCGGGGCATGGCATACTTGATGGGAGTGATACCATTCGGGTTGATGCACATGAGACCGCTGCAACACTTGCTACAGAGTCGAGTTCCCTGCAGTATTGTCATTACGCCTCTCTGCCGACGCAGCCTAACCCCCTGGTCATCACTGACTTTTTTACGGATAGGGGTCTCTCTTGGGCAGGCATGAGGCGTGTCGTGGTGACGACTGATGTCTCCCTGCAGGGTTGGGGTACAGTGTGCAATGGGCACACAATGTCAGGGCGGTGCTCGGGCCCCCGCCTACGCTGGCATATAAAATGCCTAGAGTTGTTGGATGTGCTACTTAGACTAATTCAATTCAAGTTTATTTATATAGCGCTTTTCACAATGTGTATTGTTTCAAAGCAGCTTTACAGGGGCAAACAGGAAAAATAGAAAAGTTAAAACACAGCACAGTGCATGGTATTTATACAACGAGTAAGATCATTCTAATAAATAATATCTAATTTCTAAATAAATAAATAAATGAATGCAGTCTCCCGGTGAGCAGGCCAACACTGCCCTGCTGTGGCGAGGAACCCAAACTCCAATGATTGATTAATGGATAAAAAAACCTCGGGAGAAACCAGGCTCAACCGGGAGGGCCAGATCCCCTCTGACGTGTCATAGCTGCACTCAGACTGCTGACATGTGGTTTTGGTTTAGCATTTAATACCAAATATTGTAGCTTCAGCATTAATAAGACAAATAGTCCGTTTTTGCTCTTGGTTGGGGATGTAGTGGTCTGAGCTGGGATGGTCCGATGGGCATATTTCTCTTGGCTGGTGGTGGAATTGCCTTAGATGGAGCTGGGATGGTCAGTCAGTCTGCAGCTGTAGCTGGCGTAATCTCAAATTGGGGATGGGCATCTGTCGGTCGTCAGGACATGGTTGAACTTCTTCCTACCTCAGGATGGGCATCCCGAGGCAGAAGCGGAAAGAGAATAAAGAGAATAATTAGCATAGCTGCTGTTCATTAACTATGCATTAAGTGAAAGCTTGGCTGAAAAGATGTGTCTTTAATCTAGATTTAAATTGGGAGAGTGTGTCTGACCCTCGAATAGTATCAGGAAGGCTATTCCACAGTTTAGGTGCTACGTATGAGAAAGCTCGTCCCCCTTTGGTGGATTTTGTTATTCTAGGTGTTGTGAAAACTCCTAAGTTTTGAGATCTTAGAGAGCGTGATGGGCTGTAACGTGATAAAAGCTCGGTTAAGTAAGTAGGTGCTAAACCGTTCAGGGCTTTGTAAGTAATTAAAAGAATTTTAAAATCAATACGATACTTAATGGGTAGCCAGTGAAGCGATGATAAAACTGGGGTTATGTGATCGTTTTTTCTTGACCTAGTAAGAACTCTGGCAGCTGCATTCTGAACTAACTGTAGTTTGTTTATCGATGATACAGGACAACCACTAAGTAGAGCATTACAATAGTCAAGCCGTGAGGTCACAAATGCATGAATAAGCTTTTCTGCGTCTGCAACACATAAACTATTTCGTAATTTGGCAACATTTCTAAGGTGGAAGAAGGCTGTTTTTGTGATATTTAAGATGTGATTTTTGAATGACAGGTTGCCGTCTAATATAACGCCTAGGTCTTTAACTGTATTTGTTGGAGTAACAGTGCAGCTTTCAATTTGCAGGCTGTAATCGGAGATATTCTGTTTACTTGATTTTGGTGCTATAAGTAATATTTCTGTTTTACTAGAGTTTAAAAGAAGGAAATTACTAGTCATTCAATGTTTTATGTCCTCGATGCACTCTGCCAGTTTATAGCTTAAAGGAATCATCTGGTCTTGATGAGATATATAGCTGAGTATCATCTGCATAACAGTGGAAGCTAATTCCATGTTTTCTAATAATGTTGCCGAGGGGCAGCATGTATATGGAGAAAAGCAAGTGTCCTAAAACCGATCCCTGAGGTAATCCATAATTTACTTGCGTAAGATTTGACGATTTCCCATTTAAATAGACGTATTGATATCTGTCTGTTAAATAAGATCTGAACCATTGCAGTGCCTGTCCCTGAATACTGATATAATTTTGTAAACGATCTAGTAGTATTTTATGGTCTACAGTATCGAAAGCAGCACTAAGGTCAAGCAGGACTAAGAGTGAGATGTTACCTTTATCTGAAGCAATAAGGAGGTCATTTGTAATTCTAACAAGCGCAGTTTCAGTGCTGTGATGCGGTCTAAAGCCAGACTTAAACTTTTCGTTCATGTCATTATTTTGTAGGAAGGTACACAGTTGAGTTGACACTACTTTTTCTAGTATTTTAGACAAGTACAGGAGATTTGAAATCGGTCTATAGCTTCCAAGTTCATTGGGGTCTAAGTTTGGTTTTTTGAAAAGAGGCTTAATTACAGCCAGCTTAAAGGGCCCTCAGACATGTCCTAGATTGATTGACGAGTTAATAATGTTACAAATGGGCTCAATTACAGCAGGTAGTAACTCTTTTAATAAAGTAGTCGGAATGGGGTTTAATAAGCATGTCGTCGGTTTGGATGTTGCAATAATTTTAATTAAATCTTCCTGATTTATTGGAGAAAAACACTCTAGCTTTTCTTTTTGGGTGACGGTTGAAACTAATTCTTCCGACACACTTGGAGGTTTGGTTTTAGCTATGTTGTCTCGTATTATTTCGATATTCTCAGTAAAAAACTTCATGAATTCATTGCTAGCAAGGTGCGGCGGAATACCTAGGTCAGGTGGAGTCTGTTTGTTTGTTAGTTTAGCAATTGTACTAAATAAAAACCTTGGACTAATGGGGCTACAACCTCTCAAGAAGGAAAAGCATGTGCTTGTGTCCCTCACTTAATGATGAAGACCGTTCTCCTGATGCCGCTCGCTTCCAACAAGATTGTAAGGAACCTACAAGCATTCGCAGTGTCCTCTGATTGCCTAGAATTCGGGCCCGGCGATTCTCACTTGAGCCTGAGACCCAAGCCTGGCTAGGTGCCCAAAGTTCCCACCACTCCCTTTCAGGACCAGGTGTTGAACTTGCAGATGCTCCCCACCCGGGAGGAAGACCTAACCCCATCCATGTTGTGTCCAGTAGGCGCACTGCTCTCTACTTGGACCGCACGCAGAGCTTCAGGAGCTCTGATCAGCTCTTTTGTCTGTTTTGGAGGTCAGCAGAAGGGGGGGAGCACTGTCTCCAAACAGAGAGTAGAGCACTGGATTGTGGACACACCAATCCCAGGATCGTCCATGCCCACTATCAGTGAGAGTTTACCTGCGAAAGTACCAGCATGCGTCGTAACTCCCCCAGTCGGATGGTTCTGTCTGTTGTATCTGTCTGAGAACGGATATGAATTTAATAACCGCTACAAACAAGTTATGGTAGTAAATCAGTTATTGTTTATCATTTATTATTACGTTGGTATTTTTTTATACCTAATGTAAGTGATGTTAACAAATTCTCTGATTCAAAAGTTTAGAAACATTTTAATATGGCGATGTGAGCTGATAATAATTAAAACTACCTTGATATCCGAGTGAACAAAGATTTAGGAACACACACAAATTATAAAAAAAATTCTGTGTATTATTAGATCATTACAGTTAAGGGTAGATGCGTTAAATAATACGTGACAACTCTATAGGTCTTTTGTAGCAGTAACTTCAACTTGTGGTGACGCAGTTCATTCTTATGAAAAATAAGAATATTATAATCACATTTTTTATATTCGAATAGTAATTGCGGACTTGTAAAAGCAGCACATTCGCACATTAACCCAGTGCGCAAAGCAATACATCTCTGCGCGTATTAACCGTGCACTGCGTATTTGATCAACGTTTCTTAACTAAATCACAGAGTAAAAAAAAGTTAAATCCTGCCTATCGTCCATCGGGAGTAGACTTTGAACTTGAGCTCATGGGTGCTTTTTGTCTGTGCCCTCTGCCATTTTGTAGTCTCCATTTCAAAGACACCATTGCAAAAGCAAGTCTGTGATCTACAGTCACTGAAGTGACCGGGTTATGCCCCCTTGTTTTTTTCCACTGGCTCATTGCTGGTGCTTGTTCCCTTTCTGTTGGTCTCTTGTCGTTGTGTCAAGAACGACAGATGTGGTTCGCCCTTGAGAACCATTCAACTCTGACTACTATAGAAGAGGCCAATGAAATTTGGCGAATGAAATTTGCATGACGGTCTCCGTCCCCGGATGCCCAGTATAAAAGGAAGCCGGTGTGCAGCATTCATTTACCTTTTGTTCTCCAGAGCCTTCGCTCATGACTACAAACGGAACGAATTCAATGAATTCTTCTTCTTCTACATTGCCGGATCTACGACGTGTTGCAGCGGATCGTCCCTACCTGCAGCGACCTTCCCCTGGGCGTCTCGGCGGTTCCGGAGGTGTTTGAGATTTTTTTCTAAAAAGGTCCTTTTCAGGACTAACAGAGCATTCTCCAGCGCAGCATGTCCCGCTGTTCTCTCAGGTACTGCACCCTCATAGAGGAGGGGGATGGACACGATCGCTGCATTAGGTGTCTGGGTGTCCAGCACTACGTAGCAGCGATCGTTGACCCATCTGCCCCGGCAGATTGTCATTCAGAAGTTGCGGTCACGGGTGGCTGTCTTCCCACGGGAACAAGCCACCATTTCGTCTGCTACCTGGGCTGTGACATCTGTGGCTACAGCCCCGATGACCAACCACGTTAGAGTGTTAGTGATAAGGGGAACTCTGCGAACGTAAACCCGCCAGCCAAGTGCTCACGGGCCGATCGCACCCCGATTCGCTCTTCTGAACGTTCCCCAACTGGCAGTGGCATACCGTCCGGATCCTCACGCACACACTCGGAAACGATGTGTGACGTAGATGAGATGTCGCTCGCAGCATCGGAGGGAGACTGGCATCCGACTGTGACGAATCCGCGCTCCACCCCCAGCGGTCGAGTTCAGGAGGAATCAGAAGTGATGTCATCCATGCTATCCCGGGATACGTGGTTCCTGATGTCGGAGCGCGGAGCAAAACGCGCCCACCCCGGGTGCCATGTTTTTTCCGGAGGTGCATGAGGAGCTGTGTAAAACTTGGAACACTCCACTCACGGGCCGTTCCAGTGAAACCAGCTCCGGCTCCCTTACTTCCCTCGATGGTGGGGCAGCCAAGGACTAAGTCGAGATCCCCCGGGTGGAACGTCTGCCTGCAGTGCAACTGTGCCTCAGACGGCTACCACCTGGGAAGAATCGGCCACGCCTACCGTCCAAAGCGTGTAAGACTTCGGCATCGCTGGTGTCAAAAGCTTGCGATGCCGCGGGCCAGGCTGCCTCCTCTTTCTACGCTATGGCCATCCTGCAGGTCCGCCAGGCCAAGGCGGGTATAATGCAGGACATGCAGAGACACCCCCGGCTGTACCTTGCGCAGAAGAGTGACACCAAGGAAGTCGCTTAAGTAAGACCGTCGAGGACTGCGCTCAGCAGTTTTGGACAGTGAAGCAGACAGTGGCAATTAGCCACATTTTTTCACGCCACGACTCAGCCGCCTAGAGGCCTCCGAGATCCCGCGTGACGTCTGCTTCCCGGCAACCCAGGACCCCTTCGACGTCGGCTCCGGTTCCTGTGCCCCCACAGGTGGCAACCCGAAAGCAGAGGTCGAGGGGGAACCTTCACCCCGTCAGAAACCTTCTAGCAAGAAGGGACACTGAGGGGAAGACCCCAGGGAGAACAGCATCGGGCCCGACCTTCACAGCCACAGCTCTGATCGGTCGGTACAGGACGATTCCTGCCTCGTCACCAAAGCCGGGCCCTTTTCAGGGCCTGGCGCCCACTTACTCGCAGAGTTTTTTCGTTCTCTCCGGGTGTACTTGCAGCTGATCGCACAGTCCACTGGACTGTGCTCGGCGAACCGACCTCACACCCTGGCGAGGCGTGAGGTCGTACACACACGACAGCTGCTACCACTCTCAAACCGACAGGGCGTGCAGCTGTCCCGCCAGGCAGGTAACAAGGCGGAGCCAACCATCCCTCCGGGGACCCCCCGCGACAGACGGTTAGCTCCGCCAGCCGACGAACCACCCTCCATGGGAATGATGAAGCTGACCGTCCCCTTGGTCACCCTGTCACAGTCCCTGGGTGCTCAAGAGCTGCCCACACTGTCTCGCTGGCTAATGAGGGCCGACCGTCTTGGTTACTCGATCCAGTTCGCGAGAGACTCTCCTAAGTTTCGGGGCATCATCTCTCCCTCTGTCAGAGGCAAGGACGCCTCCGTACTTCGGGTAGAGGTCACCACCCTTCTGGCAAATCAGGCATCGAGTTCGTCCCTCAAAACCAAGATGTTCAGTGGGTCACGACCCGCACTTCATCGTTCCCAAGAAAGACGACGGATTGCGCCCCATAGATATGTGTAACCTGAACAGAGCACCTTCACAAGCTGCCGTTCAGGGTGCTCATGCAGAGGCGCATCCTGACATCTATCAGGTGTCAGGATTTGTTCGTGGCAATCGACCTGAAGGACGCTTACTTTCATGTCTCAATCCTCCTCGACACCGGCCGTTCCCACGGTTCGCATTCGAGGGGCGGGCATATCAGTACAAAGTCCTCCTTTCGGTCTGTCCCTGTCTCCATGGTCTTCACGAAGATCGTGGAAGGCGCCTTTTCTCCCTGAGGGGAGGAAGGTGTGCTGGTACTAAACTATCTCTACGACTGGCCTATCTTGGCACACTCGCGAGATCTGTTATGTCTGTTATATACAATTTAGAAGCTCCTGGGACACATGGAGTCCTCGCGGGTTAATACCCCTCGGGTTGATGCACACGAGACCGCTCCAACACTGGTTTCTGAGTCGTGTTCCGAGGAGAGCGTGGCATACCGGCAGCAGGCGCATGGTGATGACGCCCTGCTGCCGACGCACCATAACTCCTAGTCTTCCATGACTTTTCTGACGGACTCAGATCCCTCTGTGCAGGTTATGAGACAGGTCGTGGTGATGACTGACGTCTCCCTGCAGGGGTACGGTGCAGTGTGTAACGGGCACGCAGGCGGGGCGTTGAATGAACTCCCCCCTGCGCTGGCATATCAATTGCCAAGAGTTGTGGGCTGTGCTACTTGCACTGAGAAGGCTACGGCCTCACGTGCGAGACAAGCACGTGCTGGTCCGTGGACAGCACTACAGCTGTAGCGTACACAGATCATCAGGGTGGCGTTCGCTCACAGCAGCTAACACAACTTGCTCGACACCTCCTCTGGTGGAGGCAACAGGTGACCCGTTCCCGGCGGCCCACACACACCCCGGGCAAACTGAACTAGACAGCCGACGTGCTTTCTCGACAGTTTATGCCTCGTGGAGAGTGGCAACTCCACCCCCGCGCAGTCCAGCTCATTTGGAGGCTGTTCGGGTAGGCACAGGTAAACCTGTCCGCCTCCCGCAACACCACCATTTGCCCGCTTGGTATTCCCTGCCCTTTGCACGGATATCCTTGCGCACAGCTGACCGCGGGATGGGCGGAAGCACACCTTCCCCCCCAGGAACCTCCTTGCACAGACACTCTGCAAGGCCAGGGAGTAGGAGCACCAAGTGTTATTGGTTACACCACACCGGTCTAACCGCACTTGGCTTCAGATCTGATGCTCTGGACAGCGACTCCCCCTGAATCATTCCCCTGAAAGAGGACCTGCTCTATCAGGGGAAGGACACGTTCTGGCATCCCAGATCAGACCTCTGGAAACCCATGTCTGGTCTCTAGACGGGACGAGAAGATCCTGAGATGGCTACTCCGATCTCCCATGCCCATTGGCAGTGAGGGCTCACTCCACACGGAGTTTAGCCACCTCCTGGTTACTGGCAGAAGCGCCTCTCTAGCAGACATCTGTAGAGCTGCGGGTTTAACCCAAACACCTTCGCAAGGGTTAACAACCTTCGCGTAAACCCGGTGTCAGCCCACGTCCTGCGTGGTGACATGTAGGACTGGCATCCGGGGGGGCGTATGCCTGCGAAAGCACCTTTCCACCCTCCAGTAGGTTGGGTGTCCAGTGTGCTTTCTACCTTTCTTCTTACCCAAACACATGGCTAAGAAACTGGTAACTCACTGGTAAAGAACAAGCATTCCATCCATCACCAAACAAGCACCCCCTGGGGGCTGGCTGGGCAGAGCATCCTTCCCCTTTAGGCCGGCATACCATGTGAGCTATCACAGATAGCTCTTTCCGGACCTAGTGCTACCGGACGTCTGTAACCTGACTAAGGAAGTGGCGCTCACCCGGTGTAAACTCGAGCCCGACGGCCTCTCGCCAGTAGAGAGCTAAGGCCCTGTCCGTGAAAGGTTGCCGATCAGGGTTGTACCCATCTTTCTCCAAGAAAGCTCTGGAACCCCCCGACCACCACACTGGAAGGTTACAGTTTTGCGAAAGCATCAAGCTGACATGCCCAGGCCTGTTACCGTCGCTTTAGAGATTGTGACGCGATACAGCGTTGTGGCGTTTCCCATATGCAACCCCATCTGTCGTTCTCGACACAAACGTATCTTGGTTACGTATGTAACCTCAGTTCCCTGATGGTGGGAACGAGACGTTGTGTCCCTTATGCCACAAACATGTATCGTATTCTGCTGCAGTCGTGAGAGGCTCTCAGGCTTCAAAAGGTAAATGAATGCTGCACGCCGGCTTCATTTTTTACCGGACATCCGGGGGCGGAGACCGGCATGCAAATTTCATTCGCCAAATTTCATTGGCCTATTCTATAGTAGTCAGAGTTGATTGGTTCTCAAGGGCAAAACCCATCTGTCATCTCGACACAACGTCTCGTTCCCTCCATCAGGGAACTTAGGTTACATACGTAACCAAGACGTTTTTTACCCATGCAGCTTAAATTGCAACCAGATCCCTTGGTTGAAAAATGGCTGTCCAGCACCTGGCGCTTTTTGCTTCATAAAAGTGCCCTTGTGGATATGCAGCATATATACAGTTGAAAGAAAAAGTATGTGAACCCTTTGGGCTTACTTGGATTTCTTCATAAATTGGTCATAAAATGTGTTCTGATCTTCATCTAAGTCACAACAATAGAGAAACACAGTCTGCTTAAACTAATACCGCACAAACATTATATGTTTTCATGTTTTTATTGAACACAACATGTAAACATTCATAGTGCAGGGTGGAAAAAGTATGTGAAACCCTAGGCTAATGACTTCTCCAAGAGCTAATTGGAGCCAGGAGTCAGCCAACCTGGGGTCCAATCAATGTGATGAGATTGGATGTGTTTGTTAAAGCTGGCCTGTCCAATAAAAAGTTGAGTTTGCTGTTCTGAAGAAGCGTTGTCTGATGTGAACCATGCCTCGCACAAAAGAGCTCTCAGAAGACCTACGATCAAGAATTGTTGACTTACATAAAGCTGGAAAGGGCTACAAAAGTATATCTAAAAGCCTTGATGTCCATGTGTCCACGGTAAGACAGATTGTCTACAAATGGAGGAAGTTCAGCACTGTTGCTACACTCCCTAGACGTGGTCGTCCTGTAAAGATGACTGCAAGAGCACAGCGCAGAATGCTCAATGAGGTGAAGAAGAATCCTAGAGTGTCAGCTAAACACTTACAGAAATCTCTGGCACATGCTAACATTTTTGTTGACAAATCTACAATAAGGAAAAGATTAAACAAGAATGGACTTCATGGGAGGACACCACGGAGGAAGCCACTGCTGTCAGAAAAAAACATTGCAGCACGTTTGAAGTTTGCAAAAGAGCACCTGGATGTTCCACAGCACTACTGGCAAAACATTCTGTGGACAGATGAAACCAAAATTGAGTTGTTTGGAAAGAACACACAACGCTATGTTTGGAGAACAAAAGGCACAGCACACCAACATCAAAACCTCATCCCAACTGTGAAATATGGTGGAGGGGGCATCATGGTTTGGGGCTGCTTTGCTGCCTCAGGCCCTGGACGGATTACTGTCATCGATGGAAAAATGAATTCCAAAGTTTATCAAGACATTTTGCAGGAAAACTTAAGACCATCTGTCCGCCAACTGAAGCTTAACAGAGGATGGACGATGCAACAGGACAACGACCCAAAGCATAGAAGTAAATCAACAACAGAATGGCTTCAACAGAAGAAAATACACCTTCTGGAGTGGCCCAGTCAGAGTCCTGACCTCAACCCGATTGAGATGCTGTGGCATGACCTCAAGAGAGCGATTCACACCAGACATTCCAAGAATATTGCTGAACTGAAACACTTTTGTAAAGAGGAATGGTCGAAAATTTCTCCTGACCGTTGTGCAGGTCTTATCTGCAACTATAGGAAACGTTTGGTTGAGGTTATTGCTGCCAAAGGAGGGTCAACCAGTTATTAAACCCTAAGGTTCACATACTTTTTCCACCCTGCACTATGAATGTTTACATGTTGTGTTCAATAAAAGCATGAAAACATATAATGTTTGTGCGGTATTAGTTTAAGCAGACTGTGTTTCTCTATTATTGTGACTTAGATGAAGATCAGAACACATTTTATGACCAATTTATGAAGAAATCCAAGTAAGCCCAAAGGGTTCACATACTTTTTCTTTCAACTGTAGATATCAGCATCGGCAATTGGCTTAATTGAGATCTAAATTATCGGCATTTCGGATATAGGCAAAAATCCACTAGTTTGCAGCATTAAAATGCAGTTTGGCCATTAGACAATTATTACATCGATTTGAATACACACTATAGAAAAAAGGGTGGGTACGGTCCAGTGTAAGAAAATAGATGTGTGGTGTGAAACCATGGCTACATCGGATGCGTAAGGCGGAACACGAACTGTGTGGACAAAATTTGAAATTATAATGGGTTCTGGTGTGTTTCTAATGAAATTGGTTGCATCTCGTTGCTTTTGTCACATCCAGTGTAGATAAGGTGTAAGAGTTTGAGAACAGCATTTTAATGATGAGGTCAAGATTTAACATGATGATGAATGTTATTCAGTGTAATATGTGTTTCATTCATGACATTCTGCTGAAGTGAGAGACTGAAGTGTGTGTTATTGTTCTCTACAGGTTGAACTGGTGTAAGATCACAGATGAAGGTTGTTTTGCTCTGACTTCAGCTCTGAGATCAAACCCCTCACACCTGAGAAATTTGGATCTGTCTAATATTAATGTAGGAGATTCAGGAGTGAAGCTGATCTCTACTGTACTGGAGAATCCTCACTGTAAACTGGAGACACTGGCGTAAGATCATCTCTCTGATAGTCACACATGTACTAAAAACGTTCCTCGATTACACTGCCGTTCCCACATGCGTTTTTAGAAAAATATCTGCATTAACACTTCAATATCGAAAACCCAGGTCACATGACCATTCAAGCACATAAATAGTTATATGTTCATGCATACAAGTTGGTTGTTGAATTCAGTTGCCCTGTATCTGAAATTGCCTACTTCTAAACTATATACTGTGGTGTGAAAAAGTATTTGCCTTTAAATATTTAAAGCATTTTAATCAAAATAAATAAACCATAATGCGTAAGTAAAATGCCGGCAGCCATCTCACGGTCGACTGCTGGCCATATGAACATAAATACGAACTTAAACACGATCTTCTCTCGTCTGCAGTCCCGTTGCTTGTCCTCTTATGCACACCACAATCTCAAATAGCAAAGCATAATGCCACGATCTATAGGAATTCAAGAACAAATGGGAAACAAAGTGTAGAAAGATTCAAAGTAGGGAAGGAAGGAGTCGGGAACCGGCAGACATTTAAAATAAAGTTTTAATATAAATAATAACAGCCGGCGGCCACTCACGGCCGACTGCCGGCGTACAAAACAAATCACAACCAAACACATACATACAACCATAAAACATGTTCGGGCTCGGTCCTATCTCAGCGACGGTCCGGTCGCTCGTTCTCTTATATGCTCCCAATCTCCTATGTGATACGAGACCGGTGCACGCACAACTGGCGCTCATTAACAATTACTCACCGGCCTCGAACACCAGTCTCGCACCGCCTACTCCACTACATACCCCCATCGCCCCTCACAGGCCGGGGGGTACCCACGAGACTGTGCTTGCTCCCCCCTCCCACAGGGGTCTCCCAGTCTCGGAGTACCTTTCCCCTGGGGGCATGCAGCGACGAGACGAGACAACGGAGAAGGGATCCCTCGGAGCGACCGGAAAGAGAGAGTAGAGAGAGGGAAAAAAAATTATAGTCCGGTTCCCCGACATGCTGCCACTCGTTCCTCAACCAGCCGGGGTACTCTCCTTCGCGGTGCCTTGCGTTGGCCCTGGGCCCTCGGTAGATGGCTCGACCGTCCGCCCCCTGATGGCCGGCGGTGGCTCCTCCTTTATCGGAGAGTCGGGGTGTGTTCCCCGTTCCCTGCTCCTCCCCCTTGGGCGGACGGACGCAGACTCCGGCCTCTGGCAGGCGGGGGCCACACTCAGCACTCCCCCTCGGGGAAGGGATGCAGGCTCCGGCCTATGGCGGACGGCAGCAACTCCCCTGCTCCCGCTTGGACATTAGCCACCCCACCTCAACCCAGCGGCGCGGCAGCACAGGTCGCCATTCCACCAAGGCTTTGACGGTGGCCGCACTGTGCACTTCCGTTTCCCCAGAGCCACCGCTTCGGGCAGCCACTGGCGGACCGGCAGACATTTAAAATAAAGTTTTAATATAAATAATTACAGCCGGCGGCCCCTCATGGCCGACCGCCAGCAAACAAAACAAAACAAATCACAAAACAAAAACATACATACAACCATAAAACATTAACATTAACAATTATTCACAGGCCTCGAACCACGGTCTTGCCAGCCTACTCCACTACCTACTACTACAAGTAATTGAAATATCTCAGTCTATAAATAGTTACAAAGCCATTTTTTAGGCTTTGGGACTCCATTGAACCACAGCGGGAACCATTATCCACAAATGGAGAAAGAATGGAACAGTGGTAAACCGTTCCAGAAGTTGACGGCCTACCAAAATTACTCCAAGAGCACAATGACGACTTGTCCAGGTGGTCATAAAAGATCCCAGAACAACATTTAAAGTACCGCAGGCCTCTCTTTCTTCCATTAAGGTCCGTGTTCATGATTCTACAATAAGAAAGAGACTGTGCAAAAAAGGCATCCATGGGAGAGTTCAAAGGTGAAAACCACTGATGACCAGAAAGAACACGAAGGTTCGCAACTCTTTTGCTAAAAAACATCTTTCTGATCCCGAAATCTTTTGGGCAAATATTCTGTTGGCTGATGAGACAAAGGTTGAACTTTTTGGAAGGTGTGCGTCATCTGGCATAAAACTAACACAGTATTCATAAAAAGAACATCAAACCAACAGTCAAACATGGTGGTGGAGGTAGTGTGATGGTCTGGGGCTGCTTTGCAGCTGTGCATAATTGATGGAACCATGAATTCTGAGCTCTACCAGAAAATCCTAAAAGAAACGTCCGGCCATAGGTTTATGACCTCAAGCTTAAACGCTCCTGGGTTATGGGCGTAGATCCCGTGGAGCTCCCACCCCTGGGCAGTCGAGCCCAAGACAAAGCGACACAGAGATGAAGGTCCAGCAGCGAGCGTTCTGGGGAGGACAGGGCCACTGCAACTCGACACTTGTAGCTGCACCTAGAGGAGCGTTAGGAGCTCACAAGACATTGAAACATGCCGTTCACAGCGCCATTCTGTCTGACAGGCTAAGGAGCTGTTACTCCCTGGACATTGGGGCAGCATAGGGATATGTCAACGTCTCCCAGGTTGAATGTGCAGTCCCAGTGCAGATGCTGCGACCTGGAGAGGTCGACCAAGGTTCCCTTCCAGGGCATTCAAGCTCTTTGACACTTGCGTTTAAGACTTACGATGCTCTGGGTTACACTCCCTCTGTCCTCCACATTATGGCGGTCCATCAGGTTCATAAGTCAAAGCGTTAGGATCTGGTTGATGGGAAGACCGACCAGGCTGCGCACCACCACCGGCCTCGTGCGCTGAAGTTCATTGCAGGTGATCAGGGTCGGACGCGTCCACGATTGTGGTCCAAGGGATACATTTGTGGCTCAAGCTTGTGTAGTGATGCTCAGAAGGCTCCGCTTCTAGATTCTCCCATCCCGCAAGAAATGCTGTGTGGTGAAACCGTGGAGGTTCTCTGTGGGGAAGACACCAGCCAGTTAAGTCAGCAGAGCAGTCAACCTCCCCGGGGTTCCTTGTCTTCCTTGGAGGGCATGTCACACCGGCACCAGGTGCATTACAGTGACGCCTCAGTGCCTTCGCACCCTCACCGCCTGGTCAGACCTAGCTTTTCTCCGAATGGGTTTTTAGGCGCGTAATGGTTACGGCAGACGCCTCCCTGCAGGGGTATGGTGTCGTGTGCAACAGAACGCAGTATCTGACTGCCAGGACAGTTGCTGGCTATCCTTTCCTCCGTTGGGTTACTCCACATGGGTTCTGTCCTCACTACTCGGGCTGATGCATTTTTTAACTACAGGTGAGACCATGTTAGTGTGTCCACATGTAATCTGCCCTTGTGGCAGGATGTGGCCTCCGTAGCACACTCTTAAATGAGGAGAGCAGTGTTTCCACAGTGTTCCTCACAGTGCAGGTCAGCGTCTTGCTAATAGAGAAGAACGGCACCCTCCAAACCCCAGCCCACCAATGTCACCGGCTCGATCAGTGCTGCATGAAGTCAAGCAAGCCTGTTGTTTACACGGGCTAAGTCCCAAATGGCGCACTTCATGTGGACTTGCAGTCTTGTGGACTTCACAGACTGATTTCACAGACTGATCAGCGTATGAAATCAAAGTACCACGACAACATTTAGAAAGCACTGCTTCCTCTTTCTGGTGTGATAACCTCAAGTCTGTCTCAAAATGTGCTCCCATGTACCCTTGTGGCCTTGTGCCTAGTGCCTAATAGGTCTAATCTTCCTGACGTCACCAAGTGTGCCATTTGGTACAGTGCCACTGCCGTTGTGAGGCTGGTCATTGTCACCTTCAGGTAGCATATGGCTTATGTGACTTGGGCTTAACGAATCACGGAAGCAAACACAATGATAAATACAACCGGATCAATTCAATTCAAGTTTATTTATATAGCGCTTTTCACAATGTGCATTGTTCCAAAGCAGCTTTACAGGAGCAAATTAGAAAATCACAGAAAGTTAAACACAGCACAGTGCATGATGTTTATAGAACAAGCAAGATCATTCTAATAAATAATATATAATAAATCAATAATTAAATAAATGCATTCCACCAGTGAGCGAGCCCTCCCTCAGCAGGGAGAGCCAGATCCCCGCTGACGTGTCATAGGTGAACTCAGTGACCTTGACCAAAAGCCACCGAGCAAACATCCACGAAGACGAAGGAAAGCTCACACCCCGCGACCCAGGAAGTCCTTTTACCTGCCGGTTGGTTTCTTGATAAGAGGCTTAATGACAGCCAGCTTAAAAAGTCCTGGGACATGGCCTAGATTAATTGACGAGTTGATAATGTTAAATGGGCTCATTTGTGTCACGGTTCTGCCTATCTTGTCTGGCTAATTCTTGGTCTTGAGGCAGAACCAGTACAGAATTCCCTGTTTCATGTGGGGAGAGACATTTTTGACCTTTATGGTCTTCCATACTCTCCCCGAGTCTCGTCTGTGTTTCCCGCCATTTCATGTCATTAGCTTCCCCTTAGTGTTTCATCTGTTTCACCTGTCCCCTATTAATTATCCTTTGTCTGTTCTCCCTATAAGAATCCTCTTGTTTCATTGTCTTGTGCGGTTCATTGCTTGTTCATTGCCTTGTTGCGTGTGCTTGTTGGAAATAAGTCTCATGTTAGCTGTTTCATGCCTGTTCCTGTTCCCTGTCATTGTAAGTTTCAGTTCAGTGTTTTATCAAGTCTTTGTTTTTTTGTATCCAGTTTAGTTAGCTTAGTTCCTGTGTCCTTTTTAAAGGTACCCTGTTCTGTTTTCCCCCTCGTGGGTTTTTGTTTTGCCTGTTTTTGTCTTGTTAACTGTTTAATAAATCCTTGTTTACCCCTTCACCTCCTGTCTTCCTGCCTCCTGCCTGCAATTGGGTTCTCCACGCCATGTCTCGCATTGAGACTCATGACACATTTGCAACAGGTAGTAATTCTTTTAATAATTTATTTGGAACCATTGAGAACCAATCAATTTATTTGGAACCTTTGAGTACCAATCAACTCTGACTACTATAGAAAAGGCCATTGAAATTTGGTGAATGAAATTTGCATGCCGGTCTCCGCCCCCGGATGCAGCATTCATTTACCAATTGTTCTCAAGAGCCTGAGACCCTCTCACGACTGCAGAAGAATACGATATGTGTTGTGGCATAAGGGACACAACGTCTCGTTCCCTCCATCAGGGAACTGAGGTTACAGAGGTAACCAAGACGTTCCCTTTATGTCGGTCTCTCAGCATTGTGTCTAGACAACAGATAGGATTCCAATGGAAAACGCCACAACTCTGTATTGTGTCACAATCTCTAGCGAAGCTACGGTAAAAGGCCTGGGAGTGTCAGCACAAGGCTTTCACGAAACTGTAAACTTCCAGTGTGGTGGTCGGGGGGTCTCAGTGCTTTCTTGGAGAATGATGAGTACAGCCCTGACCGGTAACCTTTCACAGACGGAGGCCTTAGCTCTCTAATGGCGAGAGGCCGTCCGGATCGGGTTTACATCAGTTGAGCCCGACTTCCTTAATTAGGGATGAACTGCAGAGGCCACTTCCTACACAGGGGGAGGAATACATTGGAAATAGATATGGTCTCGCCCTTGAGGGAGATCGCATGGAACGTGCAGACTGAGTAGTTAACCACGATGTGGATGTCCACCTGGGGGAATTCATGGGTTACCAGGCATGGGAACCATTTCATGAGGATACATCAGACAGAACAGCCCACGGAGGGGGTGAAAAGTTTTACCTGTGCCTGTCTGAACAGCATCCAAATGAGCTGGACGGCACGGGGTTCGAGTCGCCACTCTCCACGAGACGTGTACTGACGAGAAAGCACGTCGGCTGTCTGGTTCAGTTTGCCCGGGCTGTGTGTGGCCCGCAGGGAGCGGATCACCTGTTGACTCCACCGGAGGTGGCGTCGGTCAAGTCGTGTTAGCTGCCATGAGTGTAAACCACCCTGATGATAGATGTAGTCCATGGCCATAGTGCTGCGGACTGCACGTGCTTGTCCTGCACGAAAGTCCGTAGCCTCCTCAGTGCAAGTAGCACAGTCCACAACTCTAGGCAATTGGTATGCCAGCGTAGGTGGGGTTCCATCCAGCGCCCGGCTACTGCGTCCCGCTGCACACTGCACCCCTACCCCTGCAGGGAGGTGTCCGTCATCACCACGACGTGCCTTGACCTGCCCAAGTGGGACCTCAGTCCGGAAAAAAGGTCATGGAAGACCAGGGGGTTAGGGTGCATCGGCAGAGGGGCATCATCACCATGCGCCTGCTGCCGGTGTGATCAAGACATAAAAGTAAGCGTCCTTCAGGTTGATTGGATTGGATTGGATTCAATTTATTGTCATTACACATATAACAAGTACAGTGTAACGAAATGGATTTAAGAAGAAAACAGCAAACATGAGGAAAGTGGAGAGAAAAACAGATACACATAATACACCACAGACAAGACTTGCAACAGGGTAAGATAATCTAGCTCCGACAAGCAGCCATCTGGCCCAGTGCCATTACGGCGCCGCTCACAGACCCGCTCGTCAGGCTGGCGGTTCAAAGCATACGAAGGAGTGGGAGGGATAAGTCAGTGTGTGTGTGTATTAGTTCTTAGTCTTTGTGTGTTGCCACGAACCATTCCTGAAATCCGATGGATGTCAGGATGAGCCTCTGCATGATCGTCCTGAACGGCAGCTTTTGAAGGTTGCTGACAGGGTGGAGGGTTCCCCCTCGACCTGTGCTTCCGGGAACATGAACCGCAGGATGGCCATGGCGTGGAGAGAGGAGGCAGCCTGGCCCGTGGCAGCGCAAGCCTTCAACACCAGTGCCGATGTCCTACATGCCTTGGGCGGTTAACGTGGCCGATTCCCCCAGGTGGCAGCCGTCTGCGGGCACAGGTGCACCGCAACCGCACGTTCCACATGGGGGATCTCAACGTAGGCTTTTGTTGCCTCACCATCCAGGGAAGCTGGTTTGACTGGAGCGGGCCTTGAGTCGAGCGCTCCAAGTCTTACACAGCTCCTCATACACCTCCGGGAAAAATGGCAATGGGGGTGGGCGCAGTTTGAACCGCGCTCCGACCCTGGGAACCACGTATCCAGCCGCGAGCGTTGGGGAGGAGGCAGTGCGTACACTGCCACCCAATACTCGCGGCTGCCCGGGTTTGCATTGCTGACATCACCTCTGCTTCCTCCTGAGCTCGAACCCCCTGGGTTGTTTTTGTTAGTTTCTATGAGATTACGGAAGTGCTCGGCTTTTGCTGCTTTTAGTGCCTTTTTATAACAGTTTGCACTCTCTCTCCATGCAATTTTAATTGGGTTTGTTTCCATTTTCGCAACAGTTTACGCATTTCTCTTTTTAGGCAAGTGGTGCTATTGTACAATGGTGCTATGATTTTCTCATTTATATTTTTTGCCTTCATAGGTGAGACAGCTTCTACTGTATAAGAAAAAATAGTGCCCATGTTTCTGGTCATGTCATCAAGCAATTATGTATTTTTAGTCAGATCTGGCAATTTTTTTACGAAACTATCTTTAGTAGAGGTGATTGTTTTACCCTGTCAATAACAAGCTAAACGACTGATTTCTGCTGTCCGCAGTGTACATGTTATAAGATGGTGATCGGTGACATCGTCGCTTTGAGGTATAATATCGATATTGGTTAGATCAGCTCCGTGAGATACAATCAAGTCTAGTGTATGATTATGAGTGGGTCTATTGATGTGTTGTGTTACACCAAAAGAGTAAAGTAGCTCTTTAAACGCCACTGCTAATGCATCATTAGCACTGTCTAAGTGGATATTAAAATCTCCGACAATCAACTCAACTCAACTTAATTTATATAGCGCTTTTTACAATTTTCATTGTTACAAAGCAGCTGTACATGAGACACATTGAATACAAGTAAAACAACTAAAGGCATATACCTGTAAGGACAAGAAAAAGGTGAAAACAACAAAGACGGACATACAAATGCTCCACACACACAATATGCAAACATACTTACACACATTGACATAGACGCACACACGCAAACAGACTCGCACACACGCACAGTGAAAGCACACATTTGAGATAAAGGGGAGAGAACCACAGGTCAAATATTAAACAGACTATTAATTCTTATATGCAGTATTAATTATATCTAACTTCTGAATTCTAAAGCAGCCCCCCCGGCCAGGCAAATAGTGCAAAACAATATACAAACGGTCGCGAGGAACCCAAAACTCCTATCGAGAAAAAAACCTCAGGAGAACCCAGGCCCAACCAGGGGATTCCAGTTCCCCTCTGGCAAAAGCTGCTGCCTCTGGACAAGCTCAACAGTGCTTACAAAACAAGGCTAAATAAAAAATAAATTATCTTAATAAGGTAAATTATAGATTTAAGATTATCATTAACAATCTAATAGCATTTGAAATGTTGTAGGAAAATCGTGTCAAGTTGCCACGTCCTTTATCCAGCTCTATCCTCTTAGCTCTTGTCAGGTCACCGCGTCCCCTTCTCAGCTCTGCCATCAGGTCTGGGCATGAACTGCATCCTGCGGTAACCTTGGAACAAAGAGACAAGACTGGCTGAGAGTAGAGTACTGTTCTGCACTCTTTGATGCAACAAGTACATCATTTGTTGTTCGAAGTGTTCCTGGATCTGGTTGATCTAAATAATGCAGCCTAGATCCTCTGAGGATTAATATTATGGATGTGTAGTGTATGCAGGATTAAAAAGATGCGTCTTTAGTCTAGATTTAAACTGACAGAGTGTGTCTGCCTCCCGGACAGTGCATGGAAGAATATTCCAAAGTTTAGGCGCTAGATAAGATAAGGATCTACCACCTGCACTTGATTTTGAAATTCTAGGTATTACCAACTGACAGGACGCCTGAGAGGGTGATGCACGTGGAGGACTGTAATACAATAGAAGTTCATTCAAATACTGCGACGCTAGACCATGTAGGGCTTTACAGGTAATAAGCAAGATATTAAAGTTAATACAATGCTTTATAGGTAACCAGTGCAAGGTTGACAGAACCGGGGTTATATGCTCATACTTTTTTGTACGTGTAAGAACTTGAGCTGCAACGTTTTGAACCAGTTGCAGTTTTTGTTATAGGCCTGCGTGGCAACCACCTAAAAGTGCATTAAAGAAATCTAGTCTTGATGTCATGAATTGATGAACTAATTTCTCTGCATCTGACAGTGACAGCATATGACGTAGTTAAATATATTCTTAAAATGGAAAAGGCAATTTTACAGGTGTTGGCGACATGGCTCTCAAATGACAGATTACTATCGAATACAACGCCAAGATTCTTAGCTGACGACGAGGATTTAATTGAGCATCCATCAATAGTTTAGCAGTATTCTTGGTTGTTACGTATTGCTGTTTTCGGTCCAGTAAGTAACACTTCTGTTTTGTCCGAAATCAGTAATAAAAAAATTGTTACTTATCCAGTTTTTTAAATCGACAATGCATTCCTTTATTCGATGGAACTGCTGGGTTTCATGAGGCTTCGAGGAAATATAAAGTTGAGTATCATCAGCATAACAGTGAAAGCTAATTCCGTGTCGCTTTATTATATCTCCTAGAGGTAGCATGTATAATGCGAAGAGCAGAGGCCCTAAGACTGAGCCCTGTGGTACACCGTACTGGACTTGCGATTTGCGGGACACCTCCTTGTTTATTGCTACAAATTGAAAACGGTCAGATAAATAAGACTTAAACCATTTCAATGCTATTCCGTTAATGCCGAAGTAATTTTCAAATCTATGTAGGAGTAGGCTGTGGTCAATGGTGTTAAATGCAGCACTAAGGTATAGCAGCACCAATAACGAAATACAACCTCGGTCAGACGCTAAAAGTAGATCATTTGTAACTCTGATCAAAGTAGTCTCTGTACTGTGACATGCTTGAAATCCAGACTGGAATTCTTCGTTAATTTCATTCCTTTAGAGGAAGGAGCATAATTAAGTTGAAACTACTTTTTCCAGAACTTTAGATGTAAAAGGTAAAATCGATATAGGCCTGTAATTCTCTAGGGTCGAGTTTGGGTTTTTTGACAAGGGGCCTTATAACAGCCACCTTAAATGCTTTAGGCACCTGTCCTAATGTCAGAGATGAGTTAATAATACTAAGAAGAGGATCTATAATTTCTGGAGCATTTCTTTCAGTAGTTTTGTTGGTATAGGGTCTAACATGCATGTTGTTGATTTGGATGACCTAATGATTTTAGACAGTTCATCGTTATCTACTGTAGAAAAGAATTGCAATTTCTCCTTAGGGGTGCTGTAGTTAATTGTTCAGCGGGTTTCACTTCTGGTTGATTTGTTATAACTGTTTCTCTAATATCTTGGATTTTACTAGTGAAGTAGCTCACAAATTCATCACTGTTACGCTGATAATCAGAATCTGAAGTTGCTGACGACTTATTTTTTGTTAATTTAGCCACTGTGTTAAATAAAAACCTAGGGTTGTGATGGTTTTCTTCTATTAGTGATGAAAAGTATGCGAATCTAGACGTTTTTATGGCATTCCTGTATTTTCGAGTACTATCCTTCCATGCTACACGAAATACCTCTAAATTAGTTTTCTTAAAGTTATGCTCCATTTTCCGGGACGCTTTCTTTAGAGCCTGTCAGTACTTTATCGACATTAACCAATAGGACGAGGCACATGCATATAACCGTATCTTGGTTTCAGTTAGGCAAAGTATATCAAAACTGTTGTCTGTGATCATTTCATTTACAATAACTGCCTTTGGATTTATTGGTCTAATATTATGAAACTTTAGGAGTTGTTTTTTCTCATTAATTATATTGTCTTTAGGTTTAATCAGAATATGGGTTAGGGTTGTTAAATTACATAAATTATTATTTTGTTGTAGATTCGGGGGACAGACACAGTCTCTATGCATTTGGAAGCAGTAACATTCTTAACAGTTGGGTGAGAGGAACACAGACTATGGTTAAAATTTGTACTTACCAGACAAATGGTGCATAGCGTCTTTGAGATGTTGTCAGACAGAATTTCCGCTCCAATGCTGCTGGGGTGCAGGCCGTCGGGCGGAAAAGCATTTGTCGATCACAGAACAGATCAAAATTATTTACAGAGCAGCTTCTGTTCAATATACCATGACGTTAAGAGAAATATGACCATCGGACCATCCCAGCTCAGACCACTACATCCCCAACCAAGAGCAAAGACGGACTATTTGTCTTATTAATGCTGAAGTTGAAATATTTGGTATTAAATGCTAAACTTAAATCACATGTCACCAGTTTGAGTGCAGCTATTACACGTCAGAGGGGATCTGGCCCTCCCGGCTGAGCCTGGTTTCTCCCGAGGTTTTTTTCTCCATTAATTAATCATTGGAGTTTGGGTTCCTCGCCAAAGCAGGGCAGTGTTGGCCTGCTCACCGGGAGACTGCATTCATTCATTTATTTGTTTATTTAGAAATTAGATATTATTTATTAGTATGATCCTACTCGTTGTATGAATACCATGCACTGTGCTGTGTTTTAACTTTTCTGTTTTTCCTTTTTGCCCCTGTAAAGCTGCTTTGAAACAATACACATTGTGAAAAGCGCTATATAAATAAACTTGAATTGAATTAACCATTGATTAAGCGTAAACAGTCTACTGAACTTTTCATTCGGTTGGTAGTAAGCGATGATCCTTGCCGTGGGCAATGCGTTGCATACAGTATCGTTCAAACTCCTGAAGGCCCTCTTCAGGATCTCCAACTGCCGCATTCTGACGTCGTTCACCCCCGCGTCCTTCAGGATCGAAGTTAGAGGTCATCACTCTGATCCTGGATTGCGCCTTTCGCCGTGTGTATGCCGGTGCAGGATTGGAGTTAATTTGGGCTTGTTGTGTTCTTGAAGCCTGGGCTCTGTGCATAGAAACACGCGGAGTAGAAGTGGTAGGAGTATTACAATCATGCCGAAAACTTACCCCGGCTTTGGGAGTGTCAGCCCGGGATATTTCCAGCGCCGTTTGCGTTCTTGCAGCTGTGTCTGCCTCTTAGGGTGACCACCTGCTAATAAGCCCAAGGGGGGACAAGGGGTATGTTTCTGAGGGACAATGTGGGACACTGCCTGGCGCGGCAGTGCCCCCACCCCCCGGACAGACTCACTGATAGTGGTTTACCCAATTCTAGCACATACCACCTTACATGGTATATTAATAATGCACTATTACCCTAAACATGTGTAATTGCTGATGTATGCTCATGAATAGGCCAAACAATGTGTATTTTTTTGAAATAAAGATTCATAATATTTTGAACATTCAATGAATTGACAAATTCCACTTACGTTTTACTTTAGCTATTTCATTTATTTATTTTTCATTACAATTTATTCACTTTAAATAAATTATAATATAAAATTATTGGATTAACAGCAATTGTAGTTGCTCACAGGAACAGTTAAAAAAAAAGTCTTAACTCACAACTCCAGAGGTTCACGGAACGAGAAGGGGCTAGCTTTGTGCCACAATCTCCTGCTCGATATGATGTAGCGTGTTGGACAGTGTGATACACACTCGTCACCTCTGCAGCAGTCACTTTGTCAGCTAGAAAGTCTCTTTTTTTAAAGCATCCATAGATTTGGATGTCTCGTTCTGTTGGACACGTTTCTTGTGAGTCTCTGTGAGTCTGTGTCGTTTGACATCGTATTCCCCTCCATGTCCGATTGAGAAGGACGTTTTGCAAAGGTCACAAAAAGCCCCCTCGGTATCCCCCTCAACACCTTTCAGCCACAAATATTCATCTTCCCAGTCTTTCTTGTACCCACACCTTCTCTTTTTAATTAATGGCTCAGACTCAGTCTCTTTCTCCATTTTTCAAATTGGAGCGCGCATCTAAAAGTTCCTTCCCAGTGTGTGCATGTGCGCTGTCATGACAACAACGGAACAACCTAGTCAGCAGTTCAACTGAGGGGTGGGTATGGCAACAGTTGCGTGCTGAACTGTCAAGTAATGTTCGTTTGGCTGCCTGGGGCTCGAGGATATAGAGCGACCAATTTTTTTTTAAGAAAGCATTGATTATGCGTGACAATTTCGTCTCAGTGAGTGCGTGAGTGAATGAGTGAGTGTGTGTGCCCTGCGATGGGTGGGCACTCCATCCAGATGTATCCTGCCTTGATGCCCGATGACTCCTGAGATAGGCGCAGGCTCCCCGTGACCCGAGGTAGTTCGGATAAGCGGTAGAGAATTGAATGGAATGGAATTTCGTCTCAATTTGCGGGACGCATGAATTGGGCTTCAAAGCTGTGCGTGCACGCGGGACGGGTGGTCACCCTATTGCCTCATGAGTGAATCCTGAATCTGCTTCCCACAACCTCAAGTTCCGACTGAAATGCGACGAAAGATTCATCATCTGCACTCAGAGGTTAACACATGTCTGAAACATGAGCCATTAATGATGTAATAATGAGAACAGTGAGTTAAGCTGTAAGTTAAGCAGTAAGGGCAGTATTCAGTAAGTAAAGGATGGTAATGCTTACAGCCTGAGGGCTAATAGCGAATGATCCTAAAAAAACAAAATTATCTGTGCGTTATATGGAGATTTTGGTATTTATACTCTTAAGGATAAGTTTTACCCTTGGTGAATTAACAATTTAGAACATAAATCTTAAGATATAACAGGAATAAAAGATATATTAAGAATAAGTCTGACGGAGCTCCGTCTCAAACCATGCGCTCTCAGCAAACAGGAAGTGAGCGAATGTTGCCAACCACTCCTGCGTATTCTAAAGTCTAGTCTAAATGCCGCCTTAGTTAATCCTCTACTACAGCCGTAGAAAATAACAGACCATTTCAAAACTTTTTTCAGTATTTATAGGTGGATGTATAAGTAAAATTATCATTTTGTTTCATTCTGTGAATTAGTTTATATTGACTAGCTCATTAAAATAAGTTTTTATTCATGTTTAAAAACACAATATTAATATTTTACATTTCTTTTAGGATCAGTTCAAAAATGAATAAATGATGGAAAAATCCTGTTTCCGTTGCTGTGGAGTGACTTTATGTCATTCCTGATGTTTGATTCTGTTGAAATTTAACAAAGACTAGACTGGAATGACAACAATTTATGCAAAAATGATGATTAAATGCAAAACTAAATATTTCCCTTACTGCGTCGGTATATTCAAATGTTCATTTCGTTTTTGACACTTTTACATATTTGTTTGCTATATATGCAACGTTTATTTATATTTTCCAAAGCGTTTTTAGTATTTTATATCTTAACATAGCTGTTTTTCTAGGCATTTAATCATGATCACTTTAACATTTTTTTTAATAATGACATTCTGCTGAAGTGAGAGACTGAAGTGTGTGTTATTGTTCTCTACAGGTTGAGGAGGTGTAAGATCACAGATGAAGGTTGTGTTGCTCTGACTTCAGCTCTGAGATCAAACCCCTCACACCTGAGACATCTGGATCTGTCTTATAATAATGTAGGAGATTCAGGAGTGAAGCTGATCTCTACTGTACTGGAGAATCCTCACTGTAAACTGGAGACACTGGAGTAAGATCATCTCTCTGATAGTCACACATGTACTGATTCTTAGTTCATCATCTTCTATATTCATGTTCATGGGTTGGTTGGGGAGAACTTGAGATGCAGGAATGTAATAATAACACAAACACAAAACTTTACATTATAAGTGATTGTCAAAACAATTGATAACTACAATCAACATCATTTTATTACTTTAATTTTAGGTGAACTGTCTCTTTAAATTTTGAGGTCAGATCAGACATGGACTTTTCAAACAATGTTTAAGAGATCTTGCCAAAAAAATCTTACTTGTAATAAACACAAGCTGCTGTCAACAGAAGGAGTTGTTATTCCACAGATAAAGTGAATAATGTCACGTTAAGTGTTTTCTCCTCCATAGAAGTCCATTATAAGGAAACAGTTTAATGTGGGACATTCACACATGCTTAACATGAAACTTTACTTGTTGTGATCTGAGCTCATCAGATCATCTGCACATGAAAAACTTTATTTACAGAAGCGCTCGGCTCTGTCAACACTAACTCTCGTCTTCTTTCATTTGATTGGTCACCTCACTTATTTTGACATTGAGGAGCGCTGTTAGACCACTGAGACGTTATCAAATGTTTGCAGCATTAAATACACTTCGGCTTTTACACAATTATTACACACATTTGATGACACACTATAGAAACAATGGTGCGTACGGTCCTGTGTAAGAAAACAGATGTGTGGTGTGAGAGCGTGAGAACAGCATTTTAATGATGAGCTGAAGATTTAACATGATGATGAATGTTATTCAGTGTAATATGTGTTTCATTCATGACATTCTGCTGAAGTGAGAGACTGAAGTGTGTGTTATTGTTCTCTACAGGTTGAGTCGGTGTAAGATCACAGATGAAGGTTGTGTTGCTCTGACTTCAGCTCTGAGATCAAACCCCTCACACCTGAGATATCTGGATCTGTCTGGTAATAATGTAGGAGATTCAGGAGTGAAGCTTCTCTGTGAGCTGAGAGATGATCCACATTATAAACTACAGACAGTGTGGTGAGTAGAGCTCATTTAAATAAATGTTTCAACAGTTCAACAACTATAAAAACTTTCTCAAATAAATGGAAATGACTCTGGTGCTGTTATAAGATCAGTGTTTCTGTTTTAAGACATTTTCTCATTATTATTTCCTTATAATTTGTTTGTTAAAATCTTTTTACCCCTCTGACTAGTTTAAATTTTTGTCAAAATAAAATATTTCTTAGCTTAATCAAACTTCATGTGTGTTTTCTTTCTGAGATTTTAGCCCAACTGAAAACAAAAAGGATATTTTTCAGAACAGTTTGTGGAGCACATATGAGTTGTGAATAATAAAACAAGAGTAAATGTGAAGTGTACAGATGAACACACTTGATGTTTTATAAGTGCAGCACAATAAGAATTCAATTCAATGAGTGTGATGAAGAGTCTGTTCACTTCAGGATTTAATACTGTCATCTTACTCTTCTTAAACATATGATTATTATTGATGTGGAGCTTTATTCTTTTATTTCCTGCTGTTTGTTTGATGGATGTTCACCTCAGTGTTTGTGCACACATGGGTAGATGTTTTTATTTGATGCTCTTGATCATTATTATTGATCAAATCATCATCATCATCATCACACGTGTGCAGTGAGTGAAAGTCTTGAGTGCTTCAGACACTGCAGAATACTGACAGACTGTAGAAATAACAACACACAATATATACACAAAACATCTACACAATAAAGTGACAGATGACACATATAATACAGGTTATAAGTTCAACAGAGGAAGATTAAAGTGAGTTTATTATTGTTGATAAGTGTAGTGATGATACATTACTTCTGTCTTTGTGTTTCTCTTTTAGGCCTTTCAGGTGATGACAGTAAAGTGTGTGTTTAAAGGTGTGTGTGTGATCTTCAGTATCATCTGATGGACAATAAGAAGACGACACTATAGTGACATCACAGACACACAATCAACACAGACTGAAGACACAATAACACCTCACACTGATAACACTGTTTGAAAACAATCATTCACACATTCAGTTTCATAATCCTGTGATAGTCTTGATGAAGTGACTGAAAAACTTCTTCAACAAAAGAAAATGATGTTTCACAATATTGTAAGAACTTAAAAAGAAAAATCGTCTCTCTGATAGTCACATGATCATGTTCTGTCCTCTTTTACTCACCCTTGGGTTGTTCAAAACCTGTAAATATCTTTGTTCTGTTGAACATGAAGATATTTGGAAGAATTTAGGGAAGCAAACAGTTCTGGGGCTTCTTTATCATTGTCATTTTAATAGTCAATGGTGCCCCAGAACCGTTTGCTTCCCTAAATTCTTCCAAATATCTTTCTTTGTGTTCAACAGAAAGAACACATTTATACAGTTTTGAGGGCCAGTAAATGACAGAATTTAAATTTTTTTGTCAGACTTTCCCTATAACAGCATCAAACTGCCATTATCAGAGATGGATCATCACTTCAGAACAGAAGTATATTCACAGATGACACAGATGACATTCTATTGATTGTGCATAATGTGTTTGTGTAGTATACTCTACGTGCATCTGTATGTATTATTCACTGTCATTATATATCATCAGATTATTTTATATACATTTTTCAAAACATGTTTTATCAGAATCAGAATCAGAATCAGAAAGAGCTTTATTGCCAAGTATGTTTGCACATACAAGGAATTTGTTTTGGTCACAGGAGCATCCAGTACACAGAATGAGCAACAACACAGAGACCATCAAACAATACAAAAAACAGTTACACAGATGATTTAAATAAGGGCCTATGGGTGTAAAAATTAAGAAATACAATACAATAAACATAAGAGTAAAGCTATAGAGAGTAAAGTTATGTGTGTATGTAAATATGTACAAGTAAAAAAATGGAATAGACTATTTCAGTAAAAGGTATGCGTTATATATAGCAAGATGAAATATAATTTACAGAAAAAAGTTGTATAAAAAAAAAATATAGTGTATTTTCTGAAGGATATTGAAGATTGCACTTTATTATTATTGCACAGAGTTAATTGCACAGAAGAAGTCTTGCACGCAAGAAAATTTTTAAAAAAAATAAATTAACTGTTCAAGAGGTAGATGGCCTGAGGGAAGAAGCTATTTTTGTGTCTGGTTGTTTTGGTGCGCAGTGCTCTGTAGCGCCGACCAGACGGCAGCATTGTGAAGAGATGATGGCTTGGATGTGATATGTCATGTTAAATGTAATAAAACTGTGTCTTTTGTTAGTTAACAGAAATAAGTGCAGTTATGATGGATAAGTATAAATATATGGGAGAGTTTAAGGTTAAAATATAAATACATGAAACAGTAAATAATGTTGAATTGTGTTATATGTATAATGAAGCATTTGAGATCTCACATGAGAGATGGAGAACAGAAGAGAGAGAGATAAATACTGAAGCAGAGGAGAAGAAGAACACAGCCAACAGAGAACCCAACGACAAACTCATTCTTCATGTTAGTCTGTGTCTGTCTTTCTCTATATTGTCAGAATGTGATCATTAAAACTGTTTTTATTGAGGATCTGTACATTTAGTCATTTAACAGACGCTTTTATCTAAAGAGACTTACAGAGAGTTCAGGGAGCAATAAAGCCACATGTCATTCAGGAGCAATAATACAATAGGTGATAATACAAAGATACTAGTTTCCACAAAAGCCAGAATAACATCTGATGAGAGAAAGAGAGAGAGGGTTAGTGATTGTTTTCATTTGTCAAGTATTCAGCGTCAACTAAAGGAAGTGGAGGTCCAGACTAGATCCAGTCTCAATTGAGGAGACCTGATTTTAACTACAAGTACCTGTGAGTACAGTTAGATGATGCATCGGACCGGTCCAGCCACATGGAGACTGTCTACAAAAAAGGCCAAAGTGTGCTGTACTTTATGAGAAGGTTACGATCATTTAATATTCATCAACCTCTACTGTTCACCTTTGACAAGAGTGTTGTGGTCAGTGCTCTCTCTGTTGATGTGGTGTGTTGAGGGCTGGAGCTTGTTCATCTGATAGGAAGAGACGTAACAAACTGATGAAAAAGTCAAACTCCATCTATAGCATCTCACAGGACTGGGTCGAGCAGGTTGAGGAAGAAAGAATGTTGAGAAAAATAAATGCTATTATTGACGAACGCACCCGTTACTGGTCCACATGTGATTTGACTTTTTTATGGATTTGGTTTATTCTGCTGTGAAACGTCTTGGTTACGTATGTGACTTCAGTTCCCTGATGGAGGGAACGAGACGTTGTGTCAAGAACGACAGATGGGGTTCGCCCTTGAGAACCAATCAACTCTGACTACTATAGAAAAGGCCAATGATATTTGGCGAATGAAATTTGAAAATCATGTATCATTCATTTACCTCTTGTTCTGAAGAGCCTGAGAGCCTCTCACGACTGCAGCAGAATAGGATACGTGTTTGTGGCATAAGGGACACAAACGTCTCGTTCCCTCCTTCAGGGAACTGAGGTTACATACGTAATCGACGTTGTGTCGAGAACGACAGATGGGGTTGCCCATGGAAAACGCCACAACGCTGTATCGCGTCACAATCTCTAGCGAAGCGACGGTAACAAGCCTGGGCGTGTCAGCTCGATGCTTTCGCGAAACTGTAGCCTTCCTGTGTGGTGGTCTGGGGGTTCCAGAGCTTTCTTGGAGAAAGATGAGTACAGCACTGACCAGTAACCTTTCACGGACGGGGCCTTAGCTCTCTACTGGCGAGAGGCCGTCCGGCTCGGGTTTACACCGGGTGAGCGCAACTCTTAATCAGAGAAAAGCTGCAGAGGCCACCTCCTACCCGTGGGGAGGAATATGGTGGATATAGGTATAGTCTCGTCCTTGGAGGAGAACGCATGGAACGTGCAGACTGGGTAGTTAACCGCGAGACGGAGGACCACCTGGGGAAGCTCATGGGTTACCAGGAGTGGGAACCATTCTCATGAGGATACATCAGACGGAACAGCCCACGGAGGGGGTGTTACAGACGTCCGGTAGCACTAGGTCCGGTTAGAGCTATCTGTGATAGTTCACATGGTATCCCGGCCTAAGGGGGAAGGCTGCTCTGCCCAGCCAGCCCCCCATGGGGTGCTTGCTTAGTGATGGATGGAATCCGGGCCTGGGTCTCAAGATAACGTGAGAGTTTCCAGGGCCGAATTTAAGGCAATCCGGGGACACGGAGGATGCTCAGTGGTCCCCTACCCTCTGGAAGGAAGTGAGCGCCATCAGGAGGGCCGTCTTACTCTGTGAGGAAGATCGTAACCTCCGAGGGGCTCTTGGGGGGCACTGAGGCTCCCCAGGACCACTTAGGGCCCAAAAGGATATGGAGCGGAGATGAGGCGGATTCCGCCCTCTCGCGCCCCTTAGGGACCTGTTGACCAGGTTGTGTTGCCCTAGAAACTTTCCACCGACTGAGTCGTGATGAGTGGCAATAGCGACTACATACACATTCAGTGTGGAGGGGAGATGTTACTCTCCAGTCTCGTAAGAAGGACAACAGAATCCTGATCGAGCACCTCAGTGGGTCTTTCTCATTGAGAGAGACACCAGGACGAGAAGAGGCGCCGTCTAGAGGCGTGTAAAAGCCTAGTAGATGGGGCCCTAGCCTGGGTGATGGTCTCTGCCATAGAGGGGGAGTAGCCATCTCAGGATCTTCTCGTCCCGTCTAGAGACCAGACATGTGTGTTCCAGAAGTCTGATCTGGGATGCCAGAGCGTGTCCATCCCCTGATAGAGCAGGTCCTCTGTCAGGGGAATGGTTCAGGGGGAGTAGCTGTCCAGAGCATCAGCTTCGTTCAAGTAGATTAACTGTTGATGATATTCCAACTCACATCAATCAACGTCTCTCTGGAATAACGCGCAGTTTGGCGACACCAGCAGGTCGTTTTCAGAAGAGCACCAGATATTATTATTTTATCTGTCTAAAAACACTTTGGTGGACACAGTTTAATTTTTTTTTTTGTAAACATATAGCCTATTACTATCTTATGGATTTATGTTATATAATGTAGCCAAACCAGAGAATGAAATCCAGAGGATTCCAGCGGTTCCTGTATAGATCTACGTCATTTGCGTAGCTGTAATTTATGGGCGGGATTATGATCATTGTGAATGAGCGCATGCGCGACCTGTTTACGACTGATTGTTATTCATTAACACATTTTACTACGAAATCTGACGTTTACGAAGTATTTGTGAATCCGGAGGAAAGTTTTCGTGAAGGTTTGTTTGACACACAAATTACTTGGAATTTTCTCATTTATTTACGATTCTTGTCCACGAGTGCTTCAGATTGTTATATTTACAGGTTTACACAGAGACTGTAAGTGTATTCTTATCACACATGTATTTATTCTTCAAGTTCTCAAAGTCAGAACAAAAGCAGTCTTTCTAGTCTTCATGTTTTAATGATCATTTATTAACTGACATCTTATTGCCTCTGTGTAAAATGTGAGAGAAATATTATTTTATTATGTTTAGTTCACAGCTTTCATCTGCTGTGAGGATGTTTGTAATCTGATGTTTACAGTGTTTCACCAGCAGAGGGCGACATAGACCGTGTGATGATGAGAGCGTTTGATAAAAGACATTAATCACACAAATATATTCACTGAAGTATTAACTATAGGATTTAAATCTGTATCTGATCAGAATATAGAAGATAAACTTAACATTTCAGTTGTAGTAGTCGAGTATGTAAGTTTTCAGTATTATTATATAAACCATATCAATCTATTTTATGTTGTTTTAAAGGGATAGTTTACACCAAAAAATGAAAATTCACTCCCTCTCATGTCATTCTAAACATGTATGACTGACTTTGCAGAACACAAAATATATTTTAAAGAATGTTGTAACCAAACAACACTGAACACCATTGACTTCCATTGACACATTTCTCAAAGTATCTCCTTTTGTGTTCCACAGAAGAAAGTCAAATACATACATGATGACAGTTTATTATGGCTGAACTATCCCTTCAACTGAAGATAATTAACTACATGAAATAAGTAAATTCATATATATGTATCCATCCATCCATCCATCTTCTTCCACTTCATCCGGGGCCGGGTCGCGGGGGCAGCAGTCTAAGCAGGGATGCCCAGAATTCCCTCTCCCTAGACCAGTGGTTCTTAACCTGGGTTCGATCTAACCCCAGGGGTTCGGTGAGTCAGTCTCAGGGGTTCGGCGGAGGTCAAGACACCACCCGCCACCCGCAAAATTTTCTCTGATATAGATATCTGCATCCGACCCGGACCCGATCATCACTTTAATTACTCAGTAAATTTTCTAGCACTGTCTTTGTCTGTAAATGCTTAAATCTAATCTTTCGATTTAGCACACAAATGATGTACCATAAGAGGTACCAGTCTTATCGCTTTCATATAGGCCTACATAGTCACAGTAGTTGCATATTACAAACCCAGCACTTTATTCTACCTTTCATAAAAACCACTTCGCTAAAACGCTACCACACGGTACATTTCTTTCCTATCTTTTGTTTGTTTTTAATTCTCCCTTTTTAAATCTCTCTCGGATCTGTTTTGCCTCCTACGATGGCGTTTTAGTGCCACGTTAAAAATAAAAACAAATTCTCGAAATGTTACGAGAATAAAGTCAAAATGTTACGAGAATGAAGTCGAAATGTTTCGAGAATAAAGTCGAAATGTTACGAGAATAAAGTCGAAATGTTACGAGAATAAAGTCAAAATGTTACGAGAATGAAGTCGAAATGTTTCGAGAATAAAGTCGAAATGTTACGAGAATAAAGTCGAAATGTTACGAGAATAAAGTCGAAATGTTACGAGAATAAAGTCGAAATGTTACGAGAATAATTAAAAATGTTTCAAGAATAAAGTCGAAATGTTACGAAAATAAAGTCGAAATGTTACGAGAATAAAGTCGAAATGTTACGAGAATAAAGTCGAAATGTTACGAGAATAAAGTCGAAATGTTACGAGAATAAAGTCGAAATGTTTCGAGAATAATTAAAAATGTTACGAGAATAAAGTCGAAATGTTTCGAGAATAATTAAAAATGTTACGAGAATAAAGTCGAAATGTTACGAGAATAAAGTCAAAATGTTTCGAGAATAAACTCGTCGTAAAACGTGTTTTGT
The DNA here is from genome assembly GCA_029783895.1 of Triplophysa bombifrons. Lineage (NCBI taxonomy): Eukaryota > Metazoa > Chordata > Actinopteri > Cypriniformes > Nemacheilidae > Triplophysa > Triplophysa bombifrons. The sequence goes on from CM056458.1 coordinate 807,892, forward strand.
TTACGTGAATGTTGTATTTTAAGAGTTTAAGTTGTGTTTAAGCACGTCAGCTGAACCAATTAATTAGTTCTTAGTTCTACGGAAGCCTTGCAAACACCAGCAGTCATTTTTAAAACCTCTTCACATTTGTACATTTTTATAAATCCTTAAGGATTGTGGCTTTTATAAACTTGATGCAACCAGATTTTTGTACATTAGGTAATCAAGCATTGTTTTAATATTTCAATGTTTGTATTCTATTTCAATATTTCAATGTTTGCTTCAGTTTATCATTTGAATCCATATGCCACAACACGTTGGGACCCCCGCTGAAGTACTTTATCCAAATCCTCCACATCCATTGTTTCTAGCAATTCTGTGATTTTTCTCAAAATATTACGAGTTTAATCTCGCATCACTACGACTTTATTCTCGTAGCATTTCGACTTTATTCTCGTAGCATTTCGACTTTATTCTCGTAGCATTTCGACTTTATTCTCGTAGCATTTCGACTTTATTCTCGTAGCATTTCGACTTTATTCTCGTAGCATTTCGACTTTATTCTCGTAGCATTTCGACTTTATTCTCGTAGCATTTCGACTTTATTCTCGTAGCATTTCGACTTTATTCTCGTAGCATTTCGACTTTATTCTCGTAGCATTTCGACTTTATTCTCGTAGCATTTCGACTTTATTCTCGTAGCATTTCGACTTTATTCTCGTAGCATTTCGACTTTATTCTCGTAGCATTTCGACTTTATTCTCGTAGCATTTCGACTTTATTCTCGTAGCATTTCGACTTTATTCTCGTAGCATTTCGACTTTATTCTCGTAGCATTTCGACTTTATTCTCGTAGCATTTCGACTTTATTCTCGTAGCATTTCGACTTTATTCTCGTAGCATTTCGACTTTATTCTCGTAACATTTCGACTTTATTCTCGTAACATTTCGACTTTATTCTCGTAACATTTCGACTTTATTCTCGTAACATTTCGACTTTATTCTCGTAACATTTCGAATTCATTCTCAAAATCTTGGATTTTTTTATTTTTAACGTGGCACAAAACACCGTCGTAGCCTCCATTTCTGCTTCAAGAAACAGACGGGTCTCTACCGCCGACACGCGCGCATTTCTTTTAAATTACTGCAAATTAGCGCCTGATTAAAAATGCGTTTAAACCATATTCGTATTTTTTGAGAAATTTTGTTAATATTGTGTATGATATTATCGACCCGCGACCCACCCGCAATTAATCAGAATCTATTTTTTATTACCCGACCCACCCGACCCGCGGATTATCCGCAGCGCCCGCGGATTTAACCACCAACCGCGCATCACTACAAGACACACACCCGACTCATAGGATTCGTTATGACACGCCCCGCTTGGCCATCATTGGCTGCAGGTGATCACTCAACATCACTTGGCCTATCTGTTCTGCAGGGAATTTGGTGCGCCCAGTAGTCAACTTGTGACTGTCGTGGGTACGTCGTGTGATTTCTTTCCTAATATTTTAATCCCTTCATACTAACTATGTCGAGCAAAAAAAGAAAGTGGTCGGACGAATATGTACAATATGGATTCACATGTATAACGGAACGTGTATATATTCATTATCTTGTTTTAATGGTTTTGTTCTTTGAACACAGTGATGTTGATGCACGGTTCATTTTGTGCACCAGTAAAATATTGTTTTGAATTAGAAAAAAAATCATATTTTATTGTTCCAATTAAGAAGGGTTCGGTGAATGCGCATATGAAACTGGTGGGGTTCAGTACCTCCAACAAGGTTAAGAACCACTGCCCTAGACACTTTCTCCAGCTCTTCCGGGGGGACACCGAGGCGTTCCCAGGCCAGCCGGGAGATATAGTCCCTCCAGCGTGTCCTAGGTCTTCCCCGGGGTCTCCTCCTGGTGGGACATGCCCGGAACACCTTCCCGGGAAGGCGTCCAGGGGGCATCCTGAAAAGATGCCCGTGCCACCTCAGCTGGCCCCTCTCGATGTGGAGGAGCAGCGGCTCTACTCTGAGCTCCTCCCGAGTGACCGAGCTTCTCACCCTATCTCTAAGGTATCGCCCAGCCACCCTGCGGAGAAAGCTCATTTCGGCCGCCTGTATCCGGGATCTTGTCCTTTCGGTCATGACCCACAGCTCATGACCATAGGTGAGAGTAGGAACGTAGATTGACCGGTATATCGAGAGCTTCGCCTTGTGGCTCAGCTCCTTCTTCACCACGACAGACCGGTACATCGACCGCATTACTGCAGAAGCTGCACCGATCCGTCTGTCAATCTCCCGTTCCATCCTTCCCTCACTCGTGAACAAGACCCCCAGATACTTGAACTCCTCCACTTGAGGCAGGAACTCTCCACCTACCTGAAGTGGGCAAGCCACCTTTTTCCGATTGAGAACCATGGCCTCAGATTTGAAGGTGCTGATTCTCATCCCAGCCGCTTCACACTCGGCTTCAAACCGTCCCAGTACATGCTGAAGGTCCTGGTCTGATGGGGCCAGGACAACGACATCATCGGAAAAGAGCAGAGATGAAATCGTGTGGTCCCCAAACCCGACGCCCTCCGGCCCCTGGCTGCGCCTAGAATTTCTGTCCATTAAAATGATGAACAGAACCGGCAACAAAGGGCAGCCCTGCCGGAGTCCAACATGCACCGGAAACAAGTCTGACTTACTGCCGGCAATGCGAACCAAGCTCCTGCTCCGGTCGTTCAGGGACCGGATAGCCCTTAGCAAAGGGTCCCGAATCCCATACTCCCGGAGCACCCTCCACAAGATGCCGCGAGGGACACAGTCGAATGCCTTCTCCAAAACACATGTGGATTGGTTGGGCAAACACCTATGAACCCTCTAGCACCCTGGAGAGGGTGTAGAGCTGGTACAGTGTTCCACAACCGGGACGAAAACCACACTGTTCCTCCTGAATCTGAGGTTCTACCATCGGCCGGATTCTCCTCTCCAGTACCCTGGCATAGACTTTCCCGGGGAGGCTGAGAAGTGTGATCCCGATAGTTGGAGCACACCCTCCGGTCCCCCTTCTTAAAAAGAGGGACCACCACCCCGGTCTGCCAATCCAAGGGCACTGTCCCCGACCGCCACGCGGTATATATGTATATTAATGTCAATTAATTGTATAACAATAAGTGTCCAAATGAAAGAGTTTCTTCTACGAGTATCATCTACACACTACAGCGCTCTGAGGAGTTCTAAGATAGTTTGGCTTTAGTGCACTTTGACGTTTTTAAGACATTGGACAGACGTGTGATCTTACTTCCTGTCGCGTGCACGCGCTCTCAAGTGTTCAAGACCGCAAGTGGGGTATAATATTATATAATTCATGTGTCTTGTGTATTCGTTTCTGTGTATTCGTTTCTGATTGTGTGTCTTATTGAGTCTAACGCAGTTTCGTTTCCATTGAGTGCGTCCGGTGAGTCACGCTGAGTCACGTGTTAATAGTTGCGTTAATTCGCGTGTTATTGGGAGATTTTGGAAGGCGTGTCCTGCTGAATTCAATTGCTAGACTAAACGGGTATATAAATAAAACTAACCACCGCATGCAGCGGTCGCGTGCAGCCCTCATCGCGTGAAGACCGAAGAGAGTAAAGACCATCGACTCTACCTGTGCGACTCCACTGAGCAAGGACACCGACAAGGCACTTGAGTATTACTGTTTTGCACTTATACTATTGCACCTTATTTATTCTCTTTTCTATATATGTCTTGTACATCCCTTCATTTTTCAATATGTGTTTTCAAATCCACACTGTCATTACATCTCGTAAATCACCGGTAACACATAGAAGGCCACGCATAACTAATGCTAACAATCTGCGCACTCTTTCAGCATCCAAAACTACCTCCATTACCTTTCCTATTGGTTTATGGAACTGCCAATCTGCTGTAAACAAGGCAGATTTCATCACAGCTTTTGCCAAACATTCTGGTCTTTCTCTTTTAGCACTTACCGAAACCTGGATCAAACCAGAGGACACTGCCACACCGGCTGCCCTCTCAAATAATTACACTTTCTCCCACAGCCCACGCATATCATGGAGGGGTGGAGGAACCGGACTACTTATTCCTAATGACTGGAAATTCAAACAGCTGGCACCCTCTTGCAACAACACCGCCTTTGAATCTAATGCGGTTACTGTCATCCACCCTGTTAAAACACATGTTGTAGTAATCTATCATCCCCCAGGGCACCTTGGACTTTTCTTGAAGGAGTTGGATGTGCTTCTGTCATCTTTTCCCGAGGACGGTACTCCTCTTGTGGTACTTGGAGACTTCAACATCCACCTGGAAAAACCACAGGCTGCTGACTTCAACAACCTGACTGCGTCGTTTGACCTCAAGCGGGTCCCAACTTCAGCGACTCATAAATCTGGTAATCAACTCAATCTTATCTACACACGCCATTGTTTCACCCATCACTCCCAGGTCACCCCGCTGCACAAGTCAGATCATTTCCTCATCACTCTTGATCTCGACTTAACTTCTCCAGACACTACACATGCTTCCTCACTGGTCACATTCCGACGCAACCTACGATCACTCTCTCCCTCCCGCTTGTCCTCTGCAGTCTCTGCCACTCTCCCACCCCATAAACAGTTCTCTCTCCTTGATGCTAACACCGCCACCCACACCCTTTGCTCCTCACTAACCTCCTGCTTGGACATCTTATGCCCTCTTCGATCTAGGCCATCTCGTGCATCTCCTTCCGCCCCCTGGTTATCTGATGTTCTCCGTGAACATCGCGCCTCTCTCAGGTCTGCTGAGAGAAAGTGGCGCAAATCAAAAGAACCTACCGACCTCTCTCTTTATCAGTCCATACTCTCTTCCTTCTCTGCGGATGTCTCCTCTGCGAAAACCCAGTACTACCACGCTAAAATCAATAACTCTCCTGAGCTTCGTACTCTCTTTAAAACCTTTTCTGCTCTTCTTTGCCCCCCTACCACCTCACCTCCATCGGACTTAACAGCTGACAAATTTGCGTCGTTCTTTGTACAGAAAACGACCACCATCAGTAATCAATACTCTGCGCCACCACCTCTTGACCATGCCCAATCCCCAGACACATGCTTGCTCCCCTCGTTCTCTCTCGTATCTGAAGAGGACGTTTCCAAGGTAATTTCTTCTAACCACCCTGCCCCCTAGATCCCATCCCCACTCCTCTCCTCCAGGCCTTTCCCCATCGGTTTTTCCCTCTCTGACCCACATTATCAACTCATCTCTCACCACTGGCACATTTCCTACACTCTTCAAAGAGGCCCGTATTACCCCACTTCTAAAAAAACCAACTCTTAATCCTGCACTGTTAGAAAACTACAGACCAGTATCCCTCCTCCCCTCCACCTAAATCCTTAAAGGGGAGAGGGGCTCAGCTGGTATCACACAGATGTGGTGAAGTAAAAGTATCTGAAAATGACACTTTTACTGTGACATCATCAGATGATTATGACTCCTGCATTAATGTAAAACAAGGATTTTACTTTTGTGAAGTTGCAGTAGACAAATATGACAGATTGTTTTTAAACCAAGTCTACTAGCCACTGGAAGAGCAAAAGGTTCATTTTGACCCCTGGTTGCCGCCGCACATTTAGGTGTTTGTAGGTGTGTTTTTGTACTTTTGACAGAGCCAGACTAGACATTTCCAACAAATGACAGTAGTTGTTCTAAGACAAGCTAACTAATCGCCAACTCCAGCTCTGTACTAAACTCAGAAAGACGTCAGATTGATATCTGAGGAAGAAGTGCTTTTCTCCAAAAAAAGTCAAACTATGCTCTTTAAACAATACTTACATAGTAGTCAGAGATGAGATCTTGCCCACTCTCTCCCATGTATTCAATGAGGCATCTTAGAGTCACGTCTCTCTTCTTCACCACAGAGGTATTTGGATCCTATAGTTGGTAAGTGAATAATGAAAAACTGAATCTCGCAGACAATATAACTACAAACATATGTAACGCCCCCTACCCCTCTGTATGGTGATTTACCCAAACTTTGCTTTAGGGCGGGCGACGGGTTCAACTATTTTGTCTCTCGACTGAAAAAATATATAATACAACTATCCTACTCTGATGCAACTACCCTATACTTAGAAAATGTAAATGAAGGAACAGGGGTAAGTAATATTCCAAAATAATTTAATTAAAGAATAAAGTAACTATAAAACCAGTAATAAAATATTAAATAAAAGATTTGGTTCTTGTCAAAAAATTAGTTCAGCAAAACATTACACCGTATAAAGAATAGTAAACAGTGACAATACCTGAATGAATATACAAGTTACAACAGTACAACAATACTGAGTGAACTACCTGATATACGCTTGCACAATCGTGAAGCACTGAAATAGTACACTTTACATGCACTAAAATTAACAGCCGGTTTTACACATGTTAACAAACTGTATTACCTTCAAATGGAAGAAGTAAATGATAACACTTACACAGTAAAGCAAGTGGGCCCACTCACACACTCAATCGTAACTCACACAACCCCCGTTGCAGGCCCGTGTCGTGTCGTAGCTGGTGTGCGTAGAGGCCTGTGAAACTTAAATTGGCCGCTTCGCTCAAGTGAGCGGATAAAATATAGAAACACAGTACCTAGGCTCTTTAATCCAAAGCACCAGTATAAATCGCCTGCTAGGATCCTCCCGAACAGCACCGATCGTCCCTCGTAGCCGGAGGAACACCCAAACGCTTCCGGTGGCTGGGTGCGCTATCCGGTTATTTCCGTAGCTCTCTCCCTCGAAGATAGAAACTCGCACGGCGGTTTTAAAATAACTCGTTTTACTCTCTCCAGCTCTCACAAAGAAACGAAACACGAGAGAACACAAACGCTTACAAAAAAAAATCCAATGCTGTTCTACATGACACAGCAAAAACCTCTTCCCAAAAAACGGCGCATGTACAAAACACACCAACGCGCCTCGATACTAAATTTTAACCCATGTCTTGAGCTAACTGTAGCTTCCAAATCAATGACAACGTACTCAAATTTAAACTGAAATAAAATCGCGTTTTGATTACAAACTCGCAAGTTATTCACCTACGAACGACTTCTCAGCTTCTCCTCTCTCCTCGCTTTCTTTCTCTTTTTTTTTCTCCACTTAACCAATAACATTACACAACACACCTTGGAGGCGGGTTTAAACTAGTAAGCAACCAATAACATTACACACAGCACACTAGATTGCACACACACACGTGTTTTACATGTGTAAATCAACCAAACCTTACGTAGAAAGACGTAAGGGACTTTGTGCGTATGAACGTAATCGTTTTAAATGACCTTATCTCTGAATTAGAGACAAGAAACACAAAATGCGTATACATATAATAAACAAACCAAAAAAAATGGAAAATAAATGATTTAACCCCATTCCTCCATGTACTATTGTTCTATACGGGTTACACATACAATGCCATTATCAGTGTGGGTCTATCAACAGAGCTTATAAATATATATATATATGACACTTTTATACCACTTTTTCCTCACCTGTATCCGTTCCATTAACAAGTTCTTGATGCGTTGACCAACTGCTCCACTCTTCACACTAAACAGGTCCAGAAGTTTGGCGTGAACTTGTCCAGCTGGGACATGAACGCTGACTCTAGTGAACTTCAGCACATCTTCTGAATTCTTCATTTATCTGTAATGCATCAATTGTTCGACTCTTATTTGAAACACTCAAGATGTGTAAAGAAATGTCAACCTTTCATGTTTATGTAATCCAACACGCAGTGCTGTTGCTGTCAGTATTATCTTTCTACTTTAAGTCTAAAACCTTTTTTTACCCTCATTCAAAACACAATGCAGGAGAGAGCAACACACTTATACATATTGACGCATTTTCATGATAACACGTTGCAGAGAGAGACACGCCATTATGTCCTCATTTTTTTTCACTTATGCATCGACGACAACAGTGATTACAAAACTAATGTTAGCAGTTAACGTGACCTTTGCCCGACACGTGGACGAGAGGCCAGAATAATGCACATTCACCGAGGTTAATGTTATTAAATTCCTTAAACTAATAAATGATTGTGTTGTATATAAAAACTCCACAAAGGTCCGAATGGCACTGGTCCTGTGCAGGTTATGAGCAACGGTCTCGTTGTTCTGCTGCAGCACGTGGGCGGTTCGTGACTTTTTACTTTGGATATAAACACTTAAATAAAGTTTTGCAAAGGCAATTTATTGTGAAGTTTAGTCAAATCAATTTTTTTGATAGGTAATAATAAGTTACCAAAACATTCACACTTTTTACTTATGTAAAACCTAAATTAATTAAAAACGTAAAGGGAATCAATCTATTGAAAGAAATATACTGTTTAAAAAAAATCCTACAGACAAAACCCTTGAAGGACTTTTTACATATTCATTTTTTTTCTTGTTGTTCTTTACTCACAACACACTTGTAAAAAACTGTGTCTTGAAGCTTGAATTTTCTCTGATGGTGGAAGAGTTCCTTGTTTTGTCAAAACCCTCATCAGTCACTCCAGGATTTTGCAGTTTTGTTGTTGTAGATTGAACAACCAACATTTGAAGGATCTGAAGAGATTCTGTATGGAGGAAAGGACTCGGATGACATGTCATGTGTTCTCAAACCTCATCAGACATAAAAGACTCAGAGCTGGATTAAATACAAGGGTGTTATTGGCAACAACGTGATATTCCCTCACTTCCAATTGTTTCATTTAAATGAAATGTTTCAATATTGTAGATTTTTTAAATAAAAACAAGAAACAATGCTGATTTATTTTTACAGCCTTCTTTGCTCATGATTATCAAGCCGCCGTCACAAATCTACTGTAGGTTTGGGCCGACAGACGATGTCATCCTCCATCACCGAATGCTGAATGACATGAGGATGTTGAGCTGGATCGTGATTCCACAAGTGATGTTTCACTTTCATCACGTGACTCCTGCTGCTCTGTGCTGCGAGCTGCAACGACACATAGAAATTAAGCCTTAAATAAAACACCATCAGACTGTGAAGAAAATGTCAGATGGAGACGTAGACACATCAGAATGTTAACTGAAGGGACACAATAACTTTAATGTTGAAGGGCTGTAGTTGGTTTAAAAGTTAGCAGTGTATCAGAGTTGGGTGATGTTTACCAAATGAGCATCAGACGATGGCTACAGTGACACATTATGATGGATGATGTCATCGTCCTGCGGTGTTTAAAGTGAAGCACGAGCTGCGCAGAGACACATCTTTATACAACGTGAGCTTCACACTTATTAAGTGAGAATTGATTGTGTTTTTATTCTGATGTTATATTCATTAAAAGACTGTCCCGTAATTGCGCCTTTGGGGTGCGCTCTGGGTTCGGTCCGGTTCCAAATACACATATCTTTCTACCACTGCTCTATTCTTATTATCTGCGAACTCATGAAATGATATTTAATTTACAAAGTTCAGGAGGAGCCAGAGGAGATAATCAGCCCGTCTGATCCGCTATCAGCAATCACTGCATATACTCCATCAGACATCTCCCATAAATAGACAAAGCTGTCTTACTTGCGTTATCTCTAAAAGTTTTCAGCATCCCTCCACCACCCCGGCTCCTGTCCTCGAGTGCTTTGGTTCATCAACAGTCAAATACATCAAACAGAAGATCAGGAAGAATCCCTCAGCAGAGAACTTCATCTATTTCACTGTCTGAATGAACTGGATGATTATCAGTACTGAGAGAGGTCCAACATCATCTGAGTTCTGGAAGGATAAGACAAACTAAGTTTTCTCCTTTACAGTTCTCCTGAACTCCAGTGAAGATTTGACTGATTTTAGCATGACAGATATTGTTGTGCATCAGAAGAACATCTATTACAACTGCTGCCTGTGGTTAAAGCTTCTAGATCAGATCAGTAAGTAACACAAACAAGTCAGATCATTGCAGTCTGTACCTGTAATGTTTTAAATTAGCTTTATAGAAAACAGATTCTTGTCACAGTCACTTCTCACTTCCTCTTTGTGTATTCATCATTGAGTAGGCTAATGTTTCACTCTGATAAAACAAAGAGTCAGTTACATTCTATGGATAGCAAATAAAACAAATGTTGACTTTTTACAAATAAGTCTATTCAAATTGTGCTTCAAACTTTTGTTCTTTATTGTTTTATGATCATATTAAATTTAAGAGCGCACAGGGTGTAAGAGAAGTAAGAGTAAAATGAGAGAGAATTCTGTAATAGAATTTGGGAAGAAATTGAAATGAAGGATGTTTGGAATATGATTAAGAGATGGAGGAGTTCAGAGAAAGAATAATATTCCAGTGTTAGTCAGTAATGGATTAACTGTGATAAAGACAATGACAAAGCAGAGATGTAAGAGGAAACATTTGTCAAGACGTACAGCAATGACAATAGCCGGGTTTACAACACCCTGCATTTATGTGTATTTTGAAGTTTCTCATCGGAAGCGAGTGATGGAATCGGCAAATATCAAAATAAAAATTCTCAAAAACGTTTTTACGCTCGCTTGAGGTAGTTTTTCTTCTTTGCGAAAAACGGTTAATGTGAATAATGTGAGATGGAAACACATTCCACAAATAAATTCTGACTTACCAAACAATAAACCCACGAGACTAAGCGGCTGTTACCGTTGATGTTGTCTTTCTGGTTTCCAGATCTTTTTTATTTACTGTTGGTTACCAAAACCACCGTGATGCGCTCGAGGACCTTGATGGAAACGCACCAATTTCCCATGATTCTTTCCTCCTGTTATTGCCAACTTTGAAAAGATTCACATCACGTTTGGATGGAAACCCGTCTCGTGTTTCAGAGAATATGAGTAAATATAGAGATCAGACAGTGAAGGAGAACATAAACACACATTATATGGTGAAAAGAACCCAACAGACCCAGAAGTGACTTTAGATGAGTTAAAGAAACACTAGCAGGGGTCAAACTTCTCCTGGCGAGGATGATATTTGTTATCAGATGATTAAACAATTGTCTGATTTATCATAGAGTTTGATTTGAAAACGTTATAACAGAATACAGGAATTATGAAGTTGACCAGTGGATTGTAATCATAGTACAGATCGCTAAACCAGTAAAAGATCATTCTCAGCTCAGTTATTACACACCTCAAACATTGACATGTAATATTTGCAAACTAATGGAACGGATGGTAATGAACAGGCTGAATTATGGGATTGAAAGTAGAAACATAATGTCAGCATGTCAAAGCGGATTTAGAAAGGACTCAATTACTCAAATAATTTGCTTTTCAAATAAGAAAAATAATCTTGTTTTAAATATTAAAATATATAGAAGAGATTGTGATGATACAAAATCAGGTTTTGCTTATTTGCTGTGGAGCATTTCCATATTTCCCGGTTGTGTCACTACAAGTAAAAGTGTCAGAAAAGCCTCTTGAAATATGTGAGTCAGCTGAGGATGAGGTACTGGTCTGGTGTAACGGGACATCTAGAAACACATCCTGTTATATCACTTCTGAAAGATTGTTGGGAATAGTACGGGTGTAAAGAAATATCAAGTTTTGGTTGGACAGTAAGAAAGGAGGTGAGCAGTTTGAGACTGAAAGACCTTGTGATAGTCCCTTCTGTTCTTACTCCAGTCATTCCTCCTGGATGTTCTCTTTGCCACTGATGGATTTAAAAAGACATGAAATAATAAATAAACAGAAACAATCATACCACCTGAGATATTAGTTCAGCAATATTTAAACCAAAAGTATTATTCTGTATCACAGGTATTTACAGATTGGTCAAAAGAGGCGGAGTCTGGTAGAACAGTATACTGCACCTTTAACATGAATAAATCTCTTTAGAACAAGACAGATATGAATTGTGGTAAAGTTCCTGTGGGTGTCATAGGTAACGGGTAACTGTGACAAATGCAGAGACCCTGAAACAGTGCCGAATATTCTTCTGGACTGTATTTCACATGACTGGAGAAGCAACTGATCATCCAAGAATTAAGACGCATAGAAATGAACAACATTTCACTTCAAGTATTATTAGGAAATGGGTCGCGACAGTCAAGCATTCATGGAATACTAGTAAAATATTTAAAAGACACAGAAATAATGGATCTATCTTTAAGCTATAGAGAATAGTAGGTTTTTATTATTATTATTTTTATCTTTTCCAGTCAACGGGTCTGTTCTTCATACCTCTCTAACTCAACTGGATTTGATTGTTGATAATTTCACAGGATCTTGGATTGTTCGGTTCTTTGACGCTCATCATGGACTAGTTTTCTCAGCAACAGGTCTGTTATCTTAAACCTGGGGGCAGTCTTACTTCATGTAAACAGGATTAGATCACGGCCATGACGCCGTGAAGTCATATTCATTCATACAAAAGCAGCTTGTCACGCAATGTACAGGATTAATAGAAAGAGCTTCGCAAATTTAACAACGCAATGTTTTGATTTTAGAACAATATTTATTTTTATTTACTGTGAAAAGTCTTCGGTGAGGACCGAAATAATCTTATGAAAAAAATAAATGAAATGTATATTTTATCTTGCTATGGAGATATTTGCCAAATTAATTTGTTGGACCTTCTTAAAAGCAAAATACAGTCTGTCCTGATCTTTGCAAATTTGTGGTATTTAGACCCCAGACCTTGTAACACAGTTTCTTTATAACAATAAATATGATTTTAGGGAAATACAGATTCTTCAGTCATGATCATGTCAATGTGTTTGTGTCTCGACTGATGTCATAGACTGCATCATAAGCCTCTAAGACCTCAGGTTATTTCTTGAAAAGAAATGATAATATTTGCAGGTAATATTCATTTAACAGTAGTAATAGTATTAAGCAAGAAGTAATTGAGTCAATAAGGAAGCTGACTGATGAAATCTCGTAGATGGCGTGTGACCTTATGTGCACCTACAGTATCATCAAATTCAGCTGAATCCACGCTAGTCAACAATCTTCAGTCACATTTATGATGATTCTGTGTTTAAAGACGCCATTCCCTGACCCAAACCTGTCACACTGCAGCTCTGGTCAGGACGGATCATGAAATGACCTTTGGGCAACTGAGAGGAATGAAGGATTTCAGTGTATAAAGTCTGAGGGATGAACCTGACAGGACCTGAACTGAGTCATGAGCTACACGACACACATCATCAGAAAAGAGAAGACACCTGTGATGAAGAAGATCTCTAAACTGAGATTCATGAAATAAAACACTTGCTTTACAATTTCTTGACTGTTCTTAAATAAACAAACAACACAAACATGCCCACCTGCATTTTATTTTTAATCTCCATGGATGACAGACAGATATCAGTGTTATCTTTACCTGCAATAAGAGACGTTAGGTCAGTAAACAATATAGAAATAGTTCATAGTATCATGATAGTGTTTTATACCCATTAGTGCTCACTTTATAGGATACTGAGGAACGTGTCTGAAGAACTGTCCATTTCAATCATTTTGACAAATGTCAGATAGAAACTTATAATTTCCAGGTGAAATGTGCTTCTACGTGATTCAATTCTAAAGCTGTTGTAGAATCACAAGACACTCGATTCATTACTGGAAATAACACAAGTTTTAGTTTTCATCCCCTCAGACTAAAGTGAAATCAAACAGTAAATCTGATGGAAAGCAGCCGCTGCAGTTCTGAACATCATCAATGAAAGATGACGAGACTCATTCAACTCTTGATAGCAGTAAAGACCAAAGCCTAATAAAAAACAACACTATCTGCACACAGAAACAACACAATCATATCATTTAAATGAACCGAAAACAGAGCCACTAAATACACAAACAATATTAAATATACAGAAACACAATCTCTCTCACCAATACACAAAAAATGTCTTCAGCATCAGTCAGGCAGTGAAAGATCTACATGATATTCTCTACAAAGCTGAAAGAAAAGGTGAATTGGATTTGAATTCAAAATAAACATCAAAATGAAATAAAAAGACAATCTGGAAAGATCAATTAACAATTAAAACTGAAAACTGATCATCCTGAAACTCTTTATTGATATTGTTTTTTTTTTTCCTGAGATCTGGAATCAGAGCCTCATCAGCATCATGTATAAGAACGGAGATAAATTACACCCTCAGACTCATCATTATTCTTCAAAAACTTTCCAGATTTGAAGGAATAAAAAACAATAACACAGAACCATTAAAACTACAAAAATCTCTTCATTCTCAGTGAAAAAGCTGCACATTTTTTTAGCATCTGGCCAACTCTTGAAAGACATTAACATTCAATAAATATAACCACCATTACACATTATAATTTATATTCCAGCTTATTTATATATATCCAGATATTTATTTTTGAGTTCAGTACATTTGTTAAAGTAAATTTGATACATGTTTTCTGTCACAATAAGTTCTATGTTTAGGTTTATTTCTCTTAATGTCATTATTTAATATATTAATTGATTCAAAAGTTAATGGATTAGTCGTTGTAAACTTTATTTCTATATCCAGTCATTTTAATGAACGTTTGTCATGTGAATAAAGAGATCTGACTTTGACTTTGAGACTCTCTACTGCCACCTGCAGACTGAACTGAGATCTGCACTTGTGTCGAAGTAACGTGGAGATGTTTTGTATGTTGTGTTGATGTTTATGAACGTGTCATATTTACAAGGAGGACAAGGTCCCTTTATACAGAACAAACACCATGAAAGTGTGTTTGTCGTTTAAAGTCACAGAGGAATATATGTGTGCTTTATAAAAGTTTTCTGTTACTAAAATCATTTGATCAGTGTGAGTGTTTTAATCCCACTCGTCATATGTGGACGAAGTTTGAGTTGTTTTTAAGAATGTTCATGTATTTTAAAGAAATGTTTACAAAACGAAACCAAAACCGGGAGCGCAATGGATCACGTGACATTCCCTGAGTTCATTCCTAAGGGCTGATCCCTGTAGCCTGTTCCCTTCGAAGAGTAGTGAGCTCTTGATGTGTAAACTCTTAAGAGAATAACGCTATTATGTCTCTTGTTGTGTCCGTTTAAAATTCAAATGGACAAATGAGCAATAAAATCAAACTTTATTGTGAGAGACGTTTTGTGTTGTGTCCAGTTCCCGAAGTGCCCTTCTGAGGGTAACAAGTTATATCCTGTTTGGAAGTTGGAACACTGTCGGTATTTTACACCCAACGCACTTCTTTATACAGACATCTTGAGTATTGAAGTGACCCGTTATAACGTTTAAAGTTGTTTATGTGAAACTTGATGTTACTAAACTTTTGAGTATCTGGTCATATTTTAATCGAGGTGAGTGTCGAGTTAATCGTCTTTTAATGAATAGAAAAGAAAATGTTATTCAGGGTTTGATCTTTTCATCATGAAAGGTTATTTGAGGCTACAGACGACATTTGTTAAATCGTCTTCAGTACAAAATGATTGCAGAATGACTTCTAACTATAGGACTTAAATCAGGTTTATGTCTTTAGTGTTTGGATTGACTCTCAAAGTTTGTTTTGGTCGCATATTAAGGTTTTATTGTTTGTTTTGTAGAGTTAGTGTGGCCTATAGCCCCTCCTCTTACGAAAATTAACAGTGTTTTTTGTTTTTGTAAAAGTATAGAAACCATGTTTTTTTGTTTGCTTGGTTAATATAAAACCATTGTTATATTTCGTAAGGATCAGTACATAACAGACATTTTCAGATTCATCACTTCTCAAAAATGTTAACACTGTAAATGTTGTTTAACGTCAAATGATTGTGTGTTTCAGTTTTTATCTTAGTTTAACTAGCACAGTCTACAATTTATAGCCATCATGGATGCCATAGCGACAATCAAATCAAAACACATTATAATATCATCAAAACTAATTAATCAAATCTTTCCAGAACATATTCAGTTTATATTTGTCTGGCAATATGTAATCGATACAAATATTTACAATTCAACATTTGAAGAGCACAACATAACACAGCTCACCATTTAAAACTCCTTTTGTTATCCTGGACACCTAAAAACTGGAAAAGTGTCTGCAGCCAATCAACTTACACTCTCAGACTGTCACACTCAGACACCTTCGCTTCCCGTGACGTCACTTACAGTCGACACCGGCACTCTTTGTGGAAGTGTTTGATGGTGTCGCTACCCGATCCGTCCCGGAAACACGATTTGTTCCGCGCATGCGCGAAACTGACGCTACTTCCGGTTCATCCAGATTTTACTACAGTCGACTCGATCCGTTCAGGTGTTGCTCGATTTGTACTGCGCATGTGCAAAAGCGTCTCACGACAGCCCTGCAGTTAGATATTTGGTGAAGAGTCAAGAGCGGTGTGAATTATTTTGTATTTGATATCTGAAATATTATCTCCTCAAAGTAGAAATTCCTGAACGCCCCACAGAGCGTTGGAAGTTAAAACGGGTGTCTACGAATTATACACTCAAAAGGAAACAAAATACCGAGAAACTGACTGTCTAACGTTACACAATATGTCATGTGCTAAACTTATAATTTAATTGCAAATGACCGTACTTGGGTGCCCTGCTTTAGAAAAATTGATTTGATAAAATAACCATTATCTTTTTTAAATTAAAATTAATACAAAATTCCTGTTTTGTATTGATAAACAACACCTAAAGGTCAAAGTCATTCTGATCAATCAGCAATTTAAGTATATGAAAAGATGTGTGAGTGAGTGTGTGAATAAGGGAGGCAGGGATGGAGGCAGTGAGTGAACGAATGACTTAAGAAGAGAAGGAACAAATGAATAAATAAATTGAATGAATTCAAGAAATTCTGTGTGTTTCATAAATACAGACTTTTTTTTATTTGTTGTTAGTATGCTAAAATATATACATCATAATTTATAAATAAAACACACTTTACTGAATGGTGTCTAACAATTGTAAACTATAAAGTTAGATTTTTATTTTACAAGTATTTATTTGGGGTAAAAATATTTATATTTTATAAATTCAAAATATTTCTCTCTCATGACACATATCAGTTTTTATACAATATTTTCATAAAATAACCTAAGAAAGTATCAAAATTTATAAAAAAAGACTATTTTCCGATCTTAAAAGGGTAGTGTAGCCTATTCCTCGTTCAGCCCATTTCTCCAAACCATTATAAATTGTAATTTGTTTAATGTCTTCTGATGTTAAGTGCAATTTTCAATAAAGAGTTTATAAAAATAAAAATATTTCTGGTATGGAACGAGTTGTCAAACGACCTTTTTTTTTGTTTAATTGCCGTAAATTGTTTCGGCCGGAAGTAGACGCGCTTTCGCACATGCGCGGAACAAATCGTGTTTCCGGGACGGATCGGGGAGCGATGGTGTTGATTTGATCTAAACTTACTGACGTCATTTACATTCAAACGGTTTCAGTAAGATTCGCTAGTTTACAAAAACTGTAACTGTACTTCTACAGCATTTTTATTTTAGTATACATTTACTAAAACATTATTAAATTAAATTTGTATTTGTAAAGTTAATATGGACAGTAAAGAGCTATGTTTTTATTAACTAAGGTTAATAAATAAAAAATGTATGTATATATTTGTCTCATCGTTTTCTTCTTGCAGATGCACTTTTTTCTAAAAGAACTGGTGCCTCAGTGCACATCATGTTGCACATTTTACCACTTTAGTTTATTTTTTGCCCTGAAACCATCACACACTGAAGAAGATAAAGCTACACTGGGAAGCACATTTAAAAAAAGGTGTTGTTTTCCAAATAAGTATGTACAAGCAAAACATAAGAATAGACTATTATATGTAGAAGGTTTATGCTATATACAGCAGAATGAAATATAATTTACAGTAAAAGATGTATATAAAATAGATGGTGTATCATCTGGAGGATATAATTAATATTGCACTCAATTATTATTACACGCAGATTTATTCAATTGCACGGTGGGAAAAAAACATGTAACTGTTGAAGAGGTAGATGACCTGAGTTAAGAAGCTGTTTTGTGTCTGCTTGTTTTGGTCTTCAGTGCTCTGTAGCGTCGACCGGCGGCAACATTATGAAGAGATGATGGTTTGGATGTGAGAGGTCCAGGGTGATCTATTGTGATCTTATATCTAAAGCCACTTATGGAGATTTCAGGGAGCAATAAAGCCACATGTCATACAGGAGCAATGATACAATATGTGCTAATATCAAGTTACTATTCAATTCAATTCAATTCAGTTCAAGTTTATTTATGTAACGCTTTTCATAATGTGCAGTGTTTCAAAGCAGCTTTACAGGGTCAAACACAGCACAGTGCATAGTGTTTATAGAACAAGCAAGATCATTCTAATAAATAATATCTAATAAATAAAGAAGTAATTATTTATTATTTTTTCTTGAAATTTAGTTTCAACAAAAGCCAGAAGAACACCTGTTGAGAGAAAGAGAGAGGGGGTTATGTGTTTTTTTCATTTGTCTGTCAAGTATTCACAGAAGAGACGGGTTATGAGTAGTTTTATGATTGTTGTGAGAGATGTGGTTGATCAGACTTGAGTTAAGAAGAATGATCACCAGGAAGGTCCGAGTTGTGAAGGAAAATGAGCAGGAAAGAGATTTACTGCCCTTATGAGAAGACAGTAAACACCTGGAGTATATAAGATCATTACTTACTCAACAGGCTTGTTCAAGCTATTAGAATTAGATGAAACAATAGAAGAAAAAATAACTTATGTCAAAGGATAATTTATGTAATTCCCACATCAGTAAAGATGTAAGAAATACAAGAAAGTATAAAGTGGTTGAAGTAAAACGATTAAAAACAAGGTAATACAGAGAGAAGACTGAAAGTCTAGCAGTATTGATTCAATTTGGTAAAGAAAAGTTTACCAACAGTAGTGTGTATCTGAGATATATGAGCTATGAAGCAAGACCACATGTTCCCTCAACCTTTGAGATGTTTTAAGGGTCAAAAATACAGGCATGTGGCGGCAGTATGTGAGGAAATCCAAAATGTGGAAGGTGTGCAGGAGAACATGAATATGGAAAATGGACACAAGGCAACAGTACTGTACTTTCACTCATTTAAACTGAACTGATGTGTTTGTTGTAATACAAATGTAGGTCTACTGTATGTGATGTGTGTGTGTGTGTTGTAGTTAAAAATGTGTAATTATTTATTCATCCTCATGTCATCAAACCTGTGTGAGTTTATTTTTTTTTCTAATCAAACATCACAGAACTGCATTGACGTTCACTTATGAACACAAAACCACTCAGACATTTCTCAAAATATCTTCTTTTGTGTTCAACAGATGAAAGACTCACATACAGATTTACAAACACATGCGAGTGAATAAATGATGAGAGTATTTTTATTTAGGGGTGAACTGTCCCTTTAAGACCCTGTGAACACAAATATCTGGAGAACTAGAATATATGTGCATTAGCACTACAGTAGTCATATTCTACAGACTGTTATTTATTTTATATTTAATAAATCAGACTTTGATCTATTTCTGTAATATCTAATATTTTAAAATTATCAACAGAAATTACTTTGTTTGCAGATCTAAAGATCACTTCAACCCTACTGCCATCTAGCGGACATTTGTGATATTACAGCAGTGATTCTCAACCTTCAGTGAACCTTCAGTGTTTTCAGTTTTGTAAACTGTATTTGAACAGGAATAGAGCTTCAAGAGCTCAGTCTGATCATATTATGAATTCTCATCTGAGAGTAATATTAAGAAACATCAGTGAATGCAGCGTTTCTAATTCAAATAATATCCTGTACATCTTATCTACATTCATCTAAAAAAGAAAACTTTTTTTGACCAAAACATTAAACGTCAAGTCGGCAAAGTGTGAAAACAAGAAAAAATATATTATTTAAAATATACCAAACTAACATCATGTTAATAATTGGAGATCAAAACAAATATACAGTAGAGGACACACAAGTTAAACATTTCTTCTCAAAACTTCTGGTTGTCTCTTGTGAACAGTTCAGTTCTTGTAAACACGCCAGCAGAGTTTATGACGTCTTGATAGTTTGAGCAAGCCCATAGTGAACATGGAGTTAAAGGAAATGTCAAGAAATGCAAAAGTTTTGCAGCATCTGTTCTTCTCTCATGTCCTATTCTTCCATCAGCCCATGTCTCTTATAGGTGATGTAACAATAAACGTGTCCAGTTTCTCATATCTTAAATTCTAGTCATCATTTAATCCCCATCAACAAATCTGCTTTAGCGACATAAACACAACAGAGCTCGTCATTTCCTTCTGAAGAACAAAACAAAGATGTTCTGAGAAAGTATCATTTCACTTTCTGTCACACATCTACAAACGTTCTCATGGACGATAAACATTTGTTTTTTTGAGGAGACGAGAGATTCATCACATTCCTGATTTGAGACGCACACACACATTCTGTACAGCTGTGTGTAAGTGTGAGAGCGTTCCAGACATCTTTCAGGAGAACACTGAACATACTGTCAGTCTTTTACATTTGATTTTTACAATTGACTTTAAATATACGACCTCTATTCTGGATCAATCTGCTCATGTTTTCTTTTCTGTGTTTGACGTCTGTCATTCTGATATTCTGCCTCAATTCCAGATGTATATTATTGTCAGATTGATTGATTAAAAGCACAAATGTGTGTGACTATTTTTCTTCTTTACACCAGAATTGATTTGTGTTTTACATGTGAAACTCTGTATCAGAAATGCTTCTTTTAACCTGTCAAACACATGAAAGTGAAACTCAGCTAGGATGAGTGATGGATGTGCTCTCGACAGCAGAACTTTTCTCATTCAAACTTCATCCAGATCATGTTTTGTGCCATTAGGATATTCAGCCGACTGTTGAATCACATGAATACTGCACAGAACTATATTCTGTTTAACCAGCAATGAGACGAAGGATAAGACGTCTCTCTCTTTTATTCTCTTGATTTTAAGTTTTCTTTTGTGACTATACTTGTAGAATCTGGATGATTGAAACATCCTGAAGCCCTCATCCTTCGTTCTGTGTTTTCATGAGATGGGCAGAATTTCCAGCACATATTCGGTAAGTTTAGTAAAATCAGTGTCTGTGACACATAAGACATCTTTATCAAGTGATCCGTCGACCTTCTACAGTCTGATGCCATAACCGTCTTCTCTTTTGTAGATTAAATGTCACTTTTATTTTCCTCTCGTGTCTCTATAGACCTCTTGGAGACTTCACTGAGGTATGTTATAGAAAACATGACAGATGACAAAGGTGAGAGAGAGTTTCATTACAAACTCTGAATGTTGTTTGTTTTAGTTGATGTTTTTATTACAAGTGGAGTCAAAACTTCTCTGTGTCATCTTTTCTCTTTTTACTGACGTGTCTGTGTAACAATTATAGATTCTCTTCTTTTATTAAACAGTTGTTACTTAATGTCAACGTTTAACTGCTTCCAGTCGTTCTTCACACTCTTTTTTAATACAAAATGATGTTTGATGAACTCAGTTTGTTAAATAATTGATCTGATCAATATGCGATGACATCATCTATCCTATCAGTGTAAGAGAAAGCCCTTATAAATAGAGTCAAAGCCGTCTTACCTTCATTCTCTCGACTGTTTCAGCATCCCTCCACCACCTGGATCATTTTACATTTAATTTTTTTTTTAAGATTCATACATTAAGTGATTGAATGATTACAAATACTAAATGTGCGGACGAACAGGTTTACAATCTTGAATACTACTGATGGCCTTCATTTCTCTCTGGTGACGTGTGCAGGATTTCTCTGTTATTGTTTTCGACTGCACAGATCCATTGGTGCTTAATTTGTTTATTGTTGATAACCTAAAATAACCAAATGAAACTCAGAGATTGTTGCCAGTGACTCCACATGGAGTCCATGAGTTCATCCACAATCTTCTTCCGTCTGCGGGGAGAACGGCTCTTCTTCATCATCTGTCTGATCTGTGTCTGGGAGGATTCCTGAAGCTGGAGCGTCTGATCATAGAACGAGCTGTTGAAACACAACTATTGTTTGGATTTTCAACTTGTTTGTGACATCCAGTCTTTGTCTTCTTCTTTCTTTCATGTTGGTGTGTAGGAACCAGTGAGAACCTCGTCTCCTCTCATCATTCATTACAGTGATGTCGCCGCATCCACCCGTGACATCATCACTGAAAAGAAAGAGACGGAGAAGAAGCGACAGCAACAAACCAGTGAGATGGAGGCTCTTCAGAAGAGCGTGGAAGCTCTGGAAGCAAACCTTCACACCATCAATAAAGAGATTTAAGACTACGACACAAAGATTGAGGAGAAAAACACAGAGATGGAAAGATTTATCAGCAGCATCATCGGCAGCAAGGAGCAAAACTGGATGGAGACGCCTGGAAATGACGTGTTTGATGGGATCAAGCGTTGCTATATTTGTGATGATCGCTTGTGGAAAAGATTATAGATCACATCTGCAAACTGGAAACATGAAAGGATGATCAGAACACTTCAGAATAGATTATCAGAGCTCACCACAGCACAACAGCGTCTGAAAGAGCAAGAACAGAACGTCCAGAACCAGCTGATGGATAAACAGATCTATCTGGCCAGTAGAAAAACTTCTGTGTTTTTCTGTTGATGTTTAAACCTCACGTGTATTTTTTTAAATCTTCTATATCTGTAATAACGGGTCAGCTGCCCAGCATCACACCGCTCCATGAGCTTCAGCTGTGTCTGTCCCAAATCCAACAATCTGATTCAGCTTCAGAAGTTCTGGGAGAAAGTGATTTCTCTGCTGGACACACTGAAGAAAAGGACCTTCACAGGGAGGTTTGGATCGAGGAGCTTGAGGATATGAAGAAAGAGTTCCTGGAGTCAATTGACACACCTGAAGAGCTCAACTTTGATGATGATGTTTCTTTCATTTCATCTGCTGTTAAATGTCGTTTGAACAGGGATGAACAAAGTTTGAGATGCCTGAAGGCCAACAACATCTTCAGCCTTCAGGCGAGTCAGGCGAAGAGATTCTTGGAGATCAATCCTTCATGTCCGTCTAAAGAGTGAGAGAAAGAATATAACAGCGTGAAATAGAAACTAAAGAAAATAAGAGCAAACACTGTCTGTCCTGCAGCCCTGAAACCATTGATCAGAAAATAATCATGAAATATTCTGACAGCAATCTTACATCCACTCTGATTGATTTCATCTTTTACATCTATGTGTCAAACTTTACATTATCAAATCAATATATGTTTGTATTTAAATTCTTAATTAACTT
Source organism: Triplophysa bombifrons (assembly GCA_029783895.1). Classification (NCBI taxonomy): domain Eukaryota; kingdom Metazoa; phylum Chordata; class Actinopteri; order Cypriniformes; family Nemacheilidae; genus Triplophysa; species Triplophysa bombifrons. The sequence continues at coordinate 831,055 of CM056458.1, forward strand.
TTGTTTATTATTCTTTTCTTTGAAAATAAAATCAAACTTTGTTATTCAAACATAACTGGAGTCTATTCCAGTTCCTCCAGATGTGATGATCTCTGTTTACTGCTTTAATTTCAAGAGACGATTAAAGAAGACACTTTATAATTACACACATGATTGAAAAAGTCCATTAAACACCAGATGAACTCTTTAAAGCACTTATTCATATTTAAGAAACAGTAAATGTATATACACACACGGTCTGTGTAACGCTTTTCAGTTCTTTTTTCAATCTGCACCATCAAAATTAATCAAATGAAAATTAGCTTCAAACTTTCATCTTCAATTGTCTTGAGTCCTTCACAAATGGATTATTGTCTCTCACTTTCATTTTTAATTATACGTCTAAACAAGATTTTTCTATTTTTGTTCTCGTGCTTTCAGCTGGATCTTACCATTATCGCCGGGTCGGGGGTCGTCTATGGCGTTATGAAAGGCCTATGGTTGATCTGATCATATTTATTTCTATATATTTTCAGTAATACTTCTGTCTGTAAACATTGATCTATTCGTCATTGGTTGTCGTTTTGGTTATAGTCAGTAGATGGCTGCTCATCTGTGTGACATCACTGAAACGATCGGGCAGCAAGTTCAGTGAAGTTGAGTGAATATACTCGAGAAGTGAAAGTGATGGATAACTTCTTCAACCTGAATAATGACTTCAAGAGATGAATCGTGTTAGCTCGAGAAAATACGAGGGAGCGTCTGGAGACTATTTTTAAGATGTCTGTTTGATTTTAATATATCCGCAAATCCCCGTCTCCCATGACCTCTGATCTGTTACAGTATAGTTTAGCAGCTATATTAATATCTGCTTGTAGCTAGCAAACACTAATGAACTTTAATGTTTCCTTCTCTTTAGGTCGAGACAGATAGTCTTTATATAGAGGACCACATAACAAGAGAGACTTTTTTCCAGACCAATCCGAGCATTTTCAGAGCACACTAATGTGAGACAGGGGGTCATTTGCAGTTTTAGGGACCAGCAAAGAACAACACATTTTGACACCAGCTGCAGGTTCTTCAACACCACTATCTGTCTCCCAAGAGGGACCACTGCCATAACACACCCACAGAGGTGGGTAGAGTAGCCAAAAATTGTACTCAAGTAAAAGTACTGTTACTTCAGAATAATTTTACTCAAGTAAAAGTAAAAAGTAGTCATCCAAATAATTACTTGAGTAAGAGTAAAAAAGTGCTTGGTTAAAAAACTACTCAAGTACTGAGTAACTGTTGAGTAACGTCTGATTTATTTTTTAACAAGAATTCAATCAGACAGACAAAAATACAAAATAATAATGTTTAAGCAAATTATAGTTCATCAAATCAATAAAATTAATTAATTACAAAATAGCTTAAATTAAAATAATCCAGTTCAATTCAAGTACTTAAAAAATAAAATAAATAAAATAATAAAATAAATAAATATATTTGTTTTCCTTAAAATTTTATTTAAAGGTAACTTCAACACTTTGCAGTTTGAATGATGTCCTGCATAAACAAAATGATGAAAATGTTTATGTTTCCACTGTTCGATCTTGCCCACGCCTCATACACACACACACACACACACACACACACACACACAGATATAAGTAAACACTTTGTGACTTTTCGATTGCGCCCACGCCATTCTCTCTCTCTCTCACACAACATACTAAAGCATTGCAATGCAAACGCAGCTTGCTTCAGAGCTAAAGGACTACAGATTAAGTGTCCCTAAAGAACCCACGTATTTTACAGTAGTTCTGCATTATATTAATTAATTTGCACGCGAGTTTTATTTATTTTTATACCGTGTAAGTTATTCTCTGTGTAAGTTAAATGTATACACCGAACCCTGACGCCCATACCATTTCGGTTCAATACAAATACATGTACCGTTCCACACATAATATATATAGGAAATGTTTAAAACATATGTAACCTAAAAGACAAACATTCATTTAGAACACTTAGCGCTACATGTTTCCTCAAGTTAGATGTTGAGTTTTTGAATGCTGAAATGTCCGTTTGTTTTGGGAGACACAGAAGACACCGCATAATGTAGCTGCTGTTTCGCACGTTTACTAAGGTAAACATGCTTTCACTATGAGGCCAGCGGTGTTCCTCCTCGCCTGTGTCTGCATTGCCGATGGTTGATTGTGACATTTTTGTTTTGCTACGACTGTAAACTAGCCCGTCCCGCCGAACGCCACTGAGATTGAGTATGGTCACGTGACGAGACTGCGTAACTACGTTTGATTGGTGAAACACAGTCACATGGTAAAGCCTTTGGCAGAAGTCTCACTCTCTGTCAAAGTAAAACAATGACGCGTAGAATATCAATAAGGTCAAAAGAAAAGTAACGAGCTTATTGTGGCCTAATGTAGCGGAGTAAGAGTACAGTTTCTTCTTCACAAATCTACTCAAGTAGAAGTAAAAAGTATAGTGATTTAAAACTACTCCTAGAAGTATAATTTTTTCAAAAACTTACTCAAGTAAATGTAACGGAGTAAATGTAACTCGTTACTACCCACCTCTGCACACCCATCTAACACATCCCAGAAGGCCCTCAGAAGGGCCAAATATATATGATTCTTGATGTCTCATTGATTTAGTAGTTGAACAATCTTTGAGTATATGTGTAGTTCATCTCTAAGAAAATGACACTCAATACTCAGATAATAATAACACATGATGTAACTTCACAGTGATGACATGATTCAAAATCACCATTACCTGATGCTACTGGATCATAGTTTTCTTTACCATAACAAATGAATTGTAAGACACTGTTACAACATGCAAAGAACAAAGAACTAACTACGACTGCAGTCTATGTGTAATGTTCACATCTCCAGGTCCTCCCAGAAAGGCTCACTGTGACCTAAAAGAGAGGCGTAAAACATGTCTCGTAACTACAGGTTGACAGCATAGGGTTTCCCTCTGCACCTGAAGGTCATGTGACCATCGAGAGGTTCTCGTCAGAATGGTGTGGGATGAGTCAGAGCTCCTCCGTTCATAATGTAGTCGAGCAGCAACGTCCACAGCAGGTGGAAAGAACAGAGATGGGATCCGAAAGGTTCTGAGATGGGCTTCAAAGAGAGCGTCTGGTGCACCTTGGATAGGATTGTGTGTGCGTTCCAGGATGAAATTAAATTCTGTAACCCAACCATCCAACATTTTGAAGACAGAAGAGACACAGTGCTTCTAAAAAGGGTCATCAATGTCCAAGAAACCATTGTGAACCAAGACACACACAATATATGCTCAATTGAGTAGTTTATACACCAGTGGATTTCAGCTCATTTTCTTTCTTTCTGTTTTTTCTGAGTTTGAATGAAAGGAGGTCTATTGACATCAGTCCTGAAGCTCTCAACATTTACCATATAAGGACCATATACATACAATATAATGCGTTTTACATCATTTATATTTAAATCGTATGTTTTTGTCACATATTATTTTTGGTGGGGTGGAATTAAGAAATGTTGACGTATTTGAAACATTTTTATTCATTTTCAACAATTTATTAACAAAAACGAAAGTGAAACAGTGAGAGCAGTACATCACGTGACTCTCTCCTGGCGGCCATTTTACACACCTGTAAAAACAGGTAAAGTTATCTCGAGTGTTAAAGTCACTTTTTAACTCTGATGGGATCTTTTGAGTTTCTAGTAACATTTTAATCGAGGTAAGTGTCGAGTATTTGATCTTTTACTGATTTGAAAACTGCGTTAATCTTTGCAAGGTAAGATGATCTGCAGCTACAGCTAAAGGTTCAGTGTTCAGCTAACATTAGCACTAAATACACACGAGAACTAAAACTTTGTATTTTAGTTGTTAACGGGTCTCATAGTCTCGTGTGTCGTCGCACTGAAGTGTCGCAGCGCATTAGGCGGAACATCAGCGGGATGAGCAATGAGATCTCTGTCGATGTCTGAAAGCTTCAAAGTTGTCGATTTCCGCGTTTATCTTAAATAACGAGTCGTTGTTGTGCAATAAAATAACTGCTGTGCTTGTACAGAATCTCATCCGAGAAAGAAAATCCAGAAATAATGAATTTTGTGTCATAAACGTCTCGAGGGATTCTCCACAAAATACATGTTGACATCAGAGGAGCTCTGACAGGAATCTGTGATTAAAATACATCTGCGGTGCTGACTCGCTGTATATATGGATCATAACGTTGTGTAGTTTGTGTTCATATCTTAGTTGTTCTTCTGTTGTGAGATGATTTAAATATTTATGTCTTGAAACTGAAGGAAACTTGAGAGCTCGATGTAAACAGCCGCTTTATTGACCACCAGCCCCCCAGCAGGTCACGTGACTGAACACTAGATTCAGTGGAGTTGATCAGATTCATCAGTGAAGATCAGACTGATGTGACTGAATGACTCATGGATGATTCACAAACACTCAGAGATGGAGATTATACTTCAGGAATCAGGTATTCTTATTAAAGTCTGTGTTTAAAAACATTTACTTTGCATTTACATATTAATATGCTTAATTAAATTAAAGCACAATACAATCTAAATATTAATTTTCTATAACAAATGACAAAGAATGAATGAATAAGTTACTTAAAATAATAATTGACTTTCTGTTACAGATCAGTTGATCAGAAGAGATCAGACTCACCTGAGATCAGTTGTGTGTCTATGAAGAGTGATGCGTCAATGACTGAACCAATGAAATTTAAACACACATCACCTGATCAGAGGTACAACAGATCTGTAAAACTATGTAGTTCAGTAATATCAGACAGTCTGATTCAGTCTGATTGTGTTTTTGTGTTTAAGGTGTAGAAATGATCTACAATCTAATGAAAGTGTCTGTCAGTTTCTTATTTTTTACGTTATAAGAAAACATTAACATTTGAGAGAGGTGGCACTGGTGCCAAGAAGTCATACAGTTGGTGGCACCAGAAACACTAAAACTACATCCAGACGTGTTTAATGCAATTAATAATTGAATGACCAATTAATACAAAGATTGTTTATAGATAAACTCACACACATAAACAAGAATTGATTAATACCATATTTTAAGCAGATATTTAACAACTAAATTGATCATATAAAGTGTGACACATGCGTTTATACAGTGTACTTTAACAAGAATACTTGCTCATATGGGAATGTTGACGTCATTTTGTGTTTATATGACCGTTTCAGACTAAGAAGCTGTGAAAGATAACTCAGTTTAGTATTTTGTGCTCTGACTCTCTGGGCGCGCGTATATATCTTAAACACACGAGTCCTTAAAGCTTTTAGTGATTATTCTTCATAAAAGCTGCATTGATACACATGTTTGGCTTTTATTAATAGAGACTCACAAATAAATGTATATAACGTGATTTAAAACGTGAACTTTTTTGTTAAAGAGCTTTATTCTGTAGTTTATTCTATAGTTATTTTTTCTGTTTTTTTATTTTAGCCGCAGAAATTCTTGTATTCTGCAGCAAAGCATATTTATTTTAGTTGCAAGACTGAGCACTTCACTCGTCTGCTCTGTGGGTGCTTCTGCTTCATCATAACATTAAATACGCCTCTTACACCTGCACATTAGGTCTTTTGGGCGGGGGCACTGATAGATAAGTGAATGGTTGAAAGAGGAGAGACAAAATTGAGTGACTGAATGGTTCACAAAAATTATATATGGATCAGTTTGGCAGTCACACTGGTGTCACCATTAAGAAAAACTGGTCTCACTGGCAGCCGTCTATTAAGTCGAAGTCTATAGTCCTGTGCATTGTTTCACGTTTTAATCTTGTATTAAAAAAATCCCTGTAGGGGTTCAATCTTTAGCTGGCTGGCAGGAGCAGCCACTGGCGGGTCACGTGACCAGACACTTCACAGCTAAACAGAGCCAGAAAAAGCGCTGGCTTTCAAGCGTTCCCACAGCTCTTATAAATGAAAATGTTGTACTCTGTATTTCTTCCTATGGTTGTCTTCTTGTGCATTAATAACATTTTGTGTGGAGTTTACGCCTTTTAAATCGCTCAAAATACAATGAGAACAACTGGCAGGTGGCAGTTTGCACTGTCAGCTAAACAGAGTCTGAAGATGCGCAGACTTTCACGCGTCCCCACAGCTCTCTAAATATAATTGATCTGAGGAAGTTAATAAATAAATAAAAACTTAAAATATGTGTATGTACTAGTTATTTTTTTTGAGCTGATTGATTAAACATATTTTTTTTAATAATAATGTAAGTATGTCGCCACATTCTATATTTATTTCAGAATTTGTTCGTATGGATGTTTTTTTTATGCACAAAGCCCACAAAATGTGGTTATCAAATGTTGTCAGAACAACTGGCAGGTGTTTGAAACTTGCACATTGCTTTAAAATATATATTTAATGGAGTAACATATCATGTTGAGACCAAGCACAATGCTGTAAATGAAAAGAGTATATTACACATGTCTTTATTATCAAATTTCAGTTATCTATGCCTTAAAGAAGACGAACAAACTACAACAATATTTTTTTACTAGACTATTTGTAACCTACTGCATTTAAAAGAAAAATCCTTAATTTAATGACAGAACATGGAAAATGACAAAACAGATTACAACAGTACTTTTATACTTTTAAACATTCTTTTATCTCGAGAAATGTTTTTTCAGCTCGGAATCTGTGGAACCCCTCTGTCTTCCTGAGAATTAGGATGGTTATCTGTAAAAAAGTGATTTAAAAAAAAAATCTTAACACAATTTAATTGTGCCTTGTGCAAGTCATTTTTAAATGTTTATGTTACAAAACATAATTCATTTCTATCATTTCTTGTATTCTTGAATTGTTTTATGTGTTATACCTCAGGGTTCCATAGCATAAGAAGGACTTGACAGATCAGTTTTTTTCAAATCCAAAACACTATAAACAGTGTTAATAATTCCCTCAGTCTATAACAAAGCACATGGAAGATATTTTAGTGATTCATTATGATTGTTGGATATCAACAATCTCTGCTGTAAAAGTATTATAAACATGGTTTATTGATTAGTTCAATTCAGTTTCATTTATATAGCGCTTTTCACAATGTGCATTGTTCCTGAAAAGAAGCAAAACACAGAAAGGTAAAGCACAGGACAGTGCATGTTGTGTATAGAACAAGCAAGATCATTCTATTAAATAATTATCTAATAATGCAGTCTCCCGGAGTCCCGGTGCTAGGCAACACTGCCCTCCTGTGAGGAACCCAAACTCCATTGATGAATAAAGCGAGAAAAAATCATGGGAGAAATCAGTGTCAACTGGGAGGACCAGATCTCATCTGACGTGTCATAACGGCACTCAGTGACTTTAATCTAAAGTTTCTGAGTAAAAGTTTAGGAAGAATAGATAGAGCTTTTTAGTCGTGATTTAGGAACATAGGGTTGTGTATAATAAATGGTACATGATTCCTCCTATTCATTTGGCAGACGTATCCAAAGTTACAGTGCATTCAAGCATTTGTATTCCCATGCAATCGGTCACACAAACTTTTATTCATGCAAAGAATACATCCATAGGGACAAACGCAGAATAAAAAATATTATAATTTCTATACAGAAGAGCTGCGATAACGCGTGAAAGTCTGCGCATCTTCAGACTCTGTTTAGCTGACAGTGCAAACTGCCACCTGCCAGTTGTTCTCATTGTATTTTGAGCGATTTAAAAGGCTTAAACTCCACACAAAATGTTATTAATGCACAAGAAGACAACCATAGGAAGAAATACAGAGTACAAAATTTTTATTTATAAGAGCTGTGGGAACGCTTGAAAGCCAGCGCTTTTCTGGCTCTGTTTAGCTGTGAAGTGTCTGGTCACGTGACCCGCCAGTGGCTGCTCCTGCCAGCCAGCTAAAGATTGAACCCCCTCTCAAAAATCTTCAAAGTTCCAACATTTCATTAAACATTTCACACAATTTGAACAGGGCGGCGGAGCATCATATTATTTTATTTTTATTTTTTATCAAAACAACCTGTGTTAATCATTCTCAAAGTAAAATATCTCTCAAGTATATCCCCATTACATGTTCAGAGCACAACAAGGTGACTAGAAACCTGATGTTGTCCAGTCAAGACTTCTTGTTTCACAGGAGAATAAATATTAGTAACACAAAGCCAAACCCCTTTAATCTTTCATCACAAAGAAGATATTTCTGATGTGCAGCAAAAGATTGTTGAGCTACACACAATAGAAAGAGGATTTAAAAGATGTCACGGTCTTGTCTGCCTCCCGATGTTTTCCTCTGCCCATTTCCCCATGGACTTCAATTCCCACAATCCTCCACTCTCCCTCACCTGTTTCATGTCCGTAATCCCCTCATCACACCAACTGGACAAGACTCACCCTGTTTGCCCCATCGTTGTTCGGTCTCGTCATTATTATTAAATCTATTTATTTGTATTTTTGGCATCCTGTAGGTTCGTGTTGCTGTTATTTTTAAAGTGTATTAGTGTATTAGTATCTGTGGTCCATGGCATTATGTGACAAAAGGAAATAGTTAAAACAATAAATATTCTCATTTTCAACATCAGGCCAATAATTAAGAAGTTTTAATGGACTGGAGATGTTGTGAATCTGCCTGAAAGAGTGTGATTGAAATGAAAAAGAGTTTTTTTGTCAGCAATAACACAAGACACGTTTGGTGCACACAGAGATAAAAAAGTGCTTCATGTCCACAGTTAAATATATCACCAGATCTTCATTGTTGTGGACCAACTTTATACCAGAGGTCCTGGACGTGATGTTCAGATACATGACGTCATGTTTTATATCAAATAAAAACATCTAAACATGACCTGCTCTGATAGAAATATTATAATGGGTCGTGGTTAGATCTTCCATCAGCACATGGAAGGTTCAAAACAAACATCCAAATCATCCAAAAATGAGTCACTGAACACAAAATCAAGATCCTGTCATAGTCATCCCAGTTCACTGATCTGAACACTATAGAACATGAGTGAGATGAACTGAAGAAGAGAGAAAACCAACATTTGAAGAGATTCTGTATGGAGGAATGAACTCAGATGACTTGAGATGTGTTCTCAAACCTCATCAGACATAAAAGACTCAGAGCTGAATTAAATACAAGGGCTCAAGAATTCTGGCAAACATGTATTGGAGAAAAACAAGATTTAAAACAAAAAGATCAAAAGGAGAAACGATGCAGATTTATTTTTACAGCCTTCTTTGCTCATATTAACCAAGAGTGACAATATTTCCGCTCATGACTGAATGATTATAGTTTGACATTTTATTTGATGATTTATTTAGTTAAATAGACAAGAAATTGTTAAGACATTTGATCCTCATTTTCAAGGATGTTCACAAAGAGAAGATTTATAAACCCAGAAAGACTCTACAGGATGAAAAACAATCAACAATTAAAATGAACAATTTTAGCATTGTAAATATGAAAAGATAACTCATGTTCTTTTTTTGTTGTAATACAGTAATGAAGTGTAATGTGTTGTGTGTTATAGATCATTTGATCAGATGAGATCAGATCCAGAGTTCAGTTGTGTGTCTATGAAGAGTGATGCGTCTGTGGCTCATCCATTAAACTTTAACAGTGGATACACAAGACCTGATGTCAGGTATAAAACATCAATAAAAGTATATTTATTTTTTGACATTTGATTTGATTTATTTGGTAAGAGAAATGGTTCTTGTGATGATTTGTTTCCTTCATTATTATTCACGCTCACACAGAAAGAGCATGAACATGAATTCCCTCATACATGATTAATGTATGTCACATGACTAATGTATGTCACATGACTAATGTATGTCACATGACTAATGTATGTCACATGACTAATGTATGTCACATGACTAAACCAGAAAACAGGTTGTAAGAGAAAGTGTTAGCAGCCTTATGAACTAACAGTGATATCTGTGGAGTTTTGAGCTTATCAGCAAACTGAACAAGTTTTATCATTTTATTCTCTTTTATTATTCAAATGTTAGAAAGAAGACGATCAGTTTCAGTTTTCAGTTCAGTTATCAATCTGGACATGTGATGGACATCAACTCTGATCATTTGAAATCATGTTGAGTAAAACAGCTCTATGTGTAGTGAAGCACATACAAAAGATCTGAACCGCTTTCTGCATGTGACATTCGGCCTAAAGCCTATTAACACACAGATCAGAATTATGATTTATTCATAAGTTACTTTCACAACAATGTAAAAACTTTAGTTATTAAAGTAATGAGAAAAAATCACTAATATCAAAGTGTCTGATTCTTGCTTTTCAATCGTCCTGATCAGACCACTTGTAACAGAACCCGCCTGTAAGAAGATGAAGTTTGATCCGTCTGAGAATCAACCACAACACTTCAATGAAGACATGAGTCCTGCTTTCAGGTAAATCACAAGATGAAAGAGTTCCCAGCATACATCACTCAATGGAATAGTTCATCCAGAAATAAAAACACTGTCATAACTTATTCACCCTCATGTCATCACTGAATGTTTATTCTGTCCTTTAGCTGAATTCTTATAAACATATACGTCACTTTATAGGTCCCTACATCAGTGTTTTAGTGTTGTGTTAAAAAATAAAAACAATCATGTTACAAGATTAAAGAAAGTCAAAATAATGAAGGAACATGTTGGTTCTCATGTGTCTCTATTATGTCTCATGTGATTATATGATGGATGTGTTTGTTTTCTGGTTCTTCAACAAGACGAAACTTATATAAGAAGATATAAAGACGACTATTTAATATAAAATGATTCATTTGTATTTAACTGAAGAAGTGATGAACATCTAAGATGAAATGAGGAAGAGTAAACTATCAGACATTTATCATTTATGTGTGAACAATTCTCTTAAACACATTATAAACAAAAGTCATTTTATAAATCCTACAGAACAACACTGGTGCAGAAGCACTTCCTGTTTCAACTTTATAGTTTCTTTCACATAATATAGTTAAACTCTTAAAGACGTTTGTTTAACGTTTCATTTCAGTTTCTGAATGTTCTGTTGGATGTATTTTGTTAACATTTGTTTAGTATTAAAAACTGAAACAGGAAGTGCTTCTGGAACAGAGTTGTTTTGTTGACATATTTCAAAATGATCCATAGATATGTTCTGTGTCTTATGATAGAAAAATATAAAAGCTAATTTGCTTCAGACATTCACTTTTAACTGTAATATTCTGTTATTTTACAGCCATGAGTCTAAACCTCCTGAAGTCCTCGACACATTCAGATCAAATCTGAAGAAGAAGTTTGAGTGTTTGTGTGAAGGAACATCAGGTGAGAGAAACCCAACACTGCTGAATGAGATCTACACAGAGCTCTACATCACAGAGAGTGAAAGTGGAGAGATCAGTAATGAACATGAGGTGAGACAGATTGAGACACAATCCAGGAGAACAGCAACAGAGGACACACCAATCAAATGCAATGACATCTTTAAAGCTTTACCTGCACAAGACAAACCCATCAGAAGTGTGCTGACAAAGGGAGTCGCTGGCATTGGAAAAACAGTCTCTGTGCAGAAGTTCATTCTGGACTGGGCTGAAGGGAAAGAGAATCAGGACATCCACCTCATATTTCCACTTCCTTTTAGAGAGATCAATCTGATGAAGAACCAAACACTCAGTCTTTTACATCTTCTTCATCTTTTCTTCCCGGAGACAAAAGAAATGGAAATCTCCAGCGGTGAATATAAAGTGTTGTTCATCTTTGATGGTTTGGATGAGTGTCGTGTGTCTCTGGATTTTCACAGCAGTGTGAGGTTGTGTGATGTCAGTGAATCAGCCTCAGTGGACGTGATGCTGACAAACCTCATGAAGGGGAATCTGCTTCCCTCTGCTCTCATCTGGATCACCTCCAGACCAGCAGCAGCTGATCTCATCCCCTCTGAGTGTGTTGATCGAGTCACAGAGGTACGAGGCTTCACTGACAAACAGAAGGAGGAATACTTCAGCAAGAGAATCAGTGATGAGAGTCTGAACAACAGAATCATCTCACACCTGAAGTCATCCAGGAGCCTCTACATCATGTGTCACATCCCAGTGTTCTGCTGGATTTCAGCCACTGTTCTAGAGAGAATGTTGAGTGAAGCAGAGAGTGAAGGAGAGATCCCCAAGACTCTCACTCAAATGTACACACACTTCCTGATCATTCAGACAAACATCAAACATCAGAAGGACTATGAGAAGAAAGTGAAGAATGATGAAGACATGATCTTCAAACTGGCCAAACTGTCTTTTGAGCAGCTTGTGAAAGGGAACCTGATCTTCTATGATGAGGACCTGAGAGAGTGTGGCATTGATGTAGCAGAAGCATCAGTGTACTCAGGATTGTGCACTCAGATCTTCAGAGAGGAGTTTGGCTTGTATCAGGGGAAAGTTTACTGCTTTGTTCATCTGAGCGTTCAGGAACATCTCGCAGCTCTTTATGCTCACATCTCCATCACAAACAACAGGAGAAATGTGTTAAAACCTTTGAGTTATAGAATTTTTGACTTTGTGAAACGATCAGGACATGTTTCGTTATATGAGCTGCATCAGAGAGCTGTAGATGAAGCTCTACAGAGTCAGAATGGACATCTGGATCTTTTCCTGCGTTTTCTTCTGGGTCTCTCACTGGAGTCCAATCAGATTCTCTTACAGGATCTACTGACACAGATGAGAAGATGCTCCTACAAGAAAGAGAAAACTGTTAAGTACATTAAACAGAAGATCAGTGAGAATCTGTCTCCAGAGAAATCCATCAATCTGATTCACTGTCTGAATGAACTGGATGATGATTCACTGCTGCAGGAGATTCAACATTATGTGAAATCTGAATCAGTCGGACGCTCCGAACTCTCCTCTTCACAGTGGTCAGCTTTAGTTTTTGTGTTGTTAATGTCTGAGCAGCATTTGGATGAACTTGATCTGAAGAAATTTATTGGAGGTAAAAATTCAGCAGATAAAGTTCTTGTGAAACTGAAGCCTGTGATTAAAGAATCCAGAAAACTGAAGTAAGTAAAACCAACAACAATCAGTTCACTGTTACAGTTTTATTCATTGTAACCATCACTCACTTTCTAGAAACCTTAAACTCGAAACTAAATCTTTAAGCAACAGTCACCGAATTTATAATTAATCTGACAAAGAGAGTTGATGTGTATTGTTCAGTTTATATGATGTGTGAATTATAATCAGATATGTGTAAAGATGTCACATCACAGTTTGATGGTGTTGATCTAGTGTTTGTGTTATCAAAGGTTTTGTTTTGTTTGTGTGTGTGGAGTTTCTCTAAAGCACTGTGATGTTCTTCAACAAGAACTCAAAACTCTTCAGTGTTCTTCATCAGTCTGATGTTCATGAGCTTCAACGTCAAACATCTGCGTTTAAAAAAAAACACAACAACAATATTACACTTATTACACCCACATGAGTTTATATGAGTAAAGACACAATGAGAAACTGATTTGTCTGTTTTATTCTTTAACTTTCTCTTTTTTTATTTCATGTTTAGCATCAATGTTTGTCATTTATCTCTACAGGTTGAGATGGTGTGAGATCACAGATGAAGGTTGTGTTGCTCTGACTTCAGCTCTGAGATCAAACCCCTCACACCTGAGACATCTGGATCTGTCTTATAATAATGTAGGAGATTCAGGAGTGAAGCTGATCTCTACTGTACTGGAGAATCCTCACTGTAAACTGGAGACACTGAAGTAAGATCATCTCTCTGATAGTCACACATGTACTGATTCTTAGTTCATCATCTTCTATATTCATGTTCATGGGTTGGTTTGGGAGTATTTGAGATGCAGGAATGTCAAAAAAACACAAACACAAAACTTTACATTATAAGTGTATTGTGATTGTCAAAACATTTGATAACTACAATCATATGATGCAATTTCTTGTTTTCCTGTATATTTGTTGTGTTCATGCTTATATTAGACACTTAAAATGGCACAAATAAAAGTCTCAAACCAAAGGAGATGTTTAATTTAAAAGTGGAGGCTCATCCAAAGCTTCCTCAAACGTCTCTTTTAAACACACCCCCACATGTCTGTCAGTTTGTGAGAAGCGTTGAAGAAAAACGGCCAAAATGTTTACGCACAGAAAGAGGGTGTGTGTGTTCACAGTGTTGTGTTGTTGTTGCGCCGTCATGTGTTTTATTACAAAAGAAAAACGACTTAGTTGGGTCTCTTAAACGAGGACACGATTATAAATTGGTGGTTAAGTTTATTAACAACACTGTTTCAAAACAACACAAATCCAAAATCTGAGTGTATGCAGCACATCAACACCTGGTTGTGCACAACGACTGTTTCTAAAGAATTTGTAACTGACTATTCAAACGAAAGCTTTCTGTTGGTCCTACGATCACAAATGCATAAATTGTTTTATATTTACGAGCGTGAAAGTATCGGCCAAATATTCGGCCAATCACAACGCACCGGGTAGCTGGCCAATCAGAGTACACATCACTTTCACAACGATGAGTTTTGTTAAAATCGAGGCGTTTCAAAAAGGCGGGGCAAAGAGAAGCAACAGTAATGCACGGTGTGTGAAAATAATGTGTTTTTTTTATCATAAACCGTGTAAACACACTTTATTCCACCAATTACACAATAATGTTCGTTTTAGTCATCCAATAGGAGCCCTTTAAATGTTGAGCTCAGATCAGATATGAGACATCTTTCCATAAAGAAAAACACTAAAGACAAATAAAGAAAATGAGTTTCTCTTCTCGATTTTATTGTTAAATGATGCATTTAAGTATTTGCAAATCAGATTTTTATTTTAATATATTAAGCACAGCCAATAAACAAACTTTAAAAGCCACACAGTTTACTGGGACTTTGTAAAATGCTTAATGTGAAAAGCACTTAACGTACACAAACAACCAGCAGAAAAAAACTCAATTTCTGTCAAATCTTACTTGTAATAAACACAAGCTGCTGTCAACAGAAGGAGTTGTTATTCCACAGATAAAGTGAATAATGTCCCGTTAAGTGTTTTCTCCTCCATAGAAGTCCATTATAAGGAAACAGTTTAATGTGGGACATTCACACACACTTAACATGAAACTTTACTTGTTGTGTTTATATTCTGAGCTCATCAGATCATCTGCACATGAAAAACTTTATTTACAGAAGCGCTCGGCTCTGTCAACACTAACTCTCGTCTTCTTTCATTTGATTGGTCACCTCACTTATTTTGACATTGAGGAGCGCTGTTAGACCACTGAGACGTTATCAAATGTTTGCAGCATTAAATACACTTTTACACAATTATTACACACATTTGATGACACACTATAGAAACAATGGTGCGTACGGTCCTGTGTAAGAAAACAGATGTGTGGTGGGAGAGCGTGAGAACAGCATTTTAATGATGAGGTGAAGATTTAACATGATGATGAATGTTATTCAGTGTAATATGTTTTTCATTCATGACATTCTGCTGAAGTGAGAGACTGAAGTGTGTGTTATTGTTCTCTACAGGTTGAGTGAGTGTAAGATCACAGATGAAGGTTGTGTTGCTCTGACTTCAGCTCTGAGATCAAACCCCTCACACCTGAGACATCTGGATCTGTCTGATAATAATGTAGGAGATTCAGGAGTGAAGCTGATCTCTACTGTACTGGAGAATCCTCACTGTAAACTGAAGACACTGAAGTAAGATCATCTCTCTGATAGTCACACATGGGGTTGGGCCGATAGATGATGACTGACATTCATCATGATGTTGCATATTCCCCTGCATGACACAATTCTCGTCATCAGGGAGTCTGCGGTTGTCCGCATATCCCGTCCACTTACATCACATTCCAATACAAATGACATTCTGCGCACGTGTCGAGCTCATCCATTCACAATTTCGCCCTGATCAGAGTACGATTTGGATGCTGCGCTGTGCATGTGTGCGCGAGAAGGAAACAAACTAAGAAAGTGAACACAAACAGATAATCATAATGCGCTCACGTTGTGTGTGTTGACAGTCTGGAGCACTGATATAATTGTTTTTAATGTTTTGGCAGATGGCCATCTAGCAAACTGATATAGCCCAACCCCATCCCAACCCGCCTCTTGATTTCATTGTCCATCACAATGTTTCACTTTAGGCATCATCTGATGACAATTTGGTAGACATCGCACCCAAGTCACACATGTACTAAGGCTTAGGTGCTGTTAACACTAGCCTGTTGTTGAGCGAGAACTGTTTTAAAGTGAAAACCATCCTCGTTTATACTGCCGTTCCTACATACGATTCAGTAAGAAAAAAAATTGCAGCTCACATGACCGTTCAGAAACGCTGGACATGTGTACACAAATGTAAACAGTTATATGCGCATTCAAACTGGTTGTAGATGACAGTTGTTCTGCTTCTATACTATATATCAGGTGAAATAGAGTCAAGAGTAGTATGTCCCAAACCTCAGTATGAATAAACAGTAGAGAGAAATACCCAGATGGTCTTCTGCTTGTGCCGAGGTGTGTGAGTGTGGATCAGATGGACACTATATCCCATGATGCCACAGGAGCTGAGCAATGGTCAAATTAAAAATTAAATCAAATAAGAATAGTGTAAAACTGTAAGACTGAAATCTGTTTATAAATGAAAGTACCAATAAAGGAAATTCAAGTGACTAAATTAAGTTTTTATTAACGTCAGCCTACAGGTTGTTGACCATAATCGCAAATATATAAACTAACTCATGTATCCAGAAACATAACTTGCAAACACTAAATGCAAAATACTTTCTTTATATAGAAAAACCATGAAGGAGTATCACACACACACTATACTACACAAACCATTGGAAATCCCAATAGTCCAACATCTACAAAAGTTCCCAAATCACAAAGTGTCTCTATGGAAACAGTAACCTTTAGCAGTCCACTGTCCAGGGTGTTGAAGTGCGGAGCTGAAGTAAGTCCTTGATATCCTCGAGCAAAAAGTCTCAGTTATGGAAAGAGAAACCTTTTCTGCTCCTTTGTTCTGGGTGTTGAAGTGCTTGATGAAGTCAGTCCTTGAAATCACTGTCATCACAACATATTTACAATGTCCTGTTGACACAGACGCATAGAACCTCCTTAATGAAAACATTGAAGAATATAAAGATATAAAGAATCCTTTTGAGTGAACATAATATAATAATGTTTTTATAGTCATTTAATGATGAGAATAAAAGTTCTGTCACTTCAGACAAAAAGATGATTGTCATTGACGTAACATGTTTATTTAATAATGACATTCTGCTGAAGTGAGAGACTGAAGTGTGTGTTATTGTTCTCTACAGGTTGAACTGGTGTGAGATCACAATCACAGATGAAGGTTGTGTTGCTCTGACTGCACATCAGACTCTAAGAGATTCAGAAGTGAAACTGATCTCTACTGTACTGGAGAATCCTCACTGTAAACTGGAGACACTGAAGTAAGATCATCTCTCTGATAGTCACACACACATGATCACACAACATTCATTCATGTTTATCAGTGTGTACTTTTAAAACATAAATAAATAATACTGTAAACACTCCATTAAATTCAGATGTTTGGCTCGACATCAAGTGATCAGTCAGTGCTTGAAGTTCATGTGTTGAAGCAGAAAAATCAGGCGTGAAAATATGTGAGTGACTTTGACAAGGGCCAGATAGAGATGATAGAGACTGGGTCAGCTCATGTTTAAAACACTTTGACCTGTCAGTGTTCCTCATTCCTGGTGAATGGGCATCAGGGTCAGAGGTGCCCAAGACTTACTGATGAACATGTGGAGTGAAGCCGAGCTTGTGTGATCAGATCAGATGTGAAGAGCGTCTGGAGTTTAAAGTGATGAAAATCTCTATCACATTTCTTTAATATCAGGTGGATGATGGGTTGGTCGGAGGCAGTGTTTATGTTCTGGATAATGTTATGGTTTGAGATCATATCATAATTCTTGTTTTAATGATGTGTGAGTTCATATGTCACTTACTTTCAAGCAGCAATAAAAACCAGCGTTCATGAATACTGAAGTCAAGTACTGCGTGTGCACATTCAGAGCGTGATGTGTTGAGCACTAGAGAAAGAGTGAGATTAAAGGAGTAGTTCAGCTTCAACATCAACATTCTGTCATCATTTACTCACACTGTATGACTTTCTTTCTTCTGCAGAACACAAAAGAAGATATTTTGAAGAATGTTGTTAACAATCCCACATTCACTGACATTGGTTACTACAGAAGTGAATGAGGAGCTGTGCTGTTGTTTTACCAACATTTATCAAAATATCTTCATTTGTGTTCTACAGAAGAAAGAAAGTCATATGAAAGTCATCAGAATGTTGATGTTGAAGGTGAACTACTCCTTTAATATTGTAGCCGATCTCTGTGTCTCTGTCAGCTCGTGTCTCTCGGGGTGCAGCGGTGCTCGTGCGTGTGAACACACAGCAGACAGCGAGTGATGTTACTGGAGGAGTTATTTAGTGTTTCCTGATGAATACTGTCAGTTCAAAAGATCATCTCTATGATAGTCACACATGTACTGATTCTTACAGTCGCAGAAAACATCAAGTGTTTTTAAATCAAAGCAGAATTTATGTGACATAAAAGTTATGAAGTGATCTGATCAGACACAAGCTCCTCTTTGCTGGTTTTGTGTATGAACAGGTTTTCTCCTCTATTCATTATTAAAAACATTGTGTCAGTTACTCTTGTGTGTTTCAATGTTTATTTAATGATGACATCACTGAGGAACATTTGTCAAACCTGACAATC
Source organism: Triplophysa bombifrons (assembly GCA_029783895.1). Taxonomy (NCBI): domain Eukaryota; kingdom Metazoa; phylum Chordata; class Actinopteri; order Cypriniformes; family Nemacheilidae; genus Triplophysa; species Triplophysa bombifrons. The sequence continues at coordinate 849,802 of CM056458.1, forward strand.
ACACTCGGTCACGCAGCAAAAAAACACCTAAATAAAGTGTCTCGTCATTCTTGATCATGAACTCTGGAGCAGTTGACTTGTTGACTTGTTGACTTGCATTCTGACACTTTATTCTGAGCAAATGAAAATGTAAATCTTAGTGATGTCATTTTATAAAACATTATTTTATATAATCATTATTTTATATAGTCATTATATTTATTTAATAATGACATTCTGCTGAAGTGAGAGACTGAAGTGTGTGTTATTGTTCTCTACAGGTTGAGTCAGTGTAAGATCACAGATGAAGGTTGTGTTGCTCTGACTTCAGCTCTGAGATCAAACCCCTCACACCTGAGACATCTGGATCTGTCTGATAATAATGTAGGAGATTCAGGAGTGAAGCTGATCTCTACTGTACTGGAGAATCCTCACTGTAAACTGAAGACACTGAAGTAAGATCATCTCTCTGATAGTCACACATGTACTGATTCTTAGTTCATCATCTTCTATATTCATGTTCATGGGTTGGTTGTGAAGTATTTGAGATGCAGGAATGTCAAAAAAACACAAACACAAAACTTTACATTATAAGTGTATTGTGATTGTCAAAACATTTGATAACTACAATCAACATCATTTTATTACTTTTCAGTTTAGGTGAACTGTCTCTTTAAATTTTGAGGGCAGATCAGACATGGACTTTTAAAACAATGGTTAAGAGATCTTGCCAAAAAGAATAAATCACTGAAATCAGGTGAAATTATGTATTTAAGTATATATATATATATTTTTATTTTAATAGATTAAACACAACCAATAAACAAACTTTAAAAGCCACACAGTTTACTGGGACTTTGTAAAATGCTTAATGTGAAAAGCACTTAACGTACACAAACAACCAGCAGAAAAAAACTCAATTTCTGTCAAATCTTACTTGTAATAAACACAAGCTGCTGTCAACAGAAGGAGTTGTTATTCCACAGATAAAGTGAATAATGTCACGTTAAGTGTTTTCTCCTCCATAGAAGTCCATTATAAGGAAACAGTTTAATGTGGGACATTCACACACACTTAACATGAAACTTTACTTGTTGTGTTTGTATTCTGAGCTCATCAGATCATCTGCACATGAAAAACTTTATTTACAGAAGCGCTCGGATCTGTCAACACTAACTCTCGTCTTCTTTCATTTGATTGGTCACCTCACTTATTTTGACATTGAGGAGCGCTGTTAGACCACTGAGACGTTATCAAATGTTTGCAGCATTAAATACACTTCGGCTTTTACACAATTATTACACACATTTGATGACACACTATAGAAACAATGGTGCGTACGGTCCTGTGTAAGAAAACAGATGTGTGGTGTGAGAGCGTGAGAACAGCATTTTAATGATGAGGTGAAGATTTAACATGATGATGAATGTTGTTCAGTGTAATATGTGTTTCATTCATGACATTCTGCTGAAGTGAGAGACTGAAGTGTGTGTTATTGTTCTCTACAGGTTGTGTCAGTGTAAGATCACAGATGAAGGTTGTGTTGCTCTGACTTCAGCTCTGAGATCAAACCCCTCACACCTGAGACATCTGGATCTGTCTTATAATAATGTAGGAGATTCAGTAAAGAAGATTCTCTATGAGCTGAGAGATGATCCACATTATAAACTAGAGACAGTGAGGTTAGTAGAGCTCATTTAAATAAATGTTTCAACAGTTCAACAACTATAAAAACTTACTCAAATAAATATAAATGACTGTGGTGCTGTTATATGATCAGTGTTTCTGTTTTAAGACATTTCTCATTAATATTTCCTTATAAATTGTCTGTTAAAATCTTTCTACCCATCTCTACTCCTCTGACTAGTTTTTGTCAAAATACAAATATTACTTAGTTTAATCAAACTTCATGTGTCTTTCTTTCTGAGATTTTAGTCCAACTGAAAACAGAAACAATATTTTTCAAAACAGTTTGTGGAGCGCATATGAGTTGTGAATAATAAAACACAAGAGTAAATGTGAAGTGTACAGATGAACACACTTGATGTTTTATAAGTGCAGCACAATAAGAATTCAATTCAATGAGTGTGATGAAGAGTCTGTTCACTTCAGGATTTAATACTGTCATCTTACTCTTCTTAAACATATGATTATTATTGATGTGGAGCTTTATTCTTTTATTTCCTGCTGTTTGTTTGATGGATGTTCACCTCAGTGTTTGTGCACACATGGGTAGATGTTTTTATTTGATGCTCTTGATCATTATTATTGATCAAATCATCATCATCATCATCACACGTGTGCAGTGAGTGAAAGTCTTGAGTGCTTCAGACACTGCAGAATACTGACAGACTGTAGAAATAACAACACACAATATATACACAAAAGATCTACACAATAAAGTGACAGATGACACATATAATACAGGTTATAAATTCAACAGAGGAAGATTAAAGTGAGTTTATTATTGTTGATAAGTGTAGTGATGATACATTACTTCTGTCTTTGTGTTTCTCTTTTAGGACTTACAGGTGATGACAGTAATGTGTGTGTTTAAAGGTGTGTGTGTGTGATGTTCAGTATCATCTGATGGACAATAAGAAGACGACACTATAGTGACATCACAGACACACAATCAACACAGACTGAAGACACAATAACACCTCACACTGATAACACTGTTTGAAAACAATCATTCACACATTCAGTTTCATAATCCTGTGATAGTCTTGATGAAGTGACTGAAAAACTTCTTCAACAAAAGAAAATGATGTTACACAATATTGTCAGGACAGTAAACACACACAAATGTTGTGTAAACTCCAGTAGATGTGAATCAAATAGAGCAAATCTAGTGTGTGTGTTCAGAGATGTACAGTAAAGATCATCATGTGTGTGACTCACTTTATCAACCAATAAAACAAATGAATTTAAGCGTCACAACATCTGAAGAAGGATCAGAAATAGAAAGAGATTCACATGAACATGTTATTAAAGGGATACTTCACCCAAAAATGAAAACTCTGTCATCAATCACAAAATGTTAATTAAATGTCTTTATTCTGTTGAACATGAAGATATTTGAAAGAATGTGACTGTAATTTTTCCTACATTAGTAGTCAATGGTGCCCAAGAACTGATAGTTGCTAACAACAAAACATCTCTCTTTGTGTTCAACAGAATAAAGACATTTGTACAGGTTTTGAGGGCGAGTAAATGACAGAATTGTTATCAGATTTTCTGTCCAAACCATAAAACTGACATTATCAGAGATGGATCATCACTTCAGAACAGAAGTATATTTACAGATGACACAAATGACATAGTCTACAGTTAAATTAAACAATTCTATTGATTGTGTATATTGTGTATGTATTGTATACTCTATATGCATCTGTATGTATTTCTATCATTTATATCATCAGATTGTTTTCATATAAATTGTTAAAACATTGTCAATGTCATGTTTAATATAATAAAACTGTGTCTTTTATTAGTTGAGAGAATTAAATGCATTTACCATTGATAAATCTAAACATGTGGGAGAGCTTATGGTTAGAATATAAAAGCATGAAATTGTAAATAATGTAGAATTATAATGCATGTAGAATTAACCGTTTGAGATCTCACATGAGAGAGAGAGAGAGCGACAAACACTGCACTATACTTTGGTCTGAAAAGCTTACTGGAATAATTGAAGATTTTCTAAAAGAGCTAAAGTGATGCTTAAAAGTATAAAATCTGTCCAGTCTTGCTAAAGAAAAAACTGATCATAAGCGTGGACTCATGTATATTGCCTTTCGGGGCATGAACATTTTCCATACATCAAAAATTTCATGGGTCTCTAATAACTGGATTAAGCGTTTGCGTGATGTTATATGTGGTTTAGCATAGTTCCTATCTAAGATGTGCTCGGTACAGTTAAAATCTCCACCTAAAATAAATAAATCTGCTGAACTGCAGTTAGAACTCTACTAAGAGTATCAAAAAAACAATTCTTTCACTTCCATTAGTTGGTACATAGACACACATAAAAACAAATTGAGCTCTTATTTTTAAGACCTTTCACAATTTATTAGTTTGATGAGAAACTGGAGAACAGGATTGCAACCCCTCCACTAACTGATGATAAGTGACTTAAAACGGGCAAACCATCATAATCTTTTGGCCAATCAGAAGCATTCAAAGCTTCACTAGGGGTGCTTCTCAATATCCCTCCTCGTCTCCTCGCTCCTCTATCCTCCATCCTATGACCCGGAAACCGATCGAGCTCAGCCATATTGAAGGACATCTCAATTCTCTAGTTGCACCGGGAGGAGTCGAGGATCGAGGAGGGAGGAGGCTTCCTGAGGAGTCATGAGCGAGGATACACAGGTGTATCCTATGCGGAAGTTTTTTGTTGCCTAAACGTGACGCACGTATAAATTCTCCTCCCACTTCACATCTGCTCCAAGTGCTAACCATGGTAGAACATTCAAACACACATAAATGTGAGTATTAATCCTAAAGTTATTGTAACTGTGTGTTCTTTTTTTGACAGTGCCTTTAATTTCGATGTATAAAGTTTTCTTTTCAGCACAGTTTTAATTATTTTATTATAATCATTATTGTTTACATGTACAAAACACAATATACGTGAAATCACAACAACAATAATTCATTCATAATAACTGGTAATAAAATAAGAACAAATGTGGTATTTTGTGGAGGTTGAAATGGTTACAATATAAATAATTATATCTTATGTTCAAGAATCCCAATGTTCAAGCTAAATCCAGCGGTGTAGAGTCATCATTAGTGGACGACGCTTTGAAGTGACGTTAAAGAGTCAGTATATATCATTTCACTTGCTTCGATTCCTCCGTCCTTGAGTCTTTTCCTCGCTTCCTTCTCTCGCATCCTGAAGAGGTGGAGCTAAGACACGAGGAAAGGAAACGAGGACGCACAAATAAGAAATGAGAAGCACCCTATGAGTTTCCTGAAACAAATAAAACATCAACTTTCTTCTGTTTCATAGTTTCAAACCACTGAAACCTTTTCCTGTTCTCTCTAGCCCCATTTATGTTAAGAGAGGCAAAAGAAGAATCTCATAAAAGAGGAGAAAATAACCATAAATAACCCATAAGTAGGTAGAAGCTGAGTATTTGCTTTAAGTCCTGTCTGAGCATTCAACTTAGTGAGGATTTAACTCAAGCGATACACTTCACGATGTGTAAAACAACATTCGCTCTTAAAAGCCTTTGCTTTTTCAATCGACTGAAACACATTAGTAAAATATTCTTCAATATGAAGTTTCCTTGAATTCTTTGTCACTTTACGAAAGGACCTAATATCACTTGTATTATAAACAGAGTCGGCAACAGAACAGATCTACTGGAGGGGCAGTGGGTCATGGGCAGGGGGGCAGTGGGTCATCGGCAGGGGGGACAGTGGGTCATCGGCAGGGGGGCAGTGGGTCATGGGCAGGGGGGCAGTGGGTCATCGGCAGGGGGGCAGTGTGTCATCTGCAGGGGGGCAGTGGGTCATGGGCAGGGGGGCAGTGGGTCATCGGCAGGGGGGCAGTGGGTCATCGGCAGGGGGGCAGTGGGTCATGGGCAGGGGGGCAGTGGGTCATGGGCAGGGGGACAGTGGGTCATCGGCAGGGGGGACAGTGGGTCATCGGCAGGGGGGCAGTGGGTCATGGGCAGGGGGGCAGTGGGTCATCGGCAGGGGGGCAGTGTGTCATCGGCAGGGGGGCAGTGGGTCATGGGCAGGGGGGCAGTGGGTCATCGGCAGGGGGGCAGTTGTTCATCGGCAGGGGGGCAGTGGGTCATCGGCAGGGGGGCAGTGGTTCATCGGCAGGGGGGCAGTGGGTCATGGGCAGGGGGGCAGTGGGTCATCGGCAGGGGGGCAGTTGTTCATCGGCAGGGGGCAGTGGGTCATTGGCAGGGGGGCAGTTGTTCATCGGCAGGGGGGCAGTGGGTCATGGGCAGGGGTGAAGTGGGTCATCGGCAGGGGGGGCAGTGGGTCATGGGCAGGTGTGAAGTGGGTCATCGGCAGGGGGGCAGTGGTTCATCGGCAGGGGGGCAGTGGGTCATGGGCAGGGGGGCAGTGGGTCATCGGCAGGGGGGCAGTGGTTGATCGGCAGGGGGGGCATAGGGTCATCGGCGGGGGAGCACTGCCATTTGAGAAATATTTTGACGCAGTGGCGACATCATAGTCCAACACAGCAGAAATGTTTTTAAAAAACGAAACAATTTAATTTCATTATTATGAATTATTTTCTAATTTTATTTATTCTTGTTGTTGTTAATTTCCATATCATGTCACTCAGTCAGGCTATGTGGTAGCCCTATGCACACAGTTTACTCAGTCACATACAACGGAGGGCCGTTGTGGAGGCTAAACGCTAATAAATGCAGTTTGACCATCTCTGACATGTGTTACTCTTTTGTTAATCCGCCTCTCCGATCGCAGATAATGTTGCTGTAACAGTTTGCTCTTGTCCATTTCTCACAATGATGAGGCGACAAAGTTATTTTGAAGCACGTTGTTTTATCTCGTCAATGAAACCTCCATCCATCACTTTACCATTTGACAATCACTTGTACTCCCGGTGTCTCACGAACTGATAAAGAAAACAACAAAACCTCTAAAGTAGCATACTCTTCTTTTCTCTGTCTGCTACTTTTCTCTGACACGTGTGAACACCCCGCACCTGCACTACTTTCCCATCATTCAGTACGGCCAGGACTACAAACCCCATGCTTCTTAAAGGGACAATGCCCATATTCCCGCAACAGTAACTACTGGATAAGACCACATCCAAAAACACTTCATGGTGTTTGACGAGACGAAAATGACATAATTAAAATCATCGTGGCCAAAGTTTAAAGACAAATCTAAATCATCCAAATGATCCTGCAGAATCATATAAACACATCTCCTAAAACATACAACATGTTACAAAAGCGGCAATTTACACCCAGTTGTGATCATCTGTATCTGTGACACCAATCTACCATCTCACAAGCATTAGACAGTTTTCATGATCATCTTTCCTACCACCAATGGCGGCTCCTGACAAATTTCTCAGTTGGGCAACATTTGCGATTATGGCTAAAATGACCCGTTTAATGGGTCAAATTATAATAAATAAAAGTCAGATAGCTAACTTGACAGTGTAACATTGCATTGTTTAATTTGGTTTTCCTGTTCAACCACTAGATGGCGACACCATGCATGAATGATACAGTGTTTTGTAAAGCTTTATCAATTTAAATGTCTCAAATACAATAAACTTGGTTCCATAATAAAACACTTCCACTGTGGCCTTCAACACATACATTGTCATCTACTAGTTGAATCACTGTTAGCACAATCTACAATTTATAGCCATCAAAATCAAAACACATTATAATATCATCAAAACTGTAATTAATTCAATCTTTCCAGAACATATTCAGTATATATTTGTCTGGCAACATGCAATCAATACAAATATTTACAATTCAACATTTGGAGAGCACAACATAACACAGCTCACCATTTAAAACTCCTTTTGTTATCCTGGACACCTAAAAACTGGAAAAGTGTCTGCAGCCAATCAACTTACACTCTCAGACTGTCACACTCAGACACCTTCGCTCCCCGTGACGTCACTTACAGTCACACTCTACGCACGGCTTGCATTTGCATTTTGCACTCGTAGCACAAGCACGTGTTGGATTGAGAACATTATGCGGCCTTAAGTTTAAATGTATTGTCCATGTGTGATAGTATATAATATACAGTATACAAAATGTTGTCGGTCTATATATGCTGAGTACTTGTTTACACAAAGAGTTGGTGTAGGTGAACTAGCCCTCCATTATATCACTCTGTCTGTCCGTCACTCATTTTAAAACATAAACTAAACTAGATAATTATATGGCTTATATACGCTGAAACACCTGATTAGTTTTCTCTTCCCTGTTTAATTATTTGTGGTGTAAATAAGTTTGTGGAAGTGTTTGATGGTGTTGATATGATATAAACTTACTGACGTCATTTACATTCAAACGGTTTCAGTAAGATTCGCTAGTTAATAAAAACTCTAACTGTACTTCTACAGCATATTTTTTTGTATACATTTACTAAAACATTATTCAATTAAATGTGTATTTGTTAAGTTAATATGGACAGTAAAGAGCTATGTTTTTATTAACTAATGTTAATAAATAAAATGTGTGTATATATTGGTCTCATCGTTTTCTTCTTGCAGATGCACTTTTTTCTAACAGAAACTGGTGCCTCAGTGCACATCATGTTGCACATTTTAGCACTTTAGTTTATGTCTTGTACTGAAACCATCACACACTGAGGAAAATAAAGCTACACTGGGAAGAGCATTTAAAAAAGGTGTTGTTTTCCAAATAAATATGTACAAGTAAAAAATAAGAATAAACTATTATATGTAGAAGGTTTATGCTATATACAGCAGAATGAAATATAATTTACATAAAAAAGATGTATATAAAATAGATGGTGTATTATCTGGAGGATATAATTAATATTCCACTCAATTATTATTACACACAGATTTATTTAATTGCACGGTGAGTTATAAACATGTAACTGTTGAAGAGGTAGATGACCTGAGGGAAGAAGCTGTTTTTGTGTCTGCTTGTTGTGGTCTTCAGTGCTCTGTAGCGTCGACCGGCGGCAGCATTATGAAGAGATGATGGCTTGGATGTGAGAGGTCCAGTGTGATCTTCTGAGATATTGTCCTCACTCTGGATATATACATGATTATAGTATAATACAACATTTATTTGAAATATAATATATATATATATATATATATATATATATATATATATATATTAGTCATACTTTATTTAAATGTTAAAATCAAATAATACACAGATATTAACTTTGTTGTAGTTCAGGAGTGATATATTCTCTGGTTTATTTGTGTCGATTGCATGTGATGTCACAGGTGGGTCACTGTGTCTGTCTTTCTCTATATTGTCAGACTCTGATCAATAAATCGGTTTGTGTTGAAGATCCATTTAACAAACGCTTTTATCCAAAGCCACAGATTTCTGGGGGCAATACAGCCACAAGTCATACAGGAGCAATAATACAATATGTGCTCAAACCAAGTTACTATTAAATTCAGTTCAAGTTTATTTATGTAACGCTTTTCATAATGTGCAGTGTTTCAAAGCAACTTTACAGGTTCAAACACAGCATAGTGCATAGTGTTTATAGAACAAGCAAGATCATTCTAATAAATAATATATAATTAATTAAATAAGTAATTATTTATTCTTTTTTTTATTTAGTTTCAACAAAAGCCAGAAGAACACCTGTGGAGAGAAAGAGAGAGGGGGTTATGTGTTTTTTTCATTTGTCTGTCAAGTATTCACAGAAGAGACGGGTTATGAGTAGTTTTATGATTGTTGTGAGAGATGTGGTTGATCAGACTGAGTTAAGAAGAATGATCACCAGGAAGGTCCGAGTTGTGAAGGAGAATGAGCCGGAAAGAGATTTACTGCCCTTATGAGAAGACAGTAAACACCTGGAGTATATAAGATCATTACTTACTCAACAGGCTTGTTCAAGCTATTAGAATTAGATGAAACAATAGCAGAAAAAAATAACTTCTGTCAAAGGAGTAATTTATGGAATTCCCATATCAGTAAAGTAAAAAATAAAAAATATACTATTTTTATATACTATAAAAATAAAGTATAAAGTGATTGAAGTAAAAGGATTAAAAACAAGGTAACACAGAGAGAAGACTGAAAGTCTGGCAGTATTGATTCAATTTGGTGAAGAAAGATGACCAACAATAGTGTGTATCTGAGATATATGAGCTATGAAGCAAGACCACATGTTCCCTCAACCTTTGAGATGTTTTAAGTGTCAAAAATACAGGCATGTGTCGGCAGTATGTGAGGAAATCCAAAATGTGGAAGGTGTGCAGGAGAACATGAATATAGAAAATGGACACAAGACAACAGTACTGTACTTTCACTCATTTAAACTGAACTGATGTGTGTGTTGTAATTAAAAATGTGTAATTATTTATTCATCCTCATGTCATCAAACCTGTATGAGTTTATTTCTTTTTCTAATCAAACAACACAGAACTGCATTGACTTCCACTTATGAACAAAAACAACTCAGACATTTCTCAAAATATCTTCTTTTGTGTTCAACAGATGAAAGACTCACATACAGATTTACAAACACATGCGAGTGAATAAATGGTGAGAGTATTTTTATTTAGAGGTGAACTGTCCCTTTAAGACAATGTGAACACAAATAACTTGAGTATGTCTGCATTAACACTACAGTAGTCTTATTCTACAGAGAGTCGTTTATTTTATATTTAATAAATCAGACTTTGATCTATTTCTATAATATCTAATACTTTAATATCATCAACAGAAATTGAGTTTGTTTGCAGATCTAAAGATCACTTCGTGGGCAGTCGTGGTCTAATGGTTAGAGGGTTGGACTCGTGACCAGAAGGTTGCCGGTTCGATCCTCAGGTCCAGCGGGTAACGATTGTGGTGTCCTTGAGCAAGGCACCTAACCCCTACTTGCTCCCCGGGTGCTGCAGCGATAGCTGCCCACTGCTCTGGGTGTATGTGTGTTCACCACTTGCTGTGCGTGTGTTCACTACTCTCTGGATGGGTTAAAAGCAGAGATAAATTTCGGATATGGGTCACCATATCTGACAAAAACAGGTCACTTTCACTTTCAACTCGACTGTCATCTAGCGGACATTTGTGTTATTACAGCAGTGATTCTCAACCTTCAGTGAACCTTCAGTTTTTAACTGTTTAAACAGGAATAGAGCTTCAAGAGCTCAGTCTGATCATATTATGAATTCTCATCTGAGAGTAATATTAAGAAACATCAGTGAATGCAGCGTTTCTAATTCAAATAATATCCTGTACATCTTATCTACATTCATCTAAAAAAGAAAACTTTTTTTGACCAAAACATTAAACGTCAAGTCGGCAAAGTGTGAAAACAAGAAAAAATATATTATTTAAAATATACCAAACTAACATCATGTTAATAATTGGAGATCAAAACAAATATACAGTAGAGGACACACAAGTTAAACATTTCTTCTCAAAAGTTCTGGTTGTCTCATTGTCTCACAGTTCAGTTCTTGTAAACACGGCAGCAGAGTTTATGACGTCTTGATAGTTTGAGCAAGCCCATAGTGAACATGGAGTTAATGTCAAGAAATGCAAAAGTTCTGCAGCATCTGTTCTTCTCTCACGTCCTATTCTTCCATCAGCCCATGTCTCTTATAGGTGATGTAACAATAAACGTGTCCAGTTTCTCATATCTTAAGTTCTAGTCATCATCTAATCCCCCTCAACAAATCTGCTTCAGCAACATAAACACAAAAGAGTCTTTTACATTTGATATTTACAAATGACTTTAAATATACAACCTCTAAACTAGATCAATCTGCTCATTTTGACATGTTTTCTTTTCTGTGTTTGACATCTGTCATTGTGATATTCTGCTGTATATTATTGTCAGATTGATTGATTAAAGCACAAATGTCTGTCACTATTTTTCTACTTTATAGCAGAATTGATTTGTGTTTTACATGTGAAACTCTGTATCAGAAATGCTTCTGTTAACCTGTCAAACACATGAAAGTGAAACTGAGCTCTGATGAGTGATGGATGTGCTCTCGACAGCAGAACATTTCTCATTCAAACTTCATCCAGATCATGTTTTGTGCCTTTAGGATATTCAGCCGACTGTTGAATCACATGAATACTGATGGTCTTCATTTCTCTCTGGTGACGTGTGCAGGATTTCTCTGTTATTGTGTTCGACTGCACAGATCCATTGGTGCTTAACTTGTTTATATTTGTTACTAATTCCACATGGAGTCCATGAGTTCATCCACAATCTTCTTCCGTCTGCGGAGAGAACGGCTCTTCTTCATCATCGGTCTGATCTGTGTCTGAGAGGATTCCTGAAGCTGGAGCGTCTGATCATAGAACGAGCTGTTGAAACACAACTGTTGTTTGGACCTTCTGAGGCCGTTCTGATGAAGGTGTGATTGTGACATCCAGTCTTTGTCTTCTTCGTTCTTTCATGTTGGTGTGTAGGAACCAGTGAGAACCTCGTCTCCTCTCATCATTCATTACAGTGATGTCGTCGCATCGACCCGTGACATCATCACTGAAAAGAAAGAGACGTAGAAGAAGCGACAGCAACAAACCAGTGAGATGGAGGCTCTTCAGAAGAGTGCGGAAACTCTGGAGGCTAACGCTAAACAGATCTATCTGGCCAGTAGAAAGACTTCTGTGTTTTTCTGTTGATGTTTAAACCTCACGTGTATTTTTTTAAATCTTCTTTATCTGTAATAACAGGTCAGCTGCCCATCATCACACCGCTCCATGAGCTTCAGCTGTGTCTGTCCCAAATCCAACAATCTGATTCAGCTTCAGAAGTTCTGGGAGAAAGTGATTTCTCTGCTGGACACACTGAAGAAAAGGACCTTCACAGGGAGGTTTGGATCGAGGAGCTTGAGGAGATGAAGGAAGAGTTCCTGGAGTCTATAGACACAGCTGAAGAGCTCAACTTTGATGATGATGTTTCTTTCATTTCATGTGATGTTAAATGTCCTTTGAACAGAGATGAACAAAGTTTGAGATGCCTGAAGGCCAACAACATCTTCAGCCTTCAGGCGAGTCAGGCGAACAGATTCTTGGAGATCAATCCTTCATGTCCGTCTAAAGAGTGAGAGAAAGAATATAACAGCGTGAAAGAGAAACTAAAGAAAATAAGAGCAAACACTGTCTGTCCTGCAGCCGTGAAACCATTGATCAGAAAATAAACATGAAATATTCTGACAGCAGTCTTACATCCACTCTGATTGATTTCTTCTTTTACATCTATGTGTCAAACTTTACATTATCAAATCAATATATGTTTGTATTTAAATTCTTAAATAACTTTTGTTTATTATTCTTTTTCTTTGAAAATAAAATCAAACTTTGTTATTCAAACACAACTGGAGTCTATTCCAGTTCCTCCAGATGTGATGATCTCTGTTTACTGCTTTAATTTCAAGAGACGATTAAATAAGAGACTTTATAATTATACACATGATTGAAAAAGTCCATTACACACCAGATGAACTCCTTAAAGCACTTGTTAGTATTTAAGAAACAGTAAATGTATAAACACACACGGTCTGTGTAACGCTTTTCAGTTCTTTTTTCAATCTGCACCATCAAAATGAATCAAATGAAAAGTGGCTTCAAACTTTCATCTTCAATTGTCTTGAGTCCTTCACAAATGGATTATTGTCTCTCAGTTTCATTTTTAATTATACGTCTAAACGCGATTTTTCTATTTTTGTTCTCGTGCTTTCAGCTGGATCTTACCATTATTGCCGGTGTTGGGGGTCGTCTATGGAGTTATGAAAGGCCTATGGTTGATTTGATCATATTTATCTCTCATGTGTAGTACTCGTTTATTAAATATATTTTCAGTAATACTTCTGTCTGTAAACATTGATCTATTAGTCATCGGTTGCCGTTTTGGTTATAGTCAGTAGATGGCTGCGCATCTGTGTGACGTCACTGAAACGATCGGGCATAAGTTGAGTGAATGCACTCGAGAAGTGAAAGTGATGAATAACTTCTTCAGCCTGAATAATGACTTCAAGAGATGAATCGTGTTAGCTTGAGATAATATGAGGGAGTGTCTGGAGACTATTTTTAAGATGTCTGTTTGATTTTAATATATCCGTAAATCCCCGTCCCCCATGACCTCTGACCTGTTACAGTACAGTTTAGCAGCTATATTAATATCTTATGGTAGCTAGCAAACCCTAATGAACTTTAATGTGTCCTTCTCTTTAGGTCGAGACAGATAGTCTTTATTTGGAGGTTGACATAACAAGAAAGATATTTTTTTCTAGACCAATCCGAGCATTTTCAGAGCACACTAATGTGAGACAGGGGGTCATTTGCAGTTTTAGGGACCAGCAAAGAACAACAAATTTTGTCTATGTGTAATGTTCATATCTCCAGGTCCTCCCAGAAAGGCTCACTGTGACCTAAAAGAGAGGCGTAAAACATGTCTCGTAACTACAGGTTGACAGCAGTAAGGTTTCCCTCTGCACCTGAAGGTCATGTGACCATCGAGAGGTTCTCGTCAGAATGGTGTGGGATGAGTCAGAGCTCCTCCGTTCCTAATGTAGTCGAGCAGTAACGTCCACAGCAGGTGGAAAGAACTGAGATGGGATCCGAGAGGTTCGGAGTTGGGCTGCAAAGAGAGCGTCTGGTGCACATTGGATGGGATTGTGTGTGCGTTCCAGGATGAAATGAAATTCTGTAACCCAACCATCATCCAACATTTTGAAGACAGAAGAGACACAGTTCTCCTAAAAAGGGTCATCAATGTCCAAGAAACCATTGTGAACCAAGACACACACAATATATGCTCAATTGAGTAGTTTATACACCAGTGGATTTCAGCTCATTTTCTTTCTTTCTGTTTTTTCTGAGTTTGAATGAAAGGAGGTCTATTGACATCAGTCCTGAAGCTCTCAACATTTACCATATAAGGACCATATACATACAATATAATGCGTTTTACATCATTTATATTTAAATCGTATGGTTTTGTCACATCTTATTTTTGGTGGGGTGGGTTTAAGAAATGTTGACGTATTTTAAACATTTTTATTCATTTTCAACAATTTATTAACAAAAACGAAAATGAAAGAGTGAGAGCAGTACATCACGTGACTCTCTCCTGGCGGCCATTTTACACACCTGTTCAAAACAGGTAAAGTTATCTCGAGTGTTAAAGTCACTTTTTAACTCTGATGGGATCTTTTGAGTTTCTAGTAACATTTTAATCGAGGTAAGTGTCGAGTATTTGATCTTTTACTGATTTGAAAACTGCGTTAATCTTTGCAAGGTAAGATGATCTGCAGCTACAGCTAAAGGTTCAGTGTTCAGCTAACATTAGCACTAAATACACACGAGAACTAAAACTTTGTATTTTAGTTGTTAACGGGTCTCATAGTCTCGTGTGTCGTCGCACTGAAGTGTCGCAGCGCATTAGGCGGAACATCAGCGGGATGAGCAATGAGATCTCTGTCGATGTCTGAAAGCTTCAAAGTTGTCGATTTCCGCGTTTATCTTAAATAACGAGTCGTTGTTGTGCAATAAAATAACTGCTGTGCTTGTACAGAATCTCATCCGAGAAAGAAAATCCAGAAATAATGAATTTTGTGTCATAAACGTCTCGAGGGATTCTCCACAAAATACATGTTGACATCAGAGGAGCTCTGACAGGAATCTGTGATTAAAATACATCTGCGGTGCTGACTCTCTGTATATATGGATCATAACGTTGTGTAGTTTGTGTTCATATCTTAGTTGTTCTTCTGTTGTGAGATGATTTAAATATTTATGTCTTGAAACTGAAGGAAACTTGAGAGCTCAATGTAAACAGCCGCTTTATTGACCACCAACCCCCCAGCAGGTCACGTGACTGAACACTATAGATATCCTCTCAATGCTGATAAATGATGTATAAATTGGGTGAATGAATTTGCCTCGAATAATTTATTTGTTTTTATTAATATTTATTTTATAAATTTGATATTAATATATATTTATTGTGCTTATTTACACACAATTTCACAATAAATCATAATAATGTGTAAATATTTGATTTATCAGATCCATTCAGAGTCAGTGGAGTTGATCAGATTCATCAGTGAAGATCAGACTGATGTGACTGAATGATTCATGGATGATTCACAAACACTCAGGGATGGAGATTATTCTCCAGGATTCAGGTATTTTTATTAAAGTCTGTGTGTAAAACATTTACTTTGCATTTAAATATTAATATGCTTAATTAAATTAAAGCACAATACAATCTAAATATTAATTTTCTATAACAAATGACAAAGAATGAATGAATAATTTACTTAAAATAATAATTGACTTTCTGTTACAGATCAGTTGATCAGAAGAGATCAGACTCATGTGAGATCAGTTGTGTGTCTATGAAGAGTAATGCGTCTATGCATCAACCACTGACATTTAAAGACACTTCACCTGATCAGAGGTACAACAGATCTGTTAAACTATGTAGTTCAGTAATATCAGACAGTCTGATTCAGTCTGATTGTGTTTTTGTGTTTAAGGTGTAGAAATGATCTACAATCTAATGAAAGTGTCTGTCAGTTTCTTATTTTTTACATTATAAGAAAACATTTACATTTGAGAGAGGTGGCACTGGTGCCAAGAAGTCCTACAGTTGGTGGCACCAGAAACACTAAAGCTACATCCAGACGTGTTTAATGCAATTAATAATTGAATGACCAATTAATACAAAGATTGTTTATAGATAAACTCACACACATAAACAAGAATTGATTAATACCATATTTTAAGCAGATATTTAACAACTAAATTGATCATATATAGTGTGACACATGCGTTTATACAGTGTACTTTAACAAGAATACTTGCTCATATGGGAATGTTGACGTCATTTTGTGTTTATATGACCGTTTCAGACTAAGAAGCTGTGAAAGATAACTCAGTTTAGTATTTTGTGCTCTGACTCTCTATATCTTAAACACACGAGTCCTTAAAGCTTTTAGTGATTATTCTTCATGAAAGCTGCATTGATACACATGTTTGGCTTTTATTAATAGAGACTCACAAATAAATGTATATAACGTGATTTAAAACGTGAACTTTTTTTGTTAAAGAGCTTTATTCTGTAGTTTATTCTATAGTTATTTTTCCTGTTTTTTATTTTAGCCGCAGAAATTCTTGTATTCTGCAGCAAAACATATTTATTTTAGTTGCAAGACTGAGCACTTCACTCGTCTGCTCTGTGGGTCCTTCTGCTTCATCATAGCATTAAATACGCCTCTTACACCTGCACATTACGTCTTTTGGGCGGGGGCACTGATAGATAAGTGAATGGTTGAAGGAGGAGAGACGAAATTGAGTGACTGAATGTTCCACAAAAATTATATATGGATCAGTTTGGCAGTCACACTGGTGTCACCATTAAGAAAAAGTGGTCTCACTGGCAGGCGTCCATTAAGTCGAAGTCTATAGTCCTGTGCATTGTTTCACGTTTTAATCTTGTATTGAAAAAATCTTCAAAGTTCCAACATTTCATTAAACATTTCACACAATTTGAACAGGGCGGCGGAGCATCATATATTTTTTTTTTTTATCAAAACATCCTGTGTTAATCATTCTAAAAGTAAAATATCTCTCAAGTATATCCCCATTACATGTTCAGAGCACAACAAGGTGACTAGAAACCTGATGTTGTCCAGTCAAGACTTCTTGTTTCACAGGAGAATAAATATTAGTAACACAAAGCCAAACCCCTTTAATCTTTCATCACAAAGAAGATATTTCTGATGTGCAGCAAAAGATTGTTGAGCTACACACAATAGAAAGAGGATTTAAAAGATGTCACGGTCTTGTCTGCCTCCCGATGTTTTCCTCTGCCCATTTCCCCATGGACTTCACTTCCCACAATCCTTCACTCTCCCTCACCTGTTTCATGTCCGTAATCCCCTCATCACACCAACTGTACAAGACTCACCCTGTTTGCCCCATCGTTGTTCGGTCTCGTCATTATTATTAAATCTATTTATTTGTATTTTTGGCATCCTGTAGGTTCGTGTTGCTGTTATTCTTAAAGTGTATTAGTGTATTAGTATCTGTGGTCCGTGGCATTATGTGACAAAAGGAAATAGTTAAAACAATAAATATTCTCATTTTCAACATCAGGCCAATAATTAAGAAGTTTTAATGGACTGGAGATGTTGTGAATCTGCCTGAAAGAGTGTGATTGAAATGAACAAGAGTTTTTTTGTCAGCAATAACACAGGACACGTTTGGTGCACACAGAGATAAAAAAGTGCTTCATGTCCACAGTTAAATATATCACCAGATCTTCATTGTTGTGGACCAACTTTATACCAGAGGTCCTAGACGTGATGTTCAGATACATGACGTCATGTTTTATATCAAATAAAAACATCTAAACCTGACCTGCTCTGATAGAAATATTATAATGGGTCGTGGTTAGATCTTCCATCAGCACATGGAAGATTCGAAACAAACATCCAAATCATCCAAAAATGAGTCACTGAACACAAAATCAAGATCCTGTCATAGTCATCCCAGTTCACTGATCTGAACACTATAGAACATGAGTGAGATGAACTGAAGAAGAGAGAAAACCAACATTTGAAGAGATTCTGTATGGAGGAATGAACTCAGATGACTTGAGATGTGTTCTCAAACCTCATCAGACATAAAAGACTCAGAGCTGGATTAAATACAAGGGGTCAATAATTCTGGCAAACATGTATTGGAGAAAAACAAGATTTAAAACAAAAAGATCAAAAGGAGAAACGATGCAGATTTATTTTTACAGCCTTCTTTGCTCATATTAACCAAGAGTGACAATATTTCCGCTCATGACTGAATGATTATAGTTTGACATTTTATTTGATGATTTATTTAGTTAAATAGACAAGAAATTGTTAAGACATTTGATCCTCATTTTCAATGATGTTCACAAAGAGAAGATTTATAAACCCAGAAAGACTCTACAGGATGAAAAACAATCAACAATTAAAATTAACAATTTTAGCATTGTAAATATGAAAAGATAACTCTTATCTTAACATAACACTTCTTTTTTGTTGGAATACAGTAATGAATTGAAATGTGTTGTGTGTTATAGATCAGTTGATCAGATGAGATCAGATCCAGAGTTCAGTTGTGTGTCTATGAAGAGTGATGCGTCTATGCCTCATCCATTAAACTTTAAGAGTGGAGATACAAGACCTGATGTCAGGTATAAAACATCAATAAAAGTATATTTATTTTTTGACATTTGATTTGATTTATTTGGTAAGAGAAATGGTTCTTGTGATGTTTTGTTTGCTTCATTATTATTCACGCTAACACAGAAAGAGCATGAACATGAATTCCCTCATACATGACTAATGTATGTCACATGACTAATGTATGTCACATGACTAAACCAGAAAACAGGTTGTAAGAGAAAGTGTTAGCAGCCGTATGAACTAACAGTGATATCTGTGGAGTTTTGAGCTTATCAGCAAACTGAACAAGTTTTATCATTTTATTCTCTTTTATCATTCAAATGTTAGTAAGAAGACGATCAGTTTCAGTTTTCAGTTCAGTTATCAATCTGGACATGTGATGGACATCAACTCTGTTCATTTGAAATCATGTTGAGTAAAACAGCGCTATGTGTAGTGAAGCACATACAAAAGACCTGAACCGCTTTCTGCATGTGACATTCGACCTAAAGTCTATTAACACACAGATCAGAATTATGATTTATTCATAAGTTACTTTCACAACAGTGTAAAAACTGTAGAGTTATTGAAGTAATGAGAAAAAATCACTAATATCAAAGTGTCTGATTCTTGCTTTTCAATCGTCCTGATCAGACCACTCGTAACAGAACCCGCCTGTCAGAAGATGAAGTTTGATCCGTCTGAGAATCAACCACAACACTTCAATGAAGACATGAGTCCTGCTTTCAGGTAAATCACAAGATGAAAGAGTTCCCAGCATACATCATTCAATGAAATAGTTTGTTTAGTGTTGTGATAATAAAATAAAAACAATCATGTTACAAGATTAAAGAAAGTCAAAATGATGAAGGAACATGTTGGTTCTCATGTGTCTCTATTATGTCTCATGTGATTATATGATGGATGTGTTTGTTTTCTGGTTCTTCAACAAGACGAAAACTTTATAAGAAGATATAAAGACGACTGTTTAATATAAAATGATTCATTTGTGTTTAACTGAAGAAGTGATGAACATCTAAGATGACATGAGGAAGAGTAAACTATCAGACATTTATCATTTATGTGTGAACAGTTCTTTGAAACACATTATAAATAAAAGTCATTTATAATCCCTACAGAACAACACTGGTGCAGAAGCACTTCCTGTTTCAACTTTATAGTTTTTCATTATTTCACATAAATAGTTAAACTCTTAAAGACGTTTGTTTAACGTTTCATTTCAGTTTCTGAATGTTCTGTTGGGTGTATTTTATAAACATTTGTTTAGAATAAAAACCCTGAAACAGGAAGTGCTTCTGGACCAGTTTTGTTGACATATTGCAAAATGGTCTATAGATGTGTTCTGTGTCTTATGATAGAAAAATATAAAAGCTAATTTGCTTCAAACATTCACTTCTAACTGGAATAATCTATTATTTTACAGCCATGACTCTAAACCTCCTGAAGTCTTGAGAACATTTAAATCAAACCTGAGGAAGAAGTTTGAGTGTTTGTGTGAAGGAACATTAGATGAGAGAAACCCAACACTGCTGAATGAGATCTACACAGAGCTCTACATCACAGAGAGTGAAAGTGGAGAGATCAGTAATGAACATGAGGTGAGACAGATTGAGACACAATCCAGGAGAACAGCAACAGAGGACACACCAATCAAATGCAATGACATCTTTAAAGCTTTACCTGCACAAGACAAACCCATCAGACGTGTGCTGACAAAGGGAGTCGCTGGCATTGGAAAAACAGTCTCTGTGCAGAAGTTCATTCTGGACTGGGCTGAAGGGAAAGAGAATCAGGACGTCCACCTCATATTTCCACTTCCTTTCAGAGAGATCAATCTGATGAAGAACCAAACACTCAGTCTTTTACATCTTCTTCATCTTTTCTTCCCAGAGACAAAAGAAATGGAAATCTCCAGCGGTGAATATAAAGTGTTGTTCATCTTTGATGGTTTGGATGAGTGTCGTGTGTCTCTGGATTTTCACAGCAGTGTGAGGTTGTGTGATGTCAGTGAATCAGCCTCAGTGGACGTTATGCTGACAAACCTCATGAAGGGGAATCTGCTTCCCTCTGCTCTCATCTGGATCACCTCCAGACCAGCAGCAGCTGATCTCATCCCCTCTGAGTGTGTTGATCGAGTCACAGAGGTACGAGGCTTCACTGACAAACAGAAGGAGGAATACTTCAGCAAGAGAATCAGTGATGAGAGTCTGAACAACAGAATCATCTCACACCTGAAGTCATCCAGGAGCCTCTACATCATGTGTCACATCCCAGTGTTCTGCTGGATTTCAGCCACTGTTCTAGAGAGAATGTTGAGTGAAGCAGAGAGTGAAGGAGAGATCCCCAAGACTCTCACTCAAATGTACACACACTTCCTGATCATTCAGACAAACATCAAACATCAGAAGGACTATGAGAAGAAAGTGAAGAATGATGAAGACATGATCTTCAAACTGGCCAAACTGGCTTTTGAGCAGCTTGTGAAAGGGAACCTGATCTTCTATGATGAGGACCTGAGAGAGTGTGGCATTGATGTAGCAGAAGCATCAGTGTACTCAGGATTGTGCACTCATATCTTCAGAGAGGAGTTTGGCTTGTATCAGGGGAAAGTTTACTGCTTTGTTCATCTGAGCGTCCAGGAACATCTCGCAGCTCTTTATGCTCACATCTCCATCACAAACAACAAGAGAAATGTGTTTAATAAAACTAGAAAATCACCTCAAGTAGAGACGTCAATATCTCAGCTGCATCAGAGAGCTGTAGACGAGTCTCTACGGAGTAAAAATGGACATCTGGATCTTTTTCTTCGTTTTCTTCTGGGTTTGTCTCTGGAGTCTAATCAGAATCTTCTAGGAGGTTTGATGACACAGACAGTAAGACGCTCTCACAGCAATGAGAAAACAGTCGAGTATATCAAGAAGAAGATCAGGAGCACTCACTCTCCAGAGAAATCCATCAATCTGTTTCACTGTCTGAATGAACTGGGTGATGGTTCACTAGTGGAGGAAATCCGACATCATCTGAAATCTGGAACATTAAGTCAAACCAAACTGTCTTCATCTCAGTGGTCAGCTGTAGCTTTTGTGTTGTTGACATCAGAACACGAGCTGAAGGAGTTTAAACTGAGTGATTTTGTTAGTGTAGGAAACAAAGCTGAAGTTCAAAAGGTTATTAAGAATCTCCTGCCTGTGATTTATGAATCCAGTTCAGTTCAGTAAGTGTGAACAGTCTCTTCACTCTTTAAACATTATTCATGAAGAAAAGTCTCACAGATCTTCAGTACTGCAGATGTCAAACATAGTTTAGTGTTCAGTGTTTTCACAAGACTTTTCTTTATTTCTCTACAGGTTGTGTGATTGTAAGATCAAAGATGAAGGTTGTGTTTCTAAAACTTCAGCTCAGAGATCAAACCACTCACACCTGAGACATCTGGATCTGTCTGGGGTTCATCTGAGAGATTCAGGAGTGAAGCTGATCTCTACTGTACTGGAGAATCCTCACTGTAAACCAGAGAAAATAGAGTAAGATCATCTCTCTGATAGTCACACATGTACTGTATTAGCAGAGGTGGGGAGAAGTCACATATGGTCAAGTCTCAAGTCAAATCTCATGTCACAGTTTAGACATATCAAGCAAGTCAAGTCGAGTCCTGATAAGTATCAAGTCGCAGTACTAAAATAAACAGAGGTTAATTTTTTCGATACATGTTTATTTTTGCGCAGATCAATTGTAAATATAACAAGCAGCAATCATCGGGTTCGAGCAGACTTAGGCGACTAAGGTCGACTGCCTTCGCAGACTACGCTCAGGAATCGCACCATAACACATCCACTACGGATGACATTCTCCCACATCAAGTTAAATACAGAAATGGCCAGCAACGGTTAATACAGTCCAAGCATGCTAACAGTCAAATCCAAAAACAGGTGTAAAGTGATAATACCTACGGGACGAGTGAAAGTAACCAATTGTCAAGTCTCTACGATGTTCTGTTGCCGAGATATGGATCCTGCTATACGGTTGTTAAGCTAACTTGTTTGGTTGCGGCATGGCACCTGCCAATTGATCGCACACTAAACCACAATTGAATCGAAGCAAGCCCCGTGCCTCTACAATGTTCTAATGCAGAGATGCAGGTCTATCTTAATGGTTGATATGGTAATATGTTTTGTTGCTATGGGCGTGGCTTGTCACTTGTCATATTATGAGACGTGTATCCATGAGTTAAACGAACCAACCCCTGTGTCTCTACGATATTCTACTGCAGAGATGTAGGTCTGGCTAGGCTGTTGGTAAAATAATCTGTTTGGTTGCTATGGGCGTGGCTTGTCACCTGTCATATTTTGAAACACGTATCCATTAATAAAACGAAAAAAACTCCTGTGTCTCTATGACATTCTATTGCAGAGATATATGTGCTTTTGTTAATACAATGCACATTCTTCAAATTAGCTTCTTTTGTGTTCTAAAGATTTAATATTGATTTAAAAAAATAAGACCACCTTAAATTGATACATTGATTCACATTCATGGTCTTCAACAATATTCCAGAAGGCTGTGCCATTTAAATGATGCTTATTTGGTACACACAAATATATATCATTTCTCCACCATTTGAATCTTTGATTAGAACTTCAGGAAGTCATGTTTACCATGTCTAAATGCCTAAATGCATTTAGTTAATGCCATGTGACTGGCTGAGTAGCAACTTAGGTTTACATGCAATTAAACTGGTGTACCTAATAAAGGTGTGTTATGTGAAGCAATACAGCATCTTACAAATATGGAGCAACGTTTAATGTTTAACACATTTAACACTGTTGTCCTGTGAGAGTATAGCATACAACACAAACACACACACACATACAAAAGCTTACAGTCACACAGTGCACATGCACGAATCACAGGCACACAAAAACATTTTTTGGTGCCAAGAATCATTTGCAAATGTTAGGACTGACTGCACATATAAAAAAAATTCCTGCATCATATCTATGTACTGTTTGTGCTGCTGTAACAACCTCACATTGACTTTTAATATAATAGCACAACAAGTTAATATGGCAAATATCTTCCTTACCAGAAAAACTGTGTTGTTTTAAAAGCAAAACATCAAGTTAACTACATGATGAATTCAAAAACTTCTATTAAACATGCACATTGCACATCAAGTAGCTTTCGTATGATCAAAGCAGATTTCACCTTTTTGACTGTTATGAAGGCATGCCTCTTCCAATGACCATCACATTTTGCCAGCTTGTTAAGTGTCATAAGATGTACAATAGAACTTAATGGAAAGTCAGTTGGATTATTTATTAAGGAGCAGCGAGCTTTCAGGTAGACTTTTGAGGTCAATATGATAAACAACCCTGTTATGGTCACACAAATAAAAAGGTTCAACATGTCTTTGATAAATATTTATCTAGAGAGTCCAGAGAATTGTACTGTGGTGAAAATTTTGAAATTGCATGAAAGACCTAAAATTAGTATGCTAAAGTACGTCTTTAACATCATCACCGATTACTTGCGAACCATTTGATTGACATCAATGGATCAAGAGGAAAAGTTGTTCAGAATGAGGAGAACTATCATATGATATCATCAGTTTGTGTAAATGACAAATGTCACGTAATACACAATTGTTTAAGCAAAGAAATACACCTCAATTTTACCATTTTTACTGTTATAGCGCCACCTAGTGTCCAAACGCCACGTTCTCTTGTATGTGACCTCGGAGTGATGGTATACACATATTTCCCGAGCCCCATGATGATATGTTTAGCCGTTCTGGATTTATGGCCATTTAAATGTGATCGGCTCCTCCGATTTTATTATTTTGGCGTCCCTAAGTGACCGTGAAAGGAAATTTCTACTTTTTTTCGATGATTATTTACAATCACTTTCCACAGAAGTCATCTGCATTGTTTTGTTTCCGATCGGTCGCAAAACCAACGACTAGTTCGCGAAAGTAGGTTTTGGACATCATCAGCGATAACTCACGAACCGTTCGATTGACAGAAGTGGTTCAAGAGGCAAAGTTGCTCGGAAAAAGGAGTCCTATTATATGATATAAAATGTCACGTGATACACAGTTATTCATGCCCTCCAAAAGCGTTATTACGCCCCCAGGTGGCCGTATAAGTTCATGCTTCTTACAGACCTTCAGGACCATGAGACGAATAAGCCTAGAGAGTGTCGTTTTGATCAGCCTTTGTTAACCCGGTGTAATGAGTGCTCAAACTTCATCGGCCGATGGCGGACATGTTTTTTGAGATACACCAATGTCCTTTTTGATAGTCATGGGACATGACACAAAGACACAACATACCACTCAATAAGTCAATCGGGCAAACTGTTGCCTAGTTATAGCCATTTATGAGTTGATTCCTATTATAGCGCCACCTAGTGGCGGATCGGCACTTATTTTTTAATGTCACCTCAGACCGAGGGTCTACGTATATGTACCAAGCCCCATGATTATATCTCAAACGGTTCACGAGTTATGGCCGTTTTAGCTAAATATGCCACTTCCGGTTTGGACGTTTTAGCGCCAACTAGCGGCCGTGAATGGAAAATTCAAGTTTTTTTCGATAATTATTCATATTTACACTCTACAGAATCCATCAGCGTTGGTTTGGTTCCGATAGGGCAAAAATCCAGGGACTAGTTCATTTTTTATTTTTTTTATAAAATGCAAATTAGCGAAAAAATTTGCATACCGGAAATGAAATCGGAGATAAACGTTTTTCAAGTTTTTAGCCAATGATTACACTGATATAAGAAACTTGGGTGTGCCACAAACGGTTTAGGAGTAACGAGCGAAAACGCGCTTTTCTTCGCTGTAGCGCCACCTATGGGTCGATTTGGCTGGTTCCGAGTATCTGAGTAGCGACAAGGACTACTACCATCTGACCGAGTGTCAACTCTGTCGGCCTTACTGTTTGGGCTGCACGATCAGTTTTATGGCAGAATAATAATAATAAGAAGAAGAAGAATAAAAATCTTAACAAATACAATAGGTTTCTAGCCCTTCGGGCTCGAACCCTAATAAAACATACAAATACAATAGGTTTCTAGCCCTTCGGGCTCGAACCCTAATTAATTTTAAGTGATGATCACTTGTCTATGTATGTGCTCAAAGTTTAGTTCCAGCAGTCACACATTTTCATGTTTACATAGACACAGAAATTGAAATTCTTGTATCTGACAGAATGTAAGACTTAAGCATTAATACAGGCTATGAAGTTTGTAAACTATATATTGTGACTGAATATCTGTCTATTATATGTTATATAATATTGTGGGCAATCGTGGCCTAATGGTAAGAGAGTCGGACTCGTGACCAGAAGGTTGCCGGTTCGATCCTCAGGGCCGGCAGGTAACGATTGTGGTGCCCTTGAGCAAGGCACCTAACCCCTACATGCTCCCCGGGTGTACGTGTGTACACCACTTGCTGTGTGTGTGCTCACAAATCACTGGATGGGTTAAATGCAGAGGTCACATTTCGGGTATGGGTCACCATACCTGACGAATCGGTACCTGACTTTCACCTTCACCTTTCATAAATATGATGCTGTAATACTTGTACATTATAGGTCACAGTTAGGAATTTACATCTAGTGATGAGAATCTTGGATCATTTTATTGACTTAGATCTTGAATCTTGTTAATCAAAATAAACGGATCTTTTTCATTTCTGCAGAATATAAATAAAGTGTATGTTAATATAGCCCAGTGATGAAGTGATGATGTTTAATCGTCATCTCTGCGGTCGACGTGCAATATGCACATTTAATATATAATCTGAGAATATTTGTTTTCTACTTGAACTGGTTTCATTATTTTACAGCACAAAACATTTTGTTGTTATTGTGAATGCACACAAAACATTTTAGACACTTATAAGATTTGAACGATGAAATTATTGAAAGATTTTAAAGAGTTCAAAACGCAAGTCCTGAAGATTGTGACTCGAGTCAGACCCGAGTCAAGTCATGTGAGTCGAGTCCCCAATGTCAGTGTATTAGTATTACTAGCTTTGTATTAACATCTATTGTATTATTGCTCATGTATGACATGTGACTTTATTGCTCCCTGAACTCTCTGTAAGTCTCTTTGGATAAAAGCTTCTCCTAAATGACTAAATGTTAATGTACTGATTCTTAGTTAATCATGTTCCACAGTCGTGTAAAAAAACATTTCAAAACTATTTTCAGTTTTTATAGGTAGATAAGTACATTTTTTATTTTTGGACTGTGCTCTGCGAACCGACCTCACACCCTGGCGAGGTGTGAGGTCGTACACATACGACAGCTGTCACCACTCTCAAACCGACAGTGCGTGCCATTGTCCCGGCAGGCAGGTAAAAAGGCGGAGCCAACCTTCCCTCCGGGGACCCCCCGCGACAGATGGTTAGCTCCGCCAGCCGACGAACCACCCCCCGTGGGAATAATGAAGCAGACTGTTCCCTTGGTCACCCTGTCACAGTCCCTGGGAGCTCGAGAGCGTACCATCAACAAGCACCTTCACAAGCTGCCGTTCAGATGCTCACGCAGACACGCATCCTGACATCTATCAGGTGTCAGGATTGGTTCGTGGCAATCGACCTGAAGGACGCTTACTTTCATGTCTTGATCCCCTCGACACCGGCCGTTCCCACGGTTGGGCATATCAAGGGGTGGGCATATCAGTACAGAGTCCTCCCTTCCGGTCTGTCCCTGTCTCCACAGATCTTCACACAGATCGTGGAAGCCGCCCTTTCTCCCCTTCGGAAAAAAGGTGTGCGTGTACTAAACTATCTCGACGACTGGCTCATCTTGGCACACTCGTGAAATCTGTTGTGTACACAGAGGGACCTGATGCTCCGGCATCTAGATCGATTGGGATTTCAGGTCAACCGAGTAAAGAGCAAACTCTCCCCAGTGCAGAGCAGCCTCTTTCTCGGTATGGAACTAAACTCTGTGACCATGACAGCGCACCTGTCCGCAGAATGCGCCCAGTCAGTGTTGAACTGCATGGAACACTTCAGGCAGTCGGCGGTCCCCCTGAAACAATTCAGAGGCTCTTGGGACACATGGCGTCCTCCGCGGGGGTAATACCCTTGGAGTGATGCACATGAAACCGCTTCAACACTGGCTACAGAGTCAAGTTCCGAGGACAGCGTGGCACACCGGCAGCAGGCGCATGGTGATGAGGCACTGTTGCCGACGCACCCTAACCCCTTGGTCTTCCATGACCTTCCTCCGGGCGGGGGTTCTCCTCGGGCAGGTTACGAGGCACGCCGTGGTGATGACGGACGCTTCGCTGCAGGGTTGAGGTGCAGTGTGCAACGGGCACGCAGTATCGGGGTGCTGGACGGGCCCCCGTCTGCGCTGGTATGTCAAATGACTAGAGTTGTGGGCTGTGCTGCTTGCGCTGAGAAGACTACGGCCTCTTTTGCAGGGTCAGCACGTGTTGGTCCTCCGGGACACCACGACACCCGTAGCGTACATCAATGGCCAGGGTGGCGTACGCTCACGGCAGCTAACACAACTTGCCCGACGCCTCCTCGTGTGGAGTCAGCAGGTGGTCCGTTCCCTGCGGTCCACGCATATCCCAGGCATACTGAACCAGACAGCCGACGTGCTCTCTCGTCAGTATACGCCCTGCAGAGAGTTGCGACTCCACCCACACGCAGGCCAGCTCATTTGGGTGCTGTTCGGACAGGCACAGACAGACCTCTTTGCCTTCCGCGACACCACCCACTGTCTGCTTTGGTACTCCCTGACCGAGGCCCCCCTCGGCACGGATGCCCTGGCAAACAGCTGACTGCCGGACGGGCGGAAGCACACCTTCCCCCCCCCAGGAGCCTCCTTGCACAGACACTGTGCAAGGTCAGGCAAGAGGAGCACCAAGTGTATTGGTTACACCGCACTGGTCTAACCGCACTTGGCTTCAGAGTTGATGCTCTGGACAGCGCCTCCCCCTGAACCATTCCCCTGACATAGGACCTGCTCTCTCAGGGGAAGGAAACGTTCTGGCATCCCAGATCAGACCTCTGGAACACCCATGTCTGGTCTCTAGACGGGACGAGAAGATCCTAAGATGGGTACTCCCCCTCTACGGCAGAGACCATCACCCAGGCTAGGGCCCCATCTACTAGACGGTCACACGCCTCTAGACCAGGCCTCTTCTCGTCCTGGTGTCTCTCTCTCAACGAGAAAGACCCACTGAGGTGCTCGATCAGGATTGTGTTGTCCTTCTTACGAGACTGGAGACTAACATCTCCCCTCCACACTGAAAGTGTATGTAGTCGCTATTGCCACTCATCACGACTCAGTTGATGGAAAGTTTCTAGGGCAACACGACCTGGTCACCAGGTTCCTAACGGGCGCGAGAGGGCGGAATCCACCTCACCTCCGCTCCTTACCCTCTTGGGGCCCTAATGTGGGTCCCAGAGCCCCTCGGAGGTTCCGATCTTCCTCACAGAGTGAGACGGCCCTCCTGACGGCGCTCACTTCCTTCAGGAGGGTAGGGGACCACCGAGCATCCTCCGTGTCCCCGGATTGCCTTAAATTCGGCCCTGGAAACTCTCACGTTATCTTGAGACCCAGACCCGGATACGTGCCCAAGAAGTTCCCACTACTCCCTCCGGGGCCAAGTGGTGAACTTGCAGGCGCTCCCCAGAGGGGAGGAAGACCCAACCCGATCAGTGTTGTGTCCAGTACGCTGGACCGCACACAGAGCTCTGAAGCTCTGACCAGCTCCGTGTCTGTTGGAGGACAGCAGAAGGGGAAGGCTGTCTCCAAACAGAGGCTGGCGCACTGGGTCGTAGACGCTGTTACGACGGCATTCCGATCTCAGAATCTCCTGTGCCCATTGGCAGTGAGGGCTCACTCCACACGGAGTTTTAGCCACCTCCTGGGCACTGGCAGAAGCGCCTCTCTAGCAGACAACTGTAGAGCTGCGGGTTGGGCTACGCCCAAACACCTTCGCAAGGGTGAACAACCTTCGCGTAAACCCGGTGTCAGCCCACGTCCTGCGTGGCGACATGTAGGACTGGCATCCGGGGGGGCGTATGCCTGCGAAAGCACCATCCCACCCTCTAACAGGTTGGGTCAGTGTGCGATCTACCCTTTCTTCTTACCCAAACAAATGGCTAAGAAACTGGTACCTCACCAACCTCCCTTCTTACCCAGACACTGGTTAAGAATAGGCATTCCATCCATCACTAAGCAAGCACCTCCTGGGGGTTGGCTGGGCAGAGCAGCCTTCCCCCTTACGCCGGGATACCATATGACCTATCACACATAGTTCTAACCGGACCTGTGCTATCAGACGCAGTAACACCCCCGCCGTGGGCTGTTCCGTCTGCTACACCCTCATGACAATGGTTCCCACACTTGGTAACCCATGAGATTACCCAGGTGGACCTCCACCTCGCGGTTAACTACCCAGTCTGCACGTTCCATGCGTTCTCCTCCAAGGACGAGACCATATATATATCTCCACCTTATTCCTCCCCACGGGTAGGAGGTGGCCTCTGCAGCGCTTCTCTGATTAAGAGTTGCGCTTTCCCGGTGTAAACCCGAGCCGGACGGCCTCTCGCCTCCGTGAAAGGTTCCCGGTCAGGGCTGTACCCATCTTTCTCCTAGAAAGCTCTGGGACCCCCCGACCTCCACACTAGAAGGTTACAGTTTCACGAAGTTTCGAGCTGACATGCCCAGGCTTGTTACCGTTGCTTCGCTGAGATTGTGACGCGATACAGCGTTGTGGCGTTTTCCATAGGCAACCCCATCTGTCGTTCTCGACACAACGTCGAGAGACCGACAGAAAGGGAACGTCTTGGTTACGTATGTAACCTCAGTTCCCTGATGGAGGGAATGAGACGTTGTGTCCCTTATGCCACAAACACGTATCGTAATCTGCTGCAGTCGTGAGAGGCTCTCAGGCTCTTCAGAACAAGAGGTAAATGAATGCTGCACGCCGGCTTCCTTTTATACCGGACATCCGGGGGCGGAGCCCGGCATGCAAATTTCATTCGCCAAATTTCATTGGCCTTTTCTATAGTAGTCAGAGTTGATTGGTTCTCAAGGGTGAACCCCCATCTGTCGTTTTCGACACAACGTCTCGTTCCCTCCATCAGGGAACTGAGGTTACATACGTAACCAAGACGTTTTCAAATAATGACATTCTTCTGAAGTGAGAGACTGAAGTGTGTGTTATTGTTCTCTACAGGTTGAACTGGTGTGAGATCACAATCACAGATGAAGGTTGTGTTGCTCTGACTTCACATCAGACTCTAGGAGATTCAGAAATGAAGCAGATCTGTGATGTACTGGAGAATCCTCACTGTAAACTGGAGACACTGAAGTAAGATCATCTCTCTGATAGTCACACACACTGATCACACAACATTCATTCATGTTTATCAGTTTGTACTTTTAAAACATAAATCAATAATACTGTAAACACTCCATTAAATTCAGTTGTTTGGCTCGACATCAAGTGATCAGTCAGTGCTTGAGGTTCATGTGTTGAAGCAGAAAAATCAGGCGTGAAAATATCTGAGTGACTTTGACAAGGGCCAGATAGAGATGATAGAGACTGGGTCAGCTCATCTTTAAAACACTTTGACCTGTCAGTGTTCCTCATTCCTGGTGAATGGGCATCAGGGTCAGAGGTGCCCAAGACTTACTGATGAACATGTGGAGTGAAGCCGAGCTTGTGTGATCAGATCAGATGTGAAGAGTGTCTGGAGTTTAAAGTGATGAAAATCTCTATCACATTTCTTTAATATCAGGTGGATGATGGGTTGGTCGGAGGCAGTGTTTATGTTCTGGATAATGTTATGGTTTGAGATCATATCATAATTCTTCTTTTAATGATTTGTGAGTTCATATGTCACTTACTTTCAAGCAGCAATAAAAACAGCGTTCATGAATACTGAAGTCAAGTACTGCGTGTGCACATTCAGAGCGTGATGTGTTGAGCACTACAGAAAGAGTGAGATTAAAGGAGTAGTTCAGCTTCAACATCAACATTCTGTCATCATTTACTCACACTCTTGTCATTTCAGACCTGTATGACTTTCTTTCTACTGCAGAACACAAAAGAAGATATTTTGAAGAATGTTGTTAACAGCCCCACATTCACTGTCATTGGTTACTATAGAAGTGAATGAGGAGCTGTGCTGTTATATTACCAACATTCTTCAAAATATCTTCATTTATGTTCTAGAGAAGAAAGAAAGTCATATGAAAGTCATCAGAATGTTGTTGTTGAAGGTGAACTACTCCTTTAATATTGTAGCCGATCTCTGTGTCTCTGTCAGCTCGTGTCTCTCGGGGTGCAGCGGTGCTCGTGCGTGTGAACACACAGCAGACAGCGAGTGATGTTACTGGAGGAGTTATTTAGTGTTTTCCTCATGAATACTGTCAGTTCAAAAGATCATCTCTCTGATAGTCACACATGTACTGATTCTTACAGTAGCAGAAAACATCAAGTGTTTTTAAAACAAAGCAGAATTTATGGGACATAAAAGTTATGAAGTGATCTGATCAGACGACAAGCTCCTCTTTGCTGGTTTTGTGTATGAACAGGTTTTCTCCTCTATTCATTATTAAAAACATTGTGTCAGGTACTCTTGTGTGTTTCAATGTTTATTTAATGATGACATAACTGAGGAACATTTGTCAAACCTGACAATCACACTCGGTCACGCAGCAAAAAAACACCAAAATAAAGTGTCTCGTCATTCTTGATCATGAACTCTGGAGCAGTTGACTTGTGATAAAAACACAATCTGACCCAACAGACCAACAAAACAGACTGTATGAGAGTGTTTGTGTTGATCTTTAAAGATTCTGAGCGCAACTTTAACATTCAAGCCCATCTGTTATTGTACGTTATTGTGACAGTAAGAAGTGCATCATACAACACATATGTTCTGAAAAAATCATCTGAACAAGTAATAAATTCTGACACTTTATTCTGACCAAATGAAAATGTAAATCTTAGTGATGTCCATCCATCCATCCATCCATCCATCCATCCATCTTCTTCCGCTTATCCGGGGCCGGGTAGCGGGGGCAGCAATCTAAGCAGGGATGCCCAGACTTCCCAGCGTGTCCTAGGTCTTCCCCAAGGTCTTCTCCCGGAGGGACATGCCCCGAACACCCTCCCGGGAAGGCGTCCAAGGGGCATCCGGAAAAGATGCCCGAGCCAGCTCAGCTGGCCCCTTTCGATGTGGAGGAGCAGCGGATCTACTTTGAGCTCCTCCCGAGTGACCGAGCTTCTCACCTTATCTCTAAGGGATCGCCCAGCCACCCTGCAGAGAAAGTTCATTTCGGCCGCCTGTATCCGGGATCTTGTCCTTTCGGTCATGACCCACAGCTCATGACATAGGTGAGGGTAGGAACGTAGATTGACCGGTAAATCGAGAGCTTCGTCTTGCGGCTCAGCTCCTTCTTCACCACGACAGACCGGTACAGCGACTGCATTACTGCAGAAGCTGCACCGATCCGTCTGTCAATCTCCCGTTCCATCCTTCCGTCACTCGTGAACAAGACCCCCAGATACTTGAACTCCTCCACTTGAGGCAGGGACTCTCCACCTACCTGAAGTGAGCAAGCCACCCTTTTCCGACTGAGAACCATGGCCTCAGATTTGGAGGTGCTGATTCTCATACCAGCCGCTTCACACTCGGCTGCAAACCGTCCCAGTGCATGCTGAAGGTCCTGGTCTGATGGAGCCAGCATGACGACATCATCCGCAAAGAGAAGAGATGAAATCATGTGGTCCCCAAACCCGATGCCCTCCGGCTCCTGGCTGCGCCTATAAATTCTGTCCATAAAAATTATGAACAGAACCGGTGACAAAGGGCAGCCCTAGCGGAGTCCAACATGCACCGGAAACAAGTCTGACTTACTGCCGGCAATGCGAACCAAGCTCCTGCTCCGGTCGTACAGGGACCGGATAGCCCTTAGCAAAGGGTCCCGAATCCCATACTCCCGGAGCACCATCCATAAGATGCCGCGAGGGACACAGTCGAATGCCTTCTCCAAATCCACAAAACACATGTGGATTGGTTGGGCAAACTCCCATGAACCCTCCAGCACCCTGGAGAGGGTATAGAGCTGGTCCAGTGTTCCACGGCTGGGACGAAAACCACATTTTTCCTCCTGGATCCGAAGTTCTACCATCGGCCGGATTCTCCTCTCCAGTACCCTGGCATAGACTTTCCCGAGAAGTGTGATCCCCGACAGTTGGAGCACACCCTCCGTTCCCGGGAAAGTCTATGCCAGGGTACTGGAGAGGAGAATCCGGCCGATGGTAGAACCTCGGATCCAGGAGGAACAGTTGGAGCACACCCTCCCTTCCCCCATCTTAAAAAGAGGGACCACCACCCCGGTCTGCCAGTCCAAGGGCACTGTCCCCGACCGCCACGCGGTGCTGCAGAGGCGTGTCAGCCAAGACAGCCCCACAACATCAAGAGACTTGAGGTACTCAGGGCGGATCTCATCCACCCCCGGTGCTCTGCCACCGAGGAGTTTCTTGACTATCTCGGTGACTTCAGCCCGGGTGATGGACGAGTCCGCCTCCAAGCCCTCAGCCTCTGCCTCCTCAATGGAGGACGTGACGGCGGGATTGAGGAGATCCTCGAAGTATTCCTTCCATCGCCCGATGATATCCCCGGTCGAGGTCAACAGCTGCCCCCCTCCACTGTAAACACCGTTGGTAGGGCACTGCTTCCCCCTCCTCAGGCGCCGAACGGTTTGCCAGAATCTCTTCGAGGCCGACCGATAGTCTTTCTCCATGGCCTCACCGAACTCCTCCCAGGCCCGAGTTTTTGCCTCCCCAACCACCTGGGCTGCAGTCCGCTTGGCCTGTCGGTACCTGTCAGCTGCCTCGGGAGTCCCACAAGCCAGCCTGGCCTGATAGGACTCCTGGTTCGGGGATTGCCGCCTCGCATGGCACCGGAGACCTAACGGCCACAGCTCCGAGTGGCCGCGTTGACAATGGAGGTGGAGAACATTAATCAATATCTCCAGACTCCCTCGGGATCTGGTCGAAGCTCTGCCGGAGGTGGAGGTTGAAGATCGCTCTGACAGGGGACTCGGCCAAACGTTCCCAACAGACCCTCACAGTATGTTTGGGACTGCCGAGTCTGTCCAGCTTCCTCCCCCGCCATCGGATCCAACTCACCACCAGGTGGTGATCAGTTGACAGCTCCGCCCCTCTCTTCACCCGAGTGTCCAAGACATACGGCCGTAGGTCAGATGAAACAACCACAAAGTCGATCATCGACCTCCGGCCAAGGGTGTCCTGGTGCCATGTGCACTGATGGACACCCATATGCTTGAACATGGTGTTCGTTATGGCCAAGCTGTAACTAGCACAGAAGTCCAATAACAGAACAACACTCGGGTTCAGATCAGGGGGGCCGTTCCTCCCAATCACGCCCATCCAGGTATCACTGTCGTTGCCCACGTGGGTGTTGAAGTCCCCCAGTAGAACGATGGAGTCCCCAGTCGGGGCTCTTTCCAGCACCCCTCCCAGAGTCTCCAAGAAGGCCGGGTACTCTACACTGCCGTTTGGCCCATAGGCACAAACGACAGTGAGTGACCTATCCCCGACCCGAAGGCGCAGGGAAGCGACCCTCTCGTTCACCGGGGTAAATTCCAACACATGGCGGCTGAGCTGGGGGGCTATAAGCAAACCCACACCAGCCCGCCGCCTTTCACCACGGGCAACTCCAAAGTGGTGAAGGGTCCATCCTCCCTCGAGGAGTGTGGTACCAGAGCCCAAGCTGTGCGTAGAGGTGATCCCGACTATCTCTAGTCGGAATCTCTGAACCTCACGCACAATCTCCGGCTCCTTCCCCGTCAGAGAGGTGACGTTCCATGTCCCTAGAGCTAGATTCCGCGTCCAGGGATCGGGTTGTCGAGGCCCCCCCCTTCGACTGCCCCCCGATCCACTTTGCACTGGCCCTTTACGGTCCCTCCTGCAGGTGGTGGGTCCACGGGAGGGTGGCCCCACGTCGCTCCTTCGGGCTGAGCCCGGCCGGACCCCATGGGGGGGCCCGACCACCAGGCGCTCGCATACGAGCCCCAACACCAGGCCTGGCTCCAGGGTGGGGCCCCGGCTGCGCCATGCCGGGCGACGTCACGGTCCTCCAAATTTTTGGCTTCATAAGGGATTTTGAACCGCTCTTAGTCTGACACGTCGCCTAGGACCTGTTTGCCTTGGGAGACCCTACCAGGGGCATATAGCCCCAGACAACATAGCTCCTAGGGTCTTTCAGGTACTCAAACCCCTCCACCACGGTAAGGTGGCAGTTCAAGGAGGGTAGTGATGTCATTTTATAAAACATTATTATATAGTCATTATTTTAATTTAATAATGACATTCTGCTGATGTGAGAGACTGATGTGTGTGTTATTGTTCTCTACAGGTTGATGAAGTGTAAGATCACAGATGAAGGTTGTGTTGCTCTGACTTCATCTCTGAGATCAAACCCCTCACACCTGAGACATCTGGATCTGTCTGATAATAATGTAGGAGATTCAGGAGTGAAGCTGATCTCTACTGTACTGGAGAATCCTCACTGTAAACTGGAGACACTGAAGTAAGATCATCTCTCTGATAGTCACACATGTACTGATTCTTAGTTCATCATCTTCTATATTCATGTTCATGGGTTGGTTGGGGAGTATTTGAGATGCAGGAATGTCATAAAAACACAAACACAAAACTTTACATTATAAGTGTATTGTGATTGTCAAAACATTTGATAACTACAATCAACATCATTTTATTACTTTTAATTTTAGGTGAACTGTCCCTTTAAATTTTGAGGCAGATCAGACATTGACATTTCAAACAATGGTTAAGAGATCTTGCCTAAAATCACTGAAATCAGGTGAAATTATGTATTTAAGTATATATAAGTATATATTTTAATTTTTATAGATTAAACACAACCAATAAACAAACTTTAAAAGCCACACAGTTTACTGGGACTTTGTAAAATGCTTAATGTGAAAAGCACTTGACGTACCCAAACAACCAGCAGAAAAAAACTCAATTTGTGTCAAATCTTACTTGTAATAAACACAAGCTGCTGTCAACAGAAGGAGTTGTTATTCCACAGATAAAGTGAATAATGTCACGCTAAGTGTTTTCTCCTCCATAGAAGTCCATTATAAGGAAACAGTTTAATGTGGGACATTCACACACGCTTAACATGAAACTTTACTTGTTGTGTTTATATTCTGAGCTCATCAGATCATCTGCACATGAAAAACTTTATTTACAGAAGCGCTCGGCTCTGTCAACACTAACTCTCGTCTTCTTTCATTTGATTGGTCACCTCACTTATTTTGACATTGAGGAGCGCTGTTAGACCACTGAGACGTTATCAAATGTTTGCAGCATTAAATACACTTCAGCTTTTACACAATTATTACACACATTTGATGACACACTATAGAAACAATGGTGCGTACGGTCCTGTGTAAGAAAACAGATGTGTGGTGTGAGAGCGTGAGAACAGCATTTTAATGATGAGGTGAAGATTTAACATGATGATGAATGTTATTCAGTGTAATATGTGTTTCATTCATGACATTCTGCTGAAGTGAGAGACTCAAGTGTGTGTTATTGTTCTCTACAGGTTGATGAAGTGTAAGATCACAGATGAAGGTTGTGTTGCTCTGACTTCAGCTCTGAGATCAAACCCCTCACACCTGAGACATCTGGATCTGTCTGATAATAATGTAGGAGATTCAGGAGTGAAGCTGATCTCTACTGTACTGGAGAATCCTCACTGTAAACTGGAGACTCTGAAGTAAGAAGCTTTAGGTGCTTTTAACACTAGCATGTTGTTTAGCGAAAACAGTGTTATAAAATGAAAATGATCCTCGTTTATACTGCTGTTCCTACGTACATTTCAGAAAGAAAAAAAATTCACGTGACCGTTCAGAAACACTGGACACGCGTACACAAATGTAAACAGTTATATGCGCATTCAAGCTGGTTGTAGATGACAGTTGTTCTGCTTCTATACTATATATCAGGTGAAATAGAGTCAAGAGTAGTATGTCCCAAACCTCAGTATGAATAAACAGTAGAGAGAAATACCCAGATGGTCTTCTGCTTGTGCCGAGGTGTGTGAGTGTGGATCAGATGGACTCTCTATCCCATGATGCCACAGGAGCTGAGCAACGGTCAAATTAAAAATTAAATAAAAATAGTGTAAAACTGTAAGACTGATATCTGTTTATAAATGTAAGTACCAATAAAGGAAATTCATGAGACTAAATGAAGTTTTTATTAACGTCAGCGTACAGGTTGTTGTTCATACATCACAGGTCAGGGAGCATACGGGTCACATGACAATAAAACATGACGGATGCAGTATGTGAGAAATGTATTGGTATACCCCCACACATACTACATAGAACATGAGTTACTGTTTTAACGCTCGATAGGTAGATACTTATTCAGCTTCAGTACGTACTGTCATAGAATGAGATTTCACACACAACTTTGGTTACTAGTCACAGACCGGGGCGGCCAGTACAAAATGAACATGATAGTGAGGAAAAGCAAGAACGTCTTCCTGTGGATAGATGAGGAAATCCATGTTATAAAGCTTGTTTGATTTCATCCGGCGCCAAGCAGACCGATGGACGGATGACATCACAGTACTGAGAGAGAGATTTAAAAGCATACGGCTCATGATTCTCTCTCGTGTTGCTGTAATGTCACCGGCTCCATCAGTGTACGCAGCGCTGCATGAAGTCAAACAAGACTTATAACATGGATTTCCTCATCTATCCACAATGACTGCGTCCTGTAACAATCACCTGAGATTAAACTTGTGAAATTTAAACAAAACTATTTTAACCACTGAGGGAACCACTGACCAAAATAGCAAATATATAAACTAACTCATGTATCCAGAAACATAACTTGCAAACACAAAACACAAAATACTTTCTTTATATAGAAAAACCCATAAAGAAGTATCACACACACACCAAACTACACAAACCATTGGAAATCCCAATAGTCCAACATCTACAAAAGTTCCCAAATCCCAAAGTGTCTCTATGGAAACAGTAACCTTTAGCAGTCCACTGTCCAGGGTGTTGAAGTGCGGAGCTGAAGTAAGTCCTTGATATCCTCGAGCAAAAAGTCTCAGTTATGGAAAGAGAAACCTTTTCTGCTCCTTTGTTCTGGGTGTTGAAGTGCTTTATGAAGTCAGTCCTTGAAATCACTGTCATCACAACATATTTTCAATGTCCTGTTGACACAGACGCATAGAACCTCCTTAATGAAAACATTGAAGAATATGAAGATATAAAGAATCCTTTTGAGTGAACACAATAATAATGTTTTTATAGTCATTTAATGATGAGAATAAAAGTTCTGTCACTTCAGACAAAAAGATGATTGTCATTGACGTAACATGTTTATTTAATAATGACATTCTGCTGAAGTGAGAGACTGAAGTGTGTGTTATTGTTCTCTACAGGTTGAGATGGTGTGAGATCACAATCACATATGAAGGTTGTGTTGCTCTGACTTCAGATCAGACTCTAAGTGATTCAGAAGTGAAGCAGATCTGTGATGTACTGGAGAATCCTCACTGTAAACTGGAGACACTGAAGTAAGATCATCTCTCTGATAGTCACACACACTGATCACACAACATTCATTCATGTTTATCAGTGTGTACTTTTAAAACATAAATCAATAATACTGTAAACACTCCATTAAATTCAGTTGTTTGGCTCGACATCAAGTGATCAGTCAGTGCTTGAGGTTCATGTGTTGAAGCAGAAAAATCAGGCGTGAAAATATCTGAGTGACTTTGACAAGGGCCAGATAGAGATGATAGAGACTGGGTCAGCTCATGTTTAAAACACTTTGACCTGTCAGTGTTCCTCATTCCTGGTGAATGGGCATCAGGGTCAGAGGTGCCCAAGACTTACTGATGAACATGTGGAGTGAAGCCGAGCTTGTCTGATCAGATCAGATGTGAAGAGCGTCTGGAGTTTAAAGTGATGAAAATCTGTATCACATTTCTTTAATATCAGGTGGATGATGGGTTGGTCGGAGGCAGTGTTTATGTTCTGGATAATGTTATGCTTTGAGATCATATCATAATTCTTGTTTTAATGATGTGTGAGTTCATATGTCACTTACTTTCAAGCAGCAATAAAAAACAGCGTTCATGAATACTGAAGTCAAGTACTGCGTGTGCACATTCAGAGCGTGATGTGTTGAGCACTAGAGAAAGAGTGAGATTAAAGGAGTAGTTCAGCTTCAACATCAACATTCTGTCATCATTTACTCACATTGTATGACTTTCTTTCTTCTGCAGAACACAAAAGAAGATATTTTGAAGAATGTTGTCAACAGCCCCACATTCACTGTCATTGGTTACTATAGAAGTGAATGAGGAGCTGTGATGTTATATTACCAACATTCTTCAAAATATCTTCATTTATGTTCTACAGGAGAAAGAAAGTCATATGAAAGTCATCAGAATGTTGATGTTGAAGGTGAACTACTCCTTTAATATTGTAGCCGATCTCTGTGTCTCTGTCAGCTCGTGTCTCTCGGGGTGCAGCGGTGCTCGTGCGTGTGAACACACAGCAGACAGCGAGTGATGTTACTGGAGGAGTTATTTAGTGTTTCCTGATGAATACTGTCAGTTCAAAAGATCATCTCTCTGATAGTCACACATGTACTGATTCTTACAGTAGCAGAAAACATCAAGTGTTTTTAAATCAAAGCAGAATTTATGAGACATAAAAGTTATGAAGTGATCTGATCAGACGACAAGCTCCTCTTTGCTGGTTTTGTGTATGAACAGGTTTTCTCCTCTATTCATTATTAAAAACATTGTGTCAGGTACTCTTGTGTGTTTCAATGTTTATTTAATGATGACATAACTGAGGAACATTTGTCAAACCTGACAATCACACTCGGTCACGCAGCAAAAAAACACCAAAATAAAGTGTCTCGTCATTCTTGATCATGAACTCTGGAGCAGTTGACTTGTGATAAAAACACAATCTGACCCAACAGACCAACAAAACAGACTGTATGAGAGTGTTTGTGTTGATCTTTAAAGATTCTGACTTTAACATTCAAGCCGATCTGTTATTGTACATTAATGTGACAGTAAGAAGTGCATCATACAACACATATGTTCTGAAAAAATCATCTGAACAAGTAATAAATTCTGACACTTTATTCTGAGCAAATGAAAATGTAAATCTTAGTGATGTCATTTTATAAAACATTATTTTATATAGTCATTATTTTTATTTAATAATGACATTCTGCTGAAGTGAGAGACTGAAGTGTGTGTTATTGTTCTCTACAGGTTGAGTCAGTGTAAGATCACAGATGAAGGTTGTGTTGCTCTGACTTCAGCTCTGAGATCAAACCACTCACACCTGAGACATCTGGATCTGTCTGTTAATAATGTAGGAGATTCAGGAGTGAAGCTGATCTCTACTGTACTGGAGAATCCTCACTGTAAACTGGAGACACTGACGTAAGATCATCTCTCTGATAGTCACACATGTACTGATTCTTAGTTCATCATCTTCTATATTCATGTTTATAGGTTGGTTGGGGAGTATTTGAGATGCAGGAATGTCATAAACACACAAACACAAAACTTTACATTATAAGTGTATTGTGATTGTCAAAACATTTGATAACTACAATCAACATCATTTTATTACTTTTAATTTTAGGTGAACTGACTCTTTGAATTTTGAGCTCAGATCAGACATGGACTTTTTAAACAATGTTTAAGAGATCTTGCCTAAAATAATAAATCACTGAAATCAGGTGAAATGTTGTATTTAAGTATATATAAGTGTATATTTTTATTTTAATATATTAAACACAACCAATAAACAAACTTTAAAAGCCACACAGTTTACTGGGACTTTGTAAAATGCTTCATGTGAAAAGCACTTAACGTACCCAAACAACCAGCAGAAAAAACTCAATTTCTGTCAAATCTTACTTGTAATAAACACAAGCTGCTGTCAACAGAAGGAGTTGTTATTCCACAGATAAAGTGAATAATGTCACGCTAAGTGTTTTCTCCTCCATAGAAGTCCATTATAAGGAAACAGTTTAATGTGGGACATTCACACACGCTTAACATGAAACTTTACTTGTTGTGTTTATATTCTGAGCTCATCAGATCATCTGCACATGAAAAACTTTATTTACAGAAGCGCTCGGCTCTGTCAACACTAACTCTCGTCTTCTTTCATTTGATTGGTCACCTCACTTATTTTGACATTGAGGAGCGCTGTTAGACCACTGAGACGTTATCAAATGTTTGCAGCATTAAATACACTTCGGCTTTTACACAATTATTACACACATTTGATGACACACTATAGAAACAATGGTGCGTACGGTCCTGTGTAAGAAAACAGATGTGTGGTGTGAGAGCGTGAGAACAGCATTTTAATGATGAGGTGAAGATTTAACATGATGATGAATGTTATTCAGTGTAATATGTGTTTCATTCATGACATTCTGCTGAAGTGAGAGACTGAAGTGTGTGTTATTGTTCTCTACAGGTTGAGAGAGTGTAAGATCACAGATGAAGGTTGTGTTGCTCTGACTTCAGCTCTGAGATCAAACCCCTCACACCTGAGACATCTGGATCTGTCTCATAATAATGTAGGAGATTCAGGAGTGAAGCTGATCTCTACTGTACTGGAGAATCCTCACTGTAAACTGGAGACACTGACGTAAGATTTAATAAAACATTATTTTTCATTCTCTTTCAAATTATAAATAAATCTTAGAAACATTTCTTATCTCAGTCCTGAAGGACGTCTAGTCAGTGTTGTCACATTAGTGACTTTGTTTCTAGATTTAGTGTCTTATTATAAAAGCATGTAGTGATAAATGTGGTGAGTTTGTATAAATGTTAAGCACAAGAGCAGGAGCACATTACTGTGTTCAGTGAGCGACAGGAAGAAGCAGCACATTCACTTCAGACCGCACTGACACGTCAATGACATGTGTACATACACAACTGTGTTTCAACAACTCATCACTTACTGTCCTTGTTTGAGCCTTTTTCATTTCAAACATTTATGACCGTCTGGACATCTGAACATGAACACAGCTCATCTATAAACACACACAGTTTGATACACATTTGATCAGTTCAGTCACTGCTGGTTAACATGTAGTTTAAAGGTTCCATGTGTAAGTTTCAGAGGCCACTATTGGCGTAGTTGGAAATTGCAACCTAAAGCTCCGCCACCATCCTCTCCCTTCTATTAGAGAAGCTACGGTTGCCGTCACAGGACAAAAGGGTTCCGTAAATGACAGCGGACATTATCGGTGGTGTTGATCATTGCAATCTACGTCTCACAGGCGAACAACAGACTGAAGTTACGGACACAGGACAGAGATGATGTCGTCTGAGACAGCAGAGAGTAACCTTTGCAAGTCAAGTGACGAGGCTTATTTACAAAAAAAATAAATAAATAAAAGTTACTTATTTCATCATTTACTCTAATCGTTATAGTGAATATTATTGTTACTTGTTTAACGTTGTGTCTGTGATTTATTCACTTATTTCGCAAAACTTTTTTGGCACGGTAACTTGGTTCGTAACTTACAGTTTATTGAAACAGCTTGCTAATGCTAATGGCGTGTAATCTAACTGCGAAAGTCTT
This sequence comes from Triplophysa bombifrons, assembly GCA_029783895.1. NCBI lineage: Eukaryota > Metazoa > Chordata > Actinopteri > Cypriniformes > Nemacheilidae > Triplophysa > Triplophysa bombifrons. The sequence goes on from CM056458.1 coordinate 893,395, forward strand.
AGCAGGCGTTTTTCTCATCATCACAGAGTAAATCAGAGGATTTAACACAGGTAGTAAGAGGGAGAGGTAGGGGTGTTGGAGATGCAGGCAGGACGAGGAGTACCCGGGAGGACCGCACAAGAGAGGATGTGGAAACTAAGCAGTATTATAATAGAATTTACACGTGTGATAAATGACATGTAAGGGTGTGCCCGCGGTGTATATGCATAAAATGGCTCATTGTAAGGTAAAATAAACATTTCGGTTAATTTTGTAAGGTATTTCTTCACTACTCACAACATAGTTTTGTATTATATATTACATTTTGGTGAATAAATCCTTCAAATTTCTACACACTGGACCTTTAACTGCTCACGTTCACTCACTATTTCACTATTAACAGAAAAGACAAATAATTAAATAATAACAGATTTATTGTGTATTTGACTGTTTTATGATTTATTGAAATACAGCTTATGACAGTTGAGAGAGTAGAGAAGAGAAGCACACAGTCATGACTCCTCTCTCATATTGATCTCTTCTTCTTTTGTTAACACACATGAAAAGCACGACTGCCAAAGTGTGATCTGTCATGATCTTATAAGAGGACTGAAATCACACAGTCTGGATCAGGCTTTAGGATTCAAGAGAAGGATGAAATGAAAAGACACGAGGATGAAGTTTGCTTTAAGTGATGAAGCTTTAAGTGAAATGACACTGATCCTCACTCTGTGTAGAAACTTCATTTTCTATCATCAAATATCAAGTTCATCAAACACTATCAGACATTTTCTCAGACAGAGATTAGATTAAACAAGAGTTAAATAAAGACATTAAAGACGTTTTTACAAACGTGTCTTACAAGAAAACAATGACACTGATATATTTATATATTACCCCCCAGAACCCTCTTTACATTAATGATAATCTACTGAACTGTATTACTTACACTACTGTGAGAAACTTGTTTTATACTGTCAATACTTTAGATTTTTTTACTTAAATTAATCCAAAATTTGTTTTATATTTTTTTTAGAAAAAATGAATCTTAATTTACATTTTTAGTTTTATTCTTTAAAATTAAACGCGTCTCTCAACACAAACATCTGTGTGTATGAAGTGAGAGACTGAAGTGTGTGTTATTGTTCTCTACAGGTTGAGTCGGTGTGAGATCACAGATGAAGGTTGTGTTGCTCTGACTTCAGCTCTGAGGTCAAACCCCTCACACCTGAGACATCTGCATCTGTCTTATAATAATGTAGGAGATTCAGGAGTGAAGCTGATCTCTACTGTACTGGAGAATCCTCACTGTAAACTGAAGACACTGAAGTAAGATCATCTCTCTGATAGTCACACATGTACTGATTCTTAGTTCATCATCTTCTATATTCATGTTCATGGGTTGGTTGTGAAGTATTTGAGATGCAGGAATGTCATAAAAACACAAACACAAAACTTTACATTATAAGTGTATTGTGATTGTCAAAACATTTCATAACTACAATTATATGATGCAATTTCTTGTTTTCCTGTATCTTTGGTGTGTTCATGTTTATATTAGACACTTAAAGTTGCACAAATAAAAGTCTCAAACCAAAGGAGATGTTTAATTTAAAAACAGAGGCTCATCCAAACCTTCCTAAAACGCCTCTTTTAAACACACCCCCACCAAAATATATACGAAAGAAAGAAGGTGTGTGTGTTCACACTGTAGTGTTGACGTTGGTCAACTCACTTATTTTGACATTGAGGAGCGCTGTTAGACCACTGAGACGTTATCAAATGTTTGCAGCATTAAATACACTTCGGCTTTTACACAATTATTACACACATTTGATGACACACTATAGAAACAATGGTGCGTACGGTCCTGTGTAAGAAAACAGATGTGTGGTGTGAGAGCGTGAGAACAGCATTTTAATGATGAGGTGAAGATTTAACATGATGATGAATGTTATTCAGTGTAATATGCGTTTCATTCATGACATTCTGCTGAAGTGAGAGACTGAAGTGTGTGTTATTGTTCTCTACAGGTTGATGAAGTGTAAGATCACAGATGAAGGTTGTGTTGCTCTGACTTCAGCTCTGAGATCAAACCCCTCACACCTGAGACATCTGGATCTGTCTTATAATAAAGAAGGAGATTCAGGAAAGAAGCTTCTCTGTGAGCTGAGAGATGATCCACATTATAAACTAGAGACAGTGAGGTTAGTAGAGCTCATTTAAATAAATGTTTCATCAGTTCAACAACTATAAAAACTTACTCAAATAAATGTAAATGACTCTGGTGCTGATATAAGATCAGTGTTTCTGTTTAAGACATTTCTCATTATTATTTCCTTAGAATTTGTTTGTTAAAATCTTTTTACCCCTCTGACGAGTTTAAGATTTTGTCAAAATTGAAATATTACTCAGTTTAATCAAACTTCATGTGTGTTTTTTTTCGAGATTATAGCACAACTGAAAACAAAAACGATATTCTTCAAAACAGTTTGTGGAGCACATATGAGTTGTGAATAATAAAACACAAGAGTAAATGTGAAGTGTACAGATGAACACACTTGATGTTTTATAAGTGCAGCACAATAAGAATTCAATTCAATGAGTGTGATGAAGAGTCTGTTCACTTCAGGATTTAATACTGTCATCTTACTCTTCTTAAACATATGATTATTATTGATGTGGAGCTTTATTCTTTTATTTCCTGCTGTTTGTTTGATGGATGTTCACCTCAGTGTTTGTGCACACATGGGTAGATGTTTTTATTTGATGCTCTTGATCATTATTATTGATCAAATCATCATCATCATCATCACACGTGTGCAGTGATAGAAAGTCTTGAGTGCTTCAGACACTGCAGAATACTGACAGACTGTAGAAATAACAACACACAATATATACACAAAACATCTACACAATAAAGTGACAGATGACACATATAATACAGGTTATAAGTTCAACAGAGGAAGATTAAAGTGAGTTTATTATTGTTGATATGTGTAGTGATGATACATTACTTCTGTCTTTGTGTTTCTCTTTTAGGACTGACTGGTGGTGACAGTAATGTGTGTGTTTAAAGGTGTGTGTGTGTCTGATCTTCAGTATCATCTGATGGACAATAAGAAGACGACACTATACTGACATCACAGACACACAATCAACACACACTGAAGACACAATAACACCTCACACTGATAACACTGTTTGAAAACAATCATTCACACATTCAGTTTCATAATCCTGTGATAGTCTTGATGAAGTGACTGAAAAACTTCTTCAACAAAAGAAAATGATGTTACACAATATTGTCAGGACAGTAAACACACACAAATGTTGTGTAAACTCCAGTAGATGTGAATCAAATAGAGCAAATCTAGTGTGTGTGTTCAGAGATGTACAGTAAAGATCATCATGTGTGTGACTCACTTTATCAACCAATAAAACAAATGAATTTAAGCGTCACAACATCTGAAGAAGGATCAGAAATAGAATGAGATTGAAACTTTGAGTCTGAATCTTTTGACTTTTATTGTCCAAATGTGATTTGACTTTTGTATGGATTTGGTTTATTCTGCTGTGAAACATCTTGGTTACGTATGTAACCTCAGTTCCCTGATGGAGGGAACGAGACGTTGTGTCGAGAACGACAGATGGGGTTGCCTATGGAAAACTCCACAACGCTGTATCGCGTCACAGTCTCTAGCGAAGCCACGGTAACAGGCCTGGGCGTGTCAGCTCGATGCTTTCGCGAAAGTGTAACCTTCCAGTGTGGTGGTCGGGGGGTTCCAGAGCTTTCTTCGGGTAAAGATGGGTACAATCCTGACCGGTAACCTTTCACGGACGGGGCCTTAGCTCTCTACAGGCGAGAGGCCGTCCGGCTCGGGTTTACACCAGGTAAGCACAACTTCCTTAATCAGGAATGCGCTGCAGAGGCCACCTCCTACCCGTGGGGAGGAATATGGTGGATGTAGGTATGGTCTCGTCCTTGGAGGAGAACGCATGGAACGTGCGGGCTGAGTAGTTAACCGCGAGGTGGAGGCCCACCTGGGGAAGTTCATGGGTTACCAGGAGTGGGAACCATTCTCATGAGGATACATCAGACGGAACAGCCCACGGAGGGGTGTTACAGACGTCCGGTAGCACTAGGTCCGGTTAGAGCTATCTGTGATAGCTCACATGGTATCCCGGCCTAACGGGGAAGGCTGCTCTGCCCAGCCAGCCCCCAGGGGGTGCTTGTTTGGTGATGGATGGAATGCCTATTCTTAACCAGTGTCTGGGTAAGAAGGGAGGTTGGTGAGGTACCAGTTTCTTAGCCATGTTTTTGGGTAAGAAGAAAGGGTAGATCGCACACTGACCCAACCTGTTAGAGGGTGGGATGGTGCTTTCGCAGGCATACGCCCCCCCGGATGCCAGTCCTACATGTCGCCACGCAGGACGTGGGCTGACACCGGGTTTACGCGAAGGTTGTTATCCCTTGCGAAGGTGTTTGGGCGTAGCCCAACCCGCAGCTCTACAGTTGTCTGCTAGAGAGGCGCTTCTGCCAGTGCCCAGGAGGTGGCTAAAACTCTGTGTGGAGTGAGCCCTCACTGCCAATGGGCACAGGAGATTCTGAGATCGAAATGCCGTCATAACGGCGTCTACGACCCAGTGCGCCAGCCTCTGTTTGGAGACAGCCTTCCCCTTCTGCTGTCTTCCAACAGACAAGGAGCTGGTCAGAGCTTCAGAGCTCTGTGTGCGGTCCAGCGTACTGGACACAACACGAATCGGGTTGGGTCTTCCTTCCCTATGGGGAGCGCCTGCAAGTTCACCACTTGGCCCCGGAGGGAGCAGTGGGAACTTCTTGGGCACGCATCCGGGCCTGGGTCTCAAGATAATGTGAGAGTTTCCAGGGCCGAATTTAAGGCAATCCGGGGACACGGAGGATGCTCGGTGGTCCCCTACCCTCTTGAAGGAAGTGAGCCCCGTCAGGAGGGCCGTCTTACTCTGTGAGGAAGATCGGAACCTTCGAGGGGCACTTGGGGGGCCTTGAGGCTCCCCAGGACCACTTAGGGTCCCAAGAGGGTATGGAGCGGAGATGAGGCGGATTCCGCCCTCTCGCGCTCCTTGGGAACCTGGTGACCAGGTCGTGTTGTCCTAGAAACCTTCCACCGACTGAGTTGTGATGAGTGGCAATAGCGACTACATACACATTCAGTGTGGAGGGGAGATGTTAGTCTCCAGTCTCGTAAGAAGGAAAACACAATCCTGATCGAGCACCTCAGTGGGTCTTTCTCGTTGAGAGAGAGACACCAGGACGAGAAGAGGCGCCATCTGGAGGCGTTTAACCGCCTAGTAGACGGGGCCCTAGCCTGGGTGATGCTCTCAGCCATAGAGGGGGAGAAGCCATCTCAGGATCTTCTCGTTCCGTCTAGAGACCAGACATGGGTGTTCCAGAGGTCTGATCTGGGATGCCAGAACGTGTCCCTCGCCTGATAGAGCTGGTCCTCGCTCAGGGGAATGGTTCAGGGGGAGTCGCTGTCCAGAGCATCAGCTCTGAAGCCAAGTGCGGTTAGTCATAGAAGACCAGGGGTTATGGTGTGTCAGCAGCAGGGCGTCATCACCATGCGCCTGCTGCCAGTGTGCCACGCTCTCCTCGGAACTCGACTCTGAAGCCAGTGTTGAAGCGGTCTCATGTGCATCAACCCGAGGGGTATTACCCCGCGAGGACGCCATGCAGGAGCCTCTGAATTGTTTCAGGGGAAGCTGCTGTCTGCCTGAAATGTTCCAGGCAGTTCAACATCGGCTAGGCGCGTACTGCGGACAGTTGCGCTATGACAGAGTTGAGTTCCATACCGAGAAAGAGGATGCTCTGTCTCTGGGGAGAGCTTGCTCTTTTCTCGGTTGACCTAGATTCCCAATCGATCTAGGTGCCGGAGCACCAGGTCCTCCTTGGGACAGACCGAAAGGGAGGACTCTGTACTGATATGCCCCACTCTCGAACCGCCGGTGCGAGGGGAATCGAGACATGAAAGTAAGCGTCCTTCAGGTCGATTGCCACGAACCAATTCTGACACCTGATAGGTGTCAGGACGCGCTTCTGCGTGAGCATCCTGAACGGCAGCTTGTGAAGGTGATCTGTTAAGGGTACACAGATTTATGGGGCACAACCCGCCGTTTTTCTTGGGAACGGATGAAGTGCGAGTCGTAACCCACTGGACACCTTGGTGCGATCGGCTGCACGTACACCCGGGGAGAACGGAAAAACTCTGTGAGTAAGTGGGTGCCAAGCCCTGAAAAGGGCCCGGCTTTGGTGACGAGGCAGGAGTCGTCCCGTACCGACGATCAGAGCCGTGGCTGTGAAGGTTAGGGTCCGATGTTGTTCTCCCTGGGGTCTTCCCGTCAGTGTCCCTTCTCGCGAGAAGGTTGCTGACGAGGTGGAGGTTTCCCCCTCGACCTCTGCTTCCGGGACGCCGCCTGTGGGGGCACAGGAACCGGAGCCGATGTCGAAGGGGTCCTGGGTTGCAGGGAAGCAGACGTCACGTGAGATCTCGGAGGCCTGTAGGCGGCCGAGTCGCAGCGTGAAAAAATGTGGCTAATTGCCACTGTCTGCTTCACCGTCAAAAACTGCTGAGCGCAGTGTTACCAACAACCCACCCTGCGAGATGGGTGCATCAAGAAAGCTTACTTCCTTGGTGTCACTCTTCTGCACAAGGTATAACCGGGGGTGTCTCTCCTGGACCACTATCGTGGACATCGTCCGACCCAGGGCCTGTGCCGCCGCCTTGGTCGTCCGTAGAGCGCCGTCAGCGGCGGCACGGAGATCCTGCATTATACCCGGGTCGGCCTTACCCCCGTGGAGCTCTCTCAATGCCTTGGCCTGGCGGACCTGCAGGATGGCCATGGCATAGAGAGAGGAGGCAGCCTGGCCCGCAGCATCGCAAGCTTTCGACACCAGTGATGCCGAAGTCTTACGCGCTTTGGACGGTAGACGTGGCCGATTCCCCCCAGGTGGTAGCCGCCCGTGGCACATGTGCACCGCGGGCGGATGTTCCACCCGGGGGATCTCGACATAGCCCTTGGCTGCCCCACCATCGAGGGAAGTAAGGGAGCCGGAGCTGGTTTCACTGGAACGGTCCGTGAGTGGAGCGTTCCAAGTTTTACACAGCTCCTCATGCACCTCCGGGAAAAACATGGCACCCGGGGTGCACCGCGCTCCGAACTCAGGAACCACGAATCCCCGGATTAGCACTGTTGACATCACTCTGCTTTCTCCTGAACTCGACCGCTGGGGGTGGAGCTCGGATTCGTCAGATGTCAGTCTCCCTCCGATGCTGCGCGCAACATCTCATTTACGTCACACATCGTTTCCGAGTGTGTGCGTGAGAATTCGGACGGTACGCCACCGCCCGTTGGGGAACGTTCAGAAGAGCGAATCGGGATGTGATCGGCCCGTGAGCACTTGGCTGGCGGGTTTACGTTCGCAGAGTTCCCATATCACTAACGCTGCTAACGTGGGTGGTCATCGGGGACGTAGCCACAGATATCACAGCCCGTGACCGCAACTTCTGAATGACAATCTGCCCACAGTGCGGGCAGATGTGTCAACGAACGCTGCTTCAGCGTGCTGGACGCCCAGACACCTAACGCAGCGATCGTGTCCATCCCCCTCCTCGATGAGGGTGCCGCACCCAAAAGAACAGCGGGACATGCCGCGCTGGAGAATGCTCAGTCCTGAAAAGAACCTTTTTTAGAAAAAATCTCTAACACCTCCGGAACCGCCGAGACGCCCAGGGGAAGGTCGCTGCAGGTAGGGACGATCCGCTGCTCTACGTCGTAGATCCGGCAGAAGAAGACGAATTCATTGAATTCATTTTGTTCGTAGTCATGAACGAAGGCTAATGAATGCTAATGAGAACAAAAGGTAAATGAATGCTGCACGCCGGCTTCCTTTTTTACCGGATATCCGGGAGCCCGGCATGCAAATTTCATTCGCCAAATTTCATTGGCCTTTTCTATAGTAGTCAGAGTTGATTGGTTCTCAAGGGCGAACCCCATCTGTCGTTCTCGACACAACGTCGAGAGACCGACAGAAAGGGAACTACAAACATAAAATGCCATGATCAGTGTGGGTCTACCTATTCAACAGAGCTTATAAATATATATATATATATATATATGACACTTTTATACCACTTTTTCCTCACCTGTATCAGTTCCATTAACAAGTTCTTGATGCGTTGACCAACTGCTCCACTCTTCACACTAAACAGGTCCAGAAGTTTTGGAGTGAACTTGTCCAGCTGGGACATGAACGCTGACTCTAGTGAACTGCAGCACATCTTCTGAATTCTTCATTTATCTGTAATGCAACAATTGTTTGACTCTTATTTGAAACACTCAAGATGTATAAAGAAATGTCAACCTTTCATGTTTATGTGATCCAACACGCAGTGCTGTTGCTGTCAGTATTATCTTTCTACTTTAAGTCTAAAACCTTTTTTTACCCTCATTCAAAACACAATGCAGGAGAGAGCAACACACTTATACATATTTACGCATTTTCATGATAACACGTTGCAGAGAGAGACACGCCATTATGTCCTCATTTTTTTTCACTTATGCATCGACGACAACAGTGATTACAAAACTAATGTTATCAGTTAACGTGACCTTTGACCGACACGTGGACGAGAGGCCAGAAAAATGCACATTCACCGAGGCTAACGCTATTAGATTCCTTAAACAAATAAATGACGGTGTTGTATATAAAAAGTCCACAAACTAAGTTGAAACATCATTTGTCAATATATCGCACATATACCTCTCCTACGTTAGTGATAGCTGTTTAAGATTAATGTTAAGAGCTTCGGTGAGGCCTCATGGCACTTGAAAAACTGACAAACTTAACGTTGCTGTCTGATACCGGGCGATGCTTTTACATGTTATAATGCAATAAGTGCTCATTCGGCTAAAATCTAACTTTATGCAAATGTAAATAGAGACTTACATGTGTTACACGTTGTATAAAGCCTTTAAAAACTCCACAATAATCTGAATGGCACTGGTCCTGTGCAGGTGATGAGCAACGGTCTCGTGGGCGGCTCGTGACTTTTTACTTTGGATATAAACACTTAAATAAAGTTTTGCAAAGGCAATTTATTGTGAAGTTTAGTCAAATCAATTTTTTGATAGGAAATATTAAGTTACCAAAACATTCACACTTTTTACTTATGTGAAACCTTAATTAATTAAAAAAGAAAAGGGAATCAATTTATTGAAAGAAATATACTGTTTAAAATAAATTCCTACAGACAAAACCCTTGAAGGACTTTTTACATATTCATTTGTTTTCTTGTTGTTCTTTACTCACAATACACTTGTAAAAAAGTGTGACTTGAAGCTTGAATTGCTCTGATGGAGGAAGAGTTTCTTGTTTTGTCAAGACCCTCATCAGTCACTCCAGGATTTTGTAGTTTTGTTGTTGTAGAATGAACAAGCACCAACATTTGAAGGATCTGAAGAGATTCTGTATGGAGGAAAGGACTCGGATGACATGTCATGTGTTCTCAAACCTCATCAGACATAAAAGACTCAGAGCTGGATTAAACACAAGGGTGTTATTGGTAACAATGTGATATTCCCCCACTTCCAATTGTTTTATTTCAACGAAATGTTTCATTATTGTAGATTTTTAAATATAAAGAAGAAACAATGCTGATTTATTTTTACAGTCTTCTTTGCACTTGTTTATCAAGCCGCCGTCACAAATCTATTGTAGGTTTGGGCCGACAGACGATGTCATCCTCCATCACCGATTGCTGAATGACATGAGGATGTTGAGCTGGTATCATGATTCCACAAGAGATGTTTCACTTTCATCACGTGACTCCTGCTGCTCTGTGCTGCGGGCTGCAACGACACATAGAAATTAAGCCTTAAATAAAACAACATCAGACTGTGAAGAAAACGTCAGATGGAGACGTAGACACCAGAATGTTAACTGAAGGGACACAATAACTTTAATGTTGAAGGGCTGTAGTTGATTTAAAAGTTAGCAGTGGATCAGAGTTGGGCGATGTTTATCAAATGAGCATCAGACGATGGCTACAGTGACACATTGTGATGGATGATGTCATCACCCTGCGGTGTTTAAAGTGAGGCACGAGCTGCACAGAGACACATCTTTATACAGCGTGAGCTTCACAGTTATTAAGTGAGATGTGATTGTATTCTTATTCTGATGTTATATTCATTAAAAGACTTATAAAATGAGACACGACTTCTTTATACAACACGAGCTGCTCAAACTGTGAGCCTCAGCAAGCATATCTCCACCAGGAGCCCTTATCTCTGTTAACACAGCCTAACCCGCTACTGCAAGAGCCCACATCTCTGCTCTCCTCTGTCTCAGTGACCACCGCTTCAGCAGGAGCTTCATCTTCTCACTGTTAACATAGCAGCACTCACGTCCTCAGGGCCTAAACCCTCCTTCTCACGCCCTACCCCGAACAGAAGCTTCCACCTCCGTTACCTTAAACTTTGAGTTTTTTGGGATGTATGTGTCACCCGGCTGCTGTCCTGTAATTGTGCCTTTGGGGTGCGCTCTGGGTTCATCAACAGTCAAATACATCAAACAGAAGATCAGGAAGAATCCCTCAGCAGAGAACTTCATCTGTTTCACTGTCTGAATGAACTGTGTGATCATTCAGTAATGAAGGAGGTTCAACATCATCTGAGTTCTGGAAGGATAAGACAAACTAAGTTTTCTCCTTTACAGTTCTCCTGAACTCCTGTGAAGATTTGACTGATTTAAACATGAAAGATATTGTTGTAGTTGTGCATCAGAAGAACATCTATTACAACTGCTGCCTGTGGTTAAAGCTTCTAGATCAGCTCAGTAAGTAACACAAACAAGTCAGATCATTGCAGTCTGTACCTGTAATGTTTTAAATCAGCTTTATAGAAAACAGATTCTTGTCACAGTCGCTTCTCACTTCCTCTTTGTGTATTCATCATTGGGTGAGCTATATTATGTCTGTATAAAGAAGTCTCTTCAAATTGTGCTTCAATTTTTTTTTAGTATTTTCAGGTGAAGTTTGACTTCATCGTGATCAGTGAAAAAACAACTTATTTCTTTTTTTGTCATGTTTTAAAGTAAAAATGTGGTTTTGACATTGATCAGTCAATTCATCATTTTTGTACAAAATATGAGCTGTTAGTCAAGTCTGTCAAATCAGCATTTTATGTCTCTTAAATCAGGTATGTTTGTGTGCAGCGTTTTGTGAGTTTGGTTTGAATTTCTTGGTTAAAATACAGCAGAGTTTTCAGGAATTAATACGCAAACTATTCATATTTAGAGCCATTTTTTGAGTTTAAGAAAAAGCAAAACACTTTAAGGGAAATATTTTGTGGTCAAAATGGATATAGAAAGATCAGAATATATGCAGATTTTAGTTCTTCATTTTATGATGTTTTACACTGTTTAAGGAAGGTTCATAACCACATTTGTTTTGTATTGTGCATCTTTGGCGTCAGCCGTCAGCTCACATGACTCTCGTCTAAAAGAGCTGAACAACACAAATACACTTCATGATTCACAAATGAAGCAGCGCTCTCTGGACCGGAGAATCCTCACTGTACACTAGAGAAACTGAAGTAAGATTTCTTTAAGATTGATATATTTACTGTTGTATGAATAACACTTTTAACATAATTAGAATATTACTATTTATTTTAGAGTGGCTAATTTCCCTTAAAAGATTTTACACTTTATAATTGTGTTTATATAAAAGAATAGGATGTTCATTTATAGTTTACTGAGGCATGTTTAAAATATAGTATATGTCACAGATATTTTTTCCAAATATATAAATATATGAGCCATATATATCTAAAGAATACATGGTGATGTGAATAAATCCCATTCTTCTTCACCATCAGGGTGTTCAGTGTTTCTTTAGTTGGGCTGTTGACCCTTGACTTAGACTTGTCATTCTTTCATCGCTGTGGTGTTTTATAATGAAAAGTGCAGTGTGACTGTCCCTTTAACCTGCGACCAGTGTGACCCCCTAAATAACCTGTAGAGTCCTGATCTACATCATCTATAATGTGCATGGAGCACGAGGTTTGGGCCCAAGTGCTGTTTTAGGGTGTTGTCTTCACTGCATTTCAAATGCTTCAATGTGAAAAGGCATGTAGAGAAATGTCACCTCGCCCCACCTCGCATGTAGAGAAATGTCACCCCACAGGTGCACCTGTGCCCGCTGACGGCTGCCATCTGGGGGAATCGGCCACGCCTACCGTCCGACCCGGCCATAATGCAGGATCTCCCTGCCCCCACTGACAGCGCTCTACGGGCGACCAAGGTGGCGGCACATGCCCTGGGTCGGACGATGTCCACGGTAGTGGTCCAGGAGAGACATCCCCGGCAATACATTGCGCAGATGAGTGACACCAAGAAAGTCATCTTTCTTGATGCACCCGTCTCGCAGGGTGGGTTGTTGGTAACACCGTCGAGGACTGCGTTCAGCAGTTTTTGACCGTGAAGCAGCAGACAGTGGCAATAAGCCACATTTTTCCACGCAGCAACTCGGCCGCCTAGAGGATTCCGGTTGACGTCTGCTTCCCGGCAGCCCAGGACCACTTCGACATTGGCTCAGGTTCATGTGCCCCCACAGGCGGCAGCCCAGAATTGGAGGTCGAGGGGGAAACCTCCACTCCGTCAGCAACCTTCTCACAAGAAGTGACACTGACGGGAGGACCCCAGGGAGAACAACATCGGCCCGACCTTCACGGCCACAGCTCTGATCGGTCGGTACGGTACAGGACGGCTCCTGCCTCGTCACCAAAGCCGGACCCTTTTCATCTGTTATGTACACAAAGGGACCTTGTGCTCCGGCACCTAGATCGATTGGGACTACAGGTCAACCGAGAGAAGGGCAAGCTCTCCCCAGTGCAGAGCATCCTCTTTCTCGGTATAGAACTCAACTCTGTCACCATGTTGGCGCGACTGTCCGCAGTGCGCGCCCAGTCGGTGTTGAACTGCCTGGAACACTTCAGGCGAACAGTGGTCCCCCTGAAACACCGGCAGCAGGGGAATGGTGATGGCGCCCTGCTGCCGACGCACCATAACCCCCTGGTCTTCCGTGACCTTTCGACCGGACTAAGGTCCCTCTGGGCAGGTCACCTCCCTGCAGGGGTACGGTGCAGTGTGTAACGATCACGCAATAGCGGGCATTGGACAAACCCCCGCATGCGCTGGCATATCAATTGCCAAGAGTTGTGGGCTGTGCTACTTGCACTGAGCAGGCTGCGGCCTCTCGTGCAGGACAAGCATGTGCTGGTCCGAGGACAGCAATACAGCTGTGGCGTACATCAAATCGTCAGGGTGGCGTACGCTCACGGCAGCTAACACGACTTGCTCAACGCCTCCTCCGGTGGAGTCAACAGGTGACCCGTTCTTTGCGAGCCACACACATCCCGGGCAAACTGAACCAAACAGCTGACGTACTTTCTCCTCATTACACACCTCGTGGAGAGTGGCGACTCCACCCCCGGGTAGTCCAGCTCATTTGGAAGCTGTTCGGGGAGGCCGAGGTAAACCTGTTCGCCTCCCTCAACACCACCATTGCCCGCTTTGGTACTCCCTGTCTGAGGCCCCCTCGGCACGGATACCCTTGCGCACAGCTAACCGCGGGACGGGCAGAAGTACGCTTTCCCCCCCATTGAGCCTCCATGCGCAGACACTGCGCAAGGTCAGGGAAGAAGAGTACCAGGTGTTATTGGTTGTGCACCACTGGCCCCTGTATGGCGGAGACCATCACCCAGGCTAGGGCCTCATCTACTAGGCGGTTATATGCCTCTAGACAGCGCCTATTCTCGTCCTGCTGTCTCTCTCAACGAGGAAGACCCACTGAGGTGCTCGATCAGGATCGTGCTGTCCTTCTTAAGAGACTGGAGACTAACATCTCCCCTCCCCACTGAATGTGTATGTAGTCGATATTGCCACTCATCACGACTCAGTTGACCCCCAAGCGCCACTCGGAGGTTCTTCCTCATCTGACGAGTCAGACGGCCCTCCTGATGGCGTTCGCCTCCTTCAAGAGGGTAGGGGACCTCCAAGCATTCTCCGTGTCCCCGGATTGCCTTGAATTCGGCCCTGGAAACTCTCACGTTATCTTGAGACCCAGGCCTGGATGCGTGCCCAAATGTTCCCACTACTCTTTCCAGGGCCAAGTGGTGAACTTGCAGGCGCTCCCCATCGGGGAGGAAGACCCAACCCCATCCGTGTTGTGTCCAGTGCGCGCACTGCGCCTCCACCTGGACCACACGCAGAGCTCAGAACATCTGACCAGCTCATTGTCCGTGTAAGGGGACAGCAGAAGGGGAAGGCTGTCTCCAAGCAGAGGCTGGCGCACTGGGTCTTGGATGTCGTTACAGGCTTGACTCCAAAGCTCGATCAAAGCTTTATACTTTGCAAAACAAATAATAACATTGATGTAATTATATGATTATTGTTGTTATTATCATTACTATTATTATTGCATTCTCTCATAAAAGTTTTACCGCTAAGTTAGTTAGTTAGCTCTAGATGGAGAACAGTCACCTCTCTCCTGCTCATTCTCTGGGATGTTTCCTTTATAAATGCTCCAGCATGCAGGTTGTGCTTCTGTGAAAGGCAAGTTCCGCCTTGCATGCATTGCACACAACCGCATTTTTTGTTTTTAATTTGGTAAAGCTTTCCCAAACTTTACTTGTTTGCATTCGTTAGTACTCCGCCATAATTCTCGCTGTGTGTCCTTCTACTGCATAGCATTCGGGAAGACTGCATTACACTCTAGCGCTACAGAGACAGTTTTTACAGCGTAACTACCTGTAACAATAATGTACATCTTCAGGACATGCCTGTAGGTAAAGGGGAACAATATGTAAAGTTCGGGTTATAAAGGGGTAAGAATAAGGAAAATTAAAACAATATTTATGAGGGAACTTCATGCCATGTAAACATCCAGATCAAACTGCTCTTGAAATACTTGATTATAGTCTTGAAATATCAACATTGATTTTGCACATTTTACACATTTAAAAAAACTCATAATAAAAATGTATTTGTGACCAACAATCTTCAAATAAATCAAATTAAAATGAGTCCTTAAGTCACACTTCTGTCAAATTTCCAGTTGACAGTCTGTATATTTCATTCCAGCTGTTTTGCTTGCGCATCATTTCCCATTATTTCATATTTGCTATGATAATAAAATAAGAAACCGTACTTAATTAATATCCACAGTAGATTATTTATGGGTACATTGTGATCACAAAAATTTAGTTTATGTTAATGCTAAGATTGTCATACAGCATACTGCAGGTCATACACACCATGTTATATTAAAATAATTACCCCTTAGTTTTAAAATACTTAGAATTATTTTTTCTCTTTATTCCCCAAACTTTGCATATTGTTCCCTGTCACCTACAGATATGAACTGTAAAGGTAGATTATTGTCACAATTAGATATTCTGTAAATTCTGTTTAGTTATGCGGTACATTGAGGGCCGTAATCTAAAGCATTATAAACAGCTTTTTGTTGATATTGTTTTAGTGTGAGTAATGTAATGTGTGGTCGAGGTGACGCAGATGTTTCATGAGTTTATTCTGTAACGCTCATGTTTAAATCTGAATTATAATGGTAGTTTATTCACTTTGTTTTTGAGTTTGTTTTGTGGCTCTGTGTCATTTTCATTCATTTGATGAGATCAGATTGATCGGATTCACCTTTGCATCTCATCATCACACTATTATTAAATATTAAATATGTATGAATGTTTATTAAATGCTTGCAGCGTCTCCTTATTTTGTGACCAATTTCTATGACTTTTGTTGAAGACATTTTTGAAGATCTTTTAATGAAGTTTATCAGATAATAATTAAAATAAATATGTAATTTGTTGTGTGTTATAGTTCAGTTGATCAGAAGAGATCAGATCCAGAGTTCAGCTGTGTGTCTATGAAGAGTGATGTGTCTGATGTTATGGAGCCGACATTCAATTTTATGTGTGAAGAGAAACGACCTGATCTCAGGTATAAAATATAAAAAAAAAGATAAAACCTTGACATATTTGATGATTTATTATGAATTTTTATTTTTTTTGGAAATGTTATTTTCATGATTATAAATACATTCTTACACAGAAAAACAATGAGTGCTTTATAATTTACTCAGTGAGACAAATACATAAAACTACTATCTATTTTTTATATCAACAATATAACTGAAACATAATGTATGCGTTTATTTGATGAATACAGTAATATGCTACAGGATGAACAGTAATGTCTTGTGTGTTATAGATCAGTTGATCAGATGAGATCAGATCCAGAGTTCAGCTGTGTGTCTATGAAGAGTGATGTGTCTATGGAGCTGCCAACCAACTTTAAGAGTGAAGATACAAGACCTGATCCTGGGTATAAAATATCAATAAAACATGATTATACCTCAATATATTATTAAATGATTTATCTTGTAAATGAGATTGACGAGACCAAATACTGGGTATAAAATATTTCTTAAAAAGATTATCTGACATTTCATTTAATGAGAGATTGTTTCTTGTGATTGTTTGTTTACATTTACATTACATTTAGTCCTTGAGAAGACGCTTTTGTTTAAAGTGTCATACAAAATGAGGAAGAATGAAAGTAACCATGACAGCAACAGAACAAAATGTACAAGTGAATTAAAAACGTATTAAAGTTGACGCAGTATATTATTTTTAGGGCTGTCAAACGATTAAAATTTTTAATCTAATTAATCACAAGGTTTCTTGAATTAATTTCGATTAATCACAATACTAAATATGATTGAAAAATTCACAGAAAGATAAATGACAAGAAGCGGATAGCCTTTTACATTTGTCTCTTCTTTTTTACTATTGACAAATCCAAATAACTATTTTAATTCTAAACAATTTCGGCAATTTAGCCATTGCTCTTAGCAAATAAGTGAATGGAGCGTTTTTCTTTTCGAGAAATAATTTTTTTTCTTCAATTTCCCTATTGTGTGCCACGATTTGAAACTGTTGAGCACATACCTCTACAAAGTGACGCTCTTCTGTTTTCATTAAGGTTAAAGCAAACGACATTACTTTCCAGGTTTTAGTTATGTGATGCGCCGTCACACCCAGATAATTGTTGTTACTAACGGAGCTCCAGTGGTCTCCTGTCAAAGCAACATATTCCGCTGAAGCCAAATCCTATTCCTTCGTTTTCTTTTTAGCGTCAGTTGATTTTTGTCTTCACTGTGCCTCTCGACGGTAGCTTGTAGAATGCGTCTAAACTTGCCGCTTTCAAAAATTCTGCGAGGGCCGTGTCCTCGACAATATTAATCAGTTTACTTTTCTTGTCCATCCAGAGGGCCAACGGGTTCTTCCGACACCTCCAGCTCGCTCGTGTCACCCATGCTATTTACGCGACGAGGAATGAACGCGGCGGGGGTTGAATTGGGGGTAGAATATGGCAGGAATGAAATAATAATTAATAAAATTATCGCCGTTAATTCCAGAAATTAATCATCTCGCGTTAACGCGTTAATTTTGACAGCCCTAATTATTTTCTTAAGTTTTGAAGAATGGACAGAACAGAAAGTAAGTGCTTGTGTTATTGAGTCAGTTGTTGATGAAAGAGGAAAGTCTTCAGATATTTCTTGAAAACGGTGGATCTGGATTCAGCTGCTCTTGTAGGGGTGGGCAGGTCGTTCCACCAGCGGGGAAGAGTCCAGAGAAATGAGCATGACAGGCACCACTAGCTGTTGTTTATTAGCAGAATGTAAACATCTGGATGGCATGTATGTTAAGGTAAGTTGGAGCTGTGACTGTTGTTGAGTTTTGAATTGGATACAGTCTGCGACTGGATAAAAATGCAGACGAATGAAGAGGGGTTTATGTGCGGCCTCTTCGGTTTGCCTTCAGAAAATCTGGATGTCTGATCTCTTTAGTGTAAATGAAAATATCATGATTAAGCCACAGGTGTATTTTATTTTCACTGCAGTGTAAAAACTGTAGTTCCCTTTCTGTCGGTCTCTCAACGTTGTGTCGAGAACGACAGATGGGGTTCGCTCTGACTACTATAGAAAACGCCAATGAAATTTGGTGAATGAAATTTGCATGCTGGTCTCCACCCCTGGATGTCCGGTATAAAACGAAGCCGGCGTGCAGCATTCAGTTAACCTTTTGTTCTTCAGAGCCTTCGCTACTGACTACGAACAGAACGAATTCAATGAACTCTTCTTCTTCTACATTGTCGGATCTACGACGTAGGGCAGCTGATCGTCCCTACCTGCAGCAAACTTCCCCTGGGCGTCTCGGCAGTTCCGGAGGTGTTAGAGATTTTTTCTGCCGCCGCTGACAGCGCTCTACGGGCGACCAAGGCGGCGGCACGGACCATGGGTCGGACGATGTCCACGGTAGTGGTCCAGGAGAGACACCCCCGGCTGTACCTTGCGCAGAAGAGTGACACCAAGGAAGTCCGCTTTCTTGATGCACGCCTTTCTCGCAGGGTGGGTTGTTGGTAACTTCGTCGAGGACTGCGCTCAGCAGTTTTTGACGGTGAAGCAGACAGTGGCAATTAGCCAAATATTTTCATGTCGCGACTCGGTCGCCTAGAGGCCTCCAAGATCCCGCGTGACGTCTGCTTCCCAGCAACCCAGGACCCCCTGAGCATCGGCTCCGGTTCCTGTGCCCCCACAGGCGGCACCCCGGTAGCAGAAGTCGAGGGGGAAACCTCCACCCTGTCAGCAACCTTCTCACGAGAAGGGACACTGACGTGAAGACCCCAGGGAGAACAACATCGGGCCTGACATTCACAGCCACGGCTCTGATCGGTCGGTACGGGACGACCTGCCTCGTCACCAAAGCCGGGCCCTTTTCAGGGCCTGGCGCCCACTTACTCGCAAAGTTTTTCTATTCTCCCCGGTCGCACACCACTGGACTGTGCTCGGCGAACCGACCTCACACCCTGGCGAGGCGTGAGGTCGTATACATATGACAGCTGCCACCACTCTCAAACCGACAGTGCGTGCCGTTGTCCCGCCAGGCAGGCAAAAAGGCGGAGCCAACCTTCCCTCCTGGGACCCCCCCGCGACAGACGGTTTGCTCCGCCAGCCGACGAACCAACCCCCGTGGGAATGATGAAGCAGACTGTCCCCTTGGTCACCCTGTCACAGTCCCTGGGAGCTAGAGAGCTGCCCACACTGTCTTGCTGGCTAATGAGGGCGGTCCGTCTTGGTTACTCGATCCAGTTTGCCAGAGACTCTCCCAAGTTTCGGGGCATCATCTCTCCCTCTGTCAGAGGCAGGGACGCCTCCGTACCTCGGGTAGAGGTAAACACCCTTCTGGCAAAACAGAAATCAAGTTCGTCCCTCAAAACCAAGATGTTCAGTGGGTCATGACCCGCACTTCATCGTTCCCAAGAAAGACCTCTGGAATACCCATGTCTGGTCTCTAGACGGGACGAGAAGCTCCTGAGATGGCTACTTCCCCTCTACGGCAGAGACCATCACCCAGGCTAGGGCCCCATCTACTAGGCGGTTACACGCCTCTAGACGGCGCCTCTTCTCGTCCTGGTGTCTCTCTCTCAACGAGAAAGAGGTGCTCGATCAGGATTGTGTTGTCCTTCTTACGAGACTGGAGACTAACATCTCCCCTCCACACTGAATGTGTATGTAGTCGCTATCGCCACACATCAGTACTCAGTTGATGGAAAGTTTCTAGGTCAACACGACCTGGTCACCAGGTTCCTAAGGGGCACGAGAGGGCGGAATACGCCTCATTTCCGCTCCACACCTTCTTGGGACCCTAAAGTGGGTCCAAGAGCCCTTCGGAGGTTCCGATCTTCCTCACCAGAGTAAGACGGCCCCCCTGTCGGCGCTCGCTTCCTTTAGGAGGGTAGGGGACCTCCAAGCATTACTGTTTCCCCGGATTGCCTTGAATTCCGCCTTGGTAACTCTCACGTTATCCTGAGACCCAGGCCCGGATACGTGCCCAAAGTTTCCACTACTCCCTTTCGGGACCAAGTGGTGAACTTGCAGGCGCTCCCCATGGGGGAGGAAGACCCAACCCCATCCGTGTTGTGTCCTGGACCGCACGCAGAGCTTCAGTAGCTCTGACCAGCTCCTTGTCTGTATTGGAGGACAGCAGAAGGGGAAGGCTGTCTCCAAGCAGAGGCTGGCGCACTGGGTTGTGGATGCTGTTGCGACGGCATTCTGATCACAGAATCTCCCATGCCCACTGAGGGCTTACTCCACACGGGGTATAGCCTCCTGGGCACTGGCCAGAAGCACCTCTCTAGCAGACATCTGTAGACCTGCGGGTTAATCCACACGGGGTATAGCCTCCTGGGCACTGGCCAGAAGCGCCTCTCTAGCAGACATCTGTAGAGCTGCGGGTTGGGCTATGCCCAAAAACCTTCGCAAGGGTTAACAACCTTCGCGTAAACCCGGTGCCAGCCCACGTCCTGCGTGGCGACATGTAGGACTGGCATCCGGGGGGGGGGGCGTATGCCTGCGAAAGCACCTTCCCACCCTCCAAGAGGTTGGGTCAGTGTGCTATCTACCTTTCTTCTTACCCAAACACATGGCTAAGAAACTGGTACCTCACCAACCTTCCTTCTTATCCAGACACTGGTTAAGAACAGGCATTCCATCCATCACTAAAGCAAGCACCCCCTGAGGGTTGGCTGGGCAGAACAGCCTTCCCCCTTAGGCCGGGAGACCATATGACCTATCACAGATAGCTCTAACCGGACCTAGTGCCATCGGACGCAGTAACACCCCCCTGTGGGCTGTTCCGTCTGATATATCCTAATGGCAACGGTTCCCACTAGGGCTGCATGATATTGAAAAAAACGTACATTGCGATGTTTTATTTTTCTGCGATATATATTGCGATGTGTAGAAATACAGAACTGTTCATCAGATGCCTTGAATTTCTCCAAAAATAAATAATTGATTCAAGAATAATTGGGGTGATTTTGTGGGCATGTTCATGGAAAGTAAACGATGTGAAACCCTGACTCGTCATACAGAGCTCTGTGGTGCCGACTTAAATGATCAAACAAATTAGTTGTGTTTCCGCGTGTTGTGGCAACTACTGCACGGCACTCCCGACAAAGTACCTGTTTTTGATCAACATCATCCTTTCTGTAGCCAAAATATTTCCAAACAATTGACGATGCGCTTCTTTTTGCGACCAAGTCGTCCTTTTCGGTGCTTTTCTCCCGTTCCTCGCTCATTTCGCCATGCGCACGCATGCAGAGGCTGCGTGTCAAAAACGTGAAGCAACAACATGTGCTTTGTAAAAAAATAATAATAATAATTCATTACTTTATATCAGGCAAATATAGACCCGCGCAACATTTTTTTCTAAAAAAAAAAACTTTCCCTGCATCGCACCTCGTGCGATGTGACTATTGCGCATGCGTACATCGCGATGTCGATGCTAAAACGATATATCGTGCAGCCCTAGTTCCCACACATGGCATCCCATGAGCTTCCCCAGGTTACCTATATCCACCATTTCCTCCCCGCGGGTAGGAAGTGGCCTCTGCAGCGCTTCTCTGATTAAGAGTTGGGCTCACATGATGTAAAGCTTCGAGCTGACACGCCCAGGCTTGTTACCATCGCTTCGCTGAGATTATGACGCTAAAACTCGTTTTGGCTCTAAGCGGAGGCGGTTGCATTTTTTTCACTCCCCGTCCTTGCCCTTATTTTTCCCTGCTTTTGTCTCTCGTCTCGTCTCATCTATTGAGAGACTCTCTCTGCACTGCCCTCCAAACTTGGAAAATTATGGATCTGATCAACTGGTCTCTCAACGCAATTGACACCATTTTCTCGACGAGAAAACTGGGTTCGGGGGAACCTGTCTGCCCTGACAAAACGTTCGCAGCTGGCTACATGATGGATGCGTGGGAGAGATGGCAGATCGTGTGTCTGGCGGCTCTTTCCGTGGAGGACGTCAAAGATATCTGCCTATTTGGAACCATGATAACAGGTCTTGTGCTGATTGGATTAGGCTTTGCCCTGGGTTATCGAAGAATTCATAAAACAGGAACAGCTGTCCAAAGCCTCATAAGGCTGCCCGTATCGATTGAAGTGGTGGGAAGAGCGGTCAGCATTGAGACTGAGACTATTAATCGAAATATGGTTGTTATCAGGGAGATCTTATCATCCTGCACTTGCTAATTGCACTTCTGGTTAGACCTAAACTACATTTCGTTACACTGTACTTGTATATGTGTAATGACAATAAAGTTGAGTCTAAGCTATGGAAAGGAAAATTGATGGTATTGGAGATCAGAATTGACAATTGACAATGAGGTTTGCCGTGACATCTTGGAATATGGTTTCCAGACTAAACAAATCGCAATCTTATCTTTTCGGCTCCCTGGATCCAGCAACGACCTTGGTCAAGGCAGCTGGAAAATTAACCCTGTGAGAGAACTGCAGTGAGACGCTCTTGCGTCCCTCCCCCACTCTACAGACTCAGAACTATCACACACACACACATACAGACTTTGACCTCACCCAATCCCACGCCTCCTTAGCTTTAAACCGCCAGCCTGACAAGCGGATCTGTGAGCGGCGCCGTAATGGCACTGGACCGGATGGCTGCTGGTCAGAGCTGGATTATCTTACCCTGTTGCAAGTCTTGTCTATGGTGTATTATGTGTATCTGTTTTTCTCACCACTTCCCTCATGCTATGCTGTATTTTTCTTCTTAAATCCATTTCGTTACATTGTACTTGTTATATGTGTAATGACAGTAAATTGAATCCAAATCCAAATCCAAAATACAGCGTTGTGGCGTTTTCCATAGGCAACCCTATCAGTCGTTCTCGACACAAGGTAGGAGACGTTGTGTCCCTTATGCCACAAACACGTATCGTATTCTGCTGCAGTCGTGAGTGGCTCTCAGGCTCTTCAGAACAAGAGGTAAATGAATGCTGCACGCCAGTTTCCTTTTATACCGGACATCCGGGGGCGGAGACCGGAATGCAAATTTCATTCGCCAAATTTCATTGGCCTTTTCTATAGTAGTCAGAGTTGATTGGTTCTCAAGGGCAAACCCCATCTGTCGTTCTTGACACGTCTCGTTCCCTCCATCAGGGAACTGATGTCACATACGTAACCAAGACGTTTACAAAGTAAAAAAATATTTCATTCATTTTCAAGTGTCTGATTCCTGCTTTACAATTTTGTCATCCAGACGAGTCATAACAGAACCCGTCTGTAAGAGTGGGAAGATTGATCAGTCGAAAAATCAACCTCAAAACTTCAATGAAAACATGGATTCTGGTTTCAGGTAAATCATATGAATCATAACTCACCACATTACTTCATGCAAAAAAATACATATTCTGTCATTTATTCATCCTCATGCCGTTCCATTCATTTTTAACTAAACGTACAATATTTTTATAAAGAAATATCTGTCACTTTATATGTCACTGCAACAGCTTAGTGGTACGATAAAAGAGACGATTGAAATATTTTGAGAATAAAGTCAAAACTTTGAGCGCTGTAGTAAAACATGATCTTATTGTTTCTCACAAAACATACAAAAATTTTTAAATCCACTGTGCTTTGGATTAGACTAATATAATGGGTTTATGTTTATTTTGGAGTGTCAACAACATCAACTACTTAAGATGTTAAAATGACAACAGTTGTAAATGATTCATCTATATTTATCTAAAGTAATATACATCTAAGATGGTCTAAGGAAGAGTAATCCATGAGAGAATGAGTGAACAATTCCTCTAAACACATTATAAATGATACAAATACATAGCAGAAGTGTGGAGATGGTGGTCTAGTGGGTTAAAGCACTGAACTGGTAAATCAAAGGTTGCTGGTTCGAGCCCAGCAGCCACCACCAGTGTGTCCTTGAGCAAGACCCTTTACTCCATGTTGCTCCAGGGGGATTGTCCCTGTAGTAAGTGCACTGTAAGTCGCTTTGGATAAAAGTGTCTGCCAAATGACTAAATGTAAAAATGTATAAATGTAAGTCTTGCTCTGGGCATTTAGTTTTCTAACTTGAGGAATAATCTGTTATTTTTACTCCACAGCAATGACTCTAAACCTCCTGAAGTCTTGAGAACATTTAAATCAAACCTGAGGAAGAAGTTTGAGTGTTTGTGTGAAGGAACATCAGATGAGAGAAACCCAACACTGCTGAATGAGATCTACACAGAGCTCTACATCACAGAGAGTGAAAGTGGAGCGATCAGTAATGAACATGAGGTGAGACAGATTGAGACACAATCCAGGAGAACAGCAACAGAGGACACACCAATCAAATGCAATGACATCTTTAAAGCTTTACCTGCACAAGACAAACCCATCAGAAGTGTGCTGACAAAGGGAGTCGCTGGCATTGGAAAAACAGTCTCTGTGCAGAAGTTCATTCTGGACTGGGCTGAAGGGAAAGAGAATCAGGACGTCCACCTCATATTTCCACTTCCTTTCAGAGAGATCAATCTGATGAAGAACCAAACACTCAGTCTTTTTCATCTTCTTCATCTTTTCTTCCCAGAGACAAAAGAAATGGAAATCTCCAGCGGTGAATATAAAGTGTTGTTCATCTTTGATGGTTTGGATGAGTGTCGTGTGTCTCTGGATTTTCACAGCAGTGTGAGGTTGTGTGATGTCAGTGAATCAGCCTCAGTGGACGTGATGCTGACAAACCTCATGAAGGGGAATCTGCTTCCCTCTGCTCTCATCTGGATCACCTCCAGACCAGCAGCAGCTGATCTCATCCCCTCTGAGTGTGTTGATCGAGTCACAGAGGTACGAGGCTTCACTGACAAACAGAAGGAGGAATACTTCAGCAAGAGAATCAGTGATGAGAGTCTGAACAACAGAATCATCTCACACCTGAAGTCATCCAGGAGCCTCTACATCATGTGTCACATCCCAGTGTTCTGCTGGATTTCAGCCACTGTTCTAGAGAGAATGTTGAGTGAAGCAGAGAGTGAAGGAGAGATCCCCAAGACTCTCACTCAAATGTACACACACTTCCTGATCATTCAGACAAACATCAAACATCAGAAGGACTATGAGAAGAAAGTGAAGAATGATGAAGACATGATCTTCAAACTGGCCAAACTGGCGTTTGAACAGCTTGTGAAAGGGAACCTGATCTTCTATGATGAGGACCTGAGAGAGTGTGGCATTGATGTAGCAGAAGCATCAGTGTACTCAGGATTGTGCACTCAGATCTTCAGAGAGGAGTTTGGCTTGTATCAGGGGAAAGTTTACTGCTTTCTTCATCTGAGCGTTCAGGAACATCTCGCCGCTCTTTATGCTCACATCTCCATCACAAACAACAAGAGAAATGTGTTTGGAGCAGGTCTCTTTTCAAAAATATTGGACAGAGTGATGCATAACAAATCAGAAGAGGTTTTATTATGTGAGCTGCATCAGAGAGCTGTAGATGAAGCTTTACAGCGTCAGAATGGACATTTGGATCTTTTCCTTCGGTTTCTTCTGGGTTTGTCTCTGGAGTCTAATCAGAATCTTCTAGGAGGTTTGATGACACAGACAGTAAGAAGCTCTCACAGCAATGAGAAAACAGTTGAATATATAAAGAAGAAGATCAGCAGCACTCGCTCTACAGAAAAATCCATCAATCTGTTTCACTGTCTGAATGAACTTGGTGATGGTTCACTAGTGGAGGAAATCAAACATCATCTGAAATCTGGAACATTAAGTCAAACCAAACTGTCTTCATCTCAGTGGTCAGCTGTGGCTTTTGTGTTGTTGACATCAGAACATGAGCTGAATGAATTTAAACTCTATGAATATGTTGAAACGGGAAACAAATCTGAAGCAGAAAATCTTATTAAGTATCTGCTGCCTGTGATTCATGAATCCAGATCAGTTCAGTAAGTGTGAACAGTCTCTTCACTCTTTAAACTCTTTTCATGAAGAAAAGTCTCACAGATCTTCAGTACTGCAGAGGTCAAACAGAGTTTAGTGTATTGAAATGACCCAAATCCACAAGAGTTTTCTTCATTTCTCTACAGGTTGTGTGATTGTAATATCACAGATGAAGGTTATGTTTCTAGAACTTCAGCTCTGAGATCAAACCCCTCACACCTGAGAGAACTGAATCTGTCTGATATTAATGTAGGAGATTCAGGAGTGAAGCTGATCTCTGCTGTACTGGAGAATCCTCACTGTAAACTTAAGACACTGAAGTAAGATCATCTCTCTGATAGTCACACATGTCATGATTCCGCTATCATGTCATGTTTTTTTTTTTTCTTGGAGCGGAGTCATGGCATAGCCTTAAGTTGTGTGGAGGGAGAGATAGTTTCCCTAAGGGCCTTCTATACTCTCTCTCCGGTCTGCGTCTGTGTTTCCCGCCCTTTTCGTCTTGTTAGCTTTCCCATCACTGTTTCATCCCCTACACCTGGTCCTTATCAATTATCCTGTGTTTGTTCCCCTTTAAATGATCCCTGTGTCTATTGTCCTGTGCTTGTTCATTCTATGTGTATACCTTGTACGTGTAGGTTGTGAAAGTTTCTGTGAAAGTTGTTGTCACTGTTACTGAATGTGGATGACCTGTCTTGCCCAGTTCCCGTTACCCCTGTGTCTAGTAAGTGTAGTTTAGTGTTTGTATTAAGTGTATGTTTTCTTAGTTTAGTCAGTCCTTGTTTTAGTTACTCGTTTTTCAGTGTTGTTTTCCCCTCGTGGGTTTTGTTTTGTCCTTTTGTAGTGTTTTGTATATTAAATATTCTGTCTAACCCCTTACCATCGTCTCGTGTCTGCCTGCAATTGGGTTCTCCTGCCTTGTCTCCCAAGACACTTCATGACAGAATGAACGAGCCAAACAGAACCCAGCAGATAGCGAGTTCCACCTCCTTGCGTAGCCACCAGGCACACCACACACGGCCTACGAAGTGTCTTGGGAGAAAAGGCAGGAGAACCCAGAAGGGGACCGACATCAGGGACTTTGCCTGGGAGTTCCTAGCCTCTGCGGGCAATTCGGGGTTCACCGAGGCAGAACTCAAGGTCATTTTTAGAGGCTGCTCGATGAACCCCTCAAGCCCTCAGAGGTAAGGATGCTGCGGCCCCTGGGCTTCACAGACCTACTCCGGTACGCGATGCACCGTGAGGAGAGCAGGGACCCTATTGCGCCGGGCACTCCACCACCCCTGGTCCCCAACCTGGAAGACCAGGCCCTACAGATCGGGGTTGTGGGCCTCTCCTCACCCTTTGCAGCCACTCCACCGTCCACCAACCTCGGTGGCAAACGGGGAAGACGGGAATCCTGGGGGTCCTCTTCCGCGCCCTCGTACCCAGAACCAGACTTCACCTCATTCCTCCAGCCGACTATCAGACGGGTGGGTCGGCTTAAGAAGAAGAGGCAACGGAGGGCAGTTCCTATGCTTCCGAGCCAGGGGGTCCCGATTCCAGAGGTATCAAGCCCCAAATATTTTTTAGGGGGGCGCCGTGGTCTGCTCGGCCGTAGGTTCCCCTAAGAAGCCGGTACCAAGCCCGGTCCAGCAGCCGGCAGAGAGCCAGAGAGCGAGAGAGTGCTGCCCAGCCGCCAGAGAGCGCTGCCCAGCCAGTTTTCCAGCCGGAATCCAGTCCGGCGTCCCGACAGGTGACAAGCCCTGTCCAGCCGGCCTTCCGACCGGCATCAAGCCCTGTCCAGCCGGCCTTCTGAGCCCCCCGGGGCTCCGCGGTCTCGCGCGCCCCCACTGGCTAAGACTTCCCCACCCAGCCCCACCCCTTTTGGACATCCCCCATGTACTCTTGTTTGCCCCCAACCCTCCTCCCTTGTTTGTTATTTTTATTATCCCACCCGAACCCATTGATTATTGTTTCTTGTGTGCCCCTTGTCTTAATCACCTTGTCTGTCTGGTTTTTGTCTGTTACCCAGTCAGTCTTGTCTTGTTAGTCTACCCCTTGATGAACACCTGGAGGGGTTCATTAAGGGGGGGGCTTATGTTATGATTCCGCTATCATGTCATTTTTATTTTTGTTCTTGGAGCGGAGTTGTCCTTGTTTTAGTTAATAGTTTTTCTGTGTTGTTTTCCCCTCGTGGGTTTTGTTTTGTCCTTTTGTAGTGTTTTGTAAATTAAATATTTTGTCTAACCGCATACGATCGTCTCGTGTCTGCCTGCAATTGGGTTCTCCTGCCTTGTCTCCCAAGACAATTCATGACACACACATGTACTGATTCTTAGTTCATCATCTTCTACAGCCGTGGAAAAGAACAGACCATTTCAAAACTATTTTCAGTTTTATAGGTAGACGTTTAAGTAAAATTATCATTTTTGTTTCATTTAGTGAACTAGTTCATATTGACTTGTTCATCAAAACACGTTTATATTCATGTTTAAACAACACAATAATAATGTCTAGTAATTTTATAATGGGATCATATTTCTGTTACTTCACACAAAAAGGTGATTGTCATTGATGTAACATGTTTATTTAATAATGACATTCTGCTGAAGTGAGAGACTGAAGTGTGTGTTGTTGTTCTCTACAGGTTGAACTGGTGTGAGATCACAATCACAGATGAAGGTTGTGTTGCTCTGACTGGAGATCGGACTCTAGTAGATTCAGAAGTGAAGCAGATCTGTGATGTACTGGAGAATCCTCACTGTAAACTGGAGACACTGAAGTAAGATCATCTCTCTGATAGTCACACACACTGATCACACAACATTCATTCATATTTATCAGTGTGTACTTTTTACATTTACATTTAGTCATTTTGCAGACGGTTTTATCCAAAGCGACTTACAAAGTGTTAAGGAGCATAAAGCGATATGTCATACAGGAGCCATAATACATTAAATTCAGTTGTTTGGCTCGACATCAAGTGATCAGTCAGTGCTTGAAGTTCATGTGTTGAAGCAGAAAAATCAGGCGTGAAAATATGTGAGTGACTTTGACAAGGGCCAGATAGAGATGATAGAGACTGGGTCAGCTCATGTTTAAAACACTTTGACCTGTCAGTGTTCCTCATTCCTGGTGAATGGGCATCAGGGTCAGAGGTGCCCAAGACTTACTGATGAACATGTGGAGTGAAGCCGAGCTTGTGTGATCAGATCAGATGTGAAGAGCGTCTGGAGTTTAAAGTGATGAAAATCTCTATCACATTTCTTTAATATCAGGTGGATGATGGGTTGGTCGGAGGCAGTGTTTATGTTCTGGATAATGTTATGCTTTGAGATCATATCATAATTCTTGTTTTAATGATGTGTGAGTTCATATGTCACTTACTTTCAAGCAGCAATAAAAAACAGCGTTCATGAATACTGAAGTCAAGTACTGCGTGTGCACATTCAGAGCGTGATGTGTTGAGCACTAGAGAAAGAGTGAGATTAAAGGAGTAGTTCAGCTTCAACATCAACATTCTGTCATCATTTACTCACACTCTTGTCATTTCACACCTGTATGACTTTCTTTCTTCTGCAGAACACAAAAGAAGATATTTTGAAGAATGTTGTCAACAGCCCCACATTCACTGTCATTGGTTACTATAGAAGTGAATGAGGAGCTGTGCTGTTCTATTACCAACATTTATCAAAACATCTTCATTTATGTTCTACAGAAGAAAGAAAGTCATATGAAAGTCATCAGAATGTTGATGTTGAAGGTGAACTACTCCCAGGGCCGGATTGGGAATCATTTTCAGCCCTGGAGTTTCATGCCTTAGACCGGCCCACTTTAGTTTACGACTGACTATATTAAAATAATGATAATTTAAACCTCAGAATACAAGTCTGCAATAGCGCACTGTTATCTACAGCCTTTTAATTCATTGTATGTTTCAAAAATATCATAATTTCCAATTCAATGAAAATACGGTTTCTATGGTTTATCCTATTCCCTTTCAATTGTGGGGTTTGTAACTATCGTTTGATTAAAAACATAATAGGTCACTAGTAACACTTGGGCATAGAGAGTTGTTATATTGCAACTAATGTGATCACAGCAAAAAAAAATGCTTTTCTTACTTAGTATTTTTGTCTCGTTTCCATTCCAAATATTAAAAAAAATCTTAAATCAAGATACATTTACAAAACAAGTAAAATGGCATGAGAAATTATGTCTTGTTTTCTGAAAAAAAAAACCCCTCAAAATTAAGTAATTTTTTGCTTAAAACAAGTTAGCCTACATTATCTGCCAATGGGGAAGAAAAATAATTGTGTTTCCTTTTGAATTTAGATTTGGCTTGTTTGAAGCAAAAACATTTTTAGTTTCTTATGCGATTTCACTTGTTTAGTAAATGTATCTTGAATTAAGAATATTTAGATATTTGAACTGGAAACAAGACAAAAATAATAAGTAAGAAAAGCATTTTTTGCAGTGATGATGTTTGCTTATTCACACACACTGTGACTGTGGTACAACAACAGCTTACCTGCTGTGTCTTTCACAGTGAGAGTCTCTGGCATGATACAACTGGGTCCTGGCTCCGTTTCTGACACTAAATACACTTTTAAACATTTATTTCTGTTACATTATTAATTATCTCAGGGCATATTTCAGGGCTCTTCATTGCTAATTCTTCTGAATGCTAATCCTCCCCATTCCGGTGTATTGGGGTCATGACTGGAGCTTGATAATGTTACTGGGCCTGACTCTTCATCACTATTATCAGCAAACTGGACTAGAGGCGGCCGCTGCTGAAGAGCCACAGGAAAAAGTTTGATACATGAACGGTGGTTTGCAGACAACTTTGTTTTGCACGGCCGCTAGCATCTTGCAGTGCTCCTATTCCTAACAACCTTAACGTTAGCTCACCGGCCGTCTCGTCGTCTTCATTTGTTTTGAGGAAAATATGTGATCGGCTTAGAACATTTGGCCGCGTCAGTTTCCAGAGCTTTCTTCTTATTTTGAGCAACTTGCAGTGCCGCTGTCGGGGGCGGGGCCAGCGAGTCAAAAGATAGTCACGTCATCATTAACCTGCAGGCTGCACTCTGAGTGGGGCTGCGAAAAAATATTAAATAAAAAGATTAGGGCCGCTGTGAGTGCAGGCAGCCTAGGGACAGCAGCATCCACATTTCAATCGTGCCATGACAACACCGGCCCTCGCGACAAAAAAACGGACCGGCCCACCGGGAATTCTCCCGGTGCTCCCGATTAGCCAATCCGGGCTTGACTACTCCTTTAATATTGTAGCTGATCTCTGTGTCTCTGTCAGCTCGTGTCTCTCGGGGTGCAGCGGTGCTCGTGCGTGTGAACACACAGCAGACAGCGAGTGATGTTACTGGAGGAGTTATTTAGTGTTTCCTGATGAATACTGTCAGTGCAAAAGATCATCTCTCTGATAGTCACACATGTACTGATTCTTACAGTAGCAGAAAACATCAAGTGTTTTTAAAACAAAGCAGAATTTATGGGACATAAAAGTTATGAAGTGATCTGATCAGACGACAAACTCCTCTTTGCTGGTTTTGTGTATGAACAGGTTTTCTCCTCTATTCATTATTAAAAACATTTGTCAGGTACTCTTGTGTTTCAATGTTTATTTAATGATGACATAACTGAGGAACATTTGTCAAACCTGACAATCACACTCGGTCACGCAGCAAAAGAACACCAAAATAAAGTGTCTCTCATTCTTGATCATGAACTCTGGAGCAGTTGACTTGTGATAAAAACACAATCTGACCCAACAGACCAACAAAACAGACTGTATGAGAGTGTTTGTGTTGATCTTTAAAGATTCTGAGCGCAACTTTAACATTCAAGCCGATCTGTTATTGTACATTAATGTGACAGTAAGAAGTGCATCATACAACACATATGTTCTGAAAAAATCATCTGAACAAGTAATAAATTCTGACACTTTATTCTGACCAAATGAAAATGTAAATCTTAGTGATGTCATATTATAAAACATTATTTTATATAGTCATTATTTTTATTTAATAATGACATTCTGCTGAAGTGAGAGACTGAAGTGTGTGTTATTGTTCTCTACAGGTTGAGTCAGTGTAAGATCACAGATGAAGGTTGTGTTGCTCTGACTTCAGCTCTGAGATCAAACCCCTCACACCTGAGACATCTGGATCTGTCTCATAATAATGTAGGAGATTCAGGAGTGAAGCTGATCTCTACTGTACTGGAGAATCCTCACTGTAAACTGGAGACACTGGAGTAAGATCATCTCTCTGATAGTCACACATGTACTGATTCTTAGTTCATCATCTTCTATATTCATCTTTAGGGGTTGTTTGGGGAGTATTTCAGATGCAGGAATGTCATAAGAACACAAACACAAAACTTCACATTATAAGTGTATTGTGATTGTCAAAACATTTGATAACTACAATCAACATCATTTTATTACTTTTAATTTTAGGTGAACTGTCCCTTTAAATTTTGAGCTTAGATCAGACATGGACTTTTCAAACAATGGTTAAGAGATCTTGCCAAAAAGAATAAATCACTGAAATCAGGTGAAATGATGTATTTAAGTATATATAAGTATATATTTATATTTTAATAGATTAAACACAACCAATAAACAAACTTTAAAAGCCACACAGTTTACTGGGACTTTGTAAAATGCTTAATGTGAAAAGCACTTAACGTACCCAAACAACCAGCAGAAAAAAAAACTCAATTTCTGTCAAATCTTACTTGTAATAAACACAAGCTGCTGTCAACAGAAGGAGTTGTTATTCCACAGATAAAGTGAATAATGTCACGTTAAGTGTTTTCTCCTCCATAGAAGTCCATTATAAGGAAACAGTTTAATGTGGGACATTCACACACGCTTAACATGAAACTTTACTTGTTGTGTTTATATTCTGAGCTCATCAGATCATCTGCACATGAAAAACTTTATTTACAGAAGCGCTCGGCTCTGTCAACACTAACTCTCGTCTTCTTTCATTTGATTGGTCACCTCACTTATTTTGACATTGAGGAGCGCTGTTAGACCACTGAGACGTTATCAAATGTTTGCAGCATTAAATACGCTTCGGCTTTTAGGCAATTATTACACACATTTGATGACAGACCTTAGTGCTGCATTTGACACCATTGACCACAGCATACTCCTACAAAGACTCAAAAATTACGTCGGCATTACAGAATAGCATTGAAATGGTTTAAGTCTTATTTATCCAACCGTTTTCAATTTGTAGCAATAAACAATGAGGTGTCCCGCAAATCGTAAGTCCAGTATGGTGAACCACAGGGCTCAGTCTTAGAGTCTCTGCTCTTCGCATTATACATGCTACCTCTATGAGATATAATAAAGTGACACGGAATTAGCTTTCACTGTTATGCTGATGATACTCAACTTTATATTTCCTCGAAGCCTCATGAAACCCAGCAGTTCCAGTGAATAAAGGAATGCATAGTTGACTTAAAAAACTGGTTGAGTAACAATTTTTTACTACTGAACTCTGACAAAACAGAAGTGTTACTTACTGGACCGAAAACCGCAGTACGTAACAACCAAGAATACTGCTTAACTAATGACGGATGCTCCATAAAATCCTAGTCGTCAGCTAAGAACCTTGGCGTTGTATTCGATAGTACTCTGTCATTTGAACGCCATGTCGCCAACACCTGTAAAATTGCATTTTTCCATTTGAAGAATATATCTAAACTACGTCATATGCTGTCACTGTCAGATGCAGAGAAATTAATTCATGCATTCATGACATCAAGACTAGAGTATTGTAATGCACTTCTAGGTGGTTGCCCTGCAGGCCTATTACAAAAACTGCAACTGGTTCAAAACGCGGCAGCTTGAGTTCTTACACGTACAAAAATGTATGAGCATATAACCCCGGTTCTGTCAACCTTGCACTGATTACCTATAAAGCATCGCAATAACTTTAAGATCTTGCTTATTACCTATAAAGCCCTACATGGTCTAGCGCCGCAGTATTTGAATGAACTTCTATTGTATTACAGACCTCCACGTGCATTACGCTCTCAGGCGTCCTGTCAGTTGGTAATACCTAGAATTTCAAAATCAATTGCAGGTGGTAGATCCTTTTCTTATCTAGCGCCTAAACTGTGGAATATTCTTCCCTGCACTCTCCGGGAGGCAGACACACTCTGTCAGTTTAAATCTAGACTAAAGACGCATTTTTTTAATCTTGCATACACTACACTTCCATAATATTAATCCTCAGAGGATTTAGGCTGCATTATTTAAGATCAAGCGGAACCAGGAACACATCCAATAACAAATGATGTACTTGTTGCATCAAAGAGTGCAGAACAGAACTTTGCTCTCTAGAGCGGGATAAAGAACGCGGTTTTCCTACAACATTTCAAATGCTATTAGATTGTTAATGATAATCTTAAATCTATAATTTCCTTATTAAGTTTATTTATTTTTTATTTAGCCTTGTTGTGCAAGCACTGTTGAGCTTGTGTAGAGGCAGCAGCTTTTGCCAGAGTGGAACTGGAATCCCCTGGTTGGGCCTGGGTTCTCCTGAGTTTTTTTTCTCGATTGGAGTTTTGGGTTCCTCACCACAGTTTGCATATTGTTTTGAACTATTTGCCTGGCCGGGGGGGCTGCTTTAGAATTCAGAAGTTAGACATAATTAATATTGCATATAAGAATTTAAAGTCCGTTTAATATTTGACCTGTGGTTCTCTCTCCTTTATCTCAAATGTGTGCTTTCACTGTGCGGGTGCGCGAGTGTGTTTGTGTGTGTGTGCGTCTATGTCAATGTGTCTAAGTATGTATGCACATTGTGTGTGTGGAGGATGTGTACAGTTGTGTTCAAAATTATTCAACCCCCACTGAAATTGATTGTTTTGGTCGGTTTGACATTGATTATGATCATTCAGTCATCCTGCTTACAATTAAATCAAAGAGGCACGTGTAGGTCAGACAAATATAACATAACATTTATAATGAAATAACCACAAATGTCTTTTCTGAGCTCACATCATTATCAGTTTTATTCAAACCCCAAGTGACATTCAATCTTAGTACTTAGTACAACATCCTTTTACAGTTATAACAGCTTTTAAACGTGAAGCATAGCTTGACACAAGTGTCTTGCAGCGATCTACGGGTATCTTCGCCCATTCATCATGGGCAAAAGCCTCCAGTTCAGTCACATTCTTAGGCTTGCGCACTGCAACTGCTTTCTTTAAGTCCCACCAGAGGTTCTCAATCAGATTTAAGTCTGGTGACTGCGATGGCCACTTCAAAATGTTCCAGCCTTTATTCTGCAACCATGCTCTAGTGGACTTGGAGGTATGCTTGGGATCATTGTCCTGTTGAAAGGTCCAACGTCTTCCAAGCCTCAGGTTTGTGACGGACTGCATCACATTGTCATCCAATATCTCCTGGTACTGAAGAGAATTCATGGTACCTTGCACACGCTGAAACTTCCCAGTACCTGCAGAAGCAAAACAGCCCCAAAGCATGATTGACCCCCCGCCATGCTTCACAGTAGGCAAGGTGTTCTTTTCTTCATAGGCCTTGTTCTTCCTCCTCCAAACATAGCGTTGATCCATGGACCCAAACAGTTTCATCAGTCCACAGAACACTATCCCAAAACTTCTGTGGTTTGTCCACATGACTTTTGGCATACTGCAGTCGACTCTTCTTATTCTTTGGGGACAGCAAGGGGGTGCGCCTGGGAGTTCTGGCATGGAGGCCTTCATTACGCAGGGTGCGCCGTATTGTCTGAGCAGAAACTTCAGTACCCACATCTGACAAATCTTTTCTCAGTTCCTCAGCAGTCACACGGGGACTTTTCTCCACTCTACGCTTCAGGTAGCGCACAGCAGTCAAAGTCAGCATCTTCTTTCTGCCACGACCAGGTAGCGTTTCAACAGTGCCCTTTGCCTTGAATTTGCGAATGATGCTTCCTATGGTGTCTCTTGGTATGTTTAACATCTTTGCAATCTTCTTATAGCCATTGCCCTTCCTGTGAAGAGTAATCACCTGTTCTCTTGTCTTCCTGGACCATTCTCTTGACCTCACCATGTTTGTAACCACACCAGTAAATGTCTAGAAGGAGCTGAGTATCACAGTCATTTTAAAGCTGCCTAATTGGTGCTTATTAGGCTTTATTGCTGCTCCCTGATATCCACAGGTGTTTTCAATACCTGATTGAAAACACTTCATTGAACCTCTGTTCTTCAGAGTGGTAGTCTTTGAGGGGTTGAATAATTATGTCAATGAAGAATTCACAAAAGAAACATTTACTACTGTATTACAAAACTAATTGATGTCATTTTAGTTGCATATGGTTCTTTAAGAAGTCCTTGTAGGATTTCATTCTGAATACAATTACAAATGTACACTACATTCCCTAAAACCATTTACAGCATTGGGGGTTGAATAATTTTGAACACAACTGTATGTCTGTCTTTTGTTGTTTTCACCTTTTTCTTGTTTTACAGGTATGCCTTTAGTTGATTTACTTGTATTCAATGTGTCTCATGTACAGCTGCTTTGTAACAATGAAAATTGTAAAAAGCGCTCTATAAATAAAGTTGAGTTGAGTGAGTTGAGATGATGACACACACAGGACCGTACGCACCATTGTTTCTATAGTAAGAAAACAGATGTGTGGTGTCATGAATCTCTATGTGAGACATGGCGTGGGAACCCAATTGCAGGCAGACACAGACGATATGATGTAACAGATATTTATTTAACAAATAAACACTAAACAAAACATGCAAAACAAAGACCCACGGTGGGGTAAAACAAGACAGGAATATATATAACTTTAACAAGGACAAGAACACTGACTAACTAAACTATAAAACAAACACTGGTAACAAACACTAGACTAAACTCACTTAGACACGGGAAACAGGAACAAGGTAAGACGAATGGTGACAGGAACATGAACAGCATACATCAAACAAGGTATCAAACAATGCACGAGCAACGAGACAAAGAAACATGAGGGCTCTTTATAGGGGGAACGAACACAGGGTCATAACGATCAACAGGTGCTGGGGATTTGCACTAAGGAGAGGCTGACGAGGAACGAGGTGTAGGGAACAATGACGAGACACGAGAAAGAATCATTCAATCTCACATAAAACCATAGGTTATGCCATGACTCCACTCAGATAACACAAATAAACATGACATGATAGTGGAATCATGACAGTGTGGTGTGAGAGCGTAAGAACAGCATTTTAATGATGAGGTGAAGATTTAACATGATGATGAATGTTATTCAGTGTAATATGTGTTTCATTCATGACATTCTGCTGAAGTGAGAGACTGAAGTGTGTGTTATTGTTCTCTACAGGTTGATGATGTGTAAGATCACAGATGAAGGTTGTGTTGCTCTGACTTCAGCTCTGAGATCAAACCCCTCACACCTGAGACATCTGGATCTGTCTGTTAATAATGTAGGAGATTCAGGAGTGAAGCTTCTCTGTGAGCTGAGAGATGATCCACATTATAAACTAGAGACAGTGATGTGAGTAGAGCTCATTTAAATAAATGTTTCAACAGTTCAACAACTATAAAAACTTACTTAAATAAATGTAAATGACTCTGGTGCTGTTATAAGATCAGTGTTTCTGTTTTAAGACATTTCTAATTATTATTTCCTTATAATTTGTTTGTTAAAATCTTTCTACCCCTCTGACTAGTAATATTTCTTACTTAAAGCAAACTTCATGTGTGTTTTATTTCTGAGATTTTAGTCCAACTGAAAACAAAAACGATATTTTTCAGAACAGTTTGTGGAGCACATATGAGTTGTGAATAATAAAACACAAGAGTAAATGTGAAGTGTACAGATGAACACACTTGATGTTTTATAAGTGCAGCACAATAAGAATTCAATTCAATGAGTGTGATGAAGAGTCTGTTCACTTCAGGATTTAATACTGTCATCTTACTCTTCTTAAACATATGATTATTATTGATGTGGAGCTTTATTCTTTTATTTCCTGCTGTTTGTTTGATGGATGTTCACCTCAGTGTTTGTGCACACATGGGTAGATGTTTTTATTTGATGCTCTTGATCATTATTATTGATCAAATCATCATCATCATCATCACACGTGTGCAGTGAGTGAAAGTCTTGAGTGCTTCAGACACTGCAGAATACTGACAGACTGTAGAAATAACAACACACAATATATACACAAAACATCTACACAATAAAGTGACAGATGACACATATAATACAGGTTATAAATTCAACAGAGGAAGATTAAAGTGAGTTTATTATTGTTGATAAGTGTAGTGATGATACATTACTTCTGTCTTTGTGTTTCTCTTTTAGGCCTGACTGGTGGTGACAGTAATGTGTGTGTTTAAAGGTGTGTGTGTGTGATCTTCACTATCATCTGATGGACAATAAGAAGACGACACTATAGTGACATCACAGACACACAATCAACACACACTGAAGACACAATAACACCTCACACTGATAACACTGTTTGAAAACAATCATTCACACATTCAGTTTCATAATCCTGTGATAGTCTTGATGAAGTGACTGAAAAACTTCTTCAACAAAAGAAAATGATGTTACACAATATTGTCAGGACAGTAAACACACACAAATGTTGTGTAAACTCCAGTAGATTTGAATCAAAAACATTCTTCTAAATATATTTCTTTGTGTTCAAAGACAAAGACATTTATTCAGGTTTTGAGGGCACGAAAAAGTCAGACTTTCCCTTTAACAGATTTTCTGTTCAAACCATCAAACTGACATTATCAGAGATTGATCATCACTTCAGAAGAATATTCACAGATGACATAGTTTACAGTTAAATTGAACAATTCTATTGATTGTGTATATTGTGTATGTATAGTATACTCTATGTGCATCTGTATGTATTATACACTGTCATTTTATATCATCAGATTATTTTATATACAATTTTCAAAATTTACTGCATGTCATGTTTAATGTAATAAAACTGTGTCTTTCGTTAGTTGAGAGAAATAAATGCAGTTGTGATGGATAAATATAAATCTGTGGGAGAGTTTATGGTTACAATATAAATACATGAAATAGTAAATAATGTAGAATTGTATTGAATGTAGAATGAAGCGTTTGAGATCTCACATGAGAGAGAGAGAGAGAGAGAGACGGACAGACAGAGGGAAAAGAGAGAGAGAGACGGACAGACAGAGGGAGAGAGAGAGAGAGAGAGAGAGAGACGGACAGACAGAGGGAGAGAGAGACGGACAGACAGAGGGAGAGAGGGAGAGAGAGAGAGAGACGGACAGACGGAGGGAGAGAGGGAGAGAGGGAGAGAGAGAGAGAGACGGACAGACAGAGGGAGAGAGGGAGAGAGACGGACAGACGGAGGGAGAGAGACGGACAGACAGAGGGAGAGAGAGAGAGAGAGAGACGGACAGACAGAGGGAGAGAGAGAGAGAGAGAGACGGACAGACAGAGGGAGAGAGAGAGAGAGACGGACAGACAGAGGGAGAGAGAGAGAGAGAGGGACAGACAGAGGGAGAGAGAGAGAGAGAGAGAGACGGACAGACAGAGGGAGAGAGAGAGAGAGAGAGAGAGGGACAGACAGAGGGAGAGAGAGAGAGAGAGAGAGAGACGGACAGACAGAGGGAGAGAGAGAGAGAGAGAGACGGACAGACAGAGGGAGAGAGAGAGAGAGAGGGACAGACAGAGGGAGAGAGAGAGAGAGAGACGGACAGACAGAGGGAGAGAGAGACGGACAGACAGAGGGAGAGAGGGAGAGAGAGAGAGAGAGAGACGGACAGACAGAGGGAGAGAGGGAGAGAGAGAGAGAGACGGACAGACAGAGGGAGAGAGGGAGAGAGAGAGAGAGAGAGACGGACAGACAGAGGGAGAGAGGGAGAGAGACGGACAGACAGAGGGAGAGAGGGAGAGAGAGAGAGAGACGGACAGACAGAGGGAGAGAGGGAGAGAGAGAGAGAGAGAGACGGACAGACAGAGGGAGAGAGGGAGAGAGAGAGAGAGAGAGACGGACAGACAGAGGGAGAGAGGGAGAGAGAGAGAGAGAGAGACGGACAGACAGAGGGAGAGAGGGAGAGAGAGAGAGAGAGAGACGGACAGACAGAGGGAGAGAGGGAGAGAGGGAGAGAGAGAGAGAGACGGACAGACAGAGGGAGAGAGGGAGAGAGACGGACAGACGGAGGGAGAGAGACGGACAGACGGAGGGAGAGAGACGGACAGACGGAGGGAGAGAGAGAGAGAGACGGACAGACAGAGGGAGAGAGGGAGAGAGACGGACAGACGGAGGGAGAGAGACGGACAGACGGAGGGAGAGAGACGGACAGACGGAGGGAGAGAGAGAGAGAGACGGACAGACAGAGGGAGAGAGGGAGAGAGACGGACGGACGGAGGGAGAGAGACGGACAGACGGAGGGAGAGAGAGAGAGAGACGGACAGACAGAGGAAGAGAGGGAGAGAGACGGACAGACGGAGGGAGAGAGAGAGAGAGACGGACAGACGGAGGGAGATAG
This sequence comes from Triplophysa bombifrons, assembly GCA_029783895.1. NCBI lineage: Eukaryota > Metazoa > Chordata > Actinopteri > Cypriniformes > Nemacheilidae > Triplophysa > Triplophysa bombifrons. Next base: position 933,823 of record CM056458.1, read on the forward strand.
AGAGAGAGACGGACAGACAGAGGGAGAGAGGGAGAGAGACGGACAGACGGAGGGAGAGAGAGAGAGAGACGGACAGACAGAGGGAGAGAGGGAGAGAGGGAGAGAGAGAAATGCTAAAGTAGAGAAGCCCAGAGGAGAAGAAGAACACAGTCAACAGAGAACCCAACGACAAACTCATTCTCCATGTTTGTCTGTGTCTGTGTTTCTCTATATTGTCAGACTGTGATCATTACGTCTGTTTTTCTGAAGGAAGTCTACTCTGTGTCTATAACAGTGAAGAAATATTCTGACAGATTAGATTGTCCGTTTAATGCCTAAAAACATTTCCCTTCACTTTGGTTTTTACTTTTATTGTCCAAATGAGTTTTGACTTCTGTATGGATTTGGTTTATTCTGCTGTGAAACTGAAGTTTCTGAAGTTTGACAGACAGCTGTCAGATGATGTGTTTGGGTTTGAAGAGCTTCATGTTGAAGTGTGTTTGAAGAGCTTGAATGAAGGTGTGTGGATATGTTCATGTTGATATATTTCACTCTTGTGTCCACAGAATTCAGTGTGCAGAGATTCTCTGGGGTGTTTGTCACATTTGGATTGTGGTTTGAGTAAATGTGGAATAAAACATTAGTGTTTCTATAATAAGGGTTTTATAGATAATTGTTGAGTAAAACAAACGCAGCAGTGCAAACAGAGACTCTTCAGAATGTGTTCAGCACTTCAGTCACAATAGAGACGCTGTGGACTTATATCAGGTTTTACAGTTTAGTCACAAGTATTTTAATTCTTTTATTGGTTGTATATCCGAACTGATAGGTGACTGATAGCAATTATTTATGAAAAATAATAAACAAACATTATATAAATAAAACATGTTAATGTTTTGAAGCTTTGTGATATTACAGATCAGGTCAGTTAGACAATAAGAGAAGAAGCGTTTGTGAGATTATTTGTCAGATTCAGAACACAGTGGGATTATTGTCCACGAGTGCTTCAGATTGTTATATTTACAGGTTTACACAGAGACTGTAAGTGTAATCTTATCACACATGTATTTATTCTTCAAGTTCTCAAATTAAAATCAGTTTTTCTAGTCTTCATGTTTTAATGATGATTTACTTACTGACACCTTATTGCCTCTGTGTGAAATGTGAGAGAAATATTATTTTATTATGTTTAGTTCACAGCTTTCATCTGCTGTGAGGATGTTTGTGATCTGATGTTTACAGTGTTTCACCAGCAGAGGGCGACATAGACCGTGTGATGATGAGAGCGTTTGATAAAAGACATTAATCACACAAATACATTCAATGAAGTATTAACTATAGGATTTAAATCTGTATCTGATCAGAATATAGAAGATAAACTTAACATTTCAGTTCTAAGTTTTCAGTATTATTATTCAGACCGCTGGATTCTATTAAATACAAATTAGTTTTTTTCCAAGTACACCAGTTGAAGTCGAAAGTGAAGCTCATTTCAGGACGTGTGTGTGTTTTTATTTATATGTTTTTATCACATGCCATTTTCCCTCCTATTTATATATATTTTTCTATTGTATTATTATATATCAACTATTTATATATATATATATATATATATATATATATATATATATAAACTATATCAATATATTTTCTGTTGTTTTAAAGGGATAGTTTACCCCCCAAAAATTAAAATTCACTCCCTCTCATGTCATTCTAAACATGAGTATGACTGACTTTGCAGAACACAAAAGATATTTTAAAGAATGTTGTAACCAAACAACACTGAACACCATTGACTTCCATTGACACATTTCTCAAAGTATCTCCTTTTGTGACATGATAACAGTTTATTATGGCTGAACTATCCCTTCAACTGAAGATAATTAACTACATTAAATAAGTAAATTCATATATATGTTTATTAATGTCAATTAATTGTAGAACAATTATTGTCCAAATGAAAGAGTTTCTTCTACGAGTATCATCTACACACTACAGAGCTCTGAAGAGGTCAGATAGTTTGGCTTTAGTGCACTTTGACGTTTTTAAGACATTGGACAGACGTGCGATCTTACTTCCTGTCGCGTGCACGCGCTCTCAAGTGATCAAGACCACAAGTGGGGTATAATATTATATAATTCATGTGTTTTATCACAAAAATAAACAGTTATATTAACTTTATTAAATCTTTTAAAATCGTTCAGCTGGTTTTTTTAGTGGAACATATTAAAACATTAATGAAAAATCCAACAGTTAATTTCTCTCAAATGTACATATGTTGTTTTAGTTTATTTATTGAAAAGATAAGTATTTAATGAACTAATTATATTTGGGTATTTTTTTACAATTACACAGTTTTAACAGTATATTTCATTGATTTCACACCTTTAACATGTACTCAAGTTTTTTTGGGTGTAAATTGTTTTAGTAAATTGTCTGTTACATATTTTAGAGTGATAAGAGACCATAAAACTAAACTTCAACCCTCCTCGACGGCCACATCGTCCTCGACGGTCACTGATCATCGTCCTGCTCAAGGTTGTTTCCAGAAGAGTCTGTATAACAAACAACAGTAAAACATGTTTACATCTATAGACCTGAAAAACAATTCAGTCAGGCTTGTTGATCATATTTCTTATTTATAATAAAGTATTAATGAACTTTATAAAGGTGTCATGTGACATGTTAAAAGATCATTATTGTGTGTATTTGGTGTAAAGTGTTAACACGGTTTAGAGAGAGATCACACAGACAGTGAGAATTGAAACAGTATCGTCCTGTCGCCAGATCTCTGTGTCAGATTTAAAGTGTTCAGAGCTCTAGATCCAGAACTGATGTTATATTTACTCATCTGATGAAAAACTGCTCTGTAACATGAATAAAAGCTTTAACTTATTTTATCTTGGCACACGATCATGGTATAAGTGGGATAACACACGGCTAACTGTGGATTAAAGGATTTTAAAGCCCTTCACTTCATCTGATGATTCTTTGTCTCGTGTTAAAGTCCTGCACAGCTAGCAGTGGATTATCACTGTAAAAACTGTTACTTAGATTCAACTCAAAAAAATTAAGGCAATATTTTCCAACTACTTTTTGTAAGTTTTGTGAACTTTTTGGTATTTTAAGTTGTTAAAAATCAGTATTGTGAGTCTTCAAGAAAAAGCTAAACATTTGAGGATCATTAAGCTATTTGAACAAAAATACATATTATGTGTACATTAGATAATATGACCATTTCTTTTATTCCATATGGAAATAGGTTTTTAATTTGAGTTTGATCATGTTTGTGATTGTGCTGTTCAATTTTAGATTTTTTGTTTTCTTAATACACATTTAAGAAAATGATTAGCTGGCCGATACTTATGTTGACCGTGATTTTCTCACCTGTGATTAATTGTTAGTTGTGATTATGACGATGTTTTGTATGAAGTTGTACTATGACTAACGACTTAAAATAATAAATATCTTAAGTAGGTGCGCAGCTAAATTGAAACGGCCTACATACATATAAGTCAACTGTAGTAACATTATGTATTAATGCAAGTAAACAGAGTAAGAAGAATATCTTACGAGAAAAGGCCATCACATAGACTAGAGACAGACAACGAAAGAAAATGATGAAAATGAAGAAGAGATATCGAGTAAGCATACAAGGTTGATCCAGACAGAACATCGATCGGGTTAATATTTATAGATGTTATTGTCTTTGATTATAAATTACACTACTGTACATATCTGTTTAGATGTTGAATTCATATCGATATCAATGAATCGTTTATAACTATTCATGTTGGTGTTTGTGTAATAACAAAAAGGTTTATTGACCATAACTCGTGCTGGATGATGAAGTGATGTGTTCTTAACTCTGTTCTGGTGGTTGTTAGTGTACAGCGCCCCCTACTGGACAAAAAGGTCAAAACAGGCACAAAACTGTAGCTTCAGGTCTGCAGACTCGCACTTCTCGAAAACTTCAAAAAAACATGAACTATGAAATATATTCACAACAAACACTCAAGTCTTCTGTATATTTGTATATAACTAGGCTACAGTAGATTATGTTATTGTTGTAGTAAACATCTGATCCAACTGTGTGTATTATTCATTTTTCAATTGTCAAAAACACTAAATTGCAAATCAATTGTCTCCTGTAAGATATGTATTACGAGCGTTAGTAGACACGTACAAACACTTTAATCTGTTCTGTATATTATCGTTAGTGAAGTCATGGTTTCTGTAGTAAGATTGGTTTTGCCAAAAGTCACCAAAACAACAACAACAAAACAACATGTTACTACACTTTTACCATAGTTCATTTTCACTGGTCCAGAAGCACTTCCAGGTCCGTTTAGTTCATTTATTTACTTTTAATCTTACACATACTTACATAATTACATTTGTGTTTAACAGTTTAATTCGGTTACAGATATTATATTTTGTCGTTCAACTCCCCCTACTGGACAAATAAGGAACAACGGGGGCGTGAAACTGCCTGCTCCAGGTCTGCAGACATCTAGTTTTAATGAGATCCGGATTCATAGAGCTGCACTACTGCCATCTGCTGGTGTAAATTAACTCCTCCTGGTGATTCTGTCACAGTCTTGTTATAAATCCTGTTTTTAATGAAGTTCTGAAAGAGATTCTGGCTCTGGTCACTTTTCACCTCTCGTCCATGTTCATGTGTTTTATTCTGTAAGTAAAATACTTGATAATGTACAGACTTATATTCATATAACTGCTTGAGTTGGACATGTTATTTGTGGGCTGTGTTACAGTGGGTTATGTTTATAGTTTACACGATGCAGAAATATGCTTAAATATGCATAGATGAATTATTACCAAATGTGTGGTCAAATCAATTACCTAAACTTGTTATATTAACTTAATTCTTTACTAGTTTACTTCTGGAGAAAACGGAGCCGCCTCTGATATGTTTTTCTTATTGTTTTTGTACAGAGATAAAAGATGAGCTTGCTTTTGATTTTAGAGTTTAACAGACATTAAGTACTTGGTATTATGTGAAACAAATTGTTTTTATACGTCACCACTCTGGTTGTCGAATCTGATTGGCTGATAGGCGTGAGATATTACACGAGGAAATCACGTGAGCTGACAGTTGAACCGCTTCACTGACTGTTTGTATCACTCCGCCACTGAACTAGCGCGGACTAAACTGTCCTCACAACTGCGCTAATCTGAAGAAGTTAGATTGATAGCAAACAAACGCACGGATCAGTTTATCCATTACAGAATGTTTACTTCATATTTCTACTTGAATATAAACGCCTGCACTGCGATCTGCACATGGGTGTACACGTGATGTCATTTCATTATCATAATATCCATCACAGTTTATCTCTCAAGAATCAATATTGTATGTTAACACATCATATGAACGCTCACATAGTAAATAAACTTACAGGAATATATTTCTCCAGTCAAAGTTTGTTCGCGTTGTGAACAGAAACTGTATGAGATCTAAAGTCAACACTGCGCAAACTTCAGTACTGGAGAATGACCACAAGGTGGCGCACAAACACCATGATCACAGGAACACTCACATCAAACTAAACGTTGTCGTTTTCTCTAACAATTTATTCACTGCGCTCAATATTATGCATGTGAATTATTTTCTTATTGTGACAAATCGTATGTCGTTGGAAAGGTCTGAGACTCTAAAATAAATATTTCATCACTGTTTTATACAATCATTTATGTAAGAAGAGTAATTGATTCATAATTGACAAGAGTGTGCATAAGAAACATTTATGTGCTGCTCAATGTCTGGCGGTACACACATGTTTAATTCAATATTTTGGATGAAATTTATTATTTTATCATGACAAACTATATATTGTCAGAAAGGTCCAGGACTCTAGAATGCATATATGATCAGAAATTAATTAAATTCATAAATGACAAGATGAAAGTTTTGAGAGTGTTCTGGTCTTGAAAAGCCCACCCTCACAACATTATATCCAATGATGAAAAGACGGTCAGCTATGAATCTGTGATGAGGCTGATTGACACCAGGGTTCTAGGAACAGGCTGAAGACTATTATTAATAGAAATGTATGTAATACATTGTAATACCATCAAAAGAGCCAGTAGATACAGTGGAGAAAATAAGTATTCCATCCCTGTTGATTATGTAAATGTAGCCCAGTGGTAAACTTGGGTTTTATAGTGTAATGGAAATGGGTTAGGTTATGATAAATCTCTTACTAAAAAAAAAAAAAAAATGAGTCACCTGACCATTAAATAAATTAAACGTTTATTTTATTTAGATAAAATATGGGAGACATTGATTTATAGAGAGGGAAATATTTTATTTCATGTTACTATTTTATTGTTCATTTGGGTATTAATGCTGGATAGTTAATAGTGTTTGGATGTCTGTAGGACATCGGATACACGTGACCGGAAGGAGGGCGGGGAGGTTTTTGCGGGGGGTTGGTCTTCTTCTCGCGGGACCGGTGTGAAGCACATGGCGCTGGGGCGTTTGAGACAAAGATAACGCAATAAAGAGTGAGTAAAGCGCATGTAACTGAGCGGGGTGTTATTGAGCGAGCGACTGAGGGAGAAACGAAGCCGGAGACCCGTCTGACGGAGCGGGTGAACAGGACCGGACTTGTGATCGGAGGTAGCCGCGATAGCTAGCCGCAGTGAGTCTATGCTGGCGGACCTGTCGATGAATCACACGACCCGTGATCATCCGGACCAAGTATTTCTACGCTCTCAAGGTGTTGCAAGTTTTGTTCAGCGAACTCAATGTTTTGCAAGACCAACACAGGCCTGCACCGTGGTTTTTCCTCCGTTGTAAGAAGTACCGTGAGTGATCTGAAACGTGTGTGAATGCGTATGTGTGAGTGGGCCCACTACTGCATTTGCTAGGGTTTGTTTCAGTACACGTGGCGACGTTTTTTTTTTGTCTTTGTAAAGTTCTGTATATCTTCAATTGTTATGAAAGAGATAAGGAAGGGGAACTTTTAGATCCTTTATTTTGGGGTAAAATGTGTGATAGAAACTATTGAGGTTTCTAGTTAATTTTAAAGAGGTTATCATTTAAGTATTTGGGAAATATTTTGGTTAGTTATTTTGTATATTGTTTGATATTTTGATTTGGGGAAAAGCTCTTATATTCCGTTTGCCAGATTCGGTGGTTTAAATAAACCTGGGTATTAAACTGTTTTTTTTCTAAACGGACAACTATCTCTGGGTCTCATTATTGTTACATATTTTATTGTCAAAAGTGTTCACAATTTATTAGAAACTTTTAAGGTGCACCTTCCTGGTATCCACCTGAACTACACCGAACCCAAGCACCCATCATTGTCACTTAAGTAACAATCAATGTAAGTGTACGGGTGCTACATAAATAAAATGGAGGCTCCGCTGGGATTAATTTAGTGCAAAAGTAGTTTTAAATCAGATCTAGCTTTAGTTTGACCCAGAGATTTAAGTGGTTTGTTTAGAATTTTAATTCAAGAAAACGCAAAGTAAGTTTTTTATTTGTGTTAAAATACAAACAAATCCTACCAAATTTAGTTCTGACAAGTGATCACTGTAAGCGCATATCCTGTGGGGATGGCTCAGTTGAAGAACTGGTGTATTGGAGAAGGCATAGACCCGGTGAAAGCCTTGCTGGTTAAAGATGTACCTCCGGACACCGAAGTTGGGTTCATTGAAGAGACGCTGCAGACTATCAAAGCACTCGGGAGAGTCAAGGTGAGAGGAAGAATGTATGACTCAGAGTCTCAAAGTTTAACTGTGCTATGTGAGTGCAGGGAGAAAGTGAATGCAGAAACAATTCCTCTTGATGTTGTTCCTGAGGGGTTTGCTATGACTTGGAGAATCTTTGGACCTTCTCAGCAAGAGGAGGAACCCCAAGCTCAGGCCGCCCGTGATGGTCAAAATGTGCCGCTGCCAGATTCCAGTCCTTTCTCCTCACTTCAAGCGTCCACTCCTGAAGCTATCATACGAGCAGTTGGTGATGTCCTACAAATGACAAGCAAGCCCACACACGGTGACAACAATCTTTACAGAAGATTGCGCACTTTCTCAGGGGTCATGCCCACACCACAGGGAGAAGAACAGTTGGAAAGTTGGGTTGAGCAAGCCAGACTTATGAATGAAGAATACGATCGCCCTGAAAAAGAAAAGAAAATGAGAATAATGGAAAGTGTAAAGGGTCCTGCACTCGAAATCCTCCAAGCTGTCCGTTTCAACAACCCATCTGCAACCTCAATGGACTACATTGATATTCTCGAGACCACATTTGGCAACCCTGAGAGCGGGGAAGAACTTTACTTTGCCTTCAGAATGTTGTGTCAACACCCTAACGAGAAACTCTCTGAGTTCCTGAGACGCCTTGAGAGAGTCCTAAATAAAGTTGTTCAAAAGGGTGGACTCCAGTCATCGGCGGTAGACAAGGCACGTCTTGACCAGATCATTAAAGGAGCTATCAGATCTGACATTATGATTTTAAATCTAGGATTGAGAGACCGCAGAGACAGTCCCCCCACATTTCTCGAGCTGATGAATGAGATACGCCTGGAGGAGGAGCATGAAGCTTCACGTCGCAGACTCCATCCACCCAAAGCCGTCTACGCCAAAAGTACTACTGTTACCTCTGAAACAGGGTTAAACGATTTGAAAGCTGAAATACATCAACTCAGAGCACAAGTAGGTGAGCTCTCTAATCCCGCCGCCATGTCAAGGCACCTTTCTACAAGCACACTGCTTCCTGTCACTCCTGCGGCAGAGAATGCAGAAGACAGGAACGTGCAGGCTTTAAAGAAAGAGGTTGTCAAGCTCCGAAAGCAAGTCTCTGTCATGTCAGTCAAGCCAAAGTGTAGTCCTGCTACTGAGCCCTGGGCACCAGAGACTCGATCAAGACCCTGGCAGCCAAGACCTTCTACAGGCAGAGACCCAAGTGATTTTTTTCTGCTATCGCTGCGGTGAAGACGGGCATTTTGCCAACAAGTGTTCCTCTCCCGAGAACTATCCCAAAGTTATTCAGAAACTGTTGCAAGCTCAAAGAAAGTCCAGGCAGAACCACAGATCGGATAATGAATCAAGGACCAAAACCACAAATGCAAATGTCAGGAGAAGCGCGGTAAATGTACAGACCAACAGTTTGCCCGAGGGACTCGTGGGACCACCCTCCACTGCTCAGGTCAGGATCAATGGAAACCCCTGCACCGCGTTAATGGTGGACAGTGGATCTCAAGTTACCATCATCTTCGACAGCTGGTATACCAAACACCTGTCACACATCCAGTAATACTCTGTGACAGGACGCGCCAATTGGGGCCTAAGTGAGTCTGAGAGCAGCTACCCGTACAAAGGTTACATCCAGGTTGAGTTGGAGCTGCCACAAAAATCTAAGTCCAACAAAGTCAACACTGTTTCTATCCTGGCTTTGGTGTGCCCGGACCCCAGGTGCTCTGAGACTATTCCTGTTCTGATCGGCACAAACGTCAAGGGGGTTCAACCTTTCAAGTCCAGAGCAAAGAAAGGAGACCTGGAGAATATCAACTCAGTCAAAATCCAAGTTCAAGAGAAAGAACACTCACCCGTTCATGCAGGGATTACCATAAAAGGCAACAAAGACTTGCCTGTGGCTGAAGTTAAGTGGTCTGGGCCTGGTCCTCTCAGCATTCCTCCTGGCACTGAATACGTTGCTATCTGCAAAGTTAAAGAAAACCAAGACATTGGAGACAGTATACTCATTATTGAACGAGCTCACTCACCTGCTCTTCCTCCAAGTGTACTGGTCCAGCCAACTGTGTTGTTCTCCAAGATGCTAGATCCAAACAACTTCTTAGTGCTCCTGCGTAATGAGTCTCTAAAGCAAACTGCCATTCCAATGGGTACAGTGATCGCTCACCTTCACGTCGTTGACATGGTGACAGATGCACCACACCCTAACGTCGAATCTGTTCCAGCTATGGATCCTTCTCTGTTGGATTTCAGTGAGTCACCCATTGGAAAAGAGTGGAAAGAGAGGCTGAGTCAAAAGCTTGCTAAACACTCTAAGGTGTTCTCTATTGAAGAATGGGATGTCGGTTTGGCTAAAGGGGTAGAACATAATATCCGTCTGAATGACAACACTCCCTTCAGAGAGAGATCTCGACGTATTGCCCCTGCTGATTTGGATGATCTTCGGCGTCACCTGAAAGGGTTGTTGGCGGCTGGGATTATAAAAGAATCAAGAAGTCAATATGCTTCACCGATTGTCCTTGCACGTAAAAAAAATGGTCAACTTCGTATGCGCGTTGACTATCGCACACTGAACCGGAGAACTACCCCAGATCAGTACACTGTACCACGTATCGACGACGCTCTTGATTGCTTGTCCGGCAGTAAGTGGTTTTCAGTGTTGGATTTGCGCAGCGGCTATTATCAAATACCAATGGCCCAGGAGGACAAAGAAAAAACTGCTTTCATCTGTCCTTTGGGGTTTTTCCAATTTGAGCGGATGCCGCAGGGGATCACAGGGGCTCCTGCGACATTTCAACGGCTTATGGAAAAGGCCGTTGGCGACATGCACCTGCTTGAAGTCATCGTCTATCTAGATGACCTCATTGTTTTCGGTAAGACTCTGGAAGAGCATGAGCAAAGACTCCTCAAAGTAATCGCTCGCCTGGAAGAAGCTGGACTCAAGTTGTCCCTCGACAAGTGCCAGTTCTGTCGCTCACAAGTCACATATGTCGGGCACATCGTCTCTGAGAACGGCATCGCCACAGACCCAGACAAGTTGAAGCAGTGACGCGGTGGAAGCAGCCAACCGACCTCCATTCTCTGCAGTCATTCCTGGGGTTCTGCGGCTACTACCGCAGGTTTATAAATAACTTTTCCATCATCGTCCGACCCCTTACAGAGCTGTGCAAAGGATATCCTCCGACCCAAAAGATTCGAAAGTCGGCCTCTTCATCGGACAAGACGTACTATAAATGTAATGAGCCGTTTGGTGACCGATGGGACCAGTCATGTTCAGAGGCATTAAAAAAAATCATTCACTGCCTCACAAACGCACCTGTGCTCGCATTTTCCGACCCCACCAAGCCTTACGTACTTCACATTGATGCCAGTTTTCAGGGGCTCGGCGCTGTCCTCAACCAAGAGTACCCCGAGGGCTTGAGACCTGTTGCTTTCGCCAGCCGCAAGTTGAGTGCATCCGAAAAGAACTATCCAGTGCACCAGCTCGAGTTTTTGGCACTTAAGTGGGCAGTGGTAGACAAGTTCCACGACTACTTGTATGGAGCACAGTTCACAGTGAGAACTGATAACAATCCCCTAACTTATATTCTCACGACTGCCAAACTCAATGCGACTGGTCACCGCTGGCTCTCAGCACTCGCCACATACAATTTCACACTTCAGTACAGGCCTGTTAGCAGCAACATCGACGCCGATGCCCTGTCCCGCAACCCTCTTCCAACCACAGAGGAAGGCTGGCAAAGCGTACCGACTGAAAGTGTCCAAGCTCTCTGTAAACAGATCAAGTGCCGTGAAACGCTAACAGAGTCTACAACTATTGCTGAGTCACTCGGAGTGTCGCCTGATGGCATACCAGTTTGTTTTGCCTTCCCAGTTAGGTTGGATCTCGGTTCTTTGAGTCAGCTCAGTCATAAAGACCTGGTCACAGCTCAGGATGTTGACTCTACTATCGCTCCAGTCAAACAGTCACTTCGGGGTGGTTGCTCATTCACCAGTCCTGACAATCCAACTTCTGTCCTGTTGAACAAAGAAGCAAGCAAGCTGTTGATTCAAAACAATCTGCTCTACCGTAAGGTTGAGAAACATGGAAATACCGTACAGCAGCTGGTACTGCCCCGAGAGTATGTTCTGATGGTTCTGAGATCTCTGCATGATGAGTCGGGTCACTTGGGCATGGACAAGACTATTGAACTTATCAGACAACGGTTCTATTGGCCGAAAATGGGAGTTGAGGTTGAACAGTACATCAAAAACTGTGGCAGATGCATCACTCGCAAAGCTCTTCCTCAGAAAGCTGCTCCCTTAAAACAGATCACCAGCCAAGGCCCTCTAGACCTAGTTTGTATCGATTTTCTGTCGCTTGAGTCAGACTCTCAAGGTTTCGCCAACATCCTTGTAATCACAGATCACTTTACTCGATACGCCCAAGCTTTTCCAGCCAAAGACCAGAAGGCGGTCACCGTTGCCAAGATACTGTGTGAGCGCTACTTTGTACACTATGTACTCCCTGCCCGCATACATTCGGATCAAGGCCGTGATTTTGAAAGCAAACTGGTCCAAGACCTTCTGATGATGTTGGGTATACGTAAGTCAAGAACATCGCCTTACCACCCGCAGGGAGATCCGCAACCAGAAAGATTTAACCGTACATTATTGTCAATGCTTGGCCCACTTGACCCAAACCAAAAGCAAAAATGGAGTCAAAAGATCAGTCAGTTGGTCCATGCCTACAACTGTTCTCAAAACGATGCAACTGGTTATTCGCCCTACCTGCTAATGTTCGGCAGAGAAGCTCGCTTACCGGTAGATATCTGTTTTGGAGTGACCGAGGACAAACAAAAGATGAAGTCATATCTTCAGTATGTAGCTAAGCTCAAGCAAGATCTCCAAAGAGCCTATAGTCTTGCAACCGAATCGGCAGACAAGAACCACCAAAGAAACAAAAAAGCACACGACAAGCACGTTAAAGAACAAGTCCTTGACAAAGGCGACAGGGTGCTACTGAGAAACTTTGGGGTCACAGGCAAGCACAAATTGAAATGCAAGTGGAGATCCTTACCATATATTGTTATGGAGAAACTACCCAACTTACCTGTCTACAAGATCAAGCCAGAGAGAGGCATGGGAGCTGAAAAGACTATTCATCGTAACCACCTGTTGCCCATTGGTTATCTGGTGAGACTCCCTGTTGACGAAAGGGAAGTGGGGTCACAACAAAGACCTTTGACCAGAGCATTTCAGCAAAATAAAAAAGAACCAGTACAGACAAACTACCACGATGAAGATGTCTCCTCAGAACTAGAGTACGGCGAAGTATATTTGCCATGACCCGTTGAGTTAGACTGGGATAAGTTGCTGACAGGTCCAGAACTGCGCAAAAAGCAATCCGAGACACTCGTCACAGAACCTGAAAGACAAGCTCAAGGCCCTGCAGAGAGAGAGCCAGTGGTAAATGATCTTCCAAACCTACCTCTTCACTCTGATCCCGAAGTCGACGTTCTAGAAGAGGGGGCAGACGTGAATTCCTATTCGGACAATCAATCTGAGAGTGAACAAGTTGAGCGTCCAAAAAGAGTCACCCGTCCAGTGGTCAAGCTGAGCTACGATGAACTTGGCAAGCCATGTGATTGCCCTGTGACAGTCCTGAGCCATGGAGTAATGGTGGGAAGTGGACTCTACGGAGACTCTAGAAGCAGTCTATGTCGAACTTTCTGGTGCCACCCCATGGCGTTGTGTTTCACTTGTTCAAATCTGGTCTCTACCCTTAGTCCTCCAAGGTTTATTTTGATGAGGACATCAAAACTGTCTAGAAGGGGGAAGATGTAGCCCAGTGGTAAACTTGGGTTTTATAGTGTAATGGAAATGGGTTAGGTTATGATAAATCTCTTACTAAAAAAAAAAAAAAAATGAGTCACCTGACCATTAAATAAATTAAACGTTTATTTAGATAAAATATGGGAGACATTGATTTATAGAGAGGGAAATATTTTATTTCATGTTACTATTTTATTGTTCATTTGGGTATTAATGCTGGATAGTTAATAGTGTTTGGATGTCTGTAGGACATCGGATACACGTGACCGGAAGGAGGGCGGGGAGGTTTTTGCGGGGGGTTGGTCTTCTTCTCGCGGGACCGGTGTGAAGCACATGGCGCTGGGGCGTTTGAGACAAAGATAACGCAATAAAGAGTGAGTAAAGCGCATGTAACTGAGCGGGGTGTTATTGAGCGAGCGACTGAGGGAGAAACGAAGCCGGAGACCCGTCTGACGGAGCGGGTGAACAGGACCGGACTTGTGATCGGAGGTAGCCGCGATAGCTAGCCGCAGTGAGTCTATGCTGGCGGACCTGTCGATGAATCACACTGCCCGTGATCATCCGGACCAAGTATTTCTACGCTCTCAAGGTGTTGCAAGTTTTGTTCAGCGAACTCAATGTTTTGCAAGACCAACACAGGCCTGCACCGTGGTTTTTCCTCCGTTGTAAGAAGTACCGTGAGTGATCTTAAACGTGTGTGAATGCGTATGTGTGAGTGGGCCCACTACTGCATTTGCTAGGGTTTGTTTCAGTACACGTGGCGACGTTTTTTTTTGTCTTTGTAAAGTTCTGTATATCTTCAATTGTTATGAAAGAGATAAGGAAGGGGAACTTTTAGATCCTTTATTTTGGGGTAAAATGTGTGATAGAAACTATTGAGGTTTCTAGTTAATTTTGAAGAGGTTATCATTTAAGTATTTGGGAAATATTTTGGTTAGTTATTTTGTATATTGTTTGATATTTTGATTTGGGGAAAAGCTCTTATATTCCGTTTGCCAGATTCGGTGGTTTAAATAAACCTGGGTATTAAACTGTTTTTTTTCTAAACGGACAACTATCTCTGGGTCTCATTATTGTTACATATTTTATTGTCAAAAGTGTTCATAAATTGCAAAGAAATGAAGGGTCTGTATTTTCTTGGTAGGTTTATTTTAACTGATAGAGACAGAATATCAACAAACAAATTCCAGAAAAAACAGTAAAGGTTGTAAAATTGATTTGCATTTAAGTGAGTAAAATTTGTTTTTTTTCTAGATTTTTGCTTAATATAGACAACACGGTCATGCCGATACACCTTATTCAACATTAGAAAGTGTAAGAATGTAAACTTCTTATGTCCCCTTGTCTAAACAATATTCTACGGTTGAAGAGTCTAGTCGACGGAACACACAGAGTTTGCAGATCTGGAGACAGAGTTTGATACAGACACAGGAGTCTAGTTCAATCAGAGTCCAAAGTTTAATGTGTTGAGGACTAATATTTATAAGCTTGAAAAAGGAGGTGTCATATAAAACCACCAGAGTGGAAAATCACCAGACTTTCTGTTTAGTCTTATTCCTCCTGAGAACAATCAGATATGATCATAAAGTACGTATTCAATATTACAGTATCAAAACAATTGTCCCTAGACATCATTAGGAACCTTGGGATGGAGACAACAGATACTTATATCAGCATATGACTTCAGCACCTGATACAACTTTCAACGAGGTTAAACAACAAGAAAGTAAGGCACATCTTATGTGAATAGAAGGTACTACTAATAGGAATGAATATGAATGAATACATATGATATATGAACTTTGTATTAAATACAGATGCAATATTTGTAGAGGACAGGACGAAATCCAGATTCTCACAGAAAGGTTAGACCTTATGTCACTGAGCATGCGGCACAACTCCTTGTCCAGGTGCTAACTCTGTCCTATCAACCACACCTCTCACAACATTCAAAAAACGACTTAAAACCATCTCTTCTGTGAATAGTTTAACCATTGTAAAAAATAGCAGCATTGACCTAAATTACACTTAATTAAAATAAGTAACTTTTAAAATTAAATTTTACTTTTTGATTTTAATTAATTCATTTACTCTAATTCATTTAGACAAATTATTTTATCAATCCACTTAAAATAATTAGTAAGCATTGCTATAACAATAAGGAAAGAGAGATATTCGCCATATACAAACAACTGGATACACTGGTTTCTCTAATCAATTTTAATGTTAATGTTGTAAACATTTTAACATTAAAAATTACAGAAACTTTCATCAGAAACTCATCTTTAAGTGCAGCGACCTTCAAAGTGCAATCTGTGTATTCTTAACACTGACATTAAAATACAGTGACTTTTGACCTGAGCAATTTACAGAACAGAACAGACTTAAGTTCACAGTTCAGTACCTTTTCATATGTATTAAAACATGAAAACAAACCAATACAAGAACACGTTTTAAGTGCAATCTGTGCCATATTCTAAACATGTGACATTAAAATAAAATAAAGGGTCTCTGACCTCAGCATTTGACAAAAACGGAAGTGAGTTAAGCTCTTCAAAAGCCCAGCAGCTGGATGCTTTTCCAGGAATTGAAGAAGTCTGTGTTTGACTACCAAGATGTTCTCAGTTAAACTGCTCACCAGGAAAGAGTGGTGAGACAAAGAAAACAAACAAAAAACAAAATAAAATGCATAATCTTACATAAATCCTTAAAAGAACTTCACACTACACTGTATACTCTTAAAACATTTCACAATTTAATAAAACACAGTTAACTCGAATCACAGCATTTGACATGAAATAACTGACTTCAGTGCAAAGAACATCTTATGTATTAAAACATTTGACCATAAAATTGTTTATATAATAGAACTTCTGAACTGCTGCCATTTAACAATTAAACATTCAGAACAATCCCACAGATTTATCTTAAGCTCTGAACACAACAAGACGGTCATTTACGAGTGTGAGGCTGGCATAGTAACTAACTCAGAGGTTTGTTTTTGAGTGTCATGAATCTGGAGGAAGGCTTTGGGCGCAGTGTGTCAAGTCCCACAAAAAGTCTTTGAAACAACTCAAATGTTTTTCAGAGTTGTGGTGGATACTGCAGGTTTAGAGAGCATGTCATCCCCAGAAGCAGCAACATGCCCTGGCCAGATTTCCAAGATCAGTAAGCACTGGGATTCCATCAATGATAATGTCTACTGCATCTGGTTCACGTCAGACATATATCTGCATATTGTGCATTTTCAAGTCCTAATGGACACTGCTCTCCGTTTTTCCCTGGATAAGACATAAACACAACAATACGTGGAAACGGAGAACAACAACAACGAAAGCCTTCAGTAAATTCACACATTAAAAGTTGACAAAAGGATTTAAACTTTGGTCGAGCCTGCTGCTGCAAAGAAAACCTGCCTGTTGAACTGGCTTCATAGTACAACTTTCAGTAGAGACTCACTTCCCACAACAAACCTGCTCGACTACATCACATACACAAGTCACCACCAAGACCTAAATCCTTAAAGGGGAGAGGGGCTCAGGTGGTATCAAGATTAGATTAGATTAGATTAGATTAGATTCAACTTTATTGTCATTACACATATACAAGTACAGTGTAACGAAATGTAGTTTAGGTCTAACCAGAAGTGCAATTAGTAAGTGCAGATATACAGTGTGAATAAATACAGAATACAATGTTAGGAAAATAATTTACGATGGGCATGTACTATGAAAATATGACAATCGGTATGTACTATGAACAATATATACAGAAGGCTATATACTGTGAACATTAATGTACAGGAGGTTATGAACAGATAACAATATAGACTATACAATAGTGCAAGTGACTTAAGTGTACATTAGTTACAGACATTAACTATTAAAGTTACAGTGCAGTAGATGAGTTAATGCAGTTATTAAAGGTACGGTGCAATACATGAGTAGATGCAGATATACAGTTACAGTGCAGTAGATGAGTTAGTGCAGTTATTGAAGCTATAGTGCAATAAATGAGTAGATGCAGTTAGTTATGCGATAGATGCAATGCAATAGATGAGTTAGAGTGCAGTAGATGAGTTAGTGCAGTTATTGAAGTTACAGTGCAGTAGATGAGTTAATGCAGTTATTAAGGGTACAGTGCAGTAGACGAGGTAATGCAGTTATGAAAGTAGTCCATTAGTGCAAATGAGCATTCAGTGTAATATTCCTGGTGTGCAAGTGAGCAGTATAGAGTGCAAATGATGCTGTGTGTGTGTAAACAGTCCGGTAGAGCAGATACATGAAGTACTGGTGTGTACAGTTCCGTCATGCCTGGCAGCCCTGTAGTGCAATGTTAACATTGTAGTAGCAGCATTAAGTTAAAGTTATGAGAGGTAGTGAAATCAGTGGGGAGCAGAGTTCAATAATGAAACAGCTCTGGGAAAAAAGCTGTTTCCTAGTCTGCTGGTTCTTGTCCGGAGGCACCTGAAGCGCCTACCGGAAGGCAGGAGAGTAAACAGTCTATGAGCGGGGTGAGAGGAGTCCTTGACAATGCTGCGAGCTCGACGCAGACAGCGTTTCTTCTGGATGTCCTCAATGGAAGGGAGTGCAGTTCCTGTGATGCGCTGGGCTGTTTTCACCACCCGCTGCAGTGCCTTGCGCTCAGCAACGGAACAGTTCCCGTACCAGACTGTGACACAGTTGGTCAGGATGCTCTCTATCGTGCAGCGATAGAAGTTCACCAGGATAGTTGAAGACAGTTGGTTCTTCTTCAGTGTCCTCAGAAAGAAGAGACGCTGGTGAGCCTTCTTGACCAGGCATGAGGTGTTGGTGGTCCAGGACAGGAAAACTAATGTTAGCAGTTAACGTGACCTTTGCCCGACACGTGGACGAGAGGCCAGAATAATGCACATTCACCGAGGCTAACGTTATTAGATTCCTTACACAAATAAATGACAGTGTTGTATATCAAACGTCCACAAACTAAGTAGAAACATCATTTGTCAATATATCTCACATATACCTCTCCTACGTTAGCGATAGCTGTTTAAGATTAATGTTAAGAGCTTCGGTGAGGCCTCATGGCGCTTGAAAAACTGACAAACTGACGTTGCTGTCTGATACCGGGCGATGCTTTTACATTTTATAGTGCAATAAGTGCTCATTCGGCTAAATCTAACTTTATTCAATGTAAATAGTGACTTACATGTGTTGCACGTTGTATAAAGCCCTCAAAAACCCCACAAAAATCCGAATGGCACTGGTCCTGTGCAGGTGATGAGCAACGGTCTCGTTGTTTTTACTTTGGATGGAAACACTTAAGTAAAGTTTTTCAAAGGCAATTTATTGTGAAGTTTAGTAAAATCATTTTTTTGATAGGTAATATTAAGTTACCAAAACATTCACACTTTTTACTTATGTGAAAACTAAATTAATTCAAAAAGAAAAGGGAATCAATTTATTGAAAGAAATATACTGTTTAAAATAAATTCCTACAGACAAAACCCTTGAAGGACTTTTTACATATTCATTTGTTTTCTTGTTGTTCTGTAAAAGACCACCCAAAGGCCCAACGATGGAATCCAATGTCGTGGTTTAAGGGATCTCGTGTTCTGCTTCTCCTCAGCGATTTCTACATGAAGTTATTCAAGAACTGTTACAATTTAGTTCAATTTAAATGACTCTGTGGTAAAGACCGATCTGACTCCAATTTCAATATAATATAAAATGTGTATCTATTCCATTCCATTCTCTACCGCTTATCCGAACTACCTCGGGTCACGGGGAGCCTGCGCCTATCTCAGGAGTCATCGGGCATCAAGGCAGGATACACCCTGGATGGAGTGCCAACCCATCGCAGGGCACACACACTCACTCATTCACTCACGCACTCACACCCTACGGACAATTTTTCCAGAGATGCCAATCAACCTACCATGCATGTCTTTGGACCAGGGGAGGAAACCCCCGAGGCACGGGGAGAACATGCAAACTCCACACACACACAAGTCGGAAGCGGGAATCGAACCCCCAACCCTGGAGGTGTGAGGCGATCGTGCTAACCACTAAGCCACCGTGCCCCCCTCAAGTGTATCTATTGATCTAAATTAACTTATCTATAATTCTCCATACTTTAATATTTATTATATATAGTTATTCTTTCGATTGGGACCTGCAGTCGCTCAGAGTCTCACGCCGGCCGGGCTCATGGATCTCACGGACACAAAACGGTCAGTTCCGATCTCTAGTCAGAGGTTGCCGGGTAAACTAATATCATTAAGTTTGGCCGCGATATGCTTGCTCAGAAACATAACAATAGTTATTTTAGTCACGATCATGCAACTTGCTAGGCCAGATGATAGGTGGAAATCATGTGAGCTTTAGCAATGCTCCTTTTATAATAAAAATCTAGTATAAACTAGCCCTACCTATCCTGACACATCGATTTTGCGGTAACAGAACAGGTTCCTTTCAATCTACTTGTAATAACAGACTTTGAAGAATTCAGATAATATCAACAATAACAATTTATTATACCAGGCAGGCACAACATTAATTAAAATCGTAGAATGCATATAAAAGGAAATTCCTAATTTACTATGCAAAGATTATCAACATAGTATGAGAATAAAAATAAAACCACAAAGTTTATCATACCTGGTAAAATCGAGACACACAGTTGCAGTGTGGGAAGTTCTGGTTACAGATGCTTCCAAATCAAGACACACAGCTGCAATGTGGGAAGTTCTGGTTACAGATGCTTCCTCGAGTCTTTTTCCAATTCACCTTATATACCCAGATGTAACAAAGCCAATGGTTTGCCAAGCGAGCTACTTGGTTTGTTTGTTTTCTCGTCAGTAAAGAGAACATTGTGGCAAGGGGGGCGTGGTTTAGTGACGTCTGCATCGGACCTGGGAGAGACACGGGAAAAACGGTAAGCAAATAGGTCATTGCAGATTAAGATCACCTGCGTCTTGTTTCAGTGATTGGCGAGGAGACTGCTTAAAGGCTTGCAGTTTCAGAGGTGGAGGAGAGAGATCTGGATTGGAAGACGTGAGAGTGATCGGGAGAGTCAGAACCACTACCCGGAAGTAAACTTGAGAAAAGCTGAACGAGAACTCTTTATTATTTTTGAAGTATTTGAAGTGCGCAGTGGCGAAACGTTTTTGTGGAATTAAGAATAAAACGGAATCTGTTTCCCAGTCCACGGCGACCCCGCCTCCTTCCTTCCTTACACACACACGAACATCTCTACAAACATCAAAGGAGATCTCAATGTACATGTAAACAGGATTCCATGAAGAGAACATCAAATGAGATCTCAATCTACATGTAAACAGGATTCCCTGAGAAAGTCACACCTCTTTGAGGAGTGCAGGTGATGGATTAGAGTTAAACAGTTATGTTATACTCTCTGTTAGATTTGAAACAACTAGACCTTTTCACCCATCGCACCAAGACCTTTAAAGCAAAACCAAACATGATGTTTAAATCTTCATAACATGACAAACATTATAAACACAATATGGAATGTGTAAGCACTTTTCCAATGATCAAGGCCTGAATAGATGAAGGGGATGGGAGAGGTGTGATAAGAAGAGTTCAGTTCATGGACATCAACCCCTTATGGGAGGAAAGGATATCATTCCTCAGGATCTAGCAACAAATGGTGTTTGATTGTTTTGTGTCCTAGCTTTACAAACAACCTTAATTCATTGCACTTTTCCAGCTGCCTTACAGTTCTTTACTCACAATACACTCATAAAAAGTGTGACTTGAATCTTGAATTTTCTCTGATGGTGGAAGAGTTCCTTGTTTTGTCAAGACCCTCATCAGTCACTCCAGGATTTTGCAGTTTTGTTGTTGTAGAATGAACCAGCACCAACATTTGAAGGATCTGAAGACATTCTGTATGGAGGAAAGGACTCGGATGACATGTCATGTGTTCACAAACCTCATCATACATAAAAGACTCAGAGCTGGATTAAATACAAGGGTGTTATTGACAACAACGTGATATTCCCTCACTTCCAATTGTTTTATTTCAAAGAAATGTTTCAATATTGTAGATTTTTAAATAAAAACAAGAAACAATGCTGATTTATTTTTACAGCCTTCTTTGCACTTGTTTACCAAGCCGCTGTCACAAATCTATTGTAGGTTTGGGCCGACAGACGATGTCATCCTCCATCACCGATTGCTGAATGACATGAGGATGTTGAGCTGGTATCATGATTCCACAAGAGATGTTTCACTTTCATCACGTGACTCCTGCTGCTCTGTGCTGCGGGCTGCAACGACACATAGAAATTAAGCCTTAAATAAAACAACATCAGACTGTGAAGAAAATGTCAGATGGAGACGTGGACACATCAGAATGTTAACTGAAGGGACACAATAACTTTAATGTTGAAGGGCTGTAGTTGGTTTAAAAGTTAGCAGTGGATCAGAGTTGGGTGATGTTTACCAAATGAGCATCAGACGATGGCTACAGTGACACATTGTGATGGATGATGTCATCGTCCTGCAGTGTTTAAAGTGAGGCACGAGCTGCGCAGAGACACATCTTTATACAGCGTGAGCTTTAAAGTTATTAAATGAGAAGTGATTGTATTCTTATTGTGATGTTAAAACACTTATAAAATGAGACACGACTTCTTTATACAACGCAAGCTGTACAAACTGTGAGTCTCAGCAAGCATAGCTCCACCAGGAGCCCTTATCTCTATTAACACAGCCTAACCCGCTCCTGCAAGAGCCCACATCTCTGCTCTCCTCTGTCTCAGTGACCACCGCTTCAGCAGGAGCTTCATCTTCATCTTCTCACTGTTAACATAGCAGCACTCACGTCCTCAGGGCCTTAACCCTCCTTCTCACGCCCTACCCCGAACACAAGCTTCCACCTCCGTTACCTTAAGCCTTGTGTTTTTTGGGATCACCGCAGCAGCGTCACCCAGCTGCTGTTGGGTTTGAATTTCTAGGTTAAAATACAGGTTCCGGTAATTAATACGCAAAGTCTTTGTATTTAGGGGCATTTTTTGTGTTTTAGAAAAGGAAACCAGGGAAATATTTTGTGTGATTACTCGCTAAAAAAAAAAACTTCTTTTGGTTCTGTTTTTTGGTCAAAATGGATATAGAAATATAGGAAGATATGCAGATTATAGTTCTTCATTTTAAGGTGTTTTCTCATACTGTTTAAGGAAGCTTTATAACCACATTTGTTTTGTATTGTGCAACTCTGGCGTCAGTCATCAGCTCACATGACTCTCGTCTGAAAGAGCTGAACAACACAAACACACTTCATGATTCACAAATGAAGCAGCTCTCTCTGGACCGGAGAATCCTCACTGTACACTAGAGAAACTGAAGTAAGATCTCTTTAAGATTGATATATTTACTGTTGTATGAATAACACTTTAAATTAAATAGTAATATTTTAATTATATTAAGAGTGGCTCATTTCCTTAAAAAGATTTTTCATTTTAAAGTATTGTTTATATTAAAGAATAGGATGTTCATGTAAAGTTTACTGAGGCATGTTTAAAATAGACTATATGTATATTTTTCCAAACACATACTGTAAAAATAGGAGCCATATACAGTTGAAAGAAAAAGTATGTGAACCCTTTGGGCTTACTTGGATTTCTTCATAAATTGGTCATAAAATGTGTTCTGAACTTCATCTAAGTCACAACAATATAGAAACACAGTCTGCTTAAACTAATACCGCACAAACATTATATGTTTTCATGTTTTTATTGAACACAACATGTAAACATTCATAGTGCAGGGTGGAAAAAATATGTGAACCTTTGGGTTTAATAACTGGTTGACCCTCCTTTGGCAGCAATAACCTCAACCAAACGTTTCCTATAGTTGCAGATCAGACCTGCACAACGGTCAGGAGAAATTTTGGACCATTCCTCTTTACAAAAGTGTTTCAGTTCAGCAATATTCTTGGGATGTCTGGTGTGAATCGCTCTCTTGAGAGTCACAATATTAGATTAGATTAGATTAGATTAGATTCAACTTTATTGTCATTACACATATACAAGTACAGTGTAACGAAATGTAGTTTAGGTCTAACCAGAAGTGCAATTAGTAAGTGCAGATATACAGTGTGAATAAATACAGAATACAATATTAGGAAAATAATTTACGATGGGCATGTACTATGAAAATATGACAGTCGGTATGTACTATGAACAATATATACAGAAGGATATATACTGTGAACATTAGTGTACAGGAGGTTATGAACAGATAACAATATAGACTGTACAATAGTGCAAGTGACTTGAGTGTGCATTAGTTACAGACATTAGCTATTAAAGTTACAGTGCAGTAGATGAGTTAATGCAGTTATTAAAGGTACGGTGCAGTACATGAGTTAATGCAGTTATTAAAGGTACGGTGCAATACATGAGTAGATGCAGATATACAGTTACAGTGCAGTAGATGAGTTAGTGCAGTTATTGAAGCTATAGTGCAATAGATGAGTAGATGCAGTTAGTTATGCGATAGATGCAATGCAATAGATGAGTTAGAGTGCAGTAGGTGAGTTAGTGCAGTTATTGAAGTTACAGTGCAGTAGATGAGTTAATGCAGTCATTAAGGTTACAGTGCAGTAGATGAGTTAATGCAGTTATTAAGGGTACAGTGCAGTAGACGAGGTAATGCAGTTATGAAAGTAGTCCATTAGTGCAAATGAGCATTCAGTGTAATATTCCTGGTGTGCAAGTGAGCAGTATAGAGTGCAAATGATGCTGTGTGTGAGTGTAAACAGTCCGGTAGAGCAGATACATGAAGTACTGGTGTGTACAGTTCAGTCATGCATGGCAGCCCTGTAGTGCAATGTAAACATTGTAATAGCAGCGTTAAAGTTATGAGAGGTAGTGAAATCAGTGGGGAGCAGAGTTCAATAATGAAACAGCTCTGGGAAAAAAGCTGTTTCCTAGTCTGCTGGTTCTTGTCCGGAGGCACCTGAAGCGCCTACCGGAAGGCAGGAGAGTAAACAGTCTATGAGCGGGGTGAGAGGAGTCCTTGAGAATGCTGCGAGCTCGACGCAGACAGCGTTTCTTCTGGATGTCCTCAATGGAAGGGAGTGTAGTTCCTGTGATGCGCTGGGCTGTTTTCACCACCCGCTGCAGTGCCTTGCGCTCAGCAACAGAACAGTTCCCGTACCAGACTGTGACACAGTTGGTCAGGATGCTCTCTATCGTGCAGCGATAGAAGTTCACCAGGATAGTTGAAGACAGTTGGTTCTTCTTCAGTGTCCTCAGAAAGAAGAGACGCTGGTGAGCCTTCTTGACCAGGCATGAGGTGTTGGTGGTCCAGGACAGGTCCTCCGAAATGTGGGTCCCCAGGAACTTAAAACTGGAAACACGTTCAACAGCCGTCCCGTTAATGTGGACGGCTGTTGAACGTGTTGAATATGACTATTATTAATTGTTTTTACAGTTATATTTTTAGTCCCGTCTCTCACACTGACTCACAACCGGTCCTACTGTGACGTAAAATGACACGATGTTGAAAAAAGACATTTTTAAAGACAGTCAAAATATCTGTCACTTCTTCTACTTACTTTGTGCCTTCATGTTTTGGAAAACATTCGGCATTACCTTGTCATATGGTATTTGTTATATATTCAGGTTATATATAAATTTTATTTAAAAAACCACCCTGCAAGATGTTCTGTGTTATCCTGTTACTTTTTACTTTTCAGTGACTTCCTGTTTGTGTCATGTATTTTGTAGTCCTTTGTAGTTTTTCGTGTTAATTAGTTCCCCAGGTGTTTCTTGTTTCTCTGGGGCGTGTTTAAGCTCAACCCAGTGCGTAATGTTTTGCAACAGTTTCTGGGTTGAACGACATGTTTCCTGGAAACAGTTTGCAATGGTGTGGAACAGGGTTTGAGATGCGTTTTCTTTTGTTTGGTGGGTGTGTCAAGAATGTCAGCCAATCAGCAGTAACATCTATAACCCACACGGTATTAAAGAGACAGCTCGCACAATGGGTCCAAGTAAGGTCGTGTCTGCTGCAGCTCGCAATACACAACAATTGAAGATATAAGAAGAATATTCAATACATATTTATACCCATTTCATCAGACTCCGAGAATTCTTCAAAAAAACACAAAAAATGACCGTCTCAGCTGCAGTAGTTCAACTCTTGCGTCATCACTACAGGGTGTTCAACCACACCACCGTTTCAGTTTAAAAAACGTTGTGCGACATTTTGTCGTGGGCAGCATATATCAATAGAAGAACCGTTGATCAGCAACTAGTGGCTGATTGTTATGTCTAAATATGTTGTTGCTTCCATATTTGTTTTACCGCTGCTACATCTGCAAAGAAAAGTGGTACAAAGAGAAAGAAAATGTGATATTGTCACTTATTTTTAATGTATTGTGAATTACTGATTTCTCTCCACTAAAGGGCATAGTTCTATATACATTTTTTAAGGTTGAATATATGCAAATTAAAAAGCAAAACCTTCGAGACATTGACCTTAACAAGAAAGAAGACTTGAGACAGAACTTCACACGAAGTGTTTCATCAATATTTCCAACATCGTGTGAACTAACATCTCTTATTGGAGTTAAAGATGACACTGACACCTGTCTATTAACCATGAGATTAAAATAAAAAGCATGTGGGCCTAAGCATGTTTGTGTTGTTTTTTAGTTGAAGAATAATAAAGAAATGATATTCCCAAACGTTAAATCTCATGAAGGTCAGTGTAGTAGTTTAAGTGAAGTGTCTGGAGATCATCATCAGCTGCTTCTTCATCACAGGTCTCTTCTCTTTTCTGATGATGTGTGTTGTGTAGCTCATGACACCAGATCCGGCCCTGGGCATAGGCGGAGTAGGCAAATGCTAGGGGCGCCAAAATGAGTGAAGATTTTATTTATAATTCATCATCTTAATGCGTTATTAATTATGTCACCTAGTGTGATCTGTGCAGCTAATCTCACTCCCAGACTACAATTTACATTATGTTGTGTTCAGACCGATCATGTTTCTTGCTCTTTATTACTCGAGGCAACAGTTAGTTATTTTTGCTCAAGGCAATTTCTCGCCCGAGTTGAATTATTTAAAATTGCAAATCTTGTTTGCTTTTATTTCTATGCATTGACTCTGTATGTAATTAACTGGAACATATAAGTTAATTCACGTCAAAAAACATTATTGTCTGAGGCAGTGTGGTAAGAGTGCCTGCCATTTTGTACTTCTCGCTGGTTAGAAGTTAGAAACACAAACCATTTATACAAACTTTTTTTATACATACAATTGCTTACAGAAACACTCTACTGGTAACTCTGATGCGTGATGTGTTTTACTGCTTTCAATTAAGTTAACTGAAAGTGTGTGTCTCTATAGCATTTGCCATTTATTTAAGAAAATCCAACACATTATTTGAGCAGAGGTTGATAACATGTATAAAAACAATTTCTCATTAACCCTTATCTAAATAATAATAACAATCAAATAATTGTTTTATAAGATCTAATATTCAAGTACTATTATTGAGAAAACGATATGTTTTATTTTATTTGCAACATTTTTAAATGATGAGAAGGTAATTAGAAACATTTTCATTAAAAAATATTTGTAGTTATTTATTTACTTCCTATTTATGTTATCTTCCTATTTTATAATTGTAATACGATTCAATAAAAGGAAGGAAGGAGGCGGGAACCGGCAAACATTTAAACATTTAATAACAGAAATAATAACAGCCGGCGGCCCCTCACGGACGACCGCCGGCGACAAAACATAAATACATATACAATCACAAGTTCGGGCCCGGTCCTCTCTCTTCGGCAGTCCGGTCGCTCGTTCCTTTTATATGCTCCCATTCGAGCCCGGTGTGCGCACAGCTGGCGCTCATCCACAATTACTCACCGGACTTGAACCACAGTCTCGCCCCGCCTACTCTAATACAATAATCATTTTTATTTATTAATTGATATTGTATAAAATGGGCGCAATCTTAAATCTTGCCTAGGGCACCAACAGAGGCTGGTCCAGCCCTACATGACACAGTAACAGGATCTGTCAGGTACAACCCTCAGACTATATAAACATACATTAAACCCTTGAAATTACTGTTAATAAATAAATGTAAAGTTAGTAGTAAAACAGTATTCATATTGATAATGTTCACAGCAAAATGACACAAACAAATAGAAAAGAATTAGACGAAACACTTGCCAAGTGAACCTTGATCACAGGAGTGGCTTTTGATTATTTTCCAGCTGAGTGAAGTTCACTTCTTGAAAACAGAAATATAATCCTTACATTTCAAACACGAGTGTGTATCCTACTTGCTGTTAACTTTAAGTCACTAGAAACATTTTTATGCAGGAAAGTATTTTGCATCGTCTCAAGTTGTTGTAATTATATTTCTATGAAAATAATATTTTATAATGTTTATATTGAAACCGTTTTTATGTTTTTCTTTTGTTTTTCTAGTTGGTTCTGGGTATAAATTGATCTCTTTGTGCAATGTTTTAATGTTAACGCATGTAAAGTATTTAAAGCTCAATGACACAGTGGATTTTGTCAGAAGCGGTGCAGAGACTGTTTACAGACATTTGATTTACAGACATTTTCTTATCGACCCAGAATGATAATAATGTGTTAATCTGTTAAGATTCATGAGTGGAGTTCAGTCTGATGTGATTTATGGATGATTCACAAACACTCAGAGATGGAGATTATACTCCAGGATTCAGGTATTATTATTGAAGTCTATGTTTAAAACGGTTTTATGTATAATTTACGTCTTTAATGTCAATTCATAAAGTTAAGTTATATATTATACTATATTTAAAGTTACATGAAGCAATGATAAAAACATGATTTCAATATCAAAGCTGTGATTCACATACAGAACAACGTTCAATGTTTTATTTCAGATCAGAACAGAAGAGATCAGACTCATGTGAGATCAGTTGTGTGTCTATGAAGAGTGATGCGTCTATGGAGAAACCAATGACATTAAAGGGTGAAGATACATCAACTGATCAGAGGTACAACTATTTTCACAATATGCAATAAAAGTAGTTTTTACTTCCTTTACTGTCATTTAAACTATCTTATTACGCGGCTCATTTGAAGGCTTCATTCTGATTGGCCAGTCAAGACATCTATTTATTTTCAAAATAAAAACCACTCAAAACTGCCAACATACACTCTAAAAAAAGCGTTGGGTTATTTTAACCCAGCCAGTTGGGTTAAATCTTTGACCCAACATGCTGGGTTGTTTTATTTAAATCAACTTTTGCTTAAAAATGACATTGCTGGTTTAAAACAAACCCGAAATGTTTAAAAATATAATAATAATTTCACAGAGAATTACTTGAGGCATCAGTAAGAATCAAAAGTTTTATTAAGGATCAAAATGCAAGACAAAAAGAATTCATAAAAACATGCAATATGTTATGCTCAATGAACAATAAAACGGCATATAAAACACTTTGATGAAAGGTATGTTTATACATATTTAAAGAAAATTAACGTCAATAAATGACATTAGTTTAGATTTTAACCTACATTTAACAAGGTTATTAAAGTGGCACAGGTAAATATAAATAGTTTGACAACTTAACACTTCAAAAACTCATATACAGTTAACAAAGTGGCACGTGTAAAATGCTTTAGGGCATTTCCAGCGTTATGGATGCGACATAAAAACACTATAAAAAGTATTTACTAAACCCTTGTTGATAGGACCGCACTTATATAATAAAATATCAGTCTATCCACAAGTTTTCTATAAAAAAAAGAAATAAACAAGTGTTATGGATGTGAAAAAGGGACACCGTAACTTTCCTCTTCATATAAACTCACAAAACATTTTAAAGAGCGTTAGTTCTTTCGGTTCCAGTACTGCTTAACCTGACACATCCACGGAGCAGTCTTACTGAAGAGGATTCTTTTCCTGGGAGTTTGTAGACAACAGTGTGGTGTGCGGAAGTGGATGTCCAGCAGGAGGGTTTCTTTATCAATTTGTTAATCTTTAAAGAGAAAAAGAGACAAGAGACGAATTTAAGGAAACTGGCCTACCCAGAGCACAATGGATTATAATAAACATATAAAGAATAAATCAAGTTTACCTTTAAGCCTGTTATCAGGACATCCAAGTTCCAGTCGACTTTCTCTTGAATAGAATGATCCATTAATATTTGCTGTTATTCTGCAACCTGTCAGTGAGGGTAAAGAAGAAGAGTGGGATATAGTACAGAAAGTGAAACACAGTCTCAAAAAAATAATATTATAAACTTTAACACAACACTTAAACTAATTCGACACACTCGGGAATAAGTAGAAGACTAAAAAGACCAACAATTCTTAGTTTCATATACCAAAAATTAACTATATCGCACAGTTAACAACTTACGTTATAAGAGCCAGCGGTTATTCCCTAAGGCTAAGCAATGACCGAGATAGAGCTGCTCTCAGCGGAGCCACGACCGCTGACAGCCTGAAGCTCAAACCTCCAAAAGCGTCTTAACAAAGTCTTAAAGAGGCGTTATGTTTATATAAATATCACATATTTGAGGTCTTAACAACGACATTCTCGTCTAAAATACTCTAAAAAATACGTTCCGTCACCTAACATTAGTGGTATTTATAAAAAAAAATGTTGGATGTTTGCTTTTGACACGACGCTCTCGTGTCGACCTTTAACTAATATGAAGATGCGTAAGTTACTGAACTAATCGTCTAGAAGTAAACTGACTATCGTCAGTGCGCCTCAGGCCTTTGTTCTCCTTGGTTCTAAGAGAGAAGAGTCTCCCCCCTATCCCGGACGAGCCCCCAACTGAAAGAATGTAAACTTCTCACGTCCCCTTGTCTAAATAAAATTCTACGGTTGAAGAGTCTAGTCGACGGAACACACAGAGTTTCTGGATCCAGGAGACAAAGTTTGACACAGACACAAGTGCTTGTTCAATCAGAGTCCCAAGTTTATTGTATTAAGGACTAATACTTATATCTTCCATCAGGGGCGTCATATAAAACCACTAAAGGAGTGGAAAATCACCAGACTTTATGTTTAGTCTTATTCCTCCTGATCAATCGGATATGATTACATATTTAATATTACAATAACAAAACAAGTGTCCCTTGACATTATTAGGAACCTTGAGATGCAGAACAACAGATTCTTATATCAACATAAGACAGCATAAGACATGATACTAATTTCAACGAGGTTAAACAACAAGAAAGTAAGGAGCAAAGAATATGAATAGGAGATAATAACTAGAGAATAGAGAATAATAAGATAAAGCTATGAATACATGTGATGAATATTGGAATGAACACAGATGCAGTATTTGTGGGGAACAGGACGAAATCCAGATTCTCACAATGGCCACTTTCAGACCAACGGTCTTACAAGCTGTCCTGTGTCCCTTTAAAGAACAAATATATAGAGTAGTACAAAAGGTTAATACAAAGTCTTTAATAAAAGGATAATTGCATTTGCGTATTTTTTTGTGTGGTTTTCTGGTTTGCAAGCTGATCTTTGAGGTAAAAGATCAATCAGACTGATTTGTGATAAAAACATAACAACACCAATCACCCTCAATAAAAACGAAAACATAAAAATAATTATATCTACTCTTCATCATCTACCGTGCCAATCTCAATTACCGAATCGTCAAGCCCATTATCTTCTTCCATTACATTGTCACGTTCATCAACATTTCTTGGTTCTTCTATCACCGGTATTGGTTCTGGTTCTAACTCAGGTGTGTGAACATAATCATTGTCATCCTCGTCCGTATCGCTGTTACGATCAAATATGGATCCCCAAGTTTGATTCTGATCTTTCGGACGATAACCTTTAGATGTGTGTCTAACCAGCATAGCCTGGTTGACGTCAGTCGTTCTTTTTGCTAACATCACTCGATCGGTTCCTTTGGTTGTAAAGGAAGTAACAGATCTTTTAACACATCCGACCACACACTGCAACATGCATGGCAAAAATAGTAACAAGACTACGATGGTCACCACAACTGGAATTACTGTACCGGTTATCCAATGTCCCCATCCCCCGGCTAGGCTGTCCAACCATTGAAACCATGTTGCATCTACCGGTGTGGGTTCACGAACTGATTCTCTCATGTGCTCCACAACGTCAGTGACATTGTCTGCATAATCTGGAATTGAAAAACAACAAGATACTCCTAGCATTTTGCACACCCCTCCTTTCTCTGCTGTTAATATATCCAAAGCAAGTCTATGTTGCACGACGGCAACTCTCATTTTCTTTAATTCATTAGAGATTAAGTTTAAAGCTTGTGCTGTGTCATTTTCCAAAGAAAGAACTTGCCATGCCAGACCATTAATTTTGTTCAGAGCAACGGTAGTACCGATTCCTGTAAACAAATCTGCTAGGGACCATCCCACGTTTTCCCAAGGAGTAGTCCATGGATCACTAATCTGGTGGCCTGCATAAAAATTAGGCAGTTTTATTTCCCTTTTTTGTCTATTCAAAGATGTGGCCAGATTTGTCTTTTCCATTATGCTAGTTCCTGTGGACAAAATAGCAGCATAACAACAACCTTTCCATTCCCCTGCATCTAAATGGTAATATGCAGTTTCACCACAAACCCACATCATTCCTGGTGAACTATCTAGGTGTGAAAATGGACATTCAAATCCCTCAGTAGTTTTATTGAGATATTGTATGGTGCAATTATGACTTCCGTTATTTGATTGAGACAAAGTAATTTCATTTCTACAATCGGACATTCCTACTATATGTCTGCCTGATTTGGAACACACACATAAGTCTGCGGGACGAGCATTTACATAAAATGCAGGACCTTGAAAAGGTTCTCCTGTATACGAACAGTTATAGTCTCGCATTACGGATGTTGGTGGTCTTCCTTCTCGGATATTCAGAGTCATTTGTACAATTAAAGACATTTGTTTTGGCATATTGCAGTCACCCTCATCATTTACAAGCATGCCTGCTGTAAGCTCTTGCGTTTTCCACATTGAGTGGAGTTGTATACATACCCAACAATCTCCTCTAACCTCATCTGCTAAGACTCCTCTCTGCAGTAAGGCTAAGGCACATGCGTAGTTACCACCACATTTAGATTTCGCAACTCTTACTTTTTTAGTTTCTTGATCGAGATTAGAACCCATGATGAAATCAATATCCTGGGGTGCTTCCCCTTGCTTATTTAAATAGCGGGGTATCGGGTGGGCACTTAGTTCCTTAATTCTCTCTTTTATTTCCCTCATCGCTGGTGGTTCTATTTTAATTTGAACTTCCTGATAACGGTCTTTACCTAATAAGGCCCACACGCAGTAGTAAATTCCTTCATCCTGAAATGTAACCTCTTTTATGGTAACATTCATTACCCCTGCATAACTTTCCTTATGGTCTGGACCAGGAAGCGAAGGAAGAGACCCTATAGGAATGGTCTTTGCCTTACCACAATATACACAACGTTTTCCATCCCACATTACTCTGTGTTGTAACTTTACAATCTTTATTTCAAACCTGGGGTCGGTGCCTAGGGCTTCAGGGCCATGGTACGCTATCACCTCTGACCACCTACAAGACCCCTTGCATATATACAGACTCTCTCCGAATTGTTCCCTAACGGCTTCTGTATTGCCAGCTGCTCCCATGGTTAAAGATATTGGGTCACAAAGGAAGCTCGCGCTGCTGCCTGCCCTAAGAGTGACCTTGATCGTCTCTTTATCAGGGAAACTTTCATCTACTTCTCGTTTTGGCCGTGTGGCGAGAGTTTCATTTCTCCCTACTTTTATTTCTTGACTTAGGATTATACCAGTGATTATTATACTTATTAGTGTTAGAATAATCGTTGTTCCACGCAGTCCACACATACCTGGCTGCCTGAACGGGTGCCACGGCCTGTTAGGTTCTATCATTGTGAATGTGGGCAATCTCTTTTGCTTACAACTAATTCCCCCCCTTCTAGCCTGAAAGCATACAGAATTAGGCTACCTGGTATTGGACGTTGCAGCACCACTCTAGTTGGGTCAGGGGCAATTCCTATGGTCGTTTTTACTGCGTTAAGAAGATCTGGGCCGAACACAATAAGGGCTTCCGCTAGTGTGCACGCAGTGTAGGAATTGATATCTAAGAATTCCATAGGAAACTGTTGGAATAACACCTTTTATTTCAATTTGGCCCTTAATGCACCTCAGGGGATGCGGAGTCAGCACTGTTGGCTCAATGGGCCTCCTATCTTCTTGCTTTGGGTGGCCCCCACCTCACAAAAGGTAGTTCTGTCCTCGGCTTAGTCAGTGCTTTCTCTACCCTGAGATGTAGTAAGGTGAATCCCCTGTGGAGATTCTATATTAAATTGGAGCTTGCCTGCTCTCCTGAAGAACACAACTTCAGTCTGGAAGCGTGTATCCACTGTGGCTGATAGTCCGTCAGAACCCCTGTCCGTGTGACGGCAATCACAGATGCTGGTCCGTGGTACTTTGGTTCTCCAACCTTTGTCTGCTTCAGACTCCTCACAAGAACGTTTTGTCCTGGAACAAAGTTATGGGTAGGGTTTTCTGAGGGAAGAGGAAGGCACAAAGAAACATCAGCACATATCGAATTTAACTTTTCGACTAGGGAGGTCACGTAGTCTTCCTGGATCACCTGAAGATCACCTAAACAAGAAATCCCAGACCGGCCTTTGACCCACGGGGTCGGGAAAGGTCTACCCATTAGTACCTCGAACGGCGAAAGTTTTGTCGTTGAAGATGGGGTCATTCTTATTTCTGCCAAGACTGCAGGCAATAAATCAACCCACTTTCTTCCTGTGTCGAGTACCGCTTTTGTTAGTCGTGTTTTAAGTGTTCGATTACATCTCTCCACGACTGCTGCACTTTGCGGATGGTACGGAATATTAAAATGCCAATCAATAGACAACGCTTTTGCCAAGAGCTGCGTTACCTTTGACGTGAAGCTCGTCCCGTTATCCGATTCCAAAATGGAAGGTATTCCCCACCTAGGCACAATCTCCTTCGTTAAGATTTTTACAACTGTTTTAGCATCTTCCCTTGCGCATGGAAATGCTTCAGGCCACTTTGAGAATCGATCAACAATTACCAAAAGATATTTTAAATTACCTATTGGTGGCATGTGTGTAAAATCAATTTGTAAATGTTGAAAAGGAGCTTCCGGATGTGTCAATGCATCGTGCTTAGCTGCTTTGTGCGGATTTACCTGAGCACATGTTAAGCATGCATCCAACATAAGCTTTGCAGTCTTATGAACATCAGCAATACAATACAATCGATTAATTGCTTGAACTACTTTTGCACAACTGGTGT
This sequence comes from Triplophysa bombifrons, assembly GCA_029783895.1. NCBI lineage: Eukaryota > Metazoa > Chordata > Actinopteri > Cypriniformes > Nemacheilidae > Triplophysa > Triplophysa bombifrons. Next base: position 968,651 of record CM056458.1, read on the forward strand.
GAGATAGCCCGTGGTAATGTCTAATTAGGATAATTAACCCTAATTTTGGTAGTGCTATTCTACCCTGTCCATCTCGAATAATCCCTGCCTTGTCAGGAGTGCAAAGATTTTTCCTCCAGTGCTCTAAGTCTCCCTCTGTTGTTTGACTTTGTAGGAATTTGATATCAATGTCAGGCACATTTGTTATGTGCACTGTCATTGCTACATGTTTTTTATCTTTTGGATGAAATGGTGATTTAATCTGAGTTTGGGCTGCTGTTTTTGCGGCCTCATCCGCCCTCCTATTACCTATAGTCTGTTCATCCTCCCCCGAAGCGTGACCCTTGACCTTTACTATGGCCACTTCGAGCGGAAGCTGAACTGCTTCAGTTAACTGTCCTATCAGATTTGCATGTGCTATTGGCTTTCCATCAGCAGTTTTAAAACTCCTCGCTTCCCACATTCTGGCATAATGGTGAAGGACACTCCACGCATACTTGGAGTCTGTATAGATTGTTGCTCTCTTTCCTGTCATCAGCTCACAGGCCCGTACTAATGCTATCAACTCTGCAGCTTGAGCCGAATTGTAATCTAGAGCAAAAGCTTCTTTTACCTCTCCTGACTCGGAAACCACAGCATAGCCACAGAGGTAGACACCGTCAGATGGCTTTGAACAAGACCCATCAACATAAATATGTTCTCCCCCCTCCAGGGGCGTATCCAACAGATCGAACCTAGAAGAGTAAGAGGTGGTCAGTTCAGCGATGCAATCATGTTCAACATCAAAATCCGCCATGTCTACCATACCCAAAATACCCAGCAAAGCGGGATTAATGTTTGCCGTTGTTTGAATGCTAAGATTTTTCGTTGCCAACAGAGTAGCCTCGTAACCTGAGCGTCGTTGCGCTGTCATGTGTTGTGTTTGCATGTTGTGCAAGATTACCCCAACCTGATGGGATGCATATAATATTAAAGGGTGTGACAGCACAGTTCTCTCAGCTATCTGTACAATCAGAGCCGCTGCAGCCACCGCACGAAGACATGCTGGCATACCTGTGACTATGTTATCTAACTTTTTAGACAGATATGCAACTGGCCTATATGTTGAGCCATGAATTTGCAATAGGACACCCAGACCTGCACCCTCTGTCTCCCTAACATGCAAGTGAAAAGGTTTTGTGTAGTCCGGTAGGCCCAATGCTGGTGCTGTCGTGATGGCTGCTTTCAAAGCATTGAAATGTTCATCAGCTTCCGCAGTCCACTCCAATGCTGTGTTTGGCGGAGCTTTGTGATCGATCAGACCCCTCAGGTGCCTATCGTGAATTGCACAATCAGGTATCCACTGTCTACAATAGTTGATTAGTCCCAGAAAGCTTTGTAGCTGCTGCACTGTTCGTGGGGACTTAACCTTTCTGATCAGCTGGACCCTATCTGTGGATATTGCTCTGAGACCCTGCATCAGCACATGTCCCAAATAGGTTACCTTAGTTTTGACCCATTGCAGTTTCTCTTTCGAAGCTTTGAAACCTGTTTCGGCAAGTACATTGCAAACAATTATAGATGCTTTTTCACAGTCCTCCTCAGTCTCCCCCGTCACGAGTATGTCATCTGCAAACTGAAGCACACACACTGTTGAAGGCAAATCATTCATTTTGGCCAAAGTTCTGTGCACTGCTGCAGAAAAGACAGCGGGTGAGTCTACATAGCCCTGAGCAAGGCGCTTCCACGAATATTGCTGCCCCTTAAATGTAAATGCTAACAAAGGCTGAGTATCTGGGTGTACAGGTACAGAGAAAAAGGCTGCACACAAATCAATTACTGTGAAATACTTGTGCGAATGTGGCACTGAATTCATAACAGTCAAAACATCAGGCACAATCGGTGCGAGTGGTATGATTAACTGATTAACTGCTCTTAAGTCTTGAGTTAATCTCCAAGTTTTCCCATCAGCTTTCATAACAGGATTAATTGGTGTGTTATATGGTGAGTGTGTTTGTTCGAGGACACCCTGCTTGACAAAATTTTCAATCAAATGTTGAATGCCTTGTTCCTTATCTTTAGACAAAGGGTATTGTTTAATGTAGACAGGTTTGTTTGTTTTAAGTTTAGCCCGATAAGGTTCCATATCAATGAAACCAGTTTCATCCCTGAACTGAGACCATAACAAAGGGTTAATCATGGTGTCCACCCCTGTAGACATGCTGCCACCGGAGGCAGATACCCTTGAGCCGCTTATCAGTTCACTTGTAGGCAGAGGATCGACGGATGCCTGTAAACTAGACAGAAAGGAAAAAACAACCTTGTTTTCAGTAAACTTAATGTCCATGCCTAATTTATGCATCATATCACGACCTAAAAGATTTAGTGGGGCACCTGGGATAATTGTGAACTTGTGAAAAAATGGTTTAATACCAGTTGCTTCAACCTGTAAAGGAGGTGTTACAGTACAAGCAATGTCAGTTCCGGAAATTCCCACAGAGTGAATAATTTGATTAGTTATGGGACCCTCATAACTGTTAGAAGTCATAGACGAAGCATCTGCGCCTGTATCAAGCAGAAAAGTTTGAGACTGCCCATTTATCATAAGGAAAAAATAAGGCAAATCTGCTCCATTATTCGAAAATGTCAGGGTCATCATACATAAATCAGAACTGACATCAATCTGATCACTCTGCGGGCACCCCTATTCTTGATTGGGGTGCCACTGGGTTGGGTATGGAGCCCCCTCGGTCTCATGTCCGCTCGGTGGTGTGTGCTGTTGTGTGTGTGTCTCACCAGTAATCGGCTTGCGCAACTGTTTGCACTCCCGTTTGAAATGTCCCCTCTTTCCGCAATGAAAACAAATGACCTCAGACTTCTTCCGTTGGCTCGGGTTTACAGCTGTTAGTTCAGTCCTCCTCTTTTCAGGATAGCCTGTAAACATAGCATGTTCCTGTTTTACAGAAAACCCCCCAGAGCTATCCAGCTCTCTAATTCGCTTTCCTAGAGCGTCTAAAGTCATCTCATGCAAGTTCGAAGTTGTTATTCTGATCAACTGCGCTTGTTTATGATTCATGTTATTTAACAGAGTATTGACAAACAGAGGCTTTATTTCATTATTCATTGGCAACTTAGAGTCTTCAACCCATGCTTTCTTAAAACGCACAAAAAATTGTGCAGCTGATTCTTTCGCTTCCTGCTTGGTGCCTGCAGCAAATGATAAGTCCTGCTGACTCCCTAAGCGTTCATCAAGGAACTCTCTCAGCTGTTTGAAAAATGTTTCAACATTAGCAGCCGTCTCCCAAAACAACTCATGTGGGTTCGCAGCCGTACCGCTGCTTGTGATTTTATCATGGTCAAGTGATAATGCGGGACATTTTTCAATCAGCATTTCCTCAGTTACATCTTTCTCTAGCGTCCTTAACAACACAGCTCGGAAATCTCGTCCTGAAAAATGTGCATATTTTGTATGTGTTTGCAGAATCGATACATATTTACCTGCTTCTTGTGGAGAAGGCAAACTTTTACAGATTGCCTCCATATCAGACATTCTAAGCGGTCTTTCATTTAGCGTGTTTCCAGCGCGTACCCACACCATTGAATTTTGAGGGTTTGTAGTTACATTATGTTTATCAGTTAACTTTTCCGGTTTGAACTCTTTTGGTTTTATCTCTTTTGGTTTTATCGGCAGTGATGGTGCAGAGGGAGTAGTCTGTGTCTGGCAAGGGTTTGTATATCCCGGCGGCTTTTCTAAAGGCCACCGGTTTTGATTTGCATACGCCATAATAATTTTTGTTTTTTCCGGACCCTGGTCCCAAACCTTTTTCATGTCTTTCCATACTGCATAAGCTTTATTCATGTATGGATAATCCCATGTTGGGTCTCCCCAACCTCCTTGTGACATGCCCCTTGCCAGTAACATACACTCATCAGAAAATGAACCTTCCCTCGGATAGGGCATATCAATTTTCGGTTTTATTCCCTCCGACCATCCTGCGATATTGCTAACATATGGATCTGTATAAAATCCCTGATTATTTCTGTACATAAATGCGACTGGCGTTTCGCCCGGCAGTGGCCTTGAAATAGAATTCCCCATCTTACACTTTCAAACCCGGCGGTGATAAAACAGTACAGTACAGACAAAACAAAGATAAACCCTCGTGTTCAATCGACCAACCGTTTCACCAGTATATTGCGATCAGAGGTGGATATTAAATTCACCGTCCTGATAACAATATCTTAATATATCATGCAGTAACAGTGCAGTATATTTTCAATTTTAACTGTAATAATGTTATCTTTTAGAATAACCATTAAACAGATTTTATTTCTTTTTATTTTTTGTGAGTAACAAAGCCTCCTCAAAGCTAACACTTCGATCCTAAATTACAGTGTGATCAAGACTGCATTAACCATTCATATTCAGTGCGTTAATAATTATTTTACTAATTACTGTTGCCAGCCTCATTGGTACAACAATAGGAAGTGAATCCCACTAACTTGAATTGAAACCTATTCATATCCGTTAATGATTATTTTACTAATCACTGTTGCCAGCCTCATTGGTACAACAATGGGAGAATCAACTCCCACTAACATGAATTTAAACACACAAGAATCCTACAGGGTAAGCGTTCGATTTCTGTAAGTCATAACAAACTGTATAGAAACACACTTACCCCCTTTAATGTAGGTCTGTGAACCGATCGTCAGTGCGCCTCAGGCCTTTGTTCTCCTTGGTTCTAAGAGAGAAGAGTCTCCCCCCTATCCCGGACGAGCCCCCAACTGAAAGAATGTAAACTTCTCACGTCCCCTTGTCTAAATAAAATTCTACGGTTGAAGAGTCTAGTCGACGGAACACACAGAGTTTCTGGATCCAGGAGACAAAGTTTGACACAGACACAAGTGCTTGTTCAATCAGAGTCCCAAGTTTATTGTATTAAGGACTAATACTTATATCTTCCATCAGGGGCGTCATATAAAACCACTAAAGGAGTGGAAAATCACCAGACTTTATGTTTAGTCTTATTCCTCCTGATCAATCGGATATGATTACATATTTAATATTACAATAACAAAACAAGTGTCCCTTGACATTATTAGGAACCTTGAGATGCAGAACAACAGATTCTTATATCAACATAAGACAGCATAAGACATGATACTAATTTCAACGAGGTTAAACAACAAGAAAGTAAGGAGCAAAGAATATGAATAGGAGATAATAACTAGAGAATAGAGAATAATAAGATAAAGCTATGAATACATGTGATGAATATTGGAATGAACACAGATGCAGTATTTGTGGGGAACAGGACGAAATCCAGATTCTCACAATGACTCACACGGGTCAGAAATTTCAAAGGGAAATGTTGACCATAAAGAAATTTAAATTATTAAAAAGATGTAAATTAGAACAACGTGGGCATAACGTAACAGACTAGCTATCCAAAGCTAACGAAGCTACATTGTAGCCTTAATTACTTTTCAAACCTAATGCGAACAGCCAAATTTTGCATACTTTTGATGTACAGTAATAGTTTTATACATTAAAAACTCGTAAAACATATCTTTTATTCTCCGAATAACAGCTTTTCGAGATGAGGTGGATCAAAATGCCCGCGAAGGTAGAGTTTGTCTGAGGCGTCGAGGAGTGGGAGGGGTTTACTCTCTCAACTGTCACTCAATTGGACCCGACTGGTAACCCAGCGTTTGGGTTACTCAAAAAATGACCCAACACTGAGAAAATAACCCAACAAAATGACCCAACACTGAGAAAATAACCCAACAAAATGACCCAACACTGAGAAAATAACCCAACAAAATAACCCAACACTGAGAAAATAACCCAACAAAATGACCCAACAGGCTCAACCCAGCAGTTGGGTTAAACAAATAACCCAGCATTTTTTAGAGTGTACTGATTTGCACAATCACATTCCATGATAAACTTGTACATTATAAACTTTAGAAATATTTGTGCACATTTGTACATCTGTGAAATGTGTTTGTGAAACTTATTTTATGAAAATATATTTTATATTTTAAGCACGTGAATTATTTTTGTGAATGTATATAATTTGTGCATGTGAATTAGGTTTTATGCAAGTGTGCATTGTGTTTTATGTGTGAATAATTAATGAGATCTAATTAGTATTGCCCATTAGTAACCCGGATGCTCCAAATCATTTTGAGAGGGGTAGTTTAATAATTATATATGTCTTTTAATAACATATATGACACTATATTTACAAATGATTAAACCAGTTGCCCGTTTATGACGTTTGAACGTAGTTTCTTTAAAACCAAAATGGCTTTTCCTCGCAGATGGTCTGCATTCAGTAAAAATTAATTTCAAATATGTTACGGAATAGAAGGACTCAATCGCAGGAGTTTCAGAAGTGAGAGTTTATTTAGCACACGGTGTTCAAATCAACCAGACACCCTAAAGTGGTAGAAACTCCTGGGACAATAGTAGAACAGAAAGATAATCCAAATAAGAACTAGTGAGCGCCAATAACAGCAATGTGGTGGACAGAGAGGAATTTTTCCGAACAAACAAAGATCCAAGCCAGTTCTGTCTCGATTCAGACTCACCTTAACAAGACACGGAATTAAGTCCTTGATGGTGAATCCTGGATATCCATGGAGAGGTCATAACATGAGATAAGAGTTCATCTAATAATACAGATTTTTATTAAAACATTTCTTAACAAGTGAAAGGAGGAGAGGGGAATAAATAGGAAAAAAGAAATGAGTAACAGGTGTGGGAAATAATCAATGACGTAGTAATTAAAGTAAAACAGACTCAGGTGAGAGTCACAGGGTAATGAGGAACATGTGTGATAAAGAAAAATTATAGATAACAAACCAACTTAGACGGAGTGTGACAAAATTCATATTTTTATGTCAAGTTTTTTTTCATGTGGCCAGTGGCCGTGTTATTACCGTGATAATGTACAAGCAGCCGGCTGTTATCATGAAATAAGCCCCTTCATACAGTTCTGATCACACTATCAGAGCTTATTTCTGTGATAACAACCGGCTCTTATACATTATCCATTACTAAATGATCATTGTGTGAAATCTTAACTTGTCTTGCCTCTATATAAATAAGACTAATAAGATTAAACACATATGATTGGTTGGGAGTTTGTTGGTTATCACACATCTACTGTTCATTGTTACAGATCAGCTCATCAGAAGAGATCAGACTCACCTGAGATCAGTTGTGTGTCTATGAAGAGTGATCAGTCTTTGACTGAACCACTGAAATTTAAAGACACATCACGTGATCAGAGGTACAACAGATCTTTAAAAATATGTGCTATAAAACAAATCTAATGCATTAACATCAGACAGTCTGACAGTGTCTGATTGTCTTCACTCTCTGTTTTAGGTCATTAATGTTGTCTGGATCAAACTCATCAGATCAGATCAGAGCGTCTGTGAGTGATCAGACTATAAATGATCTACAGTCAGGTGAAAGAGACTCTCATAGTTCCAGGTAAAATGAAAGTTTTTCTCACTTTTTACTTCATGAGAATACATTTCTTTAGAGTTCTGAACTGACTATATACACTCCATTCATTAAAAATACTTCATGCATTATGAATAAATATAATTTATTAAGGTCATTATAGATCTACACTTCTTCAATGTCCGTGATAATCTCTGTACAGTTATTGTCGTCATCTTCCTGAAGTCCTCAACACATTCAGATCAAACCTGAGGAAGAAGTTTAAGTGTTTGCGTGAAGGAACATCAGATGAGAGAAACCCAACACTGCTGAATGAGATCTACACAGAGCTCTACATCACAGAGAGTGAAAGTGGAGAGATCAGTAATGAACATGAAGTGAGACAGATTGAGACACAATCCAGGAGAACAGCAACAGAGGACACACCAATCAAATGCAATGACATCTTTAAAGCTTTACCTGCACAAGACAAAGCCATCAGAAGTGTGCTGACAAAGGGAGTCGCTGGCATTGGAAAAACAGTCTCTGTGCAGAAGTTCATTCTGGACTGGGCTGAAGGGAAAGAGAATCAGGACGTCCAGCTCATATTTCCACTTCCTTTCAGAGAGATCAATCTGATGAAGAACCAAACACTCAGTCTTTTACATCTTCTTCATCTTTTCTTCCCAGAGACAAAAGAAATGGAAATCTCCAGCGGTGAATATAAAGTGTTGTTCATCTTTGATGGTTTGGATGAGTGTCGTGTGTCTCTGGATTTTCACAGCAGTGTGAGGTTGTGTGATGTCAGTGAATCAGCCTCAGTGGACGTGATGCTGACAAACCTCATGAAGGGGAATCTGCTTCCCTCTGCTCTCATCTGGATCACCTCCAGACCAGCAGCAGCTGATCTCATCCCCTCTGAGTGTGTTGATCGAGTCACAGAGGTACGAGGCTTCACTGACAAACAGAAGGAGGAATACTTCAGCAAGAGAATCAGTGATGAGAGTCTGAACAACAGAATCATCTCACACCTGAAGTCATCCAGGAGCCTCTACATCATGTGTCACATCCCAGTGTTCTGCTGGATTTCAGCCACTGTTCTAGAGAGAATGTTGAGTGAAGCAGAGAGTGAAGGAGAGATCCCCAAGACTCTCACTCAAATGTACACACACTTCCTCATCATTCAGACAAACATCAAACATCAGAAGGACTATGAGAAGAAAGTGAAGAATGATGAAGACATGATCTTCAAACTGGCCAAACTGTCTTTTGAGCAGCTTGTGAAAGGGAACCTGATCTTCTATGATGAGGACCTGAGAGAGTGTGGCATTGATGTAGCAGAAGCATCAGTGTACTCAGGATTGTGCACTCAGATCTTCAGAGAGGAGTTTGGCTTGTATCAGGGGAAAGTTTACTGCTTTGTTCATCTGAGCGTTCAGGAACATCTCGCAGCTCTTTATGCTCACATCTCCATCACAAACAACAAGAGAAATGTGTTTGATCCTGAACCAGGTCTGCTTTCTAAAATTCTGGTCTTATTTAAATTGAAATCATCAGAGCAGGTTTCATTATGTGAGTTTCATCAGAGAGCTGTAGATGAAGCTCTACAGAATCAGAATGGACATCTCGATCTTTTCCTGCGTTTTCTTCTGGGTCTCTCACTGGAGTCCAATCAGATTCTCTTACAGGATCTACTGACACACATGAGAAGATGCTCCTACAAGAAAGAGAAAACTGTTAAGTACATTAAACAGAAGATCAGTGAGAATCTGTCTCCAGAGAAATCCATCAATCTGATTCACTGTCTGAATGAACTGGATGATGATTCACTGCTGCAGGAGATTCAACATTATGTGAAATCTGAATCAGTCGGACGCTCCAAACTCTCCTCTTCACAGTGGTCAGCTTTAGTTTTTGTGTTGTTGATTTCTGATCAGTATTTGGATGAACTTGATCTGAATAAATTTATTGGAGATAAAAATACGGCAGATGAAGTTCTTGTGAAACTCAAGCCTGTGATTAAAGAATCCAGAAAACTGAAGTAAGTAAAACTCACAACAATCAATTCACTGTTACAGTTTTATTCCTTGGTTTCATATCAAACACAAAGCCTGTAAATATTTAGCCAGCCGGCTGTACGTTATCCCTTACTTATTTTATTATTGTAAATTGTAAATAATTTAAGTCTTGTATTTCTTTTCCTGACCCAGAGAGTTTTGAGGGTTTAATTTCCTAGATGTAGATGTTAAACAGCAGGTGTCTTGTCATGAGCATAAGATCTTTTCATCAGTTCAGAGAGTTGATGTGTATTATTCAGTGTATCTGATGTGTGAATTATAATCAGATAAGTGTAAAGATGTCACATCACAGTTTGATGGTGTTGATCTAGTGTTTGTGTTATCAAAGGTTTTGTTTTGTTTGTGTGGAGTTTCTCTAAAGCACTGTGATGTTCTTCAACAAGAACTCAAAACTCTTCAGTGTTCTTCATCAGTCTGATGTTCATGAGCTTCAACATCAAACATCTGCGTTTAACAACAAAGACAACAACAATATTACACCCACATGTGTTTATATGAGTAAAGACACTATGAGAATCTGATTTTTCTGTTTTATTATTGTTTAATTTTCTCTTTTTCATTTCATGTTTAGCAGCAATGTTTATCATTTATCTCTACAGGTTGATTCAGTGTGAGATCACAGATGAAGGTTGTGTTGCTCTGACTTCAGCTCTGAGATCAAACCCCTCACACCTGAGACATCTGGATCTGTCTCTTAATAATGTAGGAGATTCAGGAGTGAAGCTGATCTCTACTGTACTGGAGAATCCTCACTGTAAACTGGAGACACTGGAGTAAGATCATCTCTCTGATAGTAACACACACTGATCACACAACAGTCATTCATGTTTATCAGTGTGTACTTTTAAAACATAAATAAATATTACTGTGAACACTCCATTAAATTCAGTTGTTTGGCTCGACATCAAGTGATCAGTCAGTGCTTGAAGTTCATGTGTTGAAGCAGAAAAATCAGGCGTGAAAATATGTGAGTGACTTTGACAAGGGCCAGATAGAGATGATAGAGACTGGGTCAGCTCATGTTTAAAACACTTTGACCTGTCAGTGTTCCTCATTCCTGGTGAATGGGCATCAGGGTCAGAGGTGCCCAAGACTTACTGATGAACATGTGGAGTGAAGCCGAGCTTGTCTGATCAGATCAGATGTGAAGAGCGTCTAGAGTTTAAAGTGATGAAAATCTGTATCACTTTTCTTTAATATCAGGTGGATGATGGGTTGGTCGGAGGCAGTGTTTATGTTCTGGATAATGTTATGGTTTGAGATCATCTCATAATTCTTGTTTTAATGATATATTTTTTTAATGATGTTATTTAGTGTTTTCCTGATGAATACTGTCAGTTCAAAAGATCATCTCTCTGATAGTCACACATGTACTGATTCTTACAGTAGCAGAAAACATCAAGTGTTTTCCCATTCAACTCAGCGTTGTTGTAGTTTACCGCCCCCCGGGTCCTCTACACAACTTCATTGAAGAGTTAGATGTGCTGCTCTCATCATTCCCAGAGGATGGCGGCCCTCTTGTTGTCTTTGGGGACTTCAACAACCACCTGGAGAAACCCTATGCTTCCGACTTCCACACCCTCACAGCCTCGTTCGACCTCACGCGTCTCGTCACAGCCTGTACTCACAGATCAGGAAACCAGCTGGATCTCATCTACATGCGTAACTGCACCACAGATAACATTCAAGTCACACCTCTTCACATCTCGGACCACTTCTTCATCACTTTCAAGATGCTCCTTCCTACATGCACTACACCAACACCACCACCCGTTTACTTTAGACGGAACCTTCGTTCTCTCTCCCCTAGCACACTCTCTGCTAAAGTGACATCCTCTCTTTCCTCCAACTTTGGATCTCTAGATGCTGACACTGCCACCGACACCTTATGCTCAACACTTACATTTTGTCTAGATACCCTTTGTCCTCTGTCCTCCAGACCAGCTTGTGCCACCCCCTCCTGCCCCTGGCTGTCTGACATCATCCGTGAACAACGGAGAATACTCAGGGCTGCTGAAAGGAAATGGCGCAAGACCAAGAATCCTGCTGACCTAGGGGACTACCAGTCATTACTCTCCTCTTTCTCTGATAGTGTTTCCACAGCTAAAATGTATTTTCTATACCACCAAGGTGAGCAATGCACCTAACACCCGACAGCTTTTAAGACATTTAACACTCTTCCTTGCCCCCCTCCTCCCCCTCCCACTTCATCTTTGACTGCCGAAAACTTTGCTGTGTTTTTCACAGAGAAACATCATCAATCAGCAAACAATTCTCGGTACCTCAGACCTTGATACACACACTTCCCACACTTCAACCATCGAACTCTCCTCTTTCACCCCACTGACGGACACTGAAGTAACCAGACTTCTCTCGAGCTGTCCTGTTGACCCAATAACCTCCGATCTCCTTCAGGCCATATCCAGCACACTCACACCTGCACTTACACACATCATCAACACCTCACTGCTCACCGGCACTTTTCCATCAACATTCAAACAGGCCCAGGTCACACCCCTCATTAAGAAACCCACATTGGACCCTTCTACTCCCGACAGTTTCAGACCTGTCTCTCTCCTACAATTTATTTCAAAAATACTGGAACGGGCAGCGTTCAACCAGTTGTCTTCCTACCTATCCCAGAACAAACTACTGGGTGACAAACAGTCTGGCTTCAAATCAAACCACTCAAGTGAGACTGCACTGCTATCGGTCACAGAAGCACTGCGCCTAGCCAAGGCGGAATCTAAATCCTCGGTCCTGATTCTGCTAGACTTATCTGCAGCGTTTGACACTGTCAATCACCAGATACTGCTAGCAACCCTGTCATCGTTAGGAATCTCAGGCTCTCCTCTCCGCCAGTCTCTGCCAAGACTGAACTACTTGTGTTTCCGGCGCAACCTATGGTGCAACACGATCTCAACATCCATCTAGGCAATACCACAATCACTCCTTCCAAAACAGCCAGGAACCTCGGAGTCATATTTGATGAACAGCTGTCCTTCAATGATCACATTGCAAAGACATCACGGTCATGCCGATATGCCTTATTCAACATTAGAAAGGTTAGACCTTATCTCACGGAGCATGCGGCACAACTCCTTGTCCAGGCCCTGGTAATCTCAAGGTTGGACTACTGCAATGCTCTCCTCGCTGATCTTCCTGCAAACGCTATCAAACCGCTCCAGCTGGTCCAGAACGCAGCAGCACGCCTTGTCCTCCAACAGCCCAAAAGGGCTCATGTGACACCCCTTTTCATCTCTCTCCACTGGCTGCCCGTCGAAGCCCGCATCAGATTAAAGTCACTTAAGCTTGCCCACAGGACTTTCACTGGATCTGCACCAGGTCACACCCTCCTGGCAACCCTACACCCCATCAAGATCCCTGCGTTCAGCAGACCAGCCACGTCTTGTATTGCCTTCTCATAAGGACAGTAAATCGCTTTCCCGCTCATTCCGCTTCACAACTCCTTCCTGGTGGAACATTCTTCCTAACTCTGTCCGGTCAACCACGTCTCTCACAACATGCAAAAAACTACTCAAAACCCAAGCTCCTCCTTGCTGGTTTTGTGTCTGAACAGGTTTTCTCCTCTATTCATTCTTAAAAACATTGTGTCAGGTACTCTTGTTTGTTTCAATGTTTATTTAATGATGACATAACTGAGGAACATTTGTCAAACCTGACAATCACACTCGGTCACGCAGCAAAAAAACACCTAAATAAAGTGTCTCGTCATTCTTGATCATGAACTCTGGAGCAGTTGACTTGTGATAAAAACACAATCTGACCGAACAGACCAACAAAACAGACTGTATGAGAGTGTTTGTGTTGATCTTTATAGATTCTGAGCGCAACTTTAACTTTCAATCCCATCTGTTATTATACATTAATGTGACAGTAAGAAGTGCATCATACAACACATATGTTCTGAAAAAATCATCTGAACAAGTAATAAATTCTGACACTTTATTCTGAGCAAATGAAAATGTAAATCTTAGTGATGTCATTTTATAAAACTTTATTTTATATAGTTATTATTTTTCTTTAATAATGACATTCTGCTGAAGTGAGAGACTGAAGTGTGTGTTATTGTTATTTACAGGTTGATTCAGTGTAAGATCACAGATGAAGGTTGTGTTGCTCTGACTTCAGCTCTGAGATCAAACCCCTCACACCTGAGACATCTGGATCTGTCTGATAATAATGTAGGAGATTCAGGAGTGAAGCTGATCTGTACTGTACTGGAGAATCCTCAGTGTAAACTGGAGACACTGACGTAAGATTTAATAAAACATTTTATTTCATCCTCTTTCAAATTATAAATAAATCTTAGGAACATTTCGTGTCTTATTATAAAAGCATGTAGTGATAAATGTGGTGAGTTTGTATAAATGTTAAACACAAGAGCAGGAGCACATTACTGTGTTCAGTGAGCGACAGGAAGAAGCAGCACATTCACTTCAGACCGCACTGACACGTCAATGACATGTGTACATACACAACTGTGTTTCAACAACTCATCTCTTACTGTCCTTGTTTGAGCCTTTTTCATTTCAAACATTTATGAGTGTCTGGACATCTGAACATGAACACAGCTCATCTATAAACACACACAGTTTGATACACATTTGATCAGTTCAGTCACTGCTGGTTAACATGTAGTTTAACTGCTCACGTTCACTCACTATTTCACTATTAACAGAAAGACGAATAAGTAAATAATAAGAGATTTATTGTGTATTTGACTGTTTTATGATTTATTAAAATACAGCTTATGACAGTTGAGAGAGTAGAGAAGAGAAGCACACAGTCATGACTCCTCTCTCATATTGATCTCTTCTTCTTTTGTTAACACACATGAAAAGCACGACTGCCAAAGTGTGATTGATCTTGTGTTTGTTTATAACCTTGTGTTGTAGTCTATGATTCAGTAGGTGTCATCATCATACATGTGCTCCTGAAGTTTATAAGATCCATGTCACACAGTGTGATCTGTCATGATCTTATAAGAGGACTGAAATCACACAGTCTGTATCAGGCTTTAGGATTCAAGAGAAGGATGAAATGAAAAGACACGAGGATGAAGTTTGCTTTAAGTGATGAAGCTTTAAGTGAAATGACACTGATCCTCACTCTGTGTAGAAACTTCATTTTCTATCATCAAATATCAAGTTCATCAAACACTATCAGACATTTTCTCAGACAGAGATTAGATTAAACAAGAGTTAAATAAAGACATTAAAGACGTTTTTACAAACATGCTTTAAAAGAAAACAATGACACTGATATATTTATATATTACCCCCCAGAACCCTCTTTACATTGATGATATTCTACTGAACTGTATTACTTACACTACTGTGAGAAACTTGTTTTAGACTGTCGATACTTTAGATTTTTTTACTCAAATGAATAAATTAAAATAAATAATAAAAATAATAAAATTAAATAATTGTATAGATTTTTAGAAAAAAATGAATCATATTTTACATTTTTAGTTTTATTCTTTATAATTAAACGAGTCTCTCAACATAAACATCTGTGTGTCTGAAGTGTGTGTTATTGTTCTCTACAGGTTGATTCGGTGTAATTTCACAGATGAAGGTTGTGTTGCTCTGACTTCAGCTCTGAGATCAAACCCCTCACACCTGAGACATCTGGATCTGTCTCATAATAATGTAGGAGATTCAGGAGTGAAGCTGATCTCTACTGTACTGGAGAATCCGCACTGTAAACTGGAGACACTGACGTAAGATCATCTCTCTGATAGTCACACATGTACTGATTCTTAGTTCATCATCTTCTATATTCATGTTCATGGGTTGGTTGGGGAGTATTTGAGATGCACGAATATCATAAAAACACAAACACAAAACTTTACATTATAAGTGCATTGTGATTGTCAAAACATTTGATAACTAAAATTATATGATGCAATTTCTTGTTTTCCTGTATCTTTGGTGTGTTCATGCTTATATTAGACACGTAAAAAGGCACAAATGAAAGTGTAGCACCAAAGGAGATGTTTAAATTAAAAGCGGAGGCTCATCCAAACCTTCCTAAAATGCCTCTTTTAAACACCAAAATGTATACGCAACGAAAGAAGGCGTGTCTGTTCACACTGTAGTGTTGTTGTTTGTCACCTCACTTATTTTGACATTGAGGAGCGCTGTTAGACCACTGAGACGTTATCAAATGTTTGCAGCATTAAATACACTTAGGCTTTTACACAATTATTACACACATTTTATGACACACTATAGAAACAATGGTGCGTACGGTCCTGTGTAAGAAAACAGATGTGTGGTGAGAGAGCGTGAGAACAGCATTTTAATGATGAGGTGAAGATTTAACAGGATGATGAATGTTATTCAGTGTAATATGTGTTTCATTCATGACATTCTGCTGAAGTGAGAGAATGAAGTGTGTGTTATTGTTCTCTACAGGTTGAACTGGTGTAAGATCACAGATGAAGGTTGTGTTGCTCTGACTTCAGCTCTGAGATCAAACCCCTCACACCTGAGACATCTGGATCTGTCTTATAATAATGTAGGAGATTCAGGAGTGAAGCTGATCTCTACTGTACTGGAGAATCCTCAGTGTAAACTGGAGACACTGACGTAAGATTTAACAAAACTTTGCATTTCATCCTCTTTCAAATTATAAATAAATCTTAGAAACATTTCTTATCTCAGTCCTGAAGGACGTCTAGTCAGTCTTGTCAACTTAGTGACTT
The DNA here is from genome assembly GCA_029783895.1 of Triplophysa bombifrons. NCBI lineage: Eukaryota > Metazoa > Chordata > Actinopteri > Cypriniformes > Nemacheilidae > Triplophysa > Triplophysa bombifrons. The sequence goes on from CM056458.1 coordinate 984,885, forward strand.
TGTTTCTAGATTTAGTGTCTTATTATAAAAGCATGTAGTGATAAATGTGGTGAGTTTGTATAAATGTTAAACACAAGAGCAGGAGCACATTACTGTGTTCAGTGAGCGACAGGAAGAAGCAGCACATTCACTTCAGACCGCACTGACACGTCAATGACATGTGTACATACACAACTGTGTTTCAACAACTCATCTCTTACTGTCCTTGTTTGAGCATTTTTCATTTCAAACATTTATGACTGTCTGGACATCTGAACATGAACACAGCTCATTTAACTGCTCACGTTCACTCACTATTTCACTATTAACAGAAAAGACAAATAATTAAATAATAACAGATTTATTGTGTATTTGACTGTTTTATGATTTATTAAACGAGAGGTTGTTATAATGGTTTCACTAGATGTTAACTAAGTCTCTGGTGTCCCCAGAGTGTGTTTGTGAAGTTTTAGCTAAAAAACACCACAGATCGTTTAATATACCATGCGCTACATGCCCACTTCTGCATGTGAGGAGAAACGTGCTGTTTTGGCGTGTTTGTCTCTTTAAATGCAAGAGAGCTGCTAGTCTCCGCCCCCTTTTCAGCAGAAAACGTGAGCCTGTGCTTCCAGCAACAAAACATTAAAGTATGATCACATAAAGAGAACGAGAAACAAGTTCTCGTCTTTAAACACCAAACACATTTTCTTTGATAAGCGCACCTGTTCCCCCCTGTGGCCATTCTGGAAGCCTCTCCGGTCCCTGTTGGGAGAGAGAACCACGTCACGTGTTTACAAACCAATCACACAGTTTTCTGAAGTGAAGATACTCAAGATAAACGCATCGATATTTCTCTAAATCAAATGAATGTTACACAGAACAATCCTGTCGCATGTTTACAAGCCACACACATTGCTTTCTAAGTGGACGGACAAATGTGTCACAGTGACATTTTATCTACTTTTACGTTACCGCAGGTCCCTGGGGTTTTACTTAAAAAATACCGGTACTTACAATGTCATTATTTGCAGCTTTGCCTCGTTCAGTGTGGATGATTTCCATTAAACACTCAATGTCATGATTCCACTATAATGTCATGTTTATTCGTGTTATTTGAGTGGAGTCATGGCATAACTTATGGTTTTATGTGAGATTGGATGATTCTTTCTCGTGTCTCGTCATTGTGCCCTACATCTCGTTCCTCGTCAGCCTCTCCTTAGTGCTAATCCCCAGCACCTGTTTCTCGTTAACGATCCTGTGTTCGTCTCCCTAGAAAACATCCTCTTGTTTCATTGTCCTGTGCTGGTTCGTTGTATGTAGCCGCCGATGTACCTGTTCATGTTCTTGTACTTGTTCCAGCTGTTCAGAGTTCATTATCTCTTGAAGTTCTTGTTACCTTGTTCCTGTGCCTGTTTCCCTTGTGTATAGTAAGTGTCAGTTTAGTGTTTGCATCAAGTGTTTGTTTTTGTAGTTTTAGTCAGTCAGTGTTCCTGTATTCGTTAATTTACCCTGTCCTGTTTTCCCCATTGTGGGTTTTGTTTTGCCTGTTTTTGTAGTGTTCTCAGTGTAAAATAAATCTGTTAACCCCTTAATTCCCCGCCTCTGCCTGCAATTGGGTTCTACCATGTCATTTCATGACACTCAATAAATCCATCGCTCTCTTGTCTCCCGTGAGTCTATAGTCTATGATTCAGTAGGTGTCATCATCATACATGTGCTCCTGAAGTTTATAAGATCCATGTCACACAGTGTGATCTGTCATGATCTTATAAGAGGACTGAAATCACACAGTCTGTATCAGGCTTTAGGATTCAAGAGAAGGATGAAATGAAAAGACACGAGGATGAAGTTTGCTTTAAGTGATGAAGCTTTAAGTGAAATGACACTGATCCTCACTCTGTGTAGAAACTTCATTTTCTATCATCAAATATCGAGTTCATCAAACACTATCAGACATTTTCCCAGACAGAGATTAGATTAAACAAGAGTTAAATAAAGACATTAAAGACGTTTTTACAAACATGCCTTACAAGAAAACAATGACACTGATATATTTATATATTACCCCCCAGAACCCTCTTTACATTAATGATAATCTACTGAACTGTATTACTTACACTACTGTGAGAAACTTGTTTTATACTGTTGATGCTTTAGATTTTATTTACTTAAATTAATCCCAAATTTGTTTTATAGTTTTTTTAGAAAAAAAATAATCTTCATTTACATTTTTAGTTTTATTCTTCATAATTAAAAGCGTCTCTCAACACAAACATCTGTGTGTCTGAAGTGAGAGACTGAAGTGTGTGTTATTGTTCTCTACAGGTTGAGTCGGTGTAATTTCACAGATGAAGGTTGTGTTGCTCTGACTTCAGCTCTGAGATCAAACCCCTCACACCTGAGACATCTGGATCTGTCTGATAATAATGTAGGAGATTCAGAAGTGAAGCTGATCTCTACTGTACTGGAGAATCCTCACTGTAAACTGGAGACACTGAAGTAAGATTATCTCTCTGATAGTCACACATGTACTGATTCTTAGTTCATCATCTTCTATATTCATGTTCATGGGTTGGTTGGGGAGTATTTGAGATGCAGGAATATCATAAAAACACAAACACAAAACCCCAAACTAAAATCATATGATGCAATTTCTTGTTTTCCTGTATCTTTGGTGTGTTCATGTTTATATTAGACACTTAAAATAGCACGAATGAAAGTGTCAAACCTAAGTAGATGTTTTATTTAAAAGCGGAGGCTCATCCAAACTGTCTTAAAACGCCTCTTTTAAACACACCCCCACCTAAATGTATACTCACAGAAAGAAGGTGTGTGTGTTCACGCAGTTGTGTTGTTGTTGCTGCGTCATGTGTTTTATTACAAAAGAAAAACTTCTTAGTTGGGTCTCTTAAACGAGGACACGATTATAAATTGGTGGTTAAGTTTTATTTACAGCACTGTTTCAAAACAACACAAATCCAAAATCTGAGTGTATGCAGCACATCAACACCTGGTTGTGCACAACGACTGTTTCTAAAAAGTGAAGCAAATCCTCTTTGTGAGGACAGTCTGCTGCTTCTCACTCACAGCCTGAAAGAACATTTTCATTATTAAAGAATTTGTAACTGACTATTCAAACGAAAGCTTTATGTTGGTCCTACGATCACAAATGCATAAATTTTTTATATTTACGGGCGTCAAAGTATCGGCCAAATATTCGGCCAATCACAACGCACTGGGTAGCTGGCCAATCAGAGTACACATCACTTTCATAACGATGAGTTTTGTGAAAAAAAGAGGCGTTTCAGAAAGGCGGGGCAAAGAGACGCAACAGTAATGCACGGTGTGTGAAAATTATGTGTTTATTTATCATAAACCATATAAACACACTTTATTCCACCAATAACACAATGTTGTTCGTTTTAGTCATCCAAGAGAACCCCTTTAAATGTTGAGCACAGATCAGATATGAGAAATCTTTCCATAAAACACTACAGAAATAAAAACTTTTCTCTTCTCGGTTTTATTGTTAAATGATGCATTTAAAGAGTAGCTAACATGAAATCATGAAAATTACATATAATACAGTCTGTTCTGTTGCCGTATTTGAAAGTAAGCTGTCTGCCAAGTTGTAAGTCCGAAGGTGAATAAATAAAAAAGTTATTTGCTTGTAAAAATGGGAGTCGACTCTGAATCACACAAACGAGTGGTGGATGCATATCTACGTCACTCTACATAGTCCCCGTCTACGTTTGGCTGAGACTGACGCGAAAACGTATGTCTCCTCCCCCAAACACTGTCGCTCGTTCGTGATGCTTGTGTATCATGTCTAGAGTCTGTGTTCTACGGTGTGACAATACGTGCGTCTTATTTCAACTACCAAACGAAGAACGGCTGAGGGAACAATTCATTTTTCAAACGATACCAAAGGAGTATAACCCCAGAGTTTAAGTGTGCGCGCGTCATTTCATTTAATAATCTTGGGGCGTTCACTGCAGGGTATGTGAAACGATTATCCTTGAAAGAGGGGCAATACCAACTCTATTTGGAACTGTTAGCTCCACCGAATCACAATCTGTAAGTGTGACTATTGATTTTGTCTGAACTTCAAGAAATATTTTTGTACCTTATGTCTGTGTTTAGCTAATGCATATAACGCTAACATTAGCATGTGCCGTTATTTCTGGGGTGTTACAGATTGTTTATCTGACTATTAACTTTGAATTTTGACACATTTGCCGCACGTGCACCCATATAGATATGCCACTGACACTGGATTAGCGTTTTATGACGCTTCCTCGTCAGACTCGGGCTCATATTGGTTCGGTAAAATCGCCGCCATCTCTAGCTACACATATAATATACATGACATCCAACCACATGTAAACCGTAATCCTGTAATGATGGTAGTGGGGTTCAAGCTGCGACAAATGATGAACGCGTTTGACCAATAACAACAGACTACACCATCTGACCAATCACATGACACAAGGTTAGAGGGTAGGCGGGGCCTAGACGGATGAACTGTGGAATGAATCATTTGAGAGTCAGTCAAGAAGTAAGGCACAAATAACGGCATATAATTACGAGATTATAGTGTTTTTACACATTGTATGTACATAAACTTAATTTTGGACACTCCATTAACCAAAGTAGGGCCTAAAAAAACATACGTTAGGTACACTTTAAGTATTTGCAAATCAGATTTTTATTTTCATATATTAAGTACATCCAATAAGCAAACTTTAAAAGCCACACAGTTTACATTTACATTTACATTTACATTTACATTTAGCAGACACTTTTATCCAAAGCGATTTACATGTGGGGTAGGCAATGGAAGCAATTGGGACAGGATAAGTACAACAAAAGCATAAGTGCAATCAAAATAAGAGGATTGGGGCTCATATAACCTAACACAGTATACAGAACCATTCATTCACTCATTCATAATTATATATATATATATATTTTTTTTTTTTTATAAAGAGTAGAGAAGAAAATAGAGTCAGAACAGATCAGTCAGATGTTGACGGAAGAGATGTGTTTTCAGACGTTTCTTAAAGATGGCTACAGAATCTGCAGATCTTGTAGCAGCAGGCAGATTGTTCTACATAGGTGGAACAGATCCGGTGAAGGTGCGCGAGAGAGATTTTTTTCCTTTTTGGGATGGTACCACAAGACGCCGTTCGTTTGCAGAGCGTAGGCATCTGGCGGGTACGTATGTCTGGAGTAGCGAGTGGAGATAAGGTGGTGCCGAACCAGTGGTGGTCTTGTAGGCCAGGAGCAGAGTCTTGAATTTTGATGCGAGCAACTATAGGGAGCCAATGTAGCTTAAAGAATAGAGGAGTGACGTGTGCTCTCTTCGGTTCATTAAAGATAACTCTTGCCGCAGCATTCTGGATCATCTGTAGAGGTTTGGTTGTGCAAGCTGGAAGTCCACCCAGTAGCGCATTGCAGTATTCCAGTCTGGACAGGACCAGAGCCTGTACTAGGACTTGCGTAGCATGCTCTGATAGGAAGGGTCTTATTTTCCTAATATTGTAGAGAACGAATCTACAGGACCGGGCGGTGCTGGCAACTTGATCTGTGAAGTTGAGCTGATCATCGATCACCACTCCCAGGTTTCTTGCCTTTCTGGAAGATGTGATGGTTGATGAGCCCAGTTGAATGGAGAGGCTGTGATGAGTCTTTGTATCGGCCGGGATTGCAAGCAGTTCTGTTTTTAAAAGGTTCAGCTGCAGGTGATGGTCATTCATCCAGAGCGAGATGTCGGCTAGGCAAGCTAAGATGCGTGCAGAAACCGTCGGATTGTCTGGACGAAAAGAAAGGTAGAGTTGTGTATCATCCTCATAGCAGTGATAGGAAAAGCCATGTTTCCGGATGACAGAGCCTAGGGATGACATGTATACAGAGAATAGCAGCGGACCAAGCACTGAACCCTGAGGCACACCTGTGTCGAGATGTTGGGACTCAGACACCTCACCTCTCCAAGATACAGTAAAGGACCTACCCGAGAGGTAAGACCTGAACCATTGTAGCACCATTCCGGAGACCCCCATAGTCTTGAGGGTGGACAGGAGGATGTGATGGTTAACGGTGTCAAAGGCGGCAGATAGGTCCAGTAGGATGAGAACAGATGAGTTAGAGGAAGTTCTTTCCAGTCTCAGGGCTTCAATGACAGAGAGCAGCGCAGTTTCAGTGGAATGACCGCTCTTGAAACCCGACTGGTTGCTGTCTAGGAGGTTGTTCTGGCTGAGGAAGGATAAGCGCTGGTTACATACAACACGTTCTAGAGTTTTCGCAACGAAGGGGAGGAGGGATACCGGTCTGTAGTTTTCTTACAGTGCTGGATTAAGAGTAGGTTTTTTTAGCAGTGGGGTAATTCGGGACTCTTTGAAGAGGGTAGGAAATGTACCTGTGGTGAGAGATGAGTTGATAATGTGGGTCAGAGAGGGAACAACCGATGGGGAAATGGCCTGGAGGAGATGTGTGGGGATGGGATCTAGGGGGCAGGTAGTCGGGTGGTTAGAAGAAATGACCTTGGAAACGTCCTCTTCAGATACGAGAGAGAACGAGGGGAGCAAGCATGTGTCTGGGGATTGGGCGTGGTCAAGAGGTGGTGGCGCAGAGAATTGATTACTGATGTTGGTCGTTTTCTGTACAAAGAACGACGCAAATTTGTCAGCTGTTAAGTCCGATGGAGGTGAGGGGATAAGCGGGCAAAGAAGAGCAGAAAAGGTTTTAAAGAGAGTACGAGGGTCAGGAGAGTTATTGATTTTAGCGTGGTAGTACTGGGTTTTCGCAGAGGAGACATCCGCAGAGCAGGAAGAGAGTATAGACTGATAAATAGAGAGTTCGGTAGGTTCTTTTGATTTGCGCCACTTTCTCTCAGCAGACCTGAGAGAGGCGCGATGCTCACGGAGAACATCGGATAACCAGGGGGCAGAAGGAGATGCACGAGATGGCCTAGATCGAAGAGGGCATAAGATGTCCAAGCAGGAGGTTAGTGAGGAGCAAAGGGTGTGGGTGGCGGTGTTAGCATCAAGGAGAGAGAACTGTTTAGGGGGTGGGAGAGTGGCAGAGACTGCAGAGGACAAGCGGGAGGGAGAGAGTGATCGTAGGTTGCGTCGGAATGTGAGGGAAGCATGTGTAGTGTCTGGAGAAGTTAAGTCGAGATCAAGAGTTTACTGGGACTTTGTAAAATGCTTAATGTGAAAAGCACTTAACGTACCCAAACAACCACCAGAAAAAAACTCAATTTCTGTCAAATCTTACTTGTAATAAATGATGTTAATGGATGACTATAGATTAACAAAGTTAGGGAGAAGTCAGAGCATGTAATTAAGACCGGCTGGGTCGCAATTAGCAATCATAGACTCTACCCTATCAGCTCAAGCGAACCAGCACATAAGTAGAGAAAGATTCTTACCTGAATCCATCTCTACAGGATTACACATCCCACCACCTCCCCGGCTCCTCTACTTGAGCTCTTGTCGATAGCAGAACTCCGGGGGGGGAGTTCTGGGTTCGGCCGTTTCCGAGCTCGGTGCACTCGCCCCTATTGGGGGGCAGAGCGTTCCAAGATCAGATGGAATCGGCGAGCTCGGTACCTGCTCCCCGTACAGCACGCCAAACAAGCATACTTTTAGTATCCCCTGCAATCTTCATTATCTGCTCAGGTGAACTCGTGAAACACAAGCTGCTGTTAACAGAAGGAGTTGTTATTCCACAGATAAAGTGAATAATGTCACGTTAAGTGTTTCCTCCATAGAAGTCCATTATAAGGAAACAGTTTAATGTGTGACATTCACACATGCTTAACATGAAACTTTACTTGTTGTGTTTATATTCTGAGCTCCTCAGATCATCTGCACATAAAAAACTTTATTTACAGAAGCGCTCGGCTCTGTCAACACTAACTCTCGTCTTCTTTCATTTGATTGGTCACCTCACTTATTTTGACATTGAGGAGCGCTGTTAGACCACTGAGACGTTATCAAATGTTTGCAGCATTAAATGCACTTCGGCTTTTACACAATTATTACACATATTTGATGACACACTATAGAAACAATGGTGCGTACGGTCCTGTGTAAGAAAACAGATGTGTGGTGTGAGAGCGTGAGAACAGCATTTTAATGATGAGGTGAAGATTTAACATGATGATGAATGTTATTCAGTGTAATATGTGTTTCATTCATGACATTCTGCTGAAGTGAGACACTGAAGTGTGTGTTATTGTTCTCTACAGGTTGAGTCAGTGTAAGATCACAGATGAAGGTTGTGTTGCGCTGACTTCAGCTCTGAGATCAAACCCCTCACACCTGAGACATCTGGATCTGTCTTATAATAATGTAGGAGATTCAGGAGTGAAGCTGATCTCTACTGTACTGGAGAATCCTCAGTGTAAACTGGAGACACTGACGTAAGATTTAACAAAACTTTTCATTTCATCCTCTTTCAAATTATAAATAAATCTTAGAAGCATTTCTTATCTCAGTCCTGAAGGACGTCTAGTCAGTGTTGTCACTTTAGTGACTTTGTTTCTAGATTTAGTGTCTTATTATAAAAGCATGTAGTGATAAATCTGGTGAGTTTGTATAAATGTTAAGCACAAGAGCAGGAGCACATTACTGTGTTCAGTGAGCGACAGGAAGAAGCAGCAGATTCACTTCAGACCGCACTGACACGTCAATGACATGTGTACATACACAACTGTGTTTCAACAACTCATCACTTACTGTCCTTGTTTGAGCATTTTTCATTTCAAACATTTACGAGTGTCTGGACATCTGAACATGAACACAGCTCATCTATAAACACACACAGTTTGATACACATTTGATCAGTTCAGTCACTGCTGGTTAACATGTAGTTTAACTGCTCACGTTCACTCACTATTTCACTATTAACAGAAAGACGAATTAGTCAATAATAACAGATTTATTGTGTATTTGACTGTTATATGATTTATTAAAGGAGAGTAAAGAGTTTAGCAGTATTAAAGGTTGTTCTAATGGTTTCACTAGATGTTAACTAAGTCTCTGGTGTCCCCAGAGTGTGTTTGTGAAGTTTTAGGTAAAAAAACATCACAGATCTTTTAATATACCATGCGCTACATGCCCACTTTTGCATGTGAGGAGAAACGTGCTGTTTTGGTGTGTTTGTCTCTTTAAATGCAAGAGAGCTGCTAGTCTCCGCCCCCTTTTCAGCAGAAAACGTGAGCCTGTGCTTCCAGCGACAAAACATTAAAGTATGGTCAGATAAAGAGAACGAGAAACAAGTTCTTGTCTTAAAACACCAAACACATTGTCTTTGATAAGCGCACCTGTTTCCCCCTGTGGCCATTCTGGAAGCCTCTCCGGTCCCTGTTGGGAGAGAGAACCACGTCACGTGTTTACAAACCAATCACACAGTTTTCTGAAGTGAAGATACTCAAGACAAATGCATCGATATTTCTCTAAATTAAATTAATGTTACACAGAACAATCCTGTCGCATGTTTACAAGCCACACACATTGCTTTCTAATAGTGAACGGACAAACGTGTCACAGTGACATTTTATCTACTTTTAAGTTTCCGCAGGTCCCTGGGGTTTTACTTAAAAAATACCTGTACTTACAATGTCTTTATTTGCAGCTTTGCTTCGTTCAGTGTGGATGATTTCCATTGAAAACTAAATAAATCCATCGCTCTCTTGTCTCCCGTGAGTCTGGTAACATTGTTCGGTGCAGCCATCAACACAACAGTTCATAAGCTTTGCTACTTTTGTCATCGTGTTTGAACTTCACACGTGAAAACAAAAATGGCGGAAATATTATAATAAGAACGACTACTTACGTAAGTAAGAGCGCGATTTTGGAAGCGCTTGTTTTCTCAAAGGCTTGCAGAGATAGACTCAAATAAAAACAGTTAATGATTTGTCTTTTTTTCACCTTTTCTGACTTGGCAGATGCACCACAGACCCCATTTTAGCATTTAAACATGGAAAAAGTCTGTTTTTCATGAAATGACCCCTTTAAAATACAGCTTATGACAGTTGAGAGAGTAGAGAAGAGAAGCACACAGTCATGACTCCTCTCTCATATTGATCTCTTCTTCTTTTGTTAACACACATGAAAAGCACGACTGCCAAAGTGTGATTGATCTTGTGTTTGTTTATAACCTTGTGTTGTAGTCTATGATTCAGTAGGTGTCATCATCATACATGTGCTCCTGAAGTTTATAAGATCCATGTCACACAGTGTGATCTGTCATGATCTTATAAGAGGACTGAAATCACACAGTCTGTATCAGGCTTTAGGATTCAAGAGAAGGATGAAATGAAAAGACACGAGGATGAAGTTTGCTTTAAGTGATGAAGCTTTAAGTGAAATGACACTGATCCTCACTCTGTGTAGAAACTTCATTTTCTATCATCAAATATCAAGTTCATCAAACACTATCAGACATTTTCTCAGACAGAGATTAGATTAAACAAGAGTTAAATAAAGACATTAAAGACGTTTTTACAAACATGCTTTAAAAGAAAACAATGACACTGATATATTTATATATTACCCCCCAGAACCCTCTTTACATTAATGATAATCTACTGAACTGTATTACTTACACTACTGTGAGAAACTTGTTTTATACTGTCGATACTTTAGATTTTTTTTACTTAAATTAATCCAAAATTTGTTTTATAGTTTTTTTGAAAAAAAATAATCTTAATTTACATTTTTAGTTTTATTCTTTATAATTAAAAGCGTCTCTCAACACAAACATCTGTGTGTCTGAAGTGAGAGACTGAAGTGTGTGTTATTGTTCTCTACAGGTTGAGTCGGTGTGAGATCACAGATGAAGGTTGTGTTGCTCTGACTTCAGCTCTGAGATCAAACCCCTCACACCTGAGACATCTGGATCTGTCTCATAATAATGTAGGAGATTCAGAAGTGAAGCTGATCTCTACTGTACTGGAGAATCCTCACTGTAAACTGGAGACACTGACGTAAGATCATCTCTCTGATAGTCACACATGTACTGATTCTTAGTTCATCATCTTCTATATTCATGTTCATGGGTTGGTTGGGGAGTATTTGAGATGCAGGAATATCATAAAAACACAAACACAAAACCCCAAACTAAAATCATATGATGAAATTTCTTGTTTTCCTGTATCTTTGGTGTGTTCATGTTTATATTAGACACTTAAAATAGCACGAATGAAAGTGTCAAACCTAAGTAGATGTTTTATTTAAAAGCGGAGGCTCATCCAAACTGTCCTAAAACGCCTCTTTTAAACACACCCCCACCAAAATGTATACTCACAGAAAGAAGGTGTGTGTGTTCACGCAGTTGTGTTGTTGTTGCTGCGTCATGTGTTTTATTACAAAAGAAAAACTTCTTAGTTGGGTCTCTTAAACGAGGACACGATTATAAATTGGTGGTTAAGTTTTATTTTCAACACGGTTTCAAAACAACACAAATCCAAAATCTGAGTGTATGCAGCACATCAACACCTGGTTGTGCACAACGACTGTTTCTAAAAAGTGAAGCAAATCCTCTTTGTGAGGACAGTCTGCTGCTTCTCACTCACAGCCTGAAAGAACATTTTCATTATTAAAGAATTTGCTACTGACTATTCAAACGAAAGCTTTATGTTGGTCCTACGATCACAAATGCATAAATTTTTTATATTTACGGGCGTCAAAGTATCGGCCAAATATTCGGCCAATCACAACGCACTGGGTAGCTGGCCAATCAGAGTACACATCACTTTCATAACGATGAGTTTTGTGAAAAAAAGAGGCGTTTCAGAAAGGCGGGGCAAAGAGACGCAACAGTAATGCACGGTGTGTGAAAATTATGTGTTTATTTATCATAAACCATATAAACACACTTTATTCCACCAATAACACAATGTTGTTCGTTTTAGTCATCCAAGAGAACCCCTTTAAATGTTGAGCACAGATCAGATATGAGAAATCTTTCCATAAAACACTACAGAAATAAAAACTTTTCTCTTCTCGGTTTTATTGTTAAATGATGCATTTAAGTATTTGCAAATCAGATTTTTATTTTAATATATTAAGTACATCCAATAAGCAATCTTTAAAAGCCACACAGTTTACTGGGACTTTGTAAAATGCTTAATGTGAAAAGCACTTAACGTACCCAAAAAAACTCAATTTCTGTCAAATCTTACTTGTAATAAACACAAGCTGCTGTCAACAGAAGGAGTTGTTATTCCACAGATAAAGTGAATAATGTCACGTTAAGTGTTTTCTCCTCCATAGAAGTCCATTATAAGGAAACAGTTTAATGTGGGACATTCACACACGCTTAACATGAAACTTTACTTGTTGTGTTTATATTCTGAGCTCCTCAGATCATCTGCACATGAAAAACTTTATTTACAGAAGCGCTCGGCTCTGTCAACACTAACTCTCGTCTTCTTTCATTTGATTGGTCACCTCACTTATTTTGACATTGAGGAGCGCTGTTAGACCACTGAGACGTTATCAAATGTTTGCAGCATTAAATACACTTCAGCTTTTACACAATTATTACACACATTTGATGACACACTATAGAAACAATTTCTGCGTACGGTCCTGTGTAAGAAAACAGATGTGTGGTGTGAGAGCGTGAGAACAGCATTTTAATGATGAGGTGAAGATTTAACATGATGATGAATGTTATTCAGTGTAATATGTGTTTCATTCATGACATTCTGCTGAAGTGAGACACTGAAGTGTGTGTTATTGTTCTCTACAGGTTGAGTCAGTGTAAGATCACAGATGAAGGTTGTGTTGCTCTGACTTCAGCTCTGAGATCAAACCCCTCACACCTGAGACATCTGGATCTGTCTGATAATAAAGTAGGAGATTCAGTAAAGAAGCTTCTCTTTGAGCTGAGAGATGATCCACATTATAAACTAGAGACAGTGTGGTGAGTAGAGCTCATTTAAATAAATGTTTCATCAGTTCAACAACTTTAAAAACTTACTCAAATGTAAATGACTCTGGTGCTGATATAAGATCAGTGTTTCTGTTTTAAGACATTTCTCATTATTATTTCCTAATAATTTGCTGGTTAAAATCTTTCTACCCATGTCTATCCCTCTGACTAGTTTAAGGTTTTGTCAAAATACAAATATAACTTTGTTTAAACAAACTTTGTGTTCTTTCTGAGATTTTAGCCCAACTGAAAATGTAAACGATATTTTTCAGAACAGTTTGTGGAGCACATATGAGTTGTGAATAATCAAACACAAGAGTAAATGTGAAGTGTACAGATGAACACACTTGATGTTTTATAAGTGCAGCACAATAAGAATTCAATTCAATGAGTGTGATGAAGAGTCTGTTCACTTCAGGATTTAATACTGTCATCTTACTCTTCTTAAACATATGATTATTATTGATGTGGAGCTTTATTCTTTTATTTCCTGCTGTTTGTTTGATGGATGTTCACCTCAGTGTTTGTGCACACATGGGTAGATGTTTTTATTTGATGCTCTTGATCATTATTATTGATCAAATCATCATCATCATCATCACACGTGTGCAGTGAGTGAAAGTCTTGAGTGCTTCAGACACTGCAGAATACTGACAGACTGTAGAAATAACAACACACAATATATACACAAAACATCTACACAATAAAGTGACAGATGACACATATAATACAGGTTATAAATTCAACAGATGAAGATTAAAGTGAGTTTATTATTGTTGATATGTGTAGTGATGATACATTACTTCTGTCTTTGTGTTTCTCTTTTAGGATTTAAAGATCACAGTAATGTGTGTGTTTAAAGGTGTGTGTGTGTGATCTTCAGTATCATCTGATGGACAATAAGAAGACAACACTATAGTGACATCACAGACACACAATCAACACACACTGAAGACACAATAACACCTCACACTGATAACACTGTTTGAAAACAATCATTCACATATTCAGTTTCATAATCCTGTGATAGTCTTGATGAAGTGACTGAAAAACTTCTTCAACAAAAGAAAATGATGTTACACAATATTGTCAGGACAGTAAACACACACAAATGTTGTGTAAACTCCAGTAGATTTGAATCAAATAGAGCAAATCTAATGTGTGTGTTCAGAGATGTACAGTAAAGATCATCATGTGTGTGACTCACTTTATCAACCAATAAAACAAATGAATTTAAGCGTCACAACATCTGAAGAAGGATCAGAAATAGAAAGAGATTCACATGAACATGTCATTAAAGGGATACTTCACCCAAAAATGAAAACTCTGTCATCAATCACCAAATGTTAATTAAATGTCTTTATTCTGTTGAACATGAAGATATTTGGAAGAATGTGACTGTAATTTTTCCTACAATAGAAGTCAATGGTTCCCCAGAACTGATAGTTGCTAACAACAAAACATCTCTCTTTGTGTTCAACAGATTAAAGACATTTGTACAAGTTTTGATGGCGAGTAAATGACAGAATTGTTGTCAGATTTTCTGTTCAAACCATCAAACTGCCATTATCAGAGATGGATCATCACTTCAGAACAGAAGTATATTCACAGATGACACAAATTACATAATCTACAGTTAAATTGAACAATTCTATTGATTGTGTATATTGTGTATGTATTGTAAACTCTATGTGCATTTTTACCTATTTCTATCATTTATATCATAAGATTATTTTATATAAATTGTTCAAAACATTGTCAATGTCATGTTTAATATAATAAAACTGTGTCTTTTATTAGTTGAAAGAATTAAGTACATTTACCATTGATAAATCTAAACATGTGGGAGAGTTTATGGTTAGAATATAAAAGCATGAAATAGTAAATAATGTAGAATTATAATGCATGTAGAATTAACCGTTTGAGATCTCACATGAGAGAGAGAGACAGAGACAAAAATGAGAGAATTTGAATTTTACAACGTCCTTATTAAAATCAATCAATCATTATCCATAAAGAACATTAAAAATTAAATGAAAAAGAAAATAAATACAAAATTAATATCAACAACATCACTTAGGGCTCCTTTCACACACTAAATCATTTCATAGGATGTCAAATAATTCATTGCTTTGTAATATTGATAAATCAATGACGATTGTGGTCACAGTAAGTCCGTCGTAACCTATTTGATGGCTTCACATAGGGAGCTAATGTACACATAATTTTTAAGCTTCTGGATCACATCTGCGATCTTGAATGCACGTCAGTGTGAAGGATTGTGTCCAATTCGCGTCATTTGAGTTATGCGTTATGTTTGATGGGCTAAGGCAGGGGTTTTCAACCGGTGGTCCGCGGCCCCCTGGTGGTCCGCGGCGGCATTGCATGTGGTCCGTGACATGCATTCCAGCCTACCTAATTTCACTATTAAAATCACTTTTTTTCCATAAATTATTTTTCCAAAGATTTCCAGAATATTTGCGCATTGGTGTGAATACTAAATTTAATGAAAATATTTAAAATAATTTGAGTTTGAGTTGAGATTCAAACTGACACAGGATAGGCTTGCTTTGCACCTATCAGGTCTATCTTATGCTTTGCTAACGTTGTGTTTTGCTTCCCCAACGTCATATACGTACATATACGTCCATACCAGTGTTGCCAGGGTCGCGGTTTTCCCGCACAATTGGGTTATTGTGAGAATGCAGTTGCGGGAAAAATTATGGAGCCGCGGGTTGCGAGTTTTTGGGCTACTTTTATAATGTACTGCGGCCGCCAAAATGTTTATTTATATTCTAAGGATAAATGATAATTGATGCGTTTCTTATTGTGTATTCAAACTCCGAATGAATACCTGGCAACTCCAGGACCGGCCCGTTCTCAAAAGTGTGGAGAACTAACAGGCAGGTTACAGGCAGACCGGCTACAGTACAGGGAGGAACGCGGGAGCTCATCTCAACCAAAGAGGAGAAATTAGCGGTGGTATTAGAAACAGTGCATCCGAATGATGTTTTTACCAATATTTCGTCACGTTGCACAATGAAAGAAATCACTCATGATGAGTGTACAACACTTGATTCTCCCGGCTGCCAAATATCACGTTTGATCAGCGCTATACGCAGTCTACAACAACTAAAACATTGACGTGCTTGTACACATTATATATTATGCAGTAAATGTAACCATCCTTATTTCTTAAGCAAGTTTCTGAATGTCTTATGAAGAGAAAACATGTTTCTCGTCCATTTGCGTGCGTGGCAGATATGGGATATTTTTAAAGGGAAACTCCACCCAAAAATTTTAATTCTGTTATGAATTACTCTAGTTGTTTCAAACCTGTATACATTTATTTGTTCGGTTGAACACAAAGATATTTGGTACAATGTTAGCTGCTGAAAATTCTTTGGCATCATTGACTACCATAGCAGAAAAAAATTAATGGTAGTCAAACATGACCCAGAATTGTTTGCTTTCCTAAATATCCCAAAACGTATTTTGTGTTCAACAGAACAAAACGATATATACAATACCCAGGAAACCATTCAGATAAAAAAATATGGCAATAGAAACGTTTTTAGGGAGTTGTTAACTTTGATTCGACACAGGGAAAAAATTGGGCTAGTTTTCATTCCTTTTGGGCGGGTTTTGAGGGGTTATGGGCATATAATTAAATATTTCTTGGACCTGGCAACCCTGGTACATACACACACACAATAGTGGGCCGCCGATTACTTGGTAGTCAGAATGGTGGTCCCTGGCAGAGAACCAGTTGAAAACCCCTGCCCTAAAAGATACAACATGTTACAAAAGCGGCAATGTACACCCAGTTGTGATCATCTGTATCTTGTTGGACTTTCTATGTCCTGCGGGTCCAAAAATTGGTCTCGGACACTTGTTATATTAAAGTTGAAGTTTATTAAACAGAATCAGCGCTGGGCTGTCTCACACACAACTCACTCAACAGAGAGTCCCGGAGAATCAGCTCCGCCTAAACAGTGTTTTACATTTTTATATGTGTATGTGTGGGTGTATCTTCAAGCTTGCTTCAGTAGTTAGTGTCCAATCTCACGGCTCTTGAGACATCCCGCCGTTTAGTCTTTAGCCAATGGAGAGATGACCGCTTGGCGCTTGTGGACAACCGCACCCTTCTTCTTTGTTCTCTTAGCATCTGTAAAACACCAAACTTCCCCCAACTAGTTCACCCAATACTTATCTAAACACAAGATCTGTGGTATGTGTTTGCATGCTCTGCTTGGTTCAGGCATAACAGTTAATCACTCCACCCCCCTTGGACGCACTGTTTCTTGTGGTCTAATAATCTCTCCTTCATTCTTCCCCTCACAGTACCACAGTAATTATGACACTACAGCATGATTATATTGATAACAAATAACTTGTTTAAACATATGCAATTAAAACATGGTAATGAAAACAACACAACACTGTTAAAGACTTATAAAACCCTTCAATCCCTCTCTTGACCTCGAAAGAGGTCAAACATCTTCCTCATTGTCATCCTCATCCTCCATGATATAATCTCCTGCCAAAAGGGGCATATTCATATCATATGGGAGCAGGTCTCGTTTTTCTATTGCAGTTACTATTAAACGGTTACATAATGATCTAATACACGGAATTTCTGTGTGATATTTAACAGATGGTTCACTATCACTTGTGCAATGGTATCTATAGTGTTAATGAAAAAGTATAAAAAGTATACCCCCCTTTTTGGCACTGGGTAGTGGACCAATGAAATCAAAATAGAAGAATTCTATGAGTCTTGTAAATGGGTTTGACCCATAAAAGTTAGAAATGCATGTGATGCTTCACTTTTCACCATATTTATTCTTATGGTACTGCAATCCCTGCCCCATATGCACAATCTTCACAAACACAGTGCGCTAGAGGTTCCACTGGTGAATTTGTAAAAATGTCACCTGTTTTGTGTGTGATCTGTACTGCCTGTAATGTTCCAATGTTTTTTACTTTGCCTGTGTCTGCACTTTCACCTTCAGCACTCTCCCTCTCTTGGACCTGAGATCTCAGGTCCACAGCCGTCTGTTCCAAAGACCTGTTTGGGGAATAACAAGCAACACAAGGAGACAAATGGTACCACTTGTCGCCTTTTCCTTGGAGGTGGACACAGTGGGATTTTCGTGAGGTGCCCATGTGCACTGCTTCCTGTTTCAGATACATCTATAGGAAGAAACTTAGATGGTAGTTAGCACAATTCAAATGAGCTGCATGTGCCAATTGTGCTTTCAATGTGATGCACTATCTAAACTCTGTCGGCTATGCAATGAAACGGGGGGTGTAGGGTGATGCTTTATCTCTCCACACGCCCCTTCCCCCTCCTCTTGTGGAATGTGTTTTTCCTTTTCTTCTCTGTCGGGGGCTGACTGCTGTGGTGTTTCACTGATTAACTTTACGAGTCGGTTTAATTTCTGTCTCAAATCATTTATTTCAGCCATTTTATTAGGCAGGTCCACATGTACTTCCTTCATTTACTCGTACGGCAATAGTTTTGTTAATAATTGCAAGTCTGGATATAGTTTTTGGTTGGGGAATATGCTGTTTGTTCAGAGGTGTCTCCCTGTTCACTTCCTGACTTCTTTGTCTGTACATTCTCTCCCCCTTCTCTTTTAACCGGACTCAGAGCAGTGGCCGTAAGCGCAATGCGTGTCCGTATTCTTAATTCTTGCAATTTTTTCCTGACTAAAATGTTTCCCTGCATTTATCCAGTTTACATTTTTTCCCTTTTCTACATATCTTTTCAGTCTTACATGCGCTCTCTTTTCCATATCCCTAACTTTTCGTGCTAGGAACACAACCATTTTCTCAGGTGTGTCCCACCCATTCTCAATACACATCTGACTCCATTTCTCTCCCATATTTTCTTTTCTTGTTTATGTGGTCAGTGATCTCTCTGTTGATGTGGTGTGTTGAGGTCAGTGATCTCTCTGTTGATGTGGTGTGTTGTGGTCAGTGCTCTCTCTGTTGATGTGGTGTGTTGAGGTCAGTGATCTCTCTGTTGATGTGGTGTGTTGTGGTCAGTGATCTCTCTGTTGATGTGGTGTGTTGAGGTCAGTGATCTCTCTGTTGATGTGGTGTGTTGTGGTCAGTGATCTCTCTGTTGATGTGGTGTGTTGAGGTCAGTGTTCTCTCTGTTGATGTGGTGTGTTGTGGTCAGTGCTCTCTCTGTTGATGTGGTGTGTTGAGGTCAGTGTTCTCTCTGTTGATGTGGTGTGTTGTGGTCAGTGCTCTCTCTGTTGATGTGGTGTGTTGTGGTCAGTGATCTCTCTGTTGATGTGGTGTGTTGTGGTCAGTGATCTCTCTGTTGATGTGGTGTGTTGAGGTCAGTGATCTCTCTGTTGATGTGGTGTGTTGTGGTCAGTGATCTCTCTGTTGATGTGGTGTGTTGAGGTCAGTGTTCTCTCTGTTGATGTGGTGTGTTGTGGTCAGTGCTCTCTCTGTTGATGTGGTGTGTTGTGGTCAGTGCTCTCTCTGTTGATGTGGTGTGTTGTGGTCAGTGCTCTCTCTGTTGATGTGGTGTGTTGAGGTCAGTGTTCTCTCTGTTGATGTGGTGTGTTGAGGTCAGTGCTCTCTCTGTTGATGTGGTGTGTTGTGGTCAGTGTTCTCTCTGTTGATGTGGTGTGTTGTGGTCAGTGCTCTCTCTGTTGATGTGGTGTGTTGTGGTCAGTGCTCTCTCTGTTGATGTGGTGTGTTGTGGTCAGTGTTCTCTCTGTTGATGTGGTGTGTTGTGGTCAGTGCTCTCTCTGTTGATGTGGTGTGTTGAGGTCAGTGCTCTCTCTGTTGATGTGGTGTGTTGAGGTCAGTGTTCTCTCTGTTGATGTGGTGTGTTGTGGTCAGTGTTCTCTCTGTTGATGTGGTGTGTTGTTGTCAGTGATCTCTCTGTTGATGTGGTGTGTTGAGGTCAGTGTTCTCTCTGTTGATGTGGTGTGTTGTGGTCAGTGCTCTCTCTGTTGATGTGGTGTGTTGAGGTCAGTGTTCTCTCTGTTGATGTGGTGTGTTGAGGTCAGTGTTCTCTCTGTTGATGTGGTGTGTTGTTGTCAGTGATCTCTCTGTTGATGTGGTGTGTTGTGGTCAGTGCTCTCTCTGTTGATGTGGTGTGTTGTGGTCAGTGTTCTCTCTGTTGATGTGGTGTGTTGTGGTCAGTGCTCTCTCTGTTGATGTGGTGTGTTGAGGTCAGTGCTCTCTCTGTTGATGTGGTGTGTTGTGGTCAGTGCTCTCTCTGTTGATGTGGTGTGTTGAGGGCTGGAGCTCGTTCATCTGATAGGAAGAGACGGAACAAACTGATGAAGAAGTCAAACTCCATCTATGGCATCTCACAGGACTGGGTCGAACAGGTTACTGAAGAAAGAATGTTGAGAAAAATAAATGCTATTATGGACGTGAACGTATGGGATGAATTCCGACTCAAAATGATTAACAAATGCACGCACAGTCATCCTTGAACATGATACACGTTACATTTGTACTTATGATTTGATTCTGTGAAATTTAGATTTGAATAAACACGAAGCGATGTGTACAAATAGAGGCAGATTTGTGATTGCAATGTTTAATTTTGTGTCTATGTATATTGATTTTGCGCATACCAATGAGAAGTTGTGCATTTGTGTATCCTGCAACGCGCGTCAATTTGTCCTGTTCGGTTCTTTTTGATTTTGATTCTTTCTTTACGCGGTTTTCGACATTACACCAACATGTACAAACAACTATCGATGAATAAACCGACACTCATGTGTTGTTATCCAAATACAAATGTCTTTCATTTCGTATCGGCAAAATTCGTAATTAAATGAATCTGCACGGGTTTGTACAAACAGAGATATATTTGTGAATAAGGATGTTCTCTCTCGAATTCGTTCATCTTAATGTGTGCATGTCAATAAGAATGTGCGCGTTTGTGGATCCTGTGACGCGCGTGCATACATCCTGTTCGGTTCATTTGGATTTTGAGACTTTCTTTACGCGGTTTTGCATCGAACAATCCAGACACACGCAACTGCAGATCCATGCGCAACCGTGCAAAAAATAAGAACTACCACTAGATGACAGGCTTACGGAAACCATAGGTGCTGGTCCTATCGTTAGAATATCATCAAAAAGTTGATGTATTTCACTATTTCCATTCAAAAAGGGAAACTTGTAAATTATATTAATTCATTGCACGCAGACTGATATATTTCAAATGTTTATTTATTTTAATTGTGATGATTATAACTGTCAACTAATGAAAATCCCAAATTGATAAGGCGTTTTAATTTAAAAGACAAAGCATTTTCTCATAAAGTTAGTAGATGCAGTTATTACAATTACAGTGCAGTAGATGAGTCAATGCAGTAATTACAATTACAGTGCAGAAGTTGAGTCAATGCAGTTATTACAATTACAGTGCAGAAGTTGAGTCAATGCAGTTATTAAAGTTACAGTGCAGTAAATGAGTCAATGCAGTTATTAAAGTTACAGTGCAGTAGATGAGTCAATGCAGTTATTAAAGTTACAGTGCAGTAAATGAGTCAATGCAGTTATTAAAGTTACAGTGCAGTAGATGAGTCAATGCAGTTATTAAAGTTACAGTGCAGTAGATGAGTCAATGCAGTTATTAAAGTTACAGTGCAGTAGATGAGTCAATGCAGTTATTAAAGTTACAGTGCAGTAAATGAGTCAATGCAGTTATTAAAGTTACAGTGCAGTAGATGAGTCAATGCAGTTATTAAAGTTACAGTGCAGTAGATGAGTCAATGCAGTTATTAAAGTTACAGTGCAGTAGATGAGTCAATTGTGACGGGTGGAGAGACGACACACACAAAATAAGCAGTTTTCTTAACCCCGGCAGGGTAATTTATTAGAAATGAAAATATGGAGTGCTCGGTGCAAGGTCCGGTGGTTAGTGGATGCCAGGCGTGGGAGTGCTAGTTCTGGGAATGCGTCTTCCAGTTCCGTGTGATCTCCGTGCCCAAATGCTAATCTGTCCACCGTGCAAACGTGTCCTCAATGTGGGTTCCCGTGAGAGCTGCCGATCGTCAATCCTCCGAGTCTGGGGAACAGAAGACATCAATGTTAGCTGTGGCTTGCATGGGAGTATAAGCTCACCGTGTCTTCTGTTCTGCTGGCTTTTATGCTCCTTTAATTGTTGCCTTGACGATCGGCAGCTGTGTCTCATCTGTTTCCCTGGCGACGCTGATTGCGCAAGGGGTGACTCGCCACACCCCCCCCCCCTAAGCGTCGTCCTGGGGCATCGGGGCCGTCCTCGACCATCCGACCTAGATGGGTGTGGGGGGAAAGGGGCTTCACCTGACCGGGACGTCCAACCTGACCAGAGTCTCGACAGACCGTCGGCATTGCCATTGGATACTCCAGCCCTGTGTACCACGGTAAAGTGGAAGTCCTGGAGCGTCAGAAACCACCGAGTTACTCGGGCGTTGGTGTCCTTTGCCTTTGCCATCCACTGCAAGGGGGCGTGATCTGTAACGAGGGTGAAGCTTCTCCCGAGCAGGTAGTATCTGAGCTCCAGGACTGCCCACTTTATAGCTAGAGCCTCCTTCTCTACGGTTGCGTATCGGGACTCAGCGGGGGTGAGCCTCCTACTGATGTACACAATGGGATGTTCCTCACCCTCGCGAGTCTGTGACAGCACTGCACCTATTCCCGTGTCTGAGGCGTCGGTCTGGAGTGTAAAGGGGCAGCCATAGTCAGGGGCGTATAACACCGGGGATGACGTCAGTGCCGTCTTCAATGCTTGGAATGCCCTCTCCGTCTCCTGGGTCCAGGTTACCTTCTCTGGCTGCCCCTTTCTGGTCAGATCGGTCAGGGGACTAGCTATAGAGGAAAAGTTAGGGATGAAACATCTGTAATAGCCTGCCAGCCCCATAAAAGCTCGTACCTGGGTCTTGGTCCGCGGCTGTGTGGCATCCCTCACTGCCTCCACCTTCTTGCTCTGAGGTTGGATTAGTCCTCGTCCAACCTGATATCCCAGGTACTGAGCTTCGTCGAGCCCTAGGTGGCATTTACGTGGATTGGCTGTCAGTCCCGATTTCCGTAGGTCGGTTAGCACCCTCCGCAAGTGATCGAGGTGGTCTTCCCAGCTCTCCGAGTGGATTACCAGGTCGTCAATATAGGCCGCCGCATAGGCCTGATGGGGCCGTAAGAGGATATCCATCATCCTCTGGAAAGTAGCTGGGGCCCCATGCAAGCCAAAGGGGAGGACCCGGTACTGCCAATGGCCGGAGGGTGTGCTGAAAGCCGTTTTCTCCCGGGCGTCCGGTGCTAGGGGTACCTGCCAGTACCCCTTCGTTAGATCCAACGTGCTGATGTACCGAGCCTTCCCCAGGCGGTCTAGGAGTTCATCCACTCGGGGCATGGGATATCCATCAAATAGGGAGACCTGGTTGAGGCGCCTAAAATCATTACAAAAGCGGAGGGTACCATCCGGTTTCGGGACCATCACGATGGGGCTCGACCAGGGGCTACGGGAGGGCTCTATCACCCCTAACTTCTTCATGCGGGTGATTTCCTCCTCTATAGCCAGTCGGCGAGCTTCTGGGACCCGGTAAGGACGCTGCCTAACGATGGTTCCTGGGGGGGTCCGGATCTCATGTTTAATGATTCGGGTCTGCCCAGGCCGCTCGGAGAAGACGTCCTTAAACTGACTGACCAGGGTTCGGATATCCTGCTTCTGGATCGCTGCCAGTTGGTCGCCCATCGGGATTACGGCTGGTTCCATGTCTGCGAAGGCGGCCATCTGGGTTGGTGAGGCTATCCACCTTTTCAGCAGATTAATATGATATAATTTTTCTTCTTTACGTCGTCCCGGCTGACGGACCCGGTAGTTGACCGGCCCTACCCTTTCCACGATGGTATATGGGCCAGCCCAGGAGGCCAGAAACTTGGATGTCGCTGTCGGGATGAGTACCATCACTCGGTCACCGGGCAGGAACTCTCTGGGTTGGGCAGGCCGATCATACAACCGTTTTTGGGCGCGCTGGGCCTCTGCGAGATGTTCCCTCACCAGGGGCATCACCCGGTCAATGCGGTCCTTCATCTGCCGTACGTGCTCGATAACGGTGCGATGAGGGGTCGGCTGTTGTTCCCACGCTTCCTTAGCGACATCTAGAAGACCCCTGGGTTGTCGTCCGAAGAGGAGCTCGAAGGGCGTGAAACCAGTGGAGGCCTGTGGTACCTCTCGAATCCCGAATAGCACGTACGGCAGCATCAGGTCCCAGTCACGCCCATCCTCTGCCACCACCCGGCGCAACATCCGTTTCAGTGTCTGGTTGAACCTTTCAACCAGGCCGTCCGTCTGAGGGTGGTAAACGGATGTGCGTAGCTGTTTCACCTGGAGCAAGTGGCAGAGGTCCGTCATCAACCGGGACATGAAAGGGGTTCCCTGGTCAGTCAGGATCTCCGAGGGGATTCCCACCCGGCTGAAAAGGAGAACGAGCTCTTTGGCTATGGCTTTAGAGGTGGCCTTCCTCAGGGGAATTGCTTCTGGATACCGGGTGGCATAATCAACAATCACAAGAATGTGTTCATGTCCCCGGGCAGACTTAGGCAGCGGTCCCACCAGATCCATCCCTATGCGCTCGAAGGGCACCTCAATGATGGGTAAGGGGACAAGAGGGCTGGGGGGAGGTCGTTTTGGCGAAGTCTTCTGGCAGGTGGGACAACTCCGACAAAACCTCCGAACGTCTCCATCTAGTCCAGGCCAGTGGAATCGATCCCGAATTCGTTGTATGGTGTTTTCTACACCAAGGTGTCCAGCCATGGGGTGAGTATGGGCCAGCTCTAAAATGGATTCCGTCTTTAACTTTGGAACCACCAGGAGCTCCTTTATCTCCCCCCGCCTCTGACCGACACAGTATAACAGACCGTTTTTTATAATGAAGTATGGGATTGAATGTGGCCCCGGTATCCTAACCTCATTCTCAACGATGCGGACCTGATCCCAGCAGTTTCGCAATCGCTCGTCCTCACGCTGTTCTTTTCCAAACGATCCGCCTCCAGTGATCTGTTGAAAAAGGTCTGAGAATAGGTTAGGATGTCGACACTCACCCTCGGGTTCGCTCCCTGTGGCCAGCCAGGCCCGACGTGGTGCCTGGGTCCTCCGAGGGCGGTGTCTCCGGGGGCGGCCCCCTCGTCCGGCCGACTGTAGAGAGGTGGCCAGTAGATCCTCAAACCCTGGCCAATCCCGACCCAGCAGGACCGGCACGGGTAGGTCGTTTACAATCCCTACATCCAGGGGCCATGACCCCTGGGTAGCAGCCACGGTAACACGACGGGCGGGGAATTCCCGTGTGTCCCCGTGGATGCAGGTAACTGGAACTGTTAACTTACCACCCGCACACGGTGCCACAACGTCGGGCCGCGCCAGGGTGATGGCACTGCCGGAGTCCAGAGTCGCTGTAACGGCTCGCCCGTTTACTCTGACCAGTCGTTGAGGGGCTCCAGGTTGGGCCAGTTGATGTATAGCACAACCGGCCATCCAGGTGCGTGGTGCTGGAGATCCTGGCTCCGTGGGCATGGGCTCATCCACCAGTGAGGGGGCCGCGGGTCTGTTACCTGGTCGGGAGGTGCCCTCCGATGGTCGCCAGGCCGGGTTTACCCGCCGGGGCCCCAGAACCACTCTCTCTCCAGCATCGCGGTTTGCCGATGCCTCTGCCAGCTCCACCGCCTCTATCAGTTCCCTCAACGTAGTGGGTCCCCGCATGCTGACACTGGTGCGGTATCTGCGTGGTAGCGCCCTCAAGAGGCGGTCCATCACCACCCGATCGGCTACCTGGGCGACCGTGGGTCCGTCCGTGAGAAGCCAGAGATCTCCAAGACGTGAGAGTTGAGCTGCTTGTATCCGAACAGGGGTGTTCTCATCGTACGTCCATTTTGAAAACAACTGGGCTGCGCTGATAGATGACAACCCCATCCTGGCCAGGATCTCGGCTTTTAAGGCATCATAATCCTGGTTAGCAGCCGTGGGGAGGGCGTAGTAAGCCCGCTGAGCTTCTCCGGTTAGAAAAGGGGCAAGGATCCTCACCCACTCCGACTTCTCCCAGGCCTCCCGGGTGGCGATGACCTCAAAAGTATGGAGGTAAGCTTCCACCTCATCCTGGTCCGTCAGCTTTGTCAGCAGGGAATGTGCTGTTACCCGTGGGTCTGGTAGAGAAACCCTTGCCGCGATCGTCTCCCGCATCTGATCCATGGCTAGATCTGCTCGGTTCTGCCTTTGCGTCATCTGTTCCGTCAGCTGTTGTTGACGGACCGTGATTTCGGCGAGCCGTCTGATGATCTCTTCCATTTTATACCAGCCAGTGGCAGGAAGGGAGAGAGAGGGACTGAGAGGAAAAAAATAAAAATAAAAAAAAATTGCCTGCCGAAAAAGAAAATGGTGTCGTTACTCTCCAAAAAAAATATATATATATGTCCGCGTTCTCCACCAGATGTGACGGGTGGAGAGACGACACACACAAAATAAGCAGTTTTCTTAACCCCGGCAGGGTAATTTATTAGAAATGAAAATATGGAGTGCTCGGTGCAAGGTCCGGTGGTTAGTGGATGCCAGGCGTGGGAGTGCTAGTTCTGGGAATGCGTCTTCCAGTTCCGTGTGATCTCCGTGCCCAAATGCTAATCCGTCCACCGTGCAAACGTGTCCTCAATGTGGGTTCCCGTGAGAGCTGCCGATCGTCAATCCTCCGAGTCTGGGGAACAGAAGACATCAATGTTAGCTGTGGCTTGCATGGGAGTATAAGCTCACCGTGTCTTCTGTTCTGCTGGCTTTTATGCTCCTTTAATTGTTGCCTTGACGATCGGCAGCTGTGTCTCATCTGTTTCCCTGGCGATGCTGATTGCGCAAGGGGTGACTCGCCACACAATGCAGTTATTAAAGTTACAGTGCAGTAAATGAGTCAATGCAGTTATTAAAGTTACAGTGCAGTAGATGAGTCAATGCAGTTATTAAAGTTACAGTGCAGTAAATGAGTCAATGCAGTTATTAAAGTTACAGTGCAGTAGATGAGTCAATGCAGTTATTAAAGTTACAGTGCAGTAGATGAGTCAATGCAGTTATTAAAGTTACAGTGCAGTAGATGAGTCAATGCAGTAATTAAAGTTACAGTGCAGTAAATGAGTCAATGCAGT
The DNA here is from genome assembly GCA_029783895.1 of Triplophysa bombifrons. Taxonomy (NCBI): domain Eukaryota; kingdom Metazoa; phylum Chordata; class Actinopteri; order Cypriniformes; family Nemacheilidae; genus Triplophysa; species Triplophysa bombifrons. The sequence goes on from CM056458.1 coordinate 1,011,966, forward strand.
TATTAAAGTTACAGTGCAGTAGATGAGTCAATGCAGTTATTAAAGTTACAGTGCAGTAGATGAGTCAATGCAGTAATTAAAGTTACAGTGCAGTAGATGAGTCAATGCAGTTATTAAAGTTACAGTGCAGTAAATGAGTCAATGCAGTTATTAAAGTTACAGTGCAGTAAATGAGTCAATGCAGTTATTAAAGTTACAGTGCAGTAAATGAGTCAATGCAGTTATTAAAGTTACAGTGCAGTAAATGAGTCAATGCAGTTATTAAAGTTACAGTGCAGTAAATGAGTCAATGCAGTTATTAAAGTTACAGTGCAGTAGATTTCTGTGTTGTGATGCTGACGGAAACCAGACTGATGATTGTCCAGATTGCCATTTGAGTTTAGGAATTTGTTCATCTGATTGAAGCAAACCTTTTCAATAATCTTGCCTATGAAGGAAGATTTGTTGGTAGACAGTAAGTTTTTGTCTAGATTGCTCTTATTTTAGTAAAGGCTTGACAACTGCAGTTTTCGGGAAAGTTCCTGAGAGAAATAACGTATTTACTATTTTTAAAAGATCTGCTTCTTAACAGTTAAACACTTTTTTGAAAAAGGATGCGGGGAGTGTGTCCAGGTTTCATGTTGAGGACTTAAGATGCGTTACTGTTTTCTCCAAAGTTTTCTGATCAATTGTCTGAAATTCAGATAATGTTGCTAATTTCTTAGATTTTTGTAATAAAGTCAGACTGACCTGAGTGCCATGTAGGGCTTTGCTGACTGCCATTCTGAAATTTTTTATCTTCTCAAGGAAAAAAGTTGCAAACTTGTCATCAGAAAGCATTTAGAAGGGGACTTGACTTGGGGGTTTGTTAGTCTCTCTACAGTAGCAAAAAGCCTATGACTGTTGTTGCAGTCAATAGAAATAAATCTGTCTAGCTTTGCCTAATTCGATATTAAAGGCATGCAGGCCGTCTTTATAGATTTTAAAGTGAACTTCAAGTTTTGTTTAGTAAACTTCAAGTTTTTCCTTAAATATGTTCAGCATAAGTTTTTCAGTTTGGACAGTTATTTTTTTTATTTTAGTCTATTCTAATTTCTTTCCGGAAACCACCCCTAAAACTTTAACATTTTTGCCCTGATGTTGTGCAACAAGAAGTCGTGACTGGACAACATCATGTTTCTAGTCACCTTGGTGTGCTGAGACAATCGCCTCACTTCAAATTGTTTAAATTATTTAAAATGTTTGAATTTTGTAGATTTTTTTCATAAAAGTTCAAAACGAGAAACAATGCAGACTTATTTATATAGCCGCATTTGCTCATGTTTACCAAGGGTGCCAATAGCCTTTAGTAAAACATTCAATGACTGAGAAATTTTGTTGGTTTAATGTATAATATATACATTATTTTTATCAGCATATATATACAGTTGTGTTCAAAATTATTCAACCCCCAATGCTGACTTCTTAAAGAACCATATGCAACTAAAATAACATCAATTAGTTTTGTAATACAGTAGTAAATGTTTCTTTTGTGAATTCTTCATTGACATAATTATTCAACCCCTTAAAGACTACCACTCTGAAGAACAGAGGTTCAATGAAGTGTTTTCAATCAGGTATTGAAAACACCTGTGGATATCAGGGAGCAGCAATAAAGCCTAATAAAAACCAATTAGGCAGCTTTAAAATGACTGTGATACTCAGCTCCTTCTAGACATTTACTGGTGTGGTTACAAACATGGTGAGGTCAAGAGAATGGTCCAGGAAGACAAGAGAACAGGTGATTACTCTTCACAGGAAGGGCAATGGCTATAAGAAGATTGCAAAGATGTTAAACATACCAAGAGACACCATAGGAAGCATCATTCGCAAATTCAAGGCAAAGGGCACTGTTGAAACGCTACCTGGTCGTGGCAGAAAGAAGATGCTGACATCGACTGCTGTGCGCTACCTGAAGCGTAGAGTGGAGAAAAGTCCCCGTGTGACTGCTGAGGAACTGAGAAAAGATTTGTCAGATGTGGGTACCGAAGTTTCTGCTCAGACAATACGGCGCACCCTGCGTAATGAAGGCCTCCATGCCAGAACTCCCAGGCGCACCCCCTTGCTGTCCCCAAAGAATAAGAAGAGTCGACTGCAGTATGCCAAAAGTCATGTGGACAAACCACAGAAGTTTTGGGATAGTGTTCTGTGGACTGATGAAACAAAATTAGACCCATGGATCAACGCTATGTTTGGAGGAGGAAGAACAAGGCCTATGAAGAAAAGAACACCTTGCCTACTGTGAAGCATGGCGGGGGGTCAATCATGCTTTGGGGCTGTTTTGCTTCTGCAGGTACTGGGAAGCTTCAGCGTGTGCAAGGTACCATGAATTCTCTTCAGTACCAGGAGATATTGGATGACAATGTGATGCAGTCCGTCACAAACCTGAGGCTTGGAAGACGTTGGACCTTTCAACAGGACAATGATCCCAAGCATACCTCCAAGTCCACTAGAGCATGGTTGCAGATTAAAGGCTGGAACATTTTGAAGTGGCCATCGCAGTCACCAGACTTAAATCCGATTGAGAACCTCTGGTGGGACTTAAAGAAAGCAGTTGCAGTGCGCAAGCCTAAGAATGTGACTGAACTGGAGGCTTTTGCCCATGATGAATGGGCGAAGATACCCGTAGATCGCTGCAAGACACTTGTGTCAAGCTATGCTTCACGTTTAAAAGCTGTTATAACTGTAAAAGGATGTTGTACTAAGTACTAAGATTGAATGTCACTTGGGGGTTGAATAAAACTGATAATGATGTGAGCTCCGAAAAGACATTTGTGGTTATTTCATTATAAATGTTATGTTATATTTGTCTGACCTACACGTGCCTCTTTGATTTAATTGTAAGCAGGATGACTGAATGATCATAATCAATGTCAAACCGACCAAAACAATCAATTTCAGTGGGGGTTAAATAATTTTGAACACAACTCTATATATTATTTCTATCATTTGCATATTTATACAAAATATATCTATAGAAAAAATCACATATTTAAAACATTTAGCTTTCACAGATGAAGAGTCAAAGTTGAGATTTATTAAAAAAAATAAAGAAACAGGTTGATTTGTATGCAGAAGCAGCTTAATTACACATATGGAGTTCCAAAGGCCAACCTGTTTTACATTTAATGTAATCCTTTCAACTACACAGTAGACCAAAGGCTGTTCAAAAACAAAGTAAAAACACATAACAATAAAATAGAATAACTTAAAAACAGCAACAGAAAATTGTCAGTCTCCCCTGGTTTCTATTACTAAGTGATGTAAATTACTCTCATAACCACAAGCAAGTTTTTATATTTTAAGTAACAAGTGAGGTATATACCTACATTTTGGGGTGAAACTTGTTACTGGTAACAGCTAGTTCCCTTTTAAACCTATCTAATATAGAATAAAACAGCACATATGTGACATTAAAAGGGCTTTTATTAGAAAACACACCAGAAAATCCTGATATTGTATAAATGATAATCTGTGATGGTGTACTATTATTGTCATGTGTAATTTTTTTCTAGAAACAGTTTTTTTAACATGCATGCAAACATATAGAATAAACCAGCATATGGGACATTAGAAGAGCTTTTATATAAAAAAGTATCAGACCAGACAGTACTGAAATTTTATGAGTAATAATCTGGGATGGTGTACTATAATTGTGAGGTGGTTTTATTTCCTGGAAACAGATAGTTTTTTTAACATACATGTGGTAAACTTTACTACATTCAGTGTATTACTGGTTGAGGCGGCCAAGTATGCACCAGATTCCGGTCAGAGAATCAAGAGTGAAGGAGAAAGATCTTTGAAGTATTTAGTATTTATTGGTCGTCCATATATTTCATTTGTCGGTAAACTGTATAATGAAATGTGGTCTACAAGAGAGAAATAATAACAAATTATAATTACAAATGAACAAGGTACAATGTACAATTATGAACACATAAAACAATATTATGGACGCAGGCAGCATAAACAGTCAGCAGTCTTAACTGATGGGTTGCACTTAAAACTGACAATCTAGGAAACAATAAACTTCACTCTAGTTCCTAGGTCCAAACATATCAAATAAAACCGTGTTTATGAGACCCTTGGAGAGCTTTTATATAAAAACATTAAATTAAACCACTAAATTTACAAAATCTAAGCAAAACCACCCTGAACAGCATAGAAACTGTGTAAAAACCTATTTTACATCGTCTTTCACTGCCCTAGCAACATTACTTGCATTCTGAAAAACCTTTGTATTAAAAATTAGAAACAAAAGAAAATCGCTTTTTTTTAAAAATATTTTTTAAAGTGGAGGCTCATGCTGGCCTGACCGCAGTAAAAGTAGGAGTAAGAAACTGCTATTGGACGCATCAAATGGACAATGTAAATGTAAACCGCGAAACTGGATGGGTAAGTGACGTTAACCGATTTGCGAGCTTACTTGGAACTAGTTGAGATCAGCAATGTGTGATATTGAATATGAACATTGTTATATTAATATATTTGTATCAATTCTCTGTGGCATTATAGTTACATTATCTGTTACTATCACTGTATTTAAAGACAGTAGATATAGCAAGTTTCTTACCAATGTGCTAAGCTAGTGGATTGTAATAGCAACAAGCTAAATTGCAACACTAATCAATCTGAACAAGCTAATCAAGGTCTTGCTAGGGATACTACTAGCAACATCCGCACAGGTGTATTGAAACAAGTGTGAACTGAACTCTACAGAACCGTAGGCCACCAAAAGTTTCAACACCTATGGTTTAGGTATTCATTGAAGGGGCATTTGTAAATATTTCGTCGCCTTGGAATTATAAGGTTTTATCTGCGATTTTTGTCAAAATTGAGTTCTTCACATATTCTTATTCTGTGGCAACTTGTTTACTTATGTGATGTTTTTTCTACCTATTGTGTACATGTTTTAACTTTTAATAAGAAAATAAAAAGGTTTTATGTTCAAACTCAAATGAAACGCAAAAAGCTCGTTATCATAAAACTGCTCACAGCAGATAGAACCTTCAATTCCACGCCGAAGATTTACCACTACATGTATTATTTGTAAACATGGTGTAACTCATGTTCAGCCTGATTCTCATGTTTATATTAATTTCACATTATTTTCATAAATTTTCCATTTCTCTGTAGGATTTATTAAAACATTACATACTAGAAAGACTTCTTACACGGGTTACGCATGCTCTTCAACAACCCCGACTGGATATTGACTATTTAGATTTTGTATGCAGGCAAGAAATTGTATTTCTTGATGCTGGAGCACAGCACATTCATATGTCTCAGGATGTGACAGAACCATTAACTGACCTACATAATGCAATCCAGATTCAAAGAGATGCACAATTGACACATCCAGAAGTTCAAGTGGATAGACAAAGTGTAAGTGGGCGTCCAAGGATGGTAATATCCATAGAGCACATTGCTCATCTACTGGAGATTGGACTCCCTGTTACAGCGATTTCTAATTTGCTTGGAGTTTCTCGGGCTACACTCTTCAGGAGGATGGCAGATAACCACCTAACAGTTCGAGGACTGTTCAGTACCTGCACTGATGCAGAACTCGATCAACTTGTTTTACAAGTCAAGGAAAGAATGCCACATGCTGGCTACAGATTGATGAACGGAGCACTGAAAGCACAAGGTCATCGGCTTCAGTGGAACAGAGTCAAAGCTGCAATGCACCGGATAGATAGTCTTGGGATTCTGTCAAGATAGACTCAGTTGGGGTGTATCACACGGACATATTCTCTGCCATGCCCAAAGTACTTGGTACATATTGACACACATCATAAACTTATCAGGTAACCTCTGTTTGTTACTTTATTTTTAACATGCTTTGTATCTTTATGATGTAATTTCAAACATTGTTTAACATAATTACTTTTCTTTATGTACAATATTGTGATATTTGCTGGGATTGAAGGCTTTTCACATAAGGTGAACAACATTTCGAAATATTTCAAGTATTGTTCAAATGAACATCTGAAAATTAGCATCATGATGTATACCTAATTTTATAACTTGGGGGTCATATGTTTGCTGTATAACACATTATCTCTTTGTGCAGATAGGTGCTTTTAAACACAAAAACATTTGAATGCTTTTTTTAGATAATGTATCTGAGAGCTGCAGACCACAATCGATCTGACACAAGCCTTTGTTTCTTCAGTCAGGCTGTTGAGGAATTTGAATACCCGCTAAAGTAAAAAAAGTCTCAGACAACCTAACTCTATTTCAAAGCAAATCTAATTAATATTACATATTCCATATGATTGCAATTATAGATATACACAGTAAAGAGCCAGATAGTTGCATTAATGTTTCATTGTTTATAGTTCGAGCTGATCAAGGAGGAGAGAATGTTGGAGTGGCTCATCTGATGTTTACTGTGCGTGGGCCAGACAGTTACTGCTTTATAGCAGGCAAAAGTGTCCACAATCAGAGGTAAGGTTGATTATTTCCTCTAAAGAAATAAGTTCATAGTTATTTGATAGACTTGTAATGTAACTTGTCTTATTTTTTTGAAAGAGTTGAGCGACTCTCTCGTGACCTCTGGATAGGTGTCACCAGCTTGTTCTACCACATATTGCACACACTTGAGGAAGAGGACATGCTGGATATAAGTAGCACTCTTCACTTGTTTTGCTGCCATTATGTATTTTTGCCCCGACTTTAAGCAAATCTTGATGTGTTCTGTGAAGGATGGGACAACCACCCATTGAGAACAGAGCAAAATCTCACACCAAACCAGCTGTGGGAGATGGGGCAGATGGAAAATCACATTACCAATCCAGAGGTATTGAAGCAATTGTCATTCAGAAAGTTTTGTTATACTGTAGTAACCAGATATTAACTCCTGATGTTATCTAATGATGTCATGGTTAAATAATTGACCCATTTATCTTATGTTTTATGCTAGGAGATGAACATTCCTTATATTGACTGGGAGGACAGTGGGTACTCGGAAGATGCGCACACTGTGGTGACTGTTCTACAGTTTGAGAGCCCTCTAACTCCAGAACAAATGGAGCAGTTGAGACGACACATGGATCCTTTACAACTCTCTGAGTCCAATGGCATGGACATATTTTTGAGCACAGTTCAATATGAGCAAACTTTACTAATTGAAAGTTAATCTTTTTGGATGTAATGTGCTTTCAGCTGTTAATTTGTACCAAAAGATGTCATTGAATAAATAACAGTTGTTTATGGGATTCCTTTTGTGCCAATAAATACGAACGCGAAATAAAAAAAAGCAAACAAAAATAAACAACACGAAAGAAGAAATACACTTTGAAAGCGAAAACAATGAACTCCAATTGCAAACTTTTAACATACTTTCAAACAAACTTCATTCATCATCAAATTTTTCTAAATATCCTTTTCGAAAATCATTCTTTATGAATACGATGCCCGAGATTTCGTTTGCGCTTCATTATTTTTCGTTTACACTGCAAAAAGTTACGTTCGGACTTCTGGCACAAACCTCTCGCGTGGGCGGGAGTTAACAGTGCTTTACTCTCATTGGCTAGTCAGATTTTGATCGACAGGTCCGTGACCCGGAAGTGGAAGAAGTCTCCACGGCATCGCGCATCTTTAGAAAGCGATCTGGAGGTGGACGGTGAAGTTACTTGTCATTAGTTACCTTTGTTATTAAACGGTTTTTTTGCTACAGTTTGGACTGAAATGTACGGAGCCCGGCTAGTCTTTTTGCATAACCTTACATTTTTAGAAACATCTACTATTCATTTACATTCTTAACAAGTAGTGCTGTTATTTTCCCCAAATGCGGTCAATTATGTAAATGGATAAAAGGAATCAGTGTTTAAATACATTGTACAGAATACTGTCTAGTAACTCTGTCTTTCTCTCTCTCTGTTTACCCTTATGTGTTAAAACTGTTGAGTGCAGATTGTTTATTCCTTGTCATATGGTATGGATTGATTTGATTTAATTCAATATTACTTTGACTTGAGTCTACAATATAAAGAGATCCTTTATATTTTAAGTGTCAAACACAGGATAACTATTAGTCTAAAGACACTCAAAAAAAATCCTGAGAAGAAATTGACTATTTGGATTTATTGACAACACAAAAACAGCACAATTAGGGATATCCAGCGATACGTGGAGATGCTGACCCACTTGCTGGAAAGAGGAGCTTCATCTGTGGCAAAAGCAGTCTCCAAATTTAGGGATATATGACAGAAGTCATTCATCTGATGTTTTATATGTCCCAAAATAATCTGAAACGTTTTCTGTATAACAGGAATACAGACCCTCATGTCATTTAATTTCTGTTGAACAAAAAATATATATATTGAGAAATGTGTGGTGTCCATTACATTGAAGGCTACTATTACAACTAATAATCAATAATCATATTAATAATTCTAATTATTATTATTATTATACAATAAGGGCAATGTATTCTGGTTATTAACATTATTCAAAATATATTTTGTGTTCTGCAGAAGGAGGTCACATAAGTTTGAAACGATCTACATGTTTTTTTTTATTTTAGGACCAACATAATTTCACTTCGATTCATGCTGTCCTTCGTTAGGGATATTTTCATGTTAATCATATTGTCTGGCACAAAAGTATTTTTATGCTTTAATAAGATTTCCTGTGCCTCAGTGGTAAGAACATGGCGATTGGTTCGATCCAGTATATTGCACAAAGTCAGAAACAAATGTATAATATAATGCAATGTTCGTCGCTTTCAAAGCATCAAAAATACTTAAATTATGTAAATGTTCCGTTTGAATTCTCTTATGTATCGAGACAAAAACATGATCTTTCTGTATGTTTCCTCACTGGTAACCTGCTCCCTTGCGAAGCTTATAGTTTTTTGTAATAAAAGTTATCACCTGTGTTTGGGTATTGATTATTGGCAAACCCATGGATTGTACTACGGTAACCATGTTCTAAACAGTAGTGAAATAAGGGCTGTATGCTTCATGCAACATTTTATTATATCCATGATTCTACTTTTTATCGAGAATAAATGTAAATGTTTTACGACATAACCTGGTACATTGCTCGTATTTTACTGGGGTTTACCTTCTCCCCTCGATAAGGTGACAGTCACGTCATCCAACTCATTTATAAGAAAATTAAGGAAATTCTCAATTTTGTAAAATATTGTTAAACACACAATGTTGCGTGTTCAGTTCCTTGCTTTAGGCGCCAGGTTTCCAAAATGAGGGAGGGGCCACAAATCCGTGAGTACAGTTTGCAAAACCGTGCGCCCGACATTGTCTTGTTAATACTGGTTGAAGCACATATGAGAAATACTTTATTCTGTTAAATTTGATTTATTATGAAATTCAACAGTTAAGTATATTGTGTGCTCTGCCTGTTTAGCAATATATATATATATAAAAAGCTCTATTACATCAAAAGTTGCTTCAAAAGTTATATTACACACACACACACACTTTGTGGCAATGCAATACAAAAAGTATACACAACTTACATTTGAATTCAGTTTGCACTCATCGGCATGTAGTGCCAACAATTGCAGTGGCAGGGTAGTATTACAGGTGACACAGGGCACCTTTGCATCTTTGCAAATTCAGCTGAATTGTAGGGAAGAGACTGGGTCTCCAATTCCTCTTGAAGAGGCACCAGAAAAATTACATTTTTGCCACTGTTTGAGATCGAAGTTGCCGGCCAGAGTAACCCTCCGATTCCATTGAGATTAAAGATAATTTTCTTTGGCCACTTCCTCCTACAACAGAATTTGTAAGTAGATAATTAATGGTATATCTCAAGCAACTAATCTGAACAGTACACAACTTAGCTCTTCAACAAATGATAATCAACAATCAGTTTTACCAGTTGCTTTGTAGAGCATCCACCTGCCTTGAATCTGGTGGAGTTTGGAGAATTCTTTCTCCATAATTGTGACTATCTAGAAATGTATAGAAATATAAAATAACAAATAGGCTTTCTCACAAAATATCTATATAAACAGCAGTATCATATCACACACATCTTCATGTTTGCAGTCCTCTAAAACAGACACAACCTTTTTTTCCAAGCCCTGCCTGACTCAGCTCCAGTTCAGCAGTAGCTTTTGGGGTTACAGTTGTGGGTGCTGGTAAGACTCAAACTGTAAGGTCTGTATGTTTGATAGGGACTGTCCGGGCGAATCGACCTTTGCCTTTCTTCGCTTCAGTTTAGGATTTGAACATATTTGAAAACTGCCTAAAAACAAGCAAGACACATAAAACAAAGTAAAAATTTGAGTGAGTTTGTGAAAATAAAGCTGAAGTCGTCTTTTTTAGTTCCTGTTTTCTACATAAAGTCAAAACCATTCATAATGTATAGAATATATCCTTATTATCTTTAATATCAACTTAATAAGGATATGTCAAAGATTGAAATCCTAGTGAAATTAAAGGTTGAAATCACACTTAGTTGTTGTATGATTTTAAATGATTTGGTCACTTTAAGTTCAAGATTCACGATTTTTATTTGTCACATTCACAGTTATATATAATTACAACCAGTAGTGAAATGTAGGTAAATTAATTCTATAAAGTTTAAATTAGGTACATATAAAGTATATGTTCTGCTTGTTGTCAGCATCCTGCCTGTCTGCATCTCATAAACAACTAGCAGATATTAGTAGTAGCTATCGTTTAGCTTATTGTCATGAAATCATTCTAAAATGTTCATGTTTCAAGACAGACTGCTGTCATTTTAAGATTGTTGCGAGTTGGTCTTTGTGACTTAGAAGTTCTCTTCTCTACTTCAATAATTCACAGATTTAGGAGCTAGTTTTAGTGCTAAAACACTTTGTTAAAAAATATACCAGAGGCCCATTTCAATAAGGAAGTTTAAAGAGTAGCTAACATGACATCATGAAAATGACATTTCACGCTGTCTGTTATGTTGCCGTATTTGCAAGTAAGCTGTCTGCCAAGTTGTAAGTCCGAAGGTGAATAAATAACAAAGTTATTTGATTGTAAAAATGGGAGTCCACTCTGAATCACACAAACGAGTGGTGGATGCATATCTACGTCACTATACATAGTCCCCGTCTACGTTTGGCTGAGACTGACGCGAAAACTCATGTCTCCTCCCCCAAACACTGTCGCTCGTTCGTGATGCGTGTGTATCATGTCTAGAGTCTGTGTTCTATGGTGTGACACTACGTGCGTCTTATTTCAACTACCAAACGAAGAACGTCTGAGGGAACAATTCATTTTTCAAACAATACCAAAGGAGTATAACCCCAGAGTTTAACTGTGCACGCGTCATTTCACAGAAGATTAGTTTAATAATCTTGGCGCGTTCACTGCAGGATATGTGAAACGATTATCCTTGAAAGAGGGGGAATACAAACTCTATTTGGACCTGTTAGCTCCACCGAATCCCAACATGTAAGTGTGACTTTTGATTTTTGTCTTAACTTCAAGAATTATTTTTGTACCTCATATCTGTGTTTAGCTAATGCATATAACGCTAACATTAGCATGTAGCGTTATTTCTGGTGTGTTACAGTTTGTTTATCTGACTATTAACTTTGTATTTTGAGTCATTTGCCGCACGTGCACCTATATAGATATGCATGTTGTCACACTGGGAGTTTTTATGACAAGAGCTGTCATTTGCCACTGACACAGGATTAGCGTCTTCTTCCTCGTCAGACTCGGCCTCATATTGGTTCGGTAAAATCGCCGCCATCTCTAGCTACACATATAATATACAGTTGTGTTCAAAATTATTCAACCCCCACTGAAATTGATTGTTTTGGTCGGTTTGACATTGATTATGATCATTCAGTCATCCTGCTTACAATTAAATCAAAGAGGCACGTGTAGGTCAGACAAATATAAACTTACATTTATAATGAAATAACCACAAATGTCTTTTCTGAGCTCACATCATTATCAGTTTTATTCAACCCCCAAGTGACATTTAATCTTAGTACTTAGTACAACATCCTTTTACAGTTATAACAGCTTTTAAACGTGAAGTAGAGGTCTGCATTCCCGCGGCTCTCCCGCGGGAACCGCGGGACCCGACCAGAGTTCTTGCGACGCGGGATACATTTTCAAATTAAATGCGGTAGCGGTCGGGAACTTTGGTGTAATTGAAACGGGAACGGGAGGTCTAAAAACATCCCGTTCCCGTCGTCCTTTCAGAACATGTCTGCACTCATTCTTATCAACCACAATTAGGGCCTACAGTCTGCACTTAGGACTATTGTGCACGCGCTGCAAACATGGACCGGTGCTTTCTGCGTTATGCATTTTTTGCAAGGTCCGTGCGCGCAGCATTTGAATAACGCTCCTCAGAGCAGGCTGTACCGAATAAAGATAGCAGAGCAAAGTGCGGATGCGCTGTCCCTGAAGGATGTTCAACATGGACTGGAAAAGGTCAGTTTACTGCTAAGAAACCCACGTCAGGCAAGTCTGATGTATGGGAGTCGTTTTCGTGTTTTATAGACGCAGATGGAAAAAAAACCTTTTTGCTTTGAATAAAAAGAACAAATTATTAACAGACATTTTTTTCTGCAACACGTGTTCCTTTTGTGTTGACGGCTAAGTGTTAGAAGCATATTGACAAGACGAATACAAATAAATATTTTTTGTACAACCTACAGTTTTATTTGTTATCTCTCTCTTTCAGTAGTGGAAATGTAAATGTGATATTGTGGAAAAGATATTTAAATTTAGCGGGAACGGTCGGGTCGGGAAGAAATGTATTCTAAGCGGACAGCGGGTAAACAAAGAGTAAATACATGGCGGGAGCGGGCGGGTGCGGAATATATCCTTGCGGGAGCGGGCGGGAGCGGGACGAAAAAAACTGTCCCGCGCAGACCTCTAACGTGAAGCATAGCTTGACACAAGTGTCTTGCAGCGATCTACGGGTATCTTCGCCCATTCATCATGGGCAAAAGCCTCCAGTTCAGTCACATTCTTAGGCTTGCGCACTGCAACTGCTTTCTTTAAGTCCCACCAGAGGTTCTCAATCGGATTTAAGTCTGGTGACTGCGATGGCCACTTCAAAATGTTCCAGCCTTTAATCTGCAACCATGCTCTAGTGGACATGGAGGTATGCTTGGGATCATTGTCCTGTTGAAAGGTCCAACGTCTTCCAAGCCTCAGGTTTGTGACGGACTGCATCACATTGTCATCCAATATCTCCTGGTACTGAAGAGAATTCATGGTACCTTGCACACGCTGAAGCTTCCCAGTACCTGCAGAAGCAAAACAGCCCCAAAGCATGATTGACCCCCCGCCATGCTTCACAGTAGGCAAGGTGTTCTTTTCTTCATAGGCCTTGTTCTTCCTCCTCCAAACATAGCGTTGATCCATGGGTCTAATTTTGTTTCATCAGTCCACAGAACACTATCCCAAAACTTCTGTGGTTTGTCCACATGACTTTTGGCATACTGCAGTCGACTCTTCTTATTCTTTGGGGACATGAGTTTGAGTTCTGGCATGGAGGCCTTCATTACGCAGGGTGCGCCGTATTGTCTGAGCAGAAACTTCAGTACCCACATCTGACAAATCTTTTCTCAGTTCCTCAGCAGTCACACGGGGACTTTTCTCCACTCTACGCTCCAGGTAGCGCACAGCAGTCGAAGTCAGCATCTTCTTTCTGCCACGACCAGGTAGCGTATCAACAGTGCCCTTTGCCTTGAATTTGCGAATGATGCTTCCTATGGTGTCTCTTGGTATGTTTAACATCTTTGCAATCTTCTTATAGCCATTGCCTTTCCTGTGAAGAGTAATCACCTGTTCTCTTGTCTTCCTGGACCATTCTCTTGACCTCACCATGTTTGTAACCACACCAGTAAATGTCTAGAAGGAGCAGAGTATCACAGTCATTTTAAAGCTGCCTAATTGGTGCTTATTAGGCTTTATTGCGGCTCCCTGATATCCATAGGTGTATTCAATACCTGATTGAAAACACTTCATTGAACCTCTGTTCTTCAGAGTGGTAGTCTTTAAGGGGTTGAATAATTATGTCAATGAATAATTCACAAAAGAAACATTTCCTACTGTATTACAAAACTAATTGATGTCATTTTAGTTGCATATGGTTCTTTAAGAAGTCCTTGTAGGATTTCATTCTGAATACAATTACAAATGTACACTAAATTCCCTAAAACCATTTACAGCATTGGGGGTTGAATAATTTTGAACACAACTGTACATGACATCCAACCACATGTAAACCGTAATCCTGTAATGATGGTAGTGGGGTTCCAGTAGCGACAAATGATCAACGCGTTTGACCAATAACAACAGACTACACCATCTGGCCAATCACATGACACAAGGTTAGCAGGTAGGCGGGGCCTAGACGGATGAATCATGGAACGAATCATTTGAGAGTCAGTCAAGAAGTAAGGCACGAATAACTGGCTATTATTACGAGATTATAGTGTTTTCACACATTGTATTTACATAAACTTGTTGTAGGACACTCCATAAAGCAAAGTAGGGCCTAAAAAAACATATGTTATGTACACTTTAACATACTCTAAATTAAAAAGGAAACTCTGAGTTGATTTACTCTTTGATGAGAAACTTTGAGTTTTTGGTTTCAGAACAGCTGTTTCAGATCGTCTCTTTGTGATTAAAAATGTGTGCAAAAAAGAATGTATTTAATAAATGAATAAAAACAAAAGCTTTAAAAGGGGGAAGAGATCGAAAGAAACTCTGGGTTTACCGAAGAAAACTTGCTCCCAACCAGGTTAGGTTCACGGAGTAGGTTACTATGGTTACCGACTCTGTTACCTCTCTTATAAAAACAGGCTTAACTTTACTCAGATTCTTTGGTTTGCTATACCTTTCATTCTGAAATAGAAAACCCAGATTTTCCCTCATTTCAGGGTTCTGAAACAGGCCTCAGTTGTTAAGACAGTCTTAATTTAGCATCTATCTTTTGACAACTGGACTCATGGTTGTGCTTTTAGGTACTGCTTTTACTGGTATTATAATATCAATTAAATGTTGTACCTCTTTAAAGCCTCGTTCACTCTGGTAGAAGTATCAATGATGGTGTTGGAAGTTTGGACAGTACTGTTTGCAGGAGGGGGTACTGTTGTTAAGGAGGCCACATGGAGGCCTAGCTGGTGTAGAAACAGGGGTGTTGCGACCAGATGACAACTGCCTAGAGATGACTGTTACTAGAGCCTGAGCCATACTCTCTACAACATTCTATAAATGAAAGAATATTTCCTTTTAAAGAGAATAAAATTGGTTTTGCTACAGTCACTGGGTTTAGCTATGATTTTTGTAATAAACCATGGATTTGGAATAATAAACATTGTTTATACCAAAAATTACTCTTACTTAAAATATAACTTGATTCTGCAAGTAAGTGTACCATAGTCACTTCATTAATCAAAAGAGTTTAATATAAGTTTGTTTGCTAAGAAGAGTTGCTGCCTGTATTTGAATTAACGTTAGTGGTTACTGTTTCTATCAATAGCAACAAAATAATTCTACTTATAAATAAACATGGAACAATAGATGTACTTCACTTACCGTAGCACCAGTTGGTGGTGGTTGTCCCGCCATGATTTTTTATTCTTTATATGCTGCAATTTCCCTCGATTCGAATAAAGTAACAAATTAACATTGTTTTTACAAACGTTACGTTAGCTGCAGTTGTGATATCAATCTTATAAATCAAAGCACACAATGGTAACTACAGTTTTTCCACTATATTTTTTGTAAATTAAATTGGTTTTACTTACTTTGCAGTATCCTCCGGATTGACGGTACAACAGCAGTTTCTTCCTCCAACTTCTATGGTTTCCGTAAGCCTGTCATCTAGTGGTAGTTCTTATTTTTTGCACGGTTGCGCATGGATCTGCAGTTGCGTGTCTGTGGATTGTCCGATGCAAAACCGCGTAAAGAAAGTCTCAAAATCCAAATGAACCGAACAGGATGTATGGACGCGCGTTGCAGGATACACAAATGCACAACTTCTCATTGGTATGGGCAAAATTAATATACAGTCATGGCCAAAAGTTTTAAGAATTACATAAAAATTCGTTTTCAAAACGTTTGCTGCTAAACTGCTTTTAGATCTTTGTTTCAGTTGTTTCTGTGATGTACTGAAATATAATTACAAGCACTTCATACGTTTCAAAGGCTTTTATCGACAATTACATGACATTTATGCAAAGAGTCAGTATTTGCAGTGTTGGCCCTTCTTTTTCAGGACCTCTGCAATTCGACTGGGCATGCTCTCAATCAACTTCTGGGCCAAATCCTGACTGATAGCAACCCATTCTTTCATAATAACTTCTTGGAGTTTGTCAGAATTAGTGACTTTTGTTTGTCCACCCACCTCTTGAGGATTGACCACAAGTTCTCAATGGGATTGAGATCTGGGGAGTTTCCAGGCCATGGACCCAAAATTTCAACATTCTGGTCCCCGAGCCACATAGTTATCACTTTTGCCTTATGGCACGGTGCTCCATCGTGCTGGAAAATGCATTGTTCTTCAACAAACTGTTGTTGGATTGTTGGAAGAATGTGCTGTTGGAGGGTTTTTTTGGTACCATTCTTTATTCATGGCTGTGTTTTTGTCAAGTCTGCCATTCTAACCCAATCAGCCTGACATAATGATCTCCAGCCTTGTGCTTGTCAACATTCTCACCTGAGTTAACAAGATGATTACTGAAATGATCTCAGCAGGTCCTTTAATGACAGCAATGAAATGCAGTGGAAAGGTTTTTTTGGGATTAAGTTAATTTTCATGGCAAAGAAGGACTATGCAATTCATCTGATCACTCTTCATAACATTCTGGAGTATATGCAAATTGCTATTATAAAAACTTAAGCAGCATCTTTTCCAATTTCCAATATTAATGTAATTCTCAAAACTTTTGGCCACGACTGTACATGAACACAAAATAAAACATTGCAATCACAATTCTGCCTCTATTTGTACAAATCGCTTCGTGTTTATTCAAATCTAAATTTCACAGAATCAAATCAAAAGGCATTTGTTTGTGAATCGTAAAATACAAATGTATCACGTTCACGGATGATTGTGCATGCATTTGTTAATCATTTTGAGTCGGAATTCATCCCATACAGTGCTTATAGTTACTAACAGTCTTCCACATACAGTATTGTTCAAAATAATAGCAGTACAATGTGACTAACCAGAATAATCAAGGTTTTTAGTATATTTTTTATTGCTACGTGGCAAACAAGTTACCAGTAGGTTCAGTAGATTCTCAGAAAACAAATGAGACCCAGCATTCATGATATGCACGCTCTTAAGGCTGTGCAATTGGGCAATTAGTTGAATTAGTTGAAAGGGGTGTGTTCAAAAAAATAGCAGTGTGGCATTCAATCACTGAGGTCATCAATTTTGTGAAGAAACAGGTGTGAATCAGGTGGCCCCTATTTAAGATTGAAGCCAACACTTGTTGAACATGCATTTGAAAGCTGAGGAAAATGGGTCGTTCAAGACATTGTTCAGAAGAACAGCGTACTTTGATTAAAAAGTTGATTGGAGATGGGAAAACCTATAAAGAGGTGCAAAAAATGATAGGCTGTTCAGCTAAAATGATCTCCAATTCCTTAAAATGGAGAGCAAAACCAGAGAGACGTGGAAGAAAACGGAAGACAACGATCAAAATGGATAGAAGAATAACCAGAATGGCAAAGGCTCAGCCAATGATCACCTCCAGGATGATCAAAGACAGTCTGGAGTTACCTGTAAGTACTGTGACAGTTAGAAGACGTCTGTGTGAAGCTAATCTATTTTCAAGAATCCCCCGCAAAGTCCCTCTGTTAAAAAAAAGGCATGTGCTGAAGAGGTTACAATTTGCCAAAGAACACATCAACTGGCCTAAAGAGAAATGGAGGAACATTGTGTGGACTGATGAGAGTAAAATTGTTCTTTTTGGGTCCAAGGGCCACAGGCAGTTTGTGAGACGACCCCCAAACTCTGAATTCAAGCCACAGTACACAGTGAAGACAGTGAAGCATGGAGGTGCAAGCATCATGATATGGGCATGTTTCTCCTACTATGGTGTTGGGCCTATTTATCACATACCAGGGATCATGGATCAGTTTGCATATGTTAAAATACTTGAAGAGGTCATGTTGCCCTATGCTGAAGAGGACATGCCCTTGAAATGGTTGTTTCAACAAGACAATGACCCAAAACACACTAGTAAACGGGCAAAGTCTTGGTTCCAAACCAACAAAATTAATGTTATGGAGTGGCCAGCCCAATCTCCAGACCTTAATCCAATTGAGAACTTGTGGGGTGATATCAAAAATGCTGTTTCTGAAGCAAAACCAAGAATGTGAATGAATTGTGGAATGTTGTTAAAGAATCATGGAGTGGAATAACAGCTGAGAGGTGCCACAAGTTGGTTGACTCCATGCCACACAGATGTCAAGCAGTTTTAAAAAACTGTGGTCATACAACTAAATATTAGTTAAGTGATTCACAGGATTGCTAAATCCCAGAAGAAAAAAAATGTTTGTACAAAATAGTTTTGAGTTTGTACAGTCAGAGGTAGACACTGCTATTTTTTTGAACACACCCCTTTCAACTAATTGCCCAATTGCACAGCCTTAAGAGCGTGCATATCATGAATGCTGGGTCTTGTTTGTTTTCTGAGAATCTACTGAACCTACTGGTAACTTGTTTGCCACGTAGCAATAAAAAATATACTAAAAACCTTGATTATTCTGCTTAGTCACATTGTACTGCTATTATTTTGAACAATACTGTATGTTTCTCTGTGTTAAACAGAACGAAGATATTTAAACAGGTTTGAAACAACCCGAGGTTGAGTAAAGAATTTTCATTTTTTTGTAGACTTCCCCTTTAACAGACTCTCTGTCTAAACCATCAAACGACATTATCAGAGATGGATCAGCGCTCCCAAACAGAAATTTATTCATATATTTTTATTAAAGCTTGCATAGACAAAGACATACAGAAGTTACATCTGAGCAATTCTATTGATTGTGTATATTGTGTGTGTATAGTATAGTATACTCTAATCTCATTTGTATGTATTATACACTGTACTTGTGTCATCAGATTGTTTTTATATAAATTGTTCAAAACATGGTGTAAAGTGTCTTTGGAAAATGAATTGACTGATCATCAAGAAATCTGTAAGTTTGGTGTCGATACAGCAGTCCCAAGATGTAGGAATGCCAAAGTTACCATTAGAGCTAGATGATATAAAACTGTGTCTTTTGTTTATTGACATAAATACATACAGTTAGTATGTGGGAGATCTTAATTTTACAAATGAATACATGAAATGGTAAATAATGTTGAATTTTATTCCATGTATATAACCGTTCATGATATCATATGAGAGATGGAGAACAGAAATAGAGAGAGAAATGTTCAAGTATATGAGCCCACAGTTAACAGGTTCAGTCACGAGTCTTTTTAATATTTGTTAAATATCAGACCTGAGAGGTGATGGATAGCAATTGGGGTTTCCTTTAAAAAAAGTCTTATCTCCAAAATAAAAAATTTAGTCAATTTAAAAAAAGTTCAATTCACTCAAATATTGGCCTGGTTTCAGAAACGATCCATTAATGATCAGATTCTGGTGAAAGGAACCCATCAATTGAACGACCTCTGACCTGTTTACACCCACCAAGTCTGCGAGGAACCTGCAGGACCTCTCGCACTTACAGGTATGTGTCCTACAACATCAGGAACATCAGGCTGTTCCTGTGGGAGCATGGCTCTCAGCGGCTAGTCCAAGCTCTGGTCATATCAAGACTGTACTACTGCAATTCTCTATTGGCCGGTCAGAATGCAGCTGCATGTCTAGTTTTCAATCAGCCTTTATGAACCCATGTAACATCCTTCATGATTTCACTTCACTGGCTCCCAGTTGCCACCCGCACCAAGTTTAAACCGCTGACACTGCTGACACAAGCTGACACCGCTGACACAAGCTGACACCGGCCTTCAGAACAACAACGGCAAAGTTGCCTATTTATTGGCAGCCTCCACCCGAACTGCAGCACACTTCACGACTTAAAAAAAACGTCTCAGAACACACCTGTCCCACATTTGTATTGACTAAACCATTTGGATAAAAGCGTCGTCCAAATAAATAAATGTAATGTACTAGTGCAACTAATTGTTTGGTTAAATAAACATGCATTAGCATGTATATGAATATACTTATAGTATGATATTTTATGCTTCTATTTATTGATATATTTAAAAAACTTAACGAGAAAAGAATCAAACTAATTATAATTGAGTCAAATCAAATCATTAATAGACAGAAGAATTGACAAAATAAATAGAGAGAATAATAAGAAACAAAATGAATAAATATAATAATATGCTACAAATAAAAATTATCTCAGAGCATAAATTAATCAAAATATAAATGCAGGGCAGTGGTTGGACAGAATAATCACATATAATTAGAAAAAACGTGTCAAGTGTCACGTTTCCTTTCTGTCTCTCCCTGTTTCCCCGATGGACTTCACTTCCCACAATCCCTCATGCCCACACCTGTGTATCATCTGTAATCTCCACACCTGCCCATCATCAGCCCCATCACCAGTGGACTATATTACCCAATCTGTCCCTTTGTTCTTTGTCTAGTATTGTGATAGTGTTCCATGTGATATTGTTCCTGTGTTCCTTATTAAACCTGTGTATTTACGCCTTGTTTCTGGTCCGTGGCAGCATGTGACAAAGCGGAATTCAGCAAAGACATCACAACATACAGAAGGAATATTTGACTGCATATTTAATAAAGCATGCTACAGATTTACATCATTTCATTAATGTTGCATATGTATACAGTAAAAACTAGATATTTAAATACTTTTTATTTCACTTATCACTTTATCTGCTTGTACAAACTATTCCAGTTCCAGCTGCTGATTTCAGCAAGAATATGATGTTAAACAGGTAATACTTTACATTTGTTAACAGTCTGTTATTGCATTAGCTAACATGAACTAGCAATACTTCTAAAACATTTATTCATATTGGTTCATGTTCATTTACTAACACATTTTTATGATCAAACATTTTCACTGTTTACATTACTTATTGCACCAATAACTACAAGAATAAATGTATTGACAGTAACTGAAAAACTATACTGTTCATTGTTAGTTCATGTATTTACTAATGTTGACAAATGCCTCAATAAAAACGTTATTGTGTTGCCGTTAAACAATATAAATAAAGTAGGTCAAGTTCACCTGAGTATAATAAATTATAAGGTTAAAGGTGAGGCCTTTAAATCTGGTGACTGTATAGTGACTGTTGCGAGTTTGATTTTATTAATGAAAAAGATTTCTCATACAAACGCGTTTTTTTTTACAATAGGCTGTAGATGCTGCATGCATACAGAAACAATGAGGGAAATGCTGACGAAACAAGCTGTTGAGTTATTGTTATATAGGTTATATGTTATATATATACTTTTTTTTAAATGCAAATACATATGCCTGTTTTTATTATTTATTTATTGCTAAACATAGAACAACAAGCAGTAAAGCTGCATGATAAAAGGATAGCCTATGGCCTACGCAAAGCCATTTTAAGCTTAAATCTTGAGAGGTTGCTAAACGATCAAGTTTATTTAAACGTTTTGTATTTTGTGATTGTTATCTTGATAAAAGTGATTTTCACCGTCAGACGAGCCCGCATTCACTTATCTCAGTTATATTTCGGGACTTGTGTTTTGTTACAAGATGCCAATTGAGGTTTTGAAGGTTATATGTAGGCATGGGCGTAAATCTCATCTAACAGTAGGGGGGAACAACACTAACTAGCTAACATTAACTAGCTAAGTAACATTTTAATCGCTAACATAGCAGATTCATGTAAAATACATCGGTAATCAGCATTTTTTGCAACAACTAATTTATTAATGAATCAGCATCAACTACATTAAAGAGAATCACTTCATTTAAAGTGAATAAAATGGACTTCTTGCTGAAGTTCAACAACCACTGACGAACTGAGCCACATAACTGACTTTAATGTGTTGCGTAATGTGCAGGAGAGATGAACGGAGAGAGCATGCAGTGGACAAAACCATTGTGAGAGGCAGGGGAGGGGGAACTTAACAGATGTTTAAACTCTAAACTTATTTTTTGCGTTTGAATTTTCTTCTAATTACACAATTAGTTTAGGTAATCATAAATAAATGTATGACAATAGGGAATACGAGTTTAATTGATCGAGGGATAGAGGGGGACATGTCCCCTCCGTCCCCCCCCCGGGATTTACGACCATGCCTCTGACTAGTTTAAGGTTTTGTAATATTTCTTAGTTCAAGCAAACCTCATGTGAAATCTGAAAACAAATAAATATTTTTCAAAACAGTTTGTGGAGCACATATGAGTTGTGAATAATAAAACAAGAGTAAATGTGAAGTGTACAGATGAACACACTTGATGTTTTATAAGTGCAGCACAATAAGAATTCAATTCAATGAGTGTGATGAAGAGTCTGTTCACTTCAGGATTTAATACTGTCATCTTACTCTTCTTAAACATATGATTATTATTGATGTGGAGCTTTATTCTTTTATTTCCTGCTGTTTGTTTGATGGATGTTCACCTCAGTGTTTGTGCACACATGGGTAGATGTTTTTATTTGATGCTCTTGATCATTATTATTGATCAAATCATCATCATCATCATCACACGTGTGCAGTGAGTGAAAGTCTTGAGTGCTTCAGACACTGCAGAATACTGACAGACTGTAGAAATAACAACACACAATATATACACAAAACATCTACACAATAAAGTGACAGATGACACATATAATACAGGTTATAAGTTCAACAGAGGAAGATTAAAGTGAGTTTATTATTGTTGATATGTGTAGTGATGATACATTACTTCTGTCTTTGTGTTTCTCTTTTAGGCCTTACAGGTGATGACAGTAATGTGTGTGTTTAAAGGTGTGTGTGTGATCTTCAGTATCATCTGATGGACAATAAGAAGACGACACTATAGTGACATCACAGACACACAATCAACACACACTGAAGACACAATAACACCTCACACTGAAAACATCTCTCTTTGTGTTCAACAGAATAAAGACATTTTGTACAAGTTTTGAGGGCGAGTAAATGACAGAATTGTTATCAGATTTTCTGTCCAAACCATCAAACTGACATTATCAGAGATGGATCATCACTCCAGAACAGAAGTATATTTACAGATGACACAGATGATATAGTCTACAGTTAAATTGAACAATTCTATTGATTGTGTATATTGTGTATGTATTGTATACTCTATGTGCATCTGTATGTATTATACACTGTCATTTTATATCATCAGATTATTTTATATAAATTGTTCAAAACATTGTCAATGTCATGTTTAATATAATAAAACTGTGTCTTTTATTAGTTGAGAGAATTAAGTGCATTTACCATTGATAAATCTAAACATGTGGGAGAGTTTATGGTTAGAATATAAAAGCATGAAATAGTAAATAATGTAGAATTATAATGCATGTAGAATTAACCTTTTGAGATCTCACATGAGAGAGAAAGACAGAGACAAATGAGATAATTTGAACTTTACAACGTCTTTATTAAAATCAATCAATCATTATCCATAAAGAACATTAAAAATGAAATGAAAAAGAAAATAAATACAAAATTACCATCAACAACATCACTTAGGGCTCCTTTCACACACCAAATCATTTCGAAAGAATGTCTAATAATTCATTGCTGTAATACTGAAAATCAATGACGATTGTGGTCACAGTAAGTCCGTCGTAACCTATTTGATGGCTTCACATAGGGAGCTAATGTACACATCATTTTTAAGCTTCTGGATCACATCTGCGAGCTTGAATGCACGTCAGTGTGAAGGACTGTGTCTCGTCCTCACTCCATGGTTGGTTTTAGCTGCAAAACTCATTGCCAAGGTTACATAATGACCCTTAAGGGGCTCTGTCCATTATTTACCTATGAGGGCCCCATTAGATAAGTTACAAAAGTACACACCGTTTTTAAGCTTCTGGAGCGCCAAGATGAGCTTTAAAGTAGATCATCACGAAAGACCGTGTCTCTTATCCACTCTTATGCAGTTGGTTTAGGCTGTATAACTCATTGCCAAAGGAAACGAGTCCACTGACAGGGATCTCACTCTGTCTACCTATTGGGGCCGCTTCGAAGGAATCGCAGGTGTAAGAAAACTAGGTTTGGATACATATCACGGTTTTATGACTAGAAATTCGAAGCGAAGTGCTTTGGTGTGTTTGGGCATGCGTCGCACCGCCACTTGGGGCCTCTCGGCTCGAATCTGGGTCCCCTGGGGCGCCGGGCGGGCCTCCGATAAGTTTAGGCTGCAAGGGGGATGCATAGGTGCACTGTAACGAATTGCTGTAAAAACTACAGCGTTATTTTACAGAAGCTGACTGTTTTTTAAATAATACAGAATATTGCTGTAAAGTGCAATGCATTTTGGGGTCACGTGACGGATTATCTCGAATTAACAGAATATTGGTGTAAATTTCAAATCTACAATGGCGGGATGATCTTCAACAGTCGAGATTGGGGTTGTGCGCAAAATGAGTGATTCACACCTGTGGTAAGTGACTTATTAAGTACTTTTTTCATATTTGGTAACTATCATACTGGTAACTTTATATAGATGTATCTACATTCGCGTTTAATATCGGTTACCCCAGATTCAACCTCCATCCGCGGGGACCGAAGGAGTCTTGCGCGGGGTTTCAGCAGCGCCGTCGCGGTAAGATTTCAAACATTCCCCGTCGCTATAGCACCTGAGGACAGAAGTTGTTCACGTTATTTAGAGTTTTTGTACACAGCAGGTGCGAAGGCGGTATGTGAGGAGCTACAGTTCATTGTATTAGTACATTGACGGTTGTTTGTTTAATATTGAACATCGCGCCCGCCGTAGACACGGTAAAAGTTACATGCTTCTACTGTTGCGATTCACGGGAATTTAGTGTTGTATACCACACTCGGTCGTGATTATTTTGTGGTGTAATTCAAATTTGCAAATGCAGTTATCCGTTAAACCGAGCGCCCAAATTAAAACGAGTCACCAAAGCTTGCGGTAAGTCGATGTTCACGGAGGATAGCCCGGTAAAGTGATTAATGTACGCAACCAGCTAGATATACAGTATGTGTAATGTGTAATGGAGGCTAGCTGACAGCTTGAGCTAAAGACGTTAGCGACACCCTCATCGTTAGAGCAAGACTGTCTCCCAGACAGGACCGTTGTAGGGTAAGAGTGAGACGGCCCGTTACAAATAACAGTGTGACAATTTCTTGATCGTGACATCCCAAACGTTAATGGCTTACATTTCTGTATAAGTACGGTTTTAAGTGTAAGATACTCTGTGTAATTTGCTTAGAGTTTGTATGAAGAGTCACTTATACTAAAATGTAGTTTAAATTTGAAAAGCTTAAAGATAAAATTGTATAGAAACTATTAACTATTGTCACATGTGGTATTGTTTGTTTTAGGACACACTTTGCCATGCAGGCCACTGGATACTGACTGAAGGTTATGTTGTGTGTGGCGTGCTCAGCACAGCTTCATGTCTGGCCCTCCCACTCTGTTCATGTTAAATATTCAATCTTGAGCACCAGGATGGGCAGCGTGTATCTTGGAGTCCACCGAAAGGTATTAGTTGAACCACTTCCTTACCTGCATTTTAGAGATATGTTAATGTTATATACCTGTTAAGACCTTTAAAACAATATTTCTCAACGAGAGATGGATTGTTTTAGGGCAAATTATTTAGAAGTCTCTCCTATTTAACACTAGCAAGCTGATGATTTAATTCATGTGTTTTAATATAATATATTTTGTATATTTAATATAAAACATTTAGTTTTTCCTGACTCTTTGTAGATATTAATCCAGAGAGTGGAACAAGAAGAAGCGTTATCAAAAATGGCAGGATACAGAAGAAACAGGTTCCAGTGAACCCACATGTTGCCGCTCCTCTAAACACAATGATGAATAATCAGTGTAATCGATGAAAAGACACACACACACACACACACACACACACACACACACACACACACACACAGAAACACACGCGCACACACACACAGATCTCATCATTGAATTACATCATTGTATTACTCTCTGACTGTATATGTTGTCCTCTGTTTTTCTCTGACTGTAAATTGAATATCTAACATTATTCTCTTTATTCTCTTCCATAGTTCTAGCTACTTGTTGTGCTCTGATGGATCAAGATGTGGACCGTTTTACAGACTCACTTGGGCCTTGTTTTGCGATGTTGTTACATGATGGTTATGTTGGTTAACGTGTTGTTTAAACATGAATGTTTATGAATGCCAAGCAGAAGCCTTCAAAGCATCACTATGAGTTTCCTGAACACATAAAACATCAACTTTCTTCTGTTTCATAGTTTCAAACCACTGAAACCTTTCCCTTTTCTCTCTAGCCCCATTTATGTTAAGAGAGGCAACAGAAAAATCTCCCATAAAAGAGGAGAGAAGAAATCAACCATAAATAACCCACAAGTATGG
Organism: Triplophysa bombifrons; assembly: GCA_029783895.1. NCBI lineage: Eukaryota > Metazoa > Chordata > Actinopteri > Cypriniformes > Nemacheilidae > Triplophysa > Triplophysa bombifrons. The sequence goes on from CM056458.1 coordinate 1,038,535, forward strand.
AAGCATATGTGATGCGAAATTCAATTTGCAATGTAATATACAAAATGGCAATGCAGTATGTAAATTGACAATGCGATTGTGTATCTAAATATACATTTCAAATAACGTATGTGCAACATTAGGTGCAAAATGAAAATAAAAATTCAATTATATAAATTACATTTGTCAGTTACTACACTAGTTTTAGTAAGTTATTTAAATGGATATTTTTAAATCTTTCCAGAACATATTCACTATATATTTGTCTGGCAATATGCAATCGATACAAATATTTACAATTCAACATTTGGAGAGCACAACATAACACAGCTCACCATTCAAAACCTAAAAAATGGAGAAGGGTCTGCAGCCTATCAATTTAAACCTGGCTCAGACTACTAATCTGGCCGAGAATCCTCTAATCTGAGCCAGGCTTTAAAGCATTATAATAACTTTCCACTCTTCCTGTTTGTCATCATCAAACCTGCTGCAGGTTTAGTTCTGATCTTTCTGCTAGTTTGTGTTGGATTACTCTCTCCTCCACTACTCAGATCATGCTTTTTTCTTGCCTTCTTCATTTGGTTAACCTCCATATCTGAAGGCCGAACTCGAACTCCTCACCTGAGTGTGTCACAGCTGATGTTAATCTGCTTCATCAGAGCATTACTACAAATACACAAATACTTCTTCAGCTTGTTTGTGAACCACACATCCAGCACATGCAGCTCTATGCTCAACTGTGCTCAATATTCTGTGAATACCTGACAGACAAATAGAGGAAAAAACTCACTAACCCTTTCTCTCAATAGGTAGTGGTCTAGCTTTTGTTGAAACCTGTAACTTTGTATTACCAACTAATGTATTTTAGCTCCTGTTTTACATATCGCTTGTTGCCACCTAACTCTATGTAAATCGCTTTGGATAAAAGCATCTGCTAAATGACTAAATGTAAATGTTAATGTAATGTTAATGTGGGAGATGGTGGTCTAGTGGGTTAAACCACTGAACTGGTAAATCAAAGGTTACTGGATCGATCCCAGCAGCCACCACCAGTGTGTCCTTGAGCAAGACACTTTACTCCATGTTGCTCCAGGGGGATTGTCCCTGTAATAAGCGCACTGTAAGTCGCTTTGGATAAAAGCTTCTGCCAAATGACTAAATGTAAATGTAAATATGTTCAGCACTTCAGTCACAAAAGAGACGCTGTGGACTTATATGAGGCTTTACAGTTGACAGGTTTAGTAACAAGTCTTTTAATACTTTTATTGGTTAAATATCAGACCTGAGAGGTGACCGAGAGCAATTATTTATATTAAGAAGATGATTTTTTCACAGCAGCAAAATGAAGTTCAGTCAGACTTGAGTGTTTCATCTGCTGTGAGGATGTTTGTGATCTGATGTTTACAGTGTTTCACCAGCAGAGGGCGACATAGACCGTGTGATGATGAGAGCGTTTGATAAAAGACATTAATCACACAAATACATTCACTGAAGTATTGAACTATAGGACTTAAATCTATATCTGATCAGAATATTGTAAGATTATTTCTTACTTGTCCCCTAAGTCTAAGTTCAGTTATTCTAAGTTGAATAGTCGAGTCGGTTGAACCTTCGGAGTTGCAGGCCTGGGGACCAAGAAAGACACAGACACGAGATGCGCAGTTCAATCAGAGTCCAAAGTTTATTGAAAATAGGTCCCATATTTGTATTCAGAAAAGAGGAAGTAAATGTGTCATTGAAACTATTAATACTGTTCATGTGGGTTAGATCTTTGTTCTTAGAGCTCCTTATACGTTCATTAGATGTTCTTTATTCATTTCGAACTCCTTATTTGGTGTAATGTTCTCCTTCATCTAGAACATTCAAAGACAGTATGTCATTCTGGTTGTCATGTGACCAGATTCATGTCAAGTCATCGTGATCGTTCAGACATGTCTCTGGAGCTGTACTCAGCAGGAGAAAACTCCTCTGTATGACTTTGCAAGTACTGTTAACATCTTGTATTTATAAGTATATATAAAACAGAATATTCTGTTAACTAAGTACATATAAAACAATATATAAAACAACATGGGCCTGCATATTCTAACTAGGTCAGCACTTGACCTTAAGTAACCTTAGACATAATGCATGAACAATAATCATTGTAATACATTTCACACAATATGTTATGGGTTATCAGATTAATATTATTATTAGTTACTAAGTGGGGACACAGACGATATCCAAATTCTCACAAATATAAACTTAACATTTCAGTTGTAATAGTTGATAAGTGTGTACGTAGTACTTTACTGAAAACACCGGAAACCAGGTATTGTTAAAGTCGAAAGTGAAAACACATTTCAGGATGCGCTTGTTTCCTGAACTGTTAAGAGACGAAGTAAGTTTAATAATTCATCATTTATTATCTAGAAAGACATGAGCGAAATTTTTATTTCATTAACCAACATCATTAGTGTTGAAAAGAAGATTTGTGTTTAAATCTGCGTTCAGAATTGTTTCATAGTTTTGTTGTCGGCCACGCGTCGAGATAACGGTCTCATTAGATTGAATCTATTTGTTTTTATTTACATGTTTAAAAATGTATTTGATAAAAATGTATTTAATAATAATTGTATTTAATAATGCATAATGTTTAATCAATTTGTTGAATACTTTTTGCGACATTCTAACGATCATTTTCGTCTAATGTTATAATTCTGTCAACTTCCGGCCTGAATTTACATTACTAGAGATTTTATAAAGCTGCTTCTGAGTGTTTTTATTTATACTTCACTTTTTTATTACATGTGTTTTTCCTCTTATTTATTTATTTATTTATTTGTCTATTTTATTGTTGTTTCATATATCAACTCAATTATTTACTCACTCTCATGTCATTCTAAACATGTATGACTGACTTTCTAGAACACAAAATATATTTTAAAGAATTAATTAACAATTAGTAGTCAAATAAACACAAGAGTTTCTGCAACAAGAATCAGCTACACACACACGCGCACGCACGAACACACGAACGCACGCACGCAAAGTAAAGTTATAATGAATACTGTTTGAAAGGATTATAATTGACTTTTTCTGGCGTATGTAAACTTTATTTAAAGGGACGCAAAGCAAACAAACATGTTGATCTTGTGCAGACTGACCTCAAGTTATCCTCATTAAATATTAAAATGTGAAATATGTGCTAAACTATTCACTTATCTTCATATTTATTTATTATACATATGTGACTTATTTAATATATCATACAGCTATCACATTCCCTTACACCGTCTGTAAATAGCACCTTAGAACTTGTACAGTATACAGTATGTTAAGATAAGCTGGAGCTGTGTCTGTAGTTGTTCTGTAGACGAGAGGAAGTTGAGTTTTGAATTGGATACAGGCTGCGACTGGAAAATGTGCAGATGGATGAAGAGGGGTTTATGTGTTTCTTCTTCGGTTTGTCTCCAGAAAATGTGGATGTCTGATCACCTCAGTGTAAATGAAAATATCATGATTAAGCCTCAGGTGTATTTTACTTTCACAGCAGTGTAAAAACTGTAGTTAACAAAGTAAAAAAATATTTATTAATTTTCAAGTGTCTGATTCTTGATTTTCGATTGTTTCATCCAGAGGAGGAGGAAGATTGATCAGTCGAATAATCAACCACAAAACTTCAATCAAAACATGGATTCTACTTTCAGGTAAATCATATTAATCATAACTCACCACATTACTTCATGCAAAAAATACATATTCTGTCATTTATTCATCTTCATGCCGTTCCATTCCTTTTGAACTTGTCACGGTACAGATTGGCGCAGGGGCAGGCAGGTAGAGTTTAACAAAAAATATTTAAAAAAAAAATAACTCAACACAAAGTAAACAAAACCCACGAGGGGTTAAAGACGACAGGAACAATACCACAGAAAGAGTCTTGAATAATCCCACACGAAGAAGCATAAACAGGATACGACATGAATGGCGACAACAATCCGACAAGGAACAGTGAAACAAAAAGGATATTAATAGGGAACAACTAACAAGGGATAGTTACAAAAGGGAGGTGACCAGCAGGTGACAGAGAATAAACACTAAGGGAATGATTATGGGAGACAGAAGGGCGGGGCTGAGAGACATGACAGGAGGACACGTGGCGCAAATTAACAACAACAGCCACGCGTCTCCACACAAAACAACCACAGGACATGGATCTGTACTGACCTTGTCCACAGAGTTAGAGAACTCAAGAACAGTACTAAACTTAGTTACTAGATTTTTATAAAGAAATATCTGTCACTTCATATGTCCCTACAACAGCATTTAGTGGTACAATAAAAATAGACGATTGTAACATTTTGAGAATAAAGTCAAAACTTTGAGCGCTGTAGCAATACATGATCTTATTGATTCTCACAATACATACAAAAACAATTGTTTCACTTCAGAAGACATTTTGAACCTACTGTGCTGTGAATTAGACTAATATAATGGGTGCATGTTATTTTTGGAGCGTCAACAACATCAACTACATAAGATGTTAAAATGATGACAGTTGTAAATGATTCATCTGTATGTATCTAAAGTAATATTCATCTAAGATGATCTAAGGAAGAGTAATCCATGAGAGAATGAGTGAACAATTCCTCTAAACACATTATAAATGTTTTGCAGTTTATGAAACTTTGCTCTGGGCATTTAGTTTTCTAATTTGAGTAATAATTTGTTATTTTTAATCTACAGCAATGACTCTGAACCTCCTGAAGTCTTGAGAACATTTAAATCAAACCTGAGGAAGAAGTTTGAGTGTTTGTGTGAAGGAACATCAGATGAGCGAAACCCAACACTGCTGAATGAGATCTACACAGAGCTCTACATCACAGAGAGTGAAAGTGGAGAGATCAGTAATGAACATGAGGTGAGACAGATTGAGACACAATCCAGGAGAACAGCAACAGAGGACACACCAATCAAATGCAATGACATCTTTAAAGCTTTACCTGCACAAGACAAACCCATCAGAAGTGTGCTGACAAAGGGAGTCGCTGGCATTGGAAAAACAGTCTCTGTGCAGAAGTTCATTCTGGACTGGGCTGAAGGGAAAGAGAATCAGGACGTCCACCTCATATTTCCACTTCCTTTCAGAGAGATCAATCTGATGAAGAACCAAACACTCAGTCTTTTACATCTTCTTCATCTTTTCTTCCCAGAGACAAAAGAAATTGAAATCTCCAGCGGTGAATATAAAGTGTTGTTCATCTTTGATGGTTTGGATGAGTGTCGTGTGTCTCTGGATTTTCACAGCAGTGTGAGGTTGTGTGATGTCAGTGAATCAGCCTCAGTGGACGTGATGCTGACAAACCTCATGAAGGGGAATCTGCTTCCCTCTGCTCTCATCTGGATCACCTCCAGACCAGCAGCAGCTGATCTCATCCCCTCTGAGTGTGTTGATCGAGTCACAGAGGTACGAGGCTTCACTGACAAACAGAAGGAGGAATACTTCAGCAAGAGAATCAGTGATGAGAGTCTGAACAACAGAATCATCTCACACCTGAAGTCATCCAGGAGCCTCTACATCATGTGTCACATCCCAGTGTTCTGCTGGATTTCAGCCACTGTTCTAGAGAGAATGTTGAGTGAAGCAGAGAGTGAAGGAGAGATCCCCAAGACTCTCACTCAAATGTACACACACTTCCTGATCATTCAGACAAACATCAAACATCAGAAGGACTATGAGAAGAAAGTGAAGAATGATGAAGACATGATCTTCAAACTGGCCAAACTGGCTTTTGAGCAGCTTGTGAAAGGGAACCTGATCTTCTATGATGAGGACCTGAGAGAGTGTGGCATTGATGTAGCAGAAGCATCAGTGTACTCAGGATTGTGCACTCAGATCTTCAGAGAGGAGTTTGGCTTGTATAAGGGGAAAGTTTACTGCTTTGTTCATCTGAGCATTCAGGAACATCTCGCAGCTCTTTATGCTCACATCTCCATCACAAACAACAAGAGAAATGTGTTTAATAAAGCAAGAAAATCACCTCAAGTAGAGACGTCAATATCTCAGCTGCATCAGAGAGCTGTAGACGAGTCTCTACGGAGTAAAAATGGACATCTGGATCTTTTTCTTCGTTTTCTTCTGGGTTTGTCTCTGGAGTCTAATCAGAATCTTCTAGGAGGTTTGATGACACAGACATTAAGAAGCTCTCACAGCAATGAGAAAACAGTCAAGTATATCAAGAAGAAGATCAGCAGCACTCGCTCTCCAGAGAAATCCATCAATCTGTTTCACTGTCTGAATGAACTGGGTGATGGTTCACTAGTGGAGGAAATCCAACATCATCTGAAATCTGGAACATTAAGTCGAACCAAACTGTCTTCATCTCAGTGGTCAGCTGTAGCTTTTGTGTTGTTGACATCAGAACATGAGCTGAAGGAGTTTAAACTGCGTGATTTTGTTATAAGATGGAACGAAGTTGAACAACTGAAAGTTCTTAGAAATCTGCTGCCTGTGATTCGTGAATCCAAATCAGTTCAGTAAGTGTGAACAGTCTCTTCACTCTTTAAACATTATTCATGAAGAAAAGTCTCACAGGTCTCCAGCACTGCAGATGTCAAACAGAGTTTTTTTTTTTCATTTCTGTGTTATGTCACTAAATGAAGCACATCATGTTACTGTATTTAAGTGTAAATGACCCAAATCCACAAGAGTTTTCTTAATTTATCTCTACAGGTTGAGCTGGTGTAAGATCACAGATGAAGGTTGTGTTGCTCTGACTTCAGCTCTGAGATCAAACCCCTCACACCTGAGACATCTGGATCTGTCTGGTGTAGATCTGAGAGTTTCAGGAGTGAAGCTGATCTCTACTGTACTGGAGAATCCTCACTGTAAACTGGAGACACTGAAGTAAGATCATCTCTCTGATAGTCAGATAATCATGTAATGTGTTCAATAGCAAAGTTTGTGAAGGTTGGACTATATTAGGTGAAGGTGTGTATCTAGCATTCCTCAATGGGGTGTCGATTAGAACACAATAAATCCGATCAGTTCCATGAGAAAAGGGGCGTTTATTTGAGAAGCTGAGAGGTACACAACACCACAGTACACAGGCTGGTTTTTTTAAATCTCTGTTCGTGTGTGTGTGGTCTAAAAAGGAAAAATGAAGGTATATATCAACATATGTATTAAGCATTATTACACAATTACAATATTATTACAATAACAAACCACAAATGCAGAAGCTCTCATGCTATATTGAAAGTAAAATAAAGAAACCAAAATACAACCATTAACATTATTGTGTTATACTGCCACCCTTTGGTATAATCGGAAAATACGCTTTAAACCAAAGCAACAATTAAATGATTTAGGCGGCTGTGCGCTATCTGAAACATTGCATACACGAGCAATAAACTAGCTAGCATATCAGCGACTATTGCCATGTTTATCCATGTACTAAGCAGTAGTTGCAAGGTACAAAATACAGATGGCAGGTAATACTGAACATAATCAACACATCCACGTGCGCTCAGAAGCACGCGATAAATGGCATCAACATGAATAAATAACTGTCAGTTAGAAACCGGATGACATTCTATATATGCTCAACAAACAACATGAGTAATATTCATCTTCCGTTGATTAAACAAGAAACTTACATTTGTTCATTAACGCACACTTTGCGCACACAGTCCCGCTAGCATCCAATGCTGAGTCAGTCTAATCGCCAAAGAAGACTGATGTAATCAGCGCATGCGCACAGGACTCAGCCTTTCTAACATAATGGTTGAGAGATCTTGCCAAAAAGAAAAAAATTACAGAAATAAAGAAACAGACAAATAAAGTAAATTCATTGCTAAATGATGCATTTAAGTATTTACAAATAAGAATTTGTTTTTATTGATTAACAAGAAACTTTAATGTGCATAATGTCACGTTAAGTGTTTTCTCCTCCATAGAAGTCCATTATAAGGAAACAGTTTAATGTGGGACATTCACACACGCTTAACATGAAACTTTACTTGTTGTGTTTATATTCTGAGCTCATCAGATCATCTGCACATGAAAAACTTTATTTACAGAAGCGCTCGGCTCTGTCAACACTAACTCTCGTCTTCTTTCATTTGATTGGTCACCTCACTTATTTTGACATTGAGGAGCGCTGTTAGACCACTGAGACGTTATCAAATGTTTGCAGCATTAAATACACTTCAGCTTTTACACAATTATTACACACATTTGATGACACACTATAGAAACAATGGTGCGTACGGTCCTGTGTAAGAAAACAGATGTGTGGTGTGAGAGCGTGAGAACAGCATTTTAATGATGAGGTGAAGATTTAACATGATGATGAATGTTATTCAGTGTAATATGTGTTTCATTCATGACATTCTGCTGAAGTGAGAGACTGAAGTGTGTGTTATTGTTCTCTACAGGTTGAGTTGGTGTGAGATCACAGATGAAGGTTGTGTTGCTCTGACTTCAGCTCTGAGATCAAACCCCTCACACCTGAGACATCTGGATCTGTCTCATAATAATGTAGGAGATTCAGGAGTGAAGCTGATCTCTACTGTACTGGAGAATCCTCACTGTAAACTGGAGACACTGAAGTAAGATCATCTCTCTGATAGTCACACATGTACTGATTCTTAGTTCATCATCTTCTATATTCATGTTCATGGGTTGGTTGTAGAGTATTTGAGATGCAGGAATGTCATAAAAACACAAAACCTTACATTATAAGTGTATTGTGCTTGTAAAAACATTTGATAACTACATTCAACATCATTTTATTACTTTTAATTTGAGGTGAACTGTCCCTTTAAATTTTGTGCTCAGATCAGACATGGGCTTTTCAAACAATGGTTAAGAGATCTTGTTAAAAAGAATAAGTCACTGAAATCAGATGAAATGATGCGTTTAAGTATATATAAGAATACATTTTTATTTTAATAGATTAAACCCAACAAATAAACAAACTTTAATAGCCACACAGTTTACTGGGACTTTGTAAAATGCTTAATGTGAAACGCACTTAACGTACCCAAACAACCAGCAGAAAAAAACTAAATTTCTGTCAAATCTTACTTGTAATAAACACAAGCTGCTGTCAACAGAAGGAGTTGTTATTCCACAGATAAAGTGAATAATGTCACGTTAAGTGTTTTCTCCTCCATAGAAGTCCATTATAAGGAAACAGTTTAATGTGGGACATTCACACATGCTTCACATGAAACTTTACTTGTTGTGTTTATATTCTGAGCTCATCAGATCATCTTTCTGTCTGTTCCCTTTCTGTCGGTCTCTCGACGTTGTGTTGAGAACGACAGATGGGGTTGCCTACGGAAAACGCCACAACGCTGTATCGCGTCACAATCTCTAGGGAAGCGACGGTAACAGGCCTGGGCGTGTCAGCTCGAAGCTTCGTGAAACTGTAACCTTCCAGTGTGGTGGTCGGGGGGTTCCAGAGCTTTCTAGGAGAAAGATGGGTACAGCCCTGACCGATAACCTTTCACGGACCGGGCCTTAGCACCGGGTAAGCGCAACTTCCTTAATCAGGGATGCGCTGCAGAGGCCACCTCATTACTTTGGGGAGGAATATGGTTGATATAGGTATGGTCTCGTCCTTGGAGGAGAACGCATGGAACTTGCGGACTGAGTAGTTAACCACAAGGTGGATGTCAACCTGGGGAAGCTCATGGGTTACCAAGAGTGGGAACCGTTCTCATGAGGATACATCAGACGGAACAGCCCAAGGAGGGGGTGTTACAGCGTCCGGTAGTACTTGGTCCGGTTAGAGTTATCTGTGACAGTTCATATGGTGTCCCGGCCTAAGGGGGAAGGCTGCTCTGCCAAGCCAACCCCCAGGGGGTGCCTGCTTAGTGTTGGATGGAATGCCTGTTCTTAACCAGTGTTTGGGTAAGAAGGAAGGTTGGTGAGGTACCAGTTTCTTAGCCATGTGTTTGGGAAAGAAAAAAGGTAGATAGCACACTGACTCAACCGCTTGGAGGGTGGGAAGGTGCTTTCGCAGGCATACGCCCCCCCCCCCCCCCGATTCCAGTCCTACATGAAGGAAGCAAGCACCAACAGGAGGACCGTCTTACTCGTCAGGTGAGGAAGATCGGAACCTCCGAGGGGCTCTTGGACCCACATTAGGGTCCCAAGAGGGTATGGAGTGGAGATGAGGCGGATTCTGCCCTCTCGCGCCCCATAGGAACCTGGTGACTAGATCATGCTGCCCTAGAAACTTTCCATCAACTGAGTCGTGATGAGTGGCAATAGCGACTACATACACATTCAGTGTGGAGGGGTGATGTTAGTCTCCAGTCTCTTATGAAGGACAACACGATCCTGATCAAGCACCTCAGTGGGTCTTTCTCATTGAGAGAGACACCAGGACGAGAAGAGGCGCCATCTAGAGGCGTATAACCACCTAGTAGAAGGGGCCCTAGCCTGGGTGATCGTCTCCGCCATAGAGGGGGAGTGGCCATCTCAGGATCTTCTCGTCCTGTCTAGAGACCAGACATGGAGGTTCCAGAGGTCTGATCTGGGATACCAGAACGTGTCCTCCCCCTGAGAGAGCAGGTCCTCTGTCAGGGGGAGTCGCTATCCAGAGCATCAACTCTGAAGCCAAGTGCGGTTAGACCAGTGCGGTGTAACCCATAATACCCGGTAATCCTCTTCTCTGACCTTGCACAGTGTCTGTGCAAGGAGGCTCCTGGGGGGAAGGTGTGTTTCCGCCCGTCCCGCGGTCAGCTGTGTGCAAGGGAATCCGTGATGAGAGGGGCCTCGGACAGGGAGTACTGAAGCGAGCAATGGTGTGCAAGGAGGCTCCTGGGGGGGAAGGTGTGTTTCCGCCCATCCCGCAGTCAGCTGTGTTCAAGGGAATCCGTGATGAGGGGGGCCTCGGACAGGGAGTACTGAAGCGAGCAATGGGTGGTGTCGTGAGAGGCAAACAGGTCTACCTGTGCCTGTCCCAACAGCACCCAAATGAGCTGGACTGCACGGGGGTGGAGTCGCCACTCTCCGCAAGGCGAATACTGACGAGAGAGTGCGTCGGCTGTCTAGTTCAGTTCGCCTGGGATGTGTGTGGCTCGCAGGGAGTGGATCACTTGCTGACTCCACAGGAGGAGGCGTCGGGCAGGTCGTGTTAGCTGCCGTGAGCGTACGTCACCCTGGCGATTGATGTACGCTACAGCTGTCGTGCTGTCCCGGAGGACCCCGCTACTGCGTGCCCGCTGCACACTGCACCCCACCCCTGCAGCGAGGCGTCCGTCGTCACCACGACGTGCCTCGTAATCTGCCCGAGGGGAACCCCGCTCGGAGGAAGGTCATGGAGACCAAGGGCTTAGGGTGCATCGGCAGCAGGGCTACATCACCATGCACCTGCTGCCGGTGTGCCACGCTATCCTCGGAACTCGACTCTGTAGCCAGTGTTGAAGCCGTCTCATGTGCATCAACCCGAGGGGTATTACCCCCGTCGAGGACGCCATGTGTCCCAGGAGCCTCGAATTGTTCCAGGGGGACTGTTGGCTGCCTGAAGTGTTCCAGGTAGTTCAACACTGACTAGGCGCACGCTGCGGACAGTCGGGCCGTCATTGACAGAGTTAAGTTCCATACCGAGAAAGTGGATTCTCTACACTGGGGAGAGCTTGTTCTTCTCTCAGTTGACCTGTAAGCCGATCCAATCTTCGTGAAGACCATTGGGATAGGGACAGACCGAACGGGAGAACAGATCGATTGCCATGATACCAATCCTGACACCTGATAGATGTCTGGATGCGCCTTTTGTGTGAGCATCCGGAATGGCAGCTTGTGAAGGTGCTTTGTTCAGGGTACGCAGACCTATGGGGCGCGAACCGCCATCTTTCTTGGGGACGATGAAGTGCGGGCTGTAACCCACTGAACATCTTGGTTTTGAGGGACGAACTCGATAGCTGTTTCGCCAGAAGGGTGGTGACCTCTGCCCTAAGTACGGAGGCATTCCTGTCTCTGACAGAGGGAGAGATGATGCCCCGAAACCTGGGAGAGTCTCTGGCGAACTGGATCGAGTAACCAGGACGGACTGCCCTCCTTAGCCACCGAGACAGTGTGGGCAGCTCTCGAGCTCCCAGGGCTGTGACATGGGGACCAAGGGGACGGTCTGCCTATCATTCCCACGGGGGATGTTTCGTCAGCTGGCGGAGCTAACCATATGTCACGGGTGTCCCCGGAGGGAAGGTTGGCTCCGCCTTTTTGGCTACCTGGCGGGACAGCTGCACGCACTGTCGGTTTGAGAGTGGTGGGAGCTGTTGTGTGTGTATGATCCTACGTCTCACCAGGGCGTGAGGTCGGGTTGCCGCGCACAGTCCAGTGGAGCGTGCGATCGGCTGCAAGTATACCCGGGGAAAACACAGAAAAACTCTGTGAGTAAGTGGGCGGCAGGCCCTGAAAGGGGTCCGTCTTTGGTGACGAGACAGGAGCCGTCCCGTACCGACCGATAAGAGCCGTGGCTGTGAAGGGAGCAAAGTTGTCGGGCCCAATGTTGTTCTACCTGGGGTCTTCCCGTCAGTGTCCCTTCTCGTGAGAAGGTTTCTGACGGGGTGGAGGTTTCCCCTCGACCTCCGCTTCCGGGGTGCTGCCTGTTGGGGCACAGGAACCGTAGCCGATAACGAAGGGGTCCTGGGCTGCCGGGAAGCGGACGTCACGCAGGATCTCGGAGGCCTCTAGGCGGCCGAGTCGCGGTACAGAAAAATGTGGCTTATTGCCACTGCCTGATGTTTCACCATCAAAAAACAGCGCAGTCCTCGGCGGTGTAACCAACAACCCACCCTGCGAGATGGGTGCATCAAGAAAGCTGCCTTTCTCTGTGTCACTCTTCTGCGTAAGACGTTCGCAGAGGTCCCCACATAAATAACGCTGCTAATACAGGCGGACTTAGCCACCGATGTATCGGCCCGGGTAGCAGACGAAATGGTGGCTGGTTCCCGTAGGAAGACAGCCACCCGTGACCGCAACTTCTGAATGACAATCTGCCCGCAGTGCTGGTAAGAAGTGTCAACGAACGCTGCTTCAGCGTGCTGGACGCCCAGACACCTAATACAGGGATCGTGTCCATTCCCCTCCTTGATGAGGGTGCCGCACCCAAGAGAACAGCGGGACATGCCGCGCTGGAGAATCCTCAGTCCTGAAAAGGACCTCTTTAGAAACAATCTCGAACACCTCCAGAACAGCGAGATGCCCAGGGGAAGGTCGCTGCAGGTAGGGACGATCCGCTGCTCTACGTCGTAGATCCGGCAATGTAGAAAAAGAAGAATTCATTGAATTCGTTTCGTTCGTAGTCATAAGCTAAGGCTCTTAAGAACAAAAAGTAAATGAATGCTGCCAAATTTCATTGGCCTTTTCTAGAGTAGTCAGAGTTCCTATAGTAGTCAGAATTAGTTCTCAAGGTCGAACACCATCTGGCATTCTCAACACAACGTCGAGAGACCGACAGAAAGGGAACAGCATTTTAATGATGAGGTGAAGATTTAACATGATGATGAATGTTATTTCGTGTAATATGTGTTTCATTCATGACATTCTGCTGAAGTGAGAGACTGAAGTGTGTGTTATTGTTCTCTACAGCTTGAGTCAGTGTAAGATCACAGATGAAGGTTGTGTTGCTCTGACTTCAGCTCTGAGATCAAACCCCTCACACCTGAGACATCTGGATCTGTCTGATAATAATGTTGGAGATTCAGGAGTGAAGCTGATCTCTACTGTACTGGAGAATCCTCACTGTAAACTGGAGACACTGAAGTAAGATTATCTCTCTGATAGTCACACATGTACTGATTCTTACAGAAGCAGAAAACATAAACGTTTTTAAAACAAAGCAGAATTTATGGGACATAATAGTTATGATCAGACACAAGCTCCTCCTCAGTGTATTAACAGGTTTTCTCCTAACTCTATCTCTCTCTTAACTCTCTCTCTTAACTCTCTCTCTCTCTCTTAACTCTCTCTCTCTCTCTCTGCGTATGCGTGAGCGTCTGCTGAGTGAGTGGTGTGTGACTCGGAGAGTGATTGCGGACTTTCAAACTCATCTTCAAGGTCTGTTAATTTTCGCATGTTTTTCTCACTCACGGGTTTTGTTCAACTTTTATTCAGTATTTTGGTATCAAGTACTGAAAGTTACTTCGGTGGTTTAGGGAGTCGTTTCGGCCAGTTGTTTAACTGGCCGACACGACGATGGAGGAGAAGGAGAGTTTTGAGCAACTCACACGCCGATGAGGCGTTAAAACGCGAACTGTCTAGATACGGACAGTTCGTGTCTGCGATAAAGAAAATCTCGCTGGGTTGTAAATCCCCGTTGCTTAAGCATGTGGTTTCCTTCCGTAGATATGTGTACATGATTTTGAGAACTGATATTGAGGAAATAAATGTTGCATTCAAGTTCAAAGTTGATGGTTTTGATTATGTCATTTATGCTACTACTGAAAACATGAAGTGCTTTGGATGTGGAAAAGAAGGCCATTTGGTACGTGCTTGTCCAGAAAAAGACAGGGTAGCAAACAGTACTGACGAAAATGTCCCTCTAAGTCAAAATGTAAACCAAGTAATTGACGGGGAAAAAGAGAGACAGGCTGATAAAATACCAGAGACTAATTTGCAGATGCAAAATGATGATAGTGGAAAGAAGACAGTTGAAAATAGGAACACAACAAATGTTGAGGAAATGGATTTGGAGCTTGATGAGGTAGAGAAGGAAATAGGTGAAGAGAATCTCTTTAAAGTGCCTGCAGTGAAAAGAAAATCAAATTCCTATGAAAGATATGATGAATCGAAGAAAAAAATGCAAGATGAAAATAATTCACAAAATTCTGATATGTCAAAAATGTCTGATATTACACAAACTTCGGACTCAGAAAGTGAGCAAGAAGTGTCTGAAGCCTCTGTAGAAGATAAGGAGAGGCCAGATTACAGTGGCTACAGTTTAGAAAGAATGAAAGACTTTCTACAACGTACAAAAGGATTGAGAAATGTTGAGGTGATTACGTTTTTTCCAGATCTATCTCTGTTTGTTGACTCAGCAAAAATCTTAATGAAAGAAAAGGGTGGAAAATGTTTGTCGATTCCAGAGGTTTATAGGTTAAGGAAGATTTTGCAAAAAGCACGTGATAAGAAAAAACTAAATGAATCATAAGAATAATGAAATTACATGTTGGTGTATTTTTCTTCTGCTGCTTTCCTCCCTTATGATGAGCACTTTCAAAATTTCTTCGCTAAATGGTAATGGGATGGGAGATGTTAAAAAAAGGATGCAGCTTTATGATTTAATCAAACTTAAAAATATAGATATCATGTTTTTGCAAGAGACTCATAGCACAAAAGAAGATGAAGTTGAATGGCTAAAAGATTGGGAAGGGAGAATTTGTTTTAGTCATAAGACTTCTCTCAGTTCTGGGGTAGCTGTCTTTTTTTTCAAAAATGTTTTTGCCAATGTCGTGTGATGAAATTGAAGTAATAGAGGGTAGAGTACTTAAATTAATAGTAAGGTTTGAAAATGTCTTTATGGAATTGATCAATGTCTATGCTCCTGTTAAACAGACTGAAAGAATATGTTTTTTGCAAACCTTGCATGAAAATTTTAAACAATGTGTTATGGAAAATGTTTTAATACTTGCTGGTGATTTTAATTCTACATGCGATGATATGGATAGGAATCATGATGAACCTCATAAAGCTTCTAGACAAAATTTGTTAAACATCATTAAAACACACCAACTTTGTGATGTTTGGAGGAATTTGCATTTAAAAGAAAGGCAATATACTTTGGCTCACGTGAAGGAAAATCGTATATCCTTAGCAAGATTAGATCAGTTTTACGATTTTAAACACCAATTACAGTGTTTTAAGTCTTGTAGAATTTGTCCTGTGGGTTTTTCTGACCATGCAATGGTAGAAAGTTTGTGTGTTTATTAAATCTGTAAAACATAAGAGTGCATATTGGCATTTTAACAATGCTCTACTTGAGGATGCTGATTTTGGACAATGTCTGCTTTTCTTTTGGATGGGATGGAGAACTCAAAAACCTAACTTTACTTCAATTCAGCAATGGTGGGACATTGGAAAGTTGAAGATACAAAAATTATGTAATCAGTATACTTTCAATGTAACTAAGGACACTATTAAAAAGATTAGAAGTTTAGAGAAGGATATTGTGGAAATCCAAGTATTGAATGGAGTTCACCGAGGCCAAGGCCAAATACAGGCTCTTAAGAACAAAAAATTTAAACTATCTGATCTGTTGGACACTAGAGCTCAAGGGGCGTTGGTCAGGTCCAGATTTCAGACTATTTCTGAAATGGATGCCCCGTCCAAATTCTTCTTTAGTCTGGAGAAAAAGAATGTACAAAGAAAGAATATTCAATGTTTACGTTCTGTGGATGGGAGAGAACTGTCTGTGGACTCTGACATTAGAAAGAGGGCGGTTAGCTTTTACAAGGAGCTATATACCAGTGAAAGTGTGGAGGAGCAGTCAACGAATCAGTGGGTCTCAGACCTTCCACAAGTGACCGAGGAGTCGTGTGAAGACCTGGTGCGTCCGGTAACAGTAGATGAACTTCTGAAAGCATTACAAAGGATGAAAAGTGGAAAAGCACCAGGTTTGGATGGTCTGACGGTGGATTTTTACAAAACCTACTGGTTTTTCCTGGGAGAAGACTTGCTGGCAGTCTTAAACAACAGTCTGTCTGAAGGGCGATTGCCAATAAGTTGCAGGAGAGCAGTTTTAACTCTGCTCCCGAAGAAAGGTGATCTCAAGGAGATGAAGAACTGGAGACCAGTCTCCTTGTTATGTACAGACTATAAAGTTCTTTCAAAAACTTTGGCAAACAGACTGAGGGAGGTGATGGGACGGGTCATCCATATAGATCAGTCCTATTGTGTGCCCAACAGATCAATAGTGGACAATATATCTTTAATTCGAGATGTATTTGAAGTCTCTAGACTTTTTGGTAAAAAGATTGGTCTGGTATCGCTAGACCAGGAGAAAGCTTTTGACCGGGTGGAGCATCAGTTTCTATGGCAAACACTTGAGGCATTTGGCTTTCCACCTGAGTTTATTTATATGATTAAAGTTCTTTACAGTAATATTGAGAGTATACTGAGAGTCAATGGTGGCTTATGGAGTCCTTTCAAAATTAAGAGAGGTATAAGACAAGGCTGTGCCATGTCAGGCATGCTTTATTCAATATCTTTAGAACCTATGCTTATTCAAATTAGAGCAGAGCTAGAAGGTTTTAAATGTCAACATTTTTTTCCACCGATAAAATTGTCGGCATATGCTGACTATTCCATGGTATTGATTAGTTGGCAGAACGATATAGATAAGCTAGTGGATATTGTAAGTAGATATGGGAAAGCTTCTTCCGCAAAAGTAAATTGGGCCAAAAGTGATGCATATTTAGTTGGACAATGGAATAAGGAAAAGTTGTTGTTGCCAGGCAGTATGACATGGTCACAACATGGATTAAAATATCTCGGAATCTTTTTGGGTGATGAAGTGACCAATCAGAAAAATTGGGAGAATGTTTGTGAAAATGTTGAAGGAAGACTGTAAAGGTGGAAATGGTTATTGCCTAAAATGTCATATAGGGGAAGGGCTTTGATTATTAATAGTGTGGTAACCTCCTCGCTGTGGCACAGGTTATCGGTTTTAGAGCCTACCTGTGGGGTTCTTGAAAAAATACAAATGAAAATGATACATTTCTTCTGGGACAATTTACACTGGATACCTAGGGCGGTGTTGTATCTCCCGAAGGAAGACGGTGGACAATGCATCGTAGATCTAAAAAGTAGAAAAAGCAGCCTTTAGGCTACAATTTCTTCAGAAATTTTTATATAAGCCAAAGGTATCATGGAATGGTCTAACGGCATGCCTTCTTCGTAGGGTTGGTGGGTGGGGATTTGGAAAGAATCTTTTTTGGTCAGACTGTTCTAATTTCGATTTGAAGTGTATCTCTCCTTTTTATGAAAGCATGAGAAGAGCTTGGTGTCTGGCGCAGGCTAGGAGATCTTTACCGTACAAGTCTCTACACTGGTTTTTGGAAGAACCTCTGATTAATGGTGCACGTTTGGATTTTTGTGGCAAGACAGCAATTTGGTTAAAAAGGGCTCTAGTAGATTCTAACATAGTAAAAATGAAAAATCTAATTGAAGTGGCTGGTAATGCTCTGGACAATGCCATTTGCAGAAAAACTGGACATAAGATCAACAAGGACAGTTCAAATGCTGTTGGAAAGATTTCGGAAAACATTGAGTGAAGAGGACTGGACTTTTTATCATTACGAACCATCCCAAAGGAAATGGATTGTTTTCCAAGCACGGTGATACCTAAGACTATTTTCGACACGGAGAGCTCATCATCTACTTCAAACGTTTTAAGAGACATGGTTTTTGAGTCAATGGGAGGCAAGAGTTTGTATCAAGTATGTGTTAAAATGATAAATAAGGAGGAACTACAACGTGTGGATACCCCTTGGAGAGACCATTTAAAGGTTGAGGATGATATAAAGCCTTGTTGGGGTTCTTTGTACAAGCCACCATTGACTAAAAAAGTTGGAGATCTTCAGTGGAGGGTGTTACATGGCATTATTGCAGTAAATAATTTTGTTTCAGTTCTGAATCCAACTGTGCAAGACAAATGTGTTTTTTGTGGTGAAGAGGAAAACATTTTTCATTGTTTTACGCAGTGTGAGAGACTGAGTTCTTTGTTTGTTTTATTGTAGACTTTATTTTCTTCTGTAGATGAGATTTTTACAATGACGGTGTTTATTTTTTGGTTTAAATATTGTAAAAGGAAAAAGAGTAAAGGACGGCTGTTGAACTTCATTCTGGAACCAGCAAATATGGCTATATATTTTAGCAGAAGGAACAAAGTGACTCCTGACACAAATTCTGATGTTGAAACCGTTTTTAAAGTTTTTTTAAAAACAAGAATAAGACATGATTTTATTTTTATTTTTCAATGAAGGAGAAGGAAAAGTTCAAAGACATTTGGAGTGCAGAAAATTTGTTGTGTTGGATAGAAAATAATGTTTTGGTCTTTACTGAGAATATTGGATAATCTCAATGTGTAGTGATAAAGGGTTTGTTGTTTTTTGCTAGAATTCTGTAATTAAATAAAGGTGTTATAAAATCAATCTTAACTCTGTCTCTCTCTTAACTCTCTCTCTTAATTATCTCTCTCTTAACTCTCTCTCTCTCTCTCTCTTAACTCTGTCTCTCTCTTAACTCTCTCTCTTAACTATCTCTCTCTTAACTCTCTCTCTTAACTATCTCTCTCTTAACTATCTCTCTCTTAACTATCTCTCTCTTAACTCTCTCTCTCTCTCTTAACTCTCTCTCTCTCTCTCTCTCTCTTAACTCTCTCTCTGTCTCTTAACTCTGTCTCTCTCTTAACTCTCTCTCTTAACTATCTCTCTCTTAACTCTCTCTCTCTTAACTCTCTCTCTCTCTCTCTCTCTTAACTCTCTCTCTCTCTTAACTCTCTCACTCTTAACTCTCTCTCTGTCTCTTAACTCTGTCTCTCTCTTAACTCTCTCTCTTAACTATCTCTCTCTTAACTCTCTCTCTCTTAACTCTCTCTCTCTCTCTCTCTTAACTCTCTCTCTCTCTTAACTCTCTCTCTGTCTCTTAACTCTGTCTCTCTCTTAACTCTCTCTCTTAACTATGTCTCTCTTAACTCTCTCTCTCTCTCTCTCTCTCTCTCTCTCTCTCTCTCTTAACTCTCTCTCTCTTAACTCTCTCTCTCTCTCTTAACTCTCTCTCTCTTTCTCTTAACTCTCTCTCTTAACTCTCTCTCTCTCTCTCTCTCTCTCTCTTAACTCTCTCTCTTAACTCTCTCTCTCTCTTAACTCTCTTAACTCTCTTAACTCTCTCTCTCTCTCTCTCTTAACTCTCTTAACTCTCTTAACTCTCTCTCTCTCTCTCTCTCTGGTGCATGCTGGGAGTGTGTGGAGGTGCTGAGCGCGTGTTGAGAGTGACCGTGAACTTTTTCATTGTATTTCTTTCTTTCTTTATTTTTTTCATTTAATTAGTTTTCCCCTCGTACGTTAGATTACTTTTAGCGTAAGAAGGGAGTTTTTCTTTGTGTGTGTGCGGCCCTTAGCCGCCGGAATGGCGTCTTCTCATGCGCAAGGTTCATCAACTCTGTCACTCAGAAATGGCTGCAGGTGTGTCCCTGAGCCTGGAGTGACAGTGGAGGAACTGCTCGTGATAATTGGCGAAAAACTCGTGTTTGAAAATATTATCTCGGCCCCGCCGATGAACAAAGCAGTAGTTGTGTTTTTAAAATCGGAAGCATTGGTTAATGAGTTGACTTTTAGCGGAATATGGGTGAAGGAGACCTTCGTCCCAGTGACCCCGCTATCCGCGCCAGCAACTAAAGTCACAGTTTCTAACATTCCACCTTTTGTTTCTAACGAGGTAATCGTTAAAGAGTTGATGAGATTTGGTAAGATCGCTAGCCCCGTCAAAACTGTGCCCCCTGGATGTAAGAATGCCGCCCTAAAGCATGTGACTTCTTTTAGGCGACATGTTTACATGTTTCTCAATTCTCCAGAGCGAACATTGGAGGTTTCTTTCCGTGTTACTCACGGTAAAGATTCTTTCATGGTGTATGCAAGCACTGAGAACATGAGAAGCTTTGATTGCGGTGATTTGGGACACAAGCGCTTTGCGTGTCCGCAAAAAAACGTACAAAGCGCGTCCACATCTCGTGCTGATGGAGACAATACGGATCAGATCAATAAGGCAGAATATCAGAGAGCTGAAGAAAAGGATCTTACAGTTACACAGGAAGTGAAGGGGCAGCAAGAGGTGAGTGTTATTAATGTTAATACTGGCAGTGTGGAGAAACCTGAATGCACTATTGTGCCTGATAAAGCTGTTGTGAGTGTTGGTAACGTTAATGATAATGATCAGAGAGATGCTGAAGATTTGTGTGCTGACAGTGAAGTCGCTCAGTTAGGTGTTTCTGAGGAGAATATGGCTGATGAGACTGAGAGTCTATCACAATACACTGATGATGGAATAAGAGATGATGAGCAATGGTCTGATGTGTCTAACAGGGTTGAGACGGATCTGTACACTATTGATCAGATCAATTCATTCCTTGATAAAACTAAAGGAAAATCAGGTGTAGAAGTCAGTGATCACTTCCCTGATATTGAAAAGTTTATTGCCTCTGTGATTCGAGCTAAGAAAATAACAAGTAATGATGAACTTAATCAACAAAAAAGATTTCGTTTAAATAAATATCTAACTGTAATCAGAACAGGTAGAAAGATAAGTAAGACGAGGGGAAAATCTAATAAAAAATAATGGCTGTTTACTCTTCTTGTCTGGGTCGACTTTCTTGTCTGCTTTTTCTCTCTTTCTCATGGAGTATTTGAGGTTAGGATCTCTTAATATCAACGGAATGAGGGATGGGAGAAAGAATGTACTTTTATCAGAAATTATAGATTTAAAAGATTTGAATGTCACTTTTTTACAAGAAACTCATAGTACTTGTAGTAATGAAGTAAACTGGGGATTATGGTGGAAAGGAGAGTATGTTCGGAGTCATGGGTCCAATTTAAGTGCTGGTGTAGCTGTTCTTTTTTCTCCTTCTTTAAAAGTGAATATTTTATCTCAAACTGAAGTAGAGCCAGGAAGGTTTTTAGCTATAAAGGCCGAAATTAATAACATTAAATTCTTGTTTGTAAATATTTATGCCCCTAATGTTGGAGCAGAAAGAAGAGTATTTTTTACTAAACTGGAGAGTATAGTTAAAGAAGAAAAGGAAGACGTGTTTATTGTTGTAGGGGGGGACTGGAACTGCACTCTTGACTTCACACTAGACAGGAATGGAGAAGAACCTCACGCACAATCAGCCTCAGTTTTGCTGGTGTTTTAAAAAAATCTCTTAGATCTAAAGTCTCTTAGATGTATGGCGAGAACATAATCCCTCTACATGGCAATGCACATGGGCAGGGACGTGCACAGGGGGGTTGCTCAGGTTGCCCGGGCAACTGCCCATATGCCCTTCTCGACTCACGTTGCACTTCCGAGGTGGAGAAAATGAAAAATAAATCGTACAATGGATGCAGAATTTCACGCAGGCCTAGATAAAAAACAACACAAAGCCTCATTCACTTCCATATTCGGTCACCGAAAATGAAGTCAGTAGGGGAAGGGCAAACTCTGTTTAAATGGCTGCATCGCTGCACGCGACCGGCACCTGAGCTGAGCCTGCATGAGCGGTCCTAGAAGGAGATTGTGGCGGTTGTCGGGTGAGACGACTCAACGTTGTCAGAAAAGGTGAGTTTGTGATGTATAACAAACGAACGATCATCATCATCAAGTTTTGTGAAATAAAATAAAATCTTCATAAATCCATGCTGAGTTTGCCACGTTTAGCCTAAATAATAAGACAGATATAGGCTACTATTTTTTTGCTGATAGTTAGTTTTGCACATGGAATGAATGATGGAAGTAAGGCATCACATTAATTATTTTATCCAAAAAGGTTAAATGCCTAAATGCTATCCCTATTTTGGATATTGTTTGAAGCCAAGATGCCCACTGAAAAGAGGCGGATTCAGGGGAGGGGAGGCAGCAAAGAGCAGCACATCTATACGACGGCGTTTTAGTACCACGTAAAAAAAAAAAAAGATTTCGAGAATAAATTCGAAATGTTACGAGATTAAAGTCGAAATGTTACGAGAATAAAGTCGAAATGTTACGAGAATAAAGTCGAAATGTTATGAGATTAAAGTCGAAATGTTACGAGAATAAAGTCGAAATGTTACGAGAATAAAGTCGAAATGTTACGAGAATAAAGTCGAAATGTTACGAGAATAAAGTCGAAATGTTACGAGAATAAAGTTGAAATGTTACGAGAATAAAGTCGAAATGTTACGAGATTAAAGTCGAAATGTTACGAGATTAAAGTCGAAATGTTACGAGATTAAAGTCGAAATGTTACGAGATCTGGTTGCATTATAAAAATCACAATCCTTAAGGATTTATCAAAAATTTACAAATGTGAACTAAAGAGGTTTCAAAAATGACTGCTGGTGTTTGCATGGCCTTCCGAACTAACTCACTGGTTCAGATGACGTGCTAAAACACAACTTAAACTCTAAAAATACAACATTCACGTAAACAAAATACGTTTTACGACGAGTTTATTCTCGTAACATTTCGACTTTTTTCTCAAAATCTTTTTTTTTTTTTTTACGTGGCACTAAAACGCCGTCGTAGCACATCACTGCAGGGTTGAATGCGAAAAAGCCAACCAGCAGGTGAGACAGAGACTTTGCACTGTGATAAAGATGACATGAAACTGTGTAGGCGAATTGATTAATTAATCAGAGTTTTTTTTCTGTTTTTTTGGGGGGGTGCCCTTTTTTCAGGTCAGAGCAACTGCCCCTCAAAATTCCTGTGCACGTCACTGCACATGGGTGAAAATTTGTAATGAAAGGATTTCTGCTGCACGTTAGGACCGTTTTTGTATATCTTGTAATTTAAGAAATAGAGTTTTTTTTCCCAATGCTCTTTCTGATCACAAACTCATTACAGTTGGTTTAACCCTGTTTCAAAGCACACATAAAAGTTGTTACTGGCATTTCAACACTTAACTTTTAGAAGATAAATTTTTTGTGACGCTTTTAAGTCTTTTTGGGAGACATGGCAAACAGAACAAAGTCTTTTTGAAAGTATTATTCAGTGGTGGGAAGTGGGCAAAGCACATATAAGGGATTTTTCTCAGAAATATGCTGCGCACTCCTCTGTACGTTAAAAAATACTTTAAAGTGGCTGGAAACAGAGATTACTAACATTGAATTGAATATGACTGTTAATGATTCTGCTAACTTGAAAGATACTTGGACGGAGAAGAAAAGTCACCTGAGCTCAATTCTGAAATGAAAGAGTTAAAGGAGCCCTGATAAGGAGCCGCTATTCGTCTCTGAAGGATATGGATGCTAATACGGCGTATTTTTTTAACCTGGAGCGGAGAGTGGGTCAAAAGAAACAAATGTTTTCCTTGAAAGACAATAGTGGACATGTTACAACAGACCCACTGGAGATGAGAAGACTTGCCGTTGGATTTTAATCTAATTAATACGCTACTGAAATTTCTGATGAACTTTGTCGAAATGAGCTTCTAAAGGACTTACCTGTTTTATCTGAAGAAAAAAAACTGTTTAGAGGCTGACATCTCGTTTGAAGAAGTTACCTTGGCTGTTAAGGGACTTTCACTAGGTAGTAGTCCTGGATTGGATGGACTACCATCTGAGTTTTACAAGACTTTTTGGACTACCATTGGAAATGACTATTTTAAAGTTTTACAAAAATGTTGCAGTGAAGGAATTCTCCCAACTAGTTGTCAACGTGCTGTTTTGTCTCTGCTCCCAAAAAAGGGAAATTAAAAAATTGGAGACCCGTAGCAATTCTGTGTTCCGAATATAAAATTGTATCAAAAGTTTTAGCCAACAGACTAAACAATGTATTGAACGAGATTGTACATAAGGACCAGTCATATTGTATAAAAAATAGATCCATTACAGACAATCTTCATTTAATGAGGGATGTTGTTGATTTTGCTCACTATAATGATGTCAATATGGGATTGGTCTCATTGGATCAGGAAAAGGCCTTTGACAGGGTTTATCATGTGTTTCTTTTTGATACTTTAAAAGATTTTGGGTTTGGGGAGAAATTTATTTCTAAAATAAGACTTCTGTACACTGAAGCTACATGCATGATTAAAATGGCTGGAGGTTTAAGTTTCCACATAAACATAAATCGAGGGATAAGACAAAGCTGTCCAATTTCAGGTCAACTGTATAGCATTGCAATTGAACCCTTGTTGTGCAAATTGAGGCGAGAGCTTGCTGGACTGCATATAAACACTTTTAACTGTTCAATCAAATGATCTGCGTATGCAGATGATGTCACAATTATAATCCGGAAGCAAAGTGATATTCAGTTGCTAACAGAGGCTTTAGAGTGTTATGGAAAACCCGCTTCAGCAGCAGTTAACTGGGGTAAAAGTGATGCTTTATGGTGTGGAAGAGATCTTAAAGTTCCAATACTTACTGGTGGGCTCCAGTGGGGAAAAACAGGTTTTAAATACTTGGGTGTTTTTATAGGGACAGAAGAGTATAGGAAGAAAAATTGGGAGGGCCTTGTGGAGAAAGTGTGTGCTCGGTTGTCTCGCTGGAACTGGTTGCTACCCCAGTTGTCCTACAGGGGGAGAGTTCTGATTTGTAATAACCTGGTTGCCTTTTCATTATGGCACAAAATGTCAATAATCGAACCACCAGAAGATCTGGTGAGTGGAATACAACAGCGATTAGTGAATTTTTTTTGGTCGGGATATCATTGGTTGAAGCCAGTGGTATTGTACTTACCTAGACAAGAAGGAGGCCAGGGGCTGATTGATATCAGATCGCGACTAAAGGCCTTCAGGATTCAGACAGCAAAGAGACTGCTCTACGGAGTGAATGTGTGCTGAACTGAAGTGGCCTGCGCCCTCCTTAGAAGAGCAGGAAAAATGGGTCTGGACCGCCACCTCTTCCTCATGAACATTAAGAAACTGGATTTGAGTGGACTGAGCCCTTTTTATAGATCACTTTTAAGCTCATGGACGCTTTTTAATTTTTCTCGAGATGCAAGCAATACCTTCAAACTGTGGATGAATGAAGAGCCATTATTTTTCAACCCTGCTCTAAATTTGGAAAAAGCCATGTTGGCAGCAAATATCCCAGAGATTGGACATTTAAGAAATAAAAATGCATGGATAAACCCTGAGATTCTTGCTGAAAAATTGGGAACAAAATCAATCCGGGTGGTACAGACCATGATGACACAGATGATAGAATCTCTGCCTCAGGAATATAGACTTGCATTAGAAACCTTTGATGAAGAGGCAGGGAAAAAAGATTTTCCAGAGTTGTTTTTTTTCAGCTGGGATTGGACTTTGGGAAGAAAATCAAGGCTGCCTATTAACTTTTAAGACGCCTCACCTGAACTCTTTTATTGATGCTGACAAGAAGGCTATTTATATTATGCATTAGAGATTGTCCGAGAGTCCAAATGGCAGTTTTTTTTTGGGCCAGGTGTCTCCCCCAAAGGAAGCTGGAAGGCCCTGTACAAGCCACCTATTGAAAAAAGATCTGGAGATCTTCAGTGGAGAATTGTACATGGGATAATAGCTACAAACAGATACAGAACACGCATTGATCCACAAGTAGGGGAGGGGTGTTCTTTTTGTAGTGAAGAGGAAACTGTTTTTCATTTGTTTTTAAAATGTGAAAGACTTCAGTCATTGTTTGACATATTAGGAGAGTGGTTTCATACATTAGGAGAAGTTTTCACGCCAGTCCTTTTCATTTATGGGCTAAAGTATTGTAGAAGTAGGAGGGAAACTTATATGTTAGTTAATTTTCATTTTGGGCAAGCAAAGTTGGCTATATGGCTATCAAGGAAAAATCATTTGAATGGCACTGGGTCAACAGATAACGTGTCAATTTTAAAGGGCCTACTAAAATCTTGTATCAAAATTGAGTTCACTTACTATAAACTGGTTAATAACATGGAAATGTTTAAATATAAATGGGCTGTAAACCGGTGTCTGTGTGATGTGAATTATGATGGCGTTCTGGAAATTTATGTCTAGGGTTTAACTGTTATTATTACTATTTATTCCTTTTTTTAATTCTTTATTTTTTATTAATATGATTTTGGACTAATGTATTTTTAATATTTTTGTAAAAAATGGACTCTTAAAAAAAAAAAACTCTCTCTGTTAACTCGCTCTCTATCTCTTCACTCTCTCTGTTAACTCTCTCTCTCTCTCTTAACTCTCTCTGTTAACTCTCTCTCTCTCTCTCTCTCTCTCTTAACTCTCTCTGTTAACTCTCTCTCTCTCTCTTAACTCTCTCTGTTAACTCTCTCTCTCTCTCTCTCTTAACTCTCTCTGTTAACTCTCTCTCTCTCTCTCTCTCTCTCTCTCTTAACTCTCTCTGTTAACTCTCTCTCTCTCTCTTAACTCTCTCTGTTAACTCTCTCTCTCTCTATTAACTCTCTCTGTTAACTCTCTCTCTCTCTCTCTCTCTCTCTCTCTCTCTCTTAACTCTCTCTCTCTTTCTCTTAACTCTCTCTCTCTCTTAACTCTCTCTCTCTCTTAACTCTCTCTCTCTCTTAACTCTCTCTCAAGATTCAAGATTCAAAGGAGCTTTATTGGCATGAAAAAAGAAAATTTACATTGCGAAAGCACAAGATTAAATATAAACATGCAGAAATACAGATTAAGATAAAAAATAAGATAGAATAAAAGTAAAAGTCTATAAGTAAAAATATATATATATACATCTCAATATAAACAGAAAAAGAGTTTTAATTAAAGTTCTCAATGAGGGTGACAGTGTCAGTTTGTGTGTGTTGTCCTGTCAGTGTTGTTTTGTGTTGTGCTGCTTGTTCTTTGGTCGTGGCAGGACTTGACATATCTTGCAGCAGGTTTGAGCTTCTTGACTTTTCTCCCAGTATGTATGAGATCCTGTCCTTTTGTTGAAACTGGTCAAAGTCTTTGTGTAAGTTTGTAAACTGGGGGAAGAATGTTTCTCTGATGTGTGTGTAGTTGGGACAGGAGAGGAGAAAGTGCAGCTCTGTTTCCACTTGATTGTGTGTGCAGTGTGGACACAGTCGCTCTTCTCTCGGTGTCCATGTGTGTCTGTGTCTGCCCGTCTCTACAGTGAGCTGGTGATCACCGAGTCTGTACATGCTCAACACTTTTCTTAGTTTAGGGTCTGATACGCTTGTGAGGTATTCTGACACTTTATGTTCTTATAAGTTAGTTGTGAGATCAGTTGGATGAAGGGGTTTCTCTCTGGGCTCAGCTCTTGATGTCTTAAGGCTTTGTGATGGAGTGTGTCTGTGTCGCTGTTCTTAAGGTGTGTGTAGAATTTTAAAGCTCTTTTTTGTATTTTAATGATTAGAGGATACAGTCCTAATTCTGCTCTGCAGGCGTTGTTTGGAGTTTTTCTCTGTACACGTAGAATGTTTTTACACATTTCTGTTTGCAGAATCTCTATTGGGTGTTTGTCCCATCTGGTGAACTCTTGGTTGGCGAGAGGACCCCAAACCTCACTTTCATACAGTTCTATAATTGATTGTATTATTTTCAGCCAGATTACGGTTGGGATGTCAATTTTGATATTCTTTTTGATTGCGTAAAAGGCTCTTCGTGCCTTGTCTCTCAGGTCATTCACAGCCTTGTTTAAGTTTCCGGTGTTACTAATGTTTATACCAAGATATGTGTAGTTCTTGGTGTGTTCTAGGGGCACGTTGTTAAGTTTGAAACGGTGATGTTGGTTTTGGCTACTGGGCTATTTTTGGAATATCATGACTTCTTAAGGTTAACTGATAGGGCCCATGTTTGGCAGAAAGTGTGCAGGGTGTCCAGATGTTGCTGTAGACCCTCTTTTGTGGGTGACAGCAGCACCAGATCGTCTGCAAACAGGAGGCATTTCACTTCGGTGTCTTGTAAGGTCGGACCGGATGCTGGTGACTGTTCTAGATCTCCAGCTAATTCATTCATGTAAATGTTAAATAGTTTAGGACTTAGACTACAGCCCTGTCTCACTCCACGACTCTGGGAGAGAAAGTCTGTGTGCTTGTCGCCAATTTTAACTGCAAATGTGTTATTGGTGTACATTGATTTACATTTACATTTACATTTAGTCATTTAGCAGACGCTTTTATCCAAAGCGACTTACATGTGGGGTAGGCAATGGAAGCAATTGGGACAGCATAAGTACAACAAAAGCATAAGTGCAATCAAAAAAAGAGGATTGGGTCTCATATAACCTAACACAGTATACAGAACTATTCATTCATTCATTCATTTTTTTTCCCCCAAGAGTAGAGAATAAAATAGAGTCAGAACAGATCAGTCAGATGTTGACGGAAGAGATGCGTTTTCAGACATTTCTTAAAGATGGCTACAGAATCTGCAGATCTTGTAGCAGCAGGTAGATCATTCCACATAGGTGGAACAGATCCGGAGAAGGTGCGCGAGAGAGATTTTTTTACCTTTTTGGGATGGCACCACAAGACGCCGTTCGTTTGCAGAGCGTAGGCATCTGGTGGGTACGTATGTCTGGAGTAGCGAGTGAAGGTAAGGTGGTGCCGAACCAGTGGTGGTCTTGTAGGCCAGGAGCAGAGTCTTGAATTTGATGCGAGCAACTATAGGGAGCCAATGTAGCTTAATGAATAGAGGAGTAACATGTGCTGTCTCCGGTTCATTAAAGATAACTCTTGCCGCAGCATTCTGGATCATCTGTAGAGGTTTGGTTGATGAGCCCAGTTGAATGGAGAGGCTGTGATGAGTCTTTGTATTGGCCGGGATTGCAAGCAGTTCTGTTTTTAAAAGGTTCAGCTGCAGGTGATGGTCATTCATCCAGAGCGAGATGTCGGCTAGGCAAGCTGAGATGCGTGCAGAAACCGTCGGATCGTCTGGGCGAAAAGAAAGGTAGAGTTGTGTATCATTCGCATAGCAGTGATAGGAAAAGCCATGTTTCCGGATGACAGAGCCTAGGGATGACATGTATACAGAGAATAGCAATGGACCAAGCACTGAACCCTGAGGCACACCTGTGTCGAGATGTTGGGACTCAGACACCTCACCTCTCCAAGATACTCTAAGGGACCTACCCGAGAGGTACGACCTGAACCATTGTAGCACCATTCCGGAGATTTGATGATGTTGTAGGTTTTTCCTCCGATGCCGCATTGAATCAACTGAAGAAAAAGTCCCTCATGCCAGATTGATTCAAAGGCTTTTTTGAAGTCAACAAAGCATGAGTAGAGCTTTCTTTTATTTTGATTTGTTTCTTTGTCAATTAAGGTACGAAGAGTATATACAGTATATGACCGGATGTGCGGTATTTGGGTTGGAAACCAATTTGGCATTTTCTCAGGATGTTTTGGTTGTTTAGAAATTGGAGAAGTCTGCTGTTAAGAATGTTACAGAGGAGTTTACCTAGGTTGCTGTTTACACATATTCCGCGGTAATTATTAGGGTCGAATTTGTCTCCACTTTTATGGATTGGAGTTATGAGACCTTGGTTCCAGATCGTGGGAAATATACCTGTACTTAAGATAATAATAAAAAGTTTGAGAATGGCGAGTGTAAGTTTTTGGTCTGCGTATTTAATCATCTCGTTTAGGATACCGTCGATACCACTTGCTTTTTGGGATTTAATTTTTGGTATATTTTGGCCTAGCTCAGCGAGTGTAATTGGATAGTCTAAAGGGTTTTGGTAATCTTTAATTGTTGACTCCAGAGTGCATAGTTTGTTGTGTAGGTTAGTTTGTTCATGGTTCTTGGTTATTTTACTAAAGAGGTTTGAGAAGTGCTTTATCCATACGTCTCCGTTCTGAATGGGAAGATCTTCATGGTGGGGTTTGTTAAGTGTGTTCCAATGTTCCCAGAAGTGATTTGTTTCTAGAGATTGTTCAATTGCTTTTAACTGGTTTTGTGTATCTTGTTTCTTTTTCGTCCTTATATTGTTTAACTTTTTCATGGTAGAGTTGGTGTGTGTTTAAATTGTCAGTATCTCTGTGTTTCTGATTTGATAGAATTCTTACTTCTTTTCTAAGGTTTTTACACTCCTTATCAAACCATTTCTCATTTACAGGCTTTTTGTTTGTTTTTTTGTTAGTGGGTTTTAGGTTAGATAGCGTTGCAGATATTGTAAAAATTTAGTTAATCCTGTCTACTGCTAAATTTACACCTTCATTATTGTGTGGAAATGGGGTATTGAGGAAATTATTCAGTAGGTTTTGAATTTTTGGTTCACGAGTTATGCTTTTGTATGTATCTTCGCAATTTTTTTTCCACCTGAATGATTGTTTTAGGTAATGGAGGTGATTTTGTTTTGATGCCTATGTGTTAGGTTTGGATCTATTGAGGTAGAGAGTGATTTTACTGTGATCTGTGTGGTTCATCCATGGTCTGGGTAGGTGCTGCCTTGCTCTGTTGCTTCTAGGAGGGTTGTTGGTGTTGCGGTTTAGGGCAACATCTTTTAATTTCTTTGCAAAGGTGGGGACAGATGGTCTGTATAGGTGTACATGGTCATAGAGGCATGTGAGGTCCAAGGTGGGATGATGTGCCAGGTGCACTTGAGGTATGAGTGCACAAGTTCTAGAGAGATTTGCGTTTACTAGTTGAATTGTATCTGGGTGGAAGTCTTTCCGTGGTAGCAGTGTCGAGATGGTGATTTTAGCATTTGGGAAGGTGGTTGTAGCATTTTCGATTACCCTTTCTAGTGCTGTGGCCACTCTTTCTTGTTGTGCTCTCAGGTCGTTTGTGCCAGTGTGTATTATTATGTGGCTTGGTGATCCTAGGTTGTCCTCGTTCAGTAGTCTGAGGGCACTGTGTGTGTGTTAGGGCACCAGAGTTTGGACACCCTTTGTTTGGGGAAGAGCTTTTTTCGTCTATAAATTCCCATTTGAGTCTATCAGAAGTCTATCTATGTTGTCTCCTTCTTTTTGCTTGCTGTGGGGTTGTTGCCGGATTGGTCTCTCTCTCTCTTAACTCTCTCTCTCTCTTAACTCTCTCTCTCTTAACTCACTCTCTCTTAACTCTCTCTCTCTCTCTCTCTCTCTCTTAACTCTCTCTCCCTCTCTCTGAACTCTCTCTCTCTCTCTTAACTCTCTCTCTCTCTCTCTCTCTTAACTCTCTCTCTCTCTTAACTCTCTCTCTCTCTTAACTCTCTCTCTCTTAACTCACTCTCTCTCTCTCTTAACTCTCTCTCTCTCTCTTAACTCTCTCTCTCTCTCTCTCTCTCTTAACTCTCTCTCTCTCTCTCTCTCTCTCTCTCTCTCTTAACTCTCTCTCTCTCTCTTTTAACTCTGTCTCTTAACTCTCTCTGTGTCTTAACTCTCTCTCTCTCAATTCCGGTGCACGCTGGAAGCGTTTGGGATGGTGGTGAGGGGTTTTACGGAGAGTTGCTAAACTTTTCTTATTTCTTTTTTTTGAGTAAATTGAATATTTAAATCTAATATTAAATCTAGTAGTAAAAGTTTAGTTTGAGGTTAGTGGACACGTTGTGAACGCCGCTGCTGTCTCTTCGTCACGGAATTAGATGCATCACTCAAGTTGGTATAACAGTTGAGGATGTGTTGCTGGATGTAGCTGAGCGAGTGGGACATGAAAACTGGCTGTGGTGGTCTTTTTGAAAGAGGAGTTACTGGTAAATCGGTTGGTAGAGAGCGGTATAGTGGTAAGTGGAGCTTTTGTCATTGTTCAACCGTTAATATCTCCAACTGTGAAGGTAGTAATTTCAAATGTGCCAGCATTTATTCCTGATGAGGATATACAGCTTGAGCTTTTGAGGTATGGAAAATTAGCAAGTGTAATCAAGATGGTACCGCTTGGTTGTAAACATGAGTCTTTGAAGCATGTGTTGTCTTTTAGACGGCAGGTGTTTATGTTTTTGAATGCCCCGACAATAAACGTGTCTTTAAGTTGCGTTTACGAAGGAAAGTCGTACATGTTGTATGCAACACTGGGGAAATGCGCTGTTTTGAATGCGGTGCTGTAGGACATGTAAAATAGTCATATCCGCAAAGAGAAGAAGCGATGAAAGAGACAGGTCAAAATAAAGATACGAATGGTAGTGTAGAGCAAACTGTGGAAGAAAAATAAGAAACAAAATGTTCGTAATAACAAGGATTTAGTTAGTGTTGGTGCTGAGAGGGAGACTAATACTACTGAAGTGTCTACTGAAGTGGTAGAGAATGTTAATGGTGTTGAGATACAGGTGACTGAAGAGATGGTGATGACGGAAACTGAGAAGAATACAGAGCAATTGGAGAAGGTAGAGGGTGTCGAGGAAGCAATGTCAGTCGATAGAGATCAATTAAGGATAGTGAACTCAGAGGGTAATAATTCAGAAGAGATGGTTGAAAATGAAGGAGAGGAAGATAGTAATGACGAGTTGTCAGATGTGTCAAATTCATCTCAGATGGGATGTGATAATTGTTATGCTTTGGAGGAAATATATGCTTTTCTAGATGCCTTTTCAAAGAAATTTGAAAGTTCTGTATTATTCTGGATGAAACGACTTGGAGAGGATAAATTAAGTAGGAGGAAGAGGTTTCGATTGAAAAAGTTTGTCACGAAAATAAGAGGGGGGAGTACCCTGAAAAAAAGGAGAAATACAGTTGAAAGAAAAAGTATGTGAACCCTTTGGGCTTACTTGGATTTCTTCATAAATTGGTCATAAAATGTGTTCTGATCTTCATCTAAGTCACAACAATAGAGAAACACAGTCTGCTTAAACTAATACCGCACAAACATTATATGTTTTCATGTTTTTAATGAACACAACATGTAAACATTCATAGGTCAGGGTGGAAAAAGTATGTGAAACCCTAGGCTAATGACTTCTCCAAGAGCTAATTGGAGCCAGGAGTCAGCCAACCTGGGGTCCAATCAATGTGATGAGATTGGATGTTTTGATTAAAGCTGGCCTGTCCAATAAAAAACACACACCAGTTTTGAGTTTGCTGTTCTGAAGAAACGTTGTCTGATGTGAACCATGCCTTGCACAAAAGAGCTCTCAGAAGACCTACGATCAAGAATTGTTGACTTACATAAAGCTGGAAAGGGCTACAAAAGTATATCTAAAAGCCTTGATGTCCATGTGTCCACGGTAAGACAGATTGTCTACAAATGGAGAAAGTTCAGCACTGTTGCTACACTCCCTAGGCGTGGTCGTCCTGTAAAGATGACTGCAAGAGCACAGCGCAGAATGCTCAATGAGGTGAAGAAGAATCCTAGAGTGTCAGCTAAACACTTACAGTAATCTCTGGCACATGCTAACATTTTTGTTGACAAATCTACAATAAGGAAAACATTAAACAAGAATGGACTTCATGGGAGGACACTACGGAGGAAGCCACTGCTGTCCAAAAAAAACATTGCAGCACGTTTGAAGTTTGCAAAAGAGCACCTGGATGTTCCACAGCACTACCGGCAAAACATTCTGTGGACAGATGAAACCAAAATTGAGTTGTTTGGAAAGAACACACAACGCTATGTGTGGAGAACAAAAGGCACAGCACACCAATATCAAAACCTCATCCCAACTGTGAAATATGGTGGAGGGGTCATCATGGTGTAAGGCAGCTGGAAAAGTGCAAAGAATTAAGGTTGTTTGTAAAGCTGGGACACAAAACAATCAAACACCATTTGTTGTTATATCATGAGGAATGATATCCTTTCCTCCCATCAGGGGTTGATGTCCATGAACTGAACTCTTCTTATCACACCTCTCCCATCCCCTTCATCTTTTCAGGCCTTGATCATTGTAGAAGTGGTTACACATTCCATATTTTGTTTATAATGTTTTGTCATGTTATGAAGATTTGAACATCATGTTTGGTATTGTTTTAAGGTCTTGGTGCGATGGGTAAAAAGGTCTAGTTGTTTCAAATCTAACAGAGAGTATAACATAACTGTTTAACTCTAATCCATCACCTGCACTCCTCAAAGAGGTGTGACTTTCTCAGGGAATCCTGTTTACATGTAGATTGAGATCTCATTTGATGTTCTCTTCAGTGACGAGGAAACAAACAAATCAAGTTTCTCGCTGACCATTGGCTTTGTTACATCTGGGTATATAAGGTGAATTGGAAAAAGACTCGAGGAAGGCTTCTGTAACCAGAACTTCCCACATTGCAGCTGTGCATCTCGATTTGGAAGCATCTGTAACCAGAACTTCCCCCACACTGCAACTGTGTGTCTCGATTTTACCAGGTATGATAAACTTTATGGTTTTATTTTTATTCTCATACTATGTTGATAATCTTTGCATAGTAAATTAGAAATTTCCTTGTATATGCATTCTATGATTTTAATTAATGTTGTGCCTGCCTGGTATGATAAATTGTTATTGTTGATATTATCTGAATTCTTCAAAGTCTTGTTATTACAAGTAGATTGAAAGGAACCTGTTCTGTTACCGCAAAATCGATGTGTCAGGATAGGTAGGGCTAGTTTATACTAGATTTTTATTATAAATGGAGCATTGCTAAAGCTCACAAGATTTCCACCTATCATCTGGCCTAA
The DNA here is from genome assembly GCA_029783895.1 of Triplophysa bombifrons. NCBI lineage: Eukaryota > Metazoa > Chordata > Actinopteri > Cypriniformes > Nemacheilidae > Triplophysa > Triplophysa bombifrons. The sequence continues at coordinate 1,073,655 of CM056458.1, forward strand.
CAAGTTGCATGATCGTGACTAAAATAACTATTGTTATGTTTCTGAGCAAGCATATCGCGGCCAAACTTAATGATATTAGTTTACCCGGCAACCTCTGACTAGAGATCGGAACTGACCGTTTTGTGTCCGTGAGATCCATGCGCCCGGCCGGCGTGAGACTCTGAGCGACTGCAGGTCCCAATCGAAAGAATAACTATTCATAATAAATATTAAAGTACGGAGAATTATAGACAAGTTAACTTAGATCAATAGATACACTTGAAATGTCATACAAGTTATTTTATAATATATTGAAATTGGAGTCAGATCGGTCTTTACCACAGAGTCATTTAAATTGTAACAGTTCTTGAATAACTTCATGAAGAAATCGCTGAGGAGAAGCAAAACACGAGATCCCTTTAACCACGACATTGGATTCCGTCGTTGGGCCAATGGGTGGTCTTTTACAATGGTTTGGGGCTGCTTTGCTGCCTCAGCCCCTGGACGGATTACTGTCATCGATGGAAAAATGAATTCCAAAGTTTATCAAGACATTTTGCAGGAAAACTTAAGACCATCTGTCCGCCAACTGAAGCTTAACAGAGGATGGACGATGCAACAGGACAACGACCCAAAGCATAGAAGTAAATCAACAACAGAATGGCTTCAACAGAAGAAAATATGCCTTCTGGAGTGGCCCAGTCAGGGTCCTGACCTCAACCCGATTGAGATGTTGTGGCATGACCTCAAGAGAGCGATTCACACCAGACATCCCAAGAATATTGCTAAACTGAAACACTGGAATGGTCCAAAATTTCTCCTGACCGTTGTGCAGGTCTGATCTGCAACTATAGGAAACGTTTGGTTGAGGTTATTGCTGCCAAAGGAGGGTCAACCAGTTATTAAACCCAAAGGTTCACATACTTTTTCCACCCTGCACTATGAATGTTTACATGTTGTGTTCAATAAAAACATGAAAACATATAATGTTTGTGCGGTATTAGATTAAGCAGACTGTGTTTCTCTATTGTTGTGACTTAGATGAAGATCAGAACACATTTTATGACCAATTTATGAAGAAATCCAAGTAAGCCCAAAGGGTTCACATACTTTTTCTTTCAACTGTATGTTCTGAAAAAATCATCCGAACAAGTAATAAATTCTGACACTTTATTCTGAGCAAATGAAAATGTAAATCTTAGTGATGTCATTTTATAAAACATTATTTTATATAGTCATTATTTTTATTTAATAAATACATTCTGCTGAAGTGAGAGACTGAAGTGTGTGTTATTGTTCTCTACAGGTTGAACTGGTGTGAGATCACAATCACAGATGAAGGTTGTGTTGCTCTGACTTCACATCAGACTCTAGGAGATTCAGGAGTGAAGCTGATCTGTGATGTACTGGAGAATCCTCACTGTAAACTGGAGACACTGGAGTAAGATCATCTCTCTGATAGTCACACACACTGATCACACAACATTCATTCATGTTTATCAGTGTGTACTTTTAAAACATAAATCAATAATACTGTAAACACTCCATTAAATTCAGTTGTTTGGCTCGACATCAAGTGATCAGTCAGTGCTTGAAGTACATGTGTTGAAGCAGAAAAATCAGGCGTGAAAATATGTGAGTGACTTTGACAAGGGCCAGATAGAGATGATAGAGACTGGGTCAGCTCATGTTTAAAACACTTTGACCTGTCAGTGTTCCTCATTCCTCATGAATGTGTCGTGGACTGTCTTGGTAGACAGGGCAGGAGAACCCAGTTGCAGGCAGAGACAGAGGCGATGGTACGGGGTTCAACAGACATTTATTAAACCCACGATGCGGAAAACAAGAATAGATTAACTGATAATAAAAACAAGGACAAGAACTAACTAAACTAGAAAACAAACACTTTTACAACACTAGACTATACTTACAAAAACACGTAGCACAAAGCAAACCAGGAAACGGCTTGAGACAGCATAGACAAGGGATAGCGATAGCAATATCAAACAATTACAATGAACGAGCACAGGACAATAAACACTAGGATGTTTTAAAGGGAACCAAATCAAGAGGGAACAGGTGCAGGGGATAAATTTATTAACACTAACTAGGAAACAGGAGGGCAGAAACGATGACGCAGACCGGAGAGAGAGAGTATGGTGACAAATAGGTGCCAAAAAGTCTCTCTCCCACCACATAACTAAAGGCTATGCAATGGCTCCACTGCAAGACAAGTATAAAACATGACATGATAGTGGAACCATGACATAATGGGCATCAGGGTCACAGGTGCCCAAGACTTACTGATGAACATGTGGAGTGAAGCCGAGCTTGTGTGATCAGATCAGATGTGAAGAGCGTCTGGAGTTTAAAGTGATGAAAATCTGTAGCACATTTCTTTAATATCAGGTGGATGATGGGTTGGTCGGAGGCAGTGTTTATGTTCTGGATAATGTTATGGTTTGAGATCATATCATAATTCTTGTTTTAATGATGTGTGAGTTCATATGTCACTTACTTTCAAGCAGCAATAAAAAACAGCGTTCATGAATACTGAAGTCAAGTACTGCGTGTGCACATTCAGAGCGTGATGTGTTGAGCACTAGAGAAAGAGTGAGATTAAAGGAGTAGTTCAGCTTCAACATCAACATTCTGTCATCATTTACTCACACTCTTGTCATTTCAGACCTGAAAGAAAGTCATATGAAAGTCATCAGAATGTTGATGTTGAAGCTGAACTACTCCTTTAATATTGTAGCCGATCTCTGTGTCTCTGTCAGCTCGTGTCTCTCGGGGTGCAGCGGTTCTCGTGCGTGTGAACACACAGCAGACAGCGAGTGATGTTACTGGAGGAGTTATTTAGTGTTTTCCTGATGAACACTGTCAGTTCAAAAGATCATCTCTATGATAGTCACACATGTACTGATTCTTACAGTCGCAGAAAACATCAAGTGTTTTTAAAACAAAGCAGAATTTATGGGACATAAAAGTTATGAAGTGATCTGATCAGACGACAAGCTCCTCTTTGCTGGATTTGTGTATGAACAGGTTTTCTCCTCTATTCATTATTAAAAACATTGTGTCAGGTACTCTTGTGTGTTTCAATGTTTATTTAATGATGACATAACTGAGGAACATCTGTCAAACCTGACAATCACACTCGGTCACGCAGCAAAAAAACACCAAAATAAAGTGTCTCGTCATTCTTGATCATGAACTCTGGAGCAGTTGACTTGTGATAAAAACACAATCTGACCCAACAGACCAACAAAACAGACTGTATGAGAGTGTTTGTGTTGATCTTTAAAGATTCTGACTTTAACATTCAAGACGATCTGTTATTGTACATTAATGTGACAGTAAGAAGTGCATCATACAACACATATGTTCTGAAAAAACCATCTGAACAAGTAATAAATTCTGACACTTTATTCTGATCAAATGAAAATGTAAATCTTAGTGAAGTCATCTTATAAAACATTATTTTATATAGTCATTATTTTTATTTAATAATGAAATTCTGTGAAGTGAGAGACTGAAGTGTGTGTTATTGTTCTCTACAGGTTGAGCTGGTGTGAGATCACAGATGAAGGTTGTGTTGCTCTGACTTCAGCTCTGAGATCAAACCCCTCACACCTGAGACATCTGGATCTGTCTCATAATAATGTAGGAGATTCAGAAGTGAAGCTGATCTCTACTGTACTGGAGAATCCTCACTGTAAACTGGAGACACTGAAGTAAGATCATCTCTCTGGTAGTCACACATAGGGTTGGGCAGATAGATGATGACATCCTCCATAGCTGATGGTGACATTCATCATGATGTTGGGCCGGCATCGTGATTCCCCTGCATGACGCAATTTTCATCATCAGGGGGTCTGCGGAGGTCTGCATATCCCGTCCACGTACTTAACAATCCCAAGACAAATGACATTCTGCGCATGTGTTGAGCTCATCCATTCCCCTTGTCAGCAGTTGAGTATGATTTGGAAGCTGCACTATCGTGCGTATAAAACAGTGTTTTAAAATGAAAACGATCCTCGTTTATACTGCCATTCCTACATGCGTTTCAGAAAAATTATTGCAGGTCACATGACCGTTCAGGAACACTGGACATGCGTACACAAATGTAAACAGTAATATGCGCATTCAAACTGGTTGTAGATGACAGTTGTTCTGCTTCTATACTATATATCAGGTGAAATTGAGTCAAGAGTAGTATGTCCCAAACCTCAGTATGAATAAACAGTAGAGAGAAATACCCAGATGGTCTTCTGCTTGGGCCGAGGTGTGTGAGTGTGGATCAGATAGACACTCTATCCCATGATGCCACAGGAGCTGAGCAACGGTCAAATTAAAAATTAAATCAAATAAAAATAGTGTAAAACTTTAAGACTGATATCTGTTTATAAATGTAAGTACCAATAAAGGAAATTCATGAGACTAAATGAAGTTTTTATTAACGTCAGCGTACAGGTTGTTGTTAAGACATCACAGGTCAGGGAGCATACGGGTCACATGACAATAAAACATGACGGATGCAGTATGCGGGAAATTTATTGGTACACCCCCACACATTCTACATAGAACATGAGTTACTGTTTTAACGCTCGATACGTAGATACTTATTCAACTTCAGTACGTACTGTCATAGAATGAGATTTAACACGCAACTTTGGTTACTAGTACAAAATGATCATGATAGTGTGGAAAAGCAAGGACGTCTTCCTGTGGATAGATGAGGAAATCCATGTTATAAAGCTTGTTTGATTTCATCCGGCGCCAAGCAGACCGATGGACGGATGACATCACAGTACTGAGAGAGAGATTTAAAAGCATACGGCTCATGATTCTCTCTCGTGTTGCTGTAGCCGTCCATCGGCTAGAACATGTTGTATGTAACCAGCTCTCATCCTTTCTCGTCCAGAACAACCTCCTAGACAGCAACCAGTCGGGTTTCAAGAGCGGTCATTCCACTGAAACTGCGCTGCTCTCTGTCATTGAAGCCCTGAGACTGGAAAGAGCTTCCTCTAACTCATCTGTTCTCATCCTACTGGACCTATCTGCCGCCTTTGACACCATTAACCATCACATCCTCCTGTCCACCCTCAAGACTATGGGGGTCTCCGGAATGGTGCTACAATGGTTCAGGTCTTACCTCTCGGGTAGGTCCTTTAGAGTATCTTGGAGAGGTGAGGTGTCTGAGTCCCAACATCTCGACACAGGTGTGCCTCAGGGTTCAGTGCTTGGTCCGTTGCTATTCTCTGTATACATGTCATCCCTAGGCTCTGTCATCCGGAAACATGGCTTTTCCTATCACTGCTATGCGGATGATACACAACTCTACCTTTCTTTTCGCCCAGACGATCCGACGGTTTCTGCACGCATCTCAGCTTGCCTAGCCGACATCTCGCTCTGGATGAATGACCATCACCTGCAGCTGAACCTCTTAAAAACAGAACTGCTTGCAATCCCGGCCCATACGAAGACTCATCACAGCCTCTCCATTCAACTGGGCTCATCAACCATCACATCTTCCAGAAAGGCAAGAAACCTGGGAGTGGTGATCGATGATCAGCTCAACTTCACAGATCAAGTTGCCAGCACCGCCAGGTCCTGTAGATTCCTTCTCTACAATATTAGGAAAATTAGACCCTTCCTATCAGAGCATGCTACGCAAGTCCTAGTACAGGCTCTGGTCCTGTCCAGACTGGACTACTGCAATGCGTTATTTGGTGGACTTCCAGCTTGCACAACCAAACCTTTACAGATGATCCAGAATGCTGCGGCAAGAGTTATCTTTAATGAACCGAAGAGAGCACATGTCACTCCTCTATTCATTAAGCTACATTGGCTCCCTATAGTTGCTCGAATCAAATTTAAGACTCTGCTCCTGGCCTACAAGACCACCACTGGTTCGGCACCACCTTATCTTCACTCGCTACTCCAGACATACGTACCCGCCAGATGCCTACGCTCTGCAAACGAACGGCGTCTTGTGGAACCATCCCAAAAAGATAAAAAATCTCTCTCGCGCACCTTCTCCGGATCTGTTCCACCTATGTGGAACGATCTACCTGCTGCCACAAGATCTGCAGATTCTGTAGCCATCTTTAAGAAACGTCTGAAAACGCATCTCTTCCGTCAACATCTGACTGATCTGTTCTGACTCTATTTTCTTCTCTACTCTTTATTAAAAAAAAAAAGAAAAAAGAAAAAAAAATTAATGAATGAATGAATGGTTCTGTATACTGTGTTAGGTTATATGAGACCCAATCCTCTTTTTTTTCGATTGCACTTATGCTTTTGTTGTACTTATGCTGTCCCAATTGCTTCCATTGCCTACCCCAAATGTAAGTCGCTTTGGATAAAAGCGTCTGCTAAATGACTAAATGTAAATGTAAATGTAAATGTAATGTCACCGGCTCCATCAGTGTACGCAGCGCTGCATGAAATCAAACAAGACTTATAACATGGATTTCCTCATCTATCCACAATGACTGCATCCTGTAACAATCACCTGAGATTAAACTAGTGAAATTTAAACCAAATCATTTTAACCACTGAGGGAATAACACTGACCAAAATAGCAAATATATAAAGTAACTCATGTATCCAGAAACATAACTTGCAAAATACTTTCTTTATATAGAAAAACCCATAACAAAGTGTCTCTATTGAAACAGTAACCTTTAGCAGTCCACTGTCCAGGGTGTTGAAGTGCGGAGCTCAAGTAAGTCCTTGATATCCTCTAGAAAAAAGTCTCAGTTATGGAAAGAGAAACCTTTTCTGCTCCTTTGTTCTGGGTGTTGAAGTGCTTGATGAAGTCAGTCCTTGAAATCACTGTCATCACAACATATTTTCAATGTCCTGTCGACACAGACGCATAGTACCTCCTTCATGAAAACATTGAAGAATATGAAGATATAAAGAATCCTTTTGAGTGAACACAATAATAATGTTTTTATAGTCATTTAATGATGAGAATAAAAGTTCTGTCACTTCAGACAAAAAGATGATTGTCATTGACGTAACATGTTTATTTAATAATGACATTCTGCTGAAGTGAGAGACTGAAGTGTGTGTTATTGTTCTCTACAGGTTGATGAAGTGTGTGATCACAATCACAGATGAAGGTTGTGTTGCTCTGACTTCAGCTCTGAGATCAAACCCCTCACACCTGAGACATCTGGATCTGTATGATAATAATGTAGGAGATTCAGGAGTGAAGTTGATCTCTACTGTACTGGAGAATACTCACTGTAAACTGGAGACACTGGAGTAAGATCATCTCTCTGATAGTCACACACACTGATCACACAACATTCATTCATGTTTATCAGTGTGTACTTTTAAAACATAAATAAATCATACTGTAAACACTCCATTAAATTCAGTTGTTTGGCTCGACATCAAGTGATCAGTCAGTGCTTGAAGTTCATGTGTTGAAGCAGAAAAATCAGGCGTGAAAATATCTGAGAGACTTTGACAAGGGCCAGATAGAGATGATAGAGACTGGGTCAGCTCATGTTTAAAACACTTTGACCTGTCAGTGTTCCTCATTCCTGGTGAATGGACATCAGGGTCAGAGGTGCCCAAGACTTACTGATGAACATGTGGAGTGAAGCCGAGCTTGTGTGATCAGATCAGATGTGAAGAGCGTCTGGAGTTTAAAGTGATGAAAATCTCTATCACATTTCTTTAATATCAGGTGGATGATGGGTTGTTCGGATTGATAGATCCAACTATGTGATATGGCTTGTAGATCTTATAGATCTAAACTTTGAGTCCAGTTTCACTAGATCTCTCGTCTTCAGGAACAAATTAAACCCGGAAATATCAACTCCGTTGTGAGTCAATCCTTTAACCCAACCACCAGGGAGATATAGAGCTGAAGGGAAGAACATCAGACAGGAGACGAAGTGATGTTAAATAGACAGACAAAATGATTTATTGAATATTCTCAGTTGTGCGTTGATGCCCACTCAAACTCTGTCAAACTTCGTCTGACTAGAAACAGATTCAATATGTGTTTTTAACCGTTCAAGATTACAGTATCAAAACACTGTCTCATGACATTATTATGAACCTTGAGATGGAGACCAACGGATACTCATATCAGCATAAGACACAATACAACTCCCAACGAGGTTAAACAACAGGAAAGTAAGGAATAAATCATATGAATAGAAGTGAATAATAAAATGAATGAATACTGTAATAAATGGGATAGATGAAGTAGAATAATAAAATGAAATAAAACAAGAAACAAGTGTATGTTTCTATCCAGATCTGTCAGGAGGCAGTGTTTATGTTCTGGATAATGTTATCGTTTGAGATCATATCATAATTATATTTTTAATGATGTGTGAGTTCATATGTCACTTACTTTCAAGCACCAATAAAAAACTGCGTTCAAGAATACTGAAGTGTTACTGGAGGAGTTATTTAGTGTTTCCTGATGAATACTGTCAGTTCAAAAGATCATCTCTCTGATAGTCACACATGTACTGATTCTTACTGTAGCAGAAAACATCAAGTGTTTTTATAACAAAGCATAATTTTTGGGACATAAAAGTTATGAAGTGATCTGATCAGACACAAGCTCCTTCGCTGGTTTGTGTATGAACAGGTTTTCTCCTCTATTCATTATTAAAAACATTGTGTCAGGTACTCTTGTGTGTTTCAATGTTTATTTAATGATGACATAACTGAGGAAGATTTGACAAACCTGACAATCACACTCGGTCACGCAACAAAAAAACACCTAAATAAAGTGTCTCGTCATTCTTGATCATGAACTCTGGAGCAGTTGACTTGTGATAAAAACACAATCTGACCCAACAGACCAACAAAACAGACTGTATGAGAGTGTTTGTGTTGATCTTTAAAGATTCTGAGCGCAACTTTAACATTCAAGCCGATCTGTTATTGTACATTAATTTGACAGTAAGAAGTGCATCATACAACACATATGTTCTGAAAAAATCATCTGAACAAGTAATACATTCTGACACTTTATTCTGAGCAAATGAAAATGTAAATCTTAGTGATGTAATTTTATAAAACATTATTTTATGTAGTCATTATATTTATTTAATAATGATATTCTGCTGAAGTGAGAGACTGAAGTGTGTGTTATTGTTCTCTACAGGTTGAACTGGTGTGAGATCACAGATGAAGGTTGTGTTGCTCTGACTTCAGCTCTGAGATCAAACCCCTCACACCTGAGACATCTGGATCTGTCTGGTAATAATGTAGGAGATTCAGGAGTGAAGCTGATCTCTACTGTACTGGAGAATCCTCACTGTAAACTGGAGACACTGAAGTAAGATCATCTCTCTGATAGTCGCACATAGGGTTGGGCCGATAGATGATGTCATCGTCCATAGCTGATGGCTGACATTGATCATGATGTTGGGACCTCATCGTGATTCCCCTGCATGACTAAATGAATATGAATAAACAGTAGCAAGAAATACCCAGATGGTCTTCTGCTTTGGCCGAGGTGTGTGAGTGTGGATCAGATGAACACTCTATCCCATGATGCCACAGGAGCTGAGCAACGGTCAAATTAAACTATAAATCAAATAAAAATAGTGTAAATCTGTAAGACTGATATCTGTTTATAAATGTAAGTACCAATAATGGAAATTCATGAGACTAAATTAAGTTTTTATTAACGTCAGTGTACAGGTTGTTGTTAATACATCACAGGTCAGGGAGCATACGGGTCACATGACAATAAAACATGACAGATGCAGTATGTGAGAAATGTATTGGTACACCCCCACACATACTACATGGAACATGAGATACTGTTTTAATGCTCGATAGGTAGATACCAGAGGTGGGAACAAGTCACATCCAAGCAAGTCTTGTCATGACTTGTAGGGAAAACCAACGGTCGGAAACTCAATTGCTGGAAATCTGTTTATTTGGTACAGTCCACAAAGAAAGAAGAGGAGAATCTAGGACTAAGTCTTTTCGTGAGTGCTGAGAGGAGCCTCTACCCACCGGCACTCACGGTAAGAATCTGAGGATAATCCGAACTGGATCTCTTGAGTCCTCCAGGAGCGAACGCTCAGCGGGGAGGAGTCTCGACCCGCCGGTTGAATCCAGATGCGCCTGTCGTTCCTTAGTGGAGAGGTGCTGGTAGTGGGAAGAGCGGAGATCCGGAGCGCCAGAGAACACTAGGAGGTATAGGTAGAAAATAATAACGAGACAAAAACACTGGAGCTGTGACGAATCCGAGAAGCGGAACTATAGAGTTACTAAGAATATTTAACAAGACTTTAACAGTGCTAGACACGCTAGACTGAGGCAGTCAGAACTGGCATAAAACACGCAACAGTCTGCTGCTGGACGAGAGCACAAGAGGGATTTAAATAGAGGGGAGCTATCAGCGGAAAATAATAATAAGACAGTAAATAATGAGAAACCAGGGGAGAGTACTAATGGGGAGAAGCTACAGGAGTGTGGGTGATGAGGTGATGGAAACCCGGTGAGGGGAAAGCCTGATGAGGAGACATGGGGGGCGGGGCCAGTGACGTAGACACCAAACACGTGGAGGATGACAGAACGATTCTCCACGAAAAGACAAAACAAAACACACACAAGACCATGACAAAGACTGGGATCCTGACAGTACCCCACTGGGCGTCTAGGGAGGGGGCTCACCTTGCCTCCGGTGGAAATCCACGATCAGCGACCGATCCAGGACGTCACGAGACGGGACCCAACTCCTCTCTTCTGCACCATAGCCCTCCCAGTCCACTAAATACTGATATCCCCTACCATTTTCTAGACAGTGTATGTGGGCGATCCGTCGACGAGGCGCGGGGGGGGGGGGGGGAGGAGTGGGGCGTTTGCTAGCGGGGTTGAGAGGGGATGTGACAACAGGTTTAACCCTGGAAACATGAAAAACAGGGTGAATGCGACCAAGACTAGGATGAAGCTTGAGCCGGACGACCACTGGATTAACCACCTTGGTGATGCGGTATGGTCCAATGAACCTGGGAGCCAACTTGCGAGAGGGCACCCGGAGGGGCAGGTCCTTGGTGGATAACCACACCCGTTGACCACACACAACGGCTGGAGGAGACAACCGGTGGCGATCGGCCGCTGACTTTGTCTTCTGGGAAGTTCGGGCCAGAACCTCTCTTGCCCTCGTCCAGGTGCGGCAATAGCGCTGAACGAAGGCCAGAGCAGAAGGAACCGCAGCATCGAATTCCTGAGAAGGAAACAAGGGAGGTTGGTAACCCATAGAACATTCAAACGGGGACATACCTGACGAGGATACCGGAAGGGAGTTGTGGGCATACTCTATCGAGGAGAGCTGTTGACTCCAGGAACCAGGAGATTGTGATGTTAGACAGCAGAGTCTGCATTCGAGATCCTGGTTGGCTCGCTCGCACTGCCCATTGGTCTGAGGGTGGAAACCGGAAGACAGACTTGCTGAGGCCCCGATCTGTCTACAGAATTCTTTCCAAAACCGGGAAGTGAACTGAGGACCCCTATCGGACACAACGTCAGTGGGCAACCCATGCAGGCGAAAGACGTGGTCCACCATCAGTTGAGATGTCTCCCGGGCGGAGGGAAGTAGGCCAGTGACGAAATCTAAGGCAATATGTGACCATAGGCAGGAGGGAATGGGAAGTGGGCGAAGCAGACCAGTGGGAGGGCGGTTAGAGGTTTTACATTGGGTGCAGACCGGGCAAGCCAACACAAACTGACTAACATCTGAGACCATAGATGGCCACCAAAACCACTGGCGGATTGAAGCCAGGGTTCCCCGGTTACCTGGATGGCCGACCAACCTGGAAGAGTGACCCCACCGCAGGACCTCGGGACGCAGTGCAACCGAGACAAACAGCCTGCCCTGGACACTCCTTCGGTACTTGCACCCCTCGACCCCTCGTATTTTAAGTAGAAATGATCGCACCAGCGCGTCCATCAGCCTGTCATGCAGTATAAGCGAGCTGCTATTCAGCTTCCACACGCAGTCCACACAAACACTTGAAAACATAGACATTAGCCTACATGTAATATAGAGAAGCCCCTTCTTTTAAAAATGCCCCTTAACATAAAAATTCGGGCTACGCCTCTGTTATAGCCTAATTCCCGAAGATCCATGAGATGAGACGTAGGCGATCAGTGATGATCGATGATCACATAATACTAATGAAAAAACAACCAAGGCCAAATTATGACAAACATAAACGATCAATTCATGACATAAGAAATTGTTTTATGACACTGACTATAAATAAATTACTTTCTTATCTTTTCTTGTGGTGCTTGAAATATCGGAAGAAATTTGAGGTTGTGGTCGTCGTGTCAGACATTCTTGCGTTGCATACTCTGCATCTGGCAAATCTTTTTTTATTGGCACGGTCCAATAAAGTTCAAAACCCTTATAGCCAGGGCCGCATTAAGAGCTCACTGGGCCCCGGGGCTATGAGTTACTGCAGGGCCCCCCCACCACTTTAGGTCACCAACTACAGAGAAAGAGAAAAAAAACTGTTTTTTCTAAAAAATGTTGATGTTTCATGTTTCTGGTGATCTGGTTAGGATAAGCATGAAATACATTTTTACACATGCTGTTAGATTAACACTAACCTGTCAACATGTCTTCTTGCTAATAGCGAATGTATAGGGGTGGGCGATGAGCTAAATGTTAGCCTATATCATCATACGGAGTCATTTTATCGAACAATATACTTCACAGTCAAGTTATATTAATTTTAATACTTAATTTTAAATGGCACTAAAATTTCATAATTATTGTGATAATTTTCAATATCACAAAAAATAATAGTAGCTTAAGAAATGGATATCAAGCTTACTGATGACAAGAATCACAAATAATAATAGAAAAAAGGCACATAAGAAATCGACCTACTTGAAAAACCTTAAGCACTGAATAATATTGTATAAAGTAATCAAATATTCAATACATAGCTCTCAATATAAATTCAACATCCATTCTTATTTATTTCACTAAAGTGATTCAGTCAAGGACAGTAAATTACTTTCTTTCTGATGTTTGATTAACATTATTGACACAATGGCGACAGCAGCTTTATTAGCAGCTTCTGTCACTTTAAGACCAAGTGCGCTGTGCAGAACCGTCTCAAGTTCACTATGGTATCAAAACGAGCATTTACAAAATGAATCCTCTCCTGCTGCTTATTGTGTCTGAGCAGTTTAAAATAATTTGTATCTATACCACAATACTTAAATACGTGTTTAAATTATAAACTTACATCATGATGATGGCGCAGCACAATTGACATATTTCTACCGGACACATTAGCACTATCGCCACAGCCAGCCCTTTAGGCGAATAGTTTGATCAAACACAAAAAGCAATATCATACATCAATCAAGTTAATAATCAAACTTAACAGTTAATTGGTGGGGTCGATGATGATGCTGTGTCTTTATCATCCACCACTCCGTGATCATCAGCTTTAGTAAAATAACCCGATAGTTTTGGGATTTTACTGAGTAGCTCATGTTTCCTCTGCTGTTTAGCTTTTAAAAATTCATTTTTTGAGCCCCACTCGCACATTTTTTTTAAAGATGACATTTTTAGCAGTCGAAGACGAAGACTGTTTTTTTTGCGTGGAAATTTTAAGAAAAGTCTAGAATGAAGTGAAGAGTGGAGAAGATTGATTGGTTGACGCGTAGGCTATATTCTAATAAGGCGCAGACAGCCATCGCCTGATAGGCCTAAACTGAATTGTTGTATATAAAATAAATGCATTTGATTTGGTATGTCAAATTCAAACGTGACGTTTCAATTCACCGTGCCCTGCTGCCCACGGGGGTTTGATTGACATGCGACCTGACCAATCATAACGCGAATGCGCAATTTTGTTAATAATATTAATGAGAATGATTCCATGATAATGCATGGAATATACGGCAAAGCGCTACTAAATAACAGGGCTAATTTGTGGGAGGCGTGGTAAGGCTTTGGCAATCAGATGGCTAGTAGTAATCAATCTGCTACACAGCCAATCACGGGCCCCCTCCTTGCTCGGGCCCCGGGGCTTTAGCCCCGCCTAGCCCTATTGTTAATGCGGCCGTGCTTATAGCCAAACGTGACTATCAGTGGAGCTCGACTGTTGTCTGCCATGCTTGGCGCGGTTTGAGTTGTGCAGCGTTAAAGACACAGGCGCTAATTAGTGCTGCTGAGTCACAATAATTATTTTTTAAACAAATTGTATTACTTTATTTTACTTTGTCGAGTCTTCCACTTTGAGTCAAGTCAAGTCTCAAGTCACTTGCTCTCAAGTCAAAGTCAAGTCAGTTTCTTACATCAATCAAGCAAATCCCAGTCCTAAAAATTGTGACTCGAGTTCCCCACCTCTGGTAGATACTTATTCAACTTCAGTACGTACAGTCATAGAATGAGATTTCACACGCAACTTTTGTTAGTAGTCACAGACCGGGGCGGCCAGTACAAAATGAACATGATAGTGAGGAAAAGCAAGGACGTCTTCCTGTGGATAGATGAGGAAATCCATGTTATAAAGCTTGTTTGATTTCATCCGGCGCCAAGCAGACCGATGGACGGATGACATCACAGTACTGAGAGAGAGATTTAAAAGCATACGGCTCATGATTCTCTCTCGTGTTGCTGTAATGTCACCGGCTCCATCAGTGTACGCAGAGCTGCATGAAGTCAAACAAGACTTATAACATGGATTTCCTCATCTATCCACAATGACTGCATCCTGTAACAATCACCTGAGATTTAACTAGTGAAATTTAAACAAAATCATTTTAACCACTGAGGGAACCACTGAGCAAAAGAGCAAATATATAAACTAACTCATGTATCCAGAAACATAACTTACAAACATAAAATGCAAAATACTTTCTTTATATAGAAAAACCCATGAAGAAGTATCACACACACACCATACTACACAAACCATTGGAAATCCCAATAGTCCAACATCTACAAAAGTTCCCAAATCACAAAGTGTCTCCATGGAAACAGTAACCTTTAGCAGTCCACTGTCCAGGGTGTTGAAGTGCGGAGCTGAAGTAAGTCCTTGATATCCTCGAGCAAAAAGTCTCAGTTATGGAAAGAGAAACCTTTTCTGCTCCTTTGTTCTGGGTGTTGAAGTGCTTGATGAAGTCAGTCCTTGAAATCACTGTCATCACAACATATTTTCAATGTCCTGTTGACACAGACGCATAGTACCTCCTTAATGAAAACATTGAAGAATATGAAGATATAAAGAATCCTTTTGAGTGAACACAATAATAATGTTTTTATAGTCATTTAATGATGAGAATAAAAGTTCTGTCACTTCAGACAAAAAGATGAAGATAACATGTTTATTTAATAATGACATTCTGCTGAAGTGAGAGACTGAAGTGTGTGTTATTGTTCTCTACAGGTTGAACTGGTGTGAGATCACAATCACAGATGAAGGTTGTGTTGCTCTGACTTCAGATCAGACTCTTGGAGATTCAGAAGTGAAGCAGATCTGTGATGTACTGGAGAATCCTCACTGTAAACTGGAGACACTGAAGTAAGATCATCTCTCTGATAGTCACACACACTGATCACACAACATTCATTCATGTTTATCAGTGTGTTCTTTTAAAACATAAATAAATAATACTGTAAACACTCCATTAAATTCAGTTGTTTGGCTCGACATCAAGTGATCAGTCAGTGCTTGAAGTTCATGTGTTGAAGCAGAAAAATCAGGCGTGAAAATATGTGAGTGACTTTGACAAGGGCCAGATAGAGATGATAGAGACTGGGTCAGCTCATGTTTAAAACACTTTGACCTGTCAGTGTTCCTCATTACTGGTGAATGGGCATCAGGGTCAGAGGTGCCCAAGACTTACTGATGAACATGTGGAGTGAAGCCGAGCTTGTGTGATCAGATCAGATGTGAAGAGCGTCTGGAGTTTAAAGTGATGAAAATCTCTATCACATTTCTTTAATATCAGGTGGATGATGGGTTGGTCGGAGGCAGTGTTTATGTTCTGGATAATGTTATGGTTTGAGATCATATCATAATTCTTGTTTTAATGATGTGTGAGTTCATATGTCACTTACTTTCAAGCAGCAATAAAAAACAGCGTTCATGAATACTGAAGTCAAGTACTGCGTGTGCACATTCAGAGCGTGATGTGTTGAGCACTAGAGAAAGAGTGAGATTGAAGGAGTAGTTCAGCTTCAACATCAACATTCTGTCATCATTTACTCACACTCTTGTCATTTCAGACCTGAAAGAAAGTCATATGAAAGTCATCAGAATGTTGATGTTGAAGCTGAACTACTCCTTTAATATTGTAGCCGATCTCTGTGTCTCTGTCAGCTCGTGTCTCTCGGGGTGCAGCGGTGCTCGTGCGTGTGAACACACAGCAGACAGCGAGTGATGTTACTGGAGGAGTTATTTAGTGTTTTCCTGATGAATACTGTCACTTTAAAATAATAAATCCATATAGACTTGATTTCAAAGCTGCAAGCCACAGCTCTCTTATGGAACGTTTTTTGTGTCATTTCCTGCACAAATAAGACCTATTTTATATGCACTGGGTGCTGTTATTCACCACTAGTTATTATACACCTAAGAAATAACTTAACAGTATTAAAGGGGTGATTCGTGGGAAATACGTGGTTTTTTTTGTCTTTGGTGTGTTATATTTTGCCCATTCATGTATTAGACAAAAAAATACACATTGTATTACATCTAAAACAAACAATAATATTTGTTTTAGCCGCGTCAAATGACACCTTTTAGAAGTATTCATAGGAACATTAGTTGACATGGATGTATCAATAGAAATATCTGAAATCACATTTAACCAAAGATGATTGTATTCAGATGAGTTTATGATGATGGTTTGATGACTACTCGATGATTGTTCACATACATGCACTTTATATAATTTTAAGCATGTGATTCTGAGGCTTGAGGCCTAAAGTTCGAGACATGTTGGGCTCTGAAACTTTGGTACTTTCCACTGTTTATTGGTAAATATGATTACTGACATGCTCCAGCAGTATTTGATGATTTCATATGGGGGGGCCATTGTGTGCAAATTTATAAAAAAAGGAAGTAAAAACGAGCGTACCACCATTAGATATGTACCTAGTTGCCTAAAAAGTAATGCTGGCAGACAAAAGAGGATTGACTAATACAAATAAGAGATAACAGGAATTCACCTGATTATACCACATATGCAGAAACAGACCAGACAACATTTGAATACAAACCTGTTAAAAATTTTAAATGGCCATATCACAGTAGTCAAAAATGTAATTCATCCCGTTTCAAATGTAGTCAATACACAAAGGAAAACAAATAAGTTTTTGGCAACGACGTAAAAACAGACAGAGAAGGGGCCGTTCTAATCTCTACGGGAAGGGCATTCCAAAGTCGAGGCCCTGCCACTGCAAAAGAACGTTCACCTCTATGCTTAAGCCTAACTTGAGAGACTACCAACAATGGCTGGTCACTGGATCATAGTCTTCTGGATGGGGTGTAGAGATGAAGAGGTTCAGAGAGGTAGACATGGGCTATGTTGTGTAGGGATTTATATACAAAGAGGAGAATTTTCAAGTCTATTCTCTGACAAACCGACAACCAGTGTGGGAATTTAAGAACTGGAGTGATGTGTTCATGTTTACGAAACTCTTAAGATCCCATTCTCCGCAAGCGCATTTTGTAACCTTTGTTTAGTGTGCAATGTTGCTGTCAGAGCATGAACCATACCTGCAAAATGATAAAGCTTGAAGTTCAGTGCCAAGCGAGATATTTGTTTGTGTTCACTCAGCTGCTACTCATTAGCATTCATTTACCATAAGTGTTTTCACCTGGTGTTTAATAATTTGTCCCTATTTTAATCCCCATCACTCCTCACTCCCATTGAGTGATCGTCTATTCTGATTGTCCCAATTCTGTTCGCTTAAGTTTTCCCAGTTTAAATCTAGCTTAGCCTTGCCTTGCCTTGCCTTGCCTCGCCTTGCCTTGCCGCGCTGTGCCTAGCCTTGCCTTGCCTTGCTTTGCCTTGCCTTGCCTTGCCTTGCCTAGCCAAATCCAGCTGTATCTCGGTGTGTGGTGGTGATTATACCTGGGTTGTGGATTGCCTTTACTCTACGGATTGTTTTCCGCTCTAGTATCACACCCTCAGTATCCTCGAGGAGTCCACGAGGCCTTTGCCTTCACCACAGTCGACCACGCCATCTCTCACTTACTCCAAACCTGGGAAGCTGCAGTCTAAACTCACCGGAGGACATCTAACCCTGGGCACAGTGGCCGTGAGGAACGCTGTTTGCTACATCAACGCCTACACCGTCTCCAGGATCTCCGGCTGTCTTCCTGCCGTCATTGAACCGGCCTGTGAGTCACTGCTGATCATCTCTCCACATCCTTCGCTGCCGCTGCCGTATATTGGGATCTTCCAGTTGGCCTCGCAGCCAGCATGAGAGACTCTGACCCTTGGCGGGTTCAACATCACGAACATTTCTATTGCATCCGGTCCGTGATTCGCTGCTGATCATCTCTCCACATCCTTCGCTGGCGCTGCCGTACATTGTGATCTCCCAGTGGCCTCGCAGCCTCCGTGAGAGACTCTGACCCTTTTCGGGTTCAACGTCACAAACATTTCTATTGCATTACCTGTGTACGAACTCTAATAAAGTCATCCTTACTCCGCAATTGAATCCAAGTGTTCCCTCACCTTACAGTCATGTTTATTCTTGTTCTTGGAGCGGAGTCATGCATTGCCTTGGGTTTTGCGTGAGAACGGCATGGTTTTGTTTATATTTTGGCTTGGCATGATCTTTCTCGTGTGTTGTCAGTGTTTCCCGCCATCTCGTTTCCTTGTTACCTTCCCATTAGTGCTTAATCCCCAGCATCTGTTCCTTGTTAATCATCCTTTGTCTGTCTCCCCTTTAAAACAACCTTGTGTTCATTGTCCTGTGCTCGTTCATTGTATGCTGTACGCTGTACCTCGTCTATGTCTTATTCCTGGTTCATGTTTGACAGCCCTAGTTTTTGTAAGTTTATTGTTTTATTGTTGAGTGTTGTTTACTTCCTGGTTAATCTTGTCTAGTCATCCTTCCACAGTGCATCTAGATTGTTTTACCCCATCGTGGGCTTTTGTTTTGTTCCTGTTTATTTTTGTTATTAAATAAATCTGTTTAACCCCTTCATCACTGCTGCTGCCTGCAATTGGGTTCTTTCCTTGTGATCCATGACACACTTTCATCACAATCCTACAGCTGCTAATAAGAATTCAGCGACACACATTCTAGGATAACCAACGGTCAAAAAACAGCTTCATGACTTTATCATCGGCTGTGAAAGCTGTTCTATGTAATACATTGATATTGTGTGTGTGCCTATACCTCTGTCTCAAACACTTCTATGAAACATCCTCTGAAGTCCTGCTTGCAGTCTTCTAGTCAATTTGCTTGTTTTATCATCCAACTCAGGTCCAATATAAAAAGGCAACACCAAAGCTTTTGTTATTAGTGCTAATTGATATAACCGGTCTGACGCCATTCGGTCCAGTGTCATTTCCCTCACCATCGAAGGGAAAAAATATGATCTCTAACAAGATTGACGTTTGGGCATGCACTAGCAGACCCCGTTAGTCTTCGATCGATTGATCCGCATGTTTGTAACTGATTAAGTGAAGTTGACACCGTTGTTACAGGTGTTCATAAACTTTTAGCAATAAACTATCACAACAGCCTGAGAATCTGAATCTCACTGATATGCTGTGGGTGGGACATCTTCACACACACACACACACACACACACACACACACACACACACACACACACTCTAAGACGGGAACAAATCACGACAGACCTGGTCAGCTTTAATAATCAGAGCGTTTCAGAAGGAAGGACTTTATATAGACAGGAAGATATCCAGTCGTTCTGTGAGAAGAGGGACTGCGGTGAACAATAGACTTAAAATATGTTTGTTAACTCAGCTGCTACTCATTTGCATTCATTTTCCACAAGTGTTTTCACCTGGTGTTCAATAATTTGTCCCTATTTTAATCCCCATCACTTCTCACTCCCATTGAGCGATCGTCAACTCTGGTTGACCCAGTTCCGTTAGGCTTAAGTTTTCTCATTTTAAGCCTTGCCTTGCCTTGCCTTGCCTTGCCTTGCCTTGCCTTGCCTTGCCTTGCCTTGCCTTGCCTTGCCTTGCCTTGCCTTGCCTTGCCTTGCCTTGCCTTGCCTTGCCTTGCCTTGCCTTGCCTTGCCTTGCCTTGCCTTGCCTTGCCTTGCCTTGCCTTGCCTTGCCTTGCCTTGCCTTGCCTTGCCTTGCCTTGCCTTGCCTTGCCTTGCCTTGCCTTGCCTTGCCTTGCCTTGCCTAATCCAGCTGTATCTTGGTGTGTGGTGGTGGTTATACCTGGGTTGTGGATTGCCTTTACTCTACGGATTGCTTTCTGCTCTAGTTTCACACACTCTGTATCCTCGAGGAGTCCACGAGGCCTTTGCCTTTACCACAGTCAACCACGCCATCTCTCACTTCCTCCAAACCTGGGAAGCTGCAGTCTAAACTCACTGGTGGACATCTAACCCTGGGCACGTTGGCCGTGATGAAGAATGTTTTCTACATCCACGCCAACACCGTCTCCAGGATCTCCGGCTGTCTTCATGCCGTCATTGAACCGGCCTGTGAGTCACTGCTGATCATCTCTCCACATCCTTCCACTCTGACCCTTGGCGGGTTCAACATCACGAATATTTCTATTGCATTACCTATCTACGAACTCTAATAAAGTCATCCTTACCCCGCAATTTGAATCCGAGTGTTCCCTCACCTGACAGTTTGGTTACCAGCGTTCTTTCAGATATCTTCTACGTTCTGCAGAAGTAAGAAAGTCAGACAGGTTTAAAATGACAAGAGGGCGAATAAATGATTACAGAATTTGATGAGAGAATCTTTTTAAATAAATTTTTTCCATTAATGATGTCAACAATAAAATCATAGTAACAAAGCTAGTACAGACTATTGCAATATCTGAAAAAAACGGAATATCGGCTATTTATCGTCAGGAATAAAAAATCAGGAAATATATTTTTTGACAATATCACTGTAGAAAAGCTCGATAAAAGGAAGGAAGGAGTCGGGAACCGGAAGACATTTCAAAACATTTAACAAAGTAATATAACAGCCGGCGGCACCTCACGGACGACCGCCGGCGAACAACAACACTATAAAACATAAATACATATACAATAATTCTATTAAAGTTTATTTATATAGCGCTTTTCAAAATGTGTTTTGTTTCAAAGCAGCTTTACAGGGGCAAACAGGAAAAACAGAAAAGTTAAAACACAGCACAGTGCATGGTATTTATACAACGAGTAAGATCATTCTAATAAATAATATCTAAATAAATTAATAATTGCAGTCTCCCGGTGAGCAGGCCAACACTACCTTGCTGTGGCGAGGAACCCAAACTCCAATGATTGATTAATGGAGAAAAAAACCTCGGGAGAAACCAGGCTCAGTCGGGAGGGCCAGATACCCTCTGACGTGTCATAGCTGCACTCAAACTGCTGACATGTGATTTAAGTTTAGCATTTAATACCCAATATAGTAACTTCAGCATTTATAAGACAAAATAGTCCGTCTTTGCTATTGGTTGGGGGTGAATTGGTCTGAGCTGGGATGGTCCGATGGTCAAATTTCTCTTGGCTGGTGGAGGAATTGCCTTAGATGGAGCTGGGATGGTCAGTCAGTCTGCAGCTGTAGCTGGCGTGATCTCAAATTTGGGATGGGCATCTGTCGGTCATCTGGACAAAGTGGAACTTCTTCCTACCTCGGGATGGGCATCCCGAGGCAGAAAGAGAATAAAGACAATAATTAGTGTAGCTGCTGTTCATTAACTAGGCATTAAGTGAAAGCTTGGCTGAAAAGATGTGTCTTTAATCTAGATTTAAATTGGGAGAGTGTGTCTGACCCTCGAATAGTATCAGGAAGGCTATTCCAGAGTTTAGGTGCTACGTATGAGATAGCTCGACCCCCTTTGGTGGATTTAGTTATTCTAGGTGTTGTCAAAAGTCCTAAGTTTTGAGATCTTAGAGAGCGTGATGGGTTGTAACGTGATAAAAGCTCAGTTAAGTAAGTAGGGGCTAAACCGTTCAGGGCTTTGTAAGTAATTAAAATAATTTTAAAATCAATACGATACTTAATGGGTAGCCAGTGAAGCGATGATAAAACTGGGGTTATGTGATCGTATTTTCTTGACCTAGTAAGGACTCTGGCAGCTGCATTCTGAACTAACTGTAGTTTGTTTATCGATGATACAGGACAACCACTAAGTAAAGCATTACAATAGTCAAGCCGTGAGGTCACAAATGCATGAATAAGCTTTTCTGCGTCTGCAACACATAAACTATTTCGTAATTTGGCAACATTTCTAAGGTGGAAGAAGGCTGTTTTTGTGATATTTGAGATGTGATTTTTAAATGACAGGTTGCTGTCTAATATAACGCTTAGGTCTTTAACTGTATTTGTTGGAGTAACAGTGCAGCTTTCAATTTTCAGGTTGTAGTCTGAGATATTCTGTTTACTTGATTTTGGTGCTATTAGTAATATTTCTGTTTTGCTAGAGTTTAAAAGGAGGAAATTAATAGTCATCCAATATTTAATGTCTTCGATGCACTGTGCCAGTTTGGAAAGCTTAAAGGAATCATCTGGTCTTGATGAGATATATAGCCGAATATATCTGCGTAACAGTGGAAGCTAATTCTATGTTTTCTAATAATGTTGCCGAGGGGCAGCATGTATATGGAGAAAAGCAAGGGTCCTAAAACCGATCCCTGAGGTAATCCATAATTTACTTGCGTAAAATTTGACGATTTCCCATTTAAATGGACATATTGATATCTGTCTGTTAAGTAAGATCTGAACCATTGTAGTGCCTGTCCCTGAATACCGGTTGTAGTAGAGTAGGCGGGGCGAGACCGTGGTTCGAGTCCGGTGAGTAATTGTGGATGAGCGCCAGCTGTGCGCACACCGGGCTCGAATCTCGTAGGAGATTGGGAGCATATAAAAGGAACGAGCGACCGGACCGTCGAAGAGAGAGGACCGGGCCCGAACGTGTGTTTGTATTTATGTTTTTGTTATTTCGCCGGCGGTCGTCCGTGAGGGGCCGCCGGCTGTTATTATTTCTGTTATTAAATGTTTAAATGTTTGCCGGTTCCCTCCTCCTTCATTCCATATCTTGAATCTTATTACATTGGTGCCGAAAACCGGGAGGAAGGAGAGACATGCTGTTGGAGAGTCCTCGCCGCAGAGTGGCCTCGTGGTGCCGGAGAGTTCGGGCAGCGTGGACGAAGGGCGTCCGCCAGTGGCCGCCCGAAGCGGTGGCTCTGGGGAAACGGAAGTGCACAGTGCGGCCACCGTCCATACTTAGGTGGAACGGTGACCTTTTGCTGCCGCGCCCCTGGGTTGAGGTGGGGTGGCTTTCGTCCAAGTGGGAGCGGGGGTGTTGCCGCCGTCCGCCAGAGGCCGGAGCCTGTGTCCGTCCCCCGAGGGGGAGGAGCAGGAGACGGGGAACGCGCCCTGACTCCCAGATAAAGGAGGAGCCACCGCCGGCCGCCAGGGGGCAGACGGTCGAGACGTCCACCGAAGCCCCTGGGCCACCGCAAGGCACCGCGAAGGAGAGTACTTCGGCTGGTTGAGGAACGAGCGGCAGCATGTCGGGGAACCAGATTTTTTTTTTTTCTCTCTCCCCTCTCTCTTTCCGGTCGCTCCGAGGGCTCCCGTGTCCGTTGTCTCGTCGCTGCATACCCCCCACCCCTCCGAGGGAAGGGGGCGAGCTTGTACAATCGCGGGGGTACCCCCCGACCTCTGAGGGGTGAAGGGGGTATGTAGCAGAGTAGGCGGGGCGAGACCGTATTTCGAGTCCGGTGAGTAATTGTGGATGAGCGCCAGCTGTGCGCACACCGGGCTCGAATCTCGTTATGTTTATGTTATTTCGCCGGCGATCCTCCGTGAGGGGCCGCCGGCTGTTATTATTTCTGTTATTAAATATTTAAATGTTTGCCGGTTCCCACCTCCTTCCTTCCATATCTTGAATCTTATTACACATGTATAATTGTGTAAACGATCTAATAGTATTTTATGGTCTACAGTATCGAAAGCAGCACTAAGGTCAAGCAGGACAAAGAGTGAGATGTTACCTTTATCTGATGCAATAAGAAGGTCATTTGTAATTCTAACGAGCGCAGTTTCAGTGCTATGATTCGGTCTAAAGCCAGACTGAAACTTTTCGTGCATGTCATTATTTTGTAGAAAGGTACACAACTGAGTGAAGACTACTTTTCTAGTATTTTAGACAAGTACGGGAGATTTATATCTATAGCTATAGTCTATAGCTTCCAAGTTCATTGGGGTCTAAGTTTGTTTTTTTGATAAGAGGCTTAATTACAGCCAGCTTAAAGGGTCCTGGGACAGATTCATTGATGAGTTAATAATGTTATAAATGGGCTCAATTGCAAGAGGTAGTAACTCTTTTAATAAAGTAGTCGGAATGGGGTCTAATAAGCATGTTGTCGGTTTGGATGTTGCAATAAGTTTAATTAAATCTTCCTGATTCATAGGAGAAAAACACTCTAGCTTTTCTTTTTGGGTGACGGTTGAAACTAATTCTTCCGACACACTTGGAGGTTTGGTTTTAGCTATGTTGTCTCGTATTTTTTCGATTTTCTCAGTAAAAAACTTCATGAATTCATTGCTACCAAGGTGCGGCGGAATACCCAGTTCAGATGGAGTCTGTTTGTTTGTTAAGTAATTGGCTTTTGCTGCTTTTCGTGCCTTTTTGTAACAGCTTGCACTCTCTTTCCATGCAATTTTAAAGACCTCTAATTGGGTTTGTTTCCATTTTCGTTCCAGTTTATGGGTTTTTCTTTTTAGGGCGCGAGTGGTGTTATTATACCATGGTGCTATGATCTTTTCATTAATCTTTTTCGAGTTTAGAGGTGCGACCGCTTCTAATGTATTAGAGAAAAAAGTGCCCATATTGCTGGTCATGTCATAGAGCGATTCTATATTAGTTGGAAAGGTTATTAGAGGAGTAAGATCTGGCAAGTTCTTTACAAAACTATCTTTAGTAGTTGAGGTGATTGTTCTACCCTGTCGATAACGAGATATACAACTGATTTCAGCAGTGCGCAGTGTACATGTTATAAGATGGTGATCGGAAACGTCGTCGCTTTGAGGTATAACATCGATATTGGTTAGATCGGCTCAGTGAGATATAATCAAGTCTAGAGTATGATTGAGTCGATGAGTAGGTCTAATGATGTATTGTGTTACACCCCAAGAGAGTAGTAGTTCTTTAAACGCCGCAGCTAAGGGATCGTTAGAAATATCTACATGGATATTAAAATCTCCAACAATCAGTACTTTATCGACGTTAACCAATAGATCCGATAAGAAGTCTGCGAACTCTATCAGAAAATTAGTGTAAGGCCCAGGGGGTCTATACACAGTAACCAATGTAAGAGAGACCAATGATTTTTTACTTTTGTTTGGAACTGTTATGTTCAACGCAAGCATTTCAAATGATTTAAATGTATGCATTGTTCTCCGAGTAACGCTAAGAAAGTCTCTAAAGATTGTTGCGACACCACCACCTCGACTTTCTCTGACTTTTACATAAATTATTATTTGGTTGTATTATTCAGGTGACAGACACAGTCTCTATGCATTTGGAAGCAGTAACATTCTTAACAGTTGGGTGAGAGGAACACAGACTATGTTTAAAATTTGTATATACTAGTCAAATGGTGCGTAGCGTCTTTGAGATGTTGTCGGACAGAATTTCCGCTCCAATGCTGCTGGGGTGCAGCCCGTCGGGGCAGAAGAGCCTTGGTCGCTCCCAGAACAGATCAAAATTATCTACAAAGAGCAGTTTCTGTTCAATACACCATGACATTATCCAATTATTAAGTGTAAATAGTCTACTGAACTTTTCATTCCCTCGTCGTTAAGTAGGAAGCGGGCCTGATACGATGATCCTTGCCGTGGGCAATGCGTTGCGAACAGTATCGACCAGACTCCTGAAGTCCCTCTTCAGGATCTCCGACTGCCGCATTCTCACGTCAATCACCCCCGCGTGCAGGACTACTGCTCCCACTCTTGCATCGTCCTTCAGAATCGCAGTTACCTGCGCAGAGACATCGAGAACTAGGGTGCCAGGAAAACAGTGAGTGCGAACCTTACCTTCATTGAAGAAAGCGCGTATGTTCCGGACGATTGAGTCTCCGAAGACCACAGCTTTGGATTTCGTCTCGCAGAGGGCGGCAAAGCGGTTCCTCGTAGAAATTGTTCCTTCGAGAAATCTCAAAGACCGGTGGCAGCGGTGGGGGGGAGGTCATCGCTCCGGTCCTGGATTTCGCCTTTCGCCCTGTGTGTGCTGGTGCAGGAGTGAAATTCATTTCGGCTCGTCGTGTTCTTGAATCCTGGGC
Organism: Triplophysa bombifrons; assembly: GCA_029783895.1. Taxonomy (NCBI): domain Eukaryota; kingdom Metazoa; phylum Chordata; class Actinopteri; order Cypriniformes; family Nemacheilidae; genus Triplophysa; species Triplophysa bombifrons. The sequence continues at coordinate 1,100,132 of CM056458.1, forward strand.
TCTGTGCACAGAAACACTCGAAGTAGAAGTGGTAGGAGTATTACAATCACGTCGAAAACTTACTGCAGCTTTGCGAGAGTCAGCTCGGGATGTTTCCAGCGCCATGTTACGTTCTCGCAGATGTGTTTGCCTCTCGAGTCGATCGTGGATCTGCTTCTCCAATGCTTCCAGTTCGGACTGAAGTGCGAAGAAAGATTCATCATCCGCACTCAAAGGTAACGTTAAACACATATCTGAATCATAAGCCTTTAGTGGTGTAGTAATGAGAACATTGGGTTAAGCAGTAAGGGCAATATTCAGAAACTAAAGGCTAGAAATGCTAACAGCCTGAGTGCTAATAGCGAGTGATTGTCCACTTCAGACACGGACCTCTCTCCTCGACGGTGCGGTCGCCCGTTCTCTTATATGCTCCCATCTCCTCCGTGATTCGAGCCCGGTGTGCTCATTCACAATAACTCACCGGACTCGAACCACGGTCTCGCCCCGACTACTCTACAACAATCACACAGCCCTAATGTTTTAAGTATACATTCTGCTGAAGTGAAAGACTAAAGTGTGTGTTATTGTTCTCTACAGGTTGATCAAGTGTAAGATCACAGATGAAGGTTGTGTTGCTCTGACTTCAGCTCTGAGATCAAACCCCTCACACCTGAGACATCTGGATCTGTCTGGTAATAATGTAGGAGATTCAGGAGTGAAACTGATCTCTACTGTACTGGAGAATCCTCACTGTAAACTGGAGACACTGAAGTAAGATCATCTCTCTGATAGTCACACATGTACTGATTCTTAGTTCATCATCTTCTATATTCATGTTCATGGGTTGGTTGGGCGGTATTTGAGATGCAGGAATGTCATAAAAGCACAAACATCTGTGTGTCTGAAGTGAGAGACTGAAGTGTGTGTTATTGTTCTCTACAGGTTGAGATGGTGTAAGATTACAATTGAAGGTTGTGTTGCTCTGACTTCAGCTCTGAGATCAAACCCCTCACACCTGAGACATCTGGATCTGTCTGATAATAATGTTGGAGATTCAGGAGTGAAACTGATCTCTACTGTACTGGAGAATCCTCACTGTAAACTGGAGACACTGAAGTAAGATCATCTCTCTGATAGTCACACATGTACTGATTCTTACAGTAGCAGAAAACATCAAGTGTTTTTAAAACAAGCAGAATTTATGGGACATAAAAGTTATGAAGTGATCTGATCAGACGACAAGCTCCTCTTTGCTGGTTTTGTTTATGAACAGGTTTTCTCCTCTATTCAACTAATAATTACGATCATTTGTATTTATACGCACATTTGAACCTCCCACGAAAACTTTCCGCCTACTTCACAACACGATGTTACGTACATGAATTTGTTCTTGACTTCGTTCTAATGTTAGTGAATTTGTAGTATTCTAAATGAGTGCCCACGTGCAGGAGTTTAGTCATCTGCATAAAACACACCCAATCCATCCCCATATTAGGGCTTTCCGCCAAACTTTTCCTTCATCACCTGTCGTCGCTTAAGTCAAAGTTAAGGCAACCCCATGTGATGCAGACAACAGACGCTCTCGCAAGTAATTCTAAGTGCACAGTCCTCAAAGTCAGTTCATACACAATAAAAAATCTTTTATACAGACACGTATATATTTGAATTAGCCGGCTGTCAAAGCGCTGTTTTTCAGAGAAACCTTGTAGCTCGAGATATAGTCTAACGCTGCTTTTATTATTCTTTCACTGTATATGATGAAATTATTTTAAAATTTAATATATATCACAGCGTAATTATTTTTATGTATGTTATTTAAAATATATAACTATTATCCTAAAATGAAACATGAATTTTGTGATTTTGTCTTAGAGAGAGAGAGAGAGAGAGTAGTACCTTTTCTCTTGTAATTAGAATACATTTTAATGCGAAGGTTTCGGTGAATCCTGATTTGTTTGTGAAAGCGTTCGTATGTAGGTTTCCCACAAAAATTTGAGCGTACTCGTGCTTAATGAATGAGACCCATCGTGTCTGGAACTCTTGCATGTTTCAATGTTTATTTAAATGATGTTTTATTAACAAAGTTCGCGAGGAACCTGTGCATATAATCAGCACGCTGTTCCATCACCAGCAAGTACCTATCAGCCGAGCATGCAATCTCAGCGCAACCATCTTGGCTGGGACATCATTAGCAAACACAGCACTTACCCTATCAGCTCAAGCAAGCTCTACTATAAGTAGACAAGCAGTCGTGCCTGATGCTTCTCGCCAGATAAACATCGATACGTTTCGTTCGATGTCGTGTCCGAGGATTTTCTATAAGATTTAATCATGCCTCAGACGTTTTGCAACAAGAGCTGCTAATAGACGCACAAGCAAAACAGCAGCTGGTTTATATTGCACGTTTCTTTTGGCTTTTCATCAAGCTAATTACATATGGAACCCAAACTTTACAGGATTTAATCAACACAGGAAGGACACTATGTATTCGATGGATCTTACAGGTCTCTAAATCGTTGTAGCCACCAGACAGGCCCGATCCTTTAAGCATATCTCAGTACATACATCTTCCCCCGCAGCTCCAGACGTGATTCTGTATCTGCGCTGGTTTAAATAGCGCTCAACACTTCTTTATTCCCAAATACAAGAGCCGCCTGCACGTTGGCTCGCTGCTCAAGACATGCAAGTTTGATACGTCAGCGCTGCTAGCGCAAGCTCCCTACTATTGGGACAGGGGTGTTCACAAGATTGACGCATTTCGACCAGATCATAATATACGCCAAGCCAATGTGATTATGTTTCAACGGAAGGCAAATTTTCTGCCAAGAGTTACAATCATCTTAGGGGAATTACTCATTTCTGTTGTTTCATGCAGTCATTCGATCTATTCAACCCCAAATTCAAGGTCTCATTTCCGATTAATCGCATTATATGATATATTATACTGTGTTTACTTGTGTTTGAAACGTCAAACTCGCCGTCGCGCAAGAAGCGGGGTGAGTACAATCTTTTTACTCAATATACAGTTTCAGCCGCTGTCATGCCGTTGCCACGGCTGACACCGAGAATGGGATGTCGCTGGCCAGCCTGAGCGGACTTTTCCGGGACCCGTCCCGTACAGCGAACCAGTGTTTCCAAACTTTTTCCTTTGGAAGTAGCTACAGCCTGCACGAAAAGTCATTTAATGTCCCCTGATGACGTAGAGTGCTAACCTGCTAATCGGTGGCATCAAGTGAGTACTGGCGAGGTAAGCACTCTAGTTCTGATTTATATTTACACTCTTTCAGCGGTCGTATATAGCGTTTATTTTAAGCAATACCCCAAATTTAATGTTTTCTTTTCCCGTTTATGTTGGGCTGACAACAAGACTATGTAATAATGAGTGAACTACACTTTGCAAACCACACACCAGAAGTCATTTTTGTTGAGCAGATTAAATGCTTACATGTTCTGTTGTGTGTGTCAATAACGGTCATCACGTTTTAAATCATTTATGCTAAGTTAGACAAGCAGCGGTTATTGTTATTGAGAACGTTTGGTCAACTCTAACATGCTCAGCCTCCACATCTCGCTGCTCGCGCATAAGCTAAGCATCATACACACTCTCGTCATTAACATTTACATTTTACATTTACATTTAGTCATTTGGCAGAAACTTTTATCCAAAGCGACTTACAGTGCACTTATTACAGGAACAATCCTCCTGGAGCAACATGAAGTAAAGTGTCTTGCTCAAGGAAACACTGGTGGTGGCTTCTGGGATCGAACCAGCAACCTTTTGATTTACCAGTTCAGTGGTTTAACCCACTAGACCACCATCTCCACAATTACGGTTGCAGAAACAACGTACGTTCACTAACCTTGCCATACGACACTCAACAAATTTTATACCTGCCAGACATATGGGTCCCAGGTAGTCCTGGCCCAGAAGCGAGCAGTTTTTGTATCTTTTCTGTTTCAGATTCCGACTACACAAGCAGCCTATCAGGAACCCCGGCTCACCAATTTGTCTCTAGGGACTCAACTAGGGACACAAGCACTGGTCTCCGGACCACATTTCTTCAGCGCAGCTGCTGCTGCTTGCGTGAGCCTGTCTCCGTTAGATGCACAAGCGGCTGACGTTATATTAGGCTTTCTCGCCCCAGGCTCCTGGCCTGCGGCACCAGAATCAATTTCTAGCATGAGGCTGCCCCCGCTAGAGTCAAGGGTTCTGGTCTCTGGACATCATTTCTTCGGCGCCGCTGCCAACGGTAGCGTGAGCATGTCTCCTCACAACGCTCAACCATACTCTCCATTCTCTCTCTCCAACAGGCAAGCCATTTATTTTCACTGGCTACGACAATCGCGATGCCCGCACCTCAACATGCGCCTGCGTTGGAACCTCCACAAGTCTCCAGCGGAGTCAGAGCGCAGATTTGGGCAGAAGTTCAAGCTGCTGGCACCCGAAGCGGACCCCATGCCTACACCTGTACCCCCTTATTCGGAGTTGATCTTTCAGGGAATCACCAACAGCAAAACCTTCTCGATGCCTCTCTCAATTCCATCACTCATACAGTTTCCCCCAGGACCCTGCAATCATACCTACGGCGTGGAGAAGCTTCAAATCATTTCAAAAGGCTTTCGGCATTCCCTTCCCGGATTTATCTCTCCTCACCACAACCTCCTTCATCTCATTTCTCAACACTGCACTGTTCAGGCCAGCTCCATCAGAGGTTACCAAAGCGGACTCCAGTTCTTCCACAAATTATTTTTCAATTCTATGTTGCCGGCCATAGCAAGCTCCGAAACACCAATGGTAATCCAGGGCATTCGAAAATCCAAACCCGCCCGTCAGGACGCTAGGAGGCCCATCACCCTGGAGATTCTCACCAAATGTATCCCCACCCACCGCAAGGGATATCACTCCAAGCATGTTGCCCGCACACTAGACGCCATGTTCACATTGGCGTTCTTCGGTTTTCTAAGATGAGTTCTCCACCACATCCAAATTTGACCCTGAGGTTCACTCCACAGTGTATGAATCAGAGACGATTTCTTGCTCGATTAAGCAAAGTAAGACTGACCAGACCAGGAGAGGCCATTTCATCTATGTCTTCAACCTCCAGTCACCTATTCGGCCATATGGAACCCTACTAGACTATCTTCGCAACAGACAACCCCAGACAGCAGCCTTTTCAGATCCCCTCTTTGTTGACGAATCTAATCGCCCGGCTTCATGATTCTGGTTTCAGAAGCACCTAAAAGCCTTCCTGCTCCAATCAAACTTTTCCGGTAACTCCTTTCGCATGGGCGCAGTCACAAGATCCACTCCTTTCGCATCACCACAGCTGTAGATCCAAGCCCTAGGTCAATGGTCATCTGAGGCTTTTAGAAGCTAAATTCGGACAGACTTGTCGCTCATCAGGGAAGCCCATCAAACCCTCCGTTCCTGTATAGCCTGATAGTCTCGGCTGTCAGTGCAAACTTCAGTCACGTTGACACATGACTCACAAGAAGGTCGTATCACCTAAGTACATACTGACTCAGCATCTACAGTGAATGTTCGTCCAGCCTCGTTACTCTGGACTGCCTTTGGCTCTCACATCGGGTCCTCTGCTGAGCTGGTATTCATTTCTGAGGTGTGCACCGCCACATGACTCTTTCACGGGGGAGCCAGCACCTCCATATTACGACGTTGGTCTCATCATCTCGAAGACAGCCTCATCGCAGCGAATGCCCCCGCAGAGCCTAGTGCTTCAAACCCGTGCTCCACAATAGCGGACACCTCTCGATCAAGCAAGTATCGCAGTAGCGATCGCCCAGCAGGGGCCTCAAACATCCAACTAGTCCTATAAAGTAGCAGACATCATGCGCAATGAAGACAGTGTCGCAGCAGCGACCACCTCCGCAGAGGCCCATGTTTCCAGCTATTACCCCCGCAAGTGCCTGAGCTTCCAACTCGTGATCTGCAGTGCAGACACCTCTCGTCGTGAAGCCAGTATTGCAGCGCGACCGCTATCGCAAGGGCCTGAGCTTCCAACTCGTGATCTGTAGCGCAGACACCTCTCGTCATGAAGCCAGTATCGCAGCGCGACCGCCCCCTCAAGGGCCTGAGCTTTCAACTCGTGATCTGCAGCACAGACACCTCTCGTCGTGAAGCCAGTATTGAAGCAGCGATTGCCCATCAAGGGCCCTCGCTCCAAACTCGTGCTCTGCAGCGCAGACACCTCTCGCCATGAAGTTAGTAGCGTAGCACCGACTGCCCCCGAAGCGGCTCGAGCTTCCATCTCGTGATCTACAGCGCAGAGACCTCTCGCCATGAAGCCAGTACTGCAGCAGCGAATGCCCCACAGGGGCCTGAGCTTCCGACTAGTGATCTGAATCAGCAGACACCACCAGCTAAAGAAACTAGTTTCCCAGCAGCGACCGACCACGCAAGGGCCCAAGCTTCCAAACAGTGCTTTGTAGCTGCTGACACCACTCATCACAGAGCCAGCTTAGCAGCAGCGACCGCGCCCCGCAGGGCCCCGTGCTTCCAGCTTGTGCACTACAGCAGCAAACACCACGCGACATGAAGCCTGTAGTGGCCCGAGCATCCCAATAGTGTTCCGAAACAGCTGACACCACCCGCCAGTAAGCCTGCAGCATAGCAGCAACAGCCCCGCAGTGGCCTGAGCTTACAACAAATGTTCTGCAGCAGCAGACACCATCCATCATGAGGCCTGCATCACAGCAGCAACCGCCCCAGCGGGGCCCTCATCCTCTCGTAGTTACCTGCTTCCTGATTGCACCTCCATAACGCCAAGCATGGTTATTTTGGGGGATGGATGCGTTCTTCGGCGGATGATCAGTTTTATCAGCATTTGGGGGCTGTGTTCTGGGCTCGAGATGGTTCCGAGCCCGGCACACTTGCCCGGACCAGGGTGGAGTTCTCCGGGTTCCGATAGATCCGATGAGCTCGGAGCCCACTCCCTGCACAACACGCCAATATGCAAAACCTGCATACCCATGCTTTACCAATCTATCCCTATAACGGAGCTGTTTATCTGTGAGGGCGAACTCATGAATGAAGATATAACTGAGGAACATTTCTCACATTATCACACTCAGTCACGCAGAAAAAAAAACACCTAAATAAAGTGTCTTGTCATTCTTGATCATGAACTCTGGAGCAGTTGACTTGAGGTAAAAACAAAATCTGACCCAACAGACCAACAAAACAGACTGTATGAGAGTGTGACCAAATGAAAATGTAAATCTTAGTGATGTCATTTTATAAAACACTATTTTATATAGTCATTATTTTTATTGAATAATGACATTCTGCTGAAGTGAGAGACTCAAGTGTGTGTTATTGTCCTCTACAGGTTGAGCTGGTGTACGATCACAGATAAAGGTTGTGTTGCTCTGACTTCAGCTCTGAGATCGAACCCCTCTCACCTGAGACATCTGGATCTGTCTCTTAATAATGTAGGAGATTCAGGAGTGAAGCTGATCTGTGATGTACTGGAGAATCCTCACTGTAAACTGGAGACACTGAAGTAAGATCATCTCTCTGATAGTCACACATGTACTGATTCTTAGTTCATCATCTTCTATATTTATGTTCATGGGTTGGTTGTGGAGTATTTGAGATGCAGGAATGTCATAAAAACACAAACACAAAACTTTACATTATAAGTGTATTGTGATTGTCAAAACATTTGATAACTACAATCAACATCATTTTATTACTTTTAATTTTAGGTGAACTGTCCCTTTAAATTTTGAGCTCAGATCAGACATGGACTTTACAAACAATGGTTAAGAGATCTTGCCAAAAAGAATAAATAACTGAAATCAGGTGAAATGATGTATTTAAGTATATATAAGTATATATATATTTATTTTAATAGATTAAACACAACCAATAAACAAACTTTAAAAGCCACACAGTTTACTGGGACTTTGTAAAATGCTTAATGTGAAAAGCACTTAACGTACCCAAACAACCAGCAGAAAAAAACTCAATTTCTGTCAAATCTTACTTGTAATAAACACAAGCTGCTGTCAACAGAAGGAGTTGTTATTCCACAGATAAAGTGAATAATGTCACGTTAAGTGTTTTCTCCTCCATAGAAGTCCATTATAAGGAAACAGTTTAATGTGGGACATTCACACATGCTTAACATGAAACTTTACTTGTTGTGTTTATATTCTGAGCTCATCAGATCATCTGCACATGAAAAACTTTATTTACAGAAGCGCTCGGCTCTGTCAACACTAACTCTCGTCTTCTTTCATTCTATTGGTCACCTCACTTATTTTGACATTGAGGAGCGCTGTTAGACCACTGAGACGTTATCAAATGTTTGCAGCATTAAATACACTTCAGCTTTTACACAATTATTACACACATTTGATGACACACTATAGAAACAATGGTGCGTACGGTCCTGTGTAAGAAAACAGATGTGTGGTGTGAGAGCGTGAGAACAGCATTTTAATGATGAGGTGAAGATTTAACATGATGATGAATGTTATTCAGTGTAATATGTGTTTCATTCATGACATTCTGCTGATGTGAGAGACTGAAGTGTGTGTTATTGTTCTCTACAGGTTGATGAAGTGTAAGATCACAGATGAAGGTTGTGTTGCTCTGACTTCAGCTCTGAGATCAAACCCCTCACACCTGAGACATCTGGATCTGTCTGATAATAATGTAGGAGATTCAGGAGTGAAACTGATCTCTACTGTACTGGAGAATCCTCACTGTAAACTGGAGACACTGAAGTAAGATCATCTCTCTGACAGTCACACATAGTGTTGGGCCGATAGATGATGACATCGTCCATAGCTGATGGTGACATTCATCATGATGTTGGGCCGGCATCGTGATTCCCTGGAATGATGCAATTTTCATCATCAGGGGGTTCCGCGGTCATCTGCAAATCCCGTCCACGTACATCACATTCTCAAGACAAATGACATTCTCCACATGTGTCGAGCTCATCCATTCGCCCTTATTAGCAGTTGAGTATGATTTGGAAGGTTCGCTATGCATGTGTACTCGAGAAGGAAACATCTTAGGCAGTGAATGCAAACGGATAATAATAGTTATGCCCTCACGTTGTGTAAGTGTGAACAGTCTGGAGCACTGATATAATTATTTTTAATATTTTGGCAGATGTCCATTTAGCAAGCACACGTGTACTAAGGCTTAGGTGCTGTTAACACTAGCCTGTTGTTGAGCGAAAACAGTGTTTTAAAATGAAAATGATACTCGTTTATACTGCCGTTCCTACATATGTTTCAGAAAGAAAAAATAATTGCAGGCCCCATGACAGTTAAGGAACACTGGACATGTGTACACAAATGTAAACAGTTATATGCGCATTCAAGCTGGTTGTAGATGACAGTTGTCCTGCTTCTATACTATATATCAGGTGAAATAGAGTCAAGAGTAGTATGTCCCAAACCTCAGTATGAATAAACAATAGAGAGAAATACCCAGATGGTCTTCTGCTTGTGCCGAGGTGTGTGAGTGTGGATCAGATGGACACTATATCCCATGATGCCACAGGAGCTGAGCAACGGTCAAATTAAAAATTAAATCAAATAAAAATAGTTTAAAACTGTAAGACTGATATCTGTTTATAAATGTAAGTACCAATAATGGAAATTCATGAGACTAAATGGAGTTTTTATTAACGTCAGCGTACAGGTTGTTGTTAAGACATCACAGGTCAGGGAGCATACGGGTCACATGACAATAAAACATGACGGATGCAGTATGTGAGAATGTATTGGTACACCCCCACACATATTACATAGAACATGAGTTACTGTTTTAACACTCGATAGGTCGATACTTATTCAACTTCAGTACGTACTGTCATAGAATGAGATTTAACACACAACTTTGGTTACTAGTCACAGACCGGGGCGGCCAGAACAAAATGAACATGATAGAGAGGAAAAGCAAGGACGTCTTCCTGTGGATAGATGAGGAAATCCATGTTATAAAGCTTGTTTGATTTCATCCAGCGCCAACCAGACCGATGGACGGATGACATCACAGTACTGAGAGAGAGATTTAAAAGCATACGGCTCATGATTCTCTCTGGTGTTGCTGTAATGTCACCGGCTCCATCAGTGTACGCAGCGCTGCATGAAGTCAAACAAGACTTATAACATGGATTTCCTCATCTATCCACAATGACTGCATCCTGTAACAATCACCTGAGATTAAACTTGTGAAATTTAAACAAAATCATTTTAACCACTGAGGGAATAACACTGACCAAAATAGCAAATATATAAACTAACTCATGTATCCAGAAACAAAACTTGCAAACACAAAATGCAAAAAACACAATAATAATGTTTTTATAGTAATTTAATGATGAGAATAAAAGTTCTGTCACTTCAGACAAAAAGATGATTGTCATTGACGTAACATGTTTATTTAATAATGACATTCTGCTGAAGTGAGAGACTGAAGTGTGTGTTATTGTTCTCTACAGGTTGATGAAGTGTGAGATCACAATCACAGATGAAGGTTGTGTTGCTCTGACTTCATATCAGACTCTAAGAGATTCAGGAGTGAAGCAGATCTGTGATGTACTGGAGAATCCTCACTGTAAACTGAAGACACTGCAGTAAGATCATCTCTCTGATAGTCACACACACATGATCACACAACATTCATTCATATTTATCAGTGTGTACTTTTAAAACATAAATAAATAATACTGTAAACACTCCATTAAATTCAGTTGTTTGGCTCGACATCAAGTGATCAGTCAGTGCTTGAAGTTCATGTGTTGAAGCAGAAAAATCAGGCGTGAAAATATGTGAGTGACTTTGACAAGGGCCAGATAGAGATGATAGAGACTGGGTCAGCTCATGTTTAAAACACTTTGACCTGTCAGTGTTCCTCATTCCTGGTGAATGGGCATCAGGGTCAGAGGGGTCCAAGACTTACTGATGAACATGTGGAGTGAAGCCGAGCTTGTGTGATCAGATCAGATGTGAAGAGCGTCTGGAGTTTAAAGTGATGAAAATCTGTATCACATTTCTTTAATATCAGGTGGATGATGGGTTGGTCGGAGGCAGTGTTTATGTTCTGGATAATGTTATGGTTTGAGATCATATCATAATTCTTGTTTTAATGATGTGTGAGTTCATATGTCACTTACTTTCAAGCAGCAATAAAAAACAGCGTTCATGAATACTGAAGTCAAGTACTGCGTGTGCACATTCAGAGCGTGATGTGTTGAGCACTAGAGAAAGAGTGAGATTAAAGGAGTAGTTCAGCTTCAACATCAACATTCTGTCATCATTTACTCACACTCTTGTCATTTCAGACCTGAAAGAAATTCATATGAAAGTCATCAGAATGTTGATGTTGAAGCTGAACAACTCCTTTAATATTGTAGCCGATCTCTGTGTCTCTGTCAGCTCGTGTCTCTCGGGGTGCAGCGGTGCTCGTGTGTGCGAACACACAGCAGACAGCGAGTGATGTTACTGGAGGAGTTATTTAGTGTTTTCCTGATGAATACTGTCAGTGCAAAAGATCATCTCTCTGATAGTCACACATGTACTGATTCTTACTGTAGCAGAAAACATCAAATGTTTTTAAAACAAAGCAGAATTTATGGGACATAAAAGTTATGAAGTGATTTGATCAGATGACAAGCTCCTCTTTGCTGATTTTGTGTATGAACAGGTTTTCTCCTCTATTCATTATTAAAAATATTGTGTCAGGTAATAATAATACATTTCTTTTGTTTAGCACGATTAAAAGTTGTTTCTCAATGCGCTTCACAGTAGAGATCGACCGATATGGGATTTTCTATATCTGATGTTTAGAGGTCAGGTCAGCTGATGGACGATATGTGCTGATGATATTTTGAAGTTTTTTTTTATTTTCTTGTTAAAATGTCAAACTTTTAATAAGTGGTAGAACAACATTTCTAAACTTAACATCATCATTTATTGAACACTGACTTGAACCTTGAACTGATCTTGAATAAAGACAGTAACAGTAGTATTCAGGTAAAGAAATGTAAAACTGAAGTGTAAAACAATATCTCAACACGTATATAAGAAGTCAGGTTGTTTTGTAAAGCAGTTAATAGTTTTAATAGAGAGTGAAGAGCAATGAAGACATACAGTACAGACCCCATGAACACCAGTTTATAACATTAGTCATATACTGAACTCTCATTGTTTCTGCATATTCATACGTCACTGTTATACATGTTATCTATCTTTATACTGTAAACATATGATATAGCCAGAAGATAAATATAAATAAATAATACATCTGATTATCAGAACTGATTTGATATCTTTAGTACATTTTCATAACGTGTCAAGATTTGAACTACGGTGAGCATTTAAATGAACTTTAATAAATAAATTAGTTAAATCAATCTAAGAAAAATTAGGTATAATATATATAATTATAATGGGATATTGTTTCATGAAATAACCCACCGTGAAATAAAATGACTCATTCTGCGAAATAGATTTTTGGCCATTCTGCCCGCCTCTATATGGTGTTTAAATTTATCAGTTAATCTGTGAATCACATGCGTGTTGAACCGTGAGGACTGATCCATACAGATCACAGATCATCTACAATCCGTTGCACACCTAACCAAAACCATTCCCTTCTGTTTTGTTTTTGTTGTTAACAGATTGCTTACAAATTACAAACCAAATGATCATAATTTAGTGATCACAAAAACATCCTTGAATGCAACAACAGTGCTAAACTCTTAGTGATTTATGACATATTTGACAGTTAACGTTAGACCGGTTTAATGAGGATAATAACTGTGTGATGTACAGTTGAAAGAAAAAGTATGTGAACCCTTTGGGCTTCTTTGGATTTCTTCATAAATTGGTCATAAAATGTGTTCTGATCTTCATCTAAGTCACAACAATAGCGAAACACAGTCTGCTTAAACTAATACCACACAAACATTATTTGTTTTCATGTATTTATTGAACACAACATGTAAACATTCATAGTGCAGGGTGGAAAAAGTATGTGAAACTCTGGGCTAATGACTTCTCCAAGAGCTAATTGGAGCCAGGAGTCAGCCAACCTGGGGTCCAATCAATGTGATGAGATTGGATGTGTTGATTAAAGCTGGCCTGTCCAATAAAAAACACACACCAGTTTTGAGTTTGCTGTTCTGAAGAAGCGTTGTCTTATGTGAACCATGCCTCGCACACAAGAGCTCTCAGAAGACCTACGATCAAGAATTGTTGACTTACATAAAGCTGGAAAGGGCTACAAAAGTATATCTAAAAGCCTTGATGTCCATGTGTCCACGGAAAGACAGATTTTCTACAAATGGAGAAAGTTCAGCACGGTTGCTACACTCCCTAGGCGTGGTCGTCCTGTAAAGATGACTGCAAGAGCACAGCGCAGAATGCTCAATGAGGTGAAGAAGAATCCTAGAGTGTCACCTAAACACTTACAGAAATCTCTGGCACATGCTAACATTTTTGTTGACAAATCTACAATAAGGAAAACATTAAACAAGAATGGACTTCATGGGAGGACACCACGGAGGAAGCCACTGCTGTCCAAAAAAAACATTGCAGCACGTTTGAAGTTTGCAAAAGAGCACCTGGATGTTCCACAGCACTACTGGCAAAACATTCTGTGGACAGATGAAACCAAAATTGAGTTGTTTGGAAAGAACACACAGCGCTATGTGTGGAGAACAAAAGGCACAGCACACCAACATCAAAACCTCATCCCAACTGTGAAATATGGTGGAGGGGGCATCATGGTTTGGGGCCGCTTTGCTGCCTCAGGCCCTGGACGGATTACTGTCATCGATGGAAAAATGAATTCCAAAGTTTATCAAGACATTTTGCAGGAAAACTTAAGACCATCTGTCCGCCAACTGAAGCTTAACAGAGGATGGACGATGCAACAGGACAACGACCCAAAGCATAAAAGTAAATCAACAACAGAATGGCTTCAACAGAAGAAAATACGCCTTCTGGAGTGGCCCAGTCAGAGTCCTGACATCAACCCGATTGAGATGCTGTGGCATGACCTCAAGAGAGCGATTCACACCAGACATCCCAAGAATATTGCTGAACTGAAACACTTTTGTAAAGAGGAATGGTCCAAAATTTCTCCTGACCGTTGTGCAGGTCTGATCTGCAACTATAGGAAACGTTTGGTTGAGGTTATTGCTGCCAAAGAAAGGGTCAACCAGTTATTAAAACCAAAGGTTCATATACTTTTTCCACCCTGCACTATGAATGTTTACATGTTGTGTTCAATAAAAACATGAAAACATATAATGTTTGTGCGGTATTAGATTAAGCAGACTGTGTTTCTCTATTGTTATGACTTAGATGAAGATCAGAAAACATTTTATGACCAATTTATGAAGAAATCCAAGTAAGCCCAAAGGGTTCACATACTTTTTCTTTCAACTGTATATATATAGTCATTGGTCTGAACACTTCACTTTATTAGGCTGATGAACATTTTTATTGGCATTACACAGTTGATGAACACAAGCAGATGCTCATATTTTTAAGGATTTTTAAATCAATACGGTATCTGACAGAGAGCCAGTGTAAAGACTCCAACACAGGAAAAATATGATCACAAAACCTGAACCCAGACACAATTCTAGCATCCCAGTTTTGCACATATTTGAGTTTGTTAATGGAGGTTTTAGATACTCCAGCAAGAAGACCATTACAATAGTCAACATGTGAAAAAACAAAGGAATTGATCAACCTCTCAGCAATTGAAAAGGAGAACATAGGACGTAAACAGACTATATTTCTCAGACGGTAAATGATGTCTTAACCGTATTCTGAATAAAAGGCTCAAATGACAGCGAAGCATCAAAAATGACTCAAATATTTTCTAGTTTGCTGTGAAACTCCATTGATAGATAAAGTTATAGAGTCTGTATTTCACAGCTGACGGGGAGAGACAATGAGCATCATTTGGGTTATGTAGCCATTTAGATCATCAGACATCCAATTCTTGATCACGTCGACATTGTGAGATAAATGCACAACAACAGAACAACTCAGATTGTATCGAAGTAAATTTAAGGAATGGTGTACCAGAGAAGGTTTGTGAGTTCTCAAAGCCCAAAAGAACTACATATACAGTGAGGAAAATAAATATTTGAACACCCTGCTATTTTGCATGTTCTCCCCCTTAGAAATCATGGAGGGGTCTGAAATTGTCATCGTAGGTGCATGTCCACTGTGAGAGACATAATCTAAAAAAAATCCAGAAATCACAATGTATGATTTTTTTAACAATTTATTTGTATGATACAGCTGCAAACAAGTATTTGAACACCTTAGAAAATCAATGTTAATATTTGGTACAGTAGCCTTTGTTTGCAATTACAGAGGTCAAACGTTTCCTGTAGTTTTTCACCAGGTTTGCTCACACTGCAGGAGGGATTTTGGCCCACTCCTCCACACAGATCTTCTCTAGATCAGTCAGGTTTCTAGCCTGTCGCTGAGAAACACTGAGTTTGAGCTCCCTCCAAAGATTCTCTATTGGGTTTAGATCTGGAGACTGGCTAGGTCACGCCAGAACCTTGATATGCTTCTTACAGAGCCACTCCTTGGTTATCCTGGCTGTGTGCTTCGGGTCATTGTAATGTTGGAAGACCCAGCTTCGACTCATCTTCAATGCTCTAACTGAGGGAAGGAGGTTGTTCCCCAAAAACCCGCAATACATGAACCCGGTCATTCTCTCCTTAATACAGTGCTGTCGTCCTGTCCCATGTGCAGAAAAACACCCCCAAAGCATGATGCTACCACCCCCATGCTTCACAGTAGGGATGGTGTTCTTGGGATGGTACTCATCCTTCTTCTTCTTCCAAACACGTTTAGTGGAATTATGACCAAAAAGTTCTATTTTGGTCTCATCTTACCACATGACTTTCTCCCATGACTCCTCTGGATCATCCATATGGTCATTGGCAAACTTTAGACAGGCCTGGACATGTGCTGGTTAAAGCAGGGGAACCTTCCGTGCCATGCATGATTTCAAACCACGACGTCTTAGTGTATTACCAACAGTAACCTTGGAAACGGTGGTCGCAGCTCTTTTCAGGTCATTGACCAGCTCCTCCCGTGTAGTTCTGGGCTGATTTCTCACCTTTCTTAGGATCATTGAGACCCCACGAGGTGAGATCTTGCATGGAGTCCCAGTCCGAGGGAGATTGACAGTCATGTTTAGCTTCTTCCATTTTCTAATGATTGCTCCAACAGTGGACCTTTTTTCACCAAGCTGCTTGCCAATTTCCCCGTAGCCCTTTCCAGCCTTGTGGAGGTGTACAATTTTGTCTCTAGTGTCTTTGGACAGCCCTTTGGTCTTGGCCATGTTAGTAGTTGGATTCTTACTGATTGCATGGGGTGGACAGGTGTCTTTATGCAGCTAACGACCTCAAACAGATGCATCTGATTTAGGATAATAAATGGAGTGGAGGTGGACATCTTAAAGGCAGACTAACAGTTCTTTGAGGGTCAGAATTCTAGCTGATAGACAGGTGTTCAAATACTTATTTGCAGCTGTATCATACAAATAAATAGTTAAAAAATCATACATTGTGATTTCTGGATTTTCTTTAGATTATGTCTCTCACAGTGGACATGCACCTACGATGACAATTTCAGACCCCTCCATGATTTCTAAGTGGGAGAACATGCAAAATTGCAGGGTGTTCAAATACTTATTTTCCTCACTGTAAGTGTGAGGATATTCATATTTTTTTCACTGAAAGACTGTAGAAAATCATTACATAACTGATCAAATGCAGTCAAGGAGCTGGAAGCATCTGCACTTGTATGTTTCAATGTTTATTTAATGATGACATAACTGAGGAACATTTGTCAAATCTGACAATCACACTCGGTCACGCAGCAAAAAAACACCTAAATAAAGTGTCTCGTCATTCTTGATCATGAACTCTGGAGCAGTTGACTTGTGATAAAAACACAATCTGACCCAACAGAACAACAAAACAGACTGTATGAGACTGTTTGTGTTGATCTTTAAAGATTCTGACCACAACTTTAACATTCAAGCCGATCTGTTATTGTACATTAATGTGACAGTAAGAAGCGCATCATACAACACATATGTTCTGAAAAAATCATCTGAACAAGTATGTCATGAAACTCAGGTGGAGACATGGCGTGGGAACCCAATTGCAGGCATACACAGACTGTAGATGTAACAAAGATGTTTATTATACAAATAACAAGACTAATACAAACAGGCAAAACAAAACCCACGAGGGGGAAAACAAAACAGGTTAAATAATAAACTATAACTTGAACAAGGACACTGACTGACTAAAACTACAAAAACAAACACTTGCGACAAACACTAAACTGACACTTACTATTTGAGGGGAAACAGGAACAGCTACACGAACAAGCACAATGAACGATCTCAGACGAGTAAAGCGACAGGAACAAGCACAGCTACAGCAACAAGGACCAAAAGGTACAGGTACAAGAACAGGTACAAGAACAGGTACAAGAACAGGTACGGGAACAGTTACAAGAACAGGTACGGGAACAGTTACAAGAACAGGTACAGGTACAAGAACAGGTACAAGAACAGGTACAGGTACAGGTACAGGTACAGGTACAAGAACAGGTACAGGTACAGGTACAGGTACAAGAACAGGTACAAGAACAGGTACAGGTACAGGTACAGGTACAATGCACGAGCAACAGACAATGAAACATGAGGACTCTTTATAGGGAAACAAACACAGGATAATTACAAGAAACAGGTGCTGGGGATTAAGCACTCGGGGAAAGCTGATGAGGAGAGAGAGGGGTGGGGCCAAAGACGAGACACGAGAAAGAACCATGTCTTTCCCACATAAAACCATCAGGCAATGCCACGGCTCCACTTCATACAGGAATAAAACATGACATGATAGTGGAACCATGACAAAGTAATAAATTCTGACACTTTATTCTGACCAAATGTAAATCTTAGTGATGTAATTTTATAAAACATTATTTTATATAGTCATTATATTTATTTAATAATGACATTCTGCTGAAGTGAGAGACTGAAGTGTGTGTTATTGTTCTCTACAGGTTGAACTGGTGTAATTTCACAGATGAAGGTTGTGTTGCTCTGACTTCAGCTCTGAGATCAAACCCCTCACACCTGAGACATCTGGATCTGTCTGATAATAATGTAGGAGATTCAGGAGTGAAGCTGATCTCTACTGTACTGGAGAATCCTCACTGTAAACTGGAGACACTGAAGTAAGATCCTCTCTCTGATAGTCACACATGTACTGATTCTTAGTTCATCATCTTCTATATTCATGTTCATGGGTTGGTTGTGGAGTATTTGAGATGCAGGAATGTCATAAAAACACAAACACAAAACTTTACATTATAAGTGTATTGTGATTGTCAAAACATTTGATAACTACAATCAACATCATTTTATTACTTTTAATTTTAGGTGAACTGTCCCTTTAAATTTTGAGCTCATATCAGACATGGACTTTTCAAACAATGGTTAAGAGATCTTGTTAAAAAGAATAAATCACTGAAATCAGGTGAAGTGATGTATTTAAGTATTTATAAGTATATCTTTTTATTTTAATAGATTAAACACAACCAATAAACAAACTTTAAAAGCCACACAGTTTACTGGGACTTTGTAAAATGCTTAATGTGAAAAGCACTTAACGTACCCAAACAACCAGCAGAAAAAAACTCAATTTCTGTCAAATCTTACTTGTAATAAACACAAGCTGCTGTCAACAGAAGGAGTTGTTATTCCACAGATAATGTGAATAATGTAATTTAACTCTCTACTTCTCTGGATAATTTTGCGGGGCGATGCCACTGCTCACAAATGTGAACTAGAGTTTAGTAGACAGAGTTAAGTGTTCAGTGGTTTCTATGTTAAATCACTAGATGAAGAACAACATGTTACTGTATTTAAGTGTAAATGACTCAAATCCACAAGAGTTTTCTTCATTTCTCTACAGGTTGAGTCAGTGTAAGATCACAGATGAAGGTTGTGTTGCTCTGACTTCAGCTCTGAGATCAAACCCCTCACACCTGAGACATCTGGATCTGTCTCATAATAATGTAGGAGATTCAGGAGTGAAGCTGATCTCTACTGTACTGGAGAATCCTCACTGTAAACTGGAGACACTGAAGTAAAATCATCTCTCTGATTGTAAAATGCTTAATGTGAAAAGCACTTAACGTACCCAAACAACCAGCAGAAAAAAACTAAATTTCGGTCAAATCTTACTTGTAATAAACACAAGCTGCTGTCAACAGAAGGAGTTGTTATTCCACAGATAAAGTGAATAATGTCACGTTAAGTGTTTTCTCCTCCATAGAAGTCCATTATAAGGAAACAGTTTAATGTGGGACATTCACACATGCTTAACATGAAACTTTACTTGTTGTGATCTGAGCTCATCAGATCATCTGCACATGAAAAACTTTATTTACAGAAGCGCTCGGCTCTGTCAACACTAACTCTCGTCTTCTTTCATTTGATTGGTCACCTCACTTATTTTGACATTGAGGAGCGCTGTTAGACCACTGAGACGTTATCAAATGTTTGCAGCATTAAATACACTTCGGCTTTTACACAATTATTACACACATTTGATGACACACTATAGAAACAATGGTGCGTACGGTCCTGTGTAAGAAATAGGGATGCACCGATACTACTTTTTCCTTTCCGATTCCGATTCCTGAATTCTGCGTATCAGCCGATACCGATTCTGATCCGATACTAGCACTGTTTAACTTTTATTGCCAGAGGTGGAAAGTTAGGCATGTTTACTTTCAAGTACATTTTAAAATATCTGTACTTTATCAGAGTACTTTGGACAAAAAATACTTCCCTACAGTATGAAGCACATCATACTTACTCGACTACAGTTCATAAATAAATGTTTTTTTTTACATTAAATCCATGAGTACATTAGAATCTACCATTTTCCTTTACTTAAGTATTTTTACTTAAAAGTATGATTTTTTAAATGTAGTTGGGTGCTGTATTAAACTTACAAAACAAAAATGTGGTCTCATAAAGCAAAGATACTAACAAAATGTTTAACAAATAAATCTCTGTTTATTGCACAAATTTATCACAATATAAAAGTCTCCAAACCCGCTCATGCACATCCTGGACACAAAATGATGCGCTTAATACATTCGCTTCTACGTTATTTAAAGTCATGCGCATTAAATCATAGAACATTGAATCCATCCTAAAGTTAAAAGTTATTGTGCATGAATGACGCATAACATAGACCGCTTCCAGTGCTTGAATCTAATAACGTTACACTCAGCGAGTACAGTCTCCGGCAAAAGTCATTTTAAACAAAACCACAGTCTATAATGTAGTGATTACGAAAAAAATAGAAAACTTTGCAAACAGTAACGTCCTGACTGTTCCCGGACACACGCATGCTGGATAGAGATTGACAGATTCCCGCACCAGCGGAGGTCAGAGTTTTTAAATTATGCTATATTGGTTTATTCCTCGCATAAAGCTATCAAAATACATGACATCGAATACAGAGTATGACAACTTTTATGGTAATTTCCTGATAGTTAGTCCTTTATGAAGCTTTATGGTAACATCCACGGGTATCGCAACGGATCGGACTGAAGAGAACTCATCAGTCCGATACCCAATCCAGCAAAAAAGAACCGGATCGGCCCCAATTCCGATCCAGAGTATCGGATCGGTGCATCCCTAGAAGAAAACAGATGTGTGGTGTGAGAGAGTGAGAACAGCATTTTAATGATGAGGTGAAGATTTAACATGATGATGAATGTTATTCAGTGTAATATGTGTTTCATTCATGACATTCTGCTGAAGTGAGACACTGAAGTGTGTGTTATTGTTCTTTACATTTTTTATTAAAAATACATCCTATGACAGTTGAGAGAGTAGAGAAGAGAAGCACACAGTCATGACTCCTCTCTCATATTGATCTCTTCTTCTTTTGTTAACACACATGAAAAGCTTGACTGCCAAAGTGTGATTGATCTTGTGTTTGTTTATAACATTGTGTTTTAATCTATGATTCAGAAGGCGTCACCATCATACATGTGGGCTGGGCGATGTACAGTCAGGTCCCTAAATATTGGGACATTTACACAACTCTAACATTTTTGGCTCTATACACCACCACAATGGATTTCAAAAGAAACTAACAAGATGTGCTTTAACTGCAGACTGTCAGCTTTCATTTTAGGGTATTTTTCATCCAAATCAGGTGTATGGTGTAGGAATTACAACAGTTTGCATATGTGCCTCCCACTTGTTAAGGGACCAAAAGTAATGGGACAGAATAATAATCATAAATCAAACTTTCACTTTTTAATACTTGGTTGCAAATACTTTGCAGTCAATTACAGTCTGAAGTCTGGAACGCATAGACATCACCAGACTCTGGGTTTCATCCCTGCTGATGCTCTGCCAGGCCTCTACTACAACCGTCTTCAGTCCCTGCTTGTTCTTGGGGCATTTTCCCTTCAGTTTTGTGCTCAATCGGATTCAGGTCAGGTGATTGACTTGGCCATTGCATATCAGTCCACTTCTTTCCCTTCAAAAACTCTTTGGTTGCTTTTGCAGTATGCTTTGGGTCAGTGTCCATCTGCACTGTGAAGAGTCGTCCAATGAGTTCTGAAGCTTTTGGCTGAATATGAGCAGATAATATTGCCTGAAACACTTCAGAATTCATCCTGCTGCTTTTGTCAGCAGTCACATCATCAATAAATACAAGAGAACCAGTTCCACTGGCAGCCATACATGCCCACGCCATGACACTACACTGATGAGGTGGTATGCTTAGGATCATGAGCAGTTCCTTTTCTTCTCCATACTCTTCTCTTCCCATCAGTCTGGTTGATATTGATCTCATCTGTCCATAGGATGTTGTTTCAGAACTGTGAAGGCTTTTTTAGATGTCGTTTTGCAAACTCTAATCTGGCCTTCCTGTTTTTGAGGCTCACAAATGGTTTATATCTTGTGGTAAACCCTCTGTATTCACTCTGCTGAAGTCTTCTCTTGATTGTTGACTTTGACACACATACACCTTCCACCTGGAGAGTGTTCTTGATCTGGCCAACTGTTTTGAAGGGTGTTTTCTTCACCAGGGAAAGAATTCTTCCGTCATCAACCACAGTTGTTTCCGTGGTCTTCCGGGTCTTTTGGTTTTGCTGAGCTCACCGGTGCGTTCCTTCTTTTTAAGAATGTTCCAAACAGTTGTTTTTGCCACTTCTAATGTTTTTTGCTATCTCTCTGAGGGTTTGTTTTGTTTTTTCAGCCTAATGATGGCTCGCTTCACTGATAGTGACAGCTCTTTGGATCTCATCTTGACAGTTGACAGCAACAGATTGCAAATGCAAATAGCACACTTGAAATAAACTCTGGGCCTTTTATCTGTTCATTGTAATTGGGATCGTAAGAGAATAACACACACCTGCCCATGGAACAGCTGAGAAGCCAATTGTCCCATTACTTTTTGTCATGATTCCGCTATCATGCCATGTTTATTCTTGTTCTTGCAGCGGAGTCATGGCATAGTCTTAAATTAAGTGGAGGGAGAGATAGCTTCCCTAGGGGCCTTCTATATTCTGTCTAACATCTCGTTTCCTTGTTACCCTCCCATTAGTGTTTAATCCCCAGCACCTGTTCCTTATCAATTATCCTGTGTTTGTTCTCCATAAATACTCCTCTCGTTTCATTGTCCTGTGTCGGTCATTGCGTTTAGCATATACATTTGTCTGTGTGTTTGCCTGCCTCTACGACTTGCTCATGTTGATTACCTGTTATTTGTGCTCATGCTCCTGTCTCTGTATCCCTTCATGCCTAGTAAGTTGTTAGTTTAGTTATTGTCAAGTGTTCATTAGTCTAGTGTTTAGTCAGTCTTCGTTCTTTGCTTTTATATTATTGTTTGTTCCTGTTTTACCCCATCGTGGGTGTTTGTTTTGTGTTTTATTAAAGTCTTTTTGTTACTCCGTACTGCTGCCTGCATTTGGATTCTTCTTCCCCTCCGTCTCATGACAACTATTGGTCCCTTAACAAGTGGGAGGCACATATGCAAACTGTTGTAATTTCTACACCATTCTCCTGATTTGGATGAAAATACCCTCAAATTTAAGCTGACAATCTGCAGTTAAAGCACATCTTGATCGTTTCATTTGAAATCCCTTGTGGTGGTGTATAGAGCCAAACATGTTAGAATTGTGTCGATGTCCCAATATTTATGGACCTGACTGTACATATTATATATTTTTATTTTAATGATTAAGCACAACCAATAAACAAAATTTTAAAGCCACACAGTTTACTGGGACTTTGTAAAATGCTTAATGTGAAACGCACTTAACGTACCCAAACAACCTCCAGAAAAAAACTAAATTTCTGTCAAATCTTACTTGTAATAAACACAAGCTGCTGTCAACAGAAGGAGTTGTTATTCCACAGATAAAGTGAATAATGTCACGTTAAGTGTTTTCTCCTCCATAGAAGTCCATTATAAGGAAACAGTTTAATGTGGGACATTCACACACGCTTAACATGAAACTTTACTTGTTGTGTTTATATTCTGAGCTCATCAGATCATCTGCACATGAAAAACTTTATTTACAGAAGCGCTCGGCTCTGTCAACACTAACTCTCGTCTTCTTTCATTTGATTGGTCACCTCACTTATTTTGACATTGAGGAGCGCTGTTAGACCACTGAGACGTTATCAAATGTTTGCAGGATTAAATACACTTCGGCTTTTACACAATTATTACACACATTTGATGACACACTATAGAAACAATGGTGCGTACGGTCCTGTGTAAGAAAACAGATGTGTGGTGTGAGAGCGTGAGAACAGCATTTTAATGATGAGGTGAAGATTTAACATGATGATGAATGTTATTCAGTGTAATATGTGTTTCATTCATGACATTCTGCTGAAGTGAGACACTGAAGTGTGTGTTATTGTTCTCTACAGGTTGAGTCAGTGTAAGATCACAGATGAAGGTTGTGTTGCTCTGACTTCAGCTCTGAGATCAAACCCCTCACACCTGAGTAATCTGGATCTGTCTTATAATAATATAGGAGATTCAGGAAAGAAGCTTCTCTATGAGCTGAGAGATGATCCACATTATAAACTAGAGACAGTGAGGTGAGTAGAGCTCATTTAAATAAATGTTTCATCAGTTCAACAACTATAAAAACTTACTCAAATAAATGTAAATGACTCTGGTGCTGTTATAAGATCAGTGTTTCTGTTTTAAGACATTTCTCATTTTTATTTCTTAATAATTTGTTTGTTAAAATCTTTCTACCCATGTCTACCCCTCTGACTAGTTTAAGTTTTTGTAAAAATACAAATATTACTTAGTTTAAACAAATTTCATGTGTGTTTTATTTCTGAGATTTTAGTCCAACTGAAAACAAAAACTATATTTTTCAAACCAGTTTGTGGAGCACATATGAGTTGTGAATAATAAAACACAAGAGTAAATGTGAAGTGTACAGATGAACACACTTGATGTTTTATAAGTGCAGCACAATAAGAATTCAATTCAATGAGTGTGATGAAGAGTCTGTTCACTTCAGGATTTAATACTGTCATCTTACTCTTCTTAAACATATGATTATTATTGATGTGGAGCTTTATTCTTTTATTTCCTGCTGTTTGTTTGATGGATGTTCACCTCAGTGTTTGTGCACACATGGGTAGATGTTTTTATTTGATGCTCTTGATCATTATTATTGATCAAATCATCATCATCATCATCACACGTGTGCAGTGAGTGAAAGTCTTGAGTGCTTCAGACACTGCAGAATACTGACAGACTGTAGAAATAACAACACACAATATATACACAAAACATCTAGACAATAAAGTGACAGATGACACATATAATACAGGTTATAAGTTCAACAGAGGAAGATTAAAGTGAGTTTATTATTGTTGATATGTGTAGTGATGATACATTACTTCTGTCTTTGTGTTTCTCTTTTAGGACTCACAGGTGATGACAGTAATGTGTGTGTTTAAAGGTGTGTGTGTGTGATCTTCAGTATCATCTGATGTACAATAAGAAGACGACACTATAGTGACATCATAGACACACAATCAACACACACTGAAGACACAATAACACCTCACACTGATAACACTGTTTAAAAAAAATCATTCACACATTCAGTTTCATAATCCTGTGATAGTCTTGATGAAGTGACTGAAAAACTTCTTCAACAAAAGAAAATGATGTTACACAATATTGTCAGGACAGTAAACACACACAAATGTTGTGTAAACTCCAGTAGATTTGAATCAAATAGAGCAAATCTAGTGTGTGTGTTCAGAGATGTACAGTAAAGATCATCATGTGTGTGACTCACTTTATCAACCAATAAAACAAATGAATTTAAGCGTCACAACATCTGAAGAAGGATCAGAAATAGAAAGAGATTCACATGAACATGTTATTAAAGGGATACTTCACCCAAAAATGAAAACTCTGTCATCAATCACAAAATGTTAATTAAATGTCTTTATTCTGTTGAACATGAAGATATTTGAAAGAATGTGACTGTAATTTTTCCTACATTAGTAGTCAATGGTGCCCAAGAACTGATAGTTGCTAACAACAAAACATCTCTCTTTGTGTTCAACAGAATAAAGACATTTGTACAGGTTTTGAGGGCGAGTAAATGACAGAATTGTTATCAGATTTTCTGTCCAAACCATAAAACTGACATTATCAGAGATGGATCATCACTTCAGAACAGAAGTATATTTACAGATGACACAAATGACATAGTCTACAGTTAAATTAAACAATTCTATTGATTGTGTATATTGTGTATGTATTGTATACTCTATATGCATCTGTATGTATTTCTATCATTTATATCATCAGATTGTTTTCATATAAATTGTTAAAACATTGTCAATGTCATGTTTAATATAATAAAACTGTGTCTTTTATTAGTTGAGAGAATTAAATGCATTTACCATTGATAAATCTAAACATGTGGGAGAGCTTATGGTTAGAATATAAAACCATAAAATAGTAAATAATGTAGAATTATAATGCATGTAGAATTAACCGTTTGAGATCTCACATGAGAGAGAGAGAGAGCGACAAACACTGCACTATACTTTGGTCTGAAAAGCTTACTGGAATAATTGAAGATTTTCTAAAAGAGCTAAAGTGATGCTTAAAAGTGTAAAATCTGTCCAGTCTTGCTAAAGAAAAAACTGATCATAAGCGTGGACTCATGTATATTGCCTTTCGGGGCATGAACATTTTCCATACATCAAAAATTTCATGGGTCTCTAATAACTGGATTAAGCGTTTGCGTGATGTTATATGTGGCTTAGCATAGTTCCTATCTAAGATGTGCTCGGTACAGTTAAAATCTCCACCTAAAATAAATAAATCTGTTGAACTGCAGTTAGAACTCTACTAAGAGTATCAAAAAAACAATTCTTTCACTTCCATTAGTTGGTACATAGACACACATAAAAACAAATTGAGCTCTTATTTTTAAGACCTTTCACAATTTATTAGTTTGATGAGAAACTGGAGAACAGGATTGCAACCCCTCCACTAACTGATGATAAGTGACTTAAAACGGGCAAACCATCATAATCTTTTGGCCAATCAGAAGCATTCAAAGCTTCACTAGGGGTGCTTCTCAATATCCCTCCTCGTCTCCTCGCTCCTGTATCCTCCATCCTATGACCCTGAAACCGATCGAGCTCAGCCATATTGAAGGACATCTCAATTCTCTAGTTGCACCGGGAGGAGTCGAGGATCGAGGAGGGAGGAGGCTTCCTGAGGAGTCATGAGAGAGGATGCACAGGTGTATCCTATGCGGAAGTGTTTTATTTCCTAAACGTGATGCACGTATACATTCTCCTCCCACTTCACATCTGCTCCAAGTGCTAACCATGGCAGAACATTCAAACACACATAAATGTGAGTATTAATCATACATTTTTTGTAAATGTGTGTTCTTTTTTTGACAGTGCCTTTAATTTCGATGTATAAAGTTTTCTTTTCAGCACAGTTTTAATTATTTTATTATAATCATTATTGTTTACATGTACAAAACACAATATATGTGAAATCACAACAACAATAATTCATTCATAATAACTGGTAATAAAATAAGAACAAATGTGGTATTTTGTGGAGGTTGAAACGGTTACAATATAAATAATTATATCTTATGTTCAAGAATCCCGATGTTCAAGCTAAATCCAGCGGTGTAGAGTCATCATTAGTGGACGACGCTTTGAAGTGACGTTAAAGAGTCAGTATATATCATTTCACTTGCTTCGATTCCTCCGTCCTTGAGTCTTTTCCTCGCTTCCTTCTCTCGCATCCTGAAGAGGTGGAGCTAAGACACGAGGAAAGGAAACGAGGACGCACAAATAAGAAATGAGAAGCACCCTATGAGTTTCCTGAACAAATAAAACATCAACTTTCTTCTGTTTCATAGTTTCAAACCACTGAAACCTTTTCCTGTTCTCTCTAGCCCCATTTATGTTAAGAGAGGCAAAAGAAAAATCTCATAAAAGAGGAGAAAATAACCATAAATAACCCATAAGTAGGTAGAAGCTGAGTATTTGCTTTAAATCCTGTCTGAGGATTCAACTTAGTGAGGATTTAACTCAAGCGATACACTTCACGATGTGTAAAACAACATTCGCTCTTAAAAGCCTTTGCTTTTTCAATCGACTGAAACACATTAGTAAAATATTCTTCAATATGAAGTTTCCTTGAATTCTTTGTCACTTTACGAAAGGACCTAATATCACTTGTATTATAAACAGAGTCGGCACCAGAACAGATCTACTGGAGGGGCAGTGGCTCATCGGCAGGGGGGACAGTGGGTCATCTGCAGGGGTGAAGTGGGTCATCGGCAGGGGGGCAGTGGGTCATGGGCAGGGGGGCAGTGGTTCATCGGCAGGGGGGCAGTGGGTCATCGGCAGGGGGGACAGTGGGTCATCGGCAGGGGGGACAGTGGGTCATCGGCAGGGGTGACAGTGGGTCATCGGCAGGGGGGACAGTGGGTCATCGGCAGGGGGGCAGTGGGTCATGGGCAGGGGTGAAGTGGGTCATCGGCAGGGGGGGCAGTGGGTCATGGGCAGGTGTGAAGTGGGTCATCGGCAGGGGAGCAGTGGGTCATGGGCAGGGGGGCAGTGGGTCATCGGCAGGGGGGCAGTGGTTCATCGGCAGGGGGACAGTGGGTCATGGGCAGGGGGCAGTGGGTCATCGGCAGGGGGGCAGTGGTTCATCTGCAGGGGGGGCATAGGGTCATCGGCGGGGGAGCACTGCCATTTCAGAAATATTTTGACGCAGTGGCGACATCATAGTCCAACACAGCAGAAATGTTTTTAAAAAACAAAACAATTTCATTTCATTATTATTAATTATTTTCTAATTTTGTTTATTCTTGTTGTTGTTAATTTCCATATCATGTCACTCAGTCAGGCTATGTGGTAGCCCTATGCACACAGCTTACTCAGTCACATACAACGGAGGGCCGTTGTGGAGGCTAAACGCTAATAAATGCAGTGTGACCATCTCTGACATGTGTTACTCTTTTGTTAATCCGCCTCTCCGCTCGCAGATAATGTTGCTGTAACAGTTTGCTCTTGTCCATTTCTCACAATGATGAGGCGACAAAGTTATTTTGAAGCACGTTGTTTTATCTCGTCAATGAAACCTCCATCCATCACTTTACCATTTGACAATCACTTGTACTCCCGGTGTCTCACGAACTGATAAAGAAAACAACAAAACCTCTAAAGCAGCGTACTCTTCTTTTCTCTGTCTGCTACTTTTCTCTGACACGTGTGAACACCCCGCACCTGCACTACTTTCCCATCATTCAGTACGGCCAGCACTACAAACCCCATGCTTCTTAAAGGGACAATTATGCCCATATTCCTGCAACAGTAACTACTGGATAAGACCACATCCAAAAACACTTCATGGTGTTTGACGAGACGAAAATGACATAATTAAAATCATCGTGGCCAAAGTTTAAAGACAAATATAAATCATCCAAATTATCCTGCAGAATCATATAAACACATCTCCTAAAACATACAACATGTTACAAAAGCGGCAATTTACACCCAGTTGTGATCATCTGTATCTGTGACACCAATCTACCATCTCACAAGCATTAGACACAAAACTTCATTGGTAATAAACGGAGGCACATGAGACAAAATCACTTTCTTTACAGGAGTAGAAAGAGGGAGTACTGGAATAAAAATGACTTTAACATCTATTCCAACTTCTGTCCGCCGGACTGCCAAACCAGTTGTCTTCACAAACACAACTAACGCTTCATTCTCGAAGCCGATCAAATGTTTTCATGATAATCTTTCCTACCACCAGTGGCGGCTCCTGACAAATTTCTCAGGGGGGCAACTTTTGCGATTATGGTTAAAATGACCCGTTTAATGGGTAAAATTATAATAAATAAAAGTCAGATTGCTAACTTGACAGTGTTACATTGCATTGTTTAATTTGGTTTTCCTGTTCAACCACTAGATGGCGACACCATGCATGAATGATACAGTGTTTTGTAAAGCTTTGTCAATTTAAATGTCTCAAATACAATAAACTTGGTTCCATAATAAAAAACTTCCACCGTGGCCATCAGCAGATACATTGTCATCTACTAGTTGAATCACTGTTAGCACAATCTACAATTTATAGCCATCATGGATGCCATAGCGATAATCAAATCAAAACACATTATAATATCATCAAAACTGTAATTAATGAAATCTTTCCAGAACATATTCAGTTTATATTTGTCTGGCAACATGCAATCAATACAAATATTTACAATTCAACATTTGGAGAGCACAACATAACACAGCTCACCATTTAAAACTCCTTTTGTTATCCTGGACACCTAAAAACTGGAAAAGTGTCTGCAGCCAATCAACTTACACTCTCATACTGTCACACTCAGACACCTTCGCTTCCCTTGACGTCACTTACAGTCACACTCTACGCACGGCTTGCATTTTGCATTTTGCACTCGTAGCACAAGCACGTGTTGGATTGAGAACATTATGCGGCCTTAAGTTTAAATGTATTGTCCATGTGTGATAGTATATAATATACAGTATACAAAATGTTGTCAGTCTATATATGCTGAGTACTTGTTTATAGAAAGAGTTGGTGTAGGTGAACTAGCCCTCCATTATATCACTCTGTCTGTCCGTCACTCATTTTAAAACATAAACTAAACTAGCTAATTATATGGCTTATATACGTTGAAACCACTGGATAGTTTTCTCTTCCCTGTTTAATTATTTGTGGTGTAAATAAGTTTGTGGAAGTGTTTGATGGTGTTGATTTGATCTAAACTTACTGACGTCATTTACATTCAAACGGTTTCAGTAAGATTCGCTAGTTAATAAAAACTCTAACTGTACTTCTACAGCATTTTTATTTTCGTATACATTTACTAAAACATTATTAAATTAAAATTGTATTTGTTAAGTTAATATGGACAGTAAAGAGCTATGTTTTTATTAACTAATGTTAATAAATAAAATGTGTGTATATATTGGTCTCATCGTTTTCTTCATGCAGATGCATTTTTTTCTAACAGAAACTGGTGCCTCAGTGCACATCATGTTGCACATTTTAGCACTTTAGTTTATGTCTTGCCCTGAAACCATCACACACTGAGGAAAATAAAGCTAAACTGGCAAGGCCATTTAAAAAAGGTGTTGTTTTCCAAATAAATATGTACAGGTAAAAAATAAGAATAAACTATTTATGTAGAAGGTTTATGCTATATACAGCAGAATGAAATATAATTTACAGAAAAAGATGTATATAAAATAGATGGTGTATCATCTGGAGGATATCATATTGCACTCAATTATTATTGCAGCAGATTTATTCAATTGCACGGTGAGTAATAAACATGTAACTGTTGAAGAGGTAGATGACCTGAGTTAAGAAGCTGTTATGTGTCTGCTTGTTTTGGTCTTCAGTGCTCTGTAGCGTCGACTGGCGGCAGCATTATGAAGAGATGATGGTTTGGATGTGAGAGGTCCAGGGTGATCTTCTATGATCTTTTATCTAAAGCCACTTATGGAGATTTCAGGGAGCAACATGTCATACAGGAGCAATAATACAATATTTGCTAATATCAAGTTACCATTCAATTCAAGTTTATTTATATAGAGCTTTTCACAATGGGCAATGTTTCAAAGCAGCTTTACAGGGTCATACACAGCACAGTGCATAGTGTTTATAGAACAAGCAAGATCATTCTAATAAATAATATCTAATAAATAAAGAAGTAATTATTTATTATTTTTTCTTGAAATTTAGTTTCAAGAACACCTGTTGAGAGAAAGAGAGAGGGGGTTATGTGTTTTTTTCATTTGTCTGTTAAGTATTCACAGAAGAGACGGGTTATGAGTAGTTTTATGATTGTTGTGAGAGATGTGGTTGATCAGACTGAGTTAAGAAGAATTATCACCTGGAAGGTCCGAGTTGTGAAGGAGAATGAGCAGGAAAGAGATTTACTGCCCTTATGAGAAGACAGTAAACACCTGGAGTATATAAGATCATTACTTACTCAACAGGCTCGTTCAAGCTATAAGAATTAGATGAAACAATAGTGGAAAAAATAACTTATGTCAAAGGATAATTTATGGAATTCCCATATCAGTAAAGATGTAAGAAATAAAAGAAAGTATAAAGTGGTTGAAGTAAAACGATTAAAAACAAGGTAAAACAGAGAGAAGACTGAAAGTCTGGCAGTATTGATTCAATTTGGTGAAGAAAGATTACAAACAATAGTGTGTATCTGAGATATATGAGCTATGAAGCCAGACCACATGTTCCCTCAACCTTTGAGATGTTTTAAGTGTCAAAAATACAGGCATGTGGCGGCAGTATGTGAGGAAATCCAAAATGTGGAAGGTGTGCAGGAGAACATGAATATGGAAAATGGACACAAGGCAACAGTATTGTACTTTCACTCATTTAAACTGAACTGATGTGTTTGTTGTAATACAAATGTAGGTCTACTGTATGTGATGTGTGTGTGTGTTGTTATTAAAAATGTGTAATTATTTATTCATCCTCATATCATCAAACCTGTATGAGTTTATTTCTTTATCTAATCAAACAGCACAGATCTGCATTGACGTTCACTTATGAACACAAAACCACTCAGACATTTCTCAAAATATCTTCTTTTGTGTTCAACAGAAGAAAGAATCACATACAGATTTACAAACACATGCGAGTGAATAAATGATGAGAGTATTTTTATTTTGGGGTGAACTGTTCCTTTAAGACCCTGTGAACACAAATATCTTGAGTATATGTGCATTAACACTACAGTAGTCTTATTCTACAGAGAGTCGTTTATTTTATATTTAATAAATCAGACTTTGATCTATTTCTGTAATATCTAATATTTTAAAATCATCAACAGAAATTACTTTGTTTGCAGATCTAAAGATAATTTAAACTCTACTGTCATCTAGCGGACATTTGTGTTATTACAGCAGTGATTCTCAACCTTCAGTGAACCTTCAGTTTTTAACTGTTTAAACAGGAATAGAGCTTCAAGAGCTCAGTCTGATCATATTATGAATTCTCATCTGAGAGTAATATTAAGAAACATCAGTGAATGCAGCGTTTCTAATTCAAATAATATCCTGTACATCTTATCTACATTCATCTAAAAAAGAAAACGTTTTTTATGACCAAAACATTAAACGTCAAGTCGGCACAAGTCGGCACAGTGTGAAAACTAGTAAAAATATATTATTTAAAATATACCAAACTAACATCATGTTAATAATTGGAGATCAAAACAAATATACAATAGAGGACACACAAGTTAAACATTTCTTCTCAAAACTTCTGGTTGTCTCATTGTCTCACAGTTCAGTTCTTGTTAACACGCCAGCAGAGTTTATGACGTCTTGATAGTTTGAGCAAGCCCATAGTGAACATGGTGTTAATGTCAAGAAAT
Source organism: Triplophysa bombifrons (assembly GCA_029783895.1). NCBI lineage: Eukaryota > Metazoa > Chordata > Actinopteri > Cypriniformes > Nemacheilidae > Triplophysa > Triplophysa bombifrons. The sequence continues at coordinate 1,133,198 of CM056458.1, forward strand.
GCAAAATCTGTTCTTCTCTCATGTCCTAGTCTTCCATCAGCCCATGTCTCTTATAGGTGATGTAACAATAAACGTGTCCAGTTTCTCATATCTTATGTTCTAGTCATCATTTAATCCCACTCAAAAAATCTGCTTTAGCGACATAAACAGAACAGAGCTCGTCATTTCCTTCTGAAGAACAAAACAAAGATGTTCTGAGAAAGTATCATTTCACTTTCTGTCACACATCTACAAACGTTCTCATGGACGATAAACATTTGTTTTTTTGAGGAGACGAGAGATTCATCACATTCCTGATTTCAGACGCACACACACATACTGTACAGCTGTGTGTAAGTGTGAGAGCGTTCCAGACATCTTTCAGGAGAACACTGAACATACTGTTAGTCTTTTACATTTGATTTTTACAATTGACTTTAAATATACGACCTCTATACTGGATTAATCTGCTCATGTTTTCTTTTCTGTGTTTGACGTCTGTCATTCTGATTTTCTGCCTCAATTCTAGATGTGTATTTTTGTCAGATTGATTGATTGAAAGCACAAATGTGTGTCACTATTTTTCTTCTTTACATCAGAATGATTTGTGTTTTACATGTGAAACTCTGTATCAGAAATGCTTCTGTTAACCTGTCAAACACATGAAAGTGAAACTGAGCTCTGATGAGTGATGGATGTGCTCTCGACAGCAGAACATTTCTCATTCAAACTTCATCCAGATCATGTTTTGTGCCATTAGGATATTCAGCCGACTGTTGAATCAGATGAATACTGTACAGAACTATATTCTGTTTAACCAGCAATGAGACGAAGGATAAGACGTCTCTCTCTTTTATTCTCTTGATTTAAAGTTTTCTTTTGTGTCTATACTTGTATAATCTCGACGAGTGAAACATCCTGAAGCCCTCATCCTTCACTGAAAACACCTGTGAATCTTCATCACGTTCACTAAAGACAAATCGTGTCCTCTGTGACGACTAAAAATAAACCACAAACAACTGATTTAAACTCTTTGAATTCTGTGTTCTGTGTTTTCATGAGATGGGCAGAATTTTCAGCGCATATTCAGTAAAGTTTAGTAAAATCAGTGTCTGTGACACATAAGACATCTTTATCAAGTGATCCGTCGACCTTCTACAGTCTGATGCCATAACCGTCTTCTCTTTTGTAGATTAAATGTCACTTCTATTTTCCTCTCGTGTCTCTATAGACCTCTTGGAGACTTCACTGAGGTATGTTATAGAAAACATGACGGATGACAAAAGTGAGAGAGAGTTTTATTACAAACTCTGAATGTTGTTTGTTTTAGTTGATGTTTTTATTACAAGTGGAGTCAAAACTTCTCTGTGTCATCTTTTCTCTTTTTACTGACGTGTCTGTGTAACAATTATACTTTCTCTTCTTTTATTAAACAGTTGTAACTCAATGTCAACGTTTAACTGCTTCCAGTCTTTCTTTACACTCTTTTTGATACAAAATGATGCTCGATGAACACAGTTGGGGAAATAATTGATCTGATCAATATGCGATGACATCATATATCCTATCAGCGTAAGAGAAAGTCCCTATAAATAGAGTCAAAGCCGTCTTACGTTCATTCTCTTGACTGTTTCAGCATCCCTCCACCACCCGGATCATTTTACATTTAAAAAATTTTTTTAAGATTCATACATTTAGTGATTGAATGATTACAAATACTTAATGTGCGGACGAACAGGTTTACAATCTTTAATACCACTGATGGCCTTCATTTCTCTTTGGTGACGTGTGCAGGATTTCTCTGTTATTGTGTTCGACTGAACAGATCCATTGGTGCTTAACTTGTTTATTGTTGTTAACCTAAAAGAACCAAATGAAACTCAGAGATTGTTGCCAGTGACTCCACATGGAGTCCATGAGTTCATCCACAATCTTCTTCCGTCTGCGGAGAGAACGGCTCTTCTTCATCATCTGTCTGATCTGTGTCTGGGAGGATTCCTGAAGCTGAATTCTCTGATCATAGAACGAGATGTTGAAACACAACTGTTGTTTGGATCTTCTGAGTGAAGGTGTGTTTGTGACATCCAGTCTTTGTCTTCTTCTTTCTTTCATGTTGGTGTGTAGAAACCAGTGAGAACCTCGTCTCCTCTCATTACAGTGATGTCGTCGCATCGACCCGTGACATCATCACTGAAAAGAAAGAGACGGAGAAGAAGCGACAGCAACAAACCAGTGAGATGAAGGCTCTTCAGAAGAGTGCGGAAACTCTGGAAGCAAACCTTCACACCATCAATAAAGAGATTGAAGACTACGACACAAAGATTGAGGAGAAAAACACAGAGATAGAAAGATTTATCAGCATAACCCACTTGACCACCAGGAGATGGTGGTCAAGTGGGTTAAACCACTGAACTGTTAAATCAAAGGTTGCTGGTTCGATCCCAGCATCCACCACCAGTGTGTCCTTGAGCAAGACACTTTACTCCATGTTGCTCCAGGGGGATTGTCCCTGTAAGAAGTCCCTGTAAGTCGCTTTGGATAAAAGCGTCTGCCAAATGACTAAATGTAAAATGTAAATGTAAATCACCGGCAACAAGGATAAACACTGGATGGAGACGCCTGGAAATGACGTGTTTGATGGGATCAAGCGTTGCTTTATTTGTGATGATCGCTTGTGGAAAAGATTATAGATCACATCTGCAAAGTGGAAACATGAAACGATGATCAGAACTCTTCAGAATGGATTATCAGAGCTCACCACAGCACAACAGCGTCTGAAAGAGCAAGAACAGAACGTCCAGAACCAGCTGATGGATAAACAGATCAATCTGGCCAGTAGAAAAACTTCTGTGTTTTGCTGTTGATGTTTAAACCTCACGTGTATTTTTTTAAATCTTCTTTATCTGTAATAACAGGTCAGCTGCCCATCATCACACCGCTCCATGAGCTTCAGCTGTGCCTGTCCCAAATCCATCAATCTGATTCAGCTTCAGAAGTTATGGGAGAAAGTGATTTCTCTGCTGGACACACTGAAGAAAAGGACCTTCACAGGGAGGTTTGGATCGAGGAGCTTTAGGAGATGAAGAAAGAGTTCCTGGAGTCTATAGACACAGCTGAAGAGCTTAACTTTGATGATGATGTTTGTTTCATTTCATCTGATGTTAAATGTCCTTTGAACAGGGATGAACAAAGTTTGAGCTGCATGAAGGCCAACAACATCTTCAGCCTTCAGGCGAGTCAGGCGAACAGATTCTTGGAGATCAATCCTTCATGTCCGTCTAAAGAGTGAGAGAAAGAATATAACAGCGTGAAAGAGAAACTAAAGAAAATAAGAGCAAACACAGTCTGTCCTGCAGCCGTGAAACCATTGATCAGAAAATAATCATGAAATATTCTGACAGCAATCTTACATCCAATCTGATTGATTTCTTCTTTTACAACTATGTGTCAAACTTTACATTATCAAATCAATATATGTTTGTATTTAAATTCTTAATTAACTTTTGTTTATTATTCTTTTTCTTTGAAAATAAAATCAAACTTTGTTATTCAAACACAACTGGAGTCTATTCCAGTTCCTCCAGATGTGATGATCTCTGTTTACTGCTTTAATTTCAAGAGACGATTAAATAAGAGACTTTATAACATGATTGAAAAAGTCAGTTACACACCAGATGAACTCCTTAAAGCACTTGTTAGTATTTAAGAAACTGTAAATGTATATACACACACGGTCCGTGTAACACTTTTCAGTTCTTTTTTCAATCTTCACCATCAAAATGAATCAAATGAAAATTAGCTTCAAACTTCAAACTTTCATCTTCAATTGTCTTGAGTCCTTCACAAATGGATTATTGTCTCTCAGATTCATTTTTAATTATACGTGAAAACGAGATTTTTCCATTTTTGTTCTCGTGCTTTCAGCTGGATCTTACCATTATCACCGGGGTCGGGTGTCGTCTATGGAGTTATGAAAGGCCTATGGTTGATCTGATCATATTGATCTCTCATGTGTAGTACTCGTTTATTAAATATATTTTCAGTAATACTTCTGTCTGTAAACATTGATCTATTCGTCATTGGTTGTCGTTTTGGTTATAGTCAGTAGATGGCTGCGCATCTGTGTGACGTCACTGAAACGATCGGGCATAAGTTGAGTGAATATACTCGAGAAGTGAAAGTGATGAATAACTTCTTCAGCCTGAATAATGACTTCAAGAGATGAATCGTGTTAGCTCGAGAAAATACGAGGGAGCGTCTGGAGACTATTTTTAAGATGTCTGTTTGATTTTAATATATCCGAAAAATCCCCGTCCCCCATGACCTCTGATCTGTTACAGTATAGTTTATCAGCTATATTAATATCTCCTTGTAGCTAGCAAACACTAATGAACTTTAATGTTTCCTTCTCTTTAGGTCGAGACAGATAGTCTTTATATAGAGGACCACATAACAAGAGAGACTTTTTTCCAGACCAATCCGAGCATTTTCAGAGCACACTAATGTGAGACAGGGGGTCATTTGCAGTTTTAGGGACCAGCAAAGAACAACACATTTTGACACCAGCTGCAGGCTCTTTAACACCACTATCTGTCTCCCAAGAGGGACCACTGCCATAACACACACATCTAACACATCCCAGAAGGCCCTCAGAAGGGCCAAATCAGTAAGAGAGCAAATATATATGATTCTTGATGTCTCATTGATTTAGTAGTTGAACAATCTTTGAGTATATGTGTAGTTCATCTCTAAGAAAATGACACTCAATACTCACATAATAATAACACATGATGTAACTTCACAGTGATGACATGATTCAAAATCACCATTACCTGATGCTACTGGATCATAGTTTTCTTTACCATAACAAATGAATTGTAAGACACTGTTACAACATGCAAAGAACAAAGAACTTACTACGACTGCAGTCTATGTGTAATGTTCACATCTCCAGGTCCTCCCAGAAAGGCTCACTGTGACCTAAAAGAGAGGCGTAAAACATTTCTCGTAACTACAGGTTGACCATGTGACCATCGAGAGGTTCTCGTCAGAATGGTGTGGGATGAGTCAGAGCTCCTCCGTTCCTAATGTAGTCGAGCAGCAACGTCCACAGCAGGTGGAAAGAACAGAGATGGGATCCGAAAGGTTCTGAGATGGGCTTCAAAGAGAGCGTCTGGTGCACCTTGGATGGGATTGTGTGTGCGTTCAAGGATGAAATGAAATTCTGTAACCCAACCATCCAACATTTTGAAGACAGAAGAGACACAGTGCTCCTAAAAAGGGTCATCATTGTCCAAGAAACCATTGTGAACCAAGACACACACAATATATGCTCAATTGAGTAGTTTATACACCAGTGGGTTTCAGCTCATTTTCTTTCTTTCTGTTTTGACAGAGTTTGAATGAAAGGAGGTCTATTGACATCAGTCCTGAAGCTCTCAACATTTACCATATAAGGACCATATACATACAATATAATGCGTTTTAAATCATTTATATTTAAATCGTATGTTTTTGTCACATATTATTTTTAAGAAATAAGAAATGTTGACGTATTTTAAACATTTTTATTCATTTTCAACAATTTATTAACAAAAACGAAAGTGAAACAGTGAGAGCAGTACATCACGTGACTCTCTCCTGGCGGCCATTTTACACACCTGTTCAAAACAGGTAAAGTTATCTCGAGTGTTAAAGTCGCTTTTTAACTCTGATGGGATCTTTTGAGTTTCTAGTAACATTTTAATCGAGGTAAGTGTCGAGTATTTGATCTTTTACTGATTTGAAAACTGCGTTTATCTTTGCAAGGCTTGATGATCTGCAGCTACAGCTAAAGGTTCAGTGTTCAGCTAACATTAGCACTAAATACACACGAGAACTAAAACTTTGTATTTTAGTTGTTAACGGGTCTCATAGTCTCGTGTGTCGTCGCACTGAAGTGTCGCAGCGCATTAGGCGGAACATCAGCGGGATGAGCAATGAGATCTCTGTCGATGTCTGAAAGCTTCAAAGTTGTCGATTTCCGCGTTTATCTTAAATAACGAGCCGTTGTTGTCAATAAAATAACTGCTGTGCTTGTACAGAATCTCGTCCGAGAAAGAAAATCCAGAAATAATGAATTTTGTGTCATAAACGTCTCGAGGGATTCTCCACAGAATACATGTTGACATCAGAGGAGCTCTGACAGGAATCTGTGATTAAAATACATCTGCGATGTTGACTCTCTGTATATATGGATCATAACGTTGTGTAGTTTGTGTTCATATCTTAGTTGTTCTTCTGTTGTGAGCTGATTTAAATATTTATGTCTTGAAACTGAAGGAAACTTGAGAGCTCAATGTAAACAGCCGCTTTATTGACCACCAGTCACGTGACTGAACACTAGAGTCAGTGGAGGTGATCAGATTCATCAGTGAAGATCAGACTGATGTGACTGAATGACTCATGGATGATTCACAAACACTCAGAGATGGAGATTATACTCCAGGATTCGGGTATTCTTATTAAATATAATACTTATCATTATGTTTTTATAACGAATATCAAAGAATTAATGAATAATTTACTTAAATAATAATTTACTTTGTTACAGATCAGTTGATCAGAAGAGATCAGACACATCTGAGATCAGTTGTGTGTCTATGAAGAGTAATGCGTCTATGAATAAACCACTGACATTTAAACACACATCACCTGATCATAGGTAAAACAGATGTGTAAAACTGAGCCAAAATATGTGTTTAAAACTATGTAGTCCAGTAATATCAGACAGTCTGATTGTGTCTGATTGTGTTTTTGTGTTTTAAGGTGTATAAATGTCCTACAGTCTAATGAAGGTGGTCATAGTTTCTTATTTTACTCATGATAAGAAAACATTAACATTTGTCTAAATCTGTGTGTACATGTGTTCAGTGTGTGTCCTTGTTGTTTTGTAATTTTGTTGAGAATTGAGCAGATATCATTTATAGTGTTTCATTTACAGCAGATTATTAGATTAAATGACATTCATCTATTGATTTAAATTGACAACACAATCTCATGGAAGTTCATAACTAACTCCTTTATGATGTGGCTAATATAGGTATTCATTTTATATCTCATTTGTTAGTTTTAGATCGATCTGCTTTCACATGGGGCATGTTTATAGCTTTGTTTAAAAATGTTAGTATTTGTGTGATTCAAATCTCTTTATTGTCACTCAACCATATACACAAGTGCAACAGTAGGAGAAAAACTTCTGATCAACATGGCAATATAACAGATTACAAGTAACAAAGAGTAACAATACTGTACTGTAGACATTTCTTGTACACATTTACACAGTAAATATTTCTGTACAAGTGTTAGACCATAATATACATAGAATGACACATAGTATGAATGAGTAAGAAATAAGTTATATATTTTGAAATGATTATAGTCAAATGGAAGTAATATTTAAAGCAGATTCAGTAGATTATAGATTTTAGAAAAAGCGTATGTCATCAATAAGTGTAACAAAATAGTTTACAGGGTAGGGGTATAAAATACAGATTTTTCTTTTATGCAAAAAAACATTAGGATATTAAATAAAGATCATTTTCCATGAAGATATTTTGTACATTTCCTACTGTAAATGTTTAAAAACTAGTGGTGGGCCGTTATCGGCGTTAATGTGCTGCGTTAACGTGAGACTCTTATCGGGCGATTAAGAAAGAAATGTCGCCGTTAATCTATTCTCAAAGTTGTGTTGGGAGCTGTGTCGTTACTACGCAACCTATGATGACTTTCACCTTGATATTTTAGCGCGGATGTATACCTATCTTAATTGAACTGTAGCAAACGATTAATGAGTGAGATTAATCTAGATTAAAAAAATGTATCTATGCCCACCACTAATAAAAACTTTATTTTTGTGAGTGGATGGCCTGCTACAGTGCCTCAGATTAACAACTTCAGAGGTGATTTTCTCAAAATTTAGCTTTTTTGGCACCCTCAGATTCCAGCTTTGTAAACAGTTGTTGTTTTGTTTGTTGTTAGTCCTATCCTAACAAACCATATATCAGTAGACATCTATTTATGTGAATATTTGGTATCCGTTTTTTGGCAGCAATAACACAAGACACGTTTGGTGCACACAGAGATGAAAAAGTCCATGTCCGCAGTTAAATATATCACCAGATCTACATTGTTGTGCAACCAACTTTATACCAGAGGTCCTAGACGTGATGTTCAGATACATGACGTCATGATTTATATCAAATAAAAACATCTAAACCTGACCTGCTCTGATAGAAATATTATAATGGGTCGTGGTTAGATCTTCCATCAGCACATGGCAGATTCAAAACAAACATCCAAATCATTCAAAAATGAGTCACTGAACACAAAATAAAGATCCTGTCATAGTCATCCCAGTTCACTGATCTGAACACTATAGAACATGAGTGAGATGAACTGAAGAAGAGAGAGAACCAACATTTGAAGAGATTCTGTTTGGAGGAATGGACTCTGATGACATGTCATGTATTCTCAAACCTCATCAGACATAAAAGACTCAGAGCTGGATTAAATACAAGGGCTCAAGAATTGTGGTCAACATGTATTTAAAGGAAAAAATCAACAACGTTATATTCCCCCACTTCAAATGTTTTACTTCAATGAAATGTTGGAATTTTGTAGATTTAAAAAAAAAATGATAAAAATAATATAATGCAGATTTACTTTTACTGCCTTCTTCGCTCCTATGACTGTATGACTATAGTTTGACATTGTATTATGTCACATATGATTTATTTAGTTAAATAGATAAGAAATTGTTAAGAAGAAATTGTATCGTCATTTTCAATGATGTTCACAAAGACACAAATTCATCAAATGTCATTTATAAACTCAGAAAGACTCTACAGGATGAAATATAATCAACACCTCTGTGGAAACTCTTATTTAAATTTACAATATTAATATTGAAAATATGAAAAGATAACACTAATGTTTTTATTTGTTAGAATACAGTAATGAAGTGTAATGTGTCGTGTGTTATAGATCAGTTGATCAGATGAGATCAGATCCAGAGTTCAGTTGTGTGTCTATGAAGAGTGATGCGTCTATGGAGCCGCCATTAAAGTTTAGGAGTGAAGAGACACGACATGATCTCAGGTATAAAATATCTTTAAAATGTGATTATAGTTTGACATTTGATTTATTCTGTAAAAGAGATGATAAATTGTTCTTGTGATGATTTGTTTCCTTCATTATTATACACGCTCACACAGAAAGAGCTTGAACATGAATTCACCTCATACATGACTAATGTATGTCACATGACTAATGAATGTCACATGACTAAACCAGAAAACAGGTTGTAAGAGAAAGTGTTAGCAGCCTTATGAACTAACAGTGATATCTGTGGAGTTTTGAGCTTATCAGCAAACCGAACGAGATTTTATCATTTTATTCTCTTTTATTATTCAAATGCTAGAAAGAAGACGATCAGTTTCAGTTTTCAGTTCAGTTATCAATCTGGACATGTGATGGACATCAACTCTGATCATTTGAAATCATGTTGAGTAAAACAGCTCTATGTGTAGTGAAGCACATACAAAAGACCTGAACCGCTTTCTGCATGTGACATTCGGCCTAAAGCCTATTAACACACAGATCAGAATTATGATTTATTCATAAGTTACTTTCACAACAGTGTAAAAACTGTAGAGTTATTAAAGTAATGAGAAAAAAATCACTAATATCAAAGTGTCTGATTCTTGCTTTTCAATCGTCCTGATCAGACTCGTAACAGAACCCGCCTGTAAGAAGATGAAGTTTGATCCGTCTGAGAATCAACCACAACACTTCAATGAAGACATGAGTCCTGCTTTCAGGTAAATCACAAGATGAAAGAGTTCCCAGCATACATCACTCAATGGAATAGTTTGTTTAGTGTCATGATAAAGAAATAAAAACAATCATATTACAAGATTTAAGTCAAAATGATGAAGAAACATGTTGGTTCTCATGTGTCTCTATTATGTCTCATGTGATTATAATATGGATGTGTTTGTTTTCTTGTTCTTCAACAAGAAGAAACCTATATAAGAAGATATTGAAGAAGTGATGAACATCTAACATGACATGTGGAAGAATAAACTATCAGACATTTATCATTTATTTCTGAACAATTCTCTTAAACACATTATAAATAAAATAAATTTATAAACTCTACAGAACAACACTGGTCCAGAAGCACTTCCTGTTTCAACTTTTTAGTTTTTCATTATTTTTACATAAATAGTTAAACTCTTTGAAATGAAACTGAAACGTTTTTGTTAACATTTGTTAAGTATTAAAAACTGAAACAGGAAGTTCTTCTGGAACAGAGTTGTTTTGTTGACATATTGCAAAATGATCTATAGATATGTTCTGTGTCTTATGATAGAAAAATATAAAAGCTAATTTGCTTCAGACATTCACTTTTAACTGTAATATTCTGTTATTTTACAGCCATGAGTCTAAACCTCCTGAAGTCCTCGACACATTCAGATCAAATCTGAAGAAGAAGTTTGAGTGTTTGTGTGAAGGAACATCAGGTGAGAGAAACCCAACACTGCTGAATGAGATCTACACAGAGCTCTACATCACAGAGAGTGAAAGTGGAGAGATCAGTAATGAACATGAGGTGAGACAGATTGAGACACAATCCAGGAGAACAGCAACAGAGGACACACCAATCAAATGCAATGACATCTTTAAAGCTTTACCTGCACAAGACAAACCCATCAGAAGTGTGCTGACAAAGGGAGTCGCTGGCATTGGAAAAACAGTCTCTGTGCAGAAGTTCATTCTGGACTGGGCTGAAGGGAAAGAGAATCAGGACGTCCAGCTCATATTTCCACTTCCTTTCAGAGAGATCAATCTGATGAAGAACCAAACACTCAGTCTTTTACATCTTCTTCATCTTTTCTTCCCAGAGACAAAAGAAATGGAAATCTCCAGCGGTGAATATAAAGTGTTGTTCATCTTTGATGGTTTGGATGAGTGTCGTGTGTCTCTGGATTTTCACAGCAGTGTGAGGTTGTGTGATGTCAGTGAATCAGCCTCAGTGGACGTGATGCTGACAAACCTCATGAAGGGGAATCTGCTTCCCTCTGCTCTCATCTGGATCACCTCCAGACCAGCAGCAGCTGATCTCATCCCCTCTGAGTGTGTTGATCGAGTCACAGAGGTACGAGGCTTCACTGACAAACAGAAGGAGGAATACTTCAGCAAGAGAATCAGTGATGAGAGTCTGAACAACAGAATCATCTCACACCTGAAGTCATCCAGGAGCCTCTACATCATGTGTCACATCCCAGTGTTCTGCTGGATTTCAGCCACTGTTCTAGAGAGAATGTTGAGTGAAGCAGAGAGTGAAGGAGAGATCCCCAAGACTCTCACTCAAATGTACACACACTTCCTGATCATTCAGACAAACATCAAACATCAGAAGGACTATGAGAAGAAAGTGAAGAATGATGAAGACATGATCTTTAAACTGGCCAAACTGTCTTTTGAGCAGCTTGTGAAAGGGAACCTGATCTTCTATGATGAGGACCTGAGAGAGTGTGGCATTGATGTAGCAGAAGCATCAGTGTACTCAGGATTGTGCACTCAGATCTTCAGAGAGGAGTTTGGCTTGTATCAGGGGAAAGTTTACTGCTTTGTTCATCTGAGCGTTCAGGAACATCTGGCAGCTCTTTATGCTCACATCTCCATCACAAACAACAAGAGAAATGTGTTCAATAAAGCAAGAAAATCACCTCAAGTAGAGACGTCAATATCTGAGCTGCATCAGAGAGCTGTAGACGAGTCTCTACGGAGTAAAAATGGACATCTGGATCTTTTTCTTCGTTTTCTTCTGGGTTTGTCTCTGGAGTCTAATCAGAATCTTCTAGGAGGTTTGATGACACAGACAGTAAGAAGCTCTCACAGCAATGAGAAAACAGTCGAGTATATCAAGAAGAAGATCAGCAGCACTCGCTCTCCAGAGAAATCCATCAATCTGTTTCACTGTCTGAATGAACTGGGTGATGGTTCACTAGTGGAGGAAATCCAACATCATCTGAAATCTGGAACATTAAGTCAAACCAAACTGTCTTCATCTCAGTGGTCAGCTGTAGCTTTTGTGTTGTTGACATCAGAACACGAGCTGAAGGAGTTTAAACTGAGTGATTTTCTTAGAGGAGAAAACAAAGCTGAACAACTGAAAGTTCTTAGAAATCTGCAGCCTGTGATTTGTGAATCCAGATCAGTTCAGTAAGTGTGAACCTTCTCTTCACTCTTTAAACATTATTCATGAAATCTCATAAACTTACACCTGGTGCACAATTTTGTGAGTGGACAACAAACCATTTGACATGTGATGTAAACGTATCATCACTGTTTAACTAAAAAAAGCATGACTGTGTTTATTTACAGTAATAAGGTTCCAGTCCAATTGAAAAAATATTGCAGTAGACTTTATCATCTATTATAGTAAACTGAAGTATAAAGTATCTAGATGCTAAAGTGTTTTTGAACCATACCATAGTAAATATTAATGTATAATACAGTTAGTTTATTAATTTACTATTGTAATGTATGGAGTGCTCAGGAAACTCTAGACTTGAGAGAGAGAGAGAGAGAGAGAGAGAGAGAGAGAGATGAGTGTGTGACCCTGTTCAGTGTTTTGGTAACTTTTCAGATAACTTTAGTGCAGTATTGTAGAGAAAAATAACATGGATTTCTGACGCTGTGCACAGCATCCAATGCAAGAACGCATCACTGATTTTGTTGCATTGCTCATGTGCAGTGTAAACACTTTATAGTTTGGGCGAGTAAAGCTCATCCTTTATCATTCTTGCGGTAAATTTGTAAATGACGTTCATGCAGTCTATAGGCTTCTTCTAAACCTGTATTTAAACTTCATAGTGTTTTGTATCCAGGTTCTGGGTGAGTAAAGGATTCTCTGTGAAACGGTCAAACATTTAAAACTCAATATTGATACGCTATCAACAAAAGTAGGAGGGTCTGGGGCACACGGGCGATGTTCTGACGTGAGCCAATTACAGAGCAGCCTCAGGTCACCTGCCTCCCAAAAGTTTGTGTACCTAAATAAACTCATTTGTCCAGCAGAAAATATATGTATTGTCACAGAAATTAACCAAATACAATTTAAAATAATAACTTTATGAATGTGAACTCAACTTCCAGACGAATATAGTGTAAATATTTTTTTACTAATTAATATTATCTTGAACTCACGTTTAACTCTCTACTTCTCTGGATAATTTTGCGGGGCGATGCCACTGCTCACAAATGTGAAGTAGAGTTTAGTAGACAGAGTTAAGTGTTCAGTGGTTTCTATGTTAAATCACTAGATGATGAACATCATGTTACTGTATTTAAGTGTAAATGACTCAAATCCACAAGAGTTTTCTTCATTTCTCTACAGGTTGAGTCTGTGCAAGATCACAGATGAAGGTTGTGTTGCTCTGACTTCAGCTCTGAGATCAAACCCCTCACACCTGAGACATCTGGATCTGTCTGATAATAATGTAGGAGATTCAGGAGTGAAGCTGATCTCTACTGTACTGGAGAATCCTCAGTGTAAACTGGAGACACTGAAGTAAGATCATCTCTCTGATTGTAAAATGCTTAATGTGAAAAGCACTTAACGTACCCAAACAACCAGCAGAAAAAAACTAAATTTCGGTCAAATCTTACTTGTAATAAACACAAGCTGCTGTCAACAGAAGGAGTTGTTATTCCACAGATAAAGTGAATAATGTCACGCTAAGTGTTTTCTCCTCCATAGAAGTCCATTATAAGGAAACAGTTTAATGTGGGACATTCACACACGCTTAACATGAAACTTTACTTGTTGTGTTTATATTCTGAGCTCATCAGATCATCTGCACATGAAAAACTTTATTTACAGAAGCGCTCGGCTCTGTCAACACTAACTCTCGTCTTCTTTCATTTGATTGGTCACCTCACTTATTTTGACATTGAGGAGCGCTGTTAGACAACTGAGACGTTATCAAATGTTTGCAGCATTAAATACACTTCGGCTTTTACACAATTATTACACACATTTGATGACACACTATAGAAACAATGGTGCGTACGGTCCTGTGTAAGAAAACAGATGTGTGGTGTGAGAGCGTGAGAACAGCATTTTAATGATGAGGTGAAGATTTAACATGATGATGAATGTTATTCAGTGTAATATGTGTTTCATTCATGACATTCTGCTGAAGTGAGAGACTGAAGTGTGTGTTATTGTTCTCTACAGGTTGAGATGGTGTAATATCACAGATGAAGGTTGTGTTGCTCTGACTTCAGCTCTGAGATCAAACCCCTCACACCTGAGACATCTGGATCTGTCTGATAATAATGTAGGAGATTCAGGAGTGAAGCTGATCTCTACTGTACTGGAGAATCCTCACTGTAAACTGGAGACACTGAAGTAAGATCATCTCTCTGATAGTCACACATAGGGTTGGGCTGATAGATGATGACATCGTCCATAGCTGATGGCTGACATTCATCATGATGTTGGGTCGGTATCGTGATTCCCCTGCATGATGCAATTTTCGTCATCATTGGTTCTGTGGTCGTCTGCATATCCCGTCCACGTACATCACATTCTCAAGACAAATTACATTCTGCGGATGTGTCGAAGTCATGCATTCGCAATTTCACCCTTATCAGCATTTGAGTATGATTTGGAAGCTGCATGTGTGCGCGAGACAGAAAAAACTTAGAAAGTGAGCGCAAACAGTGAATCTTAGTTATGGGTTTACGTTGTGTGTGTGTAAACTTGTCAATGATAATCTGATAATCGCGTCCGCAATGGCAGAAGGAAACATAAGTGCTGTGTGACCCGCAGAGTTGATTGATCACACACACACACAACACACACACACCCTTCACTGGAGGACTCATGATCAACTCGTCTTTCCACATGAAATAAGAACTGGAAGAAATTCCAATTAGTTTATACTGCCGTTCCTACATAGGTTTCAGATTAAAAGAAAATTGCACATGACTGTTCAAGGCAAGGCAAGTTTATTTATATAGCACATTTCATACACAAGTGAAATTCAATGTGCTTTACATAAAATGATTGACAGACAGAAATAAATGTATCTTCAAAATGCAAATGATTTAAGATCACAAAAACTTTAGATTTTAAGAAACAGTAAAACAGCAATAAAATTGATTAAAAATGTGAGTGTATATATAAAAAGAATAAGAGCAAAATAAAAATCAATTAGAAATAAAAGTGCAGTTGATGTAAAGCTGCACAGTGCTCAGGTTGTGAATGCACAGCTAAACAAGTGTGTTTTTAATCTGGATTTAAAAGTAGCTTCTGTTGGTGAATGTCTGATATCCTCTGGAAGCAGATTCCAGCTACGGCCGGCATAATGATTAACCGCTGACTCGCCCTGTTTTGAGTGAACCCTTGTTATCACTAACTGACTTGATCCTGATGATCAGAGAAGTCTGATTGGTTTATATTCAATGAGCATATCTGAGATGTATTTAGGTCCTAGACCATTAAGTGATTTATTGACAATTAATAATACTTTGAAGTTGATTCTAAAAGTATCTGGTAACCAATGTAAGGACCTGAGGATTGGAGTGATATGCTCAGATGTTTTGGTTCTGGTCAGAATCCTGGCAGCAGCGTTCTGTATGAGCTGCATCTGTCTGATGGTCTTTTTGGGAAGACCTGTAAGGAGTCCATTACAGTAATCCGCCCTGCTGGTGATGAAAGCATGAACTAGTTTCTCTAAATCTTGGCTTGAGACAAAACATCTGATTCTGGCTATGTTTCTGAGGTGGTAGTTGGCTGATTTGCTTATTGCTTTGACATGGCTGCTGAAACTAAGGTCAGACTCCAAAATGACCCCAAGATTTTTTACCTTGCTTTGTGTCTTTAGACCTCTTAAGTCAAGGTATGCGTTTACCTTGCTAGTTTCATCCTTGTTACCAAAAACAATGACTTCAGTTTTGTTTTTATTTAACTGAAGCAAGTTTTGACACATCCAGCTGTTAATTTCATCAATGCACTGGCAAAGAGAGTCAATAGGCCTGTAGTCATTAGGTGAGAGGGCTAGATAGATCTGAGTGTCGTCTGCAGAGCTGTGGTAGGCAATTTGGTACTTTTTGATTATTAAGTGGGAGCATATACAAATTAAAGAGGAGCGGAGCAAGAATCAAGCCCTGTGGAACACCACAAGTCATGGGTGTCCAGTCAGATTTATGGTTGCCTATGTTCACATAGTAACCTCTCCCTTTAAGGCAGTGGTTCTCAACTCTGGCCCGCGAGATCCACTTTCCTGCCGAGTTTAGCACCAACTCTGATAAAACACCTGAAGAGGATATTAATCAGTGACTTCAGGAACAGACGCGTTCAACTTAATGTTGTGCTGCGCAGATTGTTTGGTATATCGCATTAAAGTACCGCGAGAGCGATTCGAATGGATACAGTGCAATCTGCACTTGAATCTCTTTTGCGGTACTTAATGTCATACGATGATAGATTAGCGCTGCGCCGCATTGAGTTGAACTCATCTATTCTAAAGACGCTGATTAGCTTGTTCAGGTGTTTTTGATCAGAGTTGGGGATAAACTCTGCAGGAAAATGGATCTCGCGGGCCAGAGTTGAGAACCACTGCTTTAAGGTATGACCCAAACTATTTAAGTACCAATCCAGAAAGCCCTACCCAGTTTTCCAGCCTATGTAGGAGTATGGTGTGATCTACTGTGTCAAAAGCAGCACTGAGATCTAGTAAAACCAGAACTGATATTTTGCCTGAATCAGAAATCAAGGGAATATCATTAATTATCATTATGAGCACTGTCTCTGTGCTATGATGCTGACGGAAACCAGACTGATGAATTTGGTCAGCTGATTGAAGACAACCTTTTCTATGATCTTGCCTATAAAAGGAAGATTTGATATTGGTCTGTAGTTAGATAGCA
The DNA here is from genome assembly GCA_029783895.1 of Triplophysa bombifrons. Classification (NCBI taxonomy): domain Eukaryota; kingdom Metazoa; phylum Chordata; class Actinopteri; order Cypriniformes; family Nemacheilidae; genus Triplophysa; species Triplophysa bombifrons. Next base: position 1,150,166 of record CM056458.1, read on the forward strand.
AGGTTTTGTCTAGATTGCCCTTTTTTAGAAGAGGTTTGACAACGGCATTTCTTAGGGACTCTGGGAAAGTTCCTGAGAGCAGTGAGGTATTAATTATTTTTAGGAGATCTGCTTCCAAACAGTTAAACACTCTTTTGAGAAAATTATGTTGAACGTGTGTCAAGGATGCAAGTTGACGCCTTAAGATGCTGTACTGTTTCCTCCAGGATTTTGAGATCAATTGTCTGAAATTCAGACAAAGTTACTAATTTCTGGTGTACTGAAGTCAGATTGACCTGACTGCCGCATGGCGCTTTGGCGATTTCCATTCTGATATTACTGATCTTTTGAAGGAAAAAAGTTGCAAACTCATTGCATTTGTCATCAGACAGCATTTCCCTGTGAACTTGACTCGGGGGATTTGATAGTCTCTCTACAGTTGCAAAAAGGGTGCGAGTGTTATTTATTTTGGAGTTTATAATGTTAGAGAAAAAAGTTTGTCTAGCTTTGTCTAAGTCAACATTGAAGGCATGCAGACGGTCTTTATAGATGCTATAGTGAACTTCAAGTTGGGTTTTTCGCCACATACGCTCAGCTTTTCTGCATGTTCTTTTTGCTTTACGCCTGCCAGTTTTCGCCTTGATCCTTACTGGAGCAATGGCATCGATAGCATTTTTAACGTTTGCATTAAAGCTATCGAGGAGAACATCCATAGAGTCTGCAGATATACTCGGTGACGGAGACTTAGCATTCATAAATAGCTCACTGATGTTCTCCTTTATGAATCTCTTTTTTATAGAGACAGGTCTATCTTCAGTGGCAGCACTGATTGATATATCAAAGAAAATACAGAAATGATCAGACAGTGCCACATCTCTAATTATAGTGGATGAAATGTTTAGACCTTTGCTGATGAGCAGATCCAGAGTGTGTCCACGATTGTGTGTGGGACCGTGCACATGCTGGATCAGATCAAAAGTGCTTAAAACATTTAAAAGTTCATTTGCGGTGTTGTTTTCTGTCTTGTCTACATGAATATTAAAATCTCCAGCAATAACAAGGCAGTCAAATTCTGAGGAAATAGCTGATAGCAGTTCTGAAAAATCATCAACAAAGACTTTGGAGTATTTGGGAGGTCTGTAAATAATTGTAAACAGAATGCGTGGTGCACCTTTTAAAGCAATACTCAAGTATTCAAAGGACAGGTAGTCACCAAGTAAAACTTGCTTGCAGTCAAAGAGATCCTTAAATAGAGCAGCTTTTCCTCCACCTCTCCTAACAGATCTGCAAACATTTATAAAAGTAAAGTTTGGGGGGGCAGATTCATTGAGGATTGTAGCACTACAACTATCATCTAACCAAGTTTCATTTAGAAACATGAAGTCCAGTTTGTTACTGGTGATGAGGTCATTGACCAAAAAGGATTTGTTTTTTAGTGAACGGATGTTTAAAAGTGCTAATTGAATTGTAACTGTTTTCAGGAACACTGGACATGCGTACACAAATGTAAACAGTTATATGCACATTCAAGCTGGTTGTAGATGAAAGTTGTTCTGCTTCTATACTATATATCAGGTGAAATTGAGTCAAGAGTAGTATGTCCCAAACCTCAGTATGAATAAACAATAGTGAGAAATACCCAGATGGTCTTCTGCTTGTGCCAAGGTGTGTGAGTGTGGATCAGATAGACACTCTATCCCATGATGCACACAGGAGCTGAGCAACGGTCAAATTAAAAATTAAATCAAATAAAAATAGTGTAAGACTGATATCTGTTTATAAATGTAAGGATCAATAAAGGAAATTCATTAAATGAAGTTTTCATTAACGTCAGCGTACAGGTTGTTGTTAATACATCACAGGTCAGGGAGCATACGGGTCACATGACAATAAAACATGACGGATGCAGTATGTGGGAATGTATTGGTATACCCCCACACATACTACATAGAACATGAGTTACTGTTTTAACGCTCGATAGGTAGATACTTATTCAACTTCAGAAGTATCACACACACCATACTACACAAACCATTGGAAATCCCAATAGTCCAACATCTACAAAAGTTCCCAAATCACAAAGTGTCTCCATGGAAACAGTAACCTTTAGCAGTCCACTGTCCAGGGTGTTGAAGTGCGGAGCTGAAGAAAGTTCTTGATATCCTCTAGAAAAAAGTCTCAGTTATGGAAAGAGAAACCTTTTCTGCTCCTTTGTTCTGGGTGTTGAAGTGCTTGATGAAGTCAGTCCTTGAAATCACTGTCATCACAACATATTTTCAATGTCCTGTTGACACAGACGCATAGTACTTCCTTAATGAAAACATTGAAGAATATGAAGATATAAAGAATCCTTTTGAGTGAACACAATAATAATGTTTTTATAGTCATTTAATGATGAGAATAAAAGTTCTGTCACTTCAGACAAAAAGATGATTGTCATTGACGTAACATGCTTATTTAATAATGACATTCTGCTGAAGTGAGAGACTGAAGTGTGTGTTATTGTTCTCTACAGGTTGATGAAGTGTGAGATCACAATCACAGATGAAGGTTGTGTTGCTCTGACTTCATATCAGACTCTAAGAGATTCAGAAGTGATGCAGATCTGTGATGTACTGGAGAATCCTAACTGTAAACTGGAGACACTGCAGTAAGATCATCTCTCTGATAGTCACACACACTGATCACACAACATTCTCAACTCAACTTTATTTATATAGCGCTTTTACAATTTTCATTGGTACAAAGCAGCTGTACAATGAGACACATTGAATACAAGTAAAACAACTATAGGCATATACCTGTAAAAACAAGAAAAAGGTGAAAACAACAAAGACAGACTTACAAATTTTCCACACACACAATATGCATACATACTTACACAAATTGACACAGACACACACACACACAAACACACTCGCACACACACACACACACACACACACACACACACACTCGCACAGAGAAAGCACACATTGGCCATAAAGGAGAGAGAACCAGAGGTCAAATATTAAACGGACTATAAATTCTTATATACAATATTCATTTTGTCTTAACTTCTGAATTCTAAAGCAGCCCCCCGGCCAGGCAAATAGTGCAAAACAATATGCAAATGGTGGTGAGGAACCCAAAACTTGAATCGAGAAAAAAAACTCAGGAGAACCCAGGCCCAACCAGGGGATTCCAGTTCCCCTCTGGCAAAAGCTGCTGCCTCTGCACAAGCTCAACAGTGCTTGCACAACAAGGCTAAATAAAAATAAAAAAACGTAAGGTAATAAGGTAAATGATAGATTTAAGATTATCATTAACAATCTAATAGAATTTGAAATGTTGTAGGCGAATCAAAGTCAAATTGCCGTGTCCTTTATTCAGCTCTATCATCTTAGCTCTTGTCAGGTTACCGCTTCCCATTCTCAGCGCTGCCATCAGGTCTGGGCATGAACTGCATCCTGCGGTAACCTTGGAACAAAGAGACAAGACTGGCTGAGAGTAGAGTACTGTTCTCCACTCTTTGGTGCAACTAGTACATCATTTGTTGTTGGAAGTGTTCCTGGTTCCGGTTGATCTAAATAATGCAGCCTAGATCCTCTGAGGATCAATATTATGGAAGTGTAGTGTATGCAAGATTAAAAAGATGCGTCTTTAGTCTAGATTTAAACTGACAGATTGTGTTTGCCTCCTGGACAGTGCAGGGAAAAATATTCCAAAGTTTAGGCGCTAGATAAGAAAAGGATCTACCACCTGCACATGATTTTGAAATTCTAGGTATTACCAACTGACAGGACGCCTGAGAGCTTAATGTACGTGGAGGACTGTAATACAATAGAAGTTCATTCAAATTCTGCGGTGCTAGACCATGTAGGGCTTTTATAGGTAATAAGCTAGATCTTAAAGTTATTGCGATGCTTTATAGGTAACCAGTGCAAGGTTGACAGAACCGGGGTTGTGTGCTCATACTTTTTTGTACGTGTAAGAACTCGAGCTGCAGCGTTTTGAACCAGTTGCAGTTTTTGTTATAGGCCTGCAGGGCAACCACCTAAAAGTGCATTACAGTAATCTAGTCTTGATGTCATGAATGCATGAATTAATTTCTCTGCATCTGACAGTGACAGCATTTGACGTAGTTCAGATATATTCTTAAGATGGAAAAATGCAATTTTACAGGTGTTGGCGACATGGCTCTCAAATGACAGATTACTATCGAATACAACACCAAGATTCTTTGCTGACTATGAGGATTTTATGGAGCATCTGTCAATCATTAAGCAGTATTCTTGGTTGTTATGTATAGCGGTTTTTGGTCCAGTAAGTAACACTTCTGTTTTTTCCGAGTCGAGTAGTAAAAAATTGTTACTCAACCAGTTTTTTAAGTCAACTATGCATTCCTTTATTCAATGGAACTGCTGGGTTTCATGAGGCTTCGTGGAAATATAAAGTTGAATATCATCAGCATAACAGTGAAAGCTAATTCCGTGTCGCTTTATTATATCTCCTAGAGGTAGCATGTATAATGCGAAGAGCAGAGGCCCCAAGACTGAGCCCTGTGGTACACCGTACTGGACTTGCGATTTACGGGACACCTCATTGTTTATTGCTCCAAATTGAAAACGGTGGATAAATAAGACTTTTTCAATGCTATTCTGTAATATTCTGTATTCTGTAATCCGAGTCTATGTAGAAGTATGCTGTGGTTAATGGTGTCAAAGGCAGTACTAAGGTCTAACAGCACCGAAAACGAAATACAGCCACAGTCAGACGCTAAAAGCAGATCATTTGTAACTCTGATCAAGGCAGTCTCTGTACTGTGACATGCTCGAAATCCAGACTGGAATTCTTCATTAATGTCATTCCTTTGGAGGAAGGGGCAGTCGTGGCCTAATGGTTAGAGGGTTGGACTCGTGACCAGAAGGTTGCCGGTTCGATCCTCAGGTCCAGCGGGTAACGATTGAGGTGTCCTTGAGCAAGGCACCTAACCCCTACTTGCTCCCCGGGCGCTGCAGCGATAGCTGCCCACTGCTCTGGGTGTATGTGTGTTCACCACTTGCTGTGCGTGTGTTCACTACTCTCTGGATGGGTTAAAAGCAGAGATAAATTTCAGATATGGGTCACCATATCTGACAAAAACAGGTCACTTTCACTTTTCACTTTCATAATTGAGTTGAAACTACTTTTTCCAGAACTTAAGATATAAAAGGTAAATTCGATATAGGCCTGTAATTCCCTAGTTCTTTAGGGTCGAGTTTGGGTTTTTTGACAAGGGGCCTTGTAACAGCCACCTTAAATGCTTTAGGCACATGTCCTAATGTCAGAGATGAGTTAATAATACTAAGAAGAGGATCTATAATTTCTGGGAGCATTTCTTTCAGTAGTTTTGTAGGTATAGGGTCTATCATGCATGTTGTTGATTTAGATGATCTAATGATTTTAGACAGTTCATCGAGATCAACTGTAGAAAATAATTGCAATTTATCCTTAGGGGTGCTGTAGTTAGTTTGTTCAGCGGGTTTCACTTCTGGTTGCATTGTTATAATTTTTTCTCTTATATCTTGGATTTTACTAGTGAAGTAGTTCATAAATTCATCACTGTTATGCTGATAATCAGAATCTGAAGTCGCTGACGACTTATTTTTTGTTAATCTAGCCACGGTGTTAAATAAAAACCTAGGGTTGTGATGGTTTTCCTCTATTAGTGATGAAAAGTAGGCGGATCTAGACGTTTTTATGGCATTCCTGTATTTTCGAGTACTAGCCTTCCATGCTACACGAAATATCTCTAAATTAGTTTTCTTAATGTTGCGCTCCATTTTCTGGTTCACTTTCTTTAGTGTCTGAGTGTGTTCATTATATAACCGTGTTGGGCTGTCATTTTTAATTTTCTTTAAACAGAAAGGAGCAACTGAGTCTAATGTTTCCGAGAAGGTCGAGTTAAAATTTTCTATAGTAATGTCAACGTTTTTACTCATTCTAGATATTTTAGACAATTCAGGCAGATGAAGCAGACCGTCCCCTTGGTCACCCTGTCACAGTCCCTGGGAACTCGAGAGCTGCCCACACTGTCTCACTTGCCAATGTGGATGGTCCGTCTTGGTTACTCGATCCAGTTCGCCAGAGACTCTCTCAAGTTTCAGGGCATCATCTCTCCCTCTGTCAGAGGCAGGGACGCCTCTGTACTTCGGGTAGAGGTCACCACCCTTCTTGCAAAATAGGCCATTTCCCCATCGGTTGTTCCCTCTCTGACCCACATTATCAACTCATCTCTTCAATTCAATTCAATTCAAGTTTATTTATATAGCGCTTTTCACAATGTGTATTGTTTCAAAGCAGCTTTACAGGGGCAAACAGGAAAAACAGAAAAGTTAAAACACAGCACAGTGCATGGTATTCATACAACGAGTAAGATCATACTAATAAATAATAGCTAATTTCTAAATAAATAAATAAATGAATGAATGCAGTCTCCCGGTGAGCAGGCCAACACTGCCCTGCTGTGGCGAGGAACCCAAACTCCAATGATTAATTAATGGAGAAAAAAACCTCGGGAGAAACCAGGCTCAGCCGGGAGGGCCAGATCCCCTCTGACGTGTCATAGCTGCACTCAAACTGGTGACATGTGATTTAAGTTTAGCATTTAATACCAAATATTGTAACTTCAGCATTAATAAGCCAAATAGTCCGTCTTTGCTCTTGGTTGGGGATGTAGTGGTCTGAGCTGGGATGGTCCGATGGTCATATTTCTCTTGGCTGGTGGTGGAATTGCCTTAGATGGAGCTGGGATGGTCAGTCAGTCTGCAGCTGTAGCTGGCGTTATCTCAAATTGGGGATGGGCATCTGTCGGTCGTCTGGACATGGTGGAACTTCTTCCTACCTCAGGATGGGCATCCCGAGGCAGAGGCGGAAAGAGAATAAAGAGGATAATTAGCGTAGCTGCTGTTCATTAACTATGCATTAAGTGAAAGCTTGGCTGAAAAGATGTGTCTTTAATCTAGATTTAAATTGGGAGAGTGTGTCTGACCCTCGAATAGTATCAGGAAGGCTATTCCAGAGTTTAGGTGCTACGTATGAGAAAGCTCGTCCCCCTTTGGTGGATTTTGTTATTCTAGGTGTTGTCAAAAGTCCTAAGTTTTGAGATCTTAGGGAGCGTGATGGGTTGTAACGTGATAAAAGCTCGGTTAAGTAAGTAGGTGCTTAACCGTTCAGGGCTTTGTAAGTAATTAAAAGAATTTTAAAATCAATACGATACTTAATGGGTAGCCAGTGAAGCGATGTTAAAACTGGGGTTATGTGATCGTATTTTCTTGACCTAGTAAGAACTCTGGCAGCAGCATTCTGAACTAACTGTAGTTTGTTTATCGATGATACTGGTCAACCACTAAGTAGAGCATTACAATAGTCAAGCCGTGAGGTCACAAATGCATGAATAAGCTTTTCTGCGTCTGCAACACATAAACTATTTCGTAATTTGGCAACATTTCTAAGGTGGAAGAAGGCTATTTTTGTGATATTTGAGATGTGATTTTTAAATGACAGGTTGCCGTCTAATATAACGCCTAGATCTTTAACTGTATTTGTTGGAGTAACAGTGCAGCCTTCAAATTCATCCAGTGTTTTATGTCCTCGATGCACTCTGCCAGTTTGGATAGCTTAAATGAATCATTTGGTCTTGATGAGATATATAGCTGAGTATCATCTGCATAACAGTGGAAGCTAATTCCATGTTTTCTAATAATGTTTCCGAGGGGCAGCATGTATATGGAGAAAAGCAAGGGTCCTAAAACCGATCCCTGAGGTAATCCATAATTTACCTGCGTAAGATTTGACGATTTCCCATTTAAATGGACGTATTGATATCTGTCTGTTAAGTAAGATCTGAACCATTGCAGTGCCTGTCCCTGAATACCGATATAATTGTGTAAACGATCAAGTAGTATTTTATGGTCTACAGTATCGAAAGCAGCACTAAGGTCAAGCAGGACTAAGAGTGAGATGTTACCTTTATCTGAAGCAATAAGGAGGTCATTTGTAATTCTAACGAGCGCAGTTTCAGTGCTGTGATGCGGTCTAAAGCCAGACTGAAACTTTTCGTGCATGTCATTATTTTGTAGGATCTCTCACCACAGGTACATTTCCTACACTCTTCAAAGAGGCCCGTATTACCCCACTACTAAAAAAACCTACTCTTAATCCTGCACTGTTAGAAAACTACAGACCGGTATCCCTCCTCCCCTTCGTTGCGAAAACTCTAGAACGTGTTGTATGTAACCAGCTCTCATCCTTTCTCGCCCAGAACAACCTCCTTGACAGCAACCAGTCAGGTTTCAAGAGCGGTCATTCCACTGAAACTGCGCTGCTCTCTGTCATTGAAGCCCTGAGGCTGGAAAGAGCTTCCTCTAACTCATCTGTTCTCATCCTACTGGACCTATCTGCCGCCTTTGACACCGTTAACCATCACATCCTCCTGTCCACTCTCAAGACTATGGGGGTCTCCGGAATGGCGCTACAATGGTTCAGGTCTTACCTCTCGGGTAGGTCCTTTAGAGTATCTTGGAGAGGTGAGGTGTCGGAGTCCCAACATCTCGACACAGGTGTGCCTCAGGGTTCAGTGCTTGGTCCGTTGCTATTCTCTGTATACATGTCATCCCTAGGCTCTGTCATCCGGAAACATGGCTTTTCCTATCACTGCTATGCGGATGATACACAACTCTACCTTTCTTTTCGCCCAGACGATCCGACGGTTTCTGCACGCATCTCAGCTTGCCTAGCCGACATCTCGCTCTGGATGAATGACCATCACCTGCAGCTGAACCTTTTAAAAACAGAACTGCTTGCAATCCCGGCCGATACAAAGACTCATCACAGCCTCTCCATTCAACTGGGCTCATCAACCATCACATCTTCCAGAAAGGCAAGAAACCTGGGAGTGGTGATTGATGATCAGCTCAACTTCACAGATCAAGTTGCCAGCACCGCCCGGTCCTGTAGATTCATTCTCTACAATATTAGGAAAATTAGACCCTTCCTATCAGAGCATGCTACGCAAGTCCTAGTACAGGCTCTGGTCCTGTCCAGACTGGACTACTGCAATGCGCTACTGGGTGGACTTCCAGCTTGCACAACCAAACCTCTACAGATGATCCAGAATGCTGCGGCAAGAGTTATCTTTAATGAACCGAAGAGAGCACATGTCACTCCTCTATTCATTAAGCTACATTGGCTCCCTATAGTTGCTCGCATCAAATTCAAGACTCTGCTCCTGGCCTACAAGACCACCACTGGTTCGGCACCACCTTACCTTCACTCGCTACTCCAGACATACGTACCCACCAGATGCCTACGTTCTGCAAACGAACGGCGTCTTGTGGTGCCATCCCAAAAAGGTAAAAAATCTCTCTCGCGCACCTTCTCCGGATCTGTTCCACCTATGTGGAATGATCTACCTGCTGCTACAAGATCTGCAGATTCTGTAGCCATCTTTAAGAAACATCTGAAAACGCATCTCTTCCGTCAACATCTGACTGATCTGTTCTGACTCTATTTTCTTCTCTACTCTTGAAAAAAAAACACACACAAAAAAAGAAAAGAATGAATGAATGAATGGTTCTGTATACCGTGTTAGGTAATATGAGACCCAATCCTCTTTTTTGATTGCACTTATGCTTTTGTTGTACTTATGCTGTCCCAATTGCTTCCATTGCCTACCCCACATGTAAGTCACTTTGGATAAAAGCGTCTGCTAAATGACTAAATGTAAATGTAGGTATCGAGTTCGTTCCTCTAAACCAAGATGTTCTGTGGGTCATGACCCGCACTTCATCGTTCCCAAGAAAGACGGCGCCCCATAGGTCTGCGTACCCTGAACAAAGCACCTTCACAAGCTGCCGTTCAGGTTGCTTACGCAGAGGCGCATCCTGACATCTATCAGGTGTCAGGATTGGTTCGTGGCAATCGACCTGAAGGACGCTTACTTTCATGTCTTGATCCCCCTCGACACCGGCCGTTCCTACGGTTCATGTTCGAGGGGCGGGCATATCAATACAGAGTCCTCCCTTTCGGTCTGTCCCTGCGGATACTAAACTATCTCGACGACTGGCTTATCTTGGCACACTCGCGAGATATGTTGTGTACGCAGAGGGACCTGGTGCTCCGGCATCTAGATCGATTGGGATTTCAGGTCAACCGAAAAAAGAGCAAACTCTCCCCAGTACAGAGCATCCTCTATCTCGGTCTGGAACTAAACTCTGTCACCATGACGGCGCAGCTGTCCACAGCACGCGCCCATTCAGTGTTGAACTGGAGGCTCCTGGGACACATGGGATGGGTTGATGCACATGAGACCGCTTCAACACTGGCTACAGAGTCGAGTTTCGAGGAAAGCGTGGCACACCGACAGCAGACGCATCGTGATGTCGCCTTGCTGCCGACGCACCCTAACCGCTTGGTCTTCCGTGACCTTCCTCCGGGCGGGGTTCCCCTCGGGCAGGTTACGAGGCACGTCGTGGGGATGGGCACGCAGTAGCGGGGCGCTGGACGGGCCCCCGTCTGCTCTGGCATGCAATTGCCTAGAGTTGTGGGCTGTGCTAATTGCGCTGAGAAGGCTCCGGCCTCTAGTGCAGGGCCAGCACGTGTTGGTCCTCCGGGACAGCACAACAGCCGTAGTGTTTCCGATCTCAGAATCTCCCATGCCCACTGAGGGCTTACTCCACACGGGGTATTGCCACTTCCTGGGCACTGGCCAGAAGCGCCTCTCTAGCAGACATCTGTAGAGCTGCGGGTTGGGCTACGCCCAAACACCTTCGCAAGGGTTAACAACCTTGGCGTAAACCCGGTGTCAGCCCACGTCCTGCGTGGCGACATGTAGGACTGGCATCCGGGGGCGCGTATACCTGCGAATGCACCTTCCCACCCTCCAAGAGGTTGGGTCAGTGTGCTATCTACCTTTTCTTCTTACCCAAACACATGGCTAAGAAAATGGGAACCTCACCAACCTTCCTTCTTACCCAGACACTGGTTAAGAACAGGCATTCCATCCATCACTAAGCAAGCACCCCCTGGGGGTTGGCTAGGTAGAGCAGCCTTCCCCCTTAGGCCGGGACACCATATGACATATCACAGATATTTCTAACCGGCCTGGTGCTATCAGATGCAGTAACACCCCTCCCCCATGGGCTGTTCCGTCTGCTATACCCTCATGACAATGGTTCCCACACATGGTAACCCATGAGCTTCCCCAGGTGGACCTCCACCTCGCGGTTCACTACCCAGTCCGCACGTTCCATGCGTTCTCCTCCAAGAACGAGACCATACCTATATCCACCATATTCCTCCCCACGGGTAGGAGGTGGCCTCTGCAGCACTTCTCTGATTAAGAGTTGCGCTCACCCGGTGTAAACCCAAGCCGGACGGCCTCTCGCCATTAGAGAGCTAAGGTCCCTTCAATGAAAGGTTACCGGTCAGGGCTGTACCCATCTTTCTCCAAGAAAGCTCTGGGACCCCCCGACCACCACAAAAGGTTACAGTTTCATAGGCTTGTTACTGTCGCTTCGCTGAGATTGTAACGCGATACAGCGTTGTGGCGTTTTTCATAGGCAACCCCATCTGTCGTTCTCGACACAACGTCGAGAGACCGACAGAAAGGGAACGTCTTGGTTACGTATGTAACCTCAGTTCCCTGATGGAGGGAACGAGACGTTGTGTCCCTTATGCCACCAACACGTATAGTATTCTGCTGCAGTCGTGACAGGCTCTCAGGCTCTTCAGAACAAGAGGTAAATGAATGCTGCACGCCGGCTTCCTTTTATGCCGGCTTCCTTTTATACCGGATATCCGGGGGCGGAGCCCCGCATGCAAATTTCATTCGCCAAATTTCATTGGCCTTTTCTATAGTAGTCAGAGTTGATTGGTTCTCAAGGGCGAACCCCGTCTGTCGTTCTCGAAACAACGTCTCGTTCCCTCCATCAGGGAACTGAGGTTACATACGTAACAAAGACGTTTGATTTGCAGCCGTAGGCCAGTTTAGCAAACATAATATCAGATAATGATCCGAAATGTCTTCACTCTGCTGAACGATTTTAACATCGTCCACATTTATACCGTAAGAAAGTATTCAATCTAAAGTATGATTACGAAGGTGAGTGGGTCCTGACACATGATGACTAACGCCCATGGAGTTAAGAGTGTCTTTGAAAGCCATTCCCAAGGCATCTGTATCATTATATACATGGATGTTAAAGTCATTAACGACAAGTACTCTATCTGCAGCCAGTACTAGTTCTGAAAAGAACCCACCAAATTCTTTAATAAAATCTGTGTGGTGCCCTGGAGGCCTATATACAACAGCTAGAATAAATAAAAAAAATGTTTTGTCCTTAGTATTATGTGTTGATACGTGAAGTATCATGACTTCAAAAGAATTGTATTTAAAATTAGACTTCTGAGAGATGATAAAAGAATTATTGTAAAGTGCAGCGACACCTCCCCCTCTACCTTTTAGACGAGGCTCGTGTTTATAGTAATAATTTTGGGGAACGGATTCATTTAGAGTAATATAATCATCTGTCTTTAGATAAGTTATCATATCGTTAACAAAAAGTGCTTTATTTGAGAGAGATCTTATATTAAGCAATCCGAGTCATAACAGTTGATTATCTGTACTTTGATCATGTTTAATTTGTTGAACGTTTATTAAATTACTTTCAAGAGGTTTTCGCAATATCTTATGTTTGCTAATCCGGGGGACAGACACAGTCTCTATTTCATGTTGTTTTGCAAAAAATGCTGATTACTAATGTATTTTACATGAATCTGCTATGTTAGCGATTAAAACGTTACTTGTTAACGTTTGCTTGTTACATAGGACGTCACACATTGCAACTAATTCGCCGAAGCCGTTTCTCATGCATTTTCATATTTTAAGCGACCTGGCATGATGTGAACATCAACGGCCACAATTAGCCACCCATCCTGGCATTCAGGTCCCGTGTCACACACAGCCAAGCTCATTCCGGTTACAATTTTGTGACTATGGCACTAAATCTAGCGTCCACAAAAGGTGCACAGCTTTCATTCAGTTGGAGAAGGTTGTTTTCTCAGCATCTATTTTGTGCAGTATGTTCGTGGTGGATTAGCTAAACATTCAGTTTACTGAAACTCGGGCGATTCATCAACGAGTACAACACAGAATTTAAGCATCTGTCACTGTTACTGACTGTTTGGGTACACGAACATGAACAAAGTTTGTTGGCGGAGGCAGTGCACAGAGGAAAATAACCACTCATTAATTCCGATGTACGGTGACTTTGTCACAAGTAATAAATTCTGACACTTTATTCTGACCATCATGAAAATGTAAATCTTAGTGATGTCATTTTATAAAACATTATTTTATATAGTCATTATTTTTATTTAATAATGTCATTCTGCTGAAGTGAGAGACTGAAGTGTGTGTTATTGTTCTCTACAGGTTGAGTCAGTGTAAGATCACAGATGAAGGTTGTGTTGCTCTGACTTCAGCTCTGAGATCAAACCCCTCACACCTGAGACATCTGGATCTGTCTGATAATAATGTAGGAGATTCAGGAGTGAAGCTGATCTCTACTGTACGGGAGAATCCTCACTGTAAACTGGAGACACTGAAGTAAGATCATCTCTCTGATAGTCACACATGTCAGGTAATAGTAATACATTTATTTTGTATAGTGCAATTAAAAGTTGTTTCTCAATGCGCTTCACAGTAGAGATCGACTGATATGGGTTTTTCTATATCTGATTAGAGGTCAGGTCAGCTGATGGACGATATGTGCTGATGATATTTTGAAGTTTTCTCTTTATTTATGCTAAAATGTCACACTTATGATAAGTAGATGCACAACATTTCTAAACTTAACATCATCATTTATTGAACACTGACTTGAACATTGAACTGATCTTGAATAAAGACAGTAACAGTAGTATTCAGGTACAGAAATGTTAAACTGAAGTGTAAAACAACACAATTATGTTTACAGCATAAGTTAAATACAGATGATGAGCAGACAGAAGCAGGTATTATAGGCTGCTGTCTCTTTAACACTAAATGTACGGACCAAATACTGACACACATCTGGTTTCTTTCTCACCTATATATGTTAAGTTAAAACATAACCTACTGTGTTTACCAGAATACTTAATGGCTATTTTAACATTACTGTGTGTGTGTTTTATCCATCTGTGGAGGCGTTGACTGAAATGCGGTATCTTTCTCTCTCTGCGGCAGAGGCTGAGCGCAGAAAACGGAGCACTGAAACAATCGCAAATAATAAACTTTCATTCTATGGTGGCAGGGCTGGGCGGAATGAGGGAATATTATGTTACAGCTAGGGATGGGCATTTAAAGCAAAAAAAATATTAGAAAATTATTCGAAATTCGCACCCCATTCCCACATTGACGCATTTACAGTATTACACACACATAAACGGAGAGAGAGAGACCATTTAAGCTTTAAATCCGTGACGACACACTGCTTTATTTATTATGGAATAGACAATCTTACATAAAGCTATACATTAAGAAAACACACTGAAACATTCATATATCAACAACCGAATGACGGCACTTATTAACAGTACGTCAATCAGCATCAACCGCTCATAATGTAAGGACATTTCCTTTTAAATATGAGTATGCACATTTATACCAACTAAAAAACATCAGTGTTCAAGGAAAATATAATAAAGCCATAAAGATTTTAGACCAGATTTAAAACGCGACAAAACCTATTAACCGACGGCATTTATTAACAGTCCGATTTCATGAATTAATAGCTCAAACGGCTTCTATTTTATTGTCATGAAAAAGTTTCTTCAGTCTAGCAGTGATGGTTTTTCTAGACGAACAGTAAACTCGGGCTGTACAAACTCCATATGATTTTTCTGACAAAGCCGATCGGAAGCATATCCTTAGCGATCATTTTAGTAATTAAAGCCATTATTTGTTCCGCCCGTCTGGCATCAAAATTGGTTGTTCTGACCATAAAACTATCAACTGATTGATGACCTGTGGATGGACCTGCTGGGTGCTTCGCCCTCAAATGATTGTGCATCGTAGTTGTTAATCCATGATAAGCCAGCTTTGCATTGCAGAGTTTGCACTGCACTTTATTCTCATTCATTATATTAAAGGACCTTCACACAGAACTCATTTTTGACACCGTCTCAATTTATCGTATCCGTTATGTCACGCGGGTCTACAGTGTGCGTAACTCCATTGGCAATTGTTGTGAGAAAATGTTTTCCTCTTCTGTCTCTTGATTGACAGCCTTTAGGTTTAATGTGCGTCGTTATTGCCAGCGCCACCTTCTGGTTACATGAACATGTTACGCGTGAAAACACAGCGATTTTTTTAAGATCGCACACACTATTCGAAATTCTATAATTAAAAAATAATCAAATATTCAAAATTCGTTACTCATCCCTAGTTACCGCGGAATAAAATGTCATGCGTAAAAGATTTTTCTATTCCGTGTATTCCTTGAAATGTAAATAAGTGGGCGTGGATAACTCGACGCTCTGCAAATTGGGCGCTTTTCTGAAAAAAACAAATGAATGATTCCACACATAACAAATGAATGAATCCACACATAACAATTGAATGATTCCACACATAACAAATGAATGATTCCACACATAACAAATGAAGGAATCAAACATTCTGTTGACCTTCTTTCAGTCTGTAGTTTAGTGACCCGCTCCAGTCCGGCGCTTCTCTCACCCGCAGTGCTCGTGCAGGGATCTGCTCCAGCATATAAAGAAGCTCATTCTCAACACGTATTTCACAAGTCAGGTTGTTTTGTAAAGCTGTTAATAGTTTTAATAAAGATTAACTTCAGATGAGCAAAAGTGAATCTTGTGTTGAAATGCGTGATGATTTTCTCCCCGTGAGCGCTTTGATGTGACGCGCTTACATCCAGTTTTGGGAGACGTGTGAGGGGTCAACATGACTCACATTGAAAAAACAAGACTGAGAATAACCAAACTTAAAGACAGAGAGTCACAACACACTAAAATGTCTCATCTAATAGAGAGTGAAGAGCGATGAAGACCTACAGTACAGACCCCATGAACACCAGTTTATAACATTAGTCATATAGTGTACTCTCATTGTTTCTGCATATTCATACTTCACTGTTATACATGTTATCTATCTTCATACTGTATACATATGATATAGCCAGAAGATAAATATAAATAAATAATACATCTGATTATCAGAACTGATTTGATATCTTTTGATATCAGAACTGAAATATATATATTGAATATATATTTATATTAATATATAATAATAAATAAATTTGTTAAATCAATCTAAGAAAAATGAGGCATAAGATATATAATTATAATGGGATATTGTTTCATGAAATATATTATTACCGTGAAATAAAATGACTTATTCTGTGAAATAGATTCTAGGTCATTCTGCCGCCTCTATAAGGTGTTTAAATTAATGGGTTAATCCACAAATCACATGCGTGTTGAACCGTGAGGACTGGTCACAGATCACGGATCATCTACAATCCGTTGCACCCCTAACCAAACCCTTCTGTGTTGTTTTTGTTGTTAACAGATTGCGTACAAATTACAAACCAAATGATCATAACCTTGTGATCACAACAACATCCTTGAATGCAAGAACAGTGCTAAACTCTTAGTGATTTATGACATTCTTAGCGGTTAACGTTAGACCGGTTTAATGAGGATAATAACTGTGTGATGTGTATATATAGTCATTGATCTGAACACGTCACTTTATTAGGCTAATGAACATTTTTATTGGCATCACACAGTTGATGGAAACACACGCAGATGCTCATATTTTTGAGCTGAATTTTCATTCAAGCAAATAAGTTGGATGTAAACCCGGCTATTGTCTGCATCAAACCATGCTTCCAAACAAATGTCATAAACCCGTCTGGACTGCTCCAGGTCAGGACAGATCTGTGTCTCGAGGCACGCTGCTGTCTGTGAGTGGGACGGGGTAACGGAGTAACCAGTGTTGGAAGTTATGCGTTACAAAAGTAATATATTGCAGTGACATATTACGTTTTGCTGTAACGCAGTAGTGTAAGGCATTGCTAATCAATTTTCAGTAATATTTTGCTCTGTACATGGTCAGAAGCGCTTGCGTTACAACAAACTTTTTGCCAGCGAAGACATTAACAACTCAAAAATTCCGCCAGTAAATTCTATTTCCTGTTCCCAAATAGACGCGTATAGTGTCATTCATCTCCCTCTGGCTGACATGATTTCAGTTTCTGAGCTAAAAGTCTGAGTTTATTGGCCCCGCCCGGTGCGCTGTAAACCTAGCGGCAGTGTTTCCAGGGTCGCATACTGGAGCCGCATATTTTTGGGCTTCTTTCATAATGTACTGCAGCTGCCAAATGTTTATTTATATTCTAAGGATAAATGTTAATATGTAATATGTTTTTCTGATGAAGTGAAAGACTGAAGTGTGTGTTATTGTTCTCTACAGGTTGAGAGAGTGTAAGATCACAGATGAAGGTTGTGTTGCTCTGACTTCAGCTCTGAGATCAAACCCCTCACACCTGAGACATCTGGATCTGTCTGATAATAATGTAGGAGATTCAGGAGTGAAGCTGATCTCTACTGTACTGGAGAATCCTCACTGTAAACTGGAGACACTGTGGTAAGATTTAATAAAACATTTTATTTCATCCTCTTTCAAATTATAAATAAATCTTAGAAACATTTCTTATCTCAGTCCTGAAGGACGTCTAGTCAGTGGTGTCAACTTAGTGACTTTGTTTCTAGATTTAGTGTCTTATTATAAAAGCATGTAATGATAAATCTGGTGAGTTTGTATAAATGTTAAGCACAAGAGCAGGAGCACATTACTGTGTTCAGTGAGCGACAGGAAGAAGCAGCACATTCACTTCAGACCGCACTGACACGTCAATGACATGTGTACATACACAACTGTGTTTCAACAACTCATCTCTTACTGTCCTTGTTTGAGCCTTTTTCATTTCAAACATTTATGACCGTCTGGACATCTGAACATGAACACAGCTCATCTATAAACACACACAGTTTGATACACATTTGATCAGTTCAGTCACTGCTGGTTAACATGTAGTTTAACTGCTCACGTTCACTCACTATTTCACTATTAACAGAAAAGACAAATAATTAAATAATAACAGATTTATTGTGTATTTGACTGTTTTATGATTTATTTAAGGAGATGTTGTTCTAATGGTTTCACTAGATGTTAAATAACTCTCTGGTGTCCCCAGAGTGTGTCTGTGAAGTTTTAGCTAAAAAAACACCACAGATCTTTTAATATACCATGCGCTACATGCCCACTTTTGCATTTGAGGAGAAATGCGCTGTTTTGGTGTGTGTGTCTCTTTAAATGCAAGAGAGCTGCTAGTCTCCGCCCCCTTTTCAGCAGAAAACGTGCTGTGTGAGCCTGTGCTTCCAGCGAATAAACATTAAAGTATGATCACATAAAGAGAACGAGAAACAAGTTCTTGTCTTTAAACACCAAACACATTGTGTTTGATAGGCACACCTGTTTCCCCCCGGGGCCATTCTGGAAGCCCCTCCGGTCCCTGTTGGGAGAGAGAACCACGTCATGTGTTTACAAACCAATCACACAGTTTTCTGAAGTGAAGATACTCAAGACAAACGCATCGATATTTCTCTAAATTAAATTAATGTTACACAGAACAATCCTGTCGCATGTTTACAAGCCACACACATTGTTTTCTAATAGTGAACGGACAAACGTGTCACAGTGACATTTTATCTACTTTCACGTTACCGCAGGTCCCTGGGGTTTTACTTAAAAAAATACCTGTACTTACAATGTCTTTATCTGCAGCTTTGCCTCGTTCAGTGTGGATGATTTCCATTGAAAACTAAATAAATCCATCGCTCTCTTGTCTCCCGTGAGTCTGGGAACATTGTTCTGTGCAGCCAACAACACAACAGTTCGTAAGCTTTGCTACTTTTGTCATCGTGTTTGAACTTCAGACATTGTAAAACAATTATGGCGGCGGCGCAATGGACGGACACGTTCAGAACAAGGGGCGGAAATATAAGAACGACTACTTACATCAGTAAGAGCTCGATTTCTGAAGCGCTCGATTTCTCAAAGGCTTGCAGAGATAGACTCACATAAAAACAGTTAATGATTTGTCTTTTTTCACGTTTTCTAAGTTGGCAGGTGCACTAGAGACCCGATTCTACCATTTAAACATGAAAAAAGTCTGTTTTACATGAAATGACCCTTTAAAACACAGCTTATGACAGTTGAGAGAGTAGAGAAGAGAAGCACACAGTCATGACTCCTCTCTCATATTGATCTCTTCTTCTTTTGTTAACACACATGAAAAGCACGACTGCCAAAGTGTGATTGATCTTGTGTTTGTTTATAACCTTGTGTTGTAGTCTATGATTCAGTAGGTGTCATCATCATACATGTGCTCCTGAAGTTTATAAGATCCATGTCACACAGTGTGATCTGTCATGATCTTATAAGAGGACTGAAATCACACAGTCTGGATCAGGCTTTAGGATTCAAGAGAAGGATGAAATGAAAAGACACGAGGATGAAGTTTGCTTTAAGTGATGAAGCTTTAAGTGAAATGACACTGATCCTCACTCTGTGTAGAAACTTCATTTTCTATCATCAAATATCAAGTTCATCAAACACTATCAGACATTTTCTCAGACAGAGATTAGATTAAACAAGAGTTAAATAAAGACATTAAAGACGTTTTTACAAACATGTCTTACAAGAAAACAATGACGCTGATATACTTATATATTACACCCCAGAACCCTCTTTACATTAATGATAATCTACTGAACTGTATTACTTACACTACTGTGAGAAACTTGTTTTAGACTGTCGATACTTTCGATTTTTTTTACTTAAATTATTCCAAAGTTTGTTTTATAGTTTTTTAGAAAAATGAATCTTAATTTAAATGTTTAGTTTTATACTTTAAAATTATACGCGTCTCTCAACACAAACGTCTGTGTGTCTGAAGTGAGAGACTGAAGTGTGTGTTATTGTTCTCTACAGGTTGAACTGGTGTAATTTCACAGATGAAGGTTGTGTTGCTCTGACTTCAGCTCTGAGATCAAACCCCTCACACCTGAGACATCTGGATCTGTCTGATAATAATGTAGGAGATTCAGGAGTGAAGCTGATCTCTACTGTACTGAAGAATCTTCACTGTAAACTGGAGACACTGACGTAAGATCATCTCTCTGATAGTCACACATGTACTGATTCTTAGTTCATCATCTTCTATATTCATGTTCATGGGTTGGTTGTGGAGTATTTGAGATGCAGGAATGTCATAAAAACACAAACACAAAACTTTACATTATAAGTGCATTGTGATTGTCAAAACATTTGATAACTAAAATTATATGATGCAATTTCTTGTTTTCCTGTATCTTTGGTGTGTTCATGCTTATATTAGACACGTAAAACGGCACAAATGAAAGTGTAGCACCAAAGGAGATGTTTAAATTAAAAGCGGAGGCTCATCCAAACCTTCCTAAAATGCCTCTTTTAAACACCAAAATGTATACGCAAAGAAAGAAGGTGTGTGTGATCACGCTGTAGTGTTGTTGTTGGTCACCTCACTTATTTTGACATTGAGGAGCGCTGTTAGACAACTGAGACGTTATCAAATGTTTGCAGCATTAAATACACTTCGGCTTTTACACAATTATTACACACATTTGATGACACACTATAGAAACAATGGTGCGTACGGTCCTGTGTAAGAAAACAGATGTGTGGTGTGAGAGCGTGAGAACAGCATTTTAATGATGAGGTGAAGATTTAACATGATGATGAATGTTATTCAGTGTAATATGTGTTTCATTCATGACATTCTGCTGAAGTGAGAGACTGAAGTGTGTGTTATTGTTCTCTACAGGTTGATGAAGTGTAAGATCACAGATGAAGGTTGTGTTGCTCTGACTTCAGCTCTGAGATCAAACCCCTCACACCTGAGACATCTGGATCTGTCTGATAATAATGTAGGAGATTCAGGAGTGAAGCTGATCTCTACTGTACTGGAGAATCCTCACTGTAAACTGAAGACACTGAAGTAAGATCATCTCTCTGATAGTCACACATGTTCTGATTCTTAGTTCATCATCTTCTATATTCATGTTCATGGGTTGGTTGTGAAGTATTTGAGATGCAGGAATGTCATAAAAACACAAACACAAAACTTTACATTATAAGTGTATTTTGATTGTCAAAAAATTTGATAACTTCAATCATATGATGCAATTTCTTGTTTTCCTGTATCTTTGGTGTGTTCATGCTTATATTAGACGCTTAAAATTGCACTAATGAAAGTCTCAAACCAAAGGAGATGTTTAATTTAAAAGTGGAGGCTCATCTAAACCTTCCTAAAACGCCTCTTTTAAACACACCCCCACATGTCTGTCAGTTTGTGAGAAGCGTTGAAGAAAAACGGCTTTATGTATACTCACAGAAAGAAGGTGTGTGTGTTCATACTGTAGTGTTGTTGTTGGTCACCTCACTTATTTTGACATTGAGGAGCGCTGTTAGACCACTGAGACGTTATCAAATGTTTGCAGAATTAAATACACTTCAGATTTTACACAATTATTACACACATTTGATGACACACTATAGAAACAATGGCACGTACGGTCCTGTGTAAGAAAACAGATGTGTGGTGTGAGAGCGTGAGAACAGCATTTTAATGATGAGGTGAAGATTTAACATGATGATGAATGTTATTCAGTGTAATATGTGTTTCATTCATGACATTCTGCTGAAGTGAGAGACTGAAGTGTGTGTTATTAAGCATCAGCGTTAGTTCTGGCAGGCCTTGTAGTCAAGCTTGGTTATCAGCTTTCACCAGCTGATCACAACCCTAACACAGCCCATCAGCTGATCTGATAAATTCTCTCAATTGGGCGCCCTATTTAAATATCGGTTCAGTCGAGCCTGCCTCACTGCTTCTTATGCTTGCTGCTCTACCAAGCGATTTTTCCCCGGCGTTTCCCTTCGCAATGAAAGCATTAATATTTTGGATTTTACTAACCCGTTTCTTCATAATGTCTTTCGCCGCAAATGACGAAGATCCGTGGCACATGTCTTCGACAGAATCGCATATACCTCCTCCTTTATCCAGCAAGAAAAACACCCAAAAGAAAAAAACTCCGAACCCACTCCGGGTTACGCTACACCTAAGCGAGCAGCTGGTCCCACCGGTTTAGCCCGAACAATCCACTTGACGGTCCAAAGCAACGACCCAGTGTTGTCAGCATTGTCCAGTATCCAGTCTTCACTATCCGACATGAACTCCAGGATTCAGGCTCTAGAATCAGGTTCGAAAACCAGCGATCTGGCAGATCCCCGCTTCCACGGTCCGTCAACATCACAATTCACATCGGCTAGATTGCAGCAACCCTCGGCTCCCGAGCAGGATGATGACATCATTCCAGCAACCGTCCTGCGGAGGACCATGGGAAGTGCAGTTCCCGTGTCCACCGGCTATCCATTCTTTTCGCCAGCTGCTGTAATCTCTCATCAGCTGAGAAGCCAAAACCTAGCAGGTAACAATGTCAACCCTCAGTGCTGGCCCTACCTAATAAGCGATATAGGCAGTTGCATGGGGCCTCCGTGGCCACTAGGGGGCCCCTGCCGTGCGTGAATTTTTTTTTATTTACTTGCTCGTTGAGTCAGTGTCAATCATCATGTGCGTTAGCTTTAAACTGTGCTAAGATTGAAACTGAAAAGGCGGCACTATCAGTCTGGTGCAGAGAAGAGGAAGAAGAGGAAAGAAGATGAGAAAAGAAAGGATCAAGAAAAGGGTAAGAGTGCAATACCTGGACTTGAGCCTGTGATCTCGGCGTTGCTAGGACCACATTTACATTACATTTTACATTTAGTCATGTACCAGACGCTTTTATCCAAAGCGGCTGACAAAGAGTTCGGGAGCAACAAGCGATATGTCATACAGGAGCCATAATACATTAGGTGCCAATACAAAGTTACTAGTTTCAACAAAAGCTAGACCACTACCTGTAGAGAGAAAGGGTTAGTAATCATTATTATTTTTTTATTTTTTCTGTCAGATATTTACAGAAGAGTTGGGTTTTAAGTAGTCTTTTGAATGTTGTGAGAGATGTGGTTGACCGGAAAGAGTTAGGAAGAATGTTTCACAAGGAAGGAGTTGTGAAGCGGAATGTGCGAGAAAGCGATTTACTATCCTTATGAGAAGGCAATACAAGACGCCGCTGGTTTGCTGAACGCAGGGATCTTGATGGGTGTAGGAGTGCAGGAGGATGTGAAAGTAACCCGGTGCAGATCCAGTGAAAGTCCTGTAGGCAAGCATTAGTGACTTGAATCTGATATGGGCCTCGACGGGTAGCCAGTGGAGAGAGATGAAAAGGGGTGTCACATGAGCCCTTTTGGCCTGTTGGAAGACGAGGCGTGCTGCTGCGTTCCACGCTCTAGCCACTGAGCTACAGGAAAGCTGTACAGATTTGTTGGGTACATTAGATGATGGGGGCCTCATTTTGTAATCAGTTTAGGGCCCCCAAAATGCTAGGGCGGCCCTGTCAACCCTATTAAAATATTACTGGGCTCAGAATCATGCGCCAGACGTGTTCCAGATTGCAGCTATGTATCAGTTCCGCTTAATGACAGCGACCCCCGACTTTCAAAAACACTAACTCTAGCTAAATTTAACGTGGCGTTCGGAGCGCTCCATACAGAGATGTCATATGCGAAGTTATCCTGCTTGTAGGGCAGAGTTAGACACGTATTTTGGCATTATATCAGACCTCGCTCTGACCTATGGCGGAACTCTCTTCATTGAGTATCATAAATCCCTCTCCGCTAAATCCGACATGTACATTCAGCGATTAAATCAAAGACTGGACCAGTCCGTAGTCGATTCAGCCCTTATCAGCAGACATTTCACTGGTCACCAAACTCTTTCCTGCTAGATTTGTGGCTCGGATTCTTCCCAACGACTGCAATTGCCGTTCGTGCTTCACTTTTTAGACGATTTTGTCGCTAGTAGATTATCCACAACCACACTCCAAGCCGGATCGCTGTATCTCGGCAATTAATCGCACATTCCACGACCTAGGGATTCCCCTCCCTGACGAAAAAACGGTAGGTTCCCTCAAAGTCATCCAGTTTCTTGGCATCACTCGGATTCCAATCTCATGCAAGCCTCTCTTCCCATTAAAAATTTAACCGAATCAGAGAAGTCATGAGAAATGCTCGCTTACAAACGTTTCTTTCAAAAAGAGATTTGCCTTCGTTGTTAGGCAACCTCAATCTTGCATGCAAATTATTCCCCAGGGTAGGTCCTTCATAGCAAGGCTTCTTGACGTTTCAAAATCTGTCAAGGATCTTAAAGAGTAGGTAGCATGAGATCATGAAAATGACATTTCATGCCGTCTGTTATGTTGCCGTGTTTGAAAGTAAGCTGTCTGTCAAGTTGTAAGTCTGAAGGGGAATAAATTACAAAGTTATTTGCTTGTAAAAATGGGAGTCGACTCTGAATCACACAAACGAGTTGTGGACGCATATCTACGTCACTATACATAGTCCCCGCCTACGTTTTGCTGAGACTAAGGCGAAAACGTATCTCTCCTCCCCCAAACACTGTCGCTTGTTCGTGATGCGTGTGTATCATGTCCATAGCCGTTGTTCTACGGTGTGAAACTTAGTCGGTCTTATTTCAACTACCAAAGGAAGAACGTTTGAGGGAAAAACGGTTACAATTCATTTTTCAAACGATACCAAAGGAGTATAACCCCAGGGATTAACTGTGCGCGCGTCATTTCACCGAAGATTGGTTTAATATTCTTGGCGCGTTCACTGCAGGGTATGTGAAACGACTATCAATGAAAGAGGGGGAATACCAACTCTATTTGGACCTGTGAGCTCCACCGAATCACAACCTGTAAGTGTGACTATTGATTTTTGCCTGAACTTCAAGAAATATTTTCGTACCTTATATCTGTATTTAGCTAATGTATATAATGCTAACATTAGCATGTACCGTTATTTCTTGGACGTTACAGTTTGTTTATCTTGCTATTAACCATTTTGACATATTTGCCGAACATGAACCTGAAGATATCTTGGGGTTTCATATATATCATTTTTCATAACGTCGACTTTCTGATATGCGCTAAGTACCATGACAACGCACAGTTAGGACGAAATAATATTATTACTAGCGTATTAACAGTATTTTAAGGGAAAATGATATGTTATTTCATTGATGTGCAAAAGCACAACATGCATGTTGTCACACTGGGAGTTTTTATGACAAGAGTTGTCACTTGCCACTGACTAACATCCTGCTCCAGTCTTGGTGGAGTTTGTTGTGGATTAGCGTCTTCTGATGCTTCCTCGTCAGACTCGGGCTCAAATTGGTACGGTAAAATCGCTGCCATCTCTAGCTATAAATATGATATAAATGACATCCAACCACATGTAAACCGTAATCCTGTAATGATGGTAGTGCGGTTCCATCTGCGACAAATGATGAACACGTTTGACCAATAGCAACAGACTACACCATCTGACCGATCACATGACACAAAGTTAGAGGGTAGGCGGGGCCTAGACGGATGAATCGAGGAACAAATCATTTGAGAGTCAGTCAAGAAGTAAGGTACGAATAACTGCCTATTACTACGATATTATAGTCCTTTTGCACATTGTATTTACATAAACTTGTTGTTGGACACTCCATAAACCAAAGTAGGGCCTAAAAAAACATATGCTAGGTACTCTTTAAGGACATAGTTACCTTAGATGCAGGCTGCAGATCAGATCTCAGCTTCTGGTCCTTGCTCATCGACAATTGGAACGGCATCTCCTTTTTCTTTAATGATGACCTTGAGTCTTCCGTAGCCCCTAAATTGTACACAGATGCTGCACCTTCCGTCGTTTTCGGGGAGGTCTTTAATGGTCAATGGTTTGCTAGCACGTAGCCAAATGAGCTGCAACATGCACCAGATGAAATATTGTCTACCGCTCTGTGGGAACTATATCCCATCATAATAGCCTGTATTCATCTCTGAAAGTACCACCGCATTTTGTGCTTTGTCTTCCATGTTGCCCTACCTAGAAAAACGTTCACACGTTGGTCCGAAAGACCCATTATTTGCCACACAGGAAGGAAGCCTGTTTCCAGGCGCTGGTTCACCACCCACCTTCGTCTGCTTTGCCAATATTGCAGGCTTCCTACAGACCGCTGTACTGCACATTCGCTGCGCATCGGTGCCGCAACAACAGCGGCTTCTTCCACCACTGTTTCCACTTTGAAGGCCATGGGACGATGGTCCTCAGCCGCTTACGCATGCTATATTCGACCTGAGGATTGAGGCATCCTTGAGGCTCAAAAAGCTATGAGTGCAGCTCTTTATTTGTGGAAAAACAAATAAAAATGTACAGATCCAACTATATCGGGATTACCTAGAATTTTATACCAATTTTATATTTATTGCTACACTTCTCATGCTCTTGCTAATCTGTCAAATTCCCTCAGATCAATTCATTCGGCAGATGCTTTTATCCATATGAATAAAGTCGAAGATCAAGCGATTGTCTGGGAAGGCAGCAACACGAGAAATACAGTAAATCTAGTTTAATAGACCGCTCATTTTGTTCCTCTGCTGGCTCTCCGATTTAGTAAGAAGAGCCAAAGAGGATTGCCTGGTATGGTTATGTTTGGGGGGGCTGAGCTGCTCTCCCAGCTTAACCGGGAGAGTCACCCAAGATGCTGCTGCTGCTTCTTCCCCATTTTACTTCTCATGGAGCTCATGAGAAGGATTGGGAATTTAGAACAGAGCCATACCACCAAACGTAAATTAAGCATATCTGCCAAATAAAAGATTACTTGTCTTCAATTTTGACTTGTTTTTTCTTGACTCAAAAGGTCCTGACAGAAATTGTTCTCTACAGGTTGAGTCAGTGTAAGATCACAGATGAAGGTTGTGTTGCTCTGACTTCAGCTCTGAGATCAAACCCCTCACACCTGAGACATCTGGATCTGTCTGGTAATGATGTAGGAGATTCAGGAGTGAAGCTTCTCTGTGAGCTGAGAGTTGATCCACATTATAAACTAGAGACAGTGAGGTGAGTAGAGCTCATTTAAATAAAATCTTACTCTTCTTAAACATCTGATTATTATTGATGTGGAGCTTTATTCTTTTATTTCCTGCTGTTTGTTTGATGGATGTTCACCTCAGTGTTTGTGCACACATGGGTAGATGTTTTTATTTGATGCTCTTCATCATTATTATTGATCAAATCATCATCATCATCATCACACGTGTGCAGTGAGTGAAAGTCTTGAGTTCTTCAGACACTGCAGAATACTGACACACTGTAGAAATAACACCACACAACATATACACAAAACATCTACACAATAAAGTGACAGATGACACATATAATACAGGTTATAAGTTCAACAGATGAAGATTAAAGTGAGTTTATTATTGTTGATATGTGTAGTGATGATACATTACTTCTGTCTTTGTGTTTCTCTTTTAGGCCTTGGTGGTAACAGTAAAACTTCTTCAACAAAAGAAAATGATGTTTCACAATATTGTCAGGACAGTAAACACACACAAATGTTGTGTAAACTCCAGTAGATTTGAATCAAATGGAGCAAATCTAGTGTGTGTGTTCAGAGATGTACAGTAAAGATCATCATGTGTGTGACTCACTTTATCAACCAATAAAACAAATGAATTTAAGCGTCACAACATCTGAAGAAGGATCAGAAATAGAAAGAAATTCACATGAACATGTTATTAAAGGGATACTTCACCCAAAAATGAAAATTCTGTCAAGAATCACCAGATGTTAATTAATTGTCTTTTTTTCTGTTGAACATGAAGATATTTGGAAGAATGTGACTAACTTTTCCTAAAATATAAGTCAATGGTGCCCCAGAACTGATAATTGCTAACAACAAAATATCTCTCTTTGTGTTCAACAGAATAAAGACATTTGTACAAGTTTTGAGGGCGAGTAAATGACAGAATTGTTGTCAGATTTTCTTTTCAAACCATCAAACTGACATTATCAGAGATGGATCATCACTTCAGAACAGAAGTATATTTACAAATGACACAGATCACATAATCTACAGTTAAATTGAACAATTCTATTGATTGTGTATATTGTGTATGTATTGTATACTCTGTGCATTTTTATGTATTTGTATCATTTATATCATCAGATTATTTTATATAAATTGTTCAAAACATTGTCAATGTCATGTTTAATATAATAAAACTGTGTCTTTTATTAGTTGAAAGAATTAAGTACATTTACCATCGATAAATCTAAACATGTGGGAGAGCTTATGGTTAGAATATAAAAGCATAAAATAGTAAATAATTTAGAATTATAATGCATGTAGAATTAACCGTTTGAGATCTCACATGAGAGAGAGAGAAATGAGAGAATTTGAATTTTACGACGTCTTTATTAAAATCAATCAATCATTTTCCATAAAGAACATAAATCATCACTCCTCGTCTCTAATGAGTTTATTATATGAATATAAATCATCTTTAAGATGCTCAGATGACTCAGCTCTTTTTAAACACAAAATACTTCTCATGTTTTTTTTATTTTAAGAGCTCTTTTCCAAAACGCTATAAATCCATTTTAATATTTTTCATGAATTAGAACCCATACATTTAGTTAATATTCAATTTATCCTGTTAAAATGGTCTGTTGGCTCAGTCTGATCATGTTAAACAATGATTGTTAAATGAAACAACAATATTGTCGATTATAATTTCAAATTTTATTTTTAAAAACAAACAAACAAGAGAACATGAAACATATGACATCAGGGACTGATACTATAAATTAATATAAATCAAATGAATGCAAATGCTTGAAATAAATAATATTCTAATGAAATAAATAGTAACAAACTAAATAGTAAAATAAAATAAATATTTTCAATTCCATGTTTCAATATTTCCACCACATACAACAAATAATTTAGAAATAACACATACAAATACCTCTAACGAGCGAATTCTGATTGGTCGAGAGGACATATCGCATTTACCGACCAATACACGGTTCGGTTTCTCATCCAATAACTGTACGTCTTCGCTGCGTTTATCCCTTATCACAGTGTGATAGTGGTTTTTTTCTTCCAACAAAAATGAAACGATAAACACCCATGCAAACATACTTTAGAAAACGATTATGATTTTTTTCAATTTACTTTTTAACATTTAAAACTTATTAAGGTCTATCTCGGCATTACATTATGTTGCCATCATGCACAGAAATGGTTAAATACACAAATCATTGTCTGAAAGCAATTGTTTTGTTTTAATAAATAGATTTTTTGTATTAAGTAATAATGAGTGTCTCATGATACATTCGAGTAAGAGTAGAGTAAAGGGATTTGTGTTTTATTTTAAGTAATTGATTTATAGAAGTGGCAAATTGATAATTCATGTTGTTACTTTTAATTAAACGGAAAACGTAAAGTTAGCTTGATTTAACAGCTACGCATTTTCATGTTTCATAAACATCATCAGAATTGTTTGCTAACTTGTTCTTCTACACATTTGAGAGAATTAATTTAATACTTTACCTTTCATGAATAAAATTTGTCCTGTTGCCAACCGTCCTTTTCGGAGAATCCAGTAAGTCGATGAGAAATCCGTCATACTATTTGGACAAAATGTTTGATGTCTTTAACATTAACAGAGTCTTTCAGACCGTCGTCTAAAGAATTTTTGCCAGACAAAAGAATAGATGCTTCAAGTTCACAACTTAGTTCATTACAGGAGTTTCTCTGTTGAATATACACAGGTAGGCAGCCCTATGGTGTAATGGTAAGGAGATTTAGAAAACTGACACTATTTATCCCAAAACTCTGGCATGATACTCAAAATAGATTTGAACTTCAAGTAAATATGTCAATTCATATTAACGGTCTGTGCTTAATAGTCTGTCCTTCCCCGAAGGTTAAAGTAAAAAATGACACGCAGACAGTCACCCGTATTATAAAGACTTTCCATAGGTATAGTGGATTTTCTACTCTAAAAAAATGCCCCCCAAACATAATTCTTTAAATTTAATTTAACATGAATAAAAAAAACACACACAGACACTATTCTGAAATCGTATAAATATTTTGTCCTCATCCTGAACTAGAGCACGGAAACTGTATATATGACAATGAAGGACATACTGAGGATTAAAGTGACACAAATGAAGAATGTGGAGTTGAGACAGAGGAAGAAAATAGTGTTTATTGCAATTTAGGACATAATGAAAGTGAGACGTATGTAGTTAGTGATGAAGAAAGTATGGAATTAGAAGAAGGAAACTGTGTTAAAGGTGAAAGTGAAACAGCAAGTGACAGGGTCAGTGAAGCAGGTGAAGGTGATGAAGATAGTGATGTAGAGGAACATAATGATGAAGGAGAACAAAGCCGACCATTTGCACCTGATACCAGTCCCAGTCTCAATCACAAAGTATAGCCTTTGCTGCACTACTTGACCTGTTGAAATGGATTAATTTTGTGTTCTCTTCAACTGTACTACCAGCCACTAAACACATGCTCAGTAAGGTATTTGCACACTTTAGCCAGAGAACAGAGCTTCATTTCCTCTGCACATTCTGTCAGTCCCATCTTGCAAGTCAGACAAGAGATAACCAGAGGAAACAATATGTGTGTTCAAACTGCAACAAGACAAACAGTAGCCAAGATCTGAAAAGCCAGAGCTACTTTGTAACCTTACAAGTCGATTTACTGGTTAGATCACTCCTTGAAAATGACAATTTTAGAGATTCACTCAACATTAGATTAGACATTTAGGATGGGGATATGTACAAGGAGCTGTCATGTCCGGGTGAAACTCTGCACAATAAACCCCTTAAGTCCCTTATACAAATCCTCGGGCACATGAGTCTGGCCAATTCAGCTGCCTATAAATGAAATTCCACCTGCAGAACGTAGAAAAAATGTGATGCTGGTCTGTGGTATGGGAAAGGGCAACCCAGGATGGATATTTTTATCCACAGATTTTTAGAGCAAGCAAAAAAACTGGTCACAGATGGGGTGATGTGATGGAACAAGATCACAAATTCATGGATAAAAACTAAACTGATAGGGTTATGTTGTTGTGTGGACTAGGTTGCTAGACCCCTGATGCAAAACATCACCCAGTTTAATGGCTACAATGGCTGTGGGTTTTGTTATCATCCAGGTGAATACATCTGTGGAGTAATCAGATATCCTGTTGGTGCGGATGAGGATGCTGACAGAAATGATCAAAGACATGGAGGAGGCAGTTAGAGTAGGACAGTCTATCAGAGGGGTCAAGGGATTATCACCATTAGTGGATTTGCCATATTTTGATGTGGTTTACGGATTTGTGCCAGATTATATGCATTGTGTTTTACTTGGTGTTACCTTTTTATGCAATGCCTTGCCTGTAAGATATTCTCCCAGAAAAGCATCTTTGCCATTTTGTCCTATTAGTGCAAGCTGTATACCTACTTCTGGGTGATAGCGTTTCAATAGATGATGTAAATGCAGCCAACCTATTACTCCTCGAGTTTATGTTTCGTTTCCAGATGTCGTGTGGAGAAAAGTCTATGACATTTAATGTCCACTTGCTACATCATTTGTCAGTGAGTGTGAAAAACTGGGGACTGCCTTGGGCACATTCAGCCTTTAACTTTGAAAATGGCAATGGACAGCTTGTGAAACTTGTTAAAAATGCCAGGGGAGCACCACTTCAAATCGTCAACAAGTTCATCATGAGTAAAAGTCTTCCGGTGTTAGCCAGCTCAGACACAATCAGTGAGAGCACGCTCAAGTTTTGAAGAGGGTTTGCTGGAACAGACAGACTAAAGCACTCTCACACGGTGGGTGATGTCTACTTACTTGGCTCTGCTGTGGTTTTGTTCCTAAATCTTGAGGAGGAAGTTGCTGTGAGGCAAATTATTCAAAATGTGCCCGTCGGTATGGAGTGCAACATTTACAGCAGACTAATTGTGAATTCTGAGGTCATTCACTTCACAGATTACCTAAAACCATTCAGGTCAAATGACACTGCAGTGATTATGAAAGGCTGGAACCTTTGGCATTGTAAACAAGATCTTAACTTTGTGTTTTGATGAGTCAGAGAGATGCATTGTGCTGTTAAACGAAATCTGTCCTGTTGATGAGCCTCTTTTGCAGAATGGAAGATCAAGGATTTTCCTTCCCCACATTTTAGTTTCCCCGATTCGTCAACGAATGCCACGATCACTCTTATTTATATTATACAGACATGAACAAAGCCACCGGGATTCTTCCCATACATAATAGACTATGATGCAGTAATAGTATTTGGCACCTAAGCTGTGTAGTGAGTATAGCCTTTTAAAAGTAACTGTCTTCATGCATTAATACAGCACGCAAAAAGTTTCTCGTGCGCGTTTTTCCTTTCGCCAATGTCCCTTCAACGGCTCCGTACAATGGTGACCTAAAACTGCATATTTATATTTTATTATAAAAACCGTAAATATGCCGTTTTGGGTCACCATTGACTCCCATAGAATGACAAAAGACTGCAAAGGCAGTCAATAGCGATTAACAAAATCTGTTAAAAAGCTAGACACTTTCTGTCAAATTTTTCAACTTCAGCTGACCAAACTCTACAGACGGTTTGATCCAACATAAAAAGCTGATGGGAATTTGTAAAAGGAGACTCTGCAAAGCGTTGCAATATTCCACAAGTCTCTGGTTTTGGTTTTCAGAATCTCTGGTTTTGTGTGCTGTGATCTGTGTCACTTTAATGACCTCAACAAGCGATGTGAAAGACCAGATACACCACTGAACTTCACTTATGTCAGTGACAAAGAAGAGACTGTTGACTGTCCATCATAGTCCATTTAGACAGTCCTAATCATCATCTGGGAGTTTCTGATCTTCTCCACTGATTCTGGAGATTTTGACCGAGGAATCAACTCTGTTCTGCTTGGAAAAAAATAACGGAGGCAGAAAAGCTCAATTTCTTTACAAGAGTCAAACAAACACAAGAAACGTCTAACAGATGCTGATGACTTAAAAGTTTCCATTAGCATGTATATTATCATACTTAAAGTATTATGTTTAACGCTTCTATTTATTTCATATATTTAATTATTTTATAAACTTAACAAGAATGGAAACAAAGTAATATAATTGAGTAAACTCAAATAAATATACAGAATAATAAGAAACAGAATCACACATTATAATAATATGCTACGAATAAAAACTACCTCAGAAGAACAATTAAAAGTCTTTGATCTTTTAAAAAAATGAAGAGTTTTTGTACAGAATAATAACTTAAAATGTAGAAAGTGGCATTAGTAGTTTACACAACATTTGTGTGTGTTTACTGTCCTGACAATATTGTGTAACATCATTTTCTTTTGTTGAAGAAGTTTTTCAGTCACTTCATCAAGACTATCACAGGATTATGAAACTGAATGTGTGAATGATTGTTTTCAAACAGTGTTATCAGTGTGAGGTGTTATTGTGTCTTCAGTGTGTGTTGATTGTGTGTCTGTGATGTCACTATAGTGTCGTCTTCTTATTGTCCATCAGATGATACTGAAGATCACACACTGTGAAACACACACATTACTGACATCACCTGTGAGTCCTAAAAGAGAAACACAAAGACAGAAGTAATGTATCATCATTACACATATCAACAATAATAAACTCACTTTAATCTTCCTCTGTTGAACTTATAACCTGTATTATATGTGTCATCTGTCACTTTATTGTGTAGATGTTTTGTGTATATGTTGTGTGTTGTTATTTCTACAGTCTGTCAGTATTCTGCAGTGTCTGAAGCACTCAAGACTTTCACTCAATGCACACGTGTGATGATGATGATGATGATGATTTGATCAATAATAATGATGAAGATCATCAAATAAAAACATCTACCCATGTGTGCACAAACACTGAGGTGAACATCCATCAAACAAACAGCAGGAAATAAAAGAATAAAGCTCCACATCAATAATAATCATATGTTTAAGAAGAGTAAGATGACAGTATTAAATCCTGAAGTGAACAGACTCTTCATCACACTCATTGAATTGAATTCTTATTGTGCTGCACTTATAAAACATCAAGTGTGTTCATCTGTACACTTCACATTTACTCTTGTTTTATTATTCACAACTCATATGTGCTCCACAAACTGATTTGAGTAAGATTTTATAGTTGTTGAACTGTTGAAACATTTATTTAAATGAGCTCTACTCACCTCACTGTCTCTAGTTTATAATGTGGATCATCTCTCAGCTCACAGAGAAGCTTCACTCCTGAATCTCCTACATTATTATCAGACAGATCCAGATGTCTCAGGTGTGAGGGGTTTGATCTCAGAGCTGAAGTCAGAGCAACACAACCTTCATCTGTGATCGTGGCCTCACAATTCATCAACCTGTAGAGAACAATAACACACACTTTAGTCTCTCACTTCAGCAGGAATTTCATTATTAAATAAACATGACACAAAAATTATGTTACAAGTAACAGTGAGTAACATTTAAAATAGCATAGAAAATCCCTTATATTTATATATCCTGGTAAAAAATCCACTGTCATCAGAGAACATCACTGTCATTGAGGGATGTACACGGTCTGCAACAATCTTTAGGTGAGGGGTACGTGTAAACAACAACATCCACATGAAAGTCAGGACCCAAGCCTTTCCAAAATAACATTCTCCAGAACATAAACACTGCCTCTGACCAACCCATCATCCACCTGATATTAAAGAAATGTGATAGAGATTTTCATCACTTTAAACTCCAGACGCTCTTCACATCTGATCTGATCACACAAGCTCGGCTTCACTCCACATGTTCATCAGTAAGTCTTGGGCACCTCTGACCCTGATGCCCATTCACCAGGAATGAGGAACACTGACAGGTCAAAGTGTTTTAAACATGAGCTGACCCAGTCTCTATCATCTCTATCTGGCCCTTGTCAAAGTCACTCACATATTTTCACGCCTGATTTTTCTGCTTCAACACATGAACTTCAAGCACTGATTGATCACTTGATGTCAAGCCAAACAACTGAATTTAATGGACTGTTTACAGTATTACTTATTTATGTTTTAAGAGTACACACTGATAAACATGAATGAATGTTGTGTGATCAGTGTGTGTGACTATCAGAGAGATGATCTTACTCCAGTGTCTCCAGTTTACAGTGAGTATTCTCCAGTACAGTAGAGATCAGCTTCACTCCTGAATCTCCTACATTATTATCAGACAGATCCAGATGTCTCAGGTGTGAGGGGTTTGATCTCAGAGCTGAAGTCAGAGCAACACAACCTTCATCTGTGATCTTACACTGACTCAACCTGTAGAGAACAATAACACACAGATCAAATCTACATTGAGATGAATTTGTTTCTCTAATTGTGATCATTTAGTGTTTATATTCATTTTTCTTGATTTTGTATTTTAATGAAACGCATCATTAAGATTTAAATTAAATTAACTTCATCAGTTTATGTTTATATTAACAGTGTGGTTTATTTTTCAGTCATAAAATCAGATTCATCTTATCAGACATCACAATAATTTTCTCATTACAGAAACTTTCTTTGTCCTTTGTAATATTTTATCAGCAGCTTCTGATTTTGGTTATCAGCATTGAAGTGATGAATTTATGAACTCCTTCACAAATAAAACAGAGGCTACACTAGCTAAACGAACAACTAACTACAGCTCCCCTAAAGAGCACTTGCTATTATTTTCTAACGTAGATCACGTTGAACTGTCTATAATCATTATATCATCTAAATCAACAACATGCATAATTGACCCTATACCTAAACATTTAAGGAAAGAGATACTCCTAGAAATATAGATCCTCTTCTTGGCATTGTTAACACATCTCTGACACAAGGATGTGTGCTTATACGGTGGCTTTTATAAGGCCATTTGTCAAAAAAAAAACTGAACCCTATAGAACTAGTTAACTAAAGACCTATATCAAAACTATTGAAATACTTAAATACTTCATTTCTAAAGTATAAAAGTAGTTTCAACGCAATTATGTTCCTTCCTCCAAAAGAATCAAATCAATTAAGAATTCCCATCCGGATTTTAAGCACATCACAGAGACTACTTTGATCAGAGTTACAATTTTGTCTGCTTTTGCTGTCGGACCATGGCTTTATCTCGTTATTTGTGTTTCTAGACCTCAATGCTAAATTCAACACCATTGACCACAGGACACTCTTACATAGGCTTGAAAAATACGTCTGCATTAATGGTATAGCTTTGAGATGGTTTAAATCCTACTTATCTGACCGTTTTCAATTTGTAGCAAGAAACAATGAGGTGTCACGCAAATCATAAGTCCATTACGGTGTACCACAGGGCTTAGTTTTAGGGCCTCTAATCTTCACATTATACATGCTTCCTCTGGGAGATATAATAAAATGACACAGAGTTATCGTTCAGTGCTATGCAGATGACACTCAACAAATTCCTTCAAGCCTCAAGAAACACAACAGCTCAACAGAAAACTGGAATGCTTAGTCGATATAAAAAACTAGATGAGTAACAACTTTTTATTACTTAACTCGTACAAAACAGCAGGGTTACTTATTAGACCGAAAATAGGCATACGCAAAACCACCATATGCAACAACCAAGATCACCATTTAACTTTTGACGGATGTTCAATAAAAACCTCGTCGTCAGCAAAGAATCTTGCCGTTTTATTCAATAGTAATCTGTCATTTGAAAGCCATGTCGCCAACACCTGTAAAAGAGATGTGATCTGGGAAAACCCATTGGATGTCGTCCTGGGACATTTTCGGAAATATAAAAAAAGATCTTTAGTAGATTTTATCAGAATTGTTTTTCATTAAAATATTATTCTATAACTTCTTGTCTATACTCTCTGAAAATGTTGTGGGAAAATATCATGGAACTTTGCATGCTGTAGTTCACACAGGACTGGGGGGAAATGTGCATTGATACTCCTTCATTCTTCATGTTGTGTGGTTTACTTTGATAGGTGAACTGTCTTTGTAGTGTGCATGATTAAAAAATGGCACCTATTTGGCTAAAATATATATATTTTCCCTTTGCAACACAAAAAAAGACGATTATAGTTTTCAAATTCTGATGGGCAATTTTGGAAATATCAGTTAAATGTTTATTACTTTAACAGACGCCTAAACAATATTGAATAAAATAGGTTGATGGTTTGTGCAAATATCTTATGCTAATGTCAAATAAGATGCCATTAATAAATGGCACCTCATGAGTAGTTTATTTTAGGCCTACTTTTAAATGTATGTAATCAGCTATCGTTCATTAAACAACAATAATTGAACACAAAAAGTAGAGTATACCATGGCCTCAAGAGACTTCCATACACAGACACTAGATCCTAAAACCCCCACCCCAATCCCATCACAAATTAAAATACATTGAATTTATGCATTTTACGCGGTTGTTTCCAGCGAAGTAAAAAAATACAGAGAAAAAAAGTCACATCCCTGTAATGCTTAAAGCTATTAAATGACTTGTCATAGATCGAACGGCCCTCATTTCCTACAGCGAGCATGAGCACATGAGGTTGAACATAATAAACAACTTGACATTTGTTTATTGACATGAAATGTGTTGTGTTATATATTGAATATCTTGTCTGACCCATTGATGACAAAGAGGTCAAAAGTTATAATCAATTTTTTGATGTTTTAACGTTTACTTTAAGTCTGCTATTTAAAAACACATCATCAGACCTGTTCACATTTCCCTTTGTGCTGCTACTTGTAGGGTATTATTTTGCTTTTTTTTACTGTAAGACTATTTAGTCATTAGTGACATATTTTTAATTCTTACCACAATGTCTCCAGTTTACAGTGAGGATTCTCCAGTACAGTAGAGATCAGCTTCACTCCTGAATCTCCTACATTATTATCAGACAGATTCATTTCTCTTACGTGTGAGGGGTTTGATCTCAGAGCTGAAGTCAGAGCAACACAACCTTCATCTGTGATCTTACACTGAATCAACCTGTAGAGAACAGAGACACAAAGATCAAATCTACAGTGAGATGAATTTGTTTCTCTTCTTGTGATTCTTTAGTGTTTATGTCTCACTGATTGTTTTACTGAAACACATCAGTAAGATTTAACAGTAAATTAACTTCATCAGTTTATGTTTATATGAACAATATTATACTATCAGATTCATCTTATCAGACATCTTAACATCTTCTCTTATGTTTCTCACATGACTTTTAAAGTGTTGTGATGAATCTTGAACCTTCAGTTATTAAATCCATTACTGAGATTGAATAAAATATTATAAATCCATTACAGACGTAACAAAATACAACATTTCACTGAAAACAATTGAATGCTTTTCTTCAAACACATCAGTCACAATTATTGACTCTCTTTTGTTTAATCCTCTTTGTTCAATCTCAACACTGATTCTTCTCTTAAAATAACAATTTTTACCATCTGAAAAAAGAAGTGCTTTTAAAATGCAACTGTTCACTTGTATACTATTATAATATTTTGCCAAATAATCAGTGGACCTCAATGACCTGACAGAAGATCCAGCAGATGAAGTCTGTATATTTAACTGTGGACAAGATTTATTTTCATCTCTGTGTGCATTGAACTTATTTTGTGTGTTTACTCAAAAATATATATTTTACGTTTAATCTAAGGACACAGTCCTTTGTATTTAAGAGAAAAACATTTATTGCCCAAATATTTTGTTTGCCAACTGTTTACTTCAATGAAACAGTGAATCTGTGTTAAAACATTAAGGATAAATCATTAACAAGACATTTTGGCCATGACTGTATATGATTTCTGTCCGAGCATCAGATCATAATCGTACCTCAGAGTCTCCAGTTTACAGAGAGGATTCTCCAGTACAGTAGATATCAGCTTCACTCCTGAATCTCCTACATTATTATAAGACAGATTCAGTTCTCTCAGGTGTGAGGGGTTTGATCTCAGAGCTGAAGTCAGAGCAACACAACCTTCATCTGTGATCTTACACATACTCAACCTGTAGAGAACAATAACACACACTTCAGTCTACCTTTACAGAACAATAGAACAAACTTTGGTCTCTTGAGTTGCCCTTTGAGTTAAAGTCAATAATTTCCTTAAGATGCACTACATATATTGGTGGAGAATGCAGGCAGTTTAAACATGTATGAGAGCAAATGCAGTATCGATACGTGTGTTTCGGTCACAGTCACCAGCAGCAGTGCCCTCTTAAATCTTCACATTGCCCAGACTTTCCGTTCACTTTTCTCATTTCCCATAACCCTTTGCCCGGACTCATCTACCATGATTGCATTCACTTGTGTCTTATTTCCTGTGTCTATTTATACCTGTTTCTTTCAGTCACTTATTGCGAAGCATTTCTGAGCATTTCACATTGTGTTGGATTACACAGTTTCTGGACCTAGGATTGTACCTTTATTTTGTGAAGCTTTGCTGCCTGCCTCGACCCTTGCTTGTGACCCCGTCCCTGATTGTTTGCTGCCTGTCCTGCACTTGTTGCCTGTTTTGTACCTGTTCTCTTTTTAATAAAACTGAATTTAGATCTTCACTTTCCTGGTCTCATATCAGTTTGTGACAGCTTCACTGTTTTCAGACCAAACCTGCACAAAGCATCAGGAAAAGTAGTACCGTGCAAAGAGATTTACTATACGAGGCAAGGATACTATACCTCTTAAAAGTTAGAATACGACCCCAATGATCATTCAGTGGAGGGATGTATTAGGGGGGCTGCATCTGGTTAATGCTACTGAATACACATGCGTATTTGCCATTCGAGTTTAAGTTCAAAATTTATCTGAGATGCAGTGGGTTCTGACAAGAGAAACATAGTTGGGAGGGAGGTGTGCTTCTCTTCTCTACTCTCTGAACTTTCATAAGCTGTATTTTATTAAAACATAAAACAGTCAAATACATAATAGTTTTGAATAGATGAGTGAAAGTTGACTTGAAGGTCTGGAGAGTAGGAACAGCACGAAGATTATGGGGAAGCCTGTTCCATAATTTTGGACCTAAAATACAGAACGCACAACCGCCCACTGCAGAGAGCCTGAACATAGGCAGAACAAGCAAGTTGTCATAACTTTGAGCTGGCAGAGCATATGGTGGCAATAACTCAGCAAGGTACTGAGACATGACAGGCCTTGTACACTAAAATGAATACTTTAAACTGAATGTGATTTGCCACAGGAAGCCGGTGAAGTTGATGAAGGATGAGATTGATATGTGACGATTTTTTGATAAATCTAAGCAGTCGAGCAGCAGAGTTTTGTACCATCTGAAGACGATCAATAACTTTGGCAGGTAAGCCACATAATAAGGAGTTGCAGTAATCCAGTCTGGAGGTAATAAAAGCATGGACTACAGTTTCCGCATCATCTAGACTGAGTGAGGGACGTTCTCGAGAAATGTTATGGAGTTGAACGAAATGTGCTTTAACAGTCTGACTGATATGTGGCTCAAAACTTAACATTTGGTCAAACAGTACTCCCAAATTCCACACGGTTTTCAAGGGCCTAAACTGGACACCAACAATATCATCAATATGAGTTAAGGCCGACCATCGTGATTTCAGTTATTCAAAAACTCAGCAGATTTATCAGTGCTTTTTGAAAATGAGACACTAAATCTAGAAACAAAGTCCCTAAATTCACAACACTGACTAGATAACCTTCAGCACTGAGAGAAGAAATGTTGGTAATATCTATTAGTCATTTGTTGAAAGAGGATGAAAGAGAATGTTTTATTAAATCATACCACAGTTTCTCCAGTTTACAGTGAGGATTCTCCAGTCCAGTAGAGATCAGCTTCACTCCTGAATCTCTCAGATTAATGTTAAACAGATTAAGATCTTTCAGGCGTGAGGGGTTTGATCTCAGAGCTGAAGACAGAGCAACACAACCTTCATTTGTGAACTTGCACCGAATCAACCTTTACAGATAAATGACAAACATTGCAACTTTTTTAATTCATGTTTAGCAGCAGTTGAACAATAATGAAAACAAATAAATGTCTCAATGTGTCATATAAACACATGTGCATGTAATAAGTGTAATATTGTTGTTGTGTTTGTCGTTAAATGCAGATGTTTGATGTTGAAGCTCATGAACATCAGACTGATGAAGAACACTGAAGAGCTTTGAGTTTTTGATGAATAACAACACCATTTTGAGGGATTTCAATGCTGCATAGCTTCGCTATGGGAAAGCTATACCAAAAATGCCTGCTTGTGTGTAGTCACTGGCCACATCTAAGGCATCAGCACCTGACCCCCAGGTGTCGCTCCCATATCTAGCACGTAGAATCGAACAAACTTGAGCGGAGAGGACCAACCTACCGCATCACAAACATCCTGAACTGAAGCCCCTAGCCACACGGTCGTAGATGCTGCTATACTACAAGTATAATGAGCTCTGATGGCTATAAGTGAAGGGCGTCCAAACACATCATAGAGAGAGTCTAGACTATCCACTTACTGAGTGTTTTATGGTCGCTGGGAAACACGTCTTTGATGACACCAAGCACACAAAGAGTTGCAGACCTGTAAACCTGCGTGTCCAATCTAGCTTCTCTTGGTCCTGATCCCTTAATGGGGGAGGCCAGAAAGCCTGTATGACAATGGGCCATGGCACATTAGTAGGTACCTTTGACACATAGACGTGCCTTGGATAGAATAAAACCTTTAACCATCCCAGGTCCAAATTCCAGGCACGTTGGGGAAACCGACAGGGCCTGAAGGTCACCCACTCTCATCAGAGAAATGATTACCAGCTACTGGAAAACACCAGCTATAACGGGGGTTAACAAGTACGTCTAGCTAGGGAGGTCCTGTAGTTACCAGGACTTTTTCTTTGCCGAAGCCTTCTTTGCGAAGCCCTATGGTCTGTCCTCTGCTTGTGAGGCTTTGGCTGAGCGCGACCCCCAGTCTCCCTGCAGGGGAGCACAAGAAGCCACACTCTGTTTTTTACGTGTTCTGTAAGGTGTCCTCCTGCCCAGCAGCCCCCAAACTCCGACCACGATGAGGGAGGTACCTCTACAACGCCGCTGACTGTTGACGATCCTCCCCTAACGGCATCGCCGAAGAGGCCAGGGGATAGTACGCCCTGTCAAGCAGACTTCATGTCAGACAGGTTGAGTCACAGATGCTGCTCTGTTTCCACCAAGACTGCCATAGACCTGCCCACAGCCCTGGCTGTTTCCCTAACAACCCAAAGTTATACATCAGTAGCCCGACGCAATTGATTTTACACACATGCTTCAGACGCAATCACGGTGTTCCCATAGCGAAGCTACGTCTATACAGCATTGAGTTCCCTCGAAAGGGAACCAAGAAATGGTTATAAGGAATGTGTGAAAAACAGTAACAGTGAACTGATTGTTGTTAGCTTTACTTACTTCAGTTTTCTGGATTCTTTAATCACAGGCTTCAGTTTCACAAGAACTTCATCTGCTGTATTTTTACCTCCAATAAAATTTTTCAGATCAAATTCATCCAAATGCTTTTCTGACATCAACAACACAAAAACTAAAGCTGACCACTGTGAAGAGGAGAGTTTGGAGCGTCCGACAGTGTTAGATCTCACATAATGTTGAATCTCCTGCAGCAGTGAATCATCATCCAGTTCATTCAGACAGTGAATCAGATTGATGGATTTCTCTGGAGACAGATTCTCACTGATCTTCTGTTTAATGTACTCAACAGTTTTCTCTTTCTTGTAGGAGCATCTTCTCATGTGTGTCAGTAGATCCTGTAAGAGAATCTGATTGGACTCCAGTGAGAGACCCAGAAGAAAACGCAGGAAAAGATCCAGATGTCCATTCTGACTCTGTAGAGCTTCATCTACAGCTCTCTGATGAAACTCAGACATTAAATCCGGTAAATTAAATATGTCCACAATTGTTGAAAAACAACCTGGATTTTCAGTTTTACATAGTTTTTTTGTCACTTCAGGACCTTCATTAAACACATTTGTGTTGTTGTTTGTGATGGAGATGTGAGCATAAAGAGCTGCGAGATGTTCCTGAACGCTCAGATGAACAAAGCAGTAAACTTTCCCCTGATACAAGCCAAACTCCTCTCTGAAGATCTGAGTGCACAATCCTGAGTACACTGATGCTTCTGCTACATCAATGCCACACTCTCTCAGGTCCTCATCATAGAAGATCAGGTTCCCTTTCACAAGCTGCTCAAAAGACAGTTTGGCCAGTTTGAAGATCATGTCTTCGTCATTCTTCACTTTCTTCTCATAGTCCTTCTGATGTTTGATGTTTGTCTGAATGATCAGGAAGTGTGTGTACATTTGAGTGAGAGTCTTGGGGATCTCTCCTTCACTCTCTGCTTCACTCAACATTCTCTCTAGAACAGTGGCTGAAATCCAGCAGAACACTGGGATGTGACACATGATGTAGAGGCTCCTGGATGACTTCAGGTGTGAGATGATTCTGTTGTTCAGACTCTCATCACTGATTCTCTTGCTGAAGTATTCCTCCTTCTGTTTGTCAGTGAAGCCTCGTACCTCTGTGACTCGATCAACACACTCAGAGGGGATGAGATGAGCTGCTGCTGGTCTGGAGGTGATCCAGATGAGAGCAGAGGGAAGCAGATTCCCCTTCATGAGGTTTGTCAGCATCACGTCCACTGAGGCTGATTCACTGACATCACACAACCTCACACTGCTGTGAAAATCCAGAGACACACGACACTCATCCAAACCATCAAAGATGAACAACACTTTATATTCACCGCTGGAGATTTCCATTTCTTTTGTCTCTGGGAAGAAAAGATGAAGAAGATGTAAAAGACTGAGTGTTTGGTTCTTCATCAGATTGATCTCTCTGAAAGGAAGTGGAAATATGAGGTGGACGTCCTGATTCTCTTTTCCTTCAGCCCAGTCCAGAATGAACTTCTGCACAGAGACTGTTTTTCCAATGCCAGCGACTCCCTTTGTCAGCACACTTCTGATGGGTTTGTCTTGTGCAGGTAAAGCTTTAAAGATGTCGTTGCATTTGATTGGTGTGTCCTCTGTTGCTGTTCTCCTGGATTGTGTCTCAATCTGTCTCACCTCATGTTCATTACTGATCTCTCCACTTTCACTCTCTGTGATGTAGAGCTCTGTGTAGATCTCATTCAGCAGTGTTGGGTTTCTCTCATCTGATGTTCCTTCACACAAACACTCAAACTTCTTCCTCAGGTTTGATCTGAATGTGTTAAGGACTTCAGGAAGCGGGCAATAATAACTGTGAACAGATTATAACAGATTTTAAAATTTAAGTATTACTTCAATTAGACTGTAATCACTTGCAAATTTATAACTATTGACCAAGTCTGTTTTTTGTGATTTTAATAATAGACAAATATATTTTTTAAAGCGATATGTATTCCCTATGTGAAAACAGACCATATTAACAAATGAGATGCAAATTACTACCTATCAGCCACATCGTAAAATAGTTAAGAACTGCCATAAGAATGTGTTGTCAGTTAAAATCAATAGATTAATTTAATTTA
Source organism: Triplophysa bombifrons (assembly GCA_029783895.1). Classification (NCBI taxonomy): domain Eukaryota; kingdom Metazoa; phylum Chordata; class Actinopteri; order Cypriniformes; family Nemacheilidae; genus Triplophysa; species Triplophysa bombifrons. Next base: position 1,194,816 of record CM056458.1, read on the forward strand.
ATCTAATAATTAATAAATTAAATACTATACATGATATCTGCTCAATTCTCAACAAAATTATAAAACAACGGGGGACACACACAATCAACACATGTATCCCAAAGTAAGTCACTTAAGATGAAAGACTTTGCCAAATGTTAATGTTCTCTGTAGTGAAGTAGGCAGGACGAGACCATGAGTCGAGGCCGATGAGTGAGTGTTAATGAGCGTCAGCTGTACGCGCACCAGTCTCGTATCACAGAGGAGATTGGGAGCATAAGAGGACGAGCGACCGGACCGTCAATGAGAGAGGACCAGGTGTTATTCGCAGGCGGTCGTCCGTGAGGGGCTGCTGGCTGTCTTTTTACTTTGTTGTTTTATTAAATGTTTGCCGGTTCCCGTCTCCTTCCTTCCTTTTCTTGAACCTTATTACATTCTCTTATAATGTAAAAAATAACATTTTACTTGGAACTACTGTATGACAGCCCTGATATTAATCAGACAGTCAATCAGACAGGGTGATATTAATGGACTACATCGTTTTTAAGCCAATGTTTTGCTACACATTTTGGTAAAGCACATCTGTTGTACCTCTGATCAGGTGAAGTGTCTTTAAATGTCAGTGGTTTCTCCATAGACGCATCACTCTTCATAGACACACAACTGATCTCAGGTGAGTTTGATCTCTTCTGATCAACTGATCTGTAACAGAAAGTCAGTTATTATTTAAAGTAAATGATTTATTCTATGTCATTCGTTATAAAAAGCATGCTTAAGATGAAGAATTATATTAATATAAATATTTTGGGGGGGGCACGGTGGCTTAGTGGTTAGCACTTTCGCCTCACACCTCCAGGGTTGGGGGTTCGATTCCCGCTTCTGACCTGTGTGTGTGGAGTTTGCATGTTCTCCCCGTGCCTCGGGGGTTTCCTCCGGGTACTCCGGTTTCCTCCCCCTTGTCCAAAGACATGCATGGTAGGTTGATTGGCATCTCTGGAAAAATTGTCCGTAGGGTGTGAGTGTGTGAGTGAATGAGTGAGTGTGTGTGCCCTGCGATGGGTTGGCACTCCATCCAGGGTGTATCCTGCCTTGATGCCCGATGACTCCTGAGATAGGCGCAGGCTCCCCGTGACCCGAGGTAGTTCGGATAAGCGGTAGAAAATGGATGGATGGATGGATAAATATTTTGTGGTGCTTTTGATATAATTAGCATATTAAAATCAAAATGAAAAACTAAACGTTTTTAAACACAGACACAGAAAGAATACCTGAATCCTAGAGAATAATCTCCATCTCTGAGTGTTTGTGAATCATTCATGAATCATTCAGTCACATCAGTCTGATCTTCACTGATGAATCTGATCACCTCCACTGACTCTGAATGGATCTTATATTTGGACAAAATTATTATTATTATTATGGTTTATTAGGTTTGTAAATCAACACACAGAAAATCAATGTAAATGTTATAAAATAAGAATATTTCTAAAAAATATATATTTTGCGAGGCAAATTCATTTACCTAATTAATATACAATTATGTATCTGGCATTGAGGGGCTTGCCATAGTTTTCAGTCACGTGATCAAAGCGGCAGCTTACATTGAGCTCTCAATTTTCCTTCTGTTTCAAGAGTCAAGACACGAATATTCAAACAGTTGCTGTGAGTAACACGCGATCAGACGTGAACGTAATGCTGTAACGAACACGTTCGTTCATCTTCACGTTTTATTATCCTCGTGAGTGAGAAATATAAGGTGTGACGTGTGTCTCGAGAGCTGAAGCTTCAGATACTCTAGCCAGCAAAGATAAACGCGTGAATAACAGTTATCAAATCATAAAAAGATCATCAACTCGACACTTACCTCAATTAAAATGTTACTAGATACTCAAAAAAAATCCCCCCAGAGTTAAAATGCGACTTTACACTATAATAAGACAACTTTTGATACTCTTCCTCTTCTTCTTCTTCTTCTTCTTGTGGGACTTGCGGCAGTTTAGATGCTTCTGAGGTGTTTTGCTGCCCTCCTCAGTTCATTTGAAAAACTGCATCTTAGAGATCAAATCCTCCAATAGAGTACAGCGTGAAGTAATAATTAAACACTAAAGATCATTTCATCTCTTTTGTAGACGTGTGTAAAATGGACGTGATGTTCTGCGCTCACTGTTTCACTGTCGTTTTTGTTTAAATATGTTCAAATGTTTATAATACGTCTATTTTTAAACCAACCCGTCAAAAATGAGATTTGACGAAACCATTTGATATAAACGATTTAAAACGAATTATATTGTATGTATACGCATATGCATTATATACTGTTTCTTAAATACGAACAGGTCGTTTGATGAGTTCATGTGGTGGGTTCTGGACTTTTTAAATGATGTGTATAATTACAAAGTGTCTAATTTAATCCTCTCTTGAAATTAAAGCAGTAATTGTCGATACAGCTAAAGTTTCTGCTGTTCATTTATCTCTATTCTATGACACTTTTATTACTGCTGTTTAATCTTATGTCGGATGTTGTATTTGTATTGTATTCACAAGTAGATATGATTCTCCAATGATCTCCTTCTCAAAGGTCTTAATAACTTCATGAGACAATGATGTCAGTGATAATCTCTCACTGTCTATACTCATATGATTATATCTGTCTGATCTGTTTCTAGTCAAACTGAGCATCAACACACAACTTGGATGATTCAATAACTCTTCTTTTATCATCACTTCATCTCCTGCTGTTCTTTCAAAACACAATGCCATGAAAGGTACTAAACCCCTCAGCTCTTGACTCATGATGTGACGTGATGACACACTCATCTGATGCTTAACAGTAACACTACACAATCACAACCACAACACACACAAAAACTTGTTCAGAGTCATTTCTTTAAAGAGACAGTTCAACCGGAAATTAAAAATCTGTCATCATTTATTCATCCTCATTTCGTATCAGACCTGTATGAGTTTCTTTCATTTTCAGAACTCAAAAGAAGATATTTTGAAGAATGTTGATAATCAAACAACACTGATCCCACTGAGTTATGAACACAGAACCACTGAAAGTTTATAAACGATTACAGAATTTTTATTTTGGCGTGAACTGTTCTTTTAAGTCCCTGTGAACAAAAATATCTTGAGAACTTGAATGTGCATTAACACTACAGTAGTCTTATTCTAAAGACAGATATTTATTTTATGTTGATATATATAAAGACTTTGATCTATTTCTGTAATGTCTAATACTTTAATATCATCAACAGAAATTGAGTTTGTTTGTAGGTCTAAAGATCACTTCAACTCTACTGTCAGCTAGTGGACATTTGTGTTATTACAGCAGTGATTCTCAACCTTCAGTGGTTTTCTATTCTCAAGTTCTCAGTGTGTTTAAACAGGAATAAACCTTAAAGAGCTCAATCTGATAATAATATGAATTCTCATCTCAGAGTAATATGAAGAAATTTATATTAATGTAAATGTAATTACAATAAATATATATATACATTTGGTAAAAAAGGGAAGCAAAATAGAGTCAAAAGCAAAAGTGGAATTAGGAATCAATATAGTTTTGAATTTCATATTATTTTCTTCTCTCTAGATTAAAATACCTTTTAGAGCTATATATTTGTTTATTCCATGCTTGTTTGTTGACTTTACTTCTTGTACGGCTGCTTTGACACGATGCAAAATGTGAAAAGTGCTAAACAAATGATCTCAAATTGAATTATGATTTACCAACAATCTCCGCAATCTATGAAGCCCATGTGGAACATGACGTTAAAATGAGTGGAGAGGGTGAGCAGCTTTTAATACCTGGGGGTCCACATCAGCGAGGACCTCACCTGGACACTCAACACCACCCATCTGGTCATGAAAGCACAACAGCGGCTGTACTTCCTGAGGAGACTGAGGAAGTTTGGCATGTCACCTAAGATCCTCAACAACTTCTACAGCTGTGTAGTTGAGAGCGTCTTCACCAGCTGCATCACTGCGTGGTTTGGCATCACTACAGTGAGGGACCGCAGAGAGTTGTGAAGACTGCGAGATCATCAGGACTCCACTGCCCTCTCTGGAGTCCATTTACCATCTGAGAGTCCACAGAAGAGCTGCATCCATCATAAAAGACCCCACACACCCTCAACACAGACTGTTCCTCCCTCAGGTCAGAGGTATAGGAGTGTCAATTACAGGATTTCCAGATTAAGGAACTCATTCTTCCCCTCAGCTACAGAAAGCTAGCTAGTGGATTACATATCTCAGAGAACAGTCGGTCCAGCTGATTCATTCACTTGTACTTTTGTAATGTTATTACTGTATTACTACTATTGTATATTTGCTAACATTACTCATGTAGTCTCATCTCACTTGCACATGTGAGACTTTTACTGCTGCTATTGTTATCATGTAGTTGCACATGATACTGCAGTACTGTTTTTTGCACATAATTTAATACTGTACATTTGCAGTGTCATATACACAGTATGTTTAGTTTTTATTATTATGTTTCTTACATTGTACGTATGTATGTTAGTGTGTATAGTTTGTGTATAGCTCTGCACTGTCTTGGCATTCATTGTGGACAGCAAAGTAAGAATTTCATTGCTTATCGAAACTTGTTTCCTCACTGGGCATATGACAACAAACACTTTGAATTGAATTGTTAAAGGTATACAAAATACAGAAATACAAAAGTTTTGCTAAATATGTTGTTCAATAAAGAGATGTTCTGGAAAATCATTGCCGATGACGTTTTTCTTTGCACAACTTTATTTTTGTTTTGCAAGACATATTTTTTCTCTCAATACCTAACTTTTATTTTGCGGTTCATTATTTTCGTTTACAATTGTATTTTTCGTAAACATATATTTTGAATATCGCAATGAATTGACTTCATATGAGTATTCTCAAGAAATATGCGTACACACACCACCACTCAAACCGATGTAGTACTCATGCCAGACCCGTACGTGGCGCTGTTATTCTTCCGCCGAGATACACCAAAACGAAGAAGAGTTGGTGCTTGCGCAATAACAAGAAGAAGAAGATGGCGAGTTCGACAAGAGCGAGAGTCGAGTCGTTCGTGTGGACCGACGACGAAGTTGAACTTCTACTCAGAGTCACACTCGATTACAAGTCGACTAAACTCAAAGACAATGTTGACTGGGAGTCGTGTCACTCAAAGTACTCGGACATAATGGACGCGTTTCAGGCGCAGTATCCGAGAGAGTCAACCGAGAAGGATTTCCCTCACGGCGCTAACATGTTGTCGAAAGCCCAAGTCACCACCAAGTTAAAAAGCATTCGCTGCAAATACAGGCAGACGGTCGGCAAAGGGCGTCGAAGTGGCCAAGGACGGGTCGTGCTCATATTTTATGCGCTTTGCGAGGAGATCTGGGGAGGATCCCCTGCTACGCGCTGCATCGACGCCGGGATCGAGACGACTGACCTGGAAGAGTCGTCTACATCGACAGTAGAGCTGGCCGCCGACTCTCCATACTCCACAGAGTCCCTCGACTGTCTCCCTTCTGCGGTCGGAAAGCAGCGCCGCGATACGCTCCGGGTAAGCTGACGCTAGGCTAATGTTTACAAGCTATGCGAGTTAGCCATGTTGTGACGTTTGATGTTGGCCTAGTCATGACGGAAGCATGTCATTCACAACATAGCTTTGGTCTTAACTTGTTTTGCTTTATTCAAGGTAAAGTTGAACAGCCACAGAGGTGACAGACCAAAGAGGAAGATTCTGACGGATCCGGCAGAGGAAGACTTGCACATAAAGAGGAGGATGTTGGAGCTGATGGAGGACTCGGTCAGACGCAACTCAGACAACATGCAGCAGATAAATACAAACATTGCTAATTTGACCAGCACCATTCAGGACGGGTTCTCATTGATGAGGGAGTTGTTGTCGCAACGCCACTCCGGAGCGGAGGGGGGCGGTAACGCGCCAAGACATTGGATGCCAATCACCGTAAAACAAGAGGAATAATGACGCCTTCACGTGCTTTCGGAAATTTGACATCTCCCACTTATGATGTCATGATTCCCAGCTGGAATGAAGCTGTCTCGAAAAAAACAATAAATCCCATCTGACACAGCAGAAATCCTTCTCTTGACCACATTTCAATGAGTTTAGAACACTGGTAACTTCTCTTAGGTTTACGACTGATAAAAATGCCCTTAAGTTTGTGTTTATGTTGGAAATGGTTTTGTTATTCGATTAGAATCCTCACTCTTTTTATTTAGTATTATTATTTTATATATATATATATATTATGCTCTTTTGTGTTGTGTTTTAGAAATGCCATATCAACACGAATACGTCTGTTAAGAATTGTATTGTGCTATGGCATAAATGTTTTTATCGAGCTTTGTACATTAATAAAAAAAAGAATCTCCAATCCGACGTGTTGATTGTGTAAGGCCGAGATACAGATCCGACTCCTCCCACTTTATTGAGTTAAGTTACAACCCTTGCTCTTATCAATGTAATTATAATTTAGTTTACACCTGTAAGTAATGATCACAGTTAAATATGTTAACCCAAACCCTTACCCTAAATCTAATAAATTATGTTATTAAAACACGTAAATAATAAATAAATAAAGTTTGTTTTTAAGCAAATTATCTGTCAAATAAATAACTTTAGTTGCGGTTTAATGCGGAAATGGTTGACACCAGTATGACGTTGTGGTGGCAGAACTGCTGCAAAAATATGTCGACTAATCAAGACGCAGTGGGAGGAGACTGGATCCCGTGTCGACCAATCACAATGCAAGGGAAGGAGACTGGATTTGGATCTAACCTCGCCCCTAGATCGCCAGGTAAGCTACAGGTAAGGCCCGCCCATCTCGGGAACTCGGGTATCGAAATTATTTCCCAACTTCCCAGTGGGAAACGCGACGTCAGAGGACGTTCATGTGCAATTTTTAATTCGGAAACTTAATTTCCGATTTTGAAGAATTTCAAAAAGTTATGAATGATATTCTGAATGGACTAATTCAGCTAATGAAAAGTCACCTTGCGTTAGGGAGTAATCAACAGATATTTCATGAGTTGTCAGTAGATGGTTTTAAACTCTTTCCCCGTTCCAGTAATACAAAAATGTAATGAATTTTTCAATCTAAACGTAAAATCTGTCCTAGAGGAAAACCCTTTTGAATGCCCAGATCACAGATATTGCTTGAAAATTGGTTAGCTGCATATAAATTATGTATCTTTAACAAAATCAAAGAAGTGCACTTTAAACTTTTGCACAAAATTTACCCTTACTAAGAAATGCACGTTTTGTAATATGTAGGAGGAAATTTTGGATAATTTATTTTATAAATGTGATGTAACATTCTGATGTTAGCTCCTTTAAATTTGTCATATGTTTTCTCAAAGAAATTCTATTCTTGCTATTATTATACAATTCTAATTATGTTTATTTACTCATGAATGTAAAATGTATGCTTTGTGTTGAACGTCTATATTTTACATGCAAGTATTATATTCATAGAAAGAGTTTGCCAATTCTGTACTTAATTGTAATTTCTTTTTGTTAGAAATGGAGACTTTAAAAATATTTGTTGCTTATACAAAAAGTCCATACATTTTAACAGCTTATCCTTTTTGTTTATATGTGTATTTTGAATTTTGTCCATAGGAAGGAGGATGAATGTATTTTTTTATCTCTCTTTGTTTAGTGTGTTTATTGATTTTTATAATATTGTAATTATAATTTTATAAGCTTTTAATATCAATAAAAAAGTTGCTTTTAGCAACTTGTTAACACTGTCATAAAAGCAATGTCTGAATTTAAGAGAATGGAACTATCGTCATGTGACCCCACAGCAAATCGCACCTGCTCACAGGTAGGGCCTACCTTCACATATTGACAGTCACAGAAGAAAAGAAACCAACAACATAGAAAATACTAAAACCTCGATTACATTTTTAATAACAACTATTTAAATGCCCCATCAGTTAGCATTTTTTAACCAAACTTATTATCAGAATGCTCAGGCGAGGGCCTGCACTTGCAGATAATTATTTTCTAAGAGATGGACATCAACTGAACTAAACATGGCTTCATAATGGAGCATGACTGTATTTGTGGTGAAGATGAATACTATTATATTTTGTGTTAATGCATGGAACTGTGTTGATCATTTGCAATGGTGAGTGTGGATACATTGCAGTAAGAAAGGTGCAATAAAAAAAGGTGACTGGATTTCTTAAATGAAAACCAGGGACATTTTCTAGTTGAATTGTCAAAGTATTATTGAAATGTGATTTGTTGTAATCTATTGATTAAAAAAACGGGGTCACATTGTTTTTGTCTTTTTTGGTTGCATGTCATTATTAACAATTGTGTGTACTATTAAAATGAAGTGCAATACTAATATTGTTTCTCGATCAGACTGTCCATAACTGCTTTTAGAAAAATAGAAAAAAATGGAAAAATAGTCAACTGTGAAAATAGTAAACCATTGCAAATGATCAAAACAGTTGCATGCATTAACACAAAATAACAAAATATAACAAATATTTAAAACATATGACAAATAATACTGTATAGTTACACATTTTTAACATTCTCTAATTGTTTTAAATTTGTTTAAATAATTTGATGACGCTTTCTCATGTCTAGTCTTACGTTCTTCACCGCAAAGCGGCGCGCGATCAAGTAATAAGTGTAGCTTACAGCCCCCTCTGCTGGTGTAACTACACATTACATGACTGCTCTGTACTCCGCAGGATGTGTTGATCGGGCTTTTAAGTGTATTTTTTTGTTCGTTTTGGACGTGCTGTAAGACGGGGATATTTCTCCAGTCGAGGACAAAACACCAAAATCCGGGACTGTCCCCGGGAACGGGGTCACTTTATGTCTGGTCACCTTACAATAAAAGTGCATTTGAAAAAGTTAAATTATAACAATAAGAAGTATGCAGACAAGAAAATCCCCAAGTTTTTCTCAACAGGCATGTTTATTTGTTAAAGGGTGACACACCTGTGGTGTTAAACGGACACTTCACCCAAAAGTGTAAATTCTGTCCTTATTTACTCGCATTCGAGTTGTTGCAAATCTGTATAATTGTCTTTGTTCTGATGAACACAGAGGAAGATATTTGGAAGAATGCTTATAACCACATTTTGCCCCCCAATAACTCCCATGGTATGAAAATATCCAATGGTGGTCAAAAGTGCCCCAGAACTGTTTGCTGTCCAACAATCTTCTAAATATCTTCTTCTGTCTTCAACAGAACAAAAAAAATTATAAATAATTTGTTCCTACTATGGGAGTCAATGGGTGTTGAGATCTGTTTGGTTACAAGTATTCTTCCAAATTTCTTTCTCTGTGTTCTTCAAAACAAAGACATTTATACAGATTTGGAAAAATTTGAAGGTGAGTAAACGATTACAGAATTTTCATTTTCGGGTGAAGTATCCCTTTAAAGTAAAGTTCATGGTCAGACACTGTACAGAGACATGTCAAAACAAAAAAGCTACTGAGCACCACAAAGTACTCTGAACTAGTCGCATTTAATCTTACTGACACCAGTAAAAATCCTTCGCAACAATTAAAAAAGAGTTTTAAAAAGATTTTAAAGAAAAAGTACCCATAATTGTCATAAAATCATTCTGATGGGAAGGAGAGTTGCCTACTTACGGGTCATTATTATTTTCTGCTGTTTTATTAACCAAACAATAAAAAAAGAGAGAACACGAATAATCCTACTGTATTGATGGCATTTTAATATAGAAAAAAAGAAAATCTGTAAAGCATAACACCCACAGTTGAGCAGGACTTATCAACAAATATCCATTGACACACTTGAGGTTATGTACATATTTCCCACTTAAACCACCAGGTGGTGCAGTTGCACTTTATTCTAAGTTCCAGCACACAGAATGCACTCCAAATGTGAATTGGGACAGAAGAGAAATCTAATCCTACGAACAGTGTGAAGTTAGAAAGCAACAGCCGGTCACTAAAATGTGTTCGATGTTAAAAGAACAGATTCATAAAACAGGAAAAGTCTGATAGCATTACAATAGATCCAATAATTCTGTTAATAGTGCGCCAACAGTGGTTGTGGGGCGTCATCAGGGTACCGGACTTCCCATGAGTCTCTCGTGACGAAGAGAAATAAGTCTGCTCACCCACATCTTCTCTGCCTGCTCTTTATCCAAGAATAACTGCAAGAGAGCCATTTCAGTTCAATTCAAGACCATTTGATACAATGAATTTGCAGCACATCACAGCTGAGAATGAAGCAGGTGTATAAAGAAATAAAAACCTCATGAACTTAAAACAAATCTTACGGTGTTACATCTATTAAGGTGTTCTGGCCTTTTTGTTTAAATAGTGAATTAGACCGACGTAGAATCAATCAAGTTTATCTTAAGTATGTACAAGTCACCTGTACAATACTGTAAGTACTCACATGATACTTTAACAAATGATGTAGTCCAACATGCAACATGTATGTATATATGACGTATTATATTTAGAAAAGTTGTGTTTCTCTCATGCGACTATTTGCCGGAAACGAACGCATTCCTCACATATCGTGGCCGAGGTCTAATGACGAGGTTGTCTATCAGAGATGATGTTTCCCATTGATTTCAAGCCCGCTCTCTAATTGTCAGCTTAATATAAGACAATCACGGCGGTGATTCGATTGAGAGAAAGTGTAAATGCTATTGCATCATAAACACATCAGACAGGAAAATGCACACGGCTGATTTGGATGTCAGCGTGGAGGAAGAATTTGAGTGATTCTCACATTAGTTGCGCTTATGAGTTCCTTAAGTTTGGAAGTTACGGATTCTTCTCCAACACTCATCACTCATCTCCTTCATCCAAACAACACAAGAGGCATAAAATCAAATCTGCACTTTCGAAAGACTGATCACTTCCATCCCGCCGCACGCGTGTGCATCTTACGGGGAGAAGCGTATCATTTACATCAGGTTAAGATCCCCCCGTAGCGCGCGTTGCGGGGTCTTTGTCTGACTGGGAAACGCACGCACATGTAGCTTTAATGGCCTGCATATGTTTGTCGTCGGCTTCCTTGTATGTAGGTGATTCCACGACACGAAACAATGAGCCTCCTCTGACTCTTATTGCGCCCGGTGACGCGCGGCTAACGAGTTTGAAATTACAGTAGATACAGTAGCGGCTAAATGATTGAATCATTACTGGTGATCAGAGCTTTCTCGCCTCGGGCATATTGCTGCCATAGATCAGCCTGTCAAGCTCATCTGCATTCGTCACACATAACCCAGTTTGCGGAGCGAGAGAGATGGAGCACGCTTTCATAGGAAATTCTGTCTGCCGATATTACTGAGGGTGCACGGGAAGGGCCCTGAGTGGGCTGTCAAGTGGTGGATCTGTAAAAATGCACCAGTTCTGGATTGGGGTTAGACGATAAGTCTCGGGGAAAAAGAACTAGTGATAGCATTAGCAGGCCTTCCGGAAAGTAGTGAAGAGACAAAACCAGCGTTCGATGAACTAATTGGCAGATGTCTTATCGCTTTGATGCGATGCTTGTGGTTACTGACATAGGTTGCTGCACGACGATACTATTAGATCATTTGTGTTTGTCATTATCACATTTTCGGACAAAAGATTTGCATAACCTATGTACGCTCGCAATGAACTAACAACAGTAGTAAATGAATATTAGACGATCATTATCCTTTATTTATTCATGACCTACTCATAAAAAAGTGTACACCGAACAGATCTCGCCCTACATTGACTCCCATAGTAGGAAAAAACACTTTATCATTCGTTTGTTCTGTTGAACACAGAAGAAGATATTTTGAAGAATGTAGGAGAGCGAACAGTTTGGGAAACCATTGACTGCGATTGTATTTTTCCTACTATGGGAGTCAATGGGAGGCGAGATGTGTTTGGTTATAAGCATTCTTCCAAATATCTTCCTCTGTGTTCATCAGAATGAAGTCACATACACAGATTTGGAAGGTGAGTAAATGATGACAGAATTTTCATTTTAGGGTGAACTGTCCCTTTAACGTGTCATCTTTCATGTGAACGCCATCAATGTAATTAAAAACGTGGTTCCTTTTATTTAGCCTGGAGTATTTTAGACCGGCCGTCTCATGATACAGTCATTCATTTAGTTGTGATTATGATATAGATGATCTGTTCCATAAGAAGCGAGCCCCTCATCTCACAAACTACTTCAGCACGGGCACTGTCGAGACCTGAGGCCGTGCTGAGATGTTGACATCACTCTTTATGTACAAATTGAATGTGTCATCCTGAACGTGGATGCCAACAATGTGTGTGTACACAAGCTGTTGCTCGTGATCACTTAGTTAAAGAGAACGTTCGTGTAAAGTGTCACCATTTGCTATACTGTAAAAAAGTGTTTTCTTTCGATGGGACGGATTCATGAGAGATTAACAGCACACACACTTACACTGGGGTGAGCCAGGCCGTCGCTGTCATTGTATGTGATGGAAGTGGGCAGAGAGGTGGTTTCTTTCACAGCGGCAGTCTCTGACTCGCTCTTTATCTCTGACGTCTCAGCCGCCTAAGATGAAACACATTTGACTTTTACAATCATCAAAAGAAACCACACGAATCATCAAACGTTTTATATTCCTCGTATTCAAATCCACCTCGATTTGCAGGGGCAACATCATTACACCGGCATATGCATAGAAATGTCTTTTATTGTGTTATCATGTTTTTATTGTGTAAGCTGTATTTTTTGAGTTATTATGGTTTAACTCAACCAAAACAAACCAAGTACCGTTTGAATGATATTAATTGGAACTCACAATAAAATAACATGATTTTTGATTAAAAACTAAAATGTCATCTTCATTTTTAAGAGTGACAGTATTTTGTTTTGGAAATCAACTCTTCATATTATATAAACTGTATACATTTGCGTTTCAGAAGTCGACTTGCAATGGTAGCAAAGTTCCTTCCCTTAAATAATTCAAGATATTCTTTTATTTGACAGGACCTCAGCTACTTCAACATAATCATTTTCATAATATTTACCACTTGTAAATATTTTATATTTAACATTTAAGTACTTCATAATATCACTTATTTTACTTTATTATTAAGTCCAGTGGTCTGTAATGTCAGTCCTGTTCTCTCCAGGACCCATGTTGCCTGCCCCTTACTTACTTACAAGTTTTCATTCGATTCATTTGAAGAAATAAAGAAGGAATGATATGAAAGCACACTGACTTAAATGAACTTCAAACACATTTCAGCAGGTTTGCCAATGTGAGAAATAGATGTGAGGAAAGTTGTATTTAAATTAGAAACACTCTTTTGGTGTAAGACAAGAGACAAGGATGCAAAAATACGCTTTTTATATTGATGCACATTTAGATATAAGTCTATATATTTATACTTGGAGTGGATGTTTGTTAGTTCTTGATGTGTAATAACAACACTATTCGACTGGGCAGTGCACGTTTCTTCAAACAGAACATGTGTAGATGATGTGACGATATCATCGAATGTGTTCACGAACGTTTCCATCGGAACATCGATCGTTTATTGTAAAATACAAATGAAAGAAAGATACGACTACCATAGACCCTTGTGCGCAGACGGGGCACAAAACGTTTCTTCTGGAAACATTCTGAGACTTATTTCTGTCTGTCAAAAAATGTGATTTTACAAATTTTATAACAGCCAGGAATATTAATGACTTCATAACTTCTGATCGTTGCTTTAAGAGTAGCGTGAGATACCAACTCACTAGAATTGCTGTAGTGTGTGTATAGTTACATCGTCACATCTCCAGAAAAACACTTATCTCATAGCGTGCTTGTCCAGGGGGATTGTCCTTGTAAATAGATGCTCGGTGTCATTCTATACATAAACACATGATGGCAGTGACAGTATAAACATTGCTTCCTTTTTGGCAGATAAGCTGATCTTTTAATGTTTTTGTTCTTTCTTAATAGCTACAGCACGGTCTGTGGTCACAGATGATGGGCAAGAGTTTCCTCAGGTCTTGGGTGTGGAATATGGGCATTTCTGGCCTGAGCAGATACCTGTGCATTACTTTTAATAGATTTTCAATTCAATTTTATTTACAGAGCGCTTATCACAATTTTCATTGTTACAAAGCAGCTTTACACACATCATAATAAAAAAATATAAAATAATAATAATAGTAGTTAGGGATGTCATTTACTTTCTATATCCTACATCAACCTTGATTAGTTAAGTGATTCAAGGATAGACATGAATCAGCTCTTTTAATTCATTCAAATAAATAATATAAAACTACATGTAGTACTCTTATTTACTGACCAAAGAATCACACATTTGAGAATTATACATTATGAAGTGGATTTTAAAGTTTGACTTTTGATGTCTTAGAATTTTGATGTCAATCCCACTATTGCACAAACAATTATTACACAACGTATTTAGCTCAATTACATCAAAAGTAACTGTAATTAAATTACAGAAAACTATGAGTAATCCCTTACTTAAAAAAGTAATTAAATTACAGGAACTGATTACTTAGTAACTAGTTACATCCAACACTGGTGATAGTAACGTCCAAAAGTCCCTGAAGTACACTCATTTCTCACAACACACGTAGACAGATGATTTGATGAATTGTGTTGTTCATGTGAATTTTATATTTATGGCCGACCCGTTTATATGAAAATCTGATTTACTCACATAAAGTTGTTTAACCTGAATTAGGAAACTTTTACCTCATGCCCCCAACGTGACTAATATTAATGTTATTTATTTGATGTCAATCAAACAACAGAACATTTACAGATAAATTCAATATTAAATTTGGTTTACATTGGTACTTTTTTTACATTTTCAGAACATAAAATCGCGGTAATATTGACAAGCCTGATCATTTTGTTTTCGCTATAATTGTGATTCAAAACTTTCACATCTTTACATCTCTAATAGTAGAACTTGAGGGACACTACACGGTATGTTAAGATACGTGATATTATTGCAAGTTTTTCTCTATAAAATGTACACCGTTGAAACTTAACTGAAATAAATACTATGTTGGATTGTCAGAAACCGTCTATAATTTAATTGAAGTATATTATTTAATTTAGGTATATTATTATTTGAAACATCGAATATACCAGAACAATTTGCAATATTAGCAAAACGTGGAGAAAGAATATATGATTGTTAACACGTACACAAGCTGTTAAACGTAAATTGTTTGTGTGTAAATTTGAATAACACAACGAAGATCACAGGGCTGGGCGATATATATCGCGATTCACAAATCGATTCTGAAATGGATTCGATGTTTTATGCGCAGCTCTATGGCTGTGAACTACGGCTGTTTGATCAGTAGGAAGAACGGCTGGATCCAAAATGACTACGAGATTGAGTCGTTTATTACGTGCATTTAAAAAAGCAACGCTCGTCTATCAACATTACTATAAATCAAATTAATTATCATAAAAATACCTGAAAAGGTTTGAAGAACAGTGATAGGATATGACCACAGGCATTTCCTGGAACTAATTGTTCTTCTTCTGTTTCCCATATTCTGAGTTTCTGTGCAAGAGAGCCCTCTGGCTTTTAGATCTGGAGGTATTATACCATAAGTCATTGAGAAACTGAGAGCATAAGAATCGTACGATATATCGCCCAGCCCTAGGAGATCACATACATGCATACGTTTTATTTGTAGTTATTCTCCATGCATGCTTTTGTTTCTCCATCAACAGATGCGTTCTTGCATTATTCAGGGATCTATAGGTGAAGCTCAAATGCTGGTCCAGCAACAGTTAGGCCACTGTCAATGATGTCTAAGATCAGTACAGAGCAGCCGCCCAGTCCTGCTGCCCTATAATCTATCACACGGGGCCATATCAACTGTCACTTTTGACTCAGGCCACAGAGATCAGTGAGCATTTGTTAGTAATCTAATTTGGACGGTGGACGCGAATGCTGACGGTGGACCAGATTCACTAATGCTCTCAGTGGGGAGAGTGGACAGGGACCGTCACAGGCCCATACACCGCAGGGCAAATGCTTTTTAAAAGCCTTCTTACGGACAGCTGCACAGAGCAAACAACAATGAATAGAAATCATTTAATCCACAGACAAACCGAACGTAACCCAGGGGCGAGAAATCAAATAAAGAAAACGATAAGGAAGGCCAAGATTTGAGAAGAATAAAGATGGAGAGGGAGACGCACCTTGACGGTATCCCGAGATGATTTGAAAGCCTGAGGAACAAAAGAGTCGCTCTCGATGGCCTCGATGTTCTTTATTCTCCTCACCTGCTCCGCCAGAGTGACTTCCTCTACTGGAAAAAAGAGAAAGAAGTGGACAGATGAGAGGTCTAAGGCGGGTAACAAGTTACAGGATAAAGCAAATGAACAGTATCAAACCACTGAGGGTCAAGCGAGAACCGTGCAGCAGTGGGTAACACACACATTGAGTGTCAGTATACTTCTAGAGTAAAAAAGAATACATGAGCATACCACAAATGCTAAGAAAAAAGCTAAATGCATCTTATAATAGATGTGACAAAGGACTACGGGCCATTGTACATTGAGTCCGAATTTTTTTTATACATTAAAAGATAAATACGACCTTATGTTGTGTCAATCACATTTAAACACTGCCAATTATATTTTCGTCCGTCATAAAAAGATTCGTGCTGGGTTCAATTTTCTGCGTTTTCCGCAACCATAGCAAGCATTTTCAGAGGCGTTTTGACAATCCAGAGACACCGTACAAACGAGCGCCAAATACAAAAAAACGCATATTTCTGATTGTATGTGCAAAGACCTTGACACTTAAAGTTCTTACGGTCAATTGATCTTTAGCAAAACCCCGCCCCCTTCGTTCCTGTTGCTATGTCCGATATGCTTT
The DNA here is from genome assembly GCA_029783895.1 of Triplophysa bombifrons. Lineage (NCBI taxonomy): Eukaryota > Metazoa > Chordata > Actinopteri > Cypriniformes > Nemacheilidae > Triplophysa > Triplophysa bombifrons. Next base: position 1,211,674 of record CM056458.1, read on the forward strand.
CGGTATCAGCCATGTGTTCCCGGTGTAAATGTGTAATCTCTCTGGGGAAATAGTGGGAATTTCTGGAAAAATGACATGCTGGTTTCAGACAGAAAGGTCTGCGATATGCATTCGCGGGATAAATTCAGGATTTGAGATTACTGAAACAAACAGTATAGCTATATTTGCGTCCACACCAGCAGACCGTTACGTTAAGTCTAAACTCGTACGATGCAGTAGGCTACGAACATTACTGTCACACAAATGGATGTATAGCTAAGCTAAATGTGGTGTATTAGGCCCGATTCACATTACACATCTTTTCCGCGTGCATATTCGTTTTTGAAATGTGTTCCCAAAAACTTCCGTCTGTAATTCGTACATTAATGATTCCAACACTGTCATGTCTGGTTTCTGTATTGGTATAACATAGTTTTGATGAGAACTCCGCTATTCTCCTTCATTTAGAATGATTTTTATAAGTTATAACTTAGTTATCGTTTATCATTATAGTGTGAACGTCCATTAAAGCTGGGTCTATAGATCTCTGTTTACTATCACAATAATTAAAAAGCAATTTTTTCATATGAATCACCAAAGCACTACTACGGCACATTTGTTGGACTGTTTTTATTTGTCAGACAAAATGTCGGTCAGTCACAGGAGCACATAATATCGTTGTGTCAGATCGCTTGTCAATCAAACTGCTTGCGAAGGGTTCATTGATTGTCTACTCAGTCAACATACCCACTTTACTCTCTATAAACTTATTCAATTCATCCGACTATAAGCTGTACTTGTCGTAATTTTCCAGGACAGATAGTTTCAAAAAATGAAACCCTGTGCTACAATCCTCAAATACAGTTTACTCTCTTCTCTACATGCTCATAAACTCAAAAGCAGTGTTTGCACACACTTTACTTGGTTAAGGAGAAGAATTAATATAATCGGTTAACTGCCAGGGAGCAATTTTCTCACTCGCCTTGTTTAATGAATAAATAAATATTTGCTCAGGTTTTTAAGCCGTGCACACACACGCACACACACACACACAAACAAACACACACACACACACACGCACACACACACACGTTGGGTTTCCATGGTCCTGGTGAACTACATAGTGGGGACAAAATGTCATTTTCGGTCCCCATGAGACAAACAGCTTATAAATCAAACTAAATTATCTTTATTTGAAAATGTTAAATGACTGTTAGGTTAACGGTTAGGGGATTGAATATACAGTTTGTAGAGTACAACAATCATTATGTCTATGAAGAGTTAATCTACCATAATAGGCCCTTTTATTAACTTGAATTGTTTTATACTGAGCACTCATATTTTCAGATTCATCCCCGTCTCAAAATTTTCAGCACACATTTTTATTTTGTTCTTAGATTTTAAAACATTTCACAGATTTATTGAGCATGTTTATAAATGAGCATATTTTCTGGTGTGCACTGTTGGCTGGCCGCCACAAAGTTGGTGCTTTCTAAACGCTCATTCTTTATTCATTCATAGCAAAACAGATATTGTTTTTCATATCAGCACGTAAGAAATGTCTGTGTGTAAACAGTGGCTTCTGGAGGTATTCATACCAACTTTAATTTTAACATGAATCTACACTCCATACACCATAATCATAACATTTTTATTTATTTATAACAACTTGGTATATCGACTAAAAGTAGAAACCTAAACTAATTACAATGCATAATTCTTCATACTCTTAACTCAATACTTTGTTAATCTCTGTATATTTTGCCGTTGAGCTTTCTTTCGACCTTGACAAGTCCCCCAGTCCGTGCTGACATGATGCATGAAACTAAAATTCAAGACAAGTTTTCTTTTCTTCAAATTTCACATTTTCATGCGTCTTCACTGAGATGCGCTCGAGTCTGAAGCCACTCTAACATAAAGCCCAGATTGGTGGTGTTTCAGTGATGTTCGTCCTTCTGTAAGTTTCTCCCGTCTGCATATATTGTATGATCATGGAGCTCAACCAGAGCGACAGTTTGTACGCTTGTACCAAGGCCCTTCTCCATCCATTGCTCAGTTTGGCCAGGAGGATATCTCAAGAAAGAGATCTGGTTGTTCCAAACTACTTCCAATAATCATTAATGGAGGCTACATGCGTCTGCCAACCTTTAAAGTCTGAGTTTGTCAAACCATAGAAAAATGTGTTATTAACCACTCAGCCAAATATGAAGGATTAAAAAACCCACCAAGTAAATAAAATAAGTCATCAAAATCTTCACAGGCCTAACAGGGAGCCGCAGAGATGCGATGTTTTTGTAGGCCAACCCGGAAGTTAGCGCAGTAGTGGTTCCCTCGACCAAAAGCATCTGGATTTTCCCATAGACTTTTGGAAATCAAAGTGTAGAAACATCAACAAACAAAACTGGAATGCTTTTGAGATCAATTGTCCCAGTAAGCGGCATGAAAACGCTGTTAAAAATCCAACTTGCAAAAAGTTCTCCCTACAAAGATAAATAAGTAACTTGAACATTGAACTTTTAGTTAAATGAGTCAAATGATTGTTTTGCATATACTAAACAAAATTAGCTTAAACATGTTTCTAACAAAGATGCTGTTGTTGACTGGACTTAGATTTCAAGTTTTTGGCCATAATGTGTCAGAAAGATTGCCCATCAATGTTACTGTTAGTTATCTGTTGAGTTTACAGTGTTTTTAATGAATGATGGTTTTTGATTGTACCGTGGTTGAGATTTGTGTGTTCAATGTTGAAGTGTAATGCATGACACAACGGCAAAACTCCACTCAACACAAACTTTTTTAACAGTTATTTGATCCAAGTTTTGGTCTGTTTGAAATACGTACAATTGTAGTAAAAGACAAAAAAATTATCTATATTTCCAATTTACATTCAGCCAACAAACAACCTTTTGTTCGGTTGATCATTAGGTAATGTTGTTACAATTAATGACTTAAACATATTTTTTTTTAGGTTGGGTGGACTTTAGTCTCTGTTTGTTGAGTTAACTGAAAAACGTGTGGTGGCCTTAGTATATTTTATTTTTTTAAAGTGTACTTTTGAAATGAAATTATTTCAGGTTTTTTATATTTAGTAAATTTTCCAAGTTGACACACTTACATTTATTTTTGTCATTATGGTGTATGGGGTGAGATTCATGTAAAAAATTAATTTAGGTAAGAAGTTAAACAGAGCAGCAACATTACATAAATTGTGAAAAATAAGGAGTATAAATATTCAGTAAAACACTTTAGCAACTGTTGTTATAGACATCTGACAAGCAAACTAATGGAAAAATAAATAACTCTTTTCTATTATTACCAAAACCATTTGACCAATGTTTGTGCATCTGTAGAATGTGAGAGATACGCACTTTGCATCTGAAAATGTTCACTATTGGCATCTACACGACACGTTGAAAAACACCGGCACGCTTCTCCTTAAACGACAGGAGTCTACTGGTCGCCAATCACCCACATATCACTCCTCTGTAACATCAGCTGGACATCTTAATGACTGATACACAGACACAGGCAACCAACCCACATATATCAGTGATAACCCATCCTTAGCCCATGATTCCATTATGCCTCATATATGTGGACAAACACGTTACTGGTAGATAAAATGCCTTCCATATGCTGTTTGTCAGATGTCAGTGAGGGAAGACGTATTTCATAGGAAAATAAAATATAATGGACTTTGTGAGAGTAGCCCAAGCGAAGCAGATAGTGGAAAATCAATAGTCCTGTCGGGGAAGACAGCACAAGGCCAGGTCAAAGTTGACATTTAATATTGACACATTATCCACAAAATTAATTTAGAGTCCATTGTCGCCACATTGCACAAAACTAACAGCATTTTCCGACCACACAGAGATTCACTCTATTTATACAGTACATAGGTTGACTGAACTATGTGTTGAATGTTTGTTCTCCATTGTTCTCAAACATGTCATTGCACACTGTACCAATGTATGTTCATACACAAGCAAGAAATTGGGAATTTGTTTGAACAAAAGTCAAACAAAGCACTACAGAAAAATTGAAATCATGAATTCCTCATGAAATCCAACAAACTGTCCAGTTTCTGCAGGCAGGGAAGACCAGACCAGAAGAGGGCATTATTGCACTACTCAACACCAGTTTGGTGATCCGTCGAGCAAAAGCGAGCACAAAACATCACCGTGCCCGACTCATTCCCATAATTGAAAGGCTTACTTCCATGAACTACAAAAAACAACAGTTCTCATCACTGATGGAAACAAATAACCAAATAATGAAGCAACCGCTCATCGGTCACAAATGGCCACAAATTAAAAGGGGCTTTTGAATATCAAGAAGACGTTACAACATCTAACCAAAGGACATCTGGGAGAGCTCGCAATAAACAAATACATCATCACATGTGAAGAAAACCATCAGATGCATCGGATAACATGTCTATGTGCCACTCATACACACAGTTTAACTAAAGGGAACATACACGAGCCTTAGTATCAGGACAAGACGTGTAATTCAATACTCAATTTAGTCTGGTCTCTGCAGATAGATTTATTTATTTTGGGCACTGCTAATTGATCGAATACAAGCCATTAATCAAGCCGCTAGCCATCATTCAGGCCAAAGAAGATGAATACAAACTTTCATAATAACCACCTTCCCCATTTAAGGCCTCATTAGCATTAATTTTTAATGCAATTATGCTATTCTTTTACGCTGAGCTCATAAATTACAGCTCTTTTGTTGCCGACTGGCCTTGTAAAAGCCAGGCTAATGCTTTGTAGTCTGATCTTTAAGGCAATTACTGGCTTCTTCAGTCTTTTATCTCCCTGCATTTCCAATAACCTTCCATCTAATGATTTATCACGGCAAACCTCTGACACCCACCCGGCTCGTCCCACATCCATTAGCAATGCCCTTATTTATCTGCGCAGATCTGGTGTCTAAATGAAGATCCTCTCTTGATGAATCTACGCCGAGTGCGTGAAGGGATTTTTACAGACAAGCAGACGGTACATACAGGCTTATGTGTAACAAGTGAATACTTTTTCCTTCAGCTCGAGACAGTCACATCTTGTTTACGCCACACAACATCCGACGGCCATCAAAATGAAAAAGCTTGACCTGCATTTCCATATCGGAATATGTGAAAGACACAGATGGTAGATGGATACTGTTGGATTCTTTAAAGGAAAAGGCGCCTGGGTGCCAGTCGGATAATAGTTTTTGACTGCATTGATTGGAGAAGCTGATGCTAGCCCTGAAAATGCATCAAGTGCGTAACAAGCAGCTATTAGGAGCATTGATTTCCTGACTTCAATTGATAGCTACCAGGCCAAAACGGCCTGTCAATAGTTGCATAACTAATACCCCCCTGCTCTCAGCCTTGACAAATTAGATCTCAATGAAGAGAGAGGTGAGGAGTGTCTGCCGTCACGGCCAAAGTCTTCCTCTAACAACGTCAGGCCAAGTGTGTTAATCCACATATGGATGAGAAAACGATGTACATTTAATGTATCCAGAAACGGACCAAATAAAGCTTCATCAGCATGTGATTGAAGGACTTGATATGAGTCATGTAAAAGTGAACATTGGCAGGACCAGTCAAGCACCGTAAACCCAAATGCTCAAAAGAATCAAACAGATTAAGTAATGTGAACTAAGGCTGGGCGATTCATCGAAAAGTAATCGAAACCAACATTAAGAAGCTCTAACCGATGGTCGGTTATTTCGATTTCTTTCCCTTTAATAATGTCGATGCGTGCCGCTATACCTCACTTTTTTCTTGTCAGAGCAAAAGAGACTTCAAATATTCAATTTATTTTGGGAATATACATACATGAACATGAAACGTATGTCTATGAAAGAATCAAATGTCTACTATAAAATGACCCGATTCAAACGGAATTTGAATATTCTGTGTTTATGTAATACGCTTGATGCCAGACATTCTTCCAGGTCTGCTACCGTTTAGTAATCACAAGACTTTGAGTCCAAAAATGTGCATATTGTGAGAAATATATATATACTGAAACACGTTTAATAAATATTTCTTTAGACAGACTGATGAGTTTTAAGCTCTGTTCAACTATTAAAAACTCTGTTAAAGTCCATCTGTTTCTTTCATGTGACAGCTCTTATGACGGCAGGACTGGTGTCTCCAGGCAGGGTCCTAAAGTACACCAGATTTATCACAACACATGCAGATTTGCTGATTTGTGTTGCGTTTCTTCTCCTGTCTTCAGTGGCAGAGAAAATGTTTCCAAAATATAACAAAAAGATGTCTATTGTTCTAAATGTTCAATAAATAACCATAAATACTTTGTATCTAAAAATAACAGGCTAAGAAATGTTTCATTAGAAAAAATACCCCACCTTTAGTTGGACATATTTACACTCCAAACCTGGTCAGTGATCTACACGGGCATAAAACGAAGAAAAATAAACAAAAACAAAATAATCGTTCAATAATCGTAATCGAGAGAAAATATTCAATCAATAGAAGCGAAATCGCCCAGCCCTAATGTGAACTTCATTTTATGAAAACGTTCTACTCCACTGAAACACATTTTACTTTTGAGTCGAGTATAATGATAAGTTTGAATTAAAACAGAAAAAAAAACGTACTTAACAACTTACTAAATTTAAAGATGTAAATTCAATACAATTGGTCGAGAAGGATTTCCAATTCCCAGCATGCTTTGCGTCAGACTGCATTAGGACAGTTCATTTTAAAATATGATTATTTTATGTGTTTTTCAGTGAAGTTTAAGACTAATGTCACCAGATATCGAAGGCTCTCGACTGTTGTATTACACTAGATTATAAAAGTGTGGCAACCTGCATGTAGTGTAGTGAGAGAGGGCCGATCAATATTTGCTAGTTCTCAACACAAAATCAAGTAATTACCTAATTGGAGTTAGCCTTTAAAACTTAACTGATGTAATCAGGGATAACATGAACATTTACTGATGAAGGTTGAAGATTTAGTGCGTCTCTTATTTATTCACAGATATGTGTATCAGCATTTTTTCAAAGTGCTGTAGTTTATCTTGTCTCGCAAATCAGAGGGTTGTTTTCACATAATTGACAGTGATGATGTGGGCTGACTCGTGGAGATAATTAAGCTAATTAACATTGCCCGACACTTCCCTCCGTCTCAGAACTTTTTTCAATTTAGAAGCTTAGTCTACTTTATTGAGAGAAAGCCCACAAGAAGTTATTCTTAAACTGGAGTCATACGACATCTACTGTAAAATGTTAATAATGATTATATTTGCCCTCAAAATAAATAGTCAAATCAAAACCATTTATTTTCATTTTGTGAATTTCTAAGGGAATGTTTGTCAAGATCATCAGTGATGAATCAAGTAGATCAACTTTGAGTAAAAAAACAGCATCAGGGATTGGAATAACAAAATGGCGTGAGCGTGATAACCAACATTTTACATCGTCTGGTCTCATAATTTAATTTAGATTATCGTGATCGTATTCTACATCCCCATTACCTAAATCTAACAACTATTATACTAAACATTAATAAGCAACAAATGTGACCCTGGATCACAAAACCAGTCTTAAGTAGCACCGGAACATTTTAAGTTAAAGCCAAAAATACATAGTATGGGGCAAAATTACAGATTTTTCTTTTATGACAAAAATCATTAGGGTATTAAGTAAAGATCAAGTTCCATGAAGATATTTTGTAAATTTCTTACTCTAAATATATGAAAACGTTATTTTTTGTGAGTTGATGGCCTGCTACAGCGCCTCTGATGTTCAACATTAAAGGCGATTTTCTCAATGTTTAGATTTGAGTTATAAACGTCTCTATCGCCGCCACATATTGTCATATCTTTAACAACTCATTCCTCAATAGAATGATTAATTATTCAGATTATGTAAAAATCTCAATTTCGAAAAATGTACCCATAACTGGTTTTGTTGTCAAGGGTTACAAATGAGGAGTTTATTGAGGCAAAGGGCGTAGTTAATGGTTTGTTAATAGCCAGAATTGGACCTTAAAATAAAGTGTGTTTTTGACGATTCCTAAAAATACAATGACTGATGGCCCCCATTAGCCCCAAAGTGACCCTCCACACACCCTATCAGAGAGGCTCTACACTATGTGCCATGTGTGTGCGTGTGTGAGAGACCACCAGCCCTGGGTTTATGAGGTGTGAATGACCCAACCACACACAGTCTACCCTGAGGATCTCTGTTTTCTAGACCATAAACAAATACACACGTTTAAACACAGTCAAACACTTCTCACATGACACTGCACGACAATCTAAAGGTTTCTCTGAACACTTTATTGAAGTTACTTTAAAAGTGTTGCGTGTGCGGTTAGGCCACCCTTACCCTGTACTGTGTGGTCAGGCCCCTGAAACAAAGAGCCTCCCGAGAGAACAATCATAATGTGCAGTGTAGTATTTCTATTCAACTAAATCAAACGCAGCTTACACCGCGTCCACAACAGACGCGACTGTCATTAATATAGCAAGAAGTCCGTGCAAAAGTTCTTGAAAGTTGAATGACACGTTACACGGTTTGAGTTTGTGCAAGATAATCGTCTAAACCATCAAAAATGGTCAGTTCATGTGCATATCAGGGATGTTTAAATCTTTTATAATCTACGTCACGCGTACCCAATGTTGGGTAAATTACTCTGAAAAAGTAACAAATTACTAGTTACTAATAACATATTCAATAGTGTAATCAGATTACTGTACAAATGACTCTCCAAAAAGTATTTAATTACTTATTACTTTCTATATCCTACATCAACCTTGATTAGTTCAGTGATTCAAGGATAGACATGAAACGGCTTATTAAATTTATTCAAATAAATAATAACAAATACATAAAATAGTATTATTAATATACCAAAGTATTACAAAGAAGAGAATTATACATTAAAGCACAGATTTTAAAGTTCAACTTTTAATTTTGATGTCAATTCCACTATTGCACACACACATATACTGTATTACACAAAGTTTCTAGTTTAATTACATCAAAAGTAACTGAAATTAAATTACAGAAAAATTGAGTAATCCCTTACTTTACTTCTTCAAGGGAAAGTATTTAAGTCACAGTAACTAATTACTTAGTAACTAGTTAAACCCAACACTGCTCGTAACCTTTCCAACGTGATTGTGTAATACGGAAGTTGTGGACGTGGATCTCGGAGGCAGTGCAGGACGAGTATTTAGGTTTAAAAAGATGGAAATGACTAGGGATGTGAAGATTCGCTCACGATGCGAAGCGATTCGCGATACGGATCTCACGTTACAATTCATTCATGGTTTATTTTTACAAAATGAGTTGAGACAAATTAGGTATGAACAACTGACCTTTTGTTATTTCTTAAATGCTGCACATTTCTTTGTGAACTAATTCCAAAATTGAATTATAAATCAAATAAAAATGAATAATACAAAAATCTTTTAAAAATAAACACACTAAGACTTTGTCAGTGCTTTAATTAGATTTTTTTACATTTAAGAAATATCAGAATATCCACGTTTTCCAAGTTTGGGGTAAACACAGCGGCCCCTGCTGTTCAAAACATGTATTGTGATTCAAATAATATCTCAACTGGCTTGAATTGTCACATAATATAATCGATTTTCAACCGGCTCACGGTGAATCATTACATCCAAAAAAGGACTTATTGTTTTGCTTATTCATCGGCGGTGTCATATAGAGTCTTTTGAAGCTGCGATGAAACAGAAATTTGGACCTTAACCAACAGCCCCCCGTTAAAGCTCATATGGATAAGAGTCCCAGAAAGCCCTCCTCATAAGCCTCAATTTGTTCGCGACAGAAGATATAAACACACAGACAGCTTGTATGACATGTGGGTGAGTGAATTACTCTAATGTCAAGTTATCATTAAGACTAATTTACCTTGGAGAAAATGTGGGTGTGATGACGTACAAGCTCTCATTTTATTGGTTAAAAAAGAGGAAAGAAATACTGCTCGTGTCGTCCTCAAGTTGCTTTATTGATGCTCTGGTCACAACAGTTAATAGGTAACAGAACAAGTGCTTTTTATAGGACATAAAACATATAAAATTGTGGTAACCAACCTTGTTTATATTTACACTGAAATAATATGGGGGAATACAAGACAGGGACACACGTTCGCAGTGATGTAGTCAACATAACAGTAAGTGCTTGGCTCACCACGGCACACAAATGATGAGAAGGCTGCTGGATTTGGGTTTTTAAGTTCAGTGAGTGATTTTTCACCAATTTTAATGGATAAAATAGATTCCTGCCAAAAAGATGGGCATAACTAATCACCCGAGTGTGTCAAAAAAGTGGCAATAATTGAGAGAGCGACATATTTTACAACTTCACAACTTGTACTGTAAGCAAGTATAACATCAAGTGCCACAGTAAACCAGTTGAATTATACTACGGTAAAAATATTATGTAAATGAGTGACAAAACGGTTGGCAAGATGAGAAAGTCAAAAATAATTTAAAAAGCATGCATCAGATATTTCAAAATGTACCAAGTATATTTATGTCGATTATGTGTCTTAAAAAATAACATTTTCACCAATTAAAATAAAAACTTAAGATTGAAGATTCTTCAAAATGTCAAATGGTTTAACTGCAAAAGAATTTGAAATAGAAAATATTTTATCCACCTAGATGGAAGGTACACATACGAAAATAGATTTTATGAAAGTGATCTCAAAATATATATTTTAATGCCTGTTTGCAACATTTATTGGGACATATGCTGAAAACACCGTTATTTTCTAAATAATCTTGGATGAATTATGTAAAAATGGTTAAAAACCATAACTAGATGCTTCTTTTTTATTGCATTTAGTCATTTAGCAGACAGTTTTATCCAAAGTGACTTCTACAGATTCATTAACACATTCATTTCCTGTATATGATTATAATTTTATGAAAAATTCTGGCTACGCCAATTGAGAGTGACCAGCTACACTTCTTGACCATGATGCTTCTACAGTTTAAGGCCATTGTTTGTTGTAAACCAAAATTTTTTAACAAGCATGTTGGTCAACAAGTTAGGCGGAAGTGGATTTATTTTTCTTAATGCTGAAAAACATCTGATAGCATTACTTGTAGTGTAACTACACAGTTAAATAGATAGTTCAGGGTTAGAATAAAAATTCTGTCATGAATTCCTAATCATCAAGTCGTTTCACAACCGTAAGACGTTAATTCATCTTCAGAACACAAATGAAGATTTGATGAGGTCCGAGAGCTTTCCGCCTAATCACATAGACAGCGTTGACACACATGCTCAAAGCACATAACGTTAAGTATAAAGACATCATTCTGCTAAATGGTTCAATATTAAATAATCCATGGGACTACAGTGGTTAAACCTTAATGTTATGAAGCAAGAAGAATATTTTTTGTGCGCAATAAAACAAGAACAACAATTTCCTGACTTCTTCGCCAGTCTCCAACACCCGTCCACGAGAGTACCCTGCGCATGTGAAGAGTCTTATATTGTATTAATGATGAAATATCTGACATTAAATCACGTCTTTTAGCACTGGATTTTTGTTCACTACATTTAAGTACCACTTCATTCTCCTACAGTATTAAATAATTAATGTATGTTACATTATATTATACGATATTTCATAAAGCTTAAACTCTAAAACGAATGGAATAGAAATATGCGTTAAAGCTAAATGTTTCAACTAATGTTGAGCAACATAATTATCTTGTTTATCTTTATTTATCATGGACTTTCTGATCTTTAATTCTGAAGTTGAAGATTCAGCACCACTTTCTCAAAAATATATAATACACTTGGAAATAGTTGAGTTTATATTACATCTTTAATTGGCATCATAAATTAGTGATATCAGACTAAATTAGCATACTTTAATATTTACTATGGGAAGATTTAAAAACACAATTTAAGCCATGTTTACTGTAGTAACTACTAAAGAAGCTTTTTTAACATTGTAACAAATTTAATCAATGTGCAACAAATTGCATTTAAAGTAATGCAAATAAAGGAAAATGTTAGGCTTACTTTAAATGAGACTAAAACGGCCAGTAGGTGGCGGCAATTTTTTTGTGAATGTCAGTGAATCATTCAACAAACTCATTCAAAACAGCTGATTCATTTAAGAACGAAGCAAGTGTCTTGATGAATGACTGACTGAATCATTATCTCGTACGAATCGTTCACAACACGGATTCATTTAGGAGAGAAACGCCGCAAAAAGACAAATGAAAGTGTTCAAATGAACGTTCACACGCATATGCAACATTAGCTACAGCACTACGACACTACCGCTTGAAAAACAGAGGCGCATGTCTGAAACTTTGAAGCTTTAGCATCCAATGCTACCGTAGCACCGATACACCGCGCAACCCTAAAATGCATATTTTTATTTATTCTGCTGTACATAAAGTAAAAACAAAAACGTGTGCATAAATCTTTTGTACAACATCCATATCATCTAACTATAGAACAAATGTGCTTACAAACAATTCTAAGCAAGGGGCTGCGCAAATCCTGGTCCCCCAAAACACCGATAAGACAGTCTGGCAAAACAAATATTAAGCCAAGTGTGATTTTTCAAGTGTCCCTTAAGTACTGATGGGAGTCACTGCAATTAAATCATTTAGGTCAGTGTGAGCCCACATTCAGCATTAGTAAGCATTAGTCTTGGTGTCAGCCACCTTAGACCTTCATTTATGGACCATTTATATTCATGATAGATCGGCACTAAATATTTAACAACAGGAGCTACTTTTGGTGAGCTCAAATCAAACCGGTCTGTTTCTAAAAATAACTATCGTACACTAAGCACTTACAACAGACAGCTCTTGTGATTGACAACACAGCTTGTTAGAGTGAGATCAGAAGTTAATGGATTAGGAGGCTGTGTGTGTGTGTGTGTGTGTGCGTGTGTGTGTGCGTAGGGGGTTAATTCCATCTGAATGTTTAATGGTCATATCATTCCACAAAATAGGCACCCACAGAAAGGATACACCCAACCAAGACTGGTTCGACGCAGTATAATTAAGAAAAGTTTCCCCCTTTTTCATGGTGAAAGAGCAGGCTGCTCTAATGATACGGGTTAAATGCTATTATACGCCTCATTAAAATATATGATCTGGCTGCTGAAGGGTACACGTTTGCTTTATATTCACACACCGACTCGAGAGCAGAGCAGAACATATGAAGACAGACAGAACGGTTCTGTGTCAGAGAATACAATGAGGTTTGGAGTTGTAATAGGGTGTGAAGGAGAAAGAGTTACTAAAAAATACAGAATATAAATTCACCGCAAAACACTCTTCTCTTCTGTCTGTGTGTGGTTCACGGACCATGAAGTTGTGTGAACTGGTCTATTAACTGAGTGTCTTACTCGGAAAGTGTGTTCAAATCTACAGACACAAACCACAAGTCTCTGACAGACACAAACAGCAGTAGCCAAATGTGTCGATGTTTCTACTGCATTTGCTTTTAAAACCTGCCGAATCAAAACTATAATAAGCTTTAGTTTAAAATCAGCTAGTAAATAATAAAGTGTTTGTATTATCAATAATTCTTGAGAATTGAAGGACGAGGTCTGAAGATGAAGATTATCTTTATTCATGTGATTTTTCTATAGCCGTCATTAGGTGGTACTTGGAACAACTAATCTTATTAAAGACGGTAATTGATCTGAAACTCAATGTTGTGCTTGAGTGTCAGTAACATATGACATTTGCAAAATGTTGTGAAATAGTTTTGCCTGTTACTAAAGAATAAGCAGGGGTGAAGAACGAGCCTTCTGGCACTAAGCAGGTTGTATGTAAGAGTTTAAGAAAGAAATGAATTTAGGAGAGCTCAGTTGATGTAAAGGGTGAGATTATGCCGTTCTGGAGTGGCCTGGAGTGCAGCACGTACAGTGTGGCAATGCTTATATTAAGTGGAAAAACGATGCTTTACAGAATGAGAGAATAAGAAAACATGAGAATGAGAAGTTGAAAATAAGAACACGTACAGTAAGTGAGACTGAGGTGAACAAAACAATTACTGATAATTCAGTATACATCTTTACCTTTACGTTGAATGACTGTGAAAATAACCCTTTTATTATGGCCAGATAACCTACAGTAGGCTGAAGTATTACTTAAAGACAAACTCTAAACTAATATGTTTAACACAACAATCTTACATGACACAGAGGGAGCCAGCCACCTATTTAGTGTCTGCAGCCATCCAGGTACCAAACTCTGCCCGTCTACCACTTACAAGCTAGTTTTTGGACCCTCTCGCTTTCACAGTCTCACATATGTCCTTCATTTTTCAGAGCGCCTAATAAAGAATGCCTAATAAATCAAACTCTATTTTAAGCTACAGCATTGACTTCCACGCTGCTGCTTCTTCAAATCCAAACCACCCGGTTCATTCAGAGTCCGTATAAATTCAACTGCATTCCCTTTTGAAACAGCAAGGTCCAAAGTATTTTTGAACATTATACAAAAATAATAGCGTGTAAGTGATTATAGATGGTTTCATCTTAACAACATAAACAAGCTTTACTTTGCATGCACACTTTTCTGGAACTTCCTGTACACATTCACAATCACTAGAGTGTCTGTAGATTAATTCTGATGACAATCAAAAGAAACCGAGAAGAAGTCTTACTTGGCTTAACTTGTTTCTCCAATATTTTTTATTTAGATACCAAGTTCAACCACTAGATGTCAATGTACCTCACGCTTTCTTTAAATGCGACCGAACTGCAGGACCCATTCAACAAATTGTTTATTTCATAAAATGAACATACAACACAATTCAACAGATCATTTATTTAATACAATTATTATACTATAAAATAACAATACAAATTAATATTAGCATAAATTAAATTAAATATAAATATGCCGATGACACGGCTTATATATAGTAGCCATTAGCCATTTTTTCAAATATTTTCTTCACTTTGTTGAGAATAAATGCCTGTAAGATTTGATATGTGATTGCAAATGTAGAAGAGCGAGTTTAGCAAAAGGCAGATTCAAATTTGCGACAATAGCGTCAAAAGTACTTGTCAACCTTCCTTCTCACTACACCACTGAAGCTGCCAGTAAAGTGGTGTTGTTTATGAAACACTTATACTGTAACTCACTAGAACAACACTTTTCCATTACTACCATTATACTGCAATTGTAAGAATCAATAAACAAACAATCTAAGGTGCTTTTAAGGGCAGTTTTCAGGCAGTTACCCTGCAAGCATTCTGTTCCTCGCCATTCAAGACGAAAGTAGAACAAACACTTCACAAGTTATGCCTGGTCTATGAATTATGCATTTACACTTAGGTTGTTGGAGCAGCTCCTTATGTGGTTAACTTATTTCCTCAGTTACTTTTAGATTCTGAGCCAGTTGTGAACAATTTATATTTATTTATTGTTTCTATCTCAAACCCGCGTAAACGTGAAAAAGGTCCATTGTTAGTAAACAGAAATGTCTAATTAGCCAATCACAGGGCAGCATCTTAACGTAATTAGACAACAGTGCTTCAATTGGGCAACAGGAACACTACACTCACCTTCCTCTTTTATTTTCTTTTGCTCGTCCACCTTTTCCTTTGCTTTCAGTACTTCGTCGGCTTTTGCTGCAATAAAGACAGAAAAGGTTAAAAGTTGCCAGCAGTTCATTTAACAATCAAGAACCAGTCAAGAATATACATCTTTATCTCCTCAGCACACCATATAAAACAGATCTTCTGCACTCGAATTAAAAGCTTAAGAGAATTCTTTATAGTGTGTACAGGCATTACGGCAATTCATTTAGTCTGTTGATTATTTCTCTCTCCTGCCCTCCAAACAATGCAGATGTTAGCAGAGAAGAAGAAATATAGCAATCGGTGAGGGGAACTATCAATACAGCCTGTAAATTAATTACACCTCTGTTCCCGCACACCATTTGTTCTAAAGCGTTCATGTCTCCCAGGAGCAATTTAGCTTTATTGCTGTTTTTACTCGCTGATGAAGGAAGTCATGCAAAACTGAGTCCTTAATAACATTAAAGGCTGGTTGTGGGGCTCGATCATAGATGAAAGCCGCTACAAATGCGCGTAGAGGTAAAACGACGATTTGACATAGAGTAAATAACACTATTGTTTAAGTTTGATTTGTGTGGACATGCGGCCAAAAGGACCTGTAAAAACAGCTGGTTTAATCAGTGTGTGTTACCATAAAAGAATAAATAACAAACATCTCAAAAGATTCTGTTTAGTATGAAAGTTTACATATTACAGTAGAGTACTGTAGTGGCATTGAGATTGTCTACACAAGGTTTCGTGAGTGTCTTAACATCTAGTGTCTACACTCACAAACAAAAAATTGTTGTCCTTCTGAATCCTCCCGTATGTCCACATTTGGGGATTTTTATTTTTTGTCATAATTCATTCCTACGAGAGGTCGTTAACACAAGGTTGTTTTTTCAACAGAAAACTTTTTATGCGTTTTGACTGTTCATTTTCACGACAATGGCGTTTTTGAGGACTGAAAACGCAAACTTTCGAAAACGGGTCTCAAAGTGCAGGTTTTTGGAAACAACGAGAAACTCTGAGGCAACGTTTTCCAAAAACGATGACGTCATACATAAGCGTATTACGCATTCAGTATGTACTGTAGGCATGTGTGAGTATTCCGCAAACAATAATGCCGGCCTCCATGCTGCATGGTTGTAAAAAAGTAGATTTACTGCACCACTAGGACCAGCATAGACATAGCATTTACATACACAAAATATAAACATACATACATGCCGACATAGTATATTAAAACCGCTTTTACCTTAAAACAGGTATGCGTACGTCCACAGGCACATAGTGTTTCTTTATAGCGCAACAGCGCCATCCACAGGCCTGGCATGCATAATAATGCGTTTTTATTCCAAAATCTATGTAAATGAAGATCGTTTTGATAACGCTGTCATGTGTGCGTGAAACTTTTCTGCTTTTTCATCGTGTTAACTTACTATTAGTGACCCTTTATGTTTGTCATTGGGTTTTGCAAATATCTAACCAATAAAAAGTATTGGAATGTGCTCGTCAACTTTGACAACATGGTATTTAATCATTAATCCGAGGTTTTGGAAGGACAGAGACGAAAAGCTAGTTGAATTACACTTGCATGACATTTGTGTTCATGCTAAAGCCTTATTCAAACTGTTAACGGGTGATCTGTGTGCATGCGGTATGTTCATCAAATACCATTGGAGATACCAAGACTTATTAAAGATATATATTTCATGGCATGTTGGCAGCTGAAGTTGAGCTGGAGAAGTTCTAATGGCATTAGCTAGCACAGGCCCTACTTGCAGCAGTAAGCTTAAGACTCACTTCATCTACACTTCATTCCAGTTTGGCTGGCAGGACAGATAAAGGAGCCTTCGTTGAAACCCAATTGCGATTATGTATGTAATTGCAGCTTCGGGCCCCTGGAGTCATGTAGGCATGCATGTCTATGTTTCATGAAACGATCTTTGTCTGTTTATGAGTCTTTCACAGATAAATATGGATGCATATGCGCTCAGCCTCACACAAATGCATGCCCCTCCTTCCTCCAGGGTCAATTAGCAGCGGCGGTCTGTTAGAATTGAACGCAATAGCGCAAACAATCAGAAAGAAATCAGTGAGAGCCATTAATATTACATGATTGATGGAGTGGTAGTGTGTCACACAAACACGGGCACAGAGGGACCCACAATTTAGATTGAATAAAGCACTTTAGCCCAATCTGATTAAAGCACTACAGCGGAGCTGCATGCAACACCTACTCAACCTTCACCCACTTCCTTTTTCTGCTCGACAGCAGCAATTCATTTTTGTAATACTGCAGGCTGAAGGAAGTTACCGGCCCCCCAAATTATATTAAGCAGACATGTGAGAGGTTATTGAATGAAAGTGTGTGCTTGCAAAATACAAATTCGTCCGTGAGAGTGTAAGTGATACCGCGCAAAATCAGAAAGAGAGAGGCGTTGAAGAACGTGATCCTATTTGTTTGTGTTTGTCTTGGCTGTTTAAAAAGGTCTGAAAAGAGTTTATTAAAAAACGATGCACGACAATGCTCCATGAAATCACACAATGAATCGTGAATAACAAACTCAAGTTCCGATGTAAAAATAGGTGTAAGTGACAGTAGTGTTGCACAATACACAGGTACTAGAAAAGTAGCGCGATACACTTCTGTTAAAACAATACCAATTTCACATTTATTTGGTAGAGGTACAATAATGACGCACGCGTTTCAGAGAAAACGCATCCTGAAATGCGTCCATATGCGCATGTGCACTCAACGCTCTCTTCTGTCAGTGGACACATACAACTTTCTTTCCTCATATTTGGCTGCAGATTTTGGGGTGACGACGAAATGAAAATCATGGCGGCAAACATAAGTGCCTCTTCCGTCTATTCACGGCTTGTCATTGAAGCAGATGCACTAAGGGGCATTATAGCCGGGTTAAACATGCGCAAAAGTGCAAACAAAGTCTGTCTGTGCAAAATCTGCGGACCAAAAGTGCCAAAATGATCAGCTTGGCAAAGCATTTCACCAATAGACATCCCGACTTTAAAAGTGACAGATAGCTTATGTTACAGGCCAACATTACCAGCATAGGTTGATACATGACACTCATATGTAGGTCTCTGTGGTGACAAGTCATTTTTAAATTAGGGGGAAGACATGCTCAAAAAGCAAGGTAAGTTGTAAGAGTTAAATTCAAATAACAGATTATGTTAAATTTCATCACATTTAATTTAATTACTTCCTGTATGTTTTTTGCATGGTATCGAAATACTTATCTTCGGTATTGTATCGAAGTCAAAAGTTTGGTACCGTGACAACACTAGTGAACAGTATGTTCTGATTGATGTCCACACGTTCAATCTAATTTGTGACTTTTAAGGAAATGATGCAAAAGTCGCATACATTCCAATAAGACCTTTCATTGCGAAACATTACACCTGTATCCGTTTCAGGACCACATTCGTGATCCTGCACAACAAAACCCAAATGGTTCAATTTTCCGAAGTTGAGTTTTACACATAATCTGAAAGCTTTTATCTGAAATAAATACGCTTTACGTCAATGCAGGGCTTGATATTAGTCCATTATAATAAGTCCCCATGAACCAGAAGTTAAGATCATTTTTATTTCCGTATTCTGATGCATTTCCGAGTGAAAAGAAATTTCAAAGGGGGACACGAGTGGATTTTTTACTGCAAATTGATTGGATGTATAAAAACAGCCGTTGCATTTTGAAACGAAACTAGCAGCAGACTGACATGTGAAGGGGAAGAGTTAACGGATGCTCCGCCCAAGCTGTCTATTTATGGGCAGTGGATAAAGCTGGCATGCGTGTTTCTGGCCATTTTTGTTAGCGGTTTTTCTTGCATCCATTCACAAAAATATAGTTTTTATATATTTTAAAGTTTTTTACAAACTATTTTCATTGAACATAATCTAATCTTTACTTAATATTCTAATGATTTTTGGCATAAAATAATTATCGATCATTTCGTCCCATACAATGTTTTGTTGTCTTTTGCCACAAATATTCAAGTGCTACTTAAGAGTGAAGTCACTTGTTCACGAATTGATTATATCCTACATGGTGAGCACTAAACATGAGTTAGGTTATGACTCAGACGGTGTTAACATGTTGTCCATTGGGACATAATGAAGTCTTATTTCACGTTAGTGTGACATGAGCGGATACACGTGTGTGTGCTCCGGTTTAGAAACACGACAGAAAAAAGCAGATCATATGCGCAGATCGTATTCGACACATTTCAAGTCTTCACAGTTTGTTGTATGTTAAGGCTATAGGGAAGAGATCAGACATCACAGCCTCGATGAGTAAAGAAGAGAAACGCCAGTGTCTCAAAGGACTTCCTTATCTTAAGAATTTCAACACTAAAATGCAGAGAAGCATCTTTTCACCAAAGTAAAATCACTCAGAAAGTATAGATATTTGAAAATGTCCTTAAAAGTAAAAACGCTTCAGTACAAGCCGCTTCTTAATAAAAGATACAAATATATGCAAAGATTGATGAGGAAAAAACAGTGCTAGTATCGGATTGATATCGGCAGAATTTAGGTGTCAGAATCCAATCGGTAAAAGAAAAGAGGTATCGGCACATCCCTGCTCACAACATGCATTAAAACACTTCACTAATATTTTATTATATATCATTTTTTATTTATTATATTAATATAGTCACTTCAGTCTTGGTCAGAATAGTGTAGAAACATAGCTGATATAAAATTGTGAAATATTGTGTGATAGTGTTGCAATGTGAATGTGTGAAATTTGAATACTATATTAGCATTTTTTTTAGGCTCTCTGTATTCTCAAATCGTCATGAAATTTGGTGCACACAACAGTTCATTTGAGATAGGCAAAAGCGTAGACATGCGCACGGAGGGGAAGAAAGAACGAGGGGAAGATGCTAAATTGCAAACAAATTTGGGCAATCTCAAATGATGTTGCCATGGTGATGCAATCATTTTTACTGCCCACCGTGCATTGTTTTCTGAGATTTACCATGAAGCGGTAGTGTTAAAACAGTACAAAAAGTGGGGTAAAGCTTAACTAGTGCGTTCACGATCCACAAGCCCCCCCCATCACTTACACTAATCAATTATGTGTGTCAATGATAAAGACAGATATAGACTACAAACATTAATTATGGCATAATAATCGGACAATTAGTTTGTATCCGTCACATGCTGATCTGAATAGTAAAGTAAAAAGGAGAATACAATTATGTATTTAAAAATTTAACACAGATGCTCCATCACAGGGGACCGGAATAATGAGGGCAATAGGTCACATGGTACTGGCAAGGTGTATTACCTCTCATCACCACTAGATGGCAGGTAGCATTTCTCCATCTCTTTATGCTGAGACTCCAGTGACAGCCCTGTGTGAGCACGATTAAAACCAGTCCTTGTACATCTTGTTAGGCATAATTTGCATGAGGGAAATTTGACTTCGGCATGAATTTAATTTGTAGAATGAGAAACGGGAACAGCAGCGAAATTAAGCAAGCTGAAAATAGCTTCAAATCATCCATGAGAAAATAAACCTTAGATACGCTTGAATTATCTTCAAACCATCCGTTAAATGTACGATGCAACTTCGCATGCCCAGTACATAAACAAACATCAGTCGCAAATAAACTACATTTTACATTTGACGTTTTGTATATTCCTGCTACACTTCTGACTAAATAGAGGAAAAGAAACCCTTCACATACGGCTTAAATGATATTCATAAAATATTAACAAACTAAACAATTAGAAACTGAGATGTACTGTATCAATATGATAAATTATTCACAAAAAGTTGTCTCATTGGATTTGTGTTTTAGATGCTGACTGTGGAGCCAGTCTTGGAGATCAATGGCTCTATATAATCCGATGTCTTCTTCTGTGGTCAAACCAGACCCCTGACAAACATCCACTGACGAAAATAAATAAATAAATGAGAGACAGGCTCGACGAAGATATGAAAAGCGCAATCACCAAGAGTAATTAATTAATTACATGTGTAGAAGGTTGTGTTATTTTGGAATTAGGCCCAAGAGACCCGGCGGAGAGGGAAAAAGCGTTAAACCCTAAACAACAATTAAATATTCCACTTTCACGTACGCATCACCGCGGGCTAATTTCCGCACTTTGCCTAAAATTCGACAGCGTCAATCTGGGAATAATTTGAAAAGGATTCTTTAATTTGCGCAGTGAAAAAATTGATATTTCGACGCAGAATCAAAGCAGTGAGAGAGTTTGGTTTTCATCATGTCCACATGAGACTTTGCTTGAACGGGGCTGTTTTATTCATGAGCGGTTTAGAGATATGTGCGTAGGTCTGTCTGTCGCTTTCTTCATTGCATCTGCTGCGAGTCAAAGTCAATGTCGCTTAAAGCCTCCAACAGCTGAATGAGCGCAGCGGTTCTGCGAGTCTGACTGAAAAATATACTTTACTGAAGAGTCAGACGAGTCAACATTTCTGGGTTAGAAATCCCATTTGTACCGACATACAAATACTTTTTGCCACAAGGAAAGTCAAAGCAAAGCTCTTCATATCTGTATGTCCTTACTCAAAGCACAGTATTTTTGACACCTCATGATCATATCCTGAACAAATACTCTTATGCAGGGATTAAATTGGCATTTGTTATGTGGCGGGGCTCTGTGGGGGACTTTGAAGGGTGCGTATACGAAGCTAATAATCTTATTCATTGACAAATTGTCAAATATAAGTTGAGAGAGGCCTTTTTTATGAAACGCTGATCAAACTCATTCCAGATGCCAGCAGTTTACAAAGCTACATGTGATAAGAATAAAATCTTTCTGTAAGCCAAATCTCTTCATCTTAATGTCCACAGAATTGCATGTATGTCCAGTCAAAACTTCATACAACATTCACAATGATCGAGATGACCCATTAATGCTTGAAGTGCTTCACAAACAGCGCATTATGACTAGAAACGTTAAAATGAAAGTGCGCACCAGACGAGAAACATTACCACACGTCATATCTACAGCTCGCAAATGTTGGCAGTGCATTGCAAAAGGAAACCCAAGCGGGTGCAGAGACGTGGTGCGTTCCAAACAGAATACCCCCCGAATCACATTTGGCGTTTGAAACCACGTGCAAAACACGAGCCACGCCTCTTTCTCTCTTCTAATGACCTGCAGTGTGCGTTAGTGATGCGCGGATGGCGGTTAAATTCGCGCCCACTGCGGGTCGGGTAATAAAAAAATACATTCAGATTAGTGGGTGGATGATATTATATACAATATTAACAACATTTCTCTAAAAATACGAATGTGTTTTAAATGCATTTTTCATCAGGTGCTAATTTGTAGTAATTTAAAAGAAATGTGCGCGTGATGGCGGTAGAGGACGGTCTATTTCTTAAAGCAGAAATGGAGGCCAAACAGATCCGAGAGAAATTTAAAAAAGGGAGAATTAAAAACAAAACAAAAGGTAGGAAAGAAAAGTACCGTGTGGGACCGTTTTAGCGAAGTGGTTCAAGGATAAATCAAGTGCTGGGTATGTAATATGCAACGACTGTGAGGCATTGTATGCATATGAAAGCCATAAGACTGATTTAAGTATTTACAGACAAAGACAGTGCTAGAAAATTTACTGAGTAATTAAAGTGACGATCGGATTCGGGTCGGGTGCGGATATCTATATCAGAGAAAATTATACATAAAAAAATGTGCGCTGGTGGATAATTTATTTGAAGCAGTGGATGCGGGTGACATTTTAGCTTATCCGCGCATCTCTAGTGTGCGCGCACCACTCTGAAAAGTTGAAATATGCTTATCTCAATCCAGCGTGGACACCCCTAGCAAAAAATGTGCGCTGCACCAAATGCGCGTCACGACCCCTATTTTCGTGCAACTGCCGCGTTTCTACATTTTAAATAACGGATATGCGTGCTGTAAAGATGCGAAATGTGAATCGGGCCTATATCTCCCTTCGAAGGGCCCTTTGGGAATGGGACACCATACAAAACGTCACTTAGTCCAAATACACATCAAGAGCTTTACTCTTCGAAGAGACTTGACCATAGGGATGATCACTTCGGAATGAAACTCAGGGAATGATTCTAATGTACGACTGCGAGTTGGGTTACTACGCTGCATATAGACCCGTTTTTGCGCGATTATCAAGGTAAGTATATACACTTACAAAAAAGGTCAATTGTTACTTAAACTTCAGATTTATACTGGGGCACGACGGTAACACCAGAAGAGCCGCACACATGCAGGGAGAGGGTCAGCCTATGCCCCGGCCCAATTTAACCTCTGCTCTTAAGAGAGAAAGAGAGATGGATACACGTAAAAGAGAAGAGAAAAAAAAAGTGAATGATCTCACTTGAGGGTATAAGCCTTGTATGGCTCAGTGGGTCACAGCGGGACCGGGCCTGACACTTACCCAACACCCCACACAAAGGGACGGGGTCTTGAAATCGTGCTCACCCAAGCTTCAGCAAGTAAGCCGGGGTGGGAAGCTCTTTTTCTTTCTACGTTATATTACATCCTAATTCCAGTGTCAAGTTCCCGGGTAAGCTGTCAATCAAGGCTATTGAGGCCAGAGAGCCATACCTACAGTGAGAGATGCAAATCAGAAGAACAGGAGATGTGCTGAGAAAGGGAAACATAATCTGCAGGTTGCTATAAAACAGAGACAAGGCCCAACACCGTGGAAGAGCTCACTTCTGCCTGTCTTCTCATCTCCTTATTCTCATCACATTGCTTCAAATATTGATCATCAATTAGCACTGATTCTGTTTTGCTACAGAACCGGTGTCACAGTCTATCGCAGTGTCAAACCCAATTCACAGCTTATTCAAAGTAGATTTTGTCTGCGGTTGCGTTGCCTTTGGAGAAGTCATTAGGCGGGAAACATAGCCCGGGGTGCAATCACCTATTCTCTTTCATTACAGCTGAGATGAGGTAGGTAAGGGAGATTATTAGAAGTTTGGAATGATCACAAAGCTCAGCACAGGCTGTCAGATCCCCCCTAAGTGTAATTCATCTAGCCTGTGTCCTCCCCACCACACCCCCAGCAATCCCAATTCTCCAGGCGGCCTTTTCACTGGGTGCGGCAGGGGATGGACATTATTCATGAACATCTGCAGCACGGTGAATATTCTCTACCGAAGGCCATCCACCCCCTTTTAAATGCTGCCGATGGGATCAATGGACGAAATGGTGCCCCAAAGAATGTTGTGATGAAGAAAAGATGAAGATATATATGGATGCTCTTTTCAAATGTACCATCACCTATGAGTAGTGTATAACAGATGTGACGATGTATGAATACAACACTTCGGTCTAAATATGCTTATAATTTTGAGTAAGCATAAACATGCTCATATACGTTACGTATTGTTTTCTTGGTAATTCATGGTAAACGTGACAAAGTTTCACTGTCAACTCGCTGCTCTTTACCTTCATCCAGAGACAGCACGAACGCGATGACATCGTACACAATCTTTGCTAAGGCATTTTATATCATAATTCTTTATTTATCACAGCACTGTGTAACTATGAAAAGTATTTGTTACGGTTACTGAGAAAAAGTGTGTATCTGAATAGTTTCTGTTAAAAGCTAGGATATGTTGGATTCAGTGTTGGGTAAGTTACTCTGAAAAAGTAATTAATTACTAGTAACTAATTACATATAGTGTTATTAGATTACAGTACAAATTACTCTCTCCAAAAATTATCTAATTACTAAATACTAATTATTTTCTATATCCTACATCAGCCTTGATTAGTCAGGTGATTCAAGGATGGACATGAAACGGCTCTTCATTCTTTCAAATAAACACTCAAATAAAACATATACTCAAATATACATTACACAGTATTTGGTTCAATTACATTCACTAATTAAATAACAGAAAAAATATGTGTAAAAATTATTTCATACAGAAATCCGATAAAGGTGGAAATATCCCAGTCCAGTGCAAAACCTGTTAAATCATCTGCAGGTACAGTATGCAACTAAAACTTTCTTTATTAATAAAAAATAAAAAAGCTTTGTTGTTATTCTGAGTTTACACAAATAAAGTAGACCCTTTAGTTACCAATGAAATTGATGTACTTGTTTCTGTATGATAAAAAATGGGTAGGCTTTTTAAAAAATTTACCAAATGGCGCCGGCGCGTTCATTGACCCCATACAGAGTATTCACTGCAAGCGGTCATTATATCACAGTTATTTCAGCTTTGTAGCTTAACCTACATTACTGATGACTTACAAGGTCATTGAGCTGTGAAATTCAGAGCACCAGCAGACTCCCCAGGTCAAATCAATTTCACCATAAACCCATTTGTGTCTTTTATAAAATCTACGTATTAACTATTGCGTTATTTTTCGCTGAAAATTGACTTTTGATTAAATGATGACAATCTGCTTCAGTTTCATAGTTCAAAATGTAAACATATTTTCTTAAGTTGCGTTCATTTTTAATAACGTATTTTGACGCATTTTCGAGTGAATTGGAATTTGGAATGAGAAAAATAGAGGCTGTGGTATTCGGCTTTCTCTGCGATTTGATTGGATGTAAAAACCGCCAAATTTTTCTCATTCAAAATTCCACTTTACTCGGACATGTGTCAAAATACAGCAGTAGAAACGATCGCAACCTCCGGTTCATGGGGACTTTAAGCAAAAACTAAAATTAAGCAATAGAATATGAATACATTTTAGAATAAACAATGATTTCAAAATCATCATTTTCAATTTTTTCTTAAATAATCTTCTCCAACCCTACCGGTAAGCATCATGACCACAGGAGCATGTAACTAAATGGTAGAGTTTACAAGTGTATATTTGATGTCCACGCAGTTGTTCTCTAGTCATTCTAGTCACACACAAAAAAACCTTAGCTTTGTATACTGTGGTAGGCTATATGAGACCTAGCGAGATTTAGCATCCGCTAAATGACTAAATGCAGTCAAAAAGCCCTTTTGTTTTTCTGACCTTCGTCTACATCTTGTGAGCATTGCCCATGAAAAACAATGCTAAGTTCAGAAGATCATCAGTTTGCTTTGTGTTTGGCCTCAGTTCATCTACTCTTATCATCTGGCAAATGATTGTGTAGTTTATCTTAGAGGGGAAAGGTTTTTGACAGCACCTGAAAGCACTGGGCTACGGCCCTCCTTAATTGACAGTGGCGGGCGAAGTTTACCATAGCCGTTAAAAGCCAAATGATGCCTGACAGCTTTGTCAGTGTGTTGGAGGATTTTCAATGGCGGAGCAGAGATTCTACTGGATTCCAAGCCTCTTATCTACCAAACTCTGAGTGCTGGATCCCAATGTCTCTCCAGGAAAAAAGAAACCATATATTTGGGGAAAAGAGGTAAAAATACTTGTGCTCAGACAAGTATGACAGATGATCGTCAAAATACATAAAGTCAATTTAAGGGGAAGGTACAAGATCCAAAAGAAAATCTCTGTAAACAGGTTACCATCGACAAGCTGGATGCAAAGTTAACGTGTCAGAAGACGTTAGAGAGGCTATCGGAAAACAAAGAAAAACAACAACAATAACTCTGCCTCTTCTCTGCGTCTTTCTTGCGCCCTCCTCCTTCTTATCACTCCATTCCATCCCACTCAGCATCAGAACATCTCTGTTTGTCTCTGGCTGAGGGCTATTGTTTTAACCTCCTCTCATCCTGACTCATAAGTGAGAAGAGAACTGTGTCTCTCCTACAGGAGAAAGCACTTCAAGCACACACTTCTTAACAGGGTTTATAGAGAAAGGGAAAAAAGAAAAACACTATTTGCCTGCTTGACTTCTGCACTCAAAAAAATTAACTGTCGCTGCTGTTAGTTTTACTTCACCCATCTTTGTTCACAGTCCATAAAGAATGCAAGTAACTGAATTAACGTGAGTTACTTAACAAGTGTTTGACTGGTCAACTTAACATTGTTGACAAGAACCCAAAACCAAATAATATTGGACCTAGTGTTGAGTTTACTTAATATAAACAAGTTAATTTTACACGACTGGTTGAGGAGGATTTTCAGTTATTAGCATGCTTTGCATAAGACTGCATTTAGGCAGTACATTTAGAAAGTTATTTTAAGAGAAGAAAAAAGAAAAAATACTCGTTTGTGCTTCATGTTCATTCATCTTTGAGGTTTAAAAGAGTTTGTTGTATTTTTTTGTTTTATGGTTGCCATTGATTTGAAGAGTGGTACATGTGCTTAGGCTGTGAGAGGTTTCTGCGAGTCCATGAAGTCTGTATATAATTTATGTATGACAACCAAAAGTAAAATTTAGAAAGATAAATATTGAGTTTAATTCACTTAAAATTAATGGTACAATCGGAATGGTTTGGATTTAGTCAAAAAAGTTTTGTCAATATAACTTTTTTTACATTTATTTTGTTAATACAACTAAAGTTTTATTTGTTCAAATTACTTAATATTGTTGCGTGACGTGGAACCACTAAACGCAGCTTTTTTTAAGTAAATTCAACAAAAAAATGTTTTAAGTGTGCCGTTGATGGTTGTGTTTACAAAGTTATAGACATAAACAAACATTACTTTTGTGACCCCAACTGAACTTCAGGTACATATTCACAAACAATAGAGCGCCTGTAGATTATTCCCGATAACAATGAAAAGAAACCGAGAAGAAGCGTTACTTGGCTAAACTTCTCTCCAATATTCTGAATTTAGACTGCGATACCAAGCTCGACCACTAGATGTCAATGTACCATACGCTTTCTTTAAATGCGACCGAAATACAGGACACATTCAACAAATTGTTTATTTAATTAAATTATTATACAAGAAAAAAATATATATAATAATATAAATAAAATAAAAAGTGTTATATTATAAGACACTAGCCAAACACAAACCGGAAGTTTACTGGTGGTCAGGCCTGCGCACGTCCGATGAAACGGTCTTTATTTCCCATGATGATTTTTATTGCATATTGCAGCGCATATTAATACGAGTACTTTCAATTTTTTTGACAGACTTCTGTACGATAACCAAATCTGCATTGGGCCAACACTTTATATAGGGCAGTCTATTTGGAAGGTTACGCCTACATAACACAGACTTTAAGTTCTGGACATCTAATACTCCTGCTCTCAGATCTTTCACTGTATCTCGTGAGTGAGGAGGACGAAGTATAAAATAAATCTTGATCCCCATTTGTTGCATTCCCTCTCTTTTCACAATGCATGAAAGCAATTAGCGCTGTGGTTTGTTTCCCAGCTATGTGCTAAGTGTCTCCATGTGCCAAATCGCAGGCCTGTTGTTGCATGAGTTCGCCCACTCGATCTCGGCTGAGCTTCCCTCTCCACACGCCCACACAGTACGTTACACAATTGTACCCTGAACAGTGCCCTGCTTAAAAACCCCCATTACTGCTTTCTTTTGTCTTGGTGTTAAACGGGTGAGAGGAGAAGTATGAAGCCAACAAATTTACAGATCTTTTGGTTTTCTTAAGTTCTTACACGATTCTCACTATAGATGGGGATCACTCCTTACTAATCACCTAAGATCTCACTACAAGAACACAACTGTCTGCATAAGTGCATCAAAAGTGTGAAAATTTGCTAAATCTAACGTGTCTTTTTGTTACACACATCAGAGACATACACGGTAGTGTAATATCTAATACTGGAGCTATTCGACAAGAGCTCTTGTTAAGCAGGTGGTTATGATAAAAACATGTCACTGACAGTTTGATTTCCAAAAACGTGTTAATCACACAATTGTCCCGTCGGATTAAAAACACTATTGGTTACATATGAAGAGTTTGCTTCCAACTCCGTTGTTATGTTATCATGTTTTTATAGTGATTATTAGTTGTTTTGTTTGAGTTATTGTGGCATAAATCAAAACAAACCAACTGCAGTATGAATGATATTAATTGGAATGCACAATAAAAACATGATTTATGTTTCACAAAGGTTATTCTATGTCAAATCTTAAGGAAATAACACAAGTGCGCACTTTTAATAGTGTCAATGGCGCTAATATGAATTAAAAGTTAAAGGGGTCATATGACGCGGCTAGAACGAATATTAACGTTCCTTTAGATGTAATGCAATGTGTATACACAATTTAAGGTAACAAACGCTGTATTTTCCAGATAACGTGCATGTTTGTATTTCCTGTTTGCATCGCTCTTTTTGAAATGCGTAGATTTTTAACAAAGCTCATGGCTCTGAAAAGCAAGGCGTGCGATGATTGGCCAGTAAACTAGTGTGCAGCGATTGGTTGAATACTGCAAGCGTGTGACGGAAACATCAGGTTCCTCTTGAATTGTACTGACAGGTACGCCCACCTTACTAACATATACATTTGGGCGGTCTTAGTCAAATCAGACCATCAACTGTCGTAGATTTGTGAGTGTGTGGTTACACGAGGTGTTTCAGGCAGGTCTGGGTGAGCATTCGCTTTTAGATAGAATGCATCTTTTGTTCACACACTTTCATTTTTGCAATTCTTCGTATCTAATACATGCAATGGCAACTTATAACAAACCAAATTCACAGAAAAACACGTATTCGCGCCATATGACCCCCTTACAACCCCATCCAAATATGAAGTTCTGTGCATAGAGCCTCATCCTATACAGACAAGCACCTGTTTTAAATGACATCATTATGATTCTGTCTCTTTCAAAAGATGTGAAAATGTAAGATTGCTACATTCGTTAATGCTAGGGATGTAACAGTATAAAAATTTAATTGTACGATAATACCTCGGTATAAGGTCCACTGTACGGTATTTATTACAATGTGACAAATGATGACTTGGGAACGTGCCACAAGCATCCTCTTTTATTTATCCTCTAATCATAACTGTTGCTTAGAGGTATGAGTTATAGTATGAGATGGGTCACATGGCCGAAACATCCCTTTTATAAAATATTCTATCAGATAGACCTCGACAAAGGTCACATCTATTATTTTTTCTAACATTCTCTATGTTAGGCCCAAAAGACCTTTCGTTTCATACAGTAATGTGACTACGATAATATTGAGACAATTTTGATAATGAGATAACATGATATCCATAATATTGGTACATCCCCGATGCTCCAGCTGGTTGGCTGCCCTACAATTTCAATAAAACCAATAAAACCAGTAGTCATATAGTAAGGTCAAATATATATAATTGAATCAAAGTTGAATTCATACCCACACTCAAAACAAAGTAAGAGAACAGTCCAACATTAAACTATTGAAAACCATTTATGCATCAAATCTATTTAAATCAAGATTGATCGCATTCGATTTTTCAGTTTCTAGCAATAATAAATAAATCAAAATAAATCACGAAACCTCCAAATATATCATCAAACAGAGCAGAGAAAATGTGACGGGTTTCAAACATTCAGATGAGTTTCCATGCATATTGTCTCAGCGCCCAGATTTTATGAATTTTCTAGTCGAGCGCTAAAAACGATCTCCTATCGGATGATCTCAAAATAAGCGATTGCATCAAAAATGAGGTGCAGCTCAAGCTAAAGACGTCTGTGGGTAGAAGATAAAGCACAGCAGAGGAGAGCAAGGCAGACAAGATAATAAGGAGACCCAGGGATGGATTACAGATTACTTACACAATCATAAATAGTTTCTCCTCCGCGTATTCAATAATGGCCTTCACCCTGTATTGAGTAATCCGTTTTGGGCAGCCGAAGGAAGCAGCTAATACAGTCTTATCAAAACTGAGTATTGGGAGGCAGGGCCAAGTGCAGTTGTTTACAAGGTGAGGGCAGGCAGACACGGCGCGAAAGAAAGGGAAGGCGTTCAAATCCAGTGGTAATTCCTTTCGGGCAGTAATCCAGGGGGATTATGGGTACATTTGTATAGAGATTATATAATTTATCTTCAAGATGCTCATACACTGAGTGAATGGAGGAAAAGCTGATAAAATGACAGAATATGAATCTGAGACGTCTGAGTAAATGAATCGGACAAATAGCAAAATTAAGAATTGCAGATAAAAAAGTAGATAGAAACTATTGATGGAGAAAATGTTAAGGATTTGCATTTGCATTAAAACTGCGTAAATAGACAGTATGAAGCTTAGCAGCTCCCTCCTCATCCTCCTTAGACCATAATGTTGCTTTTTGCTATGGGGTGTTATTGATAAATACAATTAATAAATGTCCAAACTGTCAATGATCTTGTGCATTAATCTCTACATTAAAGAGCCAGTCTTACCTGGCTAATTAAGTTTTCAGAATTCTTTCTACAGGTTTAATTCTTGCCCAAAATCACCCTGTGCCATACAGATCATCATTTGACTGTATAGTTCGTGTTGGGCAATGTTTTTGAAATGTTTGCAAAGTGACAATTAAAGAATGTACAAAAAGTAGTCAGTCGCATATAACGGCGAACAAAGGAAAGGCCTCATTAGTGATTCATTGATTAAAATCTCAATAAATCCTGAGGCCCGTTCACACCAAGGACAATAATGACAGGATTAATAACAGCTTTAAAAAGGGTTCTACATTTAAAAGGAAAATTCACACAAAAATTATAATTCTGTCGTCATTTATTTAATCTCATGCCTTTCAAAACCTGTATTTGTTTCTTCTTTTTTATGAAATACAACAGAAGATATTTTGAAAAATGTGGTTTTCTGTACTACCGTATTTGAAATGATACATTTATAAATGAAAAAAAAATGTGAACAAAAAAATGTGAGTGCATGAGTATATTATGCTTGGTTCACACCAAGCACGAACATGAAGCGTTCCACAGTCTTTATTAGTTCGTTATTTTCACGTGAGTGATGCGAGCTGACAAATATCTTCAACTTGTGCAGAATACGAGATGACACGGGTTCACGGCAATCGCACCGGCCAATTCGCATCACCTGCTGCAAGATCTATTTGCATCTTTGCATTGACTTTGTATGTAATTTACTGGCACGAATCGCTTTATTCAGATTTGGTGTGAACCCAGCGTTTGTATGTGATTTGTAGAATTGGATTTTTGCACCTGCACTGAAGGTTACAAGAGGGTGTAACTGTTGTGTTGTGTTGTGTTTGCGGGAGACAAAAAAATCTACAAGTTTGTAAACTTCAAACGTACTATTATACATGAGTGTATCATAATTAAATATTAAAAATTTCTCATTAGCTCTTTTTCCAGCTAATAAATGATAAAAACATTGACCGTCAATCAAAATCCATTTCAATTTAACTCACACATGTCACACATGTTAAATGTAAAACTGTAGCACTTGAGAATAAACATAACATAACATCTGTCAGTGTGTGATATAGGGTAATATAGTTATTGCTATAGTTATTACACCTATCAATAGGAATGCTTACAGATATTTGATAGACGGGCCGCAGTTGAATTTACATGAATACGTTTGAGTGCTGATGCAAGGCAAATCTAGGCATATATGTGTGTATCTCACAAAACTCATTAGACCTAAACAATACATGTGCACTACAGATGGAGTTTATCCAGCGGCCCTGTTCGAAAAGAATCCATAAGAATGCAAACACACAAGCAGGGAAAAAATACAATAAATCTCCCTGTGTGTTGTCTACAGGAGATGAAAGAGCTCCGGTGTATTTCCTTTCTATTTATTTAGCCTTAAATTAAGGAACTAATTGAATACTTTTCTGACTAGACAGAAATGAGCAACTACAAGAATAAGGAGGTATAAACCAAATGTATTATTTCTCTTTGACCCCCACCCTAGTCTAACAAACGAGAGAGAGATAATGGGAATGGGATATATAAAAACTAATTGAAGCTGCAAGTCAGTTTTTTATTCCTGTAAAATTATAGGATATATATTCAATTGTTTCCCCCACTTTCTTGTACATTTGTTGTCTTATTCTGTAATAAAACATTTTTGATCGTATTTAAAAAAACTAGAAATTTTCTTGAAGCAGGTGCCAGCTGTTAAATAACGTCTTTCCCTGTAAATTTTTTTTTTTTTTCTGTAATTTTACAGTTTTTGCCTATAGTTAAAAAAGGCATAAGCATCTATAATTTTTTTTAGAATTTTGTTTTTTATTTTACGTGGAAGATCTGTAAAAAGAACAGTAAAATTACAGTTTAATACAGTGTAAGCCAGGA
This sequence comes from Triplophysa bombifrons, assembly GCA_029783895.1. Taxonomy (NCBI): domain Eukaryota; kingdom Metazoa; phylum Chordata; class Actinopteri; order Cypriniformes; family Nemacheilidae; genus Triplophysa; species Triplophysa bombifrons. The sequence goes on from CM056458.1 coordinate 1,245,305, forward strand.
TAAGGAAAAAATTGCTCGCTTTGAAACTTAGTGCCCACCCAACCTCAAACATTTTCTCCTTCGTTTAGCGCTCTTCTTTGTCCCTTCGGTCCACTTTGGCTCACTTTCTCTGGCTATTGGTTGATGCCCGCACATGGCATTATGAAAATGTAGTTTAGGCCTGCCGAGTTGAAGGGGTGGGGTGGTTTCTTCATTAATCACCACGTCAAATAAATCCTCGTGCCGCTTTTCTGACAGAGCATCAGTCACGGCAAAGTGTTCCTTAACAGACAGAGAGGAATGAGCTGCCTGTGGGACAGGGTCAATCAGAAACTCATCAAATGCGTCATTTCATCTATGTATTTAGACAAACGGCACTTGTTTATGGGAAAGATATCAGGTGTTCTGGAAGAAGGAGCGGTGCTGAAACGACACATCCATTAATCAGGTCTTGATTATAGACGACGAGGAAGGTTGTTTATCCTAATTTCATTCATTGCGATCAACAAAGAAAATACAAGCGCGTACTGCCATTAGCAGTGGCCGCGGACGGCACAATTATTTCCTCGTATTAAATTAAGCAATGATGAATGAGCCAATAAAAACTAAAACAAAGACATTTTTATTACTTCAATTTGAACTCTCCCCTTCAATCTCTGATCCCAGTGTAAATAATGATGTGGGTGTGAAAGTGTATTTTAAAATGTTTACTAAATGAGCCAGGGGCATGAGAGAGATAATGTGATAACGCGTGCCAATGTCAAAGTTGTTTTTCACTATTGCCTCACATTACGCTCAAACTTACGAACCCAAGTCAGTGGGGGTGCTAGCTTGGGCTGTCAGTGAAACTGTCAACAACCAAAAGTGGCTTGAGCGACTAGTCTGGTTTCATCATTCGCAACTTGCCATCAGCATGTCCTGCCCACCATCATAACAGATACAGTACGCTCCGAGTCTTTGGCCGTTTAATCAAAATCATATTTCTGTAATGGGCGGAGTAGTTAAAATGTCAAAACAAAGCTTCAAACCTAATGAACTTACAGAAAAATGGGTAACACTTTATTTAAAGGGAATTCTGTCATCATTCACTCTCCTTCGATTTATTCCAAATCTTTATAAATGAAATGTATTAAACACAGAGAAAGATATTTGGAAGAATGCTTATGACCAAACATATCTTGACTCCCATAGTAGGAATTAGGAAAAAATACAATGGATGTCAAAAGTGCCCCAGAACTATTTGCTGTTTTATTTTCTTCAAACAATATTTTCTTTTTTTTGGGGTCCACAGAACCAAAAAAATGATAAAGTATTTTTTCCCTTTTATAGGAATCAATGGGGGTCAAGATCTGTTTGGTTATAAGCATTCTTCCAAATATCTTCCTCTGAGTTCATCAGAAAAAGAAACACATACAGATTTGGAACAACTCGATCGTGAGTAAATGATGACAGAACTTTAATTTTTTGGTGAACTGTCCCTTTAAGGTGACACTTGACACAGTCCAAGTCAAACCAATGACTGCAACCGGTAGGTCATGAGTAAATAAACACCGCTGATGTCAAAGAAATCAAGAGTTCTCGCTGCAGAACTCCGTTTCATATACTCACACTACCTTATAAAACCCAGAAAGTAGACACCAAGCTAATTAAATTACTTCGCAAAGTTTACTTAAATGGTTAGCAAACCGTAAGGTGCCTGCAAATTTCCTTTCATTTGGCTACAGTGACGGGCGCGTTTGAAATCCGTCTGCAAATAATTAGTGCATATATTTGCATCAAAATCATTTACACCATATGTTGAAGAAATGATGGAAACCGCACGATGAAAATGTTCTCCTTTTTCTGTTATGCAAATGTGCGCGTTGAGCCTGCGGAAGTAGAAGGCAAGATGGAGAGATATAAACGGCAGATCACCAGGTGGTTTTAAAAACCAAGACCACAGAGGAGGAGAGAGACGGGAGCAGGAGAAGAAATTATTCCGGTTGGGTGCGAGCGTACAAGGTTTGGTTTCAAAAGCTCAACAGATGCTGTTTGAAATCTGCCAACAGCTAAGAGAAACCCCTCTCCTCTTGAACCCCCAAACTGCAGTTGTGTCCGATTCCTCGCGCACAACTCGCTGGATTAAGATTTTGATGGATTAACTCGGAACAACATGTTCGATGTTATAAAGCAAACCGCGCCGAAGGGCTGTACATTATAATAGTTTGTCAATACCTGTAAATGACCCCTGGCACTAACATTAGAACAGATGTTGGAGACCACATCAAGGCCACATATTCTTCTCCAGATTGAGTGGGTGTCCACCGAGAAAGACAATGTGAAATAAAGCAGATCATGGTAACAAATGTCAAAAAAAGAGAGGGAATAAATATGTTTCTGTTTCAGAATATGGGTCTGTCTCAAAACAACAGACTCAACTTCAGTCTATAAATTCCAGCTGAAGTGTGCGTGCGTGCGTATATATAAGGAAAGAGAAAGGTGACACCCCCGCGGTGTATGTGGTCTGCTGGCCTCACATCTGCTACGACAGTCTCAACTTCTGTTACTTTCTAACAGCAAAATTCAGACAATTCACAAGCTGTATGAGCGACTCCCTTTAGTGACGCTAAATCCCCAAGCATTCAGTGTTCATGTTCTGCTCTCTCTCACCAGGGGACTGTCGAGTACCGTTACAAACCCAGCAACAAATCACAGAAGAGCAGAAAATGACCAATTGATGCTTCCCTAGCATGACGGTGGGTCATTCAAAGTGACCGACGAGGACCATTCAACGAGGAACACAAACAGATGTTGGTACTTAGGTTTTAATGTACTTTGAAAATACCAGCATCTGCTCAACAACAAAAGTAAGAACATTGTTTGACAGCCTAAGATAGAAAAGTGACATGCATTTTCAAAGTGGGCGAAAAGTGTCAAAAACTGATGTTAAAAAGTTCATATGGTTTTTTATATATTGTTTCACATTCACTAACCATTATTAGTTAACAAGAAGAATGAAATTAAATATTTACAGCATTTGAAAAGTTTATTTCCGAAAAGAGATCACTGTTATTGTGCATTTCAATTAATATCAATCAAACTGCAGTTGGTTTGTTTTGATTTAAGCTATAATAACTTAAAATATACAGCTAACTAACACAATAAAAACATGATAACATTATAAAAAAACATGATTTTGAAATTGAATCTCATTTTGTAAATAAACTCTTCATTTATTCAGCTCAGTTTAAGTTAACGTGTATTTTTGATAAAGAAATACAATATAAGTGTGTTCCGGGTTGGATAAATAGTATAACCTGTATTCGGCACAAACGTATTTTGCGTTTCCAGTTCTTTTTTTTTCTTAACCAAATAAAACCAAATCTGGAATGTTGGACAATTTAGGACCTTAAAAGTAAGTTTAATTTCCTCTTTTATACGTAAGCAATAAACAAAACTTCTGTGATATATGGGTGTGGCTATATGGATTTTTTGAATATTTTTTGTTTAAGAATACACGTTTCTGAAAACCAGAAAATGCCTTATGCTGGGTTTACACCAAATGCAAAAAATTGTGTTCCACGCTCATTATTACTTGCGGGAAAAAATTGTCATCTTCGTGCAAGTGACGTGAGCTGACAAATATTTTCAACTTGCAAGGAAGACTAGATTGACGGGCATCTGCAGCAATCACACCCAATGATTCGCATCATTCGCATCGCCTGCCACAAGTTTGCATCTATTCTCGTCTTTGCATTATATGTAATTTACTCCGCGTTTGGTGTGAACCCAGCATTAGGAACGATTCACATAGAACTCTGTGGGAACCGCGTCACTGTCAGTAGACCAGCTGTGCACGCGCGGCACTCTGAAAAGTTAAAATATTTCCATCTTGATGCAGCGCCGACGCGCATTATCGCTTACTATTTGCGCGCGAGCGCCTTCCGTGTGTGCACATTTAAAATAACAAACTTGCGCACGCAAAAGACGTGAAATGTGAATCGCCCCTTAATGTGGTCAAAATTATATTACTGGGAGTGGATTTAGGTAGAAAGGCAAGCAAATCAATACAATGATGTAAGCGCTTAGAGGGGCTGTCTGCGGGGGGTCAGGGACCCTGGAGGACGAGGCACCCGTATAAAAGGAAAAGAGTGAGAGAAGGGACCTCATTACAGGTCTCCCATGTCCCCTCTACTATTGAGTGTGAGCAGCTTACGTGAGGATGATCTGTTCCACACACACACACTCCCACACATGGACAGGAGGTGGGGGCAGCTTAGCACGGAGCGCTGGGGCAGGATTTAGAGATCTCAGGAGATTTTGACGAGAAAGGAAAGCGAGGAATAGAAAAAGCTGGAAAGAAGCGATTGGCGGGCGTACAGAGGAACGGGGGCTTACAGCATAGCACAGATCTCAGTCAGAGAACATTACCATTCCAAAACGACCAACATCTGTTCTATTACAGACACAAAGGGTGAGAAAATATAGAGAGGTCAGTCCTCCTCCTGCGCATTTATTATCTTTCAATTATTTAAGCTGATGTGTTTGATTTTGAATCAATAAATGTGATAGTAAAAAAGAGCACAGGCAGAGCTATGCCTAGAAAGAGTCAGTGGCGGATATACACAAACAAAAAGTAGTGATATTATCATTACTATGGAGGGTTTCAAGGCAACAAATGCTTTTGTGGCCCAAACTTAACTTCCGGTACACATCCACAAAGAACAGAGCTCCTGTAGATTATTTCTGATAACAAGCAAAATACGTAACAAGTAAATTAAATAGGATAGCACGATTCAACAGTATTATTTTGGGTTGCCAGTAGAAGAACCGTTACTTGACTAAACTTAACTGCGACAAAGTTACACGACGCATTCGTCAAACTGTTTATTTAATCAAATGAAAGCGGAGGTAACATCCTATTTAATGCATTCTGACTTCTTTACACTGTTAAATGTGCTGTCTTCTCATGGTTAACATGGTCGACTTGTCAAAAAGCGAGTTGAACGTAAGACGTAGTATTTCTGTCTCGATTCACTCCGCCAGGGTTCGTTCAAGTTTTTTTCGAACATGGATTCCCGTTTCGTAATAAGGGTTCTTAGTAGCGCTGGGCGGTATGACCAAATATTTATATAACAATGTTTTCCAGATTTAAACCGGTTTCCAGGTACATAGCGGTATTTTTTTAACAACTTTTTCTACTGATTGAAAGAGGAAATAGTGCTCTTGATCGACTCAAAATGCCCTTTTGTACTGTCATGGTGATAGTATACCCTATAATAACTGCAAAGTTAAGACTTCTTAAACAACTGATTAGCATGCGAAGGTAACTTGAATACATCATATTTAAGCAAATAAATAGAGAACAAGGCTCGAAATGAACTTTTTTCTAGGAAGCACTGGTGCTCCCTACTTCAAGGGTCAGGAACATCCATCCAGAAATTAATAGTTGAATAGTTGAAAACAAAATAGTAACAATTGTGGCTTCATGATTTCCTGAAATCATATTTTTTATTCATAAAACAAAGGCTTAAATTACATATATGGGAGGAAAGCAAACGCATAGAGAAACAGTTCAAACTAAAATCACATCATATTAAATGCTTATATTTAGCAGATATGAGGGGAACACGATTGTTTTTAGAAAATGTTTACACTTAATATAACGTTATGCGAACTTGCAATTGCTACAATTGTGCTGCAGTTCAGCCGCGAGGTGCGTTCTCCCATTGCGACGGGAAAGTAATATGCAACGTCACCGCTCATGCGCGAGACACACGCAAACATCCAAACTCCTCTCTTTAGCGCATGTTTATATAGAAAAATTATGATAAAGTAGTGCCGTGGCATAGAAAGACGCATTCTGTGTGAATGGCTGGTCACAGTGCAACAGTGAAAAGGGACCGAAACAGTGGGGGGGTGAAGCGATATACTCCAGTAATGCGGTATATAAAAAATTCATTTCATAACAAAAATAAACGATGCCAGACATGAACCGTCATGAAAAGATGCCAGACATGAACCGCATACGGTAAGTGAAACTAAGTCATGAGTCTGTGTTTTGTAGGCATCGGCGTGTACTTGCATAATGAAAACAATACAAACGTATAATGAATCAATGCAATGATGTATTGTGAATACTTCAAACGCTAGTATTTTTCCAGAAATAATCGTACAACTGTATCTGTCTTTTGTAAATTTGCTCAAACTAATACTCTTGAGATACTCAAGATTAATATGAGATTGGCAGAAACTGCATGTGTTACCTCATCTTTAACATGCAATAAAATCCAACAAATTGTTTATTTGATACAATTAGTATACAATACAATATTATTATAAATGAATAACGTAGCAGAGGTCATGTGTGCAATGATCATAGGGCAGTGACTGTAACATAAACACCAATAACTCAAGTAAGCTCTGTGCCAGTCACAGGAAATTAACACAAGATGGAGAGAACGCCAGTCTCTAGCTTCCATTAAACCTCTCTTTTGTGTTTAACATAGTCTCAACATATTGAAAAGACACATAGAGACGCACTGTAAACAACAAGAAAAAAACTAGATTTTCACAACAGGGCGACTTTAAAGTTAACCTAACAAACTTTTAAGGAAACTATTTTAAGCAAAACATGAAGTATAAACATGTCAACCGTAAGCAAATGGTATTGATCAATTGATAAATAAGAACATAAGAAAATGAATTGCCACAATGGTTAAAAAATATATTATACTATTGTAATCTACATAGTTTCCCCAATAAATTCCATCGGGGCACCATTCCCAACATGTTTTAGATCTCTCCCTATATGAAACACATGGTTCAACTCAACACCTTTCTCCAAGAATGTTGTAGATTGTCTCGCTAATTAAGACACAAACAACCTGATGAGTTGTGATAGATCGATAGATCGTAAGATCTGTGTGTGTGTGTGTGTGTGCGTGCGTTTTCTTGGAAATTATGAAATTCTGACTAGAGTACAGACATACATTTGTGTTGTTTTTCATTTCATATTGTCTTTTCATTATTCTTAACCATGTTTTATATGTTTATGTCTTATACATTTATATATTTTGTCTATTAGTTATAAATTATATATTTTTTTCTATATTACAAAACGCAGCAAACATAATTTATGTGTTTTACGTCAGTGTGACGAGACAAATACATGACCAGACCTTTAGTTCATGCTAAAGCTTGTGGCTTTGACTAAAAAAATGTATAAAAGCAGTTGTTAAAATAAATTAAAAGTAAATAAATAATAATATTCAAATATTATTTGCAAAAACAGTATTTCAAATGCACCACTTTCAAATGAATTCTCGTTCTTAAATTCTGCTTCTATATTATTTATTTAAATTTGACCTATTTTTAATGAAAAAACCCTAAGGGTCTGCAAGTTTTGTAATTTGATGTCTGTCTGTAGCTACTCGAAAAGTTAAAGGGATTGTTCACCCAAAAATGGAAACTCTGTATCACTCGCTCGCTTATATGTCATTCCAAACCTAAGTGCTCTTTCATTAAAGATAGATTGTATTTTAATCAGGTAATATTAGTACAAAATTATCAGGTGACCATGTTTACTTTCTTCACTGATTAACATCAAAAGACACATGATTTTAGCTTTTTAAATTTTGTAATCTAATTTGCAGTCAAACGTCCTCAAACGCAGATACACTGGTGGTGGGTGAGGAGAGACCCCTCTCATATGATTGTAAAGTGATTTTGGTGTACAGCAATACAGCGCTATATAAATGCCTCATTCATTCATATGGAGTTCAAGAAAGTCACATTTTTTTGTTTGGTACAAACTCGGTTTCTGGACCTTGGTTGTCTCTTAACTCCTGCGTACTCCCCTGATAGTTAAGTGTAAAGTGTTTGAATTGCTAGCTATAAAATAGACACATCCTTCACCTGTAAAAGGTCAATTTATTGTTATTTATATCACAGCAGTTTCCACAATTAGAGGATGCGCAATTTTGGCATTTTGAAACAGATAGATGGAGCGGTCCCAGCATTAAACATTAACGGCACGAGGTAAGTGAAACTGAGTCATATGTCTGTCTTTTATATATGTGATCAAACCAAAGACTCTACTGATAATTAAAGGGTACGATACTGTTCTGAAAGTACTCAAGATTAACATGAGATACGCAGAAAATATATGAGCTACGGCCACTTTAAAGTCCCAGTGAAATAAAAAATCACAATGCCTATTTTTCATGAAATATTGCAGCGTTTATTGTAAATAGTTTGTCAATATGGGTCATTCTCTTTCTAAAATCACGTGCCCTCATAATCTTCAGTTAAAATCTGAAAATGCTCTTCCGTCCTGTAATGACTATCTATCTTAAATGACGTGTGTTAGACGGCTTGGGCGGAGCATCCGTTAGCTCCTCCCCTTTAACCGTCAGTCTAATACCAGTTCCATTTCAAAAAGGAACGGCAGTTTTTATAGATCCAATCAAATTGCAGAGAAAGACAAGAGCCACGCCCACTATTTTTCTCATTCTAAATTCCATTTCACTAGAAAATGTGTCAAAATATGGAAATAGAAACGATCGCAACTTCTGCTTCACGGGACTTTAAGCTCTTCAGTGTCATGGAGATTTTAAACGCATTAGAATAAAGGTTAAGCCTTACCTGCTGCTTGAAGTACAAGCTGGAGTCGTGATTTGGCATGTTCCGCAGGTGTCTGAAATGAGAGTAAAAGTAATCACAAACTGCTTAACACTTCTTATCGAATAAGAAACATTAAAAGGTATGAACATTAGATGCAGGGTAAAAAAGGTTTGAGCACTTTTTTGACACAATCACAACTTTGTGAATTGATTGTGAATCACAATCACATCAGTAACACAACGATGTAAACACGCATGAGGACTGAACTTAATACCCCACTTTTGATATCTTCACTGTTAGATTTTCCCCTTTTAACATCCAAGAAAAAGAATGACCAGCACGAAAAGCTTAAAAGCTGTCGTGTGTTTGTCCTATGATGGTGTATGACATCACAGAAAAAGAATGTTAATAGGATGAATGGTGTCTCTGACAGCATAAATTTGATTGATCAAACTTGAAATATGTAACACTGTAAAAATGTCATCTCAGGTGAGAGTGGAGAAATATAATGACCACTTTAGTTGAAAACTGATTCTCTGAGGTGTTTAAGGTAGTCTCATACATGATCTTAAACATCTAAAAACATCCATTTTGTTCTCTGCATTAAGTTCTCTGATGCAGGATCATCTTAATTTGCTATTGTTGTTTGTTTCAACAGCAAATGTTTGCGTGTTTCCATTGAACTCACTTATCATGCAAAAAGTGAACCAATAAGAGGCAAGATCGGAAGAAAAGGACGACGCGTACCAGTGACTGTACATTATTTTAAACCGGGCTGTCCTGTACAGGTGGGATATGGATTCGGGCACCGACTGGCGACTGTTTTGGCAGCACTTGGATCGCGCGTATGGCTAAGCCACAGCCATCTCCGTTACGCGCACACATGCACATTAGCTTCCAAAGCTATAAGGCCTGGGTAGAAAAAAGTATTATTCGATTTTAATCGATCTTCAATTTAAAGAGACAATATACATCGGGAAATCCTCAGAGAATATTATGTGTATTTCACCTCTCTTCGAGAGGTTGGCAACTTTTTCAAGTTGAATTTTTAAATCGTTTTGTCAAGTTGTTCATGATTTCAATGTTGCACGTTTACAATTTTTATTTTACAGTAATGTTTGGTAACTCAAAGTAAAAAGTAATTCAAAAAATTGTGTGGGCTATACTATTAACGTGAGTTTGTATTTCATTCATTTAGCTGAGGAGGAGGTTTGGGTTACCAGCCTATATATTTAAATATGGATTCCATGTCTGCAAAACTAGTATTTAAATGAAATACTGATAACTGATCGATATTGAATGGACTCGAAATGGAAACCGTATAAATTAGAATCTAATTGAATCGCCAAAATGGTTTCAAAACCCACCCCTAACAACCCTCACAGTAATCTCAAGTTTACATTGTGTTCTTTAAATACATTTATGAGCAAAACCTCTAAAATAAGCTTATTGCACTGATATATTTTACAAGTTTGATTTGTGTTGTTTTCACACACACTTTATTTGTTGTACTCGTACTTGATTCCTGATGATGATGATTAATTTAGCAGATTTTTTCCCCTCACAAAAATGCAATGTAGCTAAATGTATACTACTGACTTTGCACACTGAAGTTCTTTTCAAGTATTTGACCAATGAAACTGTACTGTAGTTGCACTAAATTTCATATACAATATTTGATATCAAGACAATAAAATCACCAGCCAGCTAGGGCCCCACGTTCCCATGCCTGGGACGGCCCTGAAAACAAGTTATATATTTATTATTACTGAGTATATAGCTAATGTGGGTTATCAAGTGTATGAGTAAAATGTTGAATGCCAGGTTGCAAAGGGTTATTTTTCTTCACTTTAGTGCTTTATAAACTGCTGGGTGGACTTAGTTACAGTGTCTGTAAAACAAACAAGATACAAAGCAATACTTAAAATAAGAAATAATTTTTAAATAACACAATACAGCGGCAATATTGGTATGTAAAATTATAACATTACCAAATATCACTTGGATCTTCACAGTGACAGGTTATTCTTTCAGCCAACCCCTTTATCAATATCTCTTATATATTGCTTTTTCCTAAGGAGGTATGGTGGAAACGAGAAAAGTTGTAACTGTTTTTTCATCTAAATAAAGCAACAATAAACTCACAGCGGAGTGCATGCATTACAAGCACATTTCACATCTCATTGGACTTCTTCAACCTCAATAACAATTTTTTATTTGTTACGGTTTTTTTCCAACCACTGCCCTTCTCTTTAACCAAAATAAGTAAATAAATAAATATTTCCTTTAGAAAATGCAATATTCTGTTTTTTAATATCTGGGTCTATAAGATCAGGGCAGAGATGGGCTCCAGTGCAATAAGTTTATTTATATATTTATAACAAATCCTGCATATCAGGAGGCCTGGGTTGAGCGTCTATAAAACATAATGTTGTGTATGGATATACTTTTTTATATATAATCTCGATACGGAATCTGAGGCCTTTTTACAATGTGCCATACTTCAAGATGGCGCTAACAGCATTTGGGAAAGCGAAGGCTGTTCATCTTCGTGTCTCCAGCAGGCATTGCCGCTGCATAATAATAAGCTTTCCTGCTCCGAAATGTTATTTAGCTGTCTCGCGCTCATTTCTCAAACTTCACCGGTTTTACAATTTCCCAAACTTTTATTTCCTTCATTATTGCCGACGAGATTTCATTATGTATTTAAAATGTAAACAAGCTTGAGTGATGACAGCAGAGGTTTAACCGCTGCCACTCTCTCCTTCAAAAACACAATCCACAGAAAGAAACCCACACGCGAGCGAGGCTAGAATGGAAAGCAGTTGCATTAATTGAACGGTTTGACACACGCGTTTATGTACTCGTAAATGCGCGCGTGTGGGGGGGGACGCGGGGGGGACTGAGGGTTGGGTCTACACTCAACACACATAAATCATATAGAAGAAAAATGAGAAAATGTGCCAGCTAACTCATCTCCTCGCCATCCCGAGAAAATGAAATTCACCGAAATACCTATCAAAACTGCAATCATCAGGAGATACAATCGCCTTTGCTCTATCTGCACTTTCCGATTTAATTTCCTTTATGCCCTTGACATTTGGAGATACCATTTAGATTATGCGTATATGCGGTAAAGGACCATTTCACTCGACTCGATATACAAGGGTCTCGGACTTAACGTAACAACGCTTTCGTTTGAAAATGATTTGGGTTTTATTTTGTTGTTTTTAATTTTTTGGTACGTTCCAGTTGCGTGACCTATCCAAAACAGAGATAATCCAAGAGATAAAAGGCTGGGATCTCAAAACCTGGCATTGGGTTTTTCACGCAATTACACTTTGTCTGAGCAGATTTTGGGTCTGATTAAACAGAGGCAGACAAAGGCCCGTGGCAAACATCCCCTGCACCCCGAGACATGTCCGATCTGATGAAATCATTAGTGTAATAAGCATGTTAATCAGTTCTCAAATGATATTCGCATAGCTCCTCTGCTTTCATTTAGCTGACAGACGGCAAACTGTTATCGGCAAAAGAGCCCGAGAGAGGGAGGGAGGAGTGAGAGCGTAAAACAGGAGCTTCAGATGAACGCTGAAGGCGATGCCCGGACTCTATTGATTTCCAAACCCCTGATATTCACTCGTTCTGCCAAACAACTTGATGACGTGATAAGATATCTATAATTTAACACCAAATATCTATCGCCAGAGCGTTTACGCTCAACAACTTTCACTAAGATCAACAATAAATAATACATGAAAATGTATAATACAAAACTGGCAAAGCAAAAACAATTACCTGCGAATTGGGATGTACCGATCGTATCGATATCGTGATATCGCAAAACTGTCTCTATATTATCATGGTTAAGTGATTGTTTGAAACGATCGGTCTTCCGGGCCTAACACAGAGAAAGTTATAAAAAATAATAGATGTGACCTTTGGAAAGGTCCATCATTTTTAATTTTTTCAGTCATGTGACCCATCTCGAACAATAACTCATACCTCTAAGCAGCAGTTGTGATTAAAGGATCAAGAAAATATGCTTATGACACGTTTCCAAGTCATTTTTAACGACGCAATAAATACCGTAGCGTGGACGTTGCACCGAGGTTTTATCGTACGGTGAGATTTGTTACATCCACACCGGCTATTTTTTTTTACATCAAATACCAGAACGACAATAGAAACATAAAACATGCATGAAGTTCAACTAGTGTGATGCACTAATATGAAGTCTTCTCACCGCCCCGATGATTGTCTTTTGTATCGTGTGTGTTTTTTATACCTGGCAACAGGGATTTAGATCTTTCGAAGAAAAAGACAGATAAAGAAGAACAGAAGAAAACAGCACGCTGCTTTTACAGGCTGAAAACAATTTCCGAACACCCAGACAGCTTGTAATTTGGAGCCGTTTATGGCTGGCGTTTACTAGGGAAGGAGTGAATATTTAAGGGAAACCAGGGGGCACAAACACCTAAAAAAGAGACTGCTTTTATTTACAGTTCATCAGCTTGAATTCTAATAAAATATTTCATCACCTGGTGCCTGACAAGTGGCATGTAATCTAACACCTTTTATCAAATCAACAATAAATTCAAGGCTCAATATTCGCTTATGGAAATTTTTCTGGCAATTTGGAGTTGATCATAGGCAAACATATCACACACCTGCATATTTTACTGGAGCTACTGCATCATCTCAATGGATGAAAACCAATGTGTGTGTGTGTATGCAGTGTTTATATATATATATATACATACATACATACATACATACATACACAAACACCGAAAATTTTGTAGCAATATAGCATTAAAAATATATTTTATGGTCGCAAATCCTACTTCTTCGTCTTAAAAATATGTACAGTATAAAGAAAAACATGACAGACATAATTACAATCATTTGAAAAGGTTAATACGAAAAATGAGATAAAATCATGTTTTTTAATTGTGCATTACAATTAATATCAATCAAACTGCAGGTGGTTTGTTTCGATTTAAGATAAAATAACTAAAAAAAATACAGCGAATTTACACAACAAAACACAATGAAAACATAACATCATAATAACATTTTAAAAACAGAGTTATCTCATTTTGGAAACAAACTCTTCAATTAGTTGTATCAAAAATAACAAAAGTAGTCCAAATGACGACTCCTCTCCGGTTTAATACAACAGTTTTGTGCGAGTCACCACGAAGAATTTAAATTGTTAATCGCTAAAAATATCATTCAGATTATTATCCTGATCCAATCCGTGAAACAAGCATTTCTCATTCAAACACACATTGCCAGAAAGACGGCACGTCGCAATCGTTGACGAAGTGAAACTTCTTGACAACACCAGCGACATATTTTGAATTTGTAATGAGCGCATCAGCGGCAGTATTGCTGCTAACAGTGGCTGCGTGCTCCGAATGGGGATGAAGATCGCAAATGAAATGTTTGGATTTGGTCCTGTTCCTCCCAGTCGAATGGATTCTTCAGACTTGGATTACATAATAAACGAATAAAATTGATTCCTTTAGTAATTATTTCACGTTTTTGGTGTATTTTACTGTCAGTCACAGCATGCCGGAGAATTTGTGACCCACGACAAACAAAGCAAATGTTACATGATAAGTAATGATTGCAGAAATGTCATTGTTTCTTCTAAACAAGTTGGCAGCAGAAATCACACAGAACTAAATGTTATTTCATTACAAGTCAACTTTAAGCCATTGATATGACAAATAATGAATTCAATTTAATAAACTGTTAATGCCACGACCGCGATATTCATAAGGATTCTTTTGTAAGTCTGTAAAGTTGTTCATATGTAAATAATAAAAGTTATATGTGTCATCAGTACATCATTATTGTGCGTTTAGATGCTGTAAATACGTCAGTATTTTGAGTTTTAGTGTTTGTACAAACGTAGGTATATGTGCGTTTTGTAGAACAAAATTTTACGCAAAATACATACGAATTGTCATGAGTCCAGGTTCAGAATTTGTGTTGTACAGAGATTTTATCAAGAGGCATTAAAGACTATATTAGAGACAAAGGCATGATATAAAAAAAATAATAGGTAGAGGTAGATAAAACATGTTTTGATTTTGAATTTTGAGGGATTTATTACAAGCCATATTAGAAATAAACTACGGGACTTACATTTCTAAACATGGTCAGAATTGTGGGGCTCTGGGAAAAAGTAAAAAAAAACCTCCCTATAATGATTTTTTTATCAGATCATAGCAAATAATTTCATTACAAATATTTCTAATATTCTTTACCTAGTTATATTATTTCAATGAACACATTTATTTCACAAAATGTTGATTGATTATATAGTCACAATAGAAGATTTGAAAAGTTTCAAACAATCTTGGAACTAAATGAGAAGAACTATGTGATTAGGATCTGATTTCAGAATATAAGCATGATATAGTTGATTATGGAGGTCTGGATTGAGGTCAGGTGTGTAGAGTGGTCTGGAAAGTGCTGGACATGTCTTTAATATTCAGAGTTTGGAGCGGTAATGGCTCGGGAAGGTCGGTGTACATTCAAAAAGTCAGGACCTCACTGTGACCCCTCTCCATTATTCATCCCGAAGAAAAAAAGTGGAAACCTCCCTTCCACTACAGGAGGGAAAAAGCACCCTTTAATTCCAGTGCACGGCCCTCTGACCTCATATTAAAAAGACGGAGGAAATGTCGGACGTTACATTTTTAAACACTCCCTTGGGCTCATTTCAAGGGCCATAGGCACACCTTACACCCAGAGATATTACAGGAAGAAAGCGTATTGAAGACACTGTGATCTTTCTACATGTGTCTAGAGGTAATGTGTGCTTGATATTAAACTGTGAACTGCATGGGACACGCATACACAAAAATGTACAAGTGAGCGTGTTTGCAAATGCACTGGCTTATTTTTCAACTGCACAACTCATTGGTATTTGTAAACACACATTTCATTCCTACTACACAATAATATAAAATAAAATGAGAAATAGGGGAAATTGCTAAACAATCAACTTGGATGCAAATAAAAAAAATCAAGCAAAGACTAAAAGGAGAAAACTAAAGACGTACCAGATGTTCTAATCCAGCTTTGTTGCTTCCTTTGTCCCTGCAATGAAAGAACACAATTTTTATTATTAAAATACATTTACTAACTGTCACCTAACACATTTCATTTTTATTAATGTTTATTGGATTTTGCTTTGTGTGTAAAGTAAGGTGAACATTTCTTTTTTTAAAGATTTACACTGCAAACATGGAAACATGAATCTTTTTCTGCATTAAGAGATTTTTTTTTACATATTTTCCTCGTATTGTAAAATTTTAATTTTACAGGAAAACCCCGTAATTTTTGTTTATTTTGGGCACCCCAGGTGCCAGAATTTTACTTTTGAAATACGGTCAAAAACTATAAAAATTACAGTAAAAAACAAATCGACAAGAAAAATAGAGAAAACTATTTAGTAGAAATCCATAAATCCTATTATTTTACAGTCTGTTATTATTATTATTATTTTTTATGGTATATTCCTATTTTTACCAGTTTACAGAAAATGTCATTTTTTTACTGATTTTTTTAGAGTTTACTTTTGAAATGCAGTCAAAAACTATAAAATTACAGAAAATGACAACAAATTGACCAGAAAAGGGGGAAAATATTTTAATATATATCCTTAAATCCTACTATTTTACAGGAAAACATTTTTTCTGTAATTTTACCGATAAAAGAAAATGTATATTATATTTAATATTTTTTATAAAAGGTATTTTTATGGCATATTTTACTTTTTCAAATACCTATTTTTTTTTACAGTGTGTGGTCCTATTTTCTGTTGGAGGAGCATGAAGGCATTGAAATGACATTTTAGGTGAACAAAACCTTTAGTGCTCATTAACAAACTGTGGGATTTAGGTTTCTGGTGAATTCAACAACACAGTTTCATTTTAGAATGGAGCAATGACAGCTAAGGAGTCATTTTAAAATGGTCAACAACCCAGCTGGAATCATGTAAAAAAAAATAGCTGGAAGAGGAGATAAAACAAAACAAAATAAACGACATAATTATGCGTGAGAAACAAGAACCAACCACAAGTTATACATATATTTGAATAGAGAATATAGTAAGTCAGCAGCATCCAAATGATAATTTGGTTACACTTTATATTAAAATTCATAATTAACTAGAGTAATGTCTTATTCTACATGCCTTAATCCTATCCGACACCTTAACTTAAACACTACCTTACAAGCAGTGAGTAAATATTACTTAATATTTAATATTTACTTGATAGTGAGAATTGGTCCCAATTCTAAAGTGTGAGTAATTACATATTTGTTCACATTAAAGTCTTTTCTCCTCTAAACCTCTGTACTGTAAGTGTGAAGAAAAGCATCTTCCAAATGCATAACTGTAAATATACTGATAATATCGATAACTTTCTGATGAAGGATTTAACAGTGGAACACAGAGAGACGTTTGTAACCTAAAACAAAATGTCTCTTCTCAGAGAAGACAGAGCTCAGTAACCGAGGCATCAAAACGTGACTACATCTGCAGAATGTTATCAGCATTTCATCATATTACGTATGATAAACACAAACAGGATTCCTATCCAGAAACATAAACTGGGATGGAGCACTGACTCTACGTAGTTAAGCTTCTTAATCCTTTAATGAAGAACAATTAGCGGGAAGGTTTTACACACAAGTGGCGAGGAAAACTGTGATCGGTCTCTTTCTTTTCACCTCATAACTTTAATCCCCTCCTGCTACCTCTGTCTATTTGTACATGATTGTATTTTCTAATTGTGTTGGTGATGGTCTCTGCGGCACATTTCTGTGCTGAAAATGGCCCCAATTTAATTTGATCCTTCAAACTGTATCACAACGCTGCTGAAAGCAGAAACAGGACAATGTTATTGGCAAATCAATATAAAACTACATTGAATCGACATCAGCTAGCACGTTTTCACCTCTTCATTTTGTTCGCACTGCTTCCTCACTCGTTTTTTCTGTACTGACTCTATACTTTACGTGAAGGGCTGCAACAGAGACATTTTTACTAAGTGTTTTGTCTTGTTTTGTACTACAAATATCTAAACATTCTTAAATCAAGATGTATGTTCTTTACAAGAAAAGTGACCCAAGATATCTAGTGTCTTTTAAAGGGGAAAATGTAAGAATTAAGCGAGTTGATGGTAAAAACAAGCCAAAAAATCTGCCAATGGGGTTGTGAAAATAAACTTGATTATTTAATCAAATTTACTTAATTCTCAAAATATTTTTGATAAAACAAGACTAAATATCTTTGGTCGGTTGTCTTGTCAATTAATTGTATAATGATTTTAGAAGTTTAGATATTTTTACTCAATAGAAGACAAAAATGCTTCATAAGAATGACGTTTTTTGCAGTGAGGGATCGCAGATTTTAAACCCCCCCGTCAATTTGTTCTCCCTGAACATGCTCAAAACTATGCCGCAATATTAAATAATTAATATACTTGCCATGATTGATGTTTTGCATCAGCCCAATATTAGATTATCAATCAACTCTAGTTTAATGTAATAATATCGAAAATGTGTCAGGGGTTGTTAGGCTGCTTTACAGTGTACAATTCTGTCAGTGAGGAAAATCATGCCACTAGTGAGAGAGAGAGAGAGAGAGAGAGAGAGCGAGAGACAGAGAGAGAGAGAGAGAGAGAGAGAGAGAGAGAGACAGAGAGACAGAGGGAGAGAGAGACAGAGGGAGAGAGAGAGACAGAGAGAGAGAGAGAAAGAGAGAGAGAGAGAGAGAGAGAGAGAGAGAGAGAGAGCGAGAGAGAGAGCGAGAGACAGAGGGAGAGAGAGACAGAGGGAGAGAGAGACATAGAGACAGAGAGAGAGAGAGAGAGAGAGAGAGAGAGAGAGAGAGAGAGAGAGAGAGAGAGAGAGAGAGAGAGATAGATAGATAGATAGATAGAGAGAGAGCGAGAGAGAGAGCGAGAGATAGAGAGAGAGAGAGACAGAGGGAGAGAGAGACAGAGAGAGAGAGACAGAGAGAGAGAGAGAGAGAGGGAGAGACACAGACGAACAGAGAGAGAGAGGGAGAGACACAGGCGAAGAGAGAGAGAGAGAGAGAGAGACACAGACGAAGAGAGAGAGAGAGAGAGACACAGACGAACAGAGAGAGAGAGAGAGAGACACAGATGAACAGAGAGAGAGAGAGAGACACACAGACGAACAGAGAGAGAGAGGGAAAGACACAGACGAACAGAGAGAGAGAGAGAGGGAGAGACACAGACAAACAGAGAGAGAGAGAGGGAGAGACACAGACGAACAGAGAGAGGGAGAGACAAAGACAAACAGAGAGAGAGAGAGGGAGAGACACAGACGAACAGAGAGAGAGAGGGAGAGACACAGAAAAACAGAGAGAGAGAGAGAGAGAGGGAGAGACACAGACAAACAGAGAGAGAGAGAGAGAGAGACACAGACAAACAGAGAGAGAGAGAGGGAGAGACACAGACAAACAGAGAGAGAGAGAGAGAGAGACACAGACAAACAGAGAGAGAGAGAGGGAGAGACACAGACAAACAGAGAGAGAGAGAGAGGGAGAGACACAGACAAACAGAGAGAGAGAGAGACACAGACGAACAGAGAGAGAGAGAGGGAGAGACACAGACAAACAGAGAGAGAGAGAGACACAGACGAACAGAGAGAGCGAGGGAGAGACACAGACGAACAGAGAGAGGGAGAGACACAGACAAACAGAGAGAGAGAGAGGGAGAGACACAGACGAACAGAGAGAGAGAGGGAGAGACACAGAAAAACAGAGAGAGAGAGAGAGAGAGGGAGAGACACAGACAAACAGAGAGAGAGAGAGGGAGAGACACAGACAAACAGAGAGAGAGAGAGACACAGACGAACAGAGAGAGCGAGGGAGAGACACAGACGAACAGAGAGAGAGAGAGGGAGAGACACAGACAAACAGAGAGAGAGAGAGGGAGAGACACAGAAAAACAGACAGAGAGAGAGAGAGAGACACAGACGAACAGAGAGAGCGAGGAGAGACACAGACGAACAGAGAGAGAGAGAGGGAGAGACACAGACAAACAGAGAGAGAGAGAGAGAGAGGGAGAGACACAGACAAACAGAGAGAGAGAGAGACACAGACGAACAGAGAGAGCGAGGGAGGAGACACAGACGAACAGAGAGAGAGAGAGGGAGAGACACAGACAAACAGAGAGAGAGAGAGGGAGAGACACAGACAACAGACAGAGAGAGAGGGAGAGACACAGACGGACAGAGTAGAGAGAGACACAGAAGAAGAGAGAGAGAGAGAGACACAGACGAGAACAGAGAGAGAGAGAGAAGCACAGACGAACAGATGAGAGAGAGAGGGAGAGACACAGACGAAGAGAGAGAGAGAGAGAGAGAGAAGAGAGAGCACAGAGAGAGAGCAACAGAGAGAGAGAGAGAGAGAGAGAGGAAGAAGAGAGAGGAGGAAGAGAGGAGAGAGAGAGAGAGAGAGAGAGAGAGAGAGAGAGAGAGAGGAGAGAGAGAGAGAGAGCAACAGAAGAGAGAGAGCAACAGAGAGAGAGAGCAACAGAGAGAGAGAGAGAGAGAGAGAGAGAGAGAAGAGAGAGAGAGAGAGAGAGAGAGAGAGAGAGAGAGAGAGAGAGAGAGAGAGAGAGAGCAACAGAGGACGAGAGAGAGAGAGAGAGAGATGAGAGAGAGAGAGAGAGAGAGAATCATGTTTTTATTGTGTTTTTTAGTTATTATGTTATATGTTTTTTTTTGTTATTACGGCCAACTGCAGTTTGATTGATATTAAGTTGAATGCACAATAAAAAACATGATTTTTGAACAATTAAAAAAATGGAGTTATCTCATTTTGGAAACAAACTCTTCACTTATAATGTCATGGTACAAGAGTGCAATATGGTTCCACATAAACACCAGTTGTTTTATGTCTTGAGTGAATGTCAACAGTACATGGATCAGTATACTGGATCAGTTGCATTAGTGACTTTAGGCTCATACACTATCTTTCATTTTCTTATCTTAAATAAGAATCAGTGCATGTATATTCAAACAGCAATGAAGGTGATCTTTTTTACATGATTCAATTCGATTTCATTCATGTGTATATTTCTCATAATGTCTTTGTCCCATTGTTCATAATTTGCATTATTTTTAATTAAGAGAAAAAATGAAATCCTTTTAATCCCAACGCCCAGCCAAATTTTGGCTTAAAATGAGTTATTCTATTTTCCTAAATAGTGGAAAAAATGTGATAAGATTGTTGATCTTAGATGCTTTGATTTGTTTTTCCATTTAGCCCATCCATGCATGAAAAGGACCTAAAACAACATACAGCCCACGGACAGACCAAAATACATCATGGTAATACTAGAAAAAAGTTAAGTTTGTAGTAGAATGCTGTGCATAAGACATACAGTAGTTTATTTATATTTCATGATGATGATCCTTATGAGTAGCAATACTTTGAATTTTTTAGAACTCCACAGTAAATGACAGAATGATCAGTTTTGGGTGAACGATGCTTTAATGTGTGGACTTTTACATTATTCAAATAAATAAGAGAAAGACATCTTTCAAAATGAACAAAGCAAATAAAGAAATAAATCAGTAAATGGACAGGGAGTCAGCACGGAAGACGGGAAAAAAGATTTCCTTCTCCCTGGCTTCCCGTAAGGAGGTCATTATTTATCTGTACTTAATTAAGTAAAAGAGGACAAACAAGTCAAAGTGTTAAAAGAGTCTGATGCAATGGGAGCCATTTGCTTACTAGTCAATAGTAGCAAATTGGAAATGTCTGACCAATCTGTCAAGCGAGGGAAGCCCTGACCGATGCGTGCCATCATAGTTTTCTTCTCAAAGCATGTTCTCCTTTACTCTTTCATCTCATTCTCATGTATGACAAAACAACTGATGAATACTGATTTGTGCTATTGTCCACCTGATTATATATATTTATAAATGTTATCTAGCGCAGCTCTATCTACCTGGTTCAGATGTGCTTTTTTTACATTTATATATATTTTTTCATTAGAATTCACAGTTTAAAAAAGTTATTTTTCAGTTTTCTATGTTGTTCTTAAAGGTAATGAATAATCGGGATCGCAATTTTGGTCAAAATAATCGTGATTATGATTTTTTTCATAATCGAGCAGCCCTAATATATATCATTGTCAGCATGGTCAAAATGGATATCTTTAGTAAATTAATAAGAGCTATTAAATACCTGTAGAGAGCGACGATATCTTAGCCAACGGGAATAACAAACAAAACAAGCATACACATCACAGGCAAAATGTTCAAAATGCTCGACCATAAAATTAAAGTGTACAAAAGACCAAAAATAAAGTTAGGGCTGTCAGAATATCAGATCGACACATGATTCCAAAAATGTTTTTATATTATTGCAATACAGTATCTAAGAAATTTGGAAAAATAATAATATACTATTATTAAATATAAACTAATATTATAAAATTTAATATACTATTTAATTCATCATTTACTTTTTTCTAGGGCTGTCAAACGATTAATCGCGATTAATCGCATCCAGAATAAAGGTTTGTGTTTACATAATATATATATCTGTGTACTGCGCATATTAATTTTATATTTTTTAAACACAAAACATACACATACTTGTATATATATTTAGGAAATATTTATTTATATTTACCAATAATTTAAATTCTAAACAAAAGTTTATTAATTGTTATATTTTCTTAAATATGCATTTATGTATATGTGTTCATAAATACAAAATTTATAAATTAAGTAATTAACAACTTTAATTATGGATGCGATTAATCACGATTAATCATTTGACAGCCCTACTTTTTTCACATTCAAAATAAAATTGTAGGGAGGCAGTGAGAGCTACTGTGGCATTTAAGGCAAAATGTTCCAATACTATGTCTGAGATGCTGACACTGGACTATTTACCATCTTATCAGATGTGTGGTATTAACACAATATCAATAACCATGGAAATTAATATCTCAGTAACTGTCAATATCTGACGTACCTTAACAAAGTACATTAATCTGCTTGTAAATCAATTTGCTAACTAAGAACCTAATGCACTGCAAACAGGGCCATAAATTAGGAGGGATTCATTGGTTTTAGGGGGTTTATTAACATTGAAGAACACTTGTAAATAAGGCTATACAGCTAGACTGAAGATAAATCATGTGTAAAATATAAATTAAAGTTAGACAATATGGATTGCATTTATTGTTGAACATTTGCCAGATCAACCAGAATAATGCAAGTATATTTGTATCATAGTATGGCAAGTTAATATACTGTTCAACGATGTGAACTTATTTTAATGATGTTGCTTTGCAAGGATGGACATATGCGCAAAGTGCTTTACAAATAAAAGTGATCAAACAAATTTTTTTTTTTTGGATTTAGTATACGTTCAGCAACCATACTGAAAAAACTGCTAAAACCAGCCTAAGGCCGTGTTCAGACTTGACTTCTTTATTGAAGCTGCTAGTGTCTTTTCTATATTATAATCCTACGGAGTAATCCGTGTTTTAAAAAACGTCCTGAGCACTTTCTTAAACGCCAGCGCCGGCATCTTTTCCTGCAGGTCAGAGCATCTTTTGAGGTTGAAAAAAATTTCAATTTTACTGAAAAAAATGCCCTACGTCAAGTTCCTTTTTCACAGCCAACCAATGACAGAGACCTGTCTTTTCCATGACAACATGCGTGAACGTGATTGGTCGAGAAGGCTCAAGCTTTAAATTATAAAATGGTGGCCGAAATGCCTCTCCGACCATAGTGTTCTATACACGTTAGTTTAATTTTCACTTTCAACAACTTCTGATTGTATTTCTAGCGAGAAATTAGCACTGTAGTTTTAAATATGTGATCAGTTATCGCAAAGACGCTCTCTGTTTATAATTCAAATAGAACTAGAAGTCATATCAGGGTATCTGCAGGTGTCTGAGAGTTAGATTTAAGACTGTTTAAGACCTTTTTAATACCGTGCAGAATGAAATTTAATACCAATTTCATTGCAACAAATTTGCATTCCCCATGACTAAAGCTCAAACTTTTCTCCATGTCCAGTCCACTCACATAATGCACCCCCGCAAACGTGTTATTTGTTAGTTGGTTCCGCCTATTTTTGTCTGCGTGACTGCATTTCTAAGACCTTGGAAATGCGGATTTAAGACATTTTAATGCTAATTAAGGCCATTTTTTGACATTATGGAATTTAAGACTTAAGACATTTTAAGGATTCAAGGACACCCTCCATATTTGTAACCAAACCCTGCCACAGTTTATTTTATACTAAAAAATCGCCTTGGTCAACTTTTTCTTGTCAAAAAAGAAGCCAAGTCTGAACACGACCTAACATGTTTGGCTGGTTTTAGACGTCTGGCCAAGTTTTCAGCTAGTTTTTAGCTGGTGTGTTTCAGCCTGACCAGCTAAAACCAGTTTAGAATGGTTGTAACCGTTGTTGTTGTTTTAGTAGGGAAGGCCTGAAACATTGTCTGGCGCTTGATTAAATACGAGTGTGGTTTTATGAAATCAGAAGATGATAATGATACATCCTTCAACCTTTTGATCCACTCGTCAATGTCTCTTCCTCTCTCTCCAACAGGGAAATGACAGGAATGCTAGAAGGAGCACAACAGAAGAGTAGACTCGGCTGCGCAATGAAACGGAGGACAAGGAAGTTGATTGTCATCTCCATATCACGTACCCGCACTAGCAGCGAATTGAAATTGTGTTCCGGTGTGTATACAGCAGTGTTGGCCTTTTCGATTTGACTGTTAAACTGTTTAGAAAGGAAGGGAAGGCAAATGCACACACAAAGCATGTCAGTTCTGTCAGGTTAGTAGCCAAAGGCCCACAATCAGTGGCGTACAGTAGGTATCATTTTATTTTTGGCTGGGCCTGTGCAAAAGCGAGCTGGCACTTTCACGTAGGTTTATTTCAAACTAGTGTTTTGTTTAAATTGTAAATTATAGAGGACATGCACTGTGCAAAAAACACATCTCTGTCACTAACCCGTATTTAACCCAGCATCAAATAAAAAAACTCACACTAGACAAAATGTCCCTTTGAACCAGAAGTTCTGATCGTTTGTACTTCCGTATTTTGACGCAGTTCCGAGTGAAAAGGAATAAAGAATAAGAAATATATTGGGCGTGGCTTTCGTCTTTCACAGCCGTTGCATTATGAACTGGAAATGGCAGAAGACTGACAGTTAAAGGAGAGGAGTTTACGGACGCTTCACCCAAGCAGTCTAACATACTTTATTTAAGATGGATAGTTATTACAGTGCGGAAGTGCATTTTTAGATTATAACTAAAGATTATGAGGGTAAACAAATCAAACGCTGGAATATTTCATGAAAAAATAGTGCTTGTTATCACAAATCGCAAATCAAAAATATTGGAGAGATAAGTTTAGCCAAGTTAAGTTTTTTCGCGATTTCTTTTGATTGTTATCAGAAATAACCTAAAGA
This sequence comes from Triplophysa bombifrons, assembly GCA_029783895.1. Lineage (NCBI taxonomy): Eukaryota > Metazoa > Chordata > Actinopteri > Cypriniformes > Nemacheilidae > Triplophysa > Triplophysa bombifrons. The sequence goes on from CM056458.1 coordinate 1,270,404, forward strand.
CGCTCTATTGTTTTTGAATGTGTACTGGATGGTTCATTTGGGGTCACAAAAGTGCTCATGAGCAGTAACGTTTGTTTATCTTGTTAAGATGAAAACGTCTATATAATGTTTTTTCCCTGGTGATTATTTGAGTGTTCGTTTCAATTACATATAAAATGCTTAATTTTTTTTTATTTTTGTACTGAAAACATTTGCTTGAATAAAAGCCTCAACTAAATGAATAAATGTAAAATAATGTAAATTTAAAGTACATCATGTGTCTACTTGCTGATCTATCAATGTCTTTCCCCTCATTATATCTCTATGTCTCTCTTTTCCTGTCAGTCCGACGTAGCTGGCTGGAGGTAGACAGGGCTGCCAGCTTCCAATTTGAATAATCAATATGACACCTTTCTTGTCTGGGCCTAAAAGGGATCTGTGTGCAGAGAGAGTCTGTGTGTGTGTAAGGCCAGCTCTCAGTCATGGCCCTCTTTAACCTTAACTAGATTAGAACGATTATCTTCCCACATGCCCACCGCTGTACAGACAGGATAAGTGGTCACAAAGCCGTCTTTGTCAGAAGCCGCACATTGGGCCGAGGGGAGCTTGGCCGCCTGTGGGTTATCAGCGCTGGACGTGTGATTCTTATTCATATCCAAACCTGTCTTCAGAAACATCTCTCCCAGTCCACTGCTTGTAGGAACAGTAAGACCCTCGCTCTTCTTCCACAGGACGAACTAACTGGGCAGCCATGTGCCATCTGTTCTTTGGGGGTTTATACATCATGTCACGCTTAACCATAAACAAATGAAATTTGTTAGGTTTCTTCATTCATAAAGTCATGTTTAAATGTATATGGGACAAAGACGTAAAGATGTCCCCATCAAAAGACACTTACAAAAGTGATTGTATGTCCACAGAAAGCACATTAAATGTAAGTAAAACGTCTACTTTGTGGTTCAAACTTGGTTGAAATTATGTTACATTGTCATTATGTGTTGCACAATATTAATGTACAAATTCAAACAACATGCTTATTCTGACGTGCGCATATTAAATATATGAAGAGTTTGGTTCCCAAATGAGATAACTTTTTTACTGTGATTTCCAATTTATATCAATAAAACTGCAATTGGTTTGTTTTGACTTAAGCCATTGTTACACAAAAGTAAAGCGAACTAACACAATACAACAACAAAAACATGATAAGATAATAAAATACATCATTTTTGAAAATTATCTCATTTTGGAACCAAACTCTTTGTTAAGAAGAATAAGGGAGCAAACATATATATTGTGCTTTAAATGAGTAATACATTCAGTAACACTTTACAATAAGGAGCTATTTATTTACAATTAGTTAATGCATTAGCTAAAATGAACTAACAATGAAGAATACTATAGCATTTATTCATATTAATTCATGTTTATTTCAGCATTTACTAATACATTATTAAAATCAAACGCCGTCACCGTCAACATTAGTTAATGCACCATAAATTAACATGAATAACTGTTTTGACATGAACTAACATTAACAAGGATTAATAAATGCTTAAAAGAAAAATACTGTTCATTGTTATCAAATGTTATCTAATGTATTCACTTATGTTAAATAACAGCACCTTATTGTAAAGTGTTACCAAAAATTCTTACTGACAAATGGGCAAATAAAATAAATGTAAAATTACAACTAATTAGCATTTGGGGTGAAAATAGTCTTTTAATAAGACAAAAATGGATTTTTGTTGTAAATATGCCTGACAATATAGTTAAACTGAATGACATTTTAGTGGGCATCTTCTGTATATCAGAGGATATATCAGGCTCAGAAAAACAAAAAAAATGCAATTAAATGGAAAACTTTTTTTCTTTTTTTTATTACATACAAAGTCAATGCAAAGATGCGTATGGACGCGAACTCGCGGCAGGCGGTGCAAATGACGAAAATCAGGCGGAGGGATCGCAAAGAACGCTTTCAATCTAGTCTTCCCCGAAGGTTGAAAATATTTGTCAGATGGGGCCACTAAAGTGAAAATAGAGATCTTTTCCCGCGAGTAATAAAGAGCGTGGAATGCGATTGTTCACTTTTGGTTTGAACCCAGGATTACTCTTATTGTTTTTAAGCATAAACCATATTTCATCTTTGACCCATATATAAAAGCATATACAATATATAAAAGCTACGAGAGATGGATTCTGTTGCATAGTGAAAACACTTCATACGATGAAACCCTGTGTTTCAGCAGTTCAGATGATAAAACATTTGTACAACATACAATTTTGTACAAAAGGCTTTCAGTTGAAAAGTAAGACGGTCACATGACCCAACTTTCAAATATTTTGACTGTACTTCTGTCCACACAACCTAACTTCTGTTTATGTCCAATTAATTATGTTGTCTTCTCTGATGAATATGTTTTCTGGGCTGCTATGCATTTGCTAGGGTGAGAAAAGTCTCTGTTCGTATAAGTGACATGCACAATTTATTAGTTACATTACTTGCAGTAACTCTTTTTAAATTTGCCTCGAAATACCCTGTTTATACAAAAACATTCTTTAGTATAAAAGGCCCTTTTCTTGACTAGCTAAGTGATCAATGCACAATTATTCCGAAATAGTATTTCAATTTTAAATTCTGTAAATACCGTGAATGTATGAAAACGAAATACGTTGGGTTGCGCTGTGGAGTGTTGTAAGATGATTGTGTTTAATAAGAGAATGGCATCAATGCTTAGAACACAGGTTCAAAAAACAACTTGAGAGTGAGTAAATCATGACAAAATTTTCATTTTTGGGTGAACTGTCCCTTTAAGACTGAAGGTCCTATCATAAACCCGGTGCAATGCGGCAACAGGCGCAACGCAATTGTATTTTTTTTTGCTAGTTTCAGCCCGACGCAGATATCATTTTCACGTCATGCGCCATGTTGTTAAATAGCAAATGCATGTTTGCCCATGAGCGCCGACCATGCCATGTGAAGGATTCTAAAATAAATGTGAAAGACATTTCATCTGATTTGCTTAAGCTGTATTTGGACAACAGCAAATTGGGAAAAAAATTGGTAGGGAGAAGAACTTAGCATAAGCATCTTTATTGTCTAAATCCATCATGCTTTCAATGGTTCACGTCTGTTGGTGTGAAAGATACTATTGATACAGAAAATGTTACAGAAAAAAACATGCACAGAATCTATAGTGTTTAAAAGAATCCCAGGTAAAGACATCAAGTAGCTAGTTAATAGAATACCAAAGGTACGTTACTGCAAATTTCGACAACTATAAAGATGCTAAAACATACTTTATTATATGTATTATGTATTATATGTTATATGTATAATTATTATACCTTTATAAAAAATAACATGTTATACAACATATTTTGCTCTTTTAGATTACTTAATAATTCAGTTCGTTTTTATCTAAACACATTTGTTGAATGCAATAAAATTATTTGGTCCAAGCATATTGATATTCTTACTAACGAACAATAACACACTGAACATAATATATATATTGGAATCTTACAAACGTACAATTTGACTTATTTAGAATAAGCCTTTCAAATGTTAACATCAACACTGCACAGTTTGGTGACCGCTGTGAAAGTCATAACATTTTCTCCTTCATAATTGATCAACTTCAGTCTTGGCAATGTGTATGTTTACAGCTATAAATTAAAAACATTTTAAACAGTGAATGATATCAACAATCTGTCTATGTCAACAATCTGTGTGTAAAGTTTAAAAAACTGCTTGTGTGCATGCAAGGAGTTTATACAATGGCTGATCCAGGAATGGATTCTTGCACGATTGGAAGAAAAACAGGCATGCAGGAATATCTAACTATATGATTGAATGTATGTTTTCACATAATTACGATTTATGCAAGTAAAAGTGTGTTGAAAAAAGTACCTAATTTCAGAAAAACTGAATTGTTTGATGTCAAAGCCGCATGCCGATGGAGGGATGGAGACAGTAAATGAAGTAGAGAAGAATTAAATTGGGGTTTTACGGCACAAAACAAAAGTAAGTGAAGTCCGACATTTGGAAAAATTTCTCAATTGTCACAGACAAAAATGGTAAAGAATTAAGCCCGGAGTTTAGTTCCCTTTTTACGGGAACGCAAGGGTGACGCAACTTTCGTCATCGGAGTAATACATGCACGACCGGAATTTTGTTACTTCTCGTATAAAGTACGCACAGATTGGGGATGTCCTGCGAGCATCAATTCAATGTAGTTGAAGAAAACCAGACCCCAGTAGCTCCAAAAAGAGATTGCAATATGTCGTAATGCGCATGCATCAAAACGAAAGTAAAAAGCAGTATACTTTGCTCGCGTACACATAAAAAAACGAAATATGTCCAAAAGTATTTTAAATTAAAAAAAGGACTCTGGTTGAGGTGACATGCCTGCTCCATAACCCCTTGTCAAAGTAAGCTCTCGGCGCTATGTTTGTAGCCTTTCAAAAGCTAAAAGTTTTATTGGTCTGAAAAAAAAATATTTGTCATATTTGTTAAGTTATTTGCCGTGTGTGATGCTTTACCTTTACATGAACATAGGCTATCTATCGACCATAAGATGAGTTTTTAATTGAGCGCAAATGTTCTGTGTGTGTTATTTTGAACGTTAGCATACTTCAACATTCTTTAAATTCTTTAAGCTAAATTGTTCGCGGGTGCGGGCGGGAGCGAAGGCACAAATTGCTGGTGCGGGCGGGAGCGAAGAAAACATACTTCCCATTTTCCCATTTGATTATGATTGAAAATTATTTGGTTATCAATAATTATCACAAGAAGAATGTCTGGGCAATATTTTAAGGTAAACATGATTAATACTTAGGGTAAGTCTTTCGTCATCATGAAATTTTAAATATCGTCTTTTGTTTTTTGCAGAAGAAAGTCACACAGGTTTGCAATGGCATGAGGCTGGGTAAAAGAAGAGGGTGAATGATCACGTTAATCTTGCAAGGACATCCATACAAAGTTGTTTAAACTTCAGTTTAATTCTAACCTTCCCTCCGTAAAAACCTGTTTAGCATCCATGTGCGCAAGATGGAACGGCCAAAGGGGGAGGTGAACATGTTGACAAGCACATTTCCATAACGCTCCTAAATCCAGAAAGAAGATCCGCTTCCGATCAGTATTTCCTTTGCTTGGACCATAAACAGCGCAGACATGTTTCAAGCCCATCAGGCGCAGCTCTGCGTGTGCATGCCCTCCTGTGAATAAGTTGTAAAGTGGGCCGTATCGAGGCGGCGCTGATTAGATATGAGTTTGTTTTGGATGGCGACTACACAGCTCAGCGTGAGGGGCAGATCATTCTAATTGGATTGCAGGATTTCATTTGATTTTTCCTGAGCTCCGTCATCACGCTTCGGGGCTAGATATGGGAGTGCATGTGTGATCGTGGTTATGATAAGGTAAGTAACACACGGCTATAAAATAATAAAAGTTAACAAGGCCGTAAAACAACACTTCTGACTGTAATGATAAAACGCTCAGGTTAAAGCTCTGGAAACAAGCAAGTCCAAGTCCGTAAGAAACTCCAGCCGTGTGTGTGTAAACATGATTTAACTACCACCTAATGGTTAACCAGATTACAGAGGCCTGTAATTGGATTGTTCCAGTTTTCTATCCCTCACATGCGGTGTTTCTATTGCGATTAGCAGTGGCCAGATTGCTTCTCACACACATACAGAGACAATGTGTCCATGCGCAAATTACACACTTAACCCATAAACTATGTTTGAAATACATAAAAGGGAGTTTTAATGATTCTTTTGGCTGCAAAAGCCTATGTTAAAAAAACATTTGCACTGAATTTAACAAAGCTCCGTTACAAAATTAGGTATGACACGCTTGCGATCCAAAGACTGTTACGAAAGATAGGAAGCATATGTTGCCTTCCAAGAACTGTCCCATATATGTAGGGCTTTACGATATATCGTGCGATTCTTATGCTCTCAGTTACTCGATGACTCAAGGTTAAAAGCCGCCAAATCTGAAAGCCAGAGGGCGCATTTTGCACAGAAACTCAGAATATGGGAAACAGAAGAAGAACAATTAGTTCCAGGAAATGCCTGTGGTCATATTCTATTGCTGTTCTTCAAACCTTTTCAGGTATTTTTATGATAATAAAGTTGATTTATAGTAATGATAATAGACGAGTGTTGCTTTTTCAAATGCACGTTATAAACGACTCGTAGTGATTTTAAATCCAGCCGTACTTCCTACTAATCAAACAGCCGTAGTTCATGGAAGAGCTGCGCATAAAACATTGAATCGATTTAGACATGTATAATTCTATATATATCACCCAGCCCTACATATATGTCAAGTAGATGTATGGATGCGCTCCGATGTGGAAGATAAATCCTATCAGGTCGTGCCACAGAAGATGATCCAAGGAACATCAAGAACAGCCTCAAACTCAATACCCTACTCAAAAGTCCTACTTATTTAAACAAGATCAAACATACAATTCATCTGATAAAAATAACTGGGTGATATCTGAAAAGTTATTAATAGATAGCGTGTGTAGCGTGGTCACCATGGAAAACAGTGTTTCCGGTACAATCATTTAGCCGTGGCTAGCCACCACCAAATGTAAAACTGACAGTTGAAGGGGAGGAGTTAACGGATGCTCCGCCCAAGCCGACTTGCACATGTCAGTTATGAAGTATAGTCATTACTGGACCGAAGTGCATTTTGAGATTTTAACTGAAGGTCATGAGGGCACACAAATTTTAAAAAGAGAAAGACACACATTGATCAACTATTTATAATAAATGCTGCTATATTTCTTAAAAAAATTGGCATTGTCATTTTTTATTTCATTGGGAGTTTAAGAGCATGGGAACGTGTAGAATTCTTTCAGCACCTTATATTGAAATTTCCAGAAATTGTCGATTCGAAAGGACGGGAAGAAAATCTTCAAAACCGTTTTGCGTGCCACCGTTTCCAGGGAGTGTCGGGCGTTCTTCTTTACCTCTCCTTGCGCTGAATATATAATTCCAATGAATTCGGGACGTAATATCCACAAGGTTAACTTGAGTTCAAAGCAATTCCATCATGTCAATCCAAACGAACTGAATACACACGTGCTGCAAATCTCTGCACCGCGCTTCGACTTCCGACTCCACCATACTCTCATCTGTTCTTTTCTTTCTTTTCCCCGACAACCACAACGCTTTTCCCAGATTTTATTGCTATTTGGGGGGGATGAATTATTATATTAATTATCATGATGAATAAGTTCAAGATTTTAAAGGTTTAGTGAAAATGATGTAGCATAATAGTAACTAGTAACATATTAGTAACAAAGTATAAAGCGAAACTGTAACGTGTTGCTTTAAAAATCAAAGTTCCGCTCTACAGCCAAGCCGAGTAAATATTTTCTTATTTCACTTCCACAGAAATATTTGATAGTTTTCATAACAACTTGCAAGCATGTAGAAACGGAAAGACCAGCATCTCTTAAATCGCGACACAAATGAGGCACCGCTTATTAAATTCAATTCCTTTTTCATCACAGCAACACTCACACACCATCTTAACCCGTTTAGCCTTTGGCACTAGTGAAAGAGGACAAGATCGCTTTACAACGTCTCGTCTTAAAAATAAATTTTGCATGAAAACATGTTGTGCCGGGTGTCGAGAATCCTGCTGTCATCCTAGAGGTGTAATAAATCTTTCATGAAAACAACACCACACGTCGCCGTGTCAGCCCCCTGTTACGCCCGCTGCCCCTTTAATCCTCACACAAACACTCACTTTGCAACCTGGATGCAAATAACTCATAAATGGCTTCAAAAGTGTACAAGTGTGTCAGGGTGCATGCTGCAGTTTAACAAACCACCAGGGAAAAAAGGAAAAAGAGAATATCTGAGCAGAAAACCAACAGGAGGTATCAAGGAAGAGCTTTTTAATGCGTGTATGCCCCTGAGTGCAGCACAGCGGGGTTTAAACTGAGTGACTGACATATGTGTAAAAATACCTAGAGATGATTCAACTGCATTATCATAATCCTCACCGCTTTCTCCATTGTCATTAAACTGTGATGTTTATCTCTTTATGGGAATAAAAATAAACTCTAATCTAGTAACTAATTAATCTACTAATGGGAGGAATCTTAACACAAGTTGAAGAATACATGTAAGAGTAGGCCTACTGCAAATGAAGAATGTTACGTACAGGAGTGAGTTAAGCACCAGTCAGTCCTTAAGTCTTTTGAGGACAAAAAGTCTACACTAAAGGCTTAGTAACTGCTACTCTACTCAATTATTTTGCACCATTTGGTGTCAAGGCAGAACGTATAGCTAGTTAAGTCCCCGTGAACCGGAAGTTGCGACCGTTTTTACTTCCGTATTTTGACGCATTTCAGAGTGAAATGAGAAAAATAGTGGGCGTGGCTTTCTTCTTTCTCTGCGATTTGATGTATAAAAACAGCCGTTGCATTTTGAAATGGAATTGGCAGCAGAGTGACTGTAGAAGGGGAGGGGCTAACAGATGCTCCGCCCAACCGTCAAACATATGTCATTTGAGATAGATAGTCACTACAGGACAGAAGTGCATTTTCAGATTTTAACTGAAGATTTTGAGGGCACATGAATTTAAAAAAGAAAATGACCCACATTGATAAACAATAACGCTGCAATATTTCATGAAAAAAAAGGCAATGTCATTTTTTATTTCACTGGGACTTTAAGCTTGAGTGGTCACATAATACAACGTTTACCTTTAACAATCCAATAACAGCCTTTAATTCATGAGCAAAATTTCTGTTGACGATGATTTCAAATCATTAGTGATTTAAATGTATTTTACATCACATAATAACGGTACGAATACGTCTATATTTAATATATTACTACAATCATTAATAACATTATAGGCGTTTTAATTCAGCTATATTTTATATTAATATATTTTATATTATTTATGAATAAATAAATACTGAGAAAAACAATAAAAAATAATAAATGACACCTAATACGGGAAGGCTTCTTCTGATACCGAATCGGGAAGGGAAAAGGGTATCGGAACATCTCTAAATACGGGTGTTTTAAAGAAAAATATTTTATTTTGACATACACAACACAGGCCGATGCATACGAAGGCAAACAGTTTAGGACGGTTCTTATTGAAGAGCGGCTAATTAAGTAATTTAATCACAATGTTTTATTTAAGGTAAGTAAGTGTAAATGTCAGCATTATCATTCGTGTAAAGTATTGAAGAATGTCGAGAAAGTCATCATTTAATTTATTTGGTTCAGATATACATATTTAGTTTATAAATAGTGCTCATCTACGTCAAAACTACACGACAGTAAATTGTAACTTACGCATATTTGGTGCACTCGGCCACTGATGACATACTGCTGTTATCAAAGGAACATGCTCCTCCTATTCTAAACTCAATTCAATTTAACTGTGGAAATCTTTTCCATCAAAAGTCAATAATCTTTAGGGCGTTGTCAGCCATTTTATTCCAGTCTTGTAAGTGTAGTTGCTATTTAATTGAGAATATACGAAATCTCGAGAACCACTCAAATTTTAGTTTTTAAAATCACTGATGAATGGAGTCAGAGGCTATAATAGCCCCTATACCCTCATACAGTGTGCTATTTGAGGGGACATCCATTTTTAGTGGTGTCCGAATTCATAGTGTAAATTATTAAGTGCACTTATGCCCATGATGCATCACAATAACAAGTGTATAATCGATGTACACTCATGGCCAACCTCTAGGAATCTATTAAGAGGCTCGCGCTTAATGAATAGTAGCACCTCGACAGATGATGGCATCCACAACGCTTCCACCGTTTTCATTCACTCCTTCAAGTGGACTATATTAGTGAAATAAAGTAGGAAATCAGTGAATGAGGCGCAACAGGTTATGTGCATACATACATGGATACTTAGCATCTGCTAAACTGCTAAATCTAAATGTAAGATTGTTATTTGGTCACAGCCAGAAGCGCTTTGCATGGTGGAAAACGAAAACAGGGTTCCAAAAGAAGAACCTGCTCCCTGCTGTAATATTTGGGCGAGGCTCCATCATGTTGTGGGGCTGTGGGGCAATTCTGTGCCAGTAATCTGATGATAAAAATGGTTTACACTGATTCAACACTAATCCTTTGTTAGAGACCAGCAGATTCACCAAATAACCTGAGGTTGAACCAAGGATCCTGAAGTCCCAAATGTTTTAATCAGAACACAGGAGAAATCGTCCTTAAGCATAGTGTGTGTGTGTGTGTTTTGCCTCTGGTAATCAGGGTCGTTTTCTTTACCCACCAATGTTCTGTATCAGTTTTTTGCCTCAATTCAGCCCAAACAATAACCACATATCTCCAAGCAATCAGCAGGAAAATATTGAGTGTTTTAGTTTTAGGGTTTTGTTCACGCTCCCTAAAGGTTTTAAAAGCAAGAGTGTGTAGAGAAGAAAGACTAGCACATACATAGGTAGTAACAAGCACATGCATGTTCACATCAAGGATTTAACAGATTTCAATTATTTTTTTCCAGTCGTACAAGACCTGCTGATTCAAGAACAGCAGCATAATCTGCTAAATGCACGTTGGAAACTTTGCAACTTTCGAAAACGCAAATCAGGTTTCAACTCGACGGCTGCATCTTCTTTCTGCACTTGAAGATTGATTTTTCACATCATGTTTATCATGTTGAAAGTATGTATTTGTTAACATGTTATTAGCATGTAGCTATTCGCAGCCAGCCTCTTTAATTGTGGTAACCCATGTTTCTATGCAGTCCTCGCTCATAACTATGACCTTTCAAATGTTGCAATGTTAAATCTATGGGATTTTTCGTGCGCTGAGCGACAGACGTACGTTCCGATCGCTTAGAAAAGTCACAACACATCTCTTCTCACAATTTGACCTTGAGTCACATTAATAATAATACTACTAATAATGAAGTAGTAATAAAACATATTAAATAAATCACTACATCTCACCGTAACCCAACTACATATATGTATTTTGAGTTGGATAAGATAACTTCAAAAAGCGTTTGTGATAGGTCAAAGTTTTATCAATTTGTTTTTTACAAAAACTAATTTACTGGGAGCTTGTAGATCCATTTCCTCAGTGCCTGCCTTATATACACATGGCTGTAAAGTGCAACATATGTCGCACATGCTACTAAACAAATCAGAGTAAATTAGCCAGTGTAGTACGCGTGCGATACAGTTTGGCAGGTTCATTAAACAGAGCTTCGTGTTTGTGTGAAGTGTGATTGTAATCGCGCTTGTTTGTCTGTGACATTAATCAATGGCGCACCTCTATGCTACTTTGTCTATCGAGTTTTCCGGCTGCATTGAGTCAATACACCTATATGCGAACTTGTGGACACAGAATCCTGTTATTTGAATACGTCATCTGTCTGGTCTGAGTGAAAGAGCTGCACAGTTTAACGTGCTACATGCACACTAGTGGTGTCTGCCTCTGCACTGTCTGAGGATATAAACAGATGAACTTCACCTCCACAGTTGCTCTGAGAGCATTTTACTGTTTGAATAAAGCTATCATCAAACAAACACTAAACCTCAAGCGTATTCCTGACGACCTGTCAAATTAAAAGTCTTGTTAACTTTAAAACTCAAACGGAAAATATTGAAGTGTACTATATAGGGATGCACGATAAATTATTGCCATATCGGTATCAACGATAAATGTTCATTTTTAATGTTATCGGTATTGGCCTGGTACAGTAATCTAGTTACACTATTGAATTTGTAATTTATAACTAGTAATTGATTACTTTTCAGAGTAACTTACGGAGCACTGTACAGTATACTACAGTATTTTATTTGGATACCTGCATATTTTTTTTACTGATGACCACAGAGGTTTTGTACTTGTGCTACAACAGTTTGGCCTGTGCTACAAAACTTTAAACCTCTGTAGCACCAGTGCTATGTGCAAAAAAAAGGTGAACATACAGCCCTGATACAGCAGAGATGAGAACATTGACAACATATCTTTTACCCCCACTTTATTATGATGGTGGTGAATCTATTCGCTCTAATAACGTTGAGCCCTCAACGCTGTTAAATGTTTTTATTGTTTATGTAACCAAGTGATAGCCTACCATTTCCTACACCAAATAATTTCTGGGAACAATGATGTGCCCCAGGCAAAGTATACCGACACATACACGCAAATGCTGGGGGTTACAAAAAAAAACTTGAATATCGTAACAATTTTAAGGATATCTCAGACAAGATAACTCAATAACACTGACTGAACAGGTTGAATATTTGCGTGTTGGAATATAAAACGAGAGACACACACACACATTTTTTGTCTGTTCAGACTTCTCTGAGCACTTGCATGTCATGGGACAAACCACTCCCCCAATCAGATTAGACTGTGTCACATGAGGGCGGAGTTAAGACAGTGCCTCTGGAGGGGCCAGGAGGAGGATAGAGAGAGCATGAAAATGCAGTTAGCTCTTGCACACACATATTACACCTGCGCAGGAATCAAGGAAGAGAGGCCAAATCGCATCAAAACAACAGATAAAAGATGCTTCAACAGTAAGAAAGAAAAAATACATTACACTCTTAAACTGGATGGTGTGGACACGCAATTTGAAGGTTGGATTGATGGAGCTGACCGCATGACTTAGTCAAACTCTCATAAACAACATAAACTTCATATTCAAACATGAGCCCGATGGAGTGATAGATTGTCACAGTCTGGTAAACAGAAATTCAAATGACAACACACACACACACACACAAAATTACCTATGTTTCTCCTTTTCTTTGGCTTTTTCGGCTTCTCTGCCTTTGTCCCTATTTTTGTCTCGTGTCCTGTCCTTTTCTCTAGTTTTGCGCTGGCTGTGGTCCCTGTTTCTGCTGTGACTCCGAGACCTCCGGTGACGGGAGTGAGACCTTTAAAACACCAAAAAATACATGTCAAATAAAATTAAAAAAAACAATTAAAAAGACACAAAAAGGCACAACTCAAATCATTACTTTCTCAGGGATTAAAGCAACAATGTTTAATAATTTAAAGAAGTTTATAAAACGGTCAGTCCTGGTCCTTGAGTCCCCGAGTTCTAAGCCGTTATACATTACCCGGTTATATAACGGCCGACCGCATAACATTACCTAAATATAATTTTATTTACTTTATTTTATGAAACCTTGCTATGCATATGGTATAACAGCTAAGGGCATTATGGCACGACTCGAAGCAGAGTTTATTAACATGTGGCAAGAATTAAGGTTTTTGCTAATATAATAGTTAACAGCGACTAATACAAATGATAATTTGTCATATGACCCCTTTAATTTCTTTTCGACTGAAGAAATAAAGTCATGGACGTCTTGGATGACAAGAGGGTTAGTAAGGGTCGATTCACATTTTGCGTTTAAAACCGCATGGAAAACGCGAGCTTCACTGCTTTCTTCTTTTTTTCCAAAGCACCTGGACTAAGCAACGCTGGCCACGATTGCCGTTGAGACGAGGAGGTAAAAATAAAGGATATATGGATTATATGGACTGAAAATAGTTGCTCTGTTGCTCATCTTTGTCTCCATTTTCATTGAGCTTGTCAATATTGGCTAGTTGGTTCTTGTCACGTGACCTGCGGCCGCTTGCGCCTTTCTGAAAAGTTGAGATCTCAATGGGACGCCGACGCGCATAAAAAAAAAAGAGTGCGCCGCATCGCCCCCTATTTCCCCGCGGTGCCACGCGTCTACATTTAAAATAACGAATATGCGTGTGGAAATGACACAAAATGTGAATCGGGCATAAATTGTCAAGAAATTTGAATTCTGAACTTTTATTTATAATACATAATAACAATAAAAAAATCACAACAAAATTCAAATTTCCTCATCTTTGTGCCAATTTTCTGCGCAGATGTGAGCCTTTCAGATGATGTGGACTTCGGCAACTGTCATTGTAGAAATAATAGTTTCTGTGAATGTTCAGTATAAACAGTAAATGTTCACTTTGAGGAATCTTTATGTATTTCACTTTTACTTGTGGCGGCATCAAGAATGGAAAATTATAGGTCATATATTTAATAAATGATATATTATAAGTACATGCCAGTTCCTGCAATAACATCAGACGATTGTCCAGGCAAAAGAGGACAATGTAAACGATGATGTTAAATTAAGCCTCGCAAAGCAAGTCGTAGGTAGATAGCTAATCCTTTTTGCTTTTGGTCTTATTTTAAACAAATGTACTTGTGGGCAGCGCATGTAATAAATGCCACAACCTAGTTTTCATGTTCATCTTTCTCTCTCTCTGTGTCTCTCTCTCTCTCTCTCTCTCTCTCTCTCTCTCTCAGCTCACGTCTGGGCCTGTTGCAAATTAAATTTATTGTAGTTAATAGACTGTGGTACGGCTGTTAAATGTCAATTTCATTACCAAGGCCTTACCCTTAGAGAATTATTAGCCGAGTTGAGGTGAGGGGTAAAAGCATTAATGCCGAGCGGCCAGATAAACATCCCCCACAACAAACACACATCCAGAAGCCCCATGCCAAGAGTTGGCTATTTTACATGACTTTCAGTTATTATCTCAGACGGTAAAGCCCAATGGCCTAAACACATTTTCATTTATTTTGAAAGGAGCCTAACTGTTTCTGTCTTTCCTCCAATCCATTCAATCTAGCGGCCCAGCTACCGGCTCAGGCAATTTTCCTGCGAATTATCAATAAAGTAATTACCAGCGTGTGGGAGCAAGCCGGGTGCTTATCACCAATGCCCCTGCCCGACTGTGAAACAGATCCCTCCCCGCATCCCATTTGGGTAATTATGTGAGTGGGATGGTGCCCTGCTGCTATCGGACCATATTATATTTCTGCTAAACAAGCTTTTTCGCTTCACGGAAAATTGTACATTAATGGTGGCAAATGACAGCACCAGTGTAGCTAACAAACACAATTTACTCCACTGGAATCCTAACCCGGCAAAATGATTATTTATTCCTGCTGTGACCCATCCTCTCTCTCCTGCAACCTCATATCATTGCCAAACACACCAAGTCCACTATGTAGCACGGCTACACAGCATATGGTCATCTACTGGAACCATAGCCCGTCTTTAAGGAAGAAAGAAGAGATCTAGTCAAAAAACTGTATCCAAAAGAAAGTTCAATAAATGAAACATTGATAACTGGATTCAAAATGATGAGAATTAAGGACCGTTGGCATGGGGCTTATATCTCAATGCCTATATGGTAGGTTTAAAAATAGCAAAAGTAGGCCAAATGACGACTCCTCGCTGTTGGAATAATGAGAGTTTTGTGCAAGGAAAATAGCAGAATTTAGTTTGTTAATCGCTGAAAATATGATCCAGATTATTATTTTCACTGCAAATTGATTGGACATATAAAAACAGCCGTTGCATCTTGAAATGGAACTGACAGCAGACAGACAGTTGAAGGGGTGGAGTCAACGGATGCTCCGCCAAAGCTGTCTTATTTCAGGGCGGAATTGGATTTACAGATTTTAACTGAAGATTATGAGGGTGCACAAATTTAAAAAAAGAGAATGACCCACATTGATAAGCTATTTACTATAAACGCTGCAATATTTCATGAAAATATAAAAATTTAAATTTCACTGGGACTTTAAAGTCTTGTTTCTTCTAAACGGGTTGTCAGCTGAAATCATACGGAACTAAATGTTATTTCATAACAAGTGTCTTTAAGAAATGCAATTGAGAACATAATGCTGTTGATATGACAAATAATAAATACAATTTAATAAAATGTTAATGCCGCAATCACAATATTCACAAGGATTGGTTTGTAAGTCTGTAAAGTTGTTCATATGTAAATTATTAACGTTTTATGTGTTGTAAATACGTCAGAATTGTGTGTTTAGATGCTGTTAATACATCAGGATTGTGCGCTTTACTGTTTGTGTATACGTAAGTAAATGTGCGTTTTGTAGAGCTACACTTTTTGCAAAATACATACGAATTTTCATGGGATGACGTTGACATATGGAAACAACCCTACAGTAGTTTTATTGCTTCGATTGCCGTTTACTACAAAATGTGTCGCAGGTGAAAACAAAAAGGAAGGAATTAAATGATGAACTTCTAGTCACCTAAAGAGAATATTGAAAAAAGTAAACAAACAGCAACCACTTAACTACAGCGGACTGGATTGTTCCCTTTATATCATTCCAGAGGACTGAAGATCTACTTAAATGAGTGATGGAGGCTTGATATAGAAACTGCTGCTCCAAACAGCTGTTTCTTTATTTCCCCAAGTGTCGCACTTACAAAAAAATATTCATCGTTCAGCGTGTCTTATTTATAGCGCTCTTCAAATGACGTGCAATCGTTTTAATTTATGACATTCCACTAATCACCAGAGCTGATGAGAACATTTCCCAGGCTGCTTCTTTCTGCACGTGTGAACTAAAATCATATTAATAAGTTAAACAGGAAATTACACATTGCAACAATTGCATGTAAATAAGCTCAAATGTGGGGTAACTATTGTTTTTTATTACAGTTATTATTTAGTGCAACTCTACATGTTTGGTGTATTAGTTATCAAAAAGGTTTTTTGGTTCAGTCATATTCTAAATCCCCCTGCCTCTCAGTCAAAGGTGAAAAGACATCAGCTTACACTTGGCCCACCCACCAGAACAGCTTGTGTTATTAAGTTGAGTTCAAAGACCTCTGAAAGTGCTCTGATCTGGAAAACCTGTGTTTTTAAAGTTCGGGGACAATACATAGTGCGTTTGATTGCACATTTAGTGTAGTTACTTGTATACATGAAGACTTGTTTTGACTGAAGCATTTAACCACTTTCAAACAGTTATCCCAAATGCTGCAATCTGACCGAGAGGGCATTGTGTAAACCTACGCAGAAGTCAATGAAAGATTAAAGGAACAGTTAACTCAAAAATGAGAATTCTGTCATCATTTGCTCACATTCGAGTGGTTTCAAATCTGTATAAATGTCTTTGTTCTGAGGAACACAAACAAAGATATTTGGAAGAATGCTTGTGACCAAACAGATCTTGCCCCCGATTGCCTCCCATAGTAGGAAAAAATACTTTCGCTTTTTTTGTTCTGTTGAACACATAATAAGACATTTTGAAGGGCACAGTCCTGGGGCACTTTTGACTACCATTGTATTTTTTCCTACTATGTTTTTTCCAAGGTTTTACTCATTTAAAGCACAATAAAATGTAATTTGATCCCTTATTCTTTTATATGTTTTAATATGCACACGTCAGAATTATCATGTTGTTTGAATCTGTACATATATAGTACGTTCCATGTAACATTATTCCATCCCGATTTTGACATTTTATTTTCCAAAAACCAAAGTAGACATTTTTTGGACATAAAATCACTTTTGTAAATTTCGTTTGATGGGGACATCTTCTTTGACCCTTATACATCTGGCTTGGGAAGATGAGATTGTTATGTGACTGTTAAAATCAAAAATTAAAATTGCCAATTTATTGGCATATGTCGACAATAAAGACCTCCCTACTACCCCTTACCTTACCATACACTTTATTATTAAACACCTGCTAGCCAATTTAGTATAGTTTTTATTGAAAATAAATGCCTGTATGATCTAAAACAATATGTGAAAATGTAGACTAGCGAAGGGTGGATTCGAACCTGCATCATGGTAGTGTCAAAAGTACTATGTGTCTTAATATAACATTGATGCTGTTGGTGAGCGAGCGTTGTTTTTACAGAAATTCACATGCTTCTGACCCCCATGCTAAAAATATATAGCAGTCTAAAGTATTTTGTTGTATACATATAAATATTTTCATAGTATGGCCTCAAAGAGATTTTTTTCTGAAAACAATTATTTTTGATTGAGCCGAAGGAATGTCTGATGACTGCATGAGGATGAGGAAATGACAAGATGATAAAGTCTTGGAAAACTATTTTCAGAACAGCATTTCAGGAGATAAAGGTTTATTTTTGGAGGTAAAACTCATGATCCAAATGCAATGTTTAAGGCATGTGTTTTTAATTAGTAGGTGTTCTCTAGAAGAGTAAGATGAAGTTTTCCTGTGCTTTTTATGACAGTTTATTTATGAAGTGATGGGAGATCTGAAGGCCGGTCCCCGCAGAGTGGAGGGTTACGTCCTGATTTAAGAACTTGCACAAGAAAAATCATAAAAGTTGAGAGAAAGCATGTGGGCAAACTGTAAAACTACAGCACAGAATCCGTGACAGAGAGCAGACACTCACTCCGCTACTAAACGTAAAACTACACTTAATTAAACACTAAACGAGCATGTGAAGTTCCACGCAGTTTATAGCATGCCATGAGTACAAAAATAAGTGTCTTTTAGAGCAACAGAGAGGGTCAAGAAAGAAACGTTTCAATAAAGGAAAATTTATTAAGACAGAGGTCACTCTCAGCACTCTCTTTCTGACAGAGCCAAAACAACTCATGTTCACTGGCATAGTCAAAATCTTAAATTACGTCCGTATAAATCCTCTAAATATACCAATTGTGCAATGTACGGTAATCGATTTTCGAACACATTTGGAGTCACAGCCGGTTTCTCAAGTCCGTGAACGTAAAGAACTGGAGCAGCCTTGGAAGAACGAACTTAGATGGACGCGCCACAGTGACTTGTGGGACAGATTTCGTAGGTACGCAAGGCGGCATTCCATGCATCCTTGATATCGAGAACACATCCGCAAACTTTCATTCGTTCTCTGTTCTTGAGTATTGGAACCGGATTTTACGGTTATTAATGACGTAGAGCCAAAACACGAGGACACAAGACCGCTGAAGAAGGCATATTGAGAAACGGCCAAAGTCTTGGCCCAGGGCTCCTCCGGTACGATGCAATACACGGCCTTTGAAAAATGACTACCAAATATCACGACAGAGGAAAGTGTTTCATTATTTTCACAATTGGAGTCATAAAAAAAACATCATTCAGCCCTGACTTTTATTAGTGTTCCCTTTATCCCTTACACTGGAATATGGAGCGTGTAAGTGTATCCACAGTCAGACTTTCGTCAGGGGGCGCAGGAAAAAAAGACCAAGGTCCACTGTCGACTTAATTATAGAACAATTTGCTAAAGTGCATTGTAGGAAAAGACGGTGATGGCAGAGACACGGCTGTACTGCATGAGAACCTTTACAGGTCTATGGACTCCTGACCTCCTCTTTCTGTAACAAGCTAAAACACGCAGCTGTATTCGTGGAGTATTTGAAAATGTCAAAGACATTTGTCCTTTAATTGTGTCCCAACTTTAGATTTGTACCACGTGCTAATTATGGAAGTATCCAGCAAAACAACTCCCTGCTGATGAATTTAACGTATTATTATTATTATTATTATTTATTAGTGTTGGAAGTCAATTGGAGGCCTCTGAACCCTACATCACCCTCTATAGAGTGATGTCACGCCGCCACCATGTTGAAATCGAAAGCGAGGCAGAGGTGGGAAGAAAACCGGAATGACAGATAGACTGCAATGGTTTGGACAACCAACCTGGAGTTATTAAACGATTTATTATCTTAAATGTGACAATATAAGCATAGGATCCGTACCATCACTTATTAGTGAATATTTTAAACTGCAATAAATTCGCGCAAACACAGCCAATCTAACGTTGTTTTCAAACGCATCCAATGTTTATTCATGTCACAGACACCCGATGATCGTCCAAACCATTGCAGTCTATCTATCATTCCGGTTTTCTTCACACATCCGACTCGTTTTCGATATCAACATGGCAGCGGAATGAAATCAGTCTATAGATCCACCAATTCTTTAGCACCACGAAAAGTTCAATAAATCCCTTTAAGATCAAAACGCGGTAAAAAGTGTTATTCTTGTGACAATCATTTCTTATAATGCCTTAAGCAGATTTGAAAGTAACTCTACACCCTTACACCACGTCTACACCGGAAGCGGCACGGGTGACAAAAGAATGCATTGGAACCCATGATTATTGTACACTTTGTTCACAATGCGGTGCGGCATGACAACTCCATTAAAACAAGCCTTGTGTCATGCCGCGTTGCGCTGCGTCCGGTGAATACACGGTGTTAGCTCGTTTAGTATAGACCGTTTAATCTGACGTACAGTTAACTTCTAGTTGGTGTTTGGCTTGTGTCTAATAATATATCTATTTATATTTCATTTCATTTATGTTAATATAAATTTGTATTATTATTTCACTGTATTATAATTGTATTAAATGATTTGTTGATTTTGGTTTAATGTGCATTTTATAAATAAAAAAATTGTTGAGTGGGTCCTATAGTTCGGTCGCATTTAAAGAAAGCGTATGTTACATTGACATCTAGTGGTTGAGCTTGGTATTGCAGTCTAAATTAAAAACATTGGAGAGACAAGTTTAGCCAAGTAACGCTTCTTCTCGGTTTATTTGATTGTTATCAGAAATAATCTACAGGCGCTCTGTTGTTTGTGAATGTGTACCGGAAGTTCAGTGTAACCAACATTAAAAATTAGATTTTCAGTAATTCTTTGTTTCATTGGATTGCTGTTCTAATGCTGATGTCATTCAACGTCATTTTAACATTTTTGAATGTTACCAATTCACTTTTCACCGGCCCTCCTTCTCAAGTTATTGGCTCAAATATTCTTCAGATGAAGTACGTAGAAAATATCTGGGCCTTCGAGGTAGGAAGACTGGGCTCAGCAGAGGTCAGTGACTGTATTTTGTACATTTGTGCGGAGGCAAACGCTTGATCAAGCAATATCCCCAGTCTCCTCTCCTTTTAAAGTCCCCTGTAGATCTGCTAAGCACGGGCTCGTGCCTTCAGTGCAGACACCACGCTCGAGCCTGCCAATTAGAAATAATTAGGCAGTCATTGCAGTGGCGAGTCTTTTTAAGTGCATATATAACAACGCAATGATGCTGATTAGTGGGCTCAGTGTGAGCAGTGGCTCAAACGGCCAGCAAATAATTATGCCAGTGATCACAAAGCTGCCTTGCGCCTCTGTACTTCACCTTAATGCATTTCAAAACTCCACTTCATTATGGGCTGTAATTAATCCACCATTAATTGCAGGAAGAGCCCAGTTTACCTCGCTTCGTTTCTAATTATCATCTTATAAATAGTTATGCTTTTAATTAATGTGTTCATTAGGCAGGATATTTTCTCTCAAAGCGGTGCCTAGAGCCAAAGTTTCGGCATGTGCTCTCAGAAGCCTGGTCAGCCAGAAGGTGAGGCTATTCTGCTAGCGCTGGCTTTTATTTGACTACATTCAACCTCCTAATTGGCATTTAAAAACTAATTTGGAAGAACTTCAAGGAAGGATTAAATGGGGGTTGGAAAGTAGGAAGGAAAGGACGGATTCATTTTATATTCGTTTTTCCAATAATGGAGGTTTGGAAAGAGACAACCACCAAATAACTTTGAAAAGGACTCAAGTAAACAGAGCTTACAATGAATTGGTGACCGGCTGCGTCACAATGCTCTTAGTGGGGGCTCAAATTGCTGGCACAAAGTATTTAGACAAAAATTGTTGTCACTCATTCATCTTCAGAGACACTTGAGCTGGGATATAGGGGGATTCCCAATGCCATGTGAAATTGCAAGGTCTAACCATACAGGAGTGAGTCAACAGAACAATCTGTTTGTTTAGTTAAGGCACAAAGATCAATGTAGCAAACAAATCCAACAACTTTAATATAATCAAACAAACGACAAAATCACATTCAATGTCTTCTCAACATTTGTAAAACTAAGTAAAATAATATCTAAGATGCAATTACATTAAAATAACTAACTTTTCTGCATTAAGTACATTATTAACTACCCTGTGCTATTTATTTCATAAAATAGAATGTGTTACAACAAACATGCTGAGCGCATTTGTAGTGGAGTAGGCGGGGCGAGACCGCCGTTCGAGTCGGGTGAGTAATTGTGAATGAGCGCCAGCTGTGGGCACACCGGGCTCGAATCACATAGGAGATTGGGAGCATATAAAAGGAACGAGCGACCGGACCGTCGAAGTGAGAGGACCGTTCCCGAACATGTTTTAAGTTTGTATTTGTATTTATGTTATTTCGCCGGCGGTCATCCGTGAGGGGCCGCCGGCTGTTATTATTTCTGTTATTAAATGTTTAATAATAATAGTCCTCGCCGCCGAGTGGCCTCGCCGTTCCACCAAAGATTTGACGGTGGCCGTACTGTGCACTTCCGTTTCCCCAGATCCACCGCTTCGGGCAGCGACTAGCTGACGTCCTTTGTCCGCCCTGCCCGAACTCTCTGGCACTGCGAGGCCACTCGGCGGCGAGGACTCTCCGACAGCATGTCTCTCCTTCCTCCCGGGTTTCGGCACCAATGTAGAAAAGCTCAATAAAAGGAAGGAAGGAGGCGGGAACCGGCAAACATTTAAACATTTAATAACAGAAATAATAACAGCCGGCAGCCCCTCACGGACGATCGCCTGCAAAATAACATAGATACAAATACAAACTTAAAACATGTTCAGGCCCGGTCCTCTCTCTTCGGCGGTCCGGTCGCTCGTTCCTTTCATATGCTCCCAATCTCCAACGTGATTCAAGCCCGGTGTGCGCACAGCTGGCCCTCATTCACAATTACTCACCGGACTCTAACCACGGTCTCGCCCCGCTTACTCTACTACAGCATTATTATATGTGTCGCTACAGCATTTGCACAGACGTGCTGACAAAATGATGCTTAAAAATATATAATACTTATAAAAATGGACATTTGATCATTTGATTAGTTTTTTGAGTTCTAATAACAAATACAGTTTTAACAATGAGAACAAACTTATTTTCAAACAATGAGAAGATGCTAAAGAATTATCACAATTCATGTTTTCATTTTGTTTTTAAAATGTTTTTTGACCAGTTTAATTTTAGTCTTGTGAGTATACTGTATGTGAATATAAGTCCCAATTGCTTAAAGTCACCATGAAATAGAAGTTGCGATTGACTTCTTTTCCATATCGTGACGTATACCCGAGTGAATGAAATTGGACAAAATGTAAGGCGGGGCTTTATTTTGCCCTTCCCTTTTTGATTGGTTGGTTGTAAGTTGGGCCTAAAGGGGAGGGCTATAAATGCCTGGCCATTGGAGAGGGAGTATAGTCCTACACTAAAAAAAATAGTAAAAAGTTAAATTTTTGGCAAACTGGAATAACGGGAATGTACCTTAAATTATTTAATACTTTTTTATACTTTAATGTTTTTCCCCTGTAAAATGTATATTAAGGATATATATTAAATGTTTTTTTCCCAAATTTTCTTGTAAATATGTTGTCTTTTACTGTAATTGTATAGTTTTTGACTGTATTTCAAAAATCAAAAACATTTAACTGAAAAAAAATTGACATTTTCTGGCAGCGTGGGCGCCAGAAAAATAATGGGTTAAATTTCTCCAGTACTGGTAAATTTACGTTTTTTTTACTGTATTTTAATACATAAAATCTGTAAAGCAGTAAATTTTGGGTTTTTTTTACATTTTTTTTACAGTGTTGCTTACATCATGTGATGAAGAGTTGTTCTTGAGATGGGGAGAGGAGCTTAATTTTTTTGATTAAAGACTACAAGTGCAAAATGAATAAAAAATAATAATAGTGTGCACGGATAAATCATTTATAATAATCATTCCAACACTGTGCAAAACACTTAAAATTTCTTGATTTCGTGGTGACTTTAAATGTGAAGGTTTAAACTGCTGTCTTGAAATATTGTGTCCAGTTATAGTATTGACAGTCAGTTTTCTGGTTCTTCCAATCCAAAGGAGATTACTACTCCTGGATGTGCTAAAAGAGTTGGACCGGTGGATGTGAGGGGGCTGGGCTGCTTTTGGCAGCAAGGAGAAGCTGCGCTTGAGGCTAGCTGGGGATAAAAGACCCCTGCCATGTCACTCACTAACTTGCCTCTTTGGTAAATAAAATTTTCTGACAACAAAGGCCAGCAGTGTTTGACGAGTCTTTAGAGAAGATAATAAATAAAGAGCAATACACACTCGGGATATAAGGAGAGAAGAAAGACGAAGGAGATGAGAGCTGTCTCTCAGATCGAGAATACTGAAGCATACCGGTTTGATGAAACACAGAACACACACCTGAACCACAGCAGAACACACATCCCAAAAGCAGGTCAAGCTTGCAGTTTGCATTTAGTCAGTTAATATACACGCACACACAGAAAATGGTCCAGTCGCTTTATGAAGCTCAGCGGGTTTATTTAGGAGGGGTTAAGGAGAGATGTTTAGGCTTCCCTACTGTGACCTTTAAGAACAAAAGCACACCAGAGATCTCCGACTCAAAAACAAACCTGCTTACATTGGTTGTGGTAAATGAAAACAAAGTTATGAGGGCGATAAAAAACGCTTTTATCCTCAATGCATATATCTGCTTTGTAGACGCTACCAAAACACACATAACACTCATTCAAGTCATAAGCCCTGTTATTGAAAAAAAAATTATTCACTTTTCGTAAGCACAAAATATTCTGACAAGCTAAAACGTCAAATAAGGTTGCCCAACATGACAACTAACACAGTCCTTAAAATTAAAATAAAACACAGACATTTTAATTAAGCACAGAGGCAATAAATATTTTTTGAAACAGGAATAACAACATCTGAAATCTGTATTTCAAAGATGAATCAAATTCTGATCAATGCAGCCAACAGCAACAGCCGTGTGCTTATCAAAGTACACAATACATGTTTGTGGATAAGACCAAAATATTAAGTCATATGAGACCATATCCACACTAATATCTTTTTCTCTCCATTGGCTCAATCGATTATTAAAATAATCGTTAGTTGCAGCCCTAAATGTGAGACAGTACAATAACAACTGATCCACCGTCAACCAAAATTAAAGCCAAGCCATTTTTCTTATATGATATCTAATATAAATACCCAGCCAAGTAAGGTACTCCAGCAATAAACCTTCCAGTAAAAATCTAAATGACCAGGGGCCTCATTTTCAAAACTTTGTGTAGATTTCATCCTTAAAGTTTGCGCACGAACAAAAGTTTTCAGATTCATTAGACCAGAACCATTGTCTTTAACAGAATTAGCTTTTCAAGGACTACATAGAACGGACTACAGCCCACTACCTCCCGGTCACATGGCATCACTTTTCCGAGTTTTTGAATAACCTCCGTCCAAAGGAATGCACAATAAGGGGCGAGGCCTTCCTTAGAGAAGTGGAAAAGGTGATGGAGTTGTGCTTGGTCACCATGTAAACATTTTCCTGCACCCTTAATTACTTTCACTTTCATCTCAGTCCTACAGCTGTTAATAAGAACTTAGATACGAGACATGATGAAGATATGAGCCAATGGACCTCTCCACCACTGGATCGCACGGGTCCACATATGAAAGTGCGACCGTTGTTCTCGCTAAAAATGTTTTTATATACATCACATATTTTTTATAACACAAGTTCTGCAAGTAAGGAGTTAAGCCCGGATCACACAGAACTCTCTTGGTTGACTTTCTGAAAAGAGACAGTTTTGTTCAACTTTTTCTTTCCGACTGCTATAAAAAAAACTGAAAAGTGGAGTGGTAAACAGCACACTAGAATCCACAACATTCGATTATTTGTTTATTTATTTACGAGGGCCAATGAGAGTAATATTCCCTTTTGAACTGACCTAATCTTCTTTCCTGGAATGTTTCCATTTGGCAGTTCTTCTTCTCATCCATGTGAATAATATCTTCCATTCCTTTTTTTGTTTGTTTATTCTCTTTTCCCATTCTTGTATTGTTTATTTGGCATGGCTCATATCCTGTCAGCGTATCAATCAAACAGAGCTGTCCACTCAATGCACACCTGATTTATCAGTCTGTCTCATCCCAAGCGCCATTACTGGACCCAAACCTTTTTAACACGACAGTGACAGATAGTAGACCCAAGACAGGCAACCGGTTTCACTCTGTTTAGCCCACAGTCACCCAAAACAAAATATAATTTAGTCTATCTTCACTAATAAGGGTGACTCTGAATTAGGTTAGCCACATTTGTAAATAACATGAGAAATATCTGGTCACCGCATAAAAATATGAAAAGGGAGCGAAAGACTTTGATGTTTAAGGCATTGACGTTCTCCTAGAAATATGACGTTCTTTTGCAAAACTTCTGAATTTCCTCAAGCGTATACAGTCTCTGAAAACTTTTGTGATCGCGAAGAATATGTTGCGTTCCCTCAATAATTAGGTCATACCCTTCTGCTCTCACTCGAAGGAATTACATAATTCTTTCTTATTTAGCATTTTTTTACATGACTCAACTCAACTCAACTTTATTTATATGGCGCTTTTCACAATTTTCATTGTTACAAAGCAGCTGTACATGAGACATATTGACTACAAGTAAAACAACTAAAGTCATATACCTGTAAAAACAAGAAAAGGTGAAAAGACAGACATACAAATGCTCCACACACACAATATGCATACATACTTACACACATCGACATAGACGCACACACGCAAACACACTCGCACACACGCACAGTGAAAGCACACATTTAAGATAAAGGAGAGAGAACCACAGGTCAAATATTAAACGGACTATAAATTCCTATATGCAATAAAATGATCGTATGACCATATGAATGATCAACATAATGAGAAAGAAGCATGAAAAATAGTCAAGCGTAAGGATTAAAGCCAGTCAAATTGTGAGCATTGCCAAAACTGCAACTCTTGTGGGCTGTTCCCAGTCTGCAGTGGTCAGTATCTAAAAAAGGTGGTCCAAGGAAGGAACATTAGTGATCCAGCGACAGGATCATGGGCGACCGTGGCTCATTGAAAAACATATGGTGCGAGTACTGGCCTCTGTGGTCCGATCCAATGGACGAGCTACACTAGCTCAAAACAGTGAAGAAGTTAATGCTGGTTCTGATAAAAGAATACACAATGCGTCACAGTTTGTTGCGTACACTCTCCTCTTGCCATAGAAGCACCATTGTTGGTTCAACAGAGAACCATTTAGTCAAAAGTTTTTTAAAGAATCATCTCTTTCTTACTTTCTTATAATCTAAAGAACCTTTTTTCAGATGTTAAAGGTAATGGAACCAAAAGCTTATTCTTTGGCATCGTAGAACCTTTTGAGGCACCCTCAAAAGGGGTGCTGTAAAAGGGGGGCCAACAGAATAATAGGAAGGGGGTCATAATGTTACGCCTGATCGGTGTATATATATTTATATATTCAGAAAACAACACTGCAGTTTTACAACACCAAAACAAATGAAAAGCTGAAATCAAATGTACTCAAATACCCCAAACCTGAATGAACAAATAAGCCAGAACAAGTGAATGATATCATTACCATGGAACACAGTGTGGGAGAGATGCTATTAGCCCTGTTTATCTGCTTCGATTCAGTGCCAATTTAAATGAATGACTTCCACCCATATTTGAGTGATATCCTACTGTGAAACTCAAGTAAACAGAGTCTTTAGCATGCATATATTATGAGAACCGTCTCAACACTTCTGAAGCATTTAATATACTCATTAACACACATTTGCAATGGTAATTAAATAGTCCTTTTTAAAAATAAAAATAAGGCCTCAAGTTCATCTTCCTGATTCACAATGTGTATAGCATCAAGTCTTATATAACAAAAAATCTCCAAACAGCCAAAGGATAGTTATGTTATAATTACATTAATTCAGCAACCTCACATTTTTCTTCCAAGCACCAAATGGGAACAAGGACAGATATAATGTGGATTGACCCAAGGGTGCTTGTGCCAGTATTTAATTAAAACATACAAAAATAACAATAATCACAACAAATAACCCCTGTAATGAGCGCGAGTGTGCATATGCACGGGACAAGCAGCTGTGAGATTGAGTGGCTCTGTGAACAGAAGGTCTTAAACGGTGACCTGTCATACGCTAATTAGCTGAGCACTCATTATCATTTGAGTCCAATTATAGAGAAAATTATTCTGTTGCCGATGATGTGGCCAACATGTTAAGTGTTTGTTTTATAAATGACAAATTAGAGTCACAGTTTCTTTGAAAAAAAAAATGAACAGATACCACATTTTTTTGTTTGTCCTGACTGAGTAAGGGATGCTTGCCCATATAAGACACTTAAAATAAAATAAAAAAATTGCATCATTTGCTCACTCTCATACAAGTATATGACTCAAAATAGTTTTAAAGCAGCACTTTGTAGTTTTTTCACATTAAAATAATCTCTCCAAAATTATTTCAGTAGTAGAACAACTCTTAACCAGGCGAATTCTACTCCCGCAGCTTCCTGAGCAGCCTCGTAGCGGCTACAAGTACACTCTGTAAGGTATGTGTTCGGGTCGGTTCCCACAGCCCCGCCCATCTACTGCCTGCAGAAGAGTGCCAAATGGTTTCCAAACAGCGTTTCTGCATTCGGCGTTTCCATCAGCTTAGTCAACAAATGTATTATGCTGCCCACGAGGAAGCTTATACAGCAACATTATTTACCACACTGGTAACAGACAATTGCACTGGTAACCACATGAGACAACCCGTGTGCAAAAGTTCTAGTGTTGCTTTAAGAAGCACATTCGGCTATCACTGCAGTCTAATCCAAATGACTGGTGGGGCAAAAAATGTGTTCTGAAGCGAAATAATATGTTTGTGAGAGAAAACATTAATATTTTCAAATTATTTGAGACTGTCCTACAAAAGTGACCCTATGGATCAAAGTTTCCCAAAGTGGGGCTCGCGGACCCCTGATGGTCCATGAAGGAATTGCAGGGGGTTTGTGTGTTGATACAGCACATTGTATCTCTACCAGTGTTGTTTCCATTACTTAAAAAAAAGTGTATAAAAGTAAATGTTTTTTGAAGATAATCATGCAAATGTTGTTAAAAAATTTTTTTTCAATATATAAACAATAAATAGACTACACTACGGTTGCTCGATTTCAACGTCACCACCACCAAGCCTCCAACCACTTTCTAAAACTTGATTAAAAACATATTTTCTGGTGAGTAATTACTCCGTGAATGATTTTAGACAAAAACAAATATTTAGAGGTTTACACAAACAAGAGTATTTTCAAAATGGCTGCTGCATCTATGTGGTTTTGGCTGTTTTTCCACACACAAACGCAGTTTCGCTCAAAATATGAAATATTAAACTCCAAAATATTCTGGTTGTAGCATTGTCATGTGCGCATAGGCTTCTAATTGGCCAACATGGCTTTACAGTTATAGCAGCACCGGTTGGTTTGCCATGCTCTTGACATCACTTGTTTTATTGTTTTTGGAAAGACATTTTTCATTAAATGAAGGGTGAAAAACTCTGTTTATTAAAATACCCGTGTACATGTGTGGAGTAGGCCGGCATTTAACCAAACATGTAGAACAGCCTTTTAATATTCGTACAACCAGTTTTAAGGTTAATTTTATGTTTGGCAGTTTGCTTGTTCTTACCTTCTACTTCGACTGGGAGATCTATGGGACCTATGGCTGCGCCCTCCCCTGTCTCTGCTATGGCTCCGCCTCCTGTGGCTCAAGTCTTTGGTGGAGCTACTGCTAGAGCGATGCCTGCGCCTGGAATATCAGGAACAAGGGTCCATTAAACACATATATACCCCTCCAGTGCAAAGTGTTTGTTTGCATTACTACTGCAGCTTGATTTCCTCCCAAAGATTTATTTTAGAAGCTGTATTAGCTATATTTCAGCATTATACTGTACACAGCGAGTTAGCCAGTGTGAATGCACATTGTGATCAGAACGACTCGCAAACAAATGACGGAACAGAGAAAAACAGAATATAAGAGATTAGTGAAACATTCAAAGCTCAGTGAACCACATGAGAATGCAGAGAGGGCCTTGCTCATATAGTAAGGCTGGCAAGTTAAGTTGACAATTGTGAGCTTAAATGTTAGTTGAAAAGAATATTTTATAAGTCGCGACTAATCATTTGCAGAATAAAATTATTTGTTTACATAATGTACGTTGGTGCACTGTGTATAATAATTATGTATATATATAAATACATACAAATGCATATATATATTTAGAAATATTTGCATGTGTATATACATTTTTATTTTTATATATACTTTATAATATATATAAATATGTGATAAATAAATATGTTTTTTTCTCAAAATTATACAAATATATATATATACATAATTGTTATACACAGTGCACCCACATGTATTTTGTAAACAAAAACTTTTATTCTGCAAACGATTAGTCGCGACAAATCATTAGGCAGCACTTTATTTGATTTAAAACAACTTTACTGTTTGTTTGAATAAATGTTTTACATAACTTATTCATTGTCATTTTTATCTCATACTTAGAACTTTTGTATATTGTTTATAAAGTGTTTGATTAAGCTACTTAAAGCCACAGTAGGATGGTACTGCCTCCACCTCATTTTGAGCCAGGAACAAACATGCATTTCATTGCTGTTACCCTTAAAACGAAACTGCCAGAGGGTTACTGTAAATGCATGTGCCCTCTGTGCACTGCTTTCCTGATGTCAACGGTGTGGCGATTGCGTTGATGGCTTGGGCCCGTCATTGTTGCTTGTATTTATATTTAACTTTTTTGTTTTTTGCTTGTTTTCAAAAATAATCTACAGGGACTCTATTCTTTGCAAAAGTTTACCAGAAGTTAAAGAAACTGTTCACCCAAAAATGGTCCCCCATGACTTAACTTGACCATAGTCGTTTTAAATCCTACTCAGGAAAGTCAATGGTACCATTACAAAAGAGCAATTTCTATTACCTGTGACAGAACTCGTCGTGAGCAACGAGGAAAAAACTATAGTGGACAAAACTGTCTTGCTCACCAACGCCTCACGTCGTTTACGAAAATACTACAACACCCTACGACACGCAAATTGTGCCAAAATCAGGCTGACTTCATAGAATGCAAAGCATGCATCAGAGACACTTTCAAAAGGCAAATCAAAATGGCAAGCACATTCCTGCGCCATGAATAAATAAAATGTTTATCTTGAAATCCTAATTCAATTTATTATGCATTTCTGCATCAGATGCTGCCTAAACCAGTGGCAAACATTTAAAGCTTGTGCATCAGAATTCTCTGTGCAGAAGTGTCGAAGCACTTTAGGGCAAACCTTATATTACGCCCGCTGTGCTGTGTGAAGCAGAATTGAGCATGTACAGTTGGAGCAAAAGCTTACAAAACCTTGTAGATTCTGGAAAAGGTTAAAGTGGCGGGAAAAATAAGAGGAATTTTGTCAATTTAATCCTGTCCTGAGCACGAGATTTCACGAAATAAATGTTTTACAAAGTTCACACCAAAGAATAATAACAAAATTTCTAAAAGTATCGCAGGTCAAAAGTTTACATCGCACTGATTATTAATAATGTATGTTATCTACACATTCAATGACAGTTTTTATGTTTTGTCATCGTTGTTCAAGGGTGTTTTGTTTGTCCCGAGTCATTAAACAGTCCAGTGATCTTCAGAAAAATCATTCAGGTCCTCCAGGATCTTCGCGTTTTTAGCATTTCTGTAAATTTCACTCATGTCCTGTCATTCAGTGGTGAGAGCATTGGCGCTAGCAATGCCAAGGTCATGGGTTCGATCCGTGGGGTTTGCACGTACCCCGATAGAATGTATAGAATAATGCAATGAAAGTCGCTTCGGATAGAAGCGTCTGCCAAACGCCTAATAATGTCAAATATATGTGCAGCAGTAATTATGTGATGTTGGGATTCATCTGTTTACATTGAGAACGATCAAGACACTCCCACACAACTATTACAAGAATAGATAGAGACATTCAGTGATGCTCATGAAGGCAACACCATTCGTTTAAATTCATGTGTGTATACCTCCGAAAATGAGTTGTGGTGTAAATTGTTTATATTTCATTTCCTGTGTTTTGATAGCTTCTGAAAGACATCACTAAATGAAAAATAAGACTCATAAACGTAACAACAACAATTTACACCAGTTGTCATTTTCAGAGCTTTACGCCCACCTGAATAAAGAAAAAACACAGAGTGTACCACAACCTATAGGAGAAAAGGAAATAATATACCATGGACAAATATGTAAGATGTCCTATTCTACCTCCTGTTTGTTTCTCTGGTTCCCTCTCTGGAGTGTTTGCTGCGGCTGGTCACTCTGCTCCCCGAGGAGCTGCTGGAGGAGGAAGATCTCTGTCTGTGCCTCCTCTTCCTCCTGCTGCTCCGACTGTTGTCATCACTGTCTGAAGAGTGACGACCCATGCTCACTTCTGGATGAATGTAGTGTGGAAAACTGTAAGAAACAAAATGCTCTGAGAACTTTTTTTTATTAAAGTTTAGCTGCACTCATTGTTAAATGTCAGTCTCTTAAAGACGTGTAAACAGATAACAAGCATGGCTAACGTTAGTTGAAGCATGAACACCAGGACTACTTTTAATTGAATAACTATTCAATTGCTAATCGTGCTACTATTTTCATTACAGAAGTTGACTGAAAGAATAATGAGACCGTTGGAGTTACATCCTTTTTCAATACTAACGTTATTCAATACAATAACAAAACTCTGCCGCACACATTGCTGTACCAGCATCTCTATCGCAAGGCATGCGCCGAATGTAGTCGATGTTAGAGTATATGTACGTGTGTTTGTGTCTTTGTGTTTGTGTAGAAATTCAGATCTACATTAAGCTATACAGTCTTACCAAATTACTCCGCGCTCCTATCTTGTCACAACACCGCCATAAGCCGCTGAACAGACTCTAGTAATCGATCCTGAGCGCGTGCATGTAGTGCTGCTGCAGGCTTTCCAATCAAACCCAGATCGGTCTTTGCTTGTAAGGATCGCGCAAGATAAGTGAGAAATGCGCATTTTATTATTTTATTCAAATAATATATGTTCATATGTGGTGAAAAACTGCAGGCTGATAAATAATAGACACGGAGAAGGCTTTAAAGAAATTTCGTCACATTTATTTTCGATCATTTG
This sequence comes from Triplophysa bombifrons, assembly GCA_029783895.1. Taxonomy (NCBI): domain Eukaryota; kingdom Metazoa; phylum Chordata; class Actinopteri; order Cypriniformes; family Nemacheilidae; genus Triplophysa; species Triplophysa bombifrons. The sequence continues at coordinate 1,303,311 of CM056458.1, forward strand.
GACCAAAACACTGAGAATATGAATGAATAAAAAACAACATGTTATACAGATTTTGTTTTGCTGACAGGCTACAACGAATCGTGTAAAATCATGTAATTCAATGATCAGAGATCCTGCTCGACTAAGCGAAGTGTCTGACTGACGTGTTCTTGTATTGTACAGAGAAACAATCTCACCTGAAAACAGTCGTAGTTTTGAAGATCAATTAAAAATAATTATGTCATTTTAACCTACAAGCAAACTCTATCATTAATTATGACAAATGCTCATGCAAAGCAGCCTATTATTTGGAAACCTTACAGCTACCCTCGAGTTAATATCGTGACTGCTTACTGAATATATTCTCTCACCTGTTTTAGGACTAAATTAAATTTCATTCTTTAAAAACAGAGAAGAACAAATTAAACAAGACTGATGGTGTGGTGGTTATTATTATTATTATTATTATTATTATTATTAAAGATTGATTTTTATTGGGTCTCGGTGACACACTTTATTTATTGGAAATCCAAAATAGGCATTCGAGGAGGCTATTTAAATGCGTGAATTAACGGGGCACAGAAATAAGGCAAAAACAATATATTGCATATGTTGAATAGGTATTTAGACCATTAAAGGTCAAATTTAAAGTATTTCCAGTAAATGCGATGCAGTTTTCCTCCTAGGTTGCATTTTTTTACTTTCAATTAGCTCTTTATCCCCAAATGATATGTATTTGCGTTCGCAGATAATTAACCACCAGGTCCACAGTAAGTGTTTAACAATTTCAACAATTTACACGTTCAAAAATATTGAACAGTTGTTGGGGACAAAATTATAGTGTAGAATCAGCTGTCCTATAAAAACGGCTTTAAACTTTGTAAATGGTAAACCTTCTCCTTTTCTGAAAATATATGTTTCTTTATCAGGCTACTTCGCAATTGTTTTTATATAACGTTTATTTTAGTATCAATAAACACATATTTTTTACATTTCGTTTTAAGATGCAATGCCCACAGGACCGTCTTAAACACACAAATTTAAGCTTCAACTAATAATTATCGAATTTAACTCAATTGCTTAACTGGTCTATTGACATTTAAAATTATTAAAATTATTAGCCTAATACTATTCATGATTGTAGTGTGTCGATTATAAATAAATGTATAATCAGTGACAGTGCTTACCAAAAGAAGACACAATAAAAGCATTTCTAGATAGGGTGGAGATATTTAATAATGCCAATCGAGTAGTATTCGGCGTTGTAGATATTTTCTGGAATCAATACGTGTTTTTTTCCCCTTGACATTTGATGTGTGGATCAAATTTCATTGATGTTGACCATGTCACTTGCGTGATCACAGCGCACATTTATTTCTCTCCTGTTCTTCGCGCAATCCCTGTCACGGTGTCTTTTTTCCGGCTCGGATCAAAGATTTGAAGAGGAAAAGCTCATGTGCATGCGTGCCCTCATCATTTTCAGCCCCACCTCGGCAGAGCTCCCCACCAACATCATCATCCGGTGTTTCCAAACTCGAACCGGTCCGCGTTTAATGACATTAATTTGCTCCTCTTGTCAATCTTGGATTAATGTCCAATAGCAGCAGTGGAAGGGTAACGTGGATCTGAAGGGCAGATAAGGTTTTTCCCCCCGCCTCCACAGGAAGAGACTTGTGGTGAGGGGAGGCGATGTACGGGCACAAGCTTTGAAAGTATAAATAGTGCGACTTCAATAACGGATCGGCAGCAAGTCTGTACACTCTGCGACACGAGGGATCGTGAAAGATCACAACATCTCGCGTTTAGGCCGGCAGAGAGAAGCAGAGTTGATGTCCTATGGTAGACTGCTACGGATCTAAAACGAAGATTGTGTGCTTTTCTGTTTCTTGTGGGCAGTGATGGAAGAACTTACCGCGTTTGTGTCCAAATCATTTGATCAGAAGGTGAAGGAAAAGAAGGAGGTTATCACGTACCGGGAGGTGCTGGAGGCCGGTTCGGCAAGAAACAGGGAGAGCCTGTCAGTGGAACAGGTCCGCGAGGAGGTGAACGGTATGACGCGGGGCAACGCGCGGCAATCGCCGGACAGGGAAGCCGACCTGACAGTGTCAGAGAAAAGCAGGGACGCGATGAGTCCCAAACTTATAGAGGGTAAGTGTTGCCTTGCTTGGATTTTTTCAGTTTATTGCACATGCAGTAGTTTGTTCATTCTTTATAAATGAACCTGAATTCACCCTATTTATTATTTTATCTTTTCTATTACCGTCTGAATTCGCAATATATATAGTCTAGTTTGCCTATAGGTAGCCACACACAGAAAAAATGTAGGCTTCACAATTTTATACTATACTTATCACTGCCATAGTGTTTGGAAACATTACAAACTTAACCTAAACTAAACAAAGTTTGGTGATAAAATCAATGAAGGATAAAGTATTATTATTAATTATCAGTAACAGCTACTTATTAAGTTGGCCTACTATAGCTAGTCATTCTATTATTAAAGTACTTATTAAGTACAATCACTTGCAAAATAAATATTATTTGTTATTATTTATAAGAATTATTATAGGCTCCGTTTGTTTAGTTTGATGTAAATGCGCGTGTGAGAAAAAAAAGTGAGATTTCTAAAAGAAATGTGCTACATTAAACAAGCTTCTGTACTGCTAACCATAGAATTAAATTACTGAAAAATAAACAAAGAGAGTATTGGCCAGTGCATTATTAAGCGACGATCGTTTGATGTAAATGACATAAAACGAGCAAAATAACAGGAATAGTAATAATAATAATTGTGACATTGTCATTTTTCGTATGGTTATATACTATAAACAAATAGAAAAATTAAACAAATGATGCCTATTAAATATGATCGTTATTTTGACAAAGTGAATTTTAATTTGACCAGTTTGATAATTGTTGTTGATTACTATTCGCATTGAACCTATTTTGCCGAGGATAATAATCTCGTCATCCAGTGGAAAGAGAAAAAAACATGCATATGGATAATTCATAAATAATTAAAGAGCGATGTGTGGGAGCAAATATCCGTGACCGACATCAGTGGGCATATACAGCCCTCCTTTAACCTAGACATGTTGTTCATTTCAATTTTGTTGTGTTTTCGGCTAATACAGATATAAAAGAGCGCAAAGAGGATTGTAAGCCTCTGGAAGACGAGACGCAGACTAAAATCAAGCAGAGACGGAGTCGGACTAACTTTACCCTGGAGCAGCTGAACGAGCTGGAGAGACTGTTCGACGAGACGCACTATCCGGATGCTTTTATGAGAGAGGAGCTAAGCCAAAGACTCGGGCTGTCTGAGGCCAGAGTACAGGTCAGGGTCATAATGCCTTTCTACATGTGTGCGGTATATCTCTGTATTTCATATTTCTGAGGTTTCCGTTAGGAACGAAAATTTGAGCCAAAACACATAATATTCTCATAAGTAAATGTTATTCATAAACAGCACCACACAATATATTCACTTCAAAACGAATGACATATTTGTTATTTTCATATGTAAATGTATTACTGTACAGTATTTGATGCACGAAAGTGTATTGGCTATATGAATATAAAATAGTTATATGGGCAGTAGTTACTTTTAGTGGCAATGCTGATTCAAGTGCTGATCATTATAATGACTGGACTACATTAACATTTGTTTATTTAACAGAATCCATATAGCTTCCTCGAAGAGATTAATTAAATGTATAAGCTTATTTGGTATTTAGGAGAATAAATACATCAATATATTTATAGGATATATTTACAATATAAACACTGGAAAAACAAAAGTGATTTAAATGCACCTAAAATAAAATCAATTGGCTAATTATATCAAAATGAAAAAAAAAACGCAATACATTTGTTGTAACACAGGCATTGGCTTTTGTAATTTTAAAAGCCGATGAAATATTATGAAAAAGAAAACATGTCTCTGATTCGTACGTGTTGGCCCTGCAGGCAACATCTGTAGTGTGTTTTTAGCATGGGGAAGACCATCTGCACAGAAACATAATAAGGCTCAATCTATGTGTAACGAGAGACGAGCAACTGAGCCGAATAATGACATTCAACGTAGACATTGGCTCTGAAGTGATTGATCAGGAAAAAAAACAATATCTTATTTCGTTCTTTTTATCTATTCATTCCTTGGGTGGGGATCTATAATTCACTCTTTTGAATACACCGGTCCTTTTAAAATAGGCTCAACAGACCTCCCCTGAAAAAGTTAAAGCAGCGTCTCTTTTGGAGATTTTATAAAGCGCATTGTCCCAAGCAAGGCCTGCGGATTTACATAAATTATCTATCATTTTTACTCAAATAAAGATCTGATGCTCTTTCCATCTTCAGGAGCATTCACACACAAGGCCACACTGCTGGCTCAAAGACTTCTCTGCCATTTTAGGAACAAAGTCATATTGCCTGGTCATACATCCCGTTAAAGAAATGGGATTTTGATTTTCTTTCCAGTGTCATACAAATCAGGGTAGCGTGAATTAAATATATACAAGTGTCGTATTGGAATAATTTGTTTGAGTTTTAACGTTATATCCATAAATAGCAAATTCAATTTAATAAAATTACCGAGACGGTTGTTTTGACAGTCATTAAACTGAAAGCAATCAGTGACACAAACTTTCTTACAGACATATGCAATTAATACCTCAATTTTATTTTGTCCGAGCCTGTAATTCTATATGTAATTGTTATCAGAGTCCGTTTGGGATTTAGAGACTTTAATCCCTATGAAGAAGAAACCACTGCGGAGAAATATAATATAGTAAATAATGGCCCGATTTCAGAAGCATTTTTAGATCGAGTTCCCGTTTTTTTTTTTTTTTGCTTTGCCCCTTTTATGTCAGTTCATTGCTCTTTCGTTCTGAAAGCGCGATCATTAAAATATGCGCTTAAGCTTCATGAATATTTCAGACGTCCTAAGGGAGACACAGTTTTGCTGGGATTGTTGTTATTTGGGGAGGATTTACACGTGCCCTCAACAGCAGCTGTCAATCAGTCTTTCTTGTTTCAGGTTTGGTTTCAGAACCGACGGGCCAAGTGCAGAAAGCAGGAAAATCAATTACATAAAGGTGGGTTTACACTTTCCCTAATGTCGAAACCTTATTATTTTTGTAAGCAGGCAAAATTACTGGATCTTTCTCAAAGGGTACAACATAAAGAATACTAAATAGATTCTGCAAAGCTGGTGTAAATTACATTTTTTTTAATGTTCCTTTAGTGTGCAGCTAATTTTTGCATGCAGGGTAATTCGTGAAGCATTTAATTAATTCGTGCATATATAACTACAATTAATGAAACTCAATGTCTTCTCTTTTTAGGGGTTCTCATTGGAGCAGCGAGTCAGTTCGAAGCGTGTCGTGTCGCGCCTTACGTCAACGTGGGAGCTTTGCGCATGCCATTCCAACAGGCAAGTGACTTTGAAAAGACCAAAGCCGTGGTGTCCCTGCGGAGGCTTTGCGCAAACAGTTAAATCTTGGGTCGCCATATATCAATGTCAACATAACAGATAGATTTTTCGTTGCCAAATAAATGCTTTTTGGTGTGTTTTGCCAATTTGTCGTCATATAATGGGGAGCAAAGTTTTCAACGCCAAAGCATATATACAGGTGTCAGTCATGATGATGAATACAATTGATCCAGTGTCCAGTAACCGCTCTGCTTAGTCTCTCTTAAGTTAACGTGTTTCTCCCCTTTCTCCCCACTCGTGCGTCCATAGGATAGTCATTGCAACGTGCCGCCCTTCTCCTTTCAGGTGCAGGCGCAGCTGCAGCTGGACAGCGCCGTAGCCCACGCGCACCATCACCTGCACTCGCACCTGGCGGCACACGCACCATACATGATGTTTCCAGGTCCGCCATTCGGGTTGCCCCTGGCGACGCTGGCGGCGGAATCGGCCTCCGCGGCTTCGGTGGTGGCGGCAGCTGCCGCCGCGAAAACCAACAAGAACTCAAGCATCGCGGACCTGAGACTGAAAGCAAAAAAGCACGCGGCGGCGCTGGGCCTGTGACGTCAGAACGCATCGCGTCTCCAGCAATGGTGGCTTGTTGAAGGAAAACACCAGAACGACAAACATCATTTATGTTTCTTATGAAGGACGTAACTAGAGGCGAGATATTTATAAGATGACACGAACTGTTGAGTGGAAGACCTCTGCGTGGATTCCTTTGCGCGCGACAGAGGGACGTGAGCAGCTAGAAAATGCTGATCTGCAATACAGAACTTTCATCGAACTTTTGCAGAGTGGAAAAGCAAGAGACAAGATGAACCTGAAAATACTGATATAAGGCAGCTGGGACGATTGTTCGACTGTTTGCGTGACAAAGCGACTTTAATACTTTAATGAAAATAAAGAGGCTGGCCTCGTTTTATTTGCAACAGATTTTCTCTGTGGATATTTGTGAACTACATAACTACTATCTACATTGATGTTACGATCGAGGGTTCTCACTTTTGTCATATCAACATGAATGATCCAGTGTTACACATGCGCTTCTGTCCTCATGGATAATGACACACGAGTCAGTAGGAACTGAACGCTGAGTGAATAGGTCTAATCGGTTTATTATTTAAAAAGTGTCCGATACAGCCCATTCCAAAGGTGCCCAAGTCACTTTTACGCAAACCAGGCCTTTACGCTCGGTGTATAAATCAAATTCTGGCAATAAATCCTACTTTATATGGTGCGGACACATGTAAAATAGGCCCAATGCCAACAAAATGTTTTTATTTATTTTGTGCTTCATCAAGACCTTGTGGGAACGCTCTGGATTCTCTTACCTTATCTCTTCATCTCGATGTGAAAAACCATGTGAATCATTAAGTGTAATGTTTATGTTTTTATAAGGATTATAGAGTAAACGCGCGAGGATGGGTCTCTGAGAGAAACCATTGGAAGCCATTTTTTATAAAATCTATGATTTTATCATGACTGTGAAACGTGAGCTCACATTAACACAATGTTTTCGATTTATAAAATAAATGAAAATGTTTTTTCTTTAACATCCGTTTTTGTGTTTCATTTCGAAATGTTTAATGGAAGCTTTTCAAATCAGAATTAATATTATTTGCAGTTCATTCCTCTAGAATTGTTTTATTGGCGTCGTAGACTTTGATATTTACAGTTATGTGAATAATGAATAGACAATACATTTGACATGAACATAATTTTTGCATCCATTATTGTGTCTGATTTAAATATTAAACAGAAACAGTTTAATATTCCTTTGGCTAATTTTTAAGAATGACAACGAGTTTTCTGGTCTGTTCAGAGTGAGCAATACATCTCATAGCAAACACAAGTTACTTAATTTTTGCAACGATATTTTTTTATTGTGCAACACAAACAAAACGTAAACATGGAAACTGTAGCACTGAATTTTCTACGTCACATAGGCTAACTTGTAGGTTATACAGCTATTTTGAATAAAGGACATTTATAAATGAACATTTAATGCTATTTCTTATGCGACTTTCTTTTATTGTTAAAAGTTACCTAGTTTTTATGATGAGCTTTAGTGCGCGTATACTGAAATATATGCTGACAGCAATTATCCAAAGTACAATCATCGTCCATCGTGGTGACGATACACGCAAATTTTACACAAATCATTTTTTTATGATGATTATACTATTAATATATAATATCGTTAGCTGTTAGATTTATATTCACATTTAATGGTATGGACGTATGGTAAAGTGTGGCCTTCTAGATTTAAATATATTGACATCTAATCGGGTTCTCTTGAAAATAAAAAATGCCTTATTTTACTTTGAACATTCCCTCTGGTAAAGGTACTCCCTGATACACAGTAATGTCTTGGGCTATTAATTAATACTGCTTTAACCAATGCATAAAGAAGGCTTAAGTATCCTGCTTTGGAGTTGGCCCTCGGACGCCAGCCTTATTGAATTATTGATTTATGCTGCTGTTTAGTGGAGACAAACTTGTGAATGGGGATTGTTGTGCAGAGGACGAAAGAAGGTGGTGGGTATCAAAACATACGCTTCCCCTTTATTACAGCACCAGAACGAGATGGTCCAATGGACCTTCACTTATCACCGAACTCTACACAATACTTTTTTTTTTTTAAATTGGAGTCAACCTGCAAACATGTCATTGAACTAAAGATATTTCAAAGAAGAACGTCATGCGTAATGTCAAAACTTTCATTTGTAGTCTACGTATAAGTGCTCTGTTTTCATTTTGTCAGCGTTAAGCCGTATCAGTGGAAATACAGTCTGTAAGTGCTGGGAGACAAGAGGATGGGGACACTGAAGTACTCTCTAGATTAATGATGGAGGGAACAATCATCCTCAGACTTTCTTTCCACACTCTCTTCAGACAACAGGCCTCACACCGGAGCTCCGTGTTTCTTAATTTCGGCTCCACACTCCCCCTTCTTGTGTTCTCAGACTCCCTTTCCTTTGTCTCTATAGTGCTCTCTATTTCCGCAGTGCTCTTTAAGAGTGACTCACCAGAGAGGGAGGTTGAACAATTGTTCATTATGGCCTAGAAATGACACCAAGTCATTCAAACCCATGTAAATATGCCATAATGATGTAAGAAACCTGCAGCATATCCAACATCAGCATGATTTCTTATCCAAGCTTCATGACACATTGCTAAATTCACTCAGCCAAGTTAGGTATGTGCCAAGTTCAATAAGATGATCATTATGCATAAAATAATAATAGTAAATGGTCGTGTTATAAGGGGAAAATTGTCTTTTGTGAACCTATCATTGAGCTGAGCAAACATGAGTCCGGCCAGTCTACTGTACTTATGAGTAGATATCCACGATGAGATTGCTCTCTCCAATGAAGATAGCATATTCAACATGTCTCTAAGCCTATAAAAACACACGTAGAGGCCGTGTGCTCGAGAAAATGTCAATGAACGTCGAATCAAACTCACGAAGCAGTCATGAAAGGAGGTGAAGAGAGCAAGAGAAAAAGAAAGATAAGGTAGCTCTCCAAAGGTTTTCCTTTGTTGTGTATTAAGTGCGCCGAAAAAGAAACGTGCACTTGCCATCACACAAAAGACAAGCAACATCAGGGGAGCAAGAAGATGAAAGAGTGACTTCAAACGGTAGAAATGGAGTGAAAGTGAGACAGAAAACTTGCTCAAATAGACCAATTAGAACAGACTACTGCTCACATTTATCCTATAAGCAGTCAACAGGCCTTGAAGAGCGAGTCTCACTGAAAAAAGTGTGGAGTCATAAAAAAATTCAACTAGAAAAGTCAATTTTATAGGATTTCGTGTAAAAGATAAATGCAATAATCTGTAGCTTTCACTAGAAATTCTCAGGTAAAGTTTACACTGAAATTTCAAGTAAAGTTTACTCGCTCTTTATTTTTAACCCATATAGTAAGAAACCACCATAAATCGCCATTATTGTGATCACTGATTCATTTAGTTGGGCTCTTGAGTCAATAGTTTTAACGTCAAGTTTTCTTTGACTATTAAAGGGTAATATAAAAGTGCATTTGCTATGTCAAAGAAAACAAAAAAACATGATACCATCATTTAGAATGATCTAAGTCACCATGAGTGTGTTGATAGTACAGTATATGATGAAATCATTTTGGTGCTGGAGTATCTGTTTTTTTTAACAAAATAGGCTAAAATTTTAAAACCACGAGAAAACTAAACACACAAGACATCAAGAATGAGTGTATGAATCCCAACAATGGTTAAAACTTCATGCTGCAATGTATGCTGGGTAAAATCACATTACAAAACTCATTCATTTCTCCCAGCATGCATTGCAGTTGATCTGTTCATCTGAATCCGTTTGATGATTGTTATCGTTGTTGAGGTTTGATGAGTGTTGATATCTTTGTGTGTCAGAAAAATACATTCAGTTTACTTGAAATTTCAATGTAAAATTTACCTGAGAATTTCTATTAAAAGCTACATACATTAGTGTTCAGCTTTTACAAGAAAGCACCTTTAAAATTTACTAAAATCTTCTGAGTGAAAAAGGTTTTCAGCTTTTACTAGCTTTTTTCAAGTAAATTTGAATAACATAGAACAGGTTTTTTGTGAGAAAAAGATGCCAAAATAAAGTGTTGTTGAGGTTTGGGAAATAAACACTTTTACAACACAAAATAAAGTGAAACAAAGCGAGTCATTGTAACAGCACCCTGTTTGGGTCATGCCAACAAACCAGCAACGTTTCTGTGAACTATAAGACGTTTTTGTAATTCGCCGTAAGATGAAGATAACAGTCAACTTGACCTGAAAGGAGAACAGCACGGGTAGTTTTAAACGTCACCCTTTCAAAGCAAACACACACATGTAATAAGTCACAAACACGAGAATATGTATGTCTAAACACCATGCGTGTATGCCGGCAATTTGATGTTCTAGCTTAACAATACTGTTTACTTTGCTGTAATATATTTTCATCAAGAACAAGGAAAAGTGTAAAACAATGTACTCTGATGATAACCATGCCCTCATGTCATGTCATTGAAATTTATACTACAAGTCTTGAATTACACAGATGTCAGTGCACACAAAGACTGGGGTTCAAAACACCTTGGGTTAGTCTGGTACTTCATAAAGCAGCTTTAATGACCCACTTTCTCTATACAGAACTCCATGTTTTTCTAAATGTAACTGACCATAAGCATAAACCAGCTTTTTAAGCAGATTGTCTGTGTTGTTGTGCAAAAAGCGAAGGAACAAACATCTGTAACGTTGCAAGTATATACAACAAGTGCTAATTAAGAGCCAATGTCAAGTATTTCCCCCAAACCTGCAGATTATTTCCAGATTTTCCAAACGCGGAAAAATAACACACAGCACAATTAAATTCTCATTCTCTCACTCTTTCCATCGCAACACGAATATCATTCAAATATCTGTGTTTTGACATATCTGTGCCTGTAAAAGTCATATGAGGATCTTATAATTAAAAATAATCGAGAAACTGACTTTAGTGTTTTTAAGTATTATTTAAATGAACTGTTTAAGCAGAGAATGAGAATTGAAGTGATGGTTTGGAGGAACAAAATCAAAATGCCCAGATTTATCTCACACGTCCGTTCTCTTGATTTTTAGACGGTAGGTTTTGATTAGATTTGTCAAGCGAAGGTTACCTACTCTGCGGTATTAGTGGAGTATTACTGTAAAAATCTGGTTAAATTAGGGTCTGCCTTGATTAATGTTTAACTGAACCCAGTGGATTTGATGGACCCACTCTCTTGAGTTATGAGATTACAGGACCCGAGCAGTCAAAACTGCATAATGGCTGGGACCAATGTCAGCTTTGAGATGTAGTGTGGAGGATAATGCAGATGAATTTAACGTCCCTCAGTTTAAAACCATGGCACGGTCTGTAAGGAGGACGGAGAAAATTGACATGATGGTCGAGGTGGCTGTCAGGGGCAAGCTGGAATTTGACAGAACAGGACTTAACACGGCTTCCTCCGTGTTATTTTATTTGGCCCAGCGATGCTTAATAAATAGCGGTAGCCTCCATGTGCACATGGCTGGTGGGCTGTGTGTCAGAGATTGATCTTCAACTGAACACAAAAATGAATCTTGGAAGTTTGCCTAAATTGCATTTCTTGTTCTCCATTAAATTGGATGGGTGACGTCATTGGACGCTTTCTCAACAGCTCCTAGGCTGTATCAGAGCCATTAAAAGAGAGCGCGTCTTCTACGTCGACTCCAATGGAACCGTTTTTTCACAGTTTCCATAGGTCCCAGAAGTTACTATTAACACATGGAGCTGCGACTAAACAGACCAACCGAGGAAAACTTCTAACCCATTTAAAGACGAAAGCCATTAAATTAATAAAGAAAATGAAAGAAATAAAGCATTTAAAGAGAAAACATTACTTCCTGGAACAATCTGACGCTCCGGCGTTTTGGACTTTCGTTGGCAAAGGTCTTTCTATCAATGGCTCCGGGCTGTATATAATACATCTTTACATGACTTTTGTAAGTTAACTTACGTCAGTGAAAACTTTCATAAAGATTGACAAAATACATTCCAATGAAGTAGAATGAAAAACATGAACAAATAAAATCACTTGCTTTAAAAGGTTTGATCTTAAATGATATTTCACCCAAAAAATTTAATTCTGTCATCATCCTTCGAGTTGTTTCAAATCTGATTACATTTCTTAGTTCTGATGAACACAGAGGAAGATATTTGGAAGAATGCTTATAACCAGACAGATTTTGACCCCCATTGACTCCCAAAGTAGGAAAAAATACAATGGTGGTCAAAAGTGCCCCTGAACTGTTTTCTTACTATGGGAGTCAATGGTGGTCAGGATTTTTATAGGCATTCTTCCAAATATCTTTCTCTGTGTTCATCAGAGCAAAGAAATGTATACAGATTTGGAACAACTTGAAGATTTTTTGGTGAAGTGTCCCTTTAAGACACTTACAGTAGCAATCTAGCACTGTGGCCAAAGATTTGTGATGGCAGCTGAATCATTAGACCCCTGCTTTAAAATAAACAATGTATTCTCACAATGTCAACGTCTGAAGGGCTGACACAAAAGCTCTTTCCATAAAATTGCTGACCTGTGTACAAAGATAAAACACTAGAGTCAAAAGGGCTCAGGTCCTGAGTGCATAAACCCCAGCACCAAAAAGGCATGTGCACTCACAGAGTGACAGAGGAATGTGTGCGATGATTCCACCGGTGGAGAACAGTAGCGATAAAACGAGAGGAGATAGGAGAAGAAGAATCTCACTGTCGTGGGATGAGCAGTCCTTTGCCATTTGGAGGGTTGTATCTTAATGGGTACAAAAAAACCTTTTAACAGGTCATACGCGAGATACCACCCTGCATGTCGTCCTTTCTTATTCCTCATTTATGATGTTTTTTAGACAATTCAGATGTTCATGAATCCCTCTCCATTAGATTATAGCACTTGCCTTTTAAATTCCAACTAATTCCTGATGGATGAAACCAAGTCTTGATGTTTCCCTTGTAAATATGTCACATAATGGCAAGTATTATTATCAGCAGAGAAACTTGAGTGACTTTTCTTACATTTCTGTGCAGAACAGTAAAGCCAAAGGGAAGATAACAAATCTCAAACAATGCACCGGGGCTTTTGTGATTTCTTTTATGTGCATGTTTTCAGCGATGGCCCAAAATATATAGATTTTTATCGTGAGACATTTAGCAGTTTAGTTTCTACACTTATTTTGGTATAATGGATTAAACATTAACGTGTAAACGAGGATTAAATGTTCATTCAATACAAATAACAAATAAATGAACCGAACGAGTCATTTGATTTAAACTGTTTCTAAAATGTGGTCAAAAGAAAGAAAAGACACGGTGAGAGAGAATGAGTGAATGAACGAGAGCAAGAGAGAGAGAGAGAGATTGAAAGTGCACAATGGGAGAACATAGTGTGGTTCTTTGCTGTAAAAGTTTATCCCTCTGGCACCATTATATAAGCATACATATGGGACAACCGGAATGGAAGACGACACTTTAAATGACATTATTATAAAATGCAATACTCCTGGAATGATCCCTTATTGAATTTGGTCCCATGATCCAGGATGAATTTCCTGGTTCCCTAATCCATCAAGGGGGAAATATTAAAAGATAGGACTCAACTGGCATTAGAATTGCTCTCAGTCTTTACTTTCATTATTTTGAATTAGGGTGCTGCTGGGGGAGAGCCTCTTAATGAGAATTACAATGATTCAGTGGCCTCGACCTGCCTTCTGACAAGTGAAATATTAACTCCTCAGTCATAGCTGTCTGAATTAAAATACTTGGGAGCTGTGGACGTGCTAAATTAAATTGGCCTTTTATGTTCCTTACACAGCTGACCCCCTGTGGGGCTGAAGAAGCAAGGACAGCAGCGGAGCACAGGTTGACGTATAGAAGAGAGACACCGAGCAAGACCCAGTCGCTTTTGTGGGTCGCAGAGCAAAAGTTCTTTGGCGGCTCAGCAGGTGTTTTTCCTGTGCCACGATCTGCTGTTTGTAGTTGAAACAGAAACCTTTACAAAAACCAGACCTTAAAGCACACGAAGTGCCTGTCAGCCAGTGCACAAATGTCCCTCTTATAATATTAGGCTATTCCACATCCACAATATTGGTAAACCGTTCCACATAATAGGCTTCATCAGATTTAACAGACAGCTAGTTAAAGGCAGACTTGGGAGGGTATACTTTAAAATGTGCTTTTACTTCATAAAAAAGTATTCAGGAACTTAATCCATGCGCCAAAATATAAAAGTAAAGTAATCGAATTACTTTTGGATTCCTTCAAGGTCACATACATAAATACAGTCAATTAAGAAGCAATATAAAAACTTGTATTCCATAATAAAAATAAATATTTGATGCAAAATATGAGGTATTTAAAAAAATGTCATGTAGTTTCAACCTTTGATTGTTTGCATTTTCTTATTTGAAAACAAAAGAGATGCGAAATTTCCTTAAATTTCTACCGTTTTTTCTAGCGGATAGCATTGTCTCAACTAAAGGCTTATGCATAGTTCCCTTGGGACAACGGGACATGGGTTGCGCATGCCATTTTTTGCAGTAATTAGTCTAACCACGAGGAGGCAACAGTGTCCTTTGAGCATTGATTCAAGGTAGTAGAAGAGGGCCGAAGAAAACCCATGTGTACGCGAAGAAAACCCATGTGTACGCGTATGAGTCGAAGGAAGTATACTTTGCAAGGCTTTTCGCTCACGTGCACGTACAAAAGTATGCCACAGGCTTTAATGTGATATCTTCGTATGTTGGTTTGTTAGTGAGTCAACACTGTTACCACGCCAAAATACAGATTTATTTCGCTTTAAATGAAACCCTTGTAATCCTTATTGTAATCCCCCACTTTTACAAAATGTAACTGTAATCTGAATACTATTTTTTACGTAACTGTAACAAATTACAGTCACTAGATTTTTGTATCCTGATTACTTTACGCCGTCACAAGTAATCCGTTACTCCTCAACCCTGGATTGACAAGGGATAATCCATCGCTATCTGTGGATTAAAGGATTAATCACGGCTAGGCGTGGATTATCCCGCTTATAGCATGGTAATTTGACAAGTTGAAACAAGTTAATGCTGTTATTGATAAATTTTTGATCATACAGCTGAAAATGATGGTTATTTCCGCCAGTTACGGCTCATTAGTTTTAGCACTCCATCCGCTCTAAATCTGACACAGAGAGAAAGTAGAGCAATAGGATTGTATTTATTGAACGATTTAGAGCATTTATTTGAGAGAGAGAGATGCGTGAATCACCTGCACTGTGCACATCTCCACCTAGAGAAGCTGCGAGAGTCCAGAGCGTCAAAAAACGTGATGTTACCCGTCAATGCCGAAGAATTTACTGTATTGTTTCTTTAGTGGATTTCATTTACTTTGAAATGAATGTCGTGGGTCGACAGGACTGTCCATCTGGCATATCTGAACTTTTCCTGGTTGTCTGCTTTTACATTTGGGCCACAACATAAATGTATATATATGTATGTGCAATAAAACTTCCAGCCAATCCGAATCAAGAGACAGACCATGGTATAAGGCATAACATATGCAATATCCTGGTATGCGTAATTGCTTTCGTCTCTTCTTCACAACTGGCTGTTGAGGTCAAGGCCAAGTATATGGATCTAGCATTAGTTATCAAAGGGAAGGGTAGCCAAAGCATTGCTTAATGGCCACTCACATTTAACTTCCTGTTTAACCCTGCGTTTGTTGTGTTCCCTTGCATTATGCATGTTGACTGCTGCATGCCTTTGATTACTTATGAGGTTACAGAGACTCAGCAGTCATTTGACCTGTTGCATGGACTCATGTGTTTAGAAAACAAACTGTATTGTCAAAACATGAAAGAGTCGGTTAGACCACAGCCGATCTTGTAATCAGGCTTTAATAAACAGAGAGCAAGAAATTTATATGCATCTCTTTCGGCAGTTGGCAAAAGCAGAAGTGGGGGATCAGTGCATAATGCCAGCCAGGGCAGTTTTGCACAAGGGCTTAGCAGTCCTGTACTTGTGCCAAAACACCCGCTTGCTCTGACTCTGAGGTCACGGTGCTAGCATTCAGATATGGGAACGAGTAGGAGAGTGCTTTTCCGAGCTTTTCTTTCGCTCGTGTTGCTGGAGGACCCTGGGATGCATGTAGCCGTTTGAGCTCCGCAGAAACAATCGATTGGATAGAAGGGCAAAAAGAAAGGAAAGAAAATGAGGGAAAACATTGGTTTGACCTTGGAGCCTGGAAATGTGCACTTTAAATCAGTGAAATTTTCAATGATAATAAGATGCCTCAAGACAAGTCTTCTTTTTCCGAAATAAATAAAAAAAACGCAAAATGAATATATGAATGAAAAGAACTAACCGAGAAACAACAGGAGCAATAAAGTGCTGTGTAAATGTGATCGGGCGGTCATGAGGTCTTGTTATCAATTTGTGTGGTTCTGATCATGCAATTGCGCACTTCACAGAGGCCAAGATTCAGGGTAACACAATATACATATTCTACATTCTGCCCCTCCTCATTATGTCATTGGCTCTCATTCCTTATTTAAATGAAATCACACCAAGTTTTATAATCTATTTATAATGTAATAATTTTGCATGTTTTCAGAAGGGCCACGATACCACTATAAAGCTTGAGGGGAATATGAAAGAAACACTTGTTTGAAGAAGCACCTTCTATTGGCAAATGTTTTGGCTTTCTGTTATAATCTTTATAAAATCTGAACACACTGATTAGTAATCTTGATCTATAATGATTTCCAGATGACCTACATTTTTTAGTAAAAGCAAGATGACTATTTTTGTGTGAAGACAGCTGTTATTATGCCTCAGGATGATCGCATATTAATTCTCTGTCTGATAGAAAAACACAAAAAGTAATTAAACTCTGAAAAATAACCTGTAATTGTGCAGAATGTATCAGTACTTTTTTTACAGATATTCCACGTAAACTGAAAAAAAACTCAAAATTACAAAAATACCTCAAATTTACAAGAGAAACAGGGGGAAAATGTAAAAAAAAAATTTTAAACAAGATTTCTTTTTTGTACAGTTTGTTTTCGAAATATGGTCAAAAACTATAAATTTACAGAAGAAGATAACACATTTAAAGAAAAAATGGGGTAAACAATTTAATATACATACTATAATTTTCCAGGGAAAAAAAATATTTAACAATATATCTCTGTATTTGAACTTTACAAAAAGTTTCCTTTTTCTTACATCATTTTTTTAAGGTGAAGTTACCTTCTAAATACTTGTATAAGGTTTAATAAACTTTGACAGGTTTACACGTATGATGTTCTTTGCAACAAATAGTTGCCATATCAGACGCAAAATCTTGGTGCAACTTTCAGGACAGTTTTAATATTGGTCAGAGTGTCAAAGCACTGTGGCCTCTCTCCCTGACAGTGCATTTTCAAGATGACAAAATCCATCCTCCTGTATTGATCAGTTATTCTTTTATCCCCTACTGACCGCATCCCACACTCTTCCCTGACTGGCTCCCTATTGATCCTTTGCAGTGATTGGTTGAGCTGTAATTTGAGACAGACATTGACGAATGGCTAGCAACTGTTTTTCTTTCCTCTCATCCTCTTCTCCCAGGGTGATGAAGTCATAATGCAAGTGACACTGCCAGACTGAGACCAATTGGGTGAGCAATAACCTTTAAAGCGAAAAGACGATGTCTGTATTGAGAGCGTCTTCTCTTGTCCTACACTAATGCCCGACGGGTGTTTACTGGATACTTCTCATAAATATAATAAAACAGTATTGTCTTTGCTGACACCACTGACTCGAGACATGAAGACCTTAGCATGGCTGCACTGTGTTACCCAGTGGAATCATAAAGACGACATCTAGTACTGTGCTACTTAAAACGACCAAACAGAGCAGTACATTTGGACAATTATATGAAACACAAGCACTGAAATAATTATGTTTATAGAAATTTTGATTCATTTATTAGACTATGGGGTACGTTTCCCAAAAGCATGGTTAGCCAACTATGGTCGCAAGTTCTGTCCTTTCACCATAGTTCAACTATTCATGTTTTTCCTGAAAACCCTTTTCCCAGCGATCAATCGCAAACAACATCGCAAAGTTGTGTGTTTGGAACTACTGGTCTAGAGCTGTGGTTAGAAGAATCGTTCCTTATTATTATGACATGTAGACTTACATACATTATGCTTTCGAAAAAAGTAGGCAAGCAACATGTTCATTATAAATCCATCATTTTAAATATACAAATTCAAAAAAATATATTTTTTAGATTGTCTAGAAAATAGATTGTTTTTTTTAAAGTGCGCATGCCCTACATGCTTTAGGACCCTGGGGGATCCTTGGGCGGAGTTACTAGGAGGACACTTATGAATAAGGTAAATATGGTGAAATAAAACAATAGATTTTTGCATCGTACTATTGTGGTTAACCAGCAAGTTATGTCGTTGTTCGCAAAACGCACCCATGTCAGGTATATTTTTTATTTTAGATTTTTTATAAACCAGAAAGTGGGTCTTGGTGGTGTTGCCTGTAGTGTAAATCTTGAACTACGACACAGAAAGTTGATTTTTGAACATTAGGGTTGAACATTATAATTTCAATTGTATTTCTTTGAGTGCATTGTAAAAAGCAGTTTTACAATAATATAAACGCATGTTTTTTCTGATGAATTTTTTTTTGTTCATACTGATTTCTACATGACTTGACACAACCAGTGGCGACTCGGACAAAGAACCAAAACTCAAAAAGGTAAAGTGAACACAGGCTTCTATCCGAACCAAAGGTTGGCCTATCGTTCTCTGGGACCTTTGTGTTTTAGCTCCTAAAAGTTCAAACTATTATGCCGCTGGTGTCATATTCTTCATTTGTTTTTCTTTTTGTTATAGCATATGCATCTCCAGCCTGATCTTACAGGAACTTTGTGAATTCTTTTTAATTTGAATAGTATATCTACAAAAACATCCAATTAACAAAAAAAAAACACTAATGAGAACGCAGCCCAATCATCGCTGTGATCATACAATTACATATGAATTTACCACCTCGTAAACTAGCAACAAATTGAAATTCTGTTGATACTCCTATTTATATTGTAACTCTATTCACACTCTTTCTTAACATTATTTACTACACCGGAAATAAAATAAGATAGACATTGTCTGACAGCAACTTTTTAATAAGCTTTTATCTCCTTTTACGGGACAATAAAAGTGGATGGAGAGAGGGCAGGGAAGCAATTGAGAGAGAGTGAAATGGGACAAACACAAGCCAAACTCAAACCTGAACCCCTGTCAAAAGTTCACCCCTGTAAACGGTGCCCTGTACGGTTTATATTTTTAATCTAACTTTCCAAATCCTCCACATCATAAAAAGCAACAAAACAGGCTGTGGACAATCTTCTGTACCTTTCCTTTGAGCTTTGCTTTTGGAAAATGTGGATCTCCATTATTTCCTTTTGCTGTTTACTCCACAAATTCTGATAAAACAATTATAAAACGACACATGTATATTACATATCATCTAAATGACATACCTATATGTGTGTATAACTTTACATCGACTTTTATTTGTGTGTCACATGTGTCCTACTTACTCCCATTTGTGACTGTACATCACACGTCAAGCTTAAGCTGCTATGCATGAACGAACCCAAAACCGTGCAGGAGGCGGAGGCGATCGTTTCCCCCGCCACTCATCCGTTCATGCGCACGCGCGGATCATCTTCCACCTCGTGCCGGCGCTGGGAGTAATTTCAGCGCGTGGCGAACGGACAGTACCTCCGCTGGGAGCGCTGGCAATCATGGGGGAAACAATGTTTACATCGATCAGCTGTCAGGAAGATTTATGGCTTCATTTTGCTGTAATGGAGAATTAGTGGGAAGATTATCAGGGACTCAACACCGGCGCTTGTTACCCGTGTCTAGGCCGGCAATTTGTCTCCCCCAAGCAGCATAACATTTGTGACAGCACCGGCACTTGCCCTAATTCAATCAAGAGAAAACGCTGGAATTAATTTGTTACAAGAACATTTAAATATGTTCAGCAGAGCGCGGCAGTGCAGTGCGGAGGGAAAGCTGCTGATTTATAGTCTTGGCAAAATATTGATCTTCTTCGATCCAGGAGTCTTGTCGAGGGTTTAATGTGTAATAATTTCCAATTTAAAGCTGCTCGCGGAGACCAGCGGGTCTTTGTCAGACGGCCCGTTAGAATGGTAATGTTGGGGGTTATCAGTCCCCGCATCTTTAACGCGTCTGACACGGCTTTTATTGTGTGTCACGCGCGCCTGCCAGACCCTGAGTAATAAGACACGTGTAAGGAAATCAATGCAGGTAAACCGTCCTGCGCAGTAATTACAGCAGGGTCTAATGCATCAGACAAGAGTGAATGACAGACACACAACAGAAAGGGAGAGATCTTTCTTTCTTTCTTTCTTTCTTTCTACATGAAAGGTCATAGTTCAATTCCCATATGTGTTCAATATAGTTTTATTTCTCAATGCTATTAAACTTTGCTGTAATTTAGCAGCAGGTTTGCCAGTAACTTACTGTAGATTTCATTTAGAAATTTGTTTTATGCATAAACTTACTTACTTATTTTTCTTTTATTAAACGAGACTAAATATGTCAGGTCACTTTTCTTGTTATGCAAATGTATCAGAACTTTTCAATATTTGGACTAGAAAACAAGACAAAAATGCTTATGAAGAATGGAATTTTTTGCATTTTTTTTGTCTCTTCTTGCTCATTTCAATATTAAAAGCCAAATTGTTTTAATTTTGATTAAAGTAATTGAAAACAGTACTAATAGGAAAGTAGTACTAAGTAGTAATTCAATCAACAGTAAATTACTGGCAAACCTGTTGCAAAACTACACATAGTTTTACTGTAAATGTTTTATTTAAAAAAATATATTATTTATTAATTTATTTTTTTAATTCTTAAATATCCCAAGGTGGACTATTTGCACTGATTGTAAATATAAATTCTGTTAGTATATTTAGAATGGTTTTACAAGTGAAGATATTTGGTACTTCTCCCAAAGAAACATCTAATGGTGATTCAATTCATCACTTTTAATGTGGCTCGTCTCATTTATATATATGATGTATACATAAAAAACCTGTAGACTTCTGCCATTCTGTCATTTTGACGAAAAAATGATGCTTAAAGATGCGGTTTTCCCAAACAGGGATTATTTTAGACCAGAAGTAGGCCTCACTTAAATTAGAACATTTAAAAAAAAACACGACACGATTTTGAGACAACACAACGGCACTGATGTATTTTAAGGATTAAGACTACATTGGTATAAGTCCCTGTCTGGGAAACCGCACCAAAAGGTTTTAAATATTTCTCACTCACTCATCCTTATGCCATACCAGGTGTATATGACTATTCTCGTCTTTGTAACGCTTTTGCATGGGTCTGTGTAAAAAAAGATATTAATTTTTCAAACTTTATTAATATAAACATAGCTTCCAGGTATTGGTCGCACACATGCTCATAAAAGAGTTCATGCTATCTCAGAATGTTAAACGCTTTTCTTCGTACCGCTATTTCATTTTTGCTTTGAAAGTCATTTTTAGTATCAGTATTCTCTACGCTTTTGGTTGTAATGTCATTTTGGCTGTCTAGAGAATGAGGAGCACTCTCACCTGGATTCATTTATATTATATTATTTGAACGTATCAAACAGGTTCAATGTCAGCCACGCACACACACGCACATACACAAAATGAGTGATGCATTGTCAACAGATGTCTTACTGAGTATTTGTGAGACTGGTAGCAGGTATACGGCCTATTGTGTGAATATGTGTTTTGGTGTGCTACACACATATTGGATAAGTGCCAACCGTGGATGCATTAAGTGTGATATATCTGCATGAAACTGCACTCCAGAGTGGGACGGCAAGGCCAAATAAGACTTTTTGACTTTTTCTTTCAATAAAAAGCCCTGATCAATTTCCCAGAAGCTCACATTTAAGTACAGTACATCACAATGCCGATGGTAACACACATCAGATTAGTCCATTAAACGCACAAAGAAGGACTTGTAATAGCTCTCGTGTTTATCAAATTTAAAGAGGAAATTTAACCTGATACCCTTGTTGCTCATTTCATCATAGTCGTGATTTCACCAGGGCCGTTTTGCCTGCTTATTCTATAGAGAAATACACCCATGGAAGACATTAGATAGCTATTTCCTACTATTTTCTCTCACCCATCTGTCGGAAAGCTGACAGGTGAGTTATTATTTTGTCTCCCGCTCTGATAAACACAATAATTCATGCCAGGAAATGCCTCGTGTCATTTAAATATATGCCAAGAGATGACATCCTTCATATTAATTGTCATTAAGGACAACTAAGACGTCTCCGTTATCATAGTCATTTTGTGTGTGATTTGGTATAGGCTAAATGTGCTATCTTTATTACTTTAATTGTATTATAATGTATAGTGTTAACCATAGTGTAATTAAGCCAGATAAATATTAATGTTTGAAATAAGGGATGCGTCATTTCCAAATATTGTCTCATCATCTGATCCACTGATGGTTCAGGCGGGTACTGTATGTTACAAGAATTTCATGAAATGCCTCAATGATACCTATTGTTCCTTGCTATTTCAAAACAGATTTTAAGAGCCGAATAACTGAGAAATAAGGCAAAAATTACGACACTCAAAGTTATTCCACGGAATAATGGATGGAGCATAGAAAAGCGATGAGCGATTCCAGTGATTGAAGATCTCGTTGGATGAGAGGAAAAACAGAAAGCACGCATCCCTGGGGAAATTTCGATATCGTGTGGGGCACCGCGGTCCCTTTTGACTCGACATTTATATGATTGTGTTATAACACATCTTGTCACAGATCTTAAGAAATTGAAGATTACTATTAATACTCTCAGACCAGACAATTGCGGACAAAACATATGGGCAGAAAAAAAGATTCACTGGAAAACATATTGCTCAGATGTTGCTGCTTCATATCACTGGAGATTTTCTGGATTTCTCAGTTGTTTCATTTAGATATTGACTTTTTCAATAAGACTAGATGTTTCTCCTTAACAGCAAAAGCATAAACACTTTTGGGAATTGCTCAAATACATTAAGATATGGAGTAAAAGTAAATTAAAGTATATTAGTACTTTAAATTAAAGCATTAAAGTAAATGGTTGAGAAGTCTTTGAATTCATACTGAACTCATCAAAATATTGACTTACATATTGACTTTTGGAACTTGCTCAGTTTGTTAGATCTCATGAAACTAAACGAAAAGTGTAGATTTCTGTGTCTTCATCAAAGGATAAATCTGAGACATGCTCTTCATGGAATCTCATTCAAATCAAGGTCAAATAATTGAGATATCACAAAAAATCTCATCTGTGATTTTTCTCTTTGAAAACATTCTACATTCAGTTGTGTATTTTGTATAAAGAAGAACATGATTTCAATTATATTATGTAATTGTTTTTAGTGGCGCCATTTCTCTCTACGAATTAAGCATATTTGGGAAGGAGGGTAAGTCTTTGGGTTTTAATTTTTTTGTAAATGTATGTTTGAGTCTCTCAGTCTCCAATAATTCACCAGCATCATGATTCAATAAATACGATTAATGTGACCTAAGGCTATCACAATCTGACCATTCATTTATGTTGGAATGGTAAAATCGTTTCTTCACTGTTTCAAAACAAAAGGTCTCTGAGACTTTTTCAATGTTTTTATAGCTGTTTGAATTAGTAACTAGTTTTGTCATGTTGATATATACATACATTGTCACAAGCTCCGACCGCAGGTGTCTCAGCAGAGCTTATCAACAATAAAGTTTGATCATAACAATGGAACATCCTGCCTTAAACAATAGGAAAAGATTGTGTTACCTTTTTATTGACTTTATGTGGTCGGTTTAGTTTATGCCTTCGCTTATCATATAGCTATGTTGTTTGTCATTTATATTTGGACAGTTGACCATCCTCTGTTCCATGAATACAAACACGGCTTGTCTAACACACGCTGTCATTCATTCAAAGATTGGCGGCTCTACATTGTTTCAACTTGGTCACATTTCCCTGAGGACTTTAACTCTGACAGTCCACGAAATGATGCCCTGTTTGTGGACGGTTGTAGAGATGAAAATAAAACAAATGGAAGATAGAAAGCTAAAGCATGAATTTACTAATGGTGCACATAACCATTTGGATGATAACGTTAATGAGACTTTCGTATTAAATATATTCCTGGTGGATGACATAATAGTCAGGGAGTCCCATTAACGTACAGTAAAGGAGGTGCCCTGCCTTCATTTATGTGAACGTAACTCAGACAGTGTTTGCGTATCTCATGTTAATCTTGAGTACTTACAAAATAGTATTGTACCCTTCAAATATCCGTAGAGTCTTTAGTGTGATTACATTTATAAAAGACATATACAGCTGTACGATTATATCGGAAAACATGCGAAGCGTGCAGGGGGGATGGCTAAACTAACTAAAGCACGTGCGCACCCATATGACAAAACACAGACACATGACTCAGTTTGACTTACTGCGTGAGGTTCATGTCCGGCATCTTTTAGCGCTTGGACCGCTACATCTATTGATTTCAAACGATACAGTACAGCCAATCTTGACGCTCGTCGGTTTACGTGTAGGCAGGTTTTTTCTTTCGCCTGGGCGTGCTTTTCCGGGAGAATTGCCCAATAAGGGACTAAGAAAGTTGTAACGTAATGGATTTTCATGTAAAACATAAAACTTTCCGAAACCTATACGAGGGCGTGTGGAGTCTATCGAGCACAAAAGTAATATCAATGCTGATGGTCGAGTGGTTAATGCTCTGACATATGGTGCCGGTGCATCCCGGGCGACCCGAATTCGAATCGCGACTTATGGTCCTTTCCCCGACCCCACCCACTCTCTCTCATCCACTTCGCTTCCTGTCCTCTCTGAAAAAACTGTCTGTTTAATAAACGCAAAATTGCCAAAAATAATTCTTAAAAAAAAAAGTAATAAGTCCAACTCGTCTTTTGTCAAGTTGACCATGTCAAACATGAGAAGACAGTACAGTTAACATTGTAGAGTATGAATGCATGAAACACCATTGCACATCCCCTTTAAGAGAGCAGGATATTATGGAGACTTGGGGGCGGACTCTTTTGTTTTGGATTAGATATAACATCAGGCCATAAATAATGTAAAAGTACAAATGTTAGTAAATGAATCCTACCTTAACATGTTTTTGAGGATTTAACATTTAGAGGGCCCAGTTGACAAAAATTTGCTAGCACCTTCAGCTTCCTGAAATAATTGGTTGGTATTTATTGGAAAAAATATAAATCTCTTGCTGCATTTTTCTGAATGTCTAAAATCTCGCTCTTCATGTGTGGCGAGCTAAGGTAAAAGAATCCATTGGCTGATGGGGAAAGTGGGTGTCAGTGGACACATTTAAAACACATTAAGTTAAGTGTTGGGAGACCAATCATTTTTCTACTTCAACATGCTAGAAGACCTTTTATGCATGTGTTCCTTGGGAAAGCCACCAAGCACACACACAATTATCAAATACTTACGTTTCTACACAATAAGATCCTGTCCTGACAGGTGGATGGCTCCCAATGGACTGGGGATGCTGGTATAAACCAAGTATTTTTTTCAAATCAGGCACTACAGTTACTGTGCTCATTCACTATACACACATTGACACAATTATTAACGTTGCTATTCAAAATGATCTTTTTGAGTAACCTCTAATATCGGTTTCTCTTGTGCATTGGATTTCTGATATTTTTGTTCTAAACCCTTGGGGATTGGCACATATTGTAGCAGTTAAAGCTATACTTGGCATACTGGGTCAAGCACGTCAACCTGATAAACCACAGGCCTAGCCTATTTGTTCTTCAAGTATGTTTTCTATCTGTTGTTGCTCTGTGCTGGTGAAGCTCCAGATGGCGCTCGAGTGTGGAGTTGAGTGGCGTGACTCTTGAGACTTTGTGGTAGTGGGTTCGAATCCTGTGTGGTTTGAGCATTAAGTTTATTTGTAAAGTCTTCGGTTTAATTTCATTGGCATATATTCTTCATAATCTACTTGTTTCTCACGTTTTATTTCTGCCGGTTTTTGCTCTTGTTGCTCTGTGCTGCTGTAGCTCCAGACAGTGCTTGAGCATACTTTCGAGTGGCGTGACTTGTTAAACCCCATACCTTGAGACTTTGAGGTTGTTGCTTCAAATCCCATGTGGAGCATCTGTTACATTTACATGATAAATCCACGTTTCGTATGCTTTTTTCAATTGGTCTGCTTTTCACTACGTTCTGTTTCAACCGTTTTCGTTCTCGTTACTCTGGGCCAGTGTGGATTCGTTCTTTGCTTGCGACGCCTTCGGTGGTTTGGCCCTGTAATTTCTGCTTGCGGCTATATATCCAAATGTTTTTGTATTCATAGAAAGATGGTTGTCTATAAAAATCATTATAAGCTTTTTTGAGACTATGGGACATTTAGTTGATTAATATGATAGTTAGATCATATGGACCCAGACATGCCCTGCGAGTGGAGGTGTAGAGTCCTTAAATATTTGTACTTAAATACAGTTATCGAGTACCTATATCAGAGTTTTTCCTTTCTTTGGGAACATTTTACTTCGCTACATTATACAGCATATATTGTACTTTTTACTCCACTACATTTCATAAAATGTGTCTTTTACCTTTAATACTAATTTGACTTTTACTCAAGTAAAAACATTTATGAGTACATTTACTTGAGTAAAAGTGAGAAAGTACCATGTACCAGTACTTTTTAATGTAAAGCATGTTGTATGCGATGCTTTATAATGTATGGAAGTAACATTTTCCAAAGTAAAGTAAAGATACTTGATCCAGAAGTACTTAACACCACTGTCCTCGAGCCCATGTGGAAATGGACCTTGAAGATTAGACAAAATTATATGGTAACATTCTTACCACCATGTCAGTCCCAATTTATCTGCTTTCTTCCATCTGCAAAGCGCAAAAGAAGATATATTGAGGAATTTGACATACAACAGTATATGGACACAAAACCACTGAGTTATATATAGTTTTTGATTCACATTATGGCAAAAAATAGTGATATTTATTTTTATTTTGGGGCGAAATATCCCTTTAAAATGTGTGTTAACGTTATCATGTGATTTCCATGATGTTGGTGTAAAATAACAAAGCAGCAGTGCTAACTGTTACAGAATTACACATTAGTCTGAATTACACAGCTGTTTGTTAACATCACCACAATCTTTCTGCCTCATGAAATCTTTTACTTTAGATCTTCCACTGCACGGCCTCTTTCCACCAGCACAGATACTTTAGTTTATCTTAATGACTGGCTGAAGAATGTTCCCTAGTCACTGGTGACAAATTAATTGTCTTGTTTGGGTGATGGTAATTTGACAGCCATTAGTGAAGTGATGCAGGCGTGGTGGTGGCTCATGTCTGTATGCGTCTGTTTTTTTCTAATGTTTTTTCTATAGAATGGTTCAGGCATCTTATCCCTCTTTTATTAATGCAGTAAGAGAGGCACTAGTGTTTAAGTTGGATTGTAAAACACTTAGTCCAGGTGTGAGAGACGAGATGAGAGTGTGTACATTTGCAAATGTGTCCTGCTTCATTCCCCATATATCGCTTACGTCCATCCAAAAAAGCTGTTGGTCACATGTAGCCTACTGTACTATACCACACCACACAAAAAGGCAGTGTTAAACAGTTTTAATGCACACCTCCTGGCCAATCCGAATCAAGTATTCAAACAGACCATGGTAGACGGTTTCATCTTAACGACCTAAACAAACGTTGTCGCGCATGCTCACTTTTGTGACCTTTACTGACCTTTCGGTACACATTCTCAAACCATAGTGTCTGAAGATTATTTATGATAACGATCAAAAGAAACTGAGAAGCGTTACTTGGCTAAACTTGTCTCTCCAATATTTTTAATTTAGACTGCGATACTAAGCTCAACCACTAGATGTCAATGTAGCATACGCTTTATTTAAATACAACCGAACTACAGGACCCACTCAACAAATTGTTTCTTTAAAAAAATGCACAAAGCACAAAATTCAACGGATCATTTATTTAATGTAATTATTATACAGTATAGTTATAATACAAACTACTGTTAACATAAATAAAATATAAATATTAGACACTAACCATACACAAAGCGGAAGTTAACCGGGGGTCATGCATGCTCGTCCGATGAAACGGTCGGGATAATCCACGGCTAGCCGAACGTGCATTAAAGGATTTTAATGCACGGCGTGGAGGCGAAGAACAACCAACGCACCTGGACAGTGCGTGTCTCTGCCTAGCTGTAGTGAAGCTGTGAGAGTCAAACATCGTGTTGTAGGCCTACTCCCTCATTGATGAAGAATAAAGTGCTTTTTAATGGATTTAAAGAAGTTACGTATGAACGAATGTTGCGGGTCGACCAAACTGTCCATCTGTCATATCAAAACTTTGGAAAGCAAATTTTTGATTGTTGCAATATAATTCATTATCACTTTTTGTTAAGCAGATTTATATTGAAAACGTGTTTTAGCATGAACATAAACATACAGTAATTACACAACATGAAACCAAAGAAGAATCACAGCCGGCATATTTTAAGTAAAATTTTTTCCTAAATTATCAGAGGACTCACACAGAGCATCAGCCTTTACGTGTCTGTGTAAAGACACCTTATGACTCCCTTTTGCCCACTGTTGCTATCTTCTTCTCTCTTCCATTTTACTGTACATTTCTGCATCTGGCCATGTCACATAGACGACCTTAATTTGACGGTGTCACGAAGATCTGTCTTCATTCTCTCACTCTTTTCATAATCCAATCGTCCCCTCCAATGTGCTATTAGTCCCCCCCCAGATCTGGCGTTCGCGGTACAGCTTTCCCTGTGCCATCCATTTAGAGCCGGCGCCCTGTAATGAATATGTACATTTTAAGGACCTGAGCCGAGGAGGGGTCACAAGCAATCAACCTTGAATTCAATTATGGCAGTCAAGGTTAATGACTGTGCACAGTGGTCAGAGGCGTGTGCCACACCAGCGATTATATTCGGCTCGGCTGAATTCACAATGCCGGGAGAGAAGGAGGGTCCCCGTGGGATGAGAGAATTGCGCAGTGGGAGAAGAAGTGGCGGGAGGCGTGCGTAGATAGATGGAGAGATAACCAGAGCGATGTCACGCATTGCTTTTCAATTGCATTGAGTTCTCCCAGCCAAATCAGATTGCCGGAAAGGTTAAACAGCTACCCCACTCTACCTCTGGCCCGTCACCACCGTCATCCCTCTCTCTCTCTCTCTCTCTCTCTCGCTCTCTCTCTCTCCCCTGGTCGCTGTAATATGATTAGTCTACATAAAGACGTGTCTGGAGTGTAATTCAGTGCTCACTAATGAGACGCTTGTGTGAACTGGGCTCATCCATATCCCCGAGGCATCTCCCACTCACCTGCTGCCGGAGAAAAAGAGAGAAGGAGTGGAGGAGAGACGAAATGAATAGAGAGATAATGCACTAGGAAATGTACTGTAATATTAAAGTGCTTTCAGACAGTACTTTGTATTTGCCTTAAAATGTATGCACACAACACAGCGATATATGAACCGTGGTGAGAACATACACAAAAACATGGGCTGTGGTCTGGCTGTTTGTGGAGAACAGGTTGGAGGGCCATCTGGACGCAGGCTGATTTCAGAGAGAGTAATGACATTCTACAGGACACAATGCTTTGAGCTTTAAAATCCTGTCACTGTTGTTGTCTCCCTCTCTTTGAATACTCAAAACTTTGACAATAAATTGGAGAGGTCAGAAAAATCTTTATGCATGGACACATCTTTGAAGAAATCTTCAGAATAGTGCTGTCGCAGACATAAAATGAATACATTACTATTATCAAAGAAATTAATCATTTTCATATAATATAATGACAAAAATATTAGGGGACTGACCACAACTCGATTTTACGAGACATTTTCTCTTCGCAGGTAAAACTGAAATAAATGATACAACGATAATGGATGAGTGTGGTGTCATTCCTTTTTCCCCACATAAAATAATGACAAACAGGCTAGATAAAGGCATCTGAATGGGGCTGAGAACGTCACTGTGCGTTCACACCGCCAGCGACTTTGTCGCTAGTCTCTTGCGTCGAGGTTGTTAGAAGGCGTTTCTTACTTTGGTAAGTACTTTAGTAACATTTATACGGTTTTACGTAACAACATAAACAAAGTTACTGCGCATGCGCACTATTGTGACCAACTTCTGAAGCACGTTCACAAACAACCGAGTGCCTGTCCCTTATTTATGGTAACAATCAAAACCGAGAAGACGCATTACTTGGCTAAACTTGTCTCACCAATATTCTGAATTTAGACTGCGATACCAAGCTCAACCACTAGATGTCATTGTACCATACGATGACATCTGTAAATGCGACAAAACTACAGGACCCATTCAACAAATGTATGTAAAACAGTTATTATACAGTAAAATAATCATACAAATTAATATTAACATAAATAAAATAAAATATAAATAGTTATATTATATTATTAGACGCTAGCCAAACAAAAACTGGAAGTAAACAGAGTCTCAGGCACGCGCGCGTCATATTTGTCGCATATTGAAGCTCCGTCAGCACCCCACTGCATCACTTTTAAATGCACAGGGTACCCCCTTGAAGTCGTTTTTCGATGAGCAAAATAAAAAGTACGGCGAATTTTGACCGTCGTTATGAAATTGTATATTGGATATAATTCACAATGATGATCGCAAGCTCATTCAAACGTGTATTTAAGTATAACGGCCAGGATAATTGCGTTTGTATGACGCTATTCAGGCAGTTTAAGCAAGTAACAGTTTATTTATTTTAAAACACAGTGACGAGTCGGGAGTGAGCAGCACAGGGTTGGATGAAACAGTCTATAAACTAACTGACGAGAGATGGATGACGTGAGCACCGCTAATGTATTCCTATTGGTAGTCGCTTCCGAAAGTCGCTCATCATTTGCATAAAGTGTAGCCATTCTCAACTTTGTCGCTAGACACGCTCACTTCCTGTCGCAAACAGTCATTGTCGCTCATGTGACTAGAAGTCGCAGACTCTTCATTGAAATGAATGGGATCATGTAACTTGTCTGGTCATGGAATACACAAATCCATAAACTACCACACAAACCACATACACTTCAATTCGCTGTTAATCGCTTTGGATAAAAAAATGTCTTCCAAATGTATGAAAAAGCTCAATTTTAAAGCATAACGGGTGCATGCACACACATGACAGAACAGAACGGTGTCGGGCCGTTTGATAAATCACACAGTAAATGTAACACCATGTCTACACCGCACGTGACGTTGCGCCGCATCCAGTGTGGACAAAATCTAAAATTATAATGGGTTATTATGCGTTTTATTGTCTTTTGTCGCATCGCGGTGTAGACATGTGTAAGAGTTCACCTTACACTCGACCTTCTGCTGTCCGTAAGAAAGGTCACAGTGTCCCCATTGTCAACATCTCTTATCTACACAGCTTCACAAATCAGTAAACGCACAAAACAGCACGATCTCTGATTTAAAACGCTTAGAGTTCAGAGATTCAGATGACTCTCATAACATAAACTCCAAAGATGTCCACAGTATAAATGAAAATGAGGGTGTATTGTATCATGTTAACGTAGCAAATGTTTCCTGTTGATGACTTTCTCTGTCACAGGAAGCAACATGTACTGTTACAAGTGGCCGCACTCTCTCCGGGTCAATAGAGGAGCTTCCCCTGTGTGTGTGTAGATGGTAAATCTCTTGATGCTTTCTTCATCGCACTGTAAATCAACTTCCATGGCCCTGCTGCATAGATCAGCCACCCTGCTAATGGAAGGTTAAGCACTTTGCAATGAAACAATTACTGCCAGTACGTATAGCTCCTACACGGCTGAGTGTTTGTTTCGCTCCGGTAACTCTAGACATGTGTGATGCAAGGTGGTATTTTGCCACTCCGTGGTCTCGTGGCATGCCAGCACGGACAGGATTACTCAAATGACAAATTGTTGATTTTAATGCCATGCTAAGGACACATTTGCTAGCGCGTCTGATGGCATTGACGTTGGATGTGTAGTGTAAAATCTGAGTTCCAAAATGAAACGGCCTCGGAAGACCTTAATGACAGTTAGTACTTGTCGCAGGACCGAGGACAATGTTACCGGTCGTCCGCCCCTGATGTTGGCCTGATTTGCTAATGTTATCATTCAGATGCAGTCAGATCATGTGATTTCTTCATTTAATGCTTTTTATGTAAATCTTCTCTGTGTCGTCTCATTGAGGTGCAGGCACGTCAAACAGCATTACGTGTTTGTATGCGCTTGACATACAGCCCAGCAGACCAGCGAGAAAGCCCTAGAGAAAAGAGAGTAAATAGCCAAATGTAATATTGACAATCTCGAGAGATTACGGGGCATTTGTCAGTGTGTGATGCCTCCTGACAGGCTGCTTTTGTTGCTTCTAATGCCATCTCCATCAGTGTGTGTGTGTGTGTGTGTGTGTGTTTGTATGTGTGTGTGTGTGTGTGTGTGTGTGTGTGTTTGTGTGTGTGTGTGCCCTATCCATCATAAGCCAAAATGGGCTCTATCATTTCTGGATCAGAAAGTTTCCCTCTCTCTCTCTTCTCTCTCTCTCACTCACTCACTCTCATTCAGTTTCTATTGTTCACCAATGAAAGAAATATCAAATTTCCAATGAAAATTTATGGAAATTACATCAACGCCATTATGCTTGCGACTTTTCTATGCAATATATTCTTTGCACCGCGACAGTTTTAGCTCAGATGATAAATTTAACAATTTAACACAGTCTTAAAGTGAACGGGGAGTGTTTTTCTTGGTACGTGCAGACCAGCATATCCGTCCTTATTGGAAATGTAAGGAGATGCAATGGAGATAAAGTATGCATACTAACAATCTTTGTTATTCTTTTTTACATAATTTATTTGTTATTGAAAATATAATATCGTTTCCATGAAATGTCAAGTCGCCGTAAAAATGAAATTGAGCGAGAGGTCCAAACTGATGGTCGATCAGCTTTTATAATGTGTGTTTATGACAGCTTCAACCCCTGTGCGCTCTTTCTTTCCATTTCAAACATCAAAATAGCATCCCCTCCTTGCCGACTGGTTTAGTCGCATCAGAATAACGTTAATTTCTATCATTTATTGCCAGGCAGCATTAATTCAGATGACACGCCGGTGCTGAGTGGTATTGGGATTCCAATCAATGCGCTGATTCTCGTGGAAAAGGCTATTATTCAGAGCTGATGCATTCACTCTATTTACAAGCCCATTTGTTGCAGTGAAATATTGATTCTGCTATGCTTTCAAATAGCTGTTAAATTGCTTGGCAAGCAAACAATCAAAGGTTTAAATAAAGATTAAAACAGCGAGTCAACACAGATCCTTTACATAATGCTCACTTTTTCTTCTTTTTTCCTCTCTGATTGCTTAAGCAATACTTATTATTTGTTTCTTAGAATAAAGAGCGCTCATTACCCAGGCCTTGTATCTTTTTGCAGATACTGTTCAAAAACACCTAAAGACATTGATTTAGTCAGACGTGGTGCTAGAACTTAACTCTACAGAGTGATACTGTACATGTCCAGAGGCTGTAAACAAGGAAGAAATAGAGGATTTCATCTTAAAAACATAAAAAGCGTTACTGCACATGCGCAC
Source organism: Triplophysa bombifrons (assembly GCA_029783895.1). NCBI lineage: Eukaryota > Metazoa > Chordata > Actinopteri > Cypriniformes > Nemacheilidae > Triplophysa > Triplophysa bombifrons. The sequence goes on from CM056458.1 coordinate 1,337,050, forward strand.
TTTTGTGACCCCCACTGAACTTCCGGTACACGTTTATAAAAGAGTGTCTGTAGATTTGTAGACCGTGACTTGACTTGTCTCTCCAATATATTGAATTTAGACTGCGATGCCAAGCTCAACCTCTAGATGTCAGTGTACTATACGGTTTCTGTAAATGCTACCGAACTACAGAAGTGAACTACAAATTGTTTATTTATTAAAATTAACATACAACAAATTTCAACAAATCGTTTATTTAGTATAATTACTATACAATAAAATAATAGTACAAATTATTATTAACATAAAAAAGTTATATTATTAGACACTAGCCAAACACAAACCGGAAGTTAACTAGGGGTCAGGCACGCGCACGCGTCCGACGAATCGGTCCATAGAGAAAAAAAGAGCTTTGCTTTTAAAGTTCTTTTAAACTTTTTTTATTATAATAAACAGTGAGGCAACATTATAATGCAAAGCACATTATATAACATAATCATAATGAACATAGCTTTATAGAACACGCTCATGACGTCTGAGGCAGGGCAGACTTTCACATAACTGATGCTATTTATATTTAAACCACTTACTATTGATTTCTATCAGAGGGTGAAGAAAACATGTACAGTATGTGAAAAATATTCCCTAAACTACGCTGTAGCTTTTAACAAGTTTACTAAAATACTTTTATATGGGCAGCCATAGAGATAACTGTGCACCTTAAGAGCTTGCCCTCCCAAAATCACCACATTTTAAAGACTTTATGTGCTTCTAAGAAGAATGAATTGAAGGTTTATTAGGCCTATAGGGAACCAATCCTCTCTTTAACAACACATACATCTCCAATACATCCGACCCAGTATTCATCTCACACCGGTCTGCATTTGCTGTCCTGCACCCAAACGTGTTTTAGCTGTCCCGCACAAACAGCCATTAGTCAAGGCTTTCAGTTTAAAACTCAAACTCACTGCTACATTTCCTAAGACAATGGGCACAAGAATATAATAAAGGGAAGTGTGATAATTGCTGCTATTCTGAGAAACCCAAAGCAATAACTTCACTCCATCTACACTTGTAGAGAGAGAGAGAGACATTTATTGTTCTGTACTCACAGTGACAGGAAATACACATTTCCCTCCAGGGGGTAAATATTTGCCTTGTCTGGTCAGTTAAAACTATGCACCCACTCCGGAGGAAACAAGGCCCGGAAAAGCAGCAAATGGAGTTTCGGTGCAGCCAAGCTCTGACATTGCAAAACCGCCTCTCCGACGCCCATATCTGATTAGCCAACTGCAGCGGGCCGTCGTGGTGATGACAGGACATTTCCCATCATGCTATACACTGGCTGGACCATCTCATCTCAGAGAGGAAACAGGCGGGTGACGGCAGGGTGTAGACCCGTGCCCAGGGCCCTAATTGAGTCAGGGTGCGTGTGCATCTGTGTTTGTTCACACACTTAACTTACTCACAGCAGAGGAAAGGCAGATAAAGCACAGAGGCACAAATGGAACCCAAACAACTTACCAAGATGTGTAAATTTAAACATTTTCAGACACACATCACTACCGCTTGTGTTCATTTATGTGCTTTCTAGTTATTAATTCTTTGTGCATACAATAATTTTACACTACAATGTACAACATTAAATAATTTAAAGCATTATTTCGCCATTGGGACAAGTTTTGTTTGGTTACACACGCTTGTAAAAGAATTTTAACCGGTCCAAAAACACAAACTCGTGGCGTACTTTTGCGCAGAAATCCGTGTCCGCTCACGTCTGTGTGTTTCATTGCAACAACTGCAGCTGCGCAGTGCGCACGCAGGCGCGCTATGCTGATGACACGCGGGTGAGAATAGATTGTGAAAACATGAACTTAAGTAAGTTTCTAAACAAAATTTGACTCGATCATTAATAGCCCCTGTAGATGGACATCAGAATGTGTTTGCACAAAGCAGGGAAATGGAAGCAGAAAGGAGATGTTTGAGGGAGGAAAACAAAGTACTGTACAACCAGCCAGTCAGTTCTCAGACATTAGAGAAAAATGTCTCAGGAAAACATGTCAAGTCTGTAAAATTGCATTGTTGCTTAGAAAAACATTTGTGTTCTGTTCTTTCAAGAATTAAATGAATATTTAATTTACTAGCTCTAGTTTAGGGTATTATTAAAAGTTGGCATGGCTGAGATAACTATATGTGCTACTATATAGGCAGTACAGTTGAATGAAGTAAAGTTGGTTTAAGAACCAACTTTCTTTGGACTTGGCTGTTAAACCAGAAATATTGTTATTTTCTAAGATAAAATATGTTCTTTATACTAGTTGGAGCCATACAACGACTGGTTACAATAGTAAATCCTTGAAAAGATGTAATTATTCATTGTTATCACTGTGTAATGAATGCAGATGTGCAAGAAAAAATTCTCTATGCTTTCATTATATCCATACAGTGCATGCAACCATGTTAATAAAGTATGTTGAAGATACTTTAATATTTTTTAAATACACAAATGTTTACCTTCCCCAGTATTTGTTGCACTGGAGGAATAGTGGTTTAGCATGGGAAGTTTGTGAAGTGCATTGTGTTGCATACTTCTTGCACACAGCAGGTTTCGAAGAAAAAAGTGATAGAAAAAGTAATGAGTGCCCCAGTAGAGCTTTAGGTCTGTCCATGTCCCTGCGATACACAAACAGCCAATAGGAAATAATTATTTATCTGAATGCATATTTATAATGCTGAATAAACATTCATGTATTGTAATAGGCCCATTTACCAACAGACTCCCATCCATTTGCTAAGTAGAGCAAAAATGTGGTGCTTTATTCGAATAATATAATGTTTTGATAAAATACTTGCACTAATAAATCTATAAAGGATGTTAAAGCGTACTGTTTTATAAAAAGTTATTGGTTTCACTTTTTACCATCCTTGTACTTAGATTTTCTTTTTTAAATAAAAGTTTAAAAAGAATGATAACTTCCTTAATAAAAACCATCCAATCTTTGTGAAGAGGGTTTTTAAAACATATATATTCCTGAAATGAAAAGGACAGTAAAATACCCAATACAATTTATATTGGTTTTATTGATTGATTTTATTTAATTGATTGTATTGATTTAAATAGTTATGACAAATTATTCTAAATTATTTCCGAACTGGCTTCTTTTTAAAGAACCCTGAGAGGAGAGTAAAGAGATGAATCCTTTCCAGAGTCAGATGTACACCTATAAACTAGATTGTATTTTTACTTCATTTGAAAATTAAGAATTAAAATGATATTCAACCAATAAATACATTTAATTAATTACTTATTAAGGATAAAGGGTATATAGAGGTTTTTTTAGAAAGAAAGAACAGATAAATTGTAAAATGAAATATAATTTCGCGAAAAATCTCTCTGTTATTTCTTTGTTCTTTGGAACATAAACACGTTTTTAAATGTTGTTTTGGGTTTTCTGGTTACACAGAGTATTTTGAGCAAACTCTCGTCAAGCTTAAAGGATTCAAAAGAGTCATAAAACCATGTTATGTGCCGTATTTCAAGTTTCCTATAGGGATATGAACTGTTTTGATGAAAAACTAGTCTAAAATATATCCCAATACTTGTTGAAAGCATTGACCCCTTTCGTCCTTTCTGTGTGAGACTGTAGAGAGAAACAATACAGTTCATTCCTTCTCTTTTGTGTTGTGGATATGTCCTGGTTGGAACCTGTTAGACATCATTTTAATTATAGTGTTTAATTATTTAAAAAGATTTTTGCATAAACCGTTTCTTTAACCTCACAGATGTCTGCATAGTTGTACATTATAAATCGACAAACATTCGTGGATGTCGTCGGCCTTGTGTTCTTTCCTCTGTGAAAATTATTTTATTAAATGATCTATTTATATAAATGCATAATTTCTATCGAGCCAAACGTCCACAATCTCACCTGTGCGCATGGTGGATGTCTAAATCTCTAAAGGGTAAATCAATTAAGACTGTTGTCCCAAGAGACTAAAAAGAAGCAAAGGCAAATAAATGAACATGAATACCCATTTATCCCTCGGGATGAGTTGTTTATGTAATCTTTAGGCTCTCTTAGTCTTTTAGTTCATCATTATCACATTTATTATTTTTCTATAATTCTCTCTGAAAACAGACATAAAAGGAGATCTAGAGGAAAACACTTGGGCCTGGTTTCGTCAGGTTTCAGGCTAGTTCCAGACTAAAATAAATGTTTGAGCTGTCTAAACTAAAAAGAAATCGCCCTGACACATCTTAATGTATACTGTATGTCAGTGCCATCGCCTTGTCTCAAGATGCACACCAGTATATAAGGCATTTTTATGAAAGCGATTTTAATATCGTAATTCAGCAAACATTGTAAAGACTTGTGAATTGTATTTTCATATATTTAAGTTGGTTTTAGTTATGTTTAGTTGGTCCTGCTGTCACACGTGCACATAAATATAAACAGACAAACAAAAACAACTGATACCATAAGTAACTACCATGTTCAAAACATAGCGTGTAGGCAGAGATGTTATTGTTAAACAGTCACAAAATGTATCATCACCACATAAACAACCGTCCTGGTGCTTTAAATGAAAGTGTGCTAGGAATGTAATTCAATAATGCTCAACTGAACAGCCATCTCAATTACTGAGAGGAAATTAAATGTCCTGTGAGAACCTTGACTTTATCAAGTCAATCTCTGCCCCCTATACACACACAATTACAGCACCAACTGCTACATCCACACCCTTAAAGCAATTTCTCTCTCCATAAAATATATGGCCACCACGCAGAGAATAAAAGCGAACTATTAATCGCACACTTTCAGGTGTGAGCAAGATACTAATGGCCAACAACCGTGGGTGGTGGTGGCAGGGAACAAAGGGAGTAATGAATAAGCGAGATAGAGTACATACCATACATCTCATTTAGAAGGCAGTTAAGAAGATGGCACATAAACAAGGCATCAAAATCAAGCGCATGCTTTTGACCCAAAACTACACTTACAGACAAGGGGCCACATTTATAAAACGCTTTCCTGTAGCTCAGTGGTAAGAGCAAGGTTATGGGTTCGATCCCGGGGGATTGCAATACCTATGTCAAATGTATAGGATAAAAGCAATGTAAGTCGCTTTGGATAAAAGCGTCTGCCAAATGCCTAAATGCAAATGTAAATGTAAAACGTTGCGTCGAATACGTCCAAATTTAGATTTTACGAATCACGTGCGTACGCGTGATTCATAGAACGAACTTACGTACAAAAAAAGCGTGTACGCCTCACTATCAGATGTGAAATATATAAATGGCAAATTATCGTGAATTTGCGATCAGCTGAACAGTTCTCCGCCTTTAACGATGTCTAATTAATGTCATTGATATAGGCCCATGAAAGAGGGCTTATCAACGTCCAAATCTTATACAAGCGGCACGAATGGCTTATATTTCCAAAAAAGCTCCATCACTCGAACAAGCAAAAGTAAAACCGCTCTTATAAATGTGAAAGTTGCAGTGGATTTTTGCGTACACTTTACGATCAAATCTGTGCGTACGCAAAAATCCCCGAAAAATTTTATATTTAAAAAAACGCACGCTTTAGAAATGAGGCCCAATGTCATGACGGCAAAGAAATATTTGTGATATTATTTTTGAATCGAGTCTTTGAAAACACAATTCGCGTGTTAATGTGTTTTATAATTACGTAAGAGTTCATGGTGGTTTCCCCTACATAGCAATGTTTATATTTCATAAAAAAACACCATGCACCACCCCCTTTTCACGGTTTTTAGCAGAATTTTTAGCTACAATTTAACCCGAATTATTCAATTAAACATTCAAGGGTGAGACCAAAAGGATCCACACATCCCTTAAAACATCTGAGGAAAGCAGGAATCGCTGGAGCATTTTAAAGCAAACGCGTAAGACTCATTATCATTGCGGCATATTGGCAGGCTCATTTGCTTTTCTCCGTGAGTGGGTCCAACAAACCCTTCCCCCTGGGACAGACACGTGTATGGGGAGCGGGGGCACGGTGGCCCCAGCAGCAGGTGGCCCATTGCAGCCTAATGAACACGGCAATCTGTTACTATCGCCGCAGCGCTTTTCACCAGACAATTAGGCGACTAAGCGTGTAATTATTCTGGGCCAACAAGAAGAGGCTCTCCTCTAATTTCATCTTTACATTTCTGTTTACTCACCCGCGCTCCTCTCATTAACGAGAGGTTTTCCAGTCTATGCTAATTGGTTTCAATAACATTCATTTTAGTTGAAAGGGATGGATCTATTAATTGGGGAAGGAGGGTATATAAATAAATATATATAAATAAAGAAATAAATAACCAAAAGGAGCGCGCGTCTTTTCATTTTCGAGAGCGGCTAATGCTTTGAAAAGCGATCAACAGGTTCAGAGCTAATGAAATTAAGTGACGCCAGCAGTAGCAGAAAGGAAATCACAAATTAAAAGCAATTCGTTTTTCATTGAAGCATGTGGCAGTGTTCAGGCGCAATTAATGCACAAAGCTTAACCGCGTGGAAAGAGAAAACGTACGAGGAAGCGCCGCTAGGCCGTAGCGGACATTTCTCTTAAGGATTGTTTCATTTCAAATTTACTGTAAAATATACGCAGCCTTTTTTATTAATATTCTTTTTAAGGGATGAAAATAGCAAAAGAGATGTTCTGTGAGTCATCATTATTTTCTCCTCTGTTTTGCCCTGTGGTTAACTTACATAGACTAAGTCTCTCAGCAGACCACCTCTGGTACACAGGATAATTTGAAAAGATTTGCATGCTATTTGCATAACATCAGGACGCAAGCTACAAATAGGTTTGAGTGTATCTTAATTACAATGGGCCGCACATTTCAAAAAGGCGCACTCACATTCTAATTGAGTTAGCGGCTGCTTGCATTCAAGACGCAAATTCAGTCGAGCAAAAATGCCTGTTTAGGATGTGTTCAGTGTTGTTCAATAATTATGTTCTATTAAGCGGTCTGCTATCCCTGCACCCCTTAAGTGCTAAACTTTTTTGGTACGTGGAATGTTGTATTAGATTACGATAGAACACATATTTATATGAATTGATATATACTGGTCTCGCTGCTCGGAAAATGTACGGGCTTAAAAAAGTCAAGATTTTAATCACATACTAATTTTTTTGACCAATTAATAAGAGTTCCTTTTCCTCGCCTCTCTTACTTTGGCTCTCTGAAGTATGGTCATTAATTGATGTGCAGGTCTGTGTTCGGGACTGGGGTGCAAATACCTGAGGTTGCCAAGGTTACCAAATGGAATCCTCCCTCAGACAACCCTGATCTGCATAATTCTATCATATAATTCAGTGGCTTTCAAAGTGAGGTTGATGAATGGCACCTTCAGAAGATAATATTTCTGCTTGGCTGTAATAAATCTTATGTGAAGTACTTTGGATGTGTGTGTGCGTGTGTGTGAGCTTGTGTGTGTGTGTTAGTTAGGAGGTAGGATGAAACTTATTGCCGTTCCTCCCTCCCTTCCTTCATCTCTGCTTCTCTTTGTCTGTTTTTCTCAGATATCACAAGCATTAGTGTAATTTCCTGCTTACCTATTCTTGCCTCAAAACAACATCATTGCCTGAACTTTTTTAGACACTTATTTTGTTTAATCAAAACAGCAAGATCAGAGTAAATTCTAAGATGGCGTAATGTATATTATCTTTCAGAATGGAACAAAGAAGCACAATTACCATTTTAAAAGCAATACGGCAATACGGCAAGGGGTGGACATTAAAACACACAGCGTATGCATTTAACATTAAAACATGTACCTCAAATCCATTTTTTGGGTAACAACCAAAATAATGTAGTCAATAATGACCATTTGATTGCACATCATCTCTTACTTATGAAGCTCGTGAATTTTTGCTAAACAAATGATCTATGTAATGAATTTAACTTTTCATAGGCATAAATTCATGCTTCGTAGTTTCTTAAGAAGAAACCTTCATTATTTAGGCAAAAAACTGATTGATTACAGACTGAAATATGCCTTTTATAATTGGACCAGAAGAAGCGAGAACACTATTGATATCCGTCCTAAACAGTCTGCACCCAGCCGGCCAGGATGCCATGTCCTCCACAAACTTGCATTAATAAAACAATGTAAGGTCAAGAAGAATTGACCCCGATGCCTCGGCATTTAAAAACCGCCTCGACCCTGGCAACAGTGATATAACTTTCCTTTTATTTATTAATGACAACGGTTATGTGTCTCTTATTTGTGCGCCCCAGCCGAGGCGCTCATTTGCCTTTAGCGGGTGCATGTATTTACCATGCATTAAGCCTCATTATATAGTAATTGAATGTTTGGTCGCTGAGGGGCGAGAAGCAGCGGAGAGAGTGCTGTAGCTAATGATGAGAAAGGGAAATGAAGAGAGGGAGGTTTTTTCCTCGGCCCACTTGTGTCCTTCCAAATATACTTACTTCTTACTTAATTTCCCTTTCTCTCTCTATTTAATTGTATGCGTGTATGCAAAAAAGAGCGAGAGCGCAAAATCCAAGTCACAAGTGTGCATTATCTCTAACACACATCTGAGTGATTGCATTTGTTTACTAATTAGATTTTATTTTCCATTATTAATGTTTTTAATAAGCCCAGAGTCAGGTGTGGCTGACAGTAATGAATGGCTTATTCTTGACAATCGTTATTGGCGAGCTGCTCTGCTGCCTAATAAAGGGATAATTACTCTGTGTTTGCTCACACAAACATAAAGAACTGAGTATTGACTTTTTGACAGGCTGTGACGCTGTTCTCGCTAATGACTTTTTAAATTGTACCTTTATAGCTATCACACGCTGAAACACTTCATTATGTTTTCAACTGATGAATACATGAGAGCGAAACACTTTTTCTGTAAACGAACAACAGACCAACAGACCAACATATATAAACATAACAAGAATAGTCAGGATCACGCTGCGGTTTTGTACATTGCTCATTTTACCGTTTTTTTTTTGGTGAGGCAGACTTATTATTTGTGCTGGAAACGAGAGGAACCTTTTAATCATTTTAACCAGTAGATTAGCTCTCAGTTGAGAGACAGGAAATTACAATGTTAATGGATTTCTGGACAATAGTGAAATTAAGACTGAATCGTATCACACTAATGAAATAATTTAACAGCAGACAAGTACTTTCTGAAAAATGATTCAGCTGCTTTGAAAATATCATTAAAGCAAACAGCGATATTAACGAAATAAAATCTGCGTATATACCCATGGTGATGTTTTTAGTTGGATATGCTAAAATAAATATGTTTAAAAACAACAATTTATTTGGTTTGAAATGTACAATAACGTTTTTCACTTAAATGAAATAAGCATTTAACTAACAAATAATATGCTTACACCGTGTCTACATCGGATGTGACCAATGCGCAGGATCCAGTGTGGACAAGATTAAAAATGATAATGGGTTTTATTGTCTTTTGATGCTTGAGAATTGTGCACTCAAACTAACTAATTAGTTTTAAAAGCTACAATTATTACTCATTTCATGTAAAAAAAAAAAGTAACATCAATTTACACGTCAAAAGTTGCGCGCCAAATACTCATGTGGAGTAGTGAGTTGATGACTACATACAGTACATTTTTATTGTGTTATTTAAAGGTTAATAAAATATACACCTTATTCAAACCTTTGTTGTTTTGAAGCAGGTTTGATTGAAAACTGGTCACCCATGTGAACTTTGGTATTTTTGTAGTTACTTAAGCCATGTGGTATGTACGCTTTAACGATACGACACCCCTTTTGAAGATTCGAGTTGGAATCTCTTCTTGGGTCTTTTGTACCCTACATGCTTTTGTATTTTATCATCTGGTTATCAGATATACAACTAAAAAAAACACACACTATTCAAAGCAATATTTTTTTATAAAGACCCATCGATATTGAAGTCCATGATCTCACAAACTGAATAGATGCTACAACCTTCCATGTCCAGAGGATGAGGGGGTTCTTTGGACTGACCAGGCTTTGTTGAGGAATCAGAGGGTGGTGAGTATAGGGCTTGAGGAGGGAAACATAGAAGGCGGGGTGAATGCAAAAACTGGGGGGCAACTGCAGAAGGTATGTGACAGGATTAATTCCTCTGACCATGGGGAAGGGAACAATGAATCTGGGAGTTCATTTTTGGGAAGGTAGCCTTAACCGAATATCCCTGGTGGAGAGCCATACCTTCTGCCCGGGATGGTATTGCGGGGTCTCCCTCCGCCATGCATCTGCCTTGATCTTCTGACAGCGTATGGCTCTCTGGAGATGGTGATGTGCATTGTTCTAGACCCTCTCGCTCTGCTGGAACCAGTGGTTGATGATGGGTACCTCAGACGGTTCCCCTGGCCGTGTGCAGACCCTTGGGGGATCAAATGACCAGATTCAGAAAATCTGTCCACAACCACTAAAACACAGCTATTACCAGAGGATGGCGGCAGGTCAGTGATAAAAGGTTGGATGGTTTGAGTCCTCCTCAAGATTTAAGGCTAGGATGAGATGGTCTAATAAGAGCGCATAGAAACGTCTTTGCTTTAAAGAGATCAAGGCATGTGCTGAGCGAATACGGTTGTGTTCTTGCTTCTCGCATTCACACGTCACATGTAGAGCTAATGAGAAATGATCTACAGTAGCTGCTCAAGATCTTAAGACGCAGCTGTGATATTATGATTTAGGGAACCATGAGCTTGAGACACAGGCTGGAGGGGGCCCAACAGCTGTTTGTAGATCTCAGCGGCGACCAGAAGAATCTCAAATACATTTAAGCAGCAAAAATACTAAACCCTCACCAGGATAGTGGGCAGTTTTCACAGCTAGTTTGCATTCTCATTAAATACAATCAACAAAGTTATATATCCTTCCGTCCAATGTGTTCTCTGCCAATGTTCAGGGTCAGACGTAATTTCAGCTCAATTTTGGCACAGTCAGGATGTTGTGGTTATTCGTAAACAACAATGATCATTTTATTTATACAACAGCCCAAAATTCCCAGCATTTCAAAATGGCATCATGTTTACTGAAAGCTCAAGTTTTGCACAGTATTTACTATTGCGAGTGCTAATAGCAGATGTGCCATACATAGGCTATTGTTTTAATCATTAATTCTGGTATACACCTTAAATGAAGGGTTAAATGGGCTTTGTTCTTCAGAATGATGCAAACAGAAACTACAGAAGGAAACAGAAGCCTATATTACAGGCTATTTTTGTGTGTACAATTTGAACCCAGTACCACCCCCATGCCCACATAGGACATCTTCCAGTCTAGCCAGGCTGGTTTGTAAATATAATTGAAAAAAATATATTCTCTGGGTAATGCCCCAGATGTGGATGTTATAATCAATATCTTTCCTCCGGCACAAAGTCTTCTAATGTTCCATATGAAGCTCCAACCTGATTAAGCCTGTTGCGTTGCGACTCCGGGCTAAACCTCCGATGTCCCCCCGGAGTACCCCAACAGCTATATCAGTAAGGCCCAGGTACCACTTCTTGAACAAATTTATAAATGTCTTTCATTTATACTGGAAAATATTTGTGGTAACTAAATGATGAATGAAGTCACCAAATTATTCCACAATTATTTCATTTCTTTCCATTTTACAGGTTTAAGGGGATATTATAATAATGTCGTGAATTACCCTCTAGTTGTTCCAAATTTAGTTGAACACAAAGAAAGATATTTGGAAGAATTTAGAAATTGACAGTTATGGGACATCATGACTACCATAGTAGAAAAAACATAAATGGTAGTCGAAGGTGACCCAGAACTGTTCCTCAAAAAATTCCACAAAATATCTTCTTTTGTGTTTAATGAGGAGTAAGCAGCAATGCATGGAGTTTGAGTAGAACCCAATTGCAGAAAGTTGATTAAAATACAAGGCAAACAAGCCAAATCATTGGCAGGCAATGAAATGTTGTAGAAGGGCAGGCAGCTTAATACAATAAATCCAAAAGATGGTCCAACCAAGGCAACAAAACCAGAGGGTAATCCAAAAACGGTAATCCAGTAAAACAAGCAAAAACGCCATAGCAAGGAACATGAACCGAACTATGATACAAAACGCCTGGTACGCACATAAACATGGGACAGGCATGGCTTAAATAGACAACAAACAGGAAGTGATAACAGAAGAAGGGAGAGATGATGTTCACAGTCAAAGAGGTGGAAAGGGCACCACCTAGTGATATGTATGAATGGGAAAAAGCCACTTTCATTACAAGAACAAAACAAATATACAAATTGTTTTCCTAGTCAATAGTGCCTGTAAAATGCTGACATTCTTCCACATATCATTGTGTTCAATCGAACAAAGAAATGAATAATGGTTTGAAACAACTCGAGGGTGAGCAATTCATGTCAGAATTTTCATTTTTGGGAGGAGTATCCTTTTAAAAAGACATTTCTGTCTAACTACAAACTTTCCCAAGCCTGAATAATTTAACTAACAAAAAAACATAATTTACAACATGGTATCTGTATTTGATGTCTAGTGTAATCCTCAATTACAGCATTGATTTTGACCAATGTTTTATTGATCCTTATTCAATTTTCCATGCATCTTGTCTTTTGCAAACAAAAACAGGTTCAACGCGACTGGGTGTATGTGGATCGAGCACACACTGCAGGCAAGTCAACAAACTCAAAGTCTTTAATTACAAATTCAATGGGAATACCCTGTCCGTTTACATGGCAAACGCAAATGCACGCATCCGATTTATATCAGATTTATTTCCACTTACGAATGAGACCTGAAACCGATCTTGAAATATCCGAATGCATGCTGTTTACAAATAGGTCACATTTAACTGACAGTGTAAACTAGGCCAGAGAGGCAAGATCATTTTTGTTCACTGTTCTCTGCTGGTGGACCAATCTTTCCATTTCAATCAGGACAGCTGAATCAATTTCAAGTTTCTTAAAACTGAGACTACCTAGAGAAAGGTTTTTAGGGGGCATGTCTGTCCTCTTAGCCTTTCAGAAAAAACCTGATCTTTCAATAGAGAAAGCCTCCACTCATTGAGTCCATAAAATCTGCCCACTAGAAGTTGTACGACACTCCTCATCAGGTTTTACTGTTTTTGGTCTCCGAAGCTGCTTCGATGTAGTTTTTGTTGTTATTGACTGTGGCAAACTATCCTAACTAATGTTTCTGATACTCTGCAGGTACCTCCTCTGTCCGCATTCAATTTACATTCTCACTGCTGAATTGCATTTTTTATGACGGCCTGGAAAAGCGAATTGGTAATACAGATAATTTATGTTTCTCTGAATAAAAAAAATAGCAACAGCGGAGCTATGAATTCGTTTCGATTACTAGTCATGTCAGGCTTTGCTCGGCCGTGTTAACGTTGTATATTAAACATGAGGTTGTTGCAGGGGCATTGGCCAGTCCTTAATTAAAGTGTGACAGGGGTAAATGCATCAGAACGTGGCCGACAGTTGAGCCTGTCATGGAGATGATTTTAATTTGCGCCCCACCCTCAGGTGAGTGGCGGTGACTGGCCTTGACCCCGTGCTGACTGTATGGATTAATGCACCATAATGACTGCTGAGGCTATCATTGCAGCAGGCATCATTAATTATCCTTATTGATTGTTGCTTTCAGAGGTAAAGCATTCTGCTGACTGGGAAACACTCTGAGCCCATGCAAGGTCAAGGCTAAAAAGGGGACTGAGATAATCACAGACCGCTCATGCTGGACTGGGTCATCTGCGAAATATATATACACTCACTGGTGACTTTAGTCGCTGTTTATCTACGCCTTGCTAGACTGTGTTGAACCCCCTTCAGAACCGCACTAATTCTTTGACAGATTCAGCGAGATACTGGAAACAATCTATAGATATTTTGGTCTACATTGACATAATAGCATCCCTCACCTGTCACAGATATGCACAATGCAATAGTCCCATCCCACAATGTCCCAAAGGTATTGGGTTGATAGATGATGCCTTTGAATGCCAATTGGAGTACAGTGAACTCATTCTCGTGTTTAAAAAGCCAGAGATTTGTGAATCATCCTGAGGCCATTAGATCTCTAGTGTACATAGGGATGGACATGGTCAGCAACAATACTCTTGTGGGCTGTAGTGTTTAAAAGGTGCTCAATAACTTCTACCGGGCCCAAAGAATGGCAAGAAAATAATCATCACAATTATACCACCAGCCTGAACCATTGATACAAAGGCATGATAGATCCATGTATTCGTGGGGTTTAAAACAAATGTCCATCCTGCCATCAGAAGGTTATGGCAAAATTGGACCTTATCAGACCAGGAAATGTTTTCGCCCATTTTAAAGAGCCTGTTCCCACTGTAGCCTTACTTTCCTGTTCTTAGCTGACAAGAGAGGCAACTGGTGTGCTGTAGACCATCTGCTTCAAGGTATAAGAGTTGTGTATTCAGAGATGTTATTCTGCTTATGTTTTTGTTTTTTGGAGATACAGTGGCCTTTCTATAAGGTTGTACCAGTTCAACCATTCTCCTGTGACCTCACCATTTTTGGTCCACGGGGTATTTTTAATTTTTCTGACCATTCTATCTATAACCGAGATGGTTGCTTGTGAGCCTAGCTGAACAGCAAATTCAAAAAAAAGCCTTCGGTCTGTATGTCACCAACAATTCTGTCACGTTCTGTCAATTAAATCATTTCTCTTCCACAATCTTTTTCTTGTGCTCTAGATTTTTTGCATAATAAACCCTTATAACCCAATTTCTGGGGCTTAAGCTCTGCACGGTTTAAAAACCTAAAATTTGAAAAATGCCTTTTCCCAGACATGAAAATTTCCAAATGAAGTGTCATTAAGAACTCTTTGAAATAATCAATAATTTATTTATTTTTTAATTGGAAATAAAATATTGTATTTATTGGTCGGTCACTATTATGACTGGTGGAATAATGTGTTTACTCTGATAATTTATTATATACCCCAGCCAAGCTATTTTAACTATTTCAAGCTATTTGAAACTGATCACATTCTAGGGTTACAACTATGCATAAAAACCTTCATACAACACAGATAGGTATACCAAGATTAAAGACCAAAAACCATCAACATATTTCAAAATTGTTACTTTATTCTAACAAAATGTTATATTAGTTCTACCAGTATTACAACATCAATATTGTAACTTTTTTGTAACATTTGAACTTTTAATTTAGCGCAATACTTTATCACCATCACTAACAACATCAACTGAATGTACTGTATATACCCAAATTCACTGTTTTCCAACCGGATCCTATTGTTAACAATCAACATGTTTACTCATTCTATGACCACACTCAACAAAACAGAACAATTGTGAACTCATATATTGATAATAGGCACCTTAAAGATAATGTGACCAAAAATCGTTGTCATTTGTTAACATACTTAACTAGCCTTTCATTTCGGAACTTTGACGCAGCTATATGGTGCAAACAGGAAGTAAACTGCTCTGATCATGTGACAATTTATTTAATTGAGACCATTCAATCTACAGGCAATAGGAAATGTAAGTAAGAATTGAAGAGCTTTATAAACCAAGACCTTCTTCATGGTTACTAAAGCAGATATTTGTGTAAGATATGTTTGAAACATGCTAGTCTGACTAGGTTGTGTTTTTTATATGACCAAAATTTGTAAAACCCCATATTACATGGTGGGTCATCTGTATTAGTCTGAATATAAGTTTCTTGAAGAAAAGTATTTTTTAAATACATACACCACCACCCAAAAGTTTAGATCACCCACTCGTTCTTTATTATTATAGAAATGAGAGAGAATATTATTGAGCCCTTATCCGGTGACTGATGAGAGGTCTGCTGCATGCCACGATTAGGTTTCCCCACTGCCTTCGATAATGGTTCCAGCCAATCCCAGGCAGGAAGTGAAGGTTTCATATTTACACACCCATACATCACTATCCTGCTCTGTATACGTGTGTAATTGAAAACAGACAGGCTGAGATACCTATATACATGCAGCTTTGTGGTATTTAAAGAAAACAAAGAAAAACCTTTGGATAGCCATGTATAAGGCCAATGTTTATGATTGAAATTCTCCTGGCAGCCTTTGATGTAAGTCTAATTCCTACATAATGTCAGAAGCACAGGCCCTTTTCTATTGCAACATGACAATGCCTCTTTGTGTAAGGTAAGGTTACAAAAATAAATGATTGATTCAGTCAGTGTGGAAGAACTTGACTGGTCGGAATGAAGCCAAGTCTTGAACCTTGCTGAACATCTATGGTGTGACTTTTAACGCAAACTCAAGAGGCGAAAACTCATCACCCACCACCAATGACTTGTACACTGGGGTACAGTAAACTTTGTAACTTTTGTACAGTAAAAGGGCACTTCTATAACTGTTGCAAAAGAGCTGGTGACAAAATGAATGTATTTAAACATGTTAAATCATATTGAAGATTACTGAGTGGAAGCAAATTAAATACATAGAACAGGATACAGGTGAGTATTAGAGATCAGCGGATCTCTATCCTGGTCCTCGCGACCTCGGTCCCCCGCGACATTTCTGGCATAGACCACATTTTTCCCAGGAGGGAAAGAAAAGATGCTTAATTTTAATTAGACTTTTAGACTTTTAAAACCTTGAATTGTTCTCAAATCTCGTAGTTTTCTGAGAGCCATCCTGTAGCGGTGACAAAGTGATGCAAGGGCCCATAATCGCTGCTTGCAGCTATATTGTTCACATTGTTCCCAAGGTGCGAGGCCTCAAGTTGCTTAAGGTGCTATTCCCAGTGGTCCCAAGGTGCTATGCTGAACAGTCTAGTGCAAGGTCTTCCCAAGAGGAGAGAGAGTAATTTGGTATAAGTATCACTAAATGAAATCCCCATTCACGTTTTTTGAGATTTGTGCCCATGTCTAATTATTTGAGATTTTTACGCGTGATGACGTTTAAAGTCCATCCCAATGTAGTCCCCTTTAGCAACCTGATACCAACAGCTATTTTTAAGAATCAAATCTGTATGCACATCTTTCAACTTTTTTCTTATTGTCTCAGCCGTTGACAGAAATATTGACAACACATTTTTAATGGAGCTGTGGTATGTGCGGTTCAGGTAAGTACACAGACTATGAGAGCCATAAGGGGCGGATGAAGGAAATAAAAAGGATAGACTGTCTTTTCTGTTCATCTTGTCTGAAGTATATCAAACAGAGCTTTCCAAGGTCTATAAATTCATTACAGTGCAGTGTCTTTGAAACAGACACAATATAAAGGGGCAGAGACTGTGGATTTGTAGTCGGAGTTGAATTGCTAAGCAGTGGCCTGGGGCACAACGCAGCTCTTCAGTACAGGTATGACCAGCCAGTACTTCAGGCACCAGACTCTCCTGAGAACCCTCACAGCACACAGACACAGATGTGTGCGTATGTGTATGAGGGAAATACATCGCTATATATATAATTTATTTGAGTAAAATTCTGTATAAGCCACTGTACATGACCATTTTTAGAAAGACAATTATTATGCTCCATGTCTCAACTGTAAGAGATTTCCCTTAATGTTGTATAAAACAAGTTAATGCTTGAATGTCTTAGTTGATAGGATATATTATTTAGTCTCTTTGACGTACAGTGCTGTATGATGATAATAAAACACTCTTTAAAAAGACTTTTCAGTAATGCATTACCCGTCAGCTGCAAGAAAAGGTCTATGTCTTCTTTTAATTTGACAACATAAATAATCGTAATTATTTTTATTGATAAAAAACGTCAA
Organism: Triplophysa bombifrons; assembly: GCA_029783895.1. Taxonomy (NCBI): domain Eukaryota; kingdom Metazoa; phylum Chordata; class Actinopteri; order Cypriniformes; family Nemacheilidae; genus Triplophysa; species Triplophysa bombifrons. The sequence goes on from CM056458.1 coordinate 1,354,761, forward strand.
TATGTTTCAAATGCCAAAAAATATTTTTATAAACATGTCTTATCCGTTAATCAATTATTGATCCCTATTGAATGGATTGATTTACTTTCCCATTTCTATTATTGGTGTCATATTGATGAATATATCAACAAAGACGTTATTGTTTTGCTTTCTGCTTAAATTCTTTTACTTTATTTCTTTTTATCTAATTATTACTTGGGTGGAAATCAAGTAAATATGAGTTTAAATATGATTCATAGGCTGTGTAAAAATGCTTGGCTGTGATGGCATTTCCATTTCCTTGTTTACATAATGCTGCCGGGAAGAGAGGACATACATGTCTATATTGGTATTAAAATGTGCGCACACACACACACATACACACTCGTGCACATGCAAAATAATTTCTGGCATTGGTATTCCAGCATGATGCCCATCTATCTTTCTGACATCTCCTAACCAAATCCCCTGAGGGTAACTAAATTTAATTCTGAACATTAGATAAGCACCCTGTGCCTGAGCATATAAAAGTGTGTGTATGTGTGTAATGGGGGGTGACTCCAAACCAGTGGTTATGACAGAAACGTCTCGTTTTTCCCTCTGTCTGTTTTCCTTTCTGTTCTTACAGCTACGGTGTAGTGAAGAGAGATGTTTGGAGCCATGGCATTGGAAATGTAAAAAAGAAACAAACAAAATATGTAAATCTGCAAGTGGTTTCATTCATTAGAAAAATACATTAATTAATTAATTATAAGATGGAATAGGGGTGTAACCGTTAAGGGAATAGTTCATCAAGAAATTAATTTTAATCCATGATTTAAATACCCTCATGCCATGAGTGTACACGATTTATTTCTTCGGGCGGACAATTTATTGCTTGCTCTTCCTCTTTGATGCCATAGAAGAACCTTTTCTGTGGTGAAAAAAGGTTCTTCAGATTATAAAAAGGTAAGAAAGAGATGTTTCTTTAAAGAACCTTTGACTAAATGGTTCTTTGTGGAACCAAAAATGGTTCATCTTTGGTAACCTATTCTCAAATACACCTTCCCCCTTCTGGATGTCTACATTCAGTTCCATGTCCAGATTTTGTTTCTAAACCCTGCTGTTTATTATTTGTTCTTTAACGTGTTGTTTCCTTCAAACATTTCATTCATCTTATCCTTGTTTCCACGACTGCCTCTAATTGCTAAAATAGCGTGTTTGTTTTGACGACACGGGCTGTATAAAGGTTATGTGAAGAGCGTGACAAATGTCCTATGTTAACGTATGTTGCTGTTGACCTTACAGTCAGGCTTTACATTATTGGATTATTGAGCCCAGAGCAAGCCCCATATCCTACAACCTTCTGGTTTTAAATGGTGTATTTATAAGACTGAAAATACATTTCGACCGAAAAGCATTTGAGTGCAACATAAAGCCTACACAAACACAATCTCTACGTGTAGATAATCTCTTAAGGGATGTCTATCGAACAAACTGACTTGTAGCTTGATCAAATTCCATTTTTAAAATTGAACTCGGTGATCTTACGAGGGAATGAAAGAGAGAGAGAGAGAGAGAGAGAGAGAGAGAGAGATATGATGATGATGACAAACATCTCATGTGGATTAAAGCAAGAGGGAGTCAATCACATACACAACAAAATATTCCAATAAATGTTGATTTTTTGCTGTGTATATATATCTATACAAAACCATTAACATGTGCTTGTAGTAACACACCAGAACACAGTTTCTGCATTTGCCGGTTCCATTGGCTTAAACAAATTCACATTTTTGGAGAGGATCAGAGATGATATATTTTTGTAGGCTAACCCGGAAGTATGCGCGTACCATTGCATTTTTCCCATAGACTTTTGGAAGATCGCAAAAAATAAGCTCCTTGATTAGCAAAGGTTCATGATGTTCACACGTTTTGTCTATCAAGATCATCTTTACAAATGAACATCACATTCATTGCTTTTGAAGTCGAAATACAATGGGCAGAAGTAAAAAGCTAACACGATGCTATAAACACACTGCACTTAAGGTCGCTTGATATCAACATCACCACCACCAAGCCTCCGACAACTCTTTCAAACTTTATTAAAAATAGAGATTTGTGCCTATGTTGCATTTTTGGTGAGATTTATATGCGCGATGACGTCTAACGTAACCGCCAGAGGAAGTAATGGATTTTAGCAACTTGTAAGCACCCGCCATTTTTAAGAAACTCTTTTTCCCCTTATCATAACTGTTGCTCAGAGTTGTGTGTTAAAGGGTGGGTCACATGACCTAAACATCCCTTTTATAAAATAAAATAAGTGCACCAGATGGACCTCGACAAAATTAACATCTATTGTTTTTTCTAACTTTCTCTATGTTAGGCCCGGAAGACCTATCGTTTCATACAGTCATGTGAACATGATCATATTAAAACAATTTTGCCTTTGGGATAACACAATGTTAATAATATTGTTACATCCCTTATAATCAGTGGTATATGTGAAGAGTTACACAAATGTTTCAAAATTCATGCTTTGGAAAATGTATTGTTTGCCCCAGTTGGCTGTATTTTTTTTTTAATTGATCAGAACAACCCAACAACAGTTTGATTGATATTACTTACAATGCACAGTAAAAAACATGGCTTTTGATTTATACATTAATAGTACATAGGTTGATGTGGTTTATATAGCTGCACATGTTCTTTCGCTCACACTCTGTCGCCACCTGCCATTTCACATCCCATGCGGCCGGAAACGATCACTGCCCTCAATAATGAAGAGACAGAAAATTATGTTTTAGCACTATCGATTTTTATTTCATAGTAAATGGCAGGCTAACAAACTGCTGGTCTTGCTGACTAGAGTGTAAACGTTAATCCAATAAACACACTTAAGAAGTCCAAAGTCTCAATAGTCTCCCAGCACAATGGCAGCAAAATCAATCCTAATTCAATCAGAGACAGCAAAACAAATTCCACCCATATTGTTCTTGGTGTAACCCTGAGGGAGTGCAAGAGAGAGACATGATCGGGGAATGCCCTTAGAAAGAAGACAACAAAACAGCCAAACACAACCACCCTTAAACCTGGAACTGAGAGTTTAATAAGATGTTTGGTGATTTACTATTTTCTACATAAAACCATCCTAATAAAAAACATTCTGTGAAAACATAACCTTTATATATTTACAACTGACAGACTAAGGTTAAAATCATAGTGATGTTCATTTCTGAAATCAAACTTAAGTGCTCGTTATCTCATTACATTTTTTAGGCTTAAAGGGACACTTAACCCAAAAAGGAAAATTCTGTCATCATTTACTCTCCTTCGAGTTGTTCCAAATCTGTATACATATTTTACTACGGTACCGGCACGGATTTAAACATGTGGTAGTTCAAATACCCATGTGAGATCTCTCTTCAAATTTGTAAAGCATTTGTTTTATTTTTTGTTCAGGTGAGTGCTTTTTTTAAGATCGTCACATCCATAACTCTACAGATTCCTCATAAATGGGCACATGAAAATTAATATAAAGTAACAATTTTATGTTCTTAAAGAGACATTCATTCTCCATTCATTGGGTATTATTTCTTCAGGATTGTGCATTTTATCTTTCAGATATCCAACAAAAATTATTGTCTCCCAAAAACTACATCCTTTTTTTGTCACATCTGTAACGCATGTTGATTTCCATTTTCTAAATATATATTATTTTCATAGACTTGCATTTTTTGATGTTTAGACTATATCAACAAAGGTTCTGTAAAATAGAAACAGATGGTTCAATATAATCCTAACAAATTCATTCTCTGAGCATTTTTATGTCACGTCCATAACGCTGGAATTGCCCATTTGCAAGAATGGGTTAAACCAAAATGATCTTGCTACCCATTGACTCCCAGAGTAGGAAAAAATAAAATGGTAGTCAGTGATGCCCCACAACTGTTAAAATAAATGTGATAAAACCTAAATGTTCTTCTATGGCCATGGGCGCCTTAAAGGGGTGGAAGGTTAGGACGATTCTAAGGGCCCAGGCTGATTTAGGGCCCAGAAGAGCAGACCCCCTTTTTATTTTCCTATTTGTAGGGGGCCCAGAAATTTTGGTTTCCATAGGGCCCATAATTTCTGGCGGCACCCCTGTCTATGGCATCGAAGTACCTTTCGAAGCACCATTTTTTAAGTGTAGTGCCACTTTTAAAGTTAAACCGCTACATCAGAGTAAACTTCTTGTTAATAATAGTAATTACAATTCATTTTAATGTGTGTGTCATTAGGAAATACGAGCCATAACTGTCAGGTTTTCAGGATATGGTGATTAAAAACATAAAAAAAAACATCACGCCGAAATGTGTTTTTCCAAAAAGATCCGTTAACATGCATAATGACTTTTACTTGAAAGTGCATTTAAACTTTGCTAACTTTCTTCTTAATGAATTACAGCAACAAAAAATGCACAGTTCTAACTTTCTCGGCTTTGAAAAGCTGCAAGAAAAACAACTAATTAGAATCAAGTTGTTTAAGGATTTGGTTCTTTACCGGTCCGCTTTCTCAGAAGAGAGACTCCGCTTATAGGCCGCACCTTGGGTTACGTCTAACTCTGGTTTCCTTTCTTCCAGAAAACACAAAAACATTTCGCTCACAGATATTTTATTTTCAAAATGCCGAGTGTAGAATCACAGCCTTGTGACTGCAAGCGATCCGTATGCTAATCTGTGAAATGTGAGCATTTGAATTATTTGAAACCGTTAAGATCTTCCCTCCTCCCCAAACTCCAAGGGAACGCAGGCTTGTGTACATCACCTTCTCTTTCTCCCTTGCAGTCTTTTCTTCTCGCTTATAGAGTAACCTTTTGGGGGGTGTCGTGCCCCAGGGTGTATACAGAACCAACGTGCCCAAGCGGGCGGGCTTCTCTCTTTTCGTCTCTCTTTCTTTCCTCAGGAAAAGGAACAAAAAAAGCGGGGAGGAATGTTTATTAACACCTCCGCCGGCTCACTTGGCCCCGCCGGGCTGACCTGATTATCGCCTGTCTGTAATTATGCTGAAACCAGAGGTGTGCTGCTCCTCATGTGGGGGTCCTGATTAGGGAGACGAGGTGTTCTCGTTGTCTACCCCGGAGCCTTGATGAGTATTAATACAGAGAGGCTTCGCCTGTTGTTTGTGCACCTTTGTTGTTCTTATTTGGGGGAGGTTAGCGTGTAGAATAATGTGTATTATTGTGAAGATTTTTTTTCATATTTTGTTTCGTGCATTCTTTTGTCTGTCACTGTTTTGACAAAACTTTTCAGGAAATCCAAAAGCGTGAACTTTGCCAAACACCAATGCTGAAAGTGTTCGTGCGTGTTATCAATTAGTTAGCCAACAAGAACAAACATTATAGTTTACATCAACTAACAATGAACAGTACTTATTACTATACGTATTATTCTTAGTTCGTGTTTATTTGAGCATTTAATAGTACATCGCCATTCAATTATAAACATTCCTGAGACGATGTGTTTGTTTCTGAACCACTTAAGTGTGTTATTGGCTTTAATTAATAGTTTTCTTGTCTAGACTAGTTGTTTATCCGAATCAAACTGTCAGTCCAGCATTATTCTTTGGCTCATTTGAAGGCTGTCTGACAATAAAACACATTACAGGCGGCTGCCGCCATCTACTGGACGACATTTAATATGACCAGATTCATTGAAAATTATTGTTATAACAATATAAAAACAGTATATATACGTTAATGAATTATAGTTCATATTTGTTCTTTAGAACCAGGTGCTATAGTATGCCTATAGTATGCACAAGAAGATTTTTGAATAACTTTTAAACATTTCCTTGTTTTTCAGAATATTGTATTTAAAAAAAACAATTTTGGCAACAACGAAGCAACAAAATAATCTGGAAACAATTTTAAGCGAATCAAATCTTGCAGATCATTTTAATGTTATCCATTAATTGCTATTTGGAGAGGCAGGACTTCAGGACAAATATCCAGCTGAAGTTTCCCTTGTTGTTTTTTATTAAATAAAGATACTATTTTTTAAATGGTTGAAACAAGTGACTTTCTACCACATTTTTACTGAAAAGGTTGTAGTGAAACAGATAAATTGTGGACATTTTTTCTTCAATAAAAGATTTTTTTAGAAATCTGAGAGCAGAAACAACAACAAAACAGTGGTCTTGAAGTAAATTTTGCTTGAAATTGTTCGCTCGTGATTGAATTCAGAGTCTGATGCAAATACTACGCATCAGAGAGTCCTGTTGTCAACATTTTCATCATAAAAATAATGCCTACAGATGTGTGGCTTTATGGCCTGTCTCATATACTGTACAGTAAGAGGTGGTTTACCGGACAGAGGTTAAAACTAGTCCTAGACTAAAATAAACGTTAGAGCCGTCCAACATGAAAACGACTTGACATATCCTGCAATTTATCAGTGCCATTGTGATGTCTCAAATTGCACACAGGTAATGTTTTTTGTTCAACATATTTGTATAAAACGACTTAAATGGGCTAATTTAACTTGGCCCCTTAGTCCTGGTTTAAGATAATCCCTGTCTGCGGAACCGCCCTAAAAAGTTTATTTTCCCACTGTTCTTTTCTTGTGTTTATTGTACTGGTTAGAACAACAACACCTGTTCAAGTTTATTTATTGTTATGTAAAAAAAGAATGTCTGTCACATTTTTTACATTTATTTGTGGTAAAAGAATTCATAAAATAACAAGTATATAAACATTATGTATAGGTGTTTCTAAGAAAAGATGGAGCATTGCTTTAATGAGCTTGAATGTAAATGTTTACTCTACAGTATATATTTGATTGATTGGAGGTTGCATGAAAAATGTCCAACGGGGGACGAGTTTCTTAGAATGACAAGGGCAGGTATTTGGGCTTTAAAAAGATGGTTGGGTTTTGTTAACTCCTGTGAAGTGTGAAAACGTGTTTTTTGTGCATCCTACATGTGCATATCGCCACCTACTGTGCAAACCATTTTCAGGGGTGAAGTATATGTTATACTGTATGTACCTTTATTTTCTAAATAATTAAGAGAACAGGGCCCTGTTTTGCTGGTGGAAGTCCATGGCCAAAAAAAATCTCGACAAGATCTCATGCCCTCAAAACGTCAGATGTGAATAAGATAGATTAGCATCTAATATTTTTCAACAGACATTTATTTAAAAATGTAAAACTAGCATTACTGATATAAATGTATGTGATGTTCATAATGTCCTTTATATGGTATTAAAGTTTGGATTCATATTAACCTTGTTTTGGATGCCATTGGTTAACATTTGATGGCAATCATTCCCCCACGTGAGAAGGAGTTAAAGTTTCAGTTTCTGTTTTTTACCTGAATAGATACAGGATTGCTGAAGTTTCCATTAGACAGATACAGAGGACAAAGCTAAAACAATTACTGCCCCATTTGCTTTATACAGGTCATGCTTATGGCATCATGCAATAGAATTCATGGGCCATTCCTGAGATAGTCTTATTCAATTCAATTATACTTTCAGCCTTAGAAAGAGGGGAACATCACAAACAGAGGCAATGCACTACCCCTTTATCTCATCTCTTCTCGTAAAGGACAGAGCGTGGTGAAACAATGATGGATAGACTCTGAAAAGTGCATTATTCCAGATGCATTTTTGATTATTTTTACCCCTCTCTCTCTCTCTCTCTCTCTTTTTACATAATGTAATAAGCATGAAATGCCCCGGCTTCTGTCAAATACATGGATATTGCTTCTGGTAACGGGACACATTCTCTCTTTTTCTTGTATTTGCTACTTATTGCTCGAAAAGAATAAGGTCTTCTGCATATTTTGTTGCCTATCCCAAAATGTTTCAATTCTTTCAAATAAACCTACTACCAGCATTTATAAAATAATGGGAAAAAGAGGATACAATGCTATAAGTTTTGGGGTAACTTTATACAATCACTTCTGCTTTAAACAGATTTCTGTGAAATTAACACTGTGATGTGGTCTTTTGGGATACAGAGGTGATTCAATATTATTTTCTGAAAGTTATGGTCATTGCTAATAGTTCATGTAAAAAAATAGCCTGTATTTAAAATGGAAAAAACGTTGTAAAACTTGAGAGATGCCGACAAAGAAATTCCCTGACGCTGGCGTACATGAACTACAATGTGCAATGCTTTTGCAGAGTTCTGTTAATATATCACTAGTTATGGTGTTTAATAAACTGTAAATAAATGTAGTACTATACATCACATGTTAAGCATTTACTAATATACCACTTATGTATTTTTACATTCGCTGCACAGGTAAAATGTCAGATGCAATTCAAAACATTTACATTTTCATAAAGTCATAACAGATACAGCAGATATATTATTTATTACAATGACTTTATATGGATTTACAACAAGTGCGTTTGTAGGAGCCAATAGCCGTGTGGTCAGCGCTACGACACAACACGCGGCTGCATCCAAATCGAACAAATGTATCTGCGTTGTTTTAAATAAACCAAATTAAACTAGTTATGGAGCATTTACAAAATGTAAGTATTGAGGAATAACAGATTTAAAAGAATAGTTTAAAAGTATCGTGTTCCTTGTGACAAAACACACATACTGTAGCCTATATGACAGCCTCACAAAACACACGAGAATCTGAGCGTATTACCGGACTACATTTCCCAGCTCCTGAGGTCACGTGACCCACTCTCTTTGCGCCATCATATTCTGGCAGGCAAAGACAGCCGTGAGCGAATCTGAAATGAATGGCGCCAGCATGAATTAAAGTGCGCAGTGAACTCTGTTGCAATAGACGTGTACATAGCAAAATTTACTAGATTAAACATAACAGCTCTCTAAAATGTGCTTTTTTATCGTGGATTTATCAGCAGTAACACTCGAATCTGGTTTGCGACAGTTTTTCACGCATACATCTGCAAAACATCTATTTTTATATCTGCATTTACGTCTGCAAGACATATTCTTTTTTATTCTCATCTACAACACGTCTCTGGGACGTCTGCTGTCAGTTGTCACATACAGAAGACATCTAGAAGATGTCAATAAGATCGATTTGATTTTAAATGTACAGTATGTTAAACAGATGTTAATAAGATGTTTGTCAGATGTTTTTATCAGCAGATGTTTTCCAGACATCTGAAAGACGTACCTGAGCTATCCGGGGCCGTATCTTCAGCATTGGGGCCTGTTGTTTACACCAGTTACTAATCTCACAATGATTATTATAAAAAGGCAGATTGGCCTACATTAAATTTGACAATTAACACTAATTCATCTTAACTTACTTGTAGTCGTGAGACTTTGAGTATTTCACCTTCAAAATGAAATTCTGTCATCATTTACACGTCCTCTTGTTATTTCAAACCTGTATGACTTCTGTCTGTTTTCTGCAGAATACAAAATAAGATATTATGAAAAATGTTGGTAACAGAGGAGCGCAGCCCCCCATTCAGTCCTATTGTAAACAATGCAAGTGAGTGGGGGGCTGTAAACAACATTTTTCAAAATATAGTCGTTTGTGTTCTGAGGAAGAAGTAAAGTCATACACGTATGAAATGACAAGAGTCTGAGTAAATGATGACAGTATTTTCATTTTTTAATGTAACTTCTCCTTTAACTTAGTGACTGTGTTTATGCAACTGGCGGTTGGTCTGCGCTACATACTAAAGACAAACGTCGCAAGATGGCGCCAAAGTCAAACTAACGATTTCACGTCATGGACGTTTTTATTCACGTCACGGACGTTATTATTACAGACATTGCATATTCACCACAACATGGCGCTGTAAGACATCTTCTCTTAATTATGCTTGGAAATATTTTACTTTCATCAACTGGCGAATCGAAAATCTAAAATTATTTGAGTTAAAATGATTCACGTGTTGTTGATTTAAACGAATGTTTTGGCTCACTGCTGATATGTGACGAAAGCAAACTGGCGGTAATCTGTCCGCAACAGTAATTCACGTTAAGTTTTCAGGGTGTCACGAATGCTGCTTGATATTTGGCTACAATCTTCTTTATTCTGTTGCTATCACAGTTCCACGTCTTCTCAGTCGTTTCTGTGGCAATGTCTGGTGAAATGATACTGGATGCATTTACAGTACGAGCACGAGTCTGGTGATTGTAGTATGAACAGAACCCTGCCCACCGCGCGCTAAAGAAGCTGCATGCGTGACTGAGAGGAATAAGGGGACGCTCGTGCACAGTTCGCGTAAAGCACCGTTTCGTTTTCACTTCGATCGATCATCGCCGTTTTGAAGGAGGTACGGTTATATCCCCGACTTGACAGATGAAGAAATGGCAGCGGAATCCAACCGGAGATTTACCAAAAACCTGCTGAAACCGGGAAGCGCCGCAGAGATACGGCAAACCGCCTGCAATGCCATAAGGAATTCAACTATAACGGTAAGGTTGGTTATAATGACATGCGCATATAGAAGGAGCGACGTTTGACTTATTTTATCACATTTTATTGCATGCTCAACATGACCATCTACATTACACTAAATCCAATGGTTTGCGTAAAACCGTGTAGCCTACTGCCGTCATTACCGTTACATCTCACTGGACACAACCAGCGAAATTCATCTGTTTTCTCAAGCGTTGCATTTACATGGTTATTTTTTATTTTATTGAGATAATATCTGCTTTATCTGTGCCATCATCAGATGCCATTTATCTGTGTTTTATTTAAATGGACGGTTTTTGTGAATCATCTGTGGGCTTTGGGGCTTTTCCAAATGTGCGCATTTGATTTCGATTGCGATTTCTATTGTTACGCAAATAAACAGGTTCAAATGTCATTCTTATGATGATCGTCTTGCTGACGTGTGTTGTTCGTAGTAAAAACGTCGCATCACGTTGTAGGAGATGAACTGAGTGACACACTGACATGTTTTATGATATGAGTACAGTTGATGTACAGTAGAATAATTTAGCATATCTACAATATAAAGGAATATATAATGGCTAAAATGTGCGTATGTTGTTTTTAAGCAAGTTGTGACAACGTGATAATGACTCATTCTACAGAAGTGGTGCAAATTGCTGCCCCTTATACAACTGACACATATTTACGAAAATACATTAACCCAGCTAGCACACTTACGTATGTAATATGTCTGCTAAAGATCTGGAAAACATCTGCTGTGTAAAAATATCTGCTTAACATCTCAGAAAGAGCAGTTTAACATCCGTTAACATCTTACAGACGTCTCCTAGATGTTAACATCTGATAATAGACGTATCCCAGACGTATTGGATGTCAAATAGACGTCTGTCAGATGTAGTGTGCTATCACGGAACATATCTACCTTATAGATACGTGGATTACAGAAATTCATCGACTTGCATTAAATGCGTCATTGAATCGTTTATCCCTTATGATGCTCCAGCACCCAGACAGAAACTGATGCCCAGGAAACACAGTTACAGTATGTTGTGAGGATGTATCTGGAATGGTCCAAAATAATGTTCCAGTGACATTACTAAATTCATCGTGACAGCGTAACATTGGACGTTGTTTCAAAATGATGTTAACATCCTTTAGGGCTGAAACGATTAGTCGACATTATCAACAACGTCGTCAACGAAAAAATTCGACAAATAATTTTGTCATAATCCAGGCAAAATACAGATCTAGATGGATGTGTTTAATAGATGAAAACATCTTAAGATCACCAGGGCAACGATGAAGGGCACCAGGGTGGCCAGGGAAGGGACAGGGAGCCAGGGCATGAGACACTGCTACGCTTGACTTCATTTGGCGATACGAAAACCACAGCAATATGATAACAAAGTTCGGCGGGAACGTTTGACAGTGTACGTCAGCACCCACAGTTCTTCATGTCATATGCCGATCGGTCAGTTCAACACTGAATGAAGTCAAACACACACATCTTAGCTTTTTACGGCATTCGTCACAAGCACGGCAATCATCTGCATTGCTCATAAATCACTATAATGATCAAATACAACTTTCGATGCATGGTACACATGTACAATTTCAATGTGGGAAAAACCCTGCCTGTCACGTAAACTGTTCATTGCTGTAGAGTTTGACTGTTCATGTGGTAAACGTTAAAGGTGTAATCTGTCCCTTTGTGCCACCTGGTGGTATTTTCGTGAACGTTTTTCACATGTTTTTGCCACTCAGTGTAGGCATCACTCAACGCAGTGGTTGCATTCTGGCCATACTTTCTTCCTGTCTAACTGGGTGGTTCTTGGCTATAATAAGGTACAATGTGGACTTTTTTCATTTTATTAGCATAGCATCTGGGAACACAGTCAAATTGGTTTGACTCAATATAAGGACTGCAGTGTTTCCCGAGGGACGTTTAGGGACTTGTGGTGCCGGTGATGTCACTTGCTAATTAGCATACTGTATTTGTGACGTCACCACGTAGTTTTTGCGTTTAGACTGTATTTTAATACAACTGAATGTCCAATTAAGCCACTCAACCGTATTTTCTGCTCTTTTATCAGACGTGAAACGAGTATAAAATATAACCTGACCTTAGTAATACATTGTGTTTAAAACAACCTGCAGTCACTTTCCCTGCTGCTAAAATCCTGATTTATAAACTTGACATTGACAAAGGAGTCATATGGCGAGAACTCTTTTTTTTTGGTGTCTTTGGTGTGTTGAAAGTTGCCCACGCATGTATGAGACACGTAAAATTGCAAAAATTAAAGTGTGGGAACAAAAGATGCATTCTATCAAAAAGTGAATGCTTACCCAGACCTGCCTGAAACGCCTCATATAAACACACCGCCACAAATCTACGTCAATCGGTGGTATGATTTGACTAAGGCCGCCCAAATGTATACCGAAGTGAGGTGGGCGTACCTAGGCTGTCAGTACAATTGCTTTGGAACCTTATTTTCCATACTTGTATTGTAAATCCTTTAAATATGCTGTTGTGGCGACTGTTCAAAACACATAAGACACCACGCACTTACAAGCTTTAAAGGTAAATGTGTTACTTTTTCCTGTCAACTCATGTGGATTTTGTCTGTAAAGAACGTACTGTTGCTTGAAATTTACATTACATTATTTTAAATACATTTACAGGCAAACCTCTTCAAAATCTGTCTCTTACATATGTGCAATGTAAGCATAAAACAAGTTGTGGTTATGTTGTTTTAACTGTTTCTATGAAGGCTGTGAGGGTTCAGACAGTGCAGGAAGGAGGATTGACAGTGTGGTCTGATCGCACCGTCTGCTAACACCAGCACTATTCAAAGCCATATAGAGTAAACAACCAGAGCTCTTTACTGTAAGCTGTGACAGGCAGTTATTACAAAAATTCTCAATTACTGCCTATCAGTTGAGTTTGTGATTGTGACAAAACATTTAGCAGTGTTTATATATTGTTTATTACTTCATAATATAATATGTAAAATAGAAGTTTATTTTGATTCATAAAGGACAAGTTGATTTTATAATGCCTACTTTTTTTGCATTTTTTGTTTTTAAGGTCATTAAAAGAAAAATTTTCCCTATATATTTCATCATTGAGGATTTCTTCAAAAAAGTTACAAATTTCCGTCTTTTTCTCGTGAACCCAGTATCATGTCTTGTATCAATAAGTGTCTCGTCACACCCCTACTGATTCATCAATTTAAACCATTATTTTTTAGTTTTTTATAAGCAGTAACAGGAAGCCAAAGTCTGATACCAAACATTGCACTCTGATGATAAAAAACTAGAAACCACCTACACTTCCCCCACAAGCCTTTGCTCATGATGCTTAATGAGAGCAGGGTGAGTCTGGGTCACACTTGGGGGTGGGGATTTCTCCAATTGTTCATTGCTATTTAACCGAAACATTTAGGTTCTTGTTTTGTAAATGTTTTATAAATTATAAACATTGCCAATGTCAGTGATATTTCTTTGTATATGCGATACTGTATATCTTACTTGAAATCTTCTGTTGTGTTGAAGAAAACAGCTATCAATTGAATAAAAAAAAATGAATGTAAAGATATTTCAATATGAGAAAACAGTACGTGAAGATAGATGACAGGGAGTCTTTGAAAGGAGAACAGTTGGGATTCTTTTGGCAAATATTTCAAAATCTCAAAGAAATCAAGACCATGTTTAATATGTTTAGTAATAATATGTTAGCCTTAAGGATATGTATAAACTGAAATGCTCCATGGATCCAGGATAATATAGGGATATCGTGGATCTACTGGTTTTCCTGGTATGAAGTAGGTTGTTATGTGCGCAAGGTTACACAATTCATTTTCAGTGAACATTCTGGTTGACAACCTACTACTGTATTTCTGTTCTTTTCATTCAAATAAAAATGTATTTACATATGTTTAACGAGTTTAACTAATAAGTACGGATGATAAGGGACAGATAGTATGTGTATGTGGCTTGCTGTCCCGGGGTGAGGTCTCCGAGCTTAGTAGTTCCTGTGAACTCTGACACCCCCTTATCCAGGGAGATGGCCTCGGGCCCCTTATGTGCCCGGAATCGGGTTGTTCCCCCAGTTATACTGTGGTAAAAACAGGCTGATAGTGTGGAGTTTGGGTGGAGGAGGGATGCTGCGAAAATGTAGAGAGAATGAGGGTAAGGCGTCTTGTCTATTGGTAGGGTGTTTCTTCCCCGAGCTAAAAGGATGATCGGTGAGACTGGTTGTAGGAAACCAGCCGGGTTAGTTATCTGATTGGTGAGATTGTTCACAGCAAGCCAGCCGGGTTAGTTATCTGACGAGTCTGCTGCATTTTGGTCAACTGGGGTGGGCACGGGGACAAGAGCAAGCATTGCAGAGTTGGTGAGAGTGGACACCAAACCTAGTTCTGGAATGAAAGCGGGATCAAGACTGGTCTCTGGAGTACGAACAGGCACCAAACCTACCTCTGAGATGAGAGCGGGCTCCGGGCTGGGCTTGCAAGAGTCTGGTAACGGTGATCAGGTCCAGGTGGTAATCAAATATGGCTGACAGGGTGCATGAGATTCTGGGAGCTGATGTTATCCGGTTAGTAAGTGCAGGCAGGACTAGTGACAGGTATGACGTTTGACTGTCCCTACCAATCAAAATATTTATTTGTTCATACGTAATGTGTTACCTTTATACATATTCATACATTTCCCATTTATATTTAAACATTTACCAATAAATTTTACATATACCATTCAATATTGAAAGTGCTAAATATGCTTTTAAATGTATGCATTTGTTGGAGAAGTGACAGTGCATTCGGAATATATATTTTATTAGGATAAATATACAGGGAAACATAATCATGGCAAACAGGAACATGGAGACTAATGAATGAACACAGGCAGAAGAGAAACAACAAAACTAAGCCTGAACGAAACATGACAGAACTGTGACAACGATTTGTTGTGTTATAGCGTTGTCTTTTAGATATACTGTTATAGATTTTAAAATGTTTGGTTCTAAACATGTACTGTTTTGAAACATCTAAAACATCTGTACTGTTTTGAATGTGATTTGATATGTTGCTTTTATCTATATAGAAAATGAAAAGTATTCCAATTTCAAAAGTCTTTTCTGTGAATGCGCCATTGTTTCTGAAATTGAATCCCTTAAATTCAGCTCCCAATTCTCTATGCGGGGAAAACTCTGCTTGGAGTCGACATGGACTCTGGGCCTGAAGATAATATTAGTTTGGTGCTGGGACAAATTTATGTTGAGAAGAATCCCAGTTTAAGCGGAAGACTTGTCATTGACACAGATCTTGTCAGTAAAAACTAGAAAAATCAAACAGATAATGCTGTACTGTGATACTACTGCCACCAAACATCCCTACGAGAGAACACAGATCACACAATAGACACCAACAAAACTATAAAACACAGGGGTACAGACAAAAAAACATGGTAAAAAAAAGGATAAGACAGACTGGAGAGGGTGGGGACAGAGATGACAATATCAGATTTGTACTTCATGGTTATAGACGTCAAAAGAATTTACTTTAACAATATTATCATGATATCTACTGGAGTTAGATAAATGGCACTATCAGTCAAATTCCTGTTTAATTTGATCATTTATAGTTATTTTTGGCCAATGATTCATACTCAAAGTATGAGTTTAGGAAGGCAGAGAGATAGTTTGTTTAACTACTTAAGGCAAAATGCTAAAGGAGTGCAATAACAACACCTACAGTATAGTACCCATCTACCGTATTATATAAGATGTGTAATACTAACTAAATAGCAGCAATCACCAATAAAACGTTTGCATTTACTGTTATTGCAAAAACCCTAGTCTGAATATTGTTATTTTTTCAGGATTGTTGAAGGGAAGAAAGTGACATTATATGTAATATTATTTTTAGGAAGGTATTATTCCTTGTAAAGTATAGGCATGGGCTTGAAAAAGATATTATTTTAAACTAGAACATCTTCTACACCAAAGGATCTGAACTTGGTGAGGTCTGTAAAATAACTTGAAAATATTTCCTGTCTCTCGGACATCATTAGTTCTCAGATAAGACCGGCATTTCATTTTAGTCATTAACAAGGAACACACACAGAAACAGAAACAGAACAAAATATAAAATGTACACACCACAGCTGAATATGGTTGTCAATCCTGTTTGGAGTGCAATATTTTATAATACCTGTCAAATCT
Source organism: Triplophysa bombifrons (assembly GCA_029783895.1). NCBI lineage: Eukaryota > Metazoa > Chordata > Actinopteri > Cypriniformes > Nemacheilidae > Triplophysa > Triplophysa bombifrons. The sequence goes on from CM056458.1 coordinate 1,371,340, forward strand.
GTTGAAGCACTTTACTCAAATGTTTCCAATAATCCTAAAATCTCAAGATGTAATCTTAAACCTTTAGAATGACTCTTGTAGACAAAATATATTTGTACATTTCTTTCAGTAGAAAAGTAGTTGACTTTAAAATAAGCTCCCAATGACTTATTTTGAAGTGAACTACTCCTTTAAAGTTTTGCGTCTCTATAGTTTTGAAGAATTTACTTTTATTCAAAATGGTGGAAAAATATAAAGAAAGAAACTATTGACTGTAGTTAATGTATGTTTATATGCAGTACAGTTATAAACAAGAGCGGCAGCCACACATAAAACACTGCTTGTTGATATATTTTCATTAGAGCTGATCTAGTTTTGCAATTGCTCAACTAGGACTCTTTTTTTCAGAGTGGCTAGTTTATAAAAGGATGCTGTATCTTCACCAAACTTTCATAAACTTGGTATATGGTATCACAGTCTTGAAGTGAGCTTACATTCACAGTAGGGTTGGACATTGTGTTGGATGATGACATCGCCCTGTGGTGTAAAAAAGTGAGGCGCGTAAAGGCACAAGCTACGCAGAGACACATCTTCTTTTATACCACGTGAGCTGGGCTGTTGTAAATTCAGGCATGTGTCATCTGTACAGCGCGAGCTTCACAGTTATATAGTGAGGCTTGATTGTATTCTGATATTATATTTAATAAAACAAGTTTTACATTTAGTCATTTAGCAGACGCTTTTATCAAAAGCAACTTACAAATGAGGTGAACAATAGAAGAAATTGGATATAAAGCGAGATGCGTCTTCTTTATACAAGGCAAGCTGCACAGACACGCGTGTTTTTTATACAAGGGGATAAAACAGACACACGTCTTTATAGAGTGCGGGCTGCGTAGACACGCCTCTTTTTATACAACTCGGGCTGCGCAGACATGCGTCTTCTATACATTTATAAAGTCAGGCGGATCAGCACAAACTTTGAGTCTTCTTTATAAATCGTGAGCTCCACAGTTAAAAAGTCTTTACATTGTGTACAAGCTTATTATTTTTGTTTACAACGCGATTTGCAGCCGTCAAATGAAACGAAAGTTAAATTTTTTAAAACCAGTCTGTCGGCCAAACCCTAAAACACAGTTTCGGCACTGCATCACCTAGTGGACCTGAGATAAAAAAATTGGCTATTTTTGCTTATAGTTCGTGAAAACATTTCCCAATGTTTTTAAACTTGATTTTCAAAATCAGATGTCTGACATTGAAGGGCTTGTACCCGTAATTACAGCTTGCAGCTATATTTTTATTTGTTCTTATTGTGTTGCTGACTTTACCTTCGATAAATACTTTTAGTTTATATTGTTTAAAAATCAATACTTATAACTTTTTTCTGTGGTTTTGAAATGTGTATTTTGATGTAAGTTTCAGATCTGAGTGGTAGTGACTTGAGAACGGTCACTTCGCAGATTTTCCTCATTTATGTTACTCCATCTTTTATTTGCATCTTGAGAGAGAAATATGCCTCTCTGAACAAAACTTCCTTGTGAAATACTTTAAGTAGCTTTGTTCTATTCCAACGTGATGTATATTGATTTAAGTACGTCTTTCAATGTTTTTGTAAGCTGATACGTTCTTTTCGATGTTATGCAAAGCATGCATCACTTATATTATAATACCTTGGCAGCATCAGATTGTATCATAATCAGACCATTAAAATAAGATTAAGTTCTGTGTTTCAATGCAAGCAAGAGATTTTAAGTGATGCTAAAAATAAGCACATCTAAATCTTGCACTTTAAATAGACACAGGCAGAGGGCAGGAGGCTCATGCTGTGTAACTGCTGACCTTCCATGCCAGATTTACTGGCGGTTCTTATCATTAGCCAGCTGCGAGACACTATCTGCATCAACTTGTTGAGGTCACTGGTTTCAGTAAACCAGCACAACAAGAATCTACTGACTGTGCATAGAGAAAATTCAACGAAATGTACACAACTGTGAAAAAGAAGGGAGGTGAAATTAGACAGTGGTGTTTGTGTGTCTCTGTGTTTGTAAAATAGGTCTGAATTGTTCCAGTGTTTAAACTCTGATGTCATCAAGGGGCCTGGTGCAGCGCTCTGTCTCATGTGGCATGATCTCACATGCATTCATGTCTATGAGTATGTAAAGCGTGTTGAGTGGATCCACCAGCCAATGACACTTCTGTTTAGCATCTATCTAACTGAATGAATCATACTAATAATAATAAAGAAAATTACAAATTATACAGTGTAATCTATTTGTTGAAATACAGTAAGATGGGGCATCAGTGAATAGAGGGTACTGGTGTTTAAAAACCCTGTATGAAACATACAAGTCATTATTATTTGAAAATAATCAAATTCAGTGATTTTGTTGGCTTTAGAAATTACACATTTACTTTACACATTGAGTGATATGTTTTACCAATATTTATACCTTTATCCACCCCATAATATGTACCCTGGTAAAGTTACTTATTTAACACTATGTTAGTATGAATGTAACACAATTGAGTCATTCAAGCATGAAAGACACAATTGTTACAGTAATGAGTATATTAATTACATTATACTATATGATAATAGGGATGGGCATTTAAAGCAAAAATAATATTCGAAGATCGATGAGAACTGAAACATTAATATATTAACAACCGAATGACGGCACTTTTTAACAGTACGTCGATCAGCATCAACCGCTCATAATGTAAGGACATTTCCTTGTAAAATATGAGCAAGCACATTTATACCAACTTAAAATCCAAATAGTTGTTATATAGATAATAAGCATCATAAACTAGTGAGATTTGACTACTAGAAGTTTAATGGTGTAACCGGTTACACTTTTTGACATTTCAATTCAAAATCAAATTTTAAAGGTATAATTAGACACCAGCATAAATACATATGGCCTTTATGGGAAAAGTTAATACTCATTTTTATTATAAATACGAATTATCAATCTATTCCTGGGGTCATGCCATTTGACATGTGTACCTAACCTGACCACAAGGTCAAATTCTCTCAGAGTTACTAATTTATTTGTGTCCCCACTGCATCTGCGCCAGGGTCTGCAAATTTATCTTGAAATTTTAACCTTTTTAGACGTTATTAAACCACAGGGACGCAAAAAATGATGGTTCCAAATCAAAAACATATGGTTCACTACAAGAATATAACTCTATGAAGCTGTGCTGAACAGATCCAATCTTTTGTCTGTTCGTTGCAGACCAAGGGAACCGGAACACGATTGGGAACGGACGGAGGGGGCACCTCCCGAGAACGCGAACAGACCAGACAGGACTGTAAATGGAACGTGAACGAAAACGTCCAGGGCCACTTGCTTTTTAGTCCCAGTTTGCCGAGTAGAAGAACCCTTACTTGGCTATACTTGAATGAGACAAAGTTACACGACCCATACAACTAATAATTTATTTAATACAATAATATTACTAGCCACTAGCCAGACCGATAAACAAACACACACAGGAAGTTTATTTCGGGCCAAGCATGTGCATCTGATGAAACCGTCTATACTCAAACTCACTTTTCCCTAATGGGTAATGACCAAAAGTGTAAATAGTCTAATTAAACCCCTTGTGACTTTCTGAGAAATGTTTTTCGCGTTTTTGTCCTTTCAAAGGCAGTTTATGGTGAATTTATTTCACAACTACACAAAAGCTTCATCAAACGATTTCTTAAATACATTCTTGTTCATTCTGGAAAACAAAGACAGTAAATAATTCAATTTCATTTTTGCTGAACTTTTTGGTGGGTTCTTGTAATGAGTTGATGATTAAATACAATAACAGACCAGGAATATGGCAAACACAGGGTTAAATATACCCAAAACTATCAGAGATAACAAGGCACACCTGGAAACAATCAGGGCAGGGAACCACAAAAGACTAAAGAGACCATGTCCTACTTCCATACTATATAGGCGAAAATGAGTCATGAATCGTGTTTCCGAAACCTCAGTATGCCAAAAACAGTAGACAAGAGTATGTACTCAAATTCAGTACGTACTGTCACAGTATGTGATTTCGAACGCAGCCCATCGCTACGTCCTAAATTTCAGGCTGTTGCAGTATGTACTGAATTTAAAAAAGTTCCTCGCTATCGACCGTTAAAATAGTACGTTCTATATAGTATGAGTGGGAGTAGTAAATATATTTCGGACATACTGTGTCCGCCATGTTTTATGGTCATGTGACACGTTTGCTCTTTGACCTATGACGTATTAACAACAACCTACACGTGAGCGTTGATAAAAACATAATTTAGTCACGAGAAATTTATTTATTGGCACTTAAATTAAAAACGGACGTTCGCCTTAAAGTTTTCGATTTAATTTTGAAATTGACCGTTGCTCAGCTCCCGTGGCATGTGTCCATCCAATCCACACTCACGGATCTCGGCGGAAGTAGTAGACCATCCGGGTATTTCTCGCCTACTGTTTTTTGCGTACTGAGGTTTCGGACATAGTACTCATGACTCATTTTCGCCCACTATACAGTATGGAAGTAGAAGATTTTGGACGCAGCATATGAAACCAGGACCACAAAAACACACATAACCCTTACAGTTCTGTTCCAAGTAGCTTTTTCCATTAGAACTTAGTTTAAAAAAAAACAACGAAACACACCCACTCTCTCATTCATTTCGTATGAATGTTTAACAATTATGGTTGTTTAGAGAAGATTCTGATAAGGACAAGCCAGATGTTTAGGCCACAAACAAATTGGGCCTGTAGTTTGGGGGATGGGCCATCATCACAGAGTATTAATAGTGTTCAGTCCTGCGCTGCTGTTTGAATGAATTCCTGCGTTCTCTAGGGGTTCTCTGCATTCTTGAGTGGGAAGCTAGTATGCAGCGACTGCAGTCCACCTCCATCCTCAGGCAGTGCCAGCTGAGAATAAGAAGGTCCTCACATAAACAAATGAACAGAGGTCTGACCTCGCATAATGCAAGCTACACATAATGCATGAGCTTTTTTGACATCAATTTGAGATGTTTAAAATGTTTTTGGAAACCATTGGAACACCATGTCTACACCAGACGCGACCGGCTCAATGCAATGCGACATGACAAAAGAAACTTATTAGAGGCTGTTATCATTGAAAAATAGTGCGGTACAACAAACCCATTCAGACGTCATGTCGCGTCCGAGATAGCATTGTGTGAGGATTAAAACATTGTACAACACATTGATGGTACAAAACACATGCACAGGTAAGATCAGTACTAACATAAACGACAACATGCAACGACTAGACCTAACACTGATTGAATGCGGGGCTGTACCGGTGTTCGAATCGTCTGACCCTGTCAGATTTCCTACCGCAGGGCAAAACTTAATATAATCTAAACCACATCGACAAATTAAACAGGTGGGATGATTTCACAATGCAAAATACCCTGTCAGGTAGTCCTACCATCTTAAAATAAACACATAAAATAATTTACTGTGTAAATACCCTGTCGGATTATCCTACCAGCATAAAAGAAATATGTAGGAATAATTTACAACGCAACACATCATTATGTTAAATGTTTTAACAACGAAAATACACTATAGGGCTGTGCATTTAATCAAAAACATCGTAAACGTCAATTTTGGCCTTCAATAATTACTAAAACAAAATAATCGAGGTAAAACGATTATCTGGCCACATTCCATTTTGCAAGTATCGTCTCTTCTCTTGTGGTATAAATCCACAGCGCACTCACTTACGTTTACAGTGGTTCAGCTGTGCTATTTCTTTACATTTATTTTTCAAGTATTCACAGTTTAAAAGCCAAGTTTTTTCGTTGTTCTACGTAGTTTTAAAAGCTAGTGAGTAATCATGTTAAATTATAGGGGTTATAAAATTGGCCAAATTAAGCTCGATGTCATGCTAAAAAATGACCTGACATTGATGTGATCATGCCTGGTGGGATAATCAGATAGGTAGTATGAAATTTCAAGACACCTGCAACATTTTTCTACTGCGTAAAAGCTTTATGGTTTATCTGCGTGCTTGTTGCATGGGTGTTTGTTTTGAATTTGGCGGGTCTGGCAAAAATTCCCTCCCGGCCCATATCTGCAGATTGATCGTCTGCGCAATGTTGCAGGAAGTCAAACACACCCGATATTATCAAAATCATAAAGATTTTAAAGTCGATGATCGATAAAAACCTGTAAACACATCGCCCAGCCCTATTCCACACTTCATATTTTCGGTTAAAAGTGCGCTTCTTTTTTAAGGATTTTCTATGCTTTCCTGTGGCTCAGCGGTTGGAGCAAGATCATGGGTTTGATCCCATGGGATTACATATAGTCAGAAACAAATGTATAATACAATGCAACGTAAGTCACTATGTATAAAAGCGTCTGCCAAATGCATAAATGTAAATGTATCATTAATGGTTAAATTAATAACATGCATCCCTAATTCTACCTAATCAATAGTCTCGCATAGCAAGACAGTTCTTGAGTATCCACACCTTCACAGATATAGAGGATGAGTGACATAAACAGCAATGAAAGTTATGGTATGGAAGGTGCGTGCAGAATAGTTGGATAAATAAATACCAGTAAGAGAAATAGTACACAGGAGTAGTACAATATATAATCTGATTCAGATGAAACAATGAATAAGAAGTGGGCAAGAAAAATACAAATCTGGTTTGGTTTTCAAATCCAAACTTCAGGTCTGATCTGTGTTCAATGTTCAATATGTCTTCGTTGAGTAATACAACAACTATGATTAAAGCAGCTGTCAGTGTGAATAACTCGTGAAAACCCTTCAGTATTTATCTTCCTTCACCCCTTCATGTCTGAAAGCTATTCATTCCTCCCTGAGGACTATTTAATAGTTTCCTTCAGAGTCGCAGTCTCTGTGCACTCTTACTTTCATAAGGCTGAGACTGCCATCTCCAGGCCTTTCTGACTTTCACTGCCACTCACATCAGTGTAGATCCTCTTCTCAATCTCTCTCTCTCTCTCTCTCTCTCTCTCTCTCTCTCTCTCTCTCTCTCTCTCTCTCTCTCTCTCTCTCTCTCTCTCTCTCTCTCTCTCTCTCTCTCTCTCTCTCTCTCTCTCTCTCTCTCTCTCTCACTCTCTCTCTCTCTCTCTCTCTCTCTCTCTCTCTCTCTCTCTCTCTCTCTCTCTACACACACTGAGACATGGAAATGGAATGGATTTGTGTGATATAGTTGAACAGACATTGGATGGCTTAAAAGATATACGTTTTTTCAACACGCTCTGTTTCTCAGAAGTTTCACTAGGTGTACCATATCCTGTGTGTTGAGGTTTTACTAGGAAATATCCTCTTGTTCACACATGCATTCTTTTGTGGTTAGTACTCTCTAAAAGTCTAAACATGCAATTAGCAGACGCCTATATGATACAAGCAGTTGTAGAGGTGTGACCGACATAAGTCTCCAGCAGCCTTTTTAATCAATTCAATTGAAATATTTTAAAGCCCTTTAAGGTCCTTTGTGTTTGCACATAGAACGGTTAGTGCAGACACACAACAATCGTCCAGAAAAGAACACGTTACAATGTAAGAATACAAAATTATCTGCAATTGAACTTGTCAATCAGCGTCAAGCCACGTTGAATGACGCGCCATGTTGGGGGGATGACTGCTGTTACAAACTTACAAAGTTACAAACTGCAATAGCATTAGGCAGAGTCGTTTAGGAAACCCCCTGGTTCTTTCACTTTCGATTTCTCCGTATGTCAAACAAAAAAGTAACGGTACACATCAACACAATAATAGCAGTGAAATTTGATCCTCCCAAGATGGCGGCGCCACCGCAACATGAAACATAGGGCGTGACCTCAGCTTCACATTCTGAAGCACAATTACAAAAACATTAGTACTGAGCAATTACATAACACTGAATGATTGTACAGAACAGTACAAAGAGACATACTAGTGCACTTATAATGCCTGGTCTGGATATTTAACTGAAGAAGCAAACTTACTACGAACTTTTCTGCTAGTTGTGTAGTTGTTGCCACACTAGGCAAGGCAAGTTTATTTATATAGCACATTTCATACACAATGGTAATTCAAAGTGCTTTAAATAAAAATAATCACAACAATAAATCAAGGAATTGAAAAACCTTTAAAATGATTAAAAAAAAGATTTTTAGTTTTAAGTTAAGAATAAAAGGATTATACATGAAATACAGTGCAGTCAGTTCGGACAAATTACATTTTACATTTTAAAATACATTTAAGTATGTGCAATCCCCTGGGATCGAACCCATGACATTGGCTTGCTAGCGCCATGCTCCAACCACTGAGCTACAGGAAAGCAGTTCTTTGAAAAAGATGCTTGCAAGAACATCTTTACAGCTCATATCCAATGGTGTCATCATAAAGCAAAGGCTTTGAAAAGGATTCTTAGATATTCCCCAGATGGTGAAGCTGACATGACAACTGAGGAACATCAGATAGTGTCTGAAATATCCTTTAATTTTAACACATTTTATTGTGTGGGTTTAGGAGTTTGTACAAAATTCTAACCATGCATTCGTAATACCCTTGAAAAGCACAACTACTTTATGATGATGCTGCCATACACATATATTTCAATGTTGTTCATCCAGTCAATAGCCCTCACTGAATCATGGGTTGCCAAAGTTCATCTAGAAAGCATCCTATCCATCTCCATAACAAGAAGCCAGTAGTCAACCCTCATTAATCTCTGTTTGGTTCATCTCATTAAATCTGGCCAGCATGAAGCCCAAAATATTCAGAGATCTGCTCAAATCATGACACATCTGGTCTTTTTGGAGTATATCTATCTAGACCGTTATCGGATTTCAGTTGTTGCTCAGTGATTGGTGTTTGAAGCCTGCATACCTGATAAACCGGTTCTGGAAATGTACCGGTACATGTTAGATTGAAATCGGTTCCAGAATGTTGCTTGTCTCGGTACTTGTAACACTGCTGTCCCAAAGTCCACCGCTATGCGGCAGTATGCCACAGAACTGACACAGAACCGGCAATATAGAAGAACAAGATGATTCGCTCTACAAGCGCTTTTGTGTCCATTTAAACTGAGACACCGTGAGTGATTTATTACAAATTTGTCTTCAGACATCTTCAGATTGTTTTACAGTGTAACATATATTCTACATGGTGCGATGCGTCTGTACATCCAATTATAAAAATAATGTAAAACATATAGCTGCAAGCAGCAATCTCGGGTTTGAGCACAAAATAATATAAAAAATATGCATTAAAGCAGTTACAGCAGTTTCAAGCAGTCTTCTTAATATTTTTTCAAATAATTTATTTTGGGGCTGGTTATTGATCACCTATGGTACCGATGTGGTACCCATATTACCGGTATTAGATTCTGGTACCGTACCGAAGCCGAAATTTAGGCATCGAGCCAACACTACTATCAAGTGTGTTAACCATTATTTAATTTATTGTTTAAATAACAAATAGAAATCAGAAAAAGAGACTGGCTTAATTATGTCTGAAAGATCAAAACAATATTCCAGATTCTGTGAAATAAGTTTGCATGACTTTTCTGATGTGCAATGAAGAATTTAACCGGTGGAGTTTAAGTGTGTATATTCTGAACAAGGAAAACATGGATCCGTCTCAATTGACCACCCAAGTTTTTTATGCATATTTTAAGAATTTTTATGCATCTTAGCATCTTTTTAAAGGAGTATCCCTCCAAAAATATGTGTATTTTTATGCACATGGCTATCGATTTGAGTTCATTCTATTTTTTATTCAAAAATGAAAATTCTGTCATCATTTACTCACCTTGCTTATAACCAAATAGATATTGTCCCCTATAGACTCCCATAGTAGAAAAAATTACTTGAACTTTTTTTTTCTTCTGTTGAACACAAAAGAAGCATTTTTAAGACTGCAGGGCAGGGGCACTTTTCGCTACCATTGTATTTTTTCCCAATACGGGAGTCAATGGGGGGCAAAATCTGTCTGTTTCCAAGCATTCTTCCAAATATCTTTCTCTTGGTTCATCAGAACAAAGTCTTTTATACAGATTTGGAACAACTCAAAGGTGAGTAAATGATGACAGAATTTCATTTTCGGGTGAACTGTCCCTTTAAGATGTACATTTCTCACCAATTATACGTCTTACATTCTGGCAGAACACAGCAGAAAAAAGGGGGACTTAAAGAAACTGGGCATGTGCAAAAGCAGACTGTGGGAGTGTGTATGTTGCCAGCATGATTTTGGCTCTCTGTTCTGGTCAGCTGATGCGGAGGGCGGGTGCTGATTGGTGCGTCCAGCTGTGCACAGCTGCAGGGAAGGCTGATTTGTGTGAGACAATGTTGTTAGTGTTTCCTGGTCTTCACTCTTCCAGAAAGAGAGAGAGAGAGAGAGAGAGAGAGAGAGAGTACTTTAGGAAGATACACAGGATGTAAGCAGATATGCAGAGACAGAACTGAGCAGACATACATGCCAGAAGGATGGGGCGGGCGACACATACCTGATTTTATGCCTTAAGAGCTCATGTGGTGGACATTAGCCTTTTTGCCACTTTTAATTCTAAAAGTCTGTTGGTGAAAATCCATGGAGCCCTGAGCTGGTTTGGGTATCTTCAGGCATGGGCTGCACGCCCAGTGTGTTTCTACTACATGCTCTGCACGCCATACTGAGAAGCAATAACTCCAACATCTGTTCTCGCCAGCAAGAAAGACTTTTTTCGGGAATCACGCCACTGGAAGAGGAGACAGTCATCAGCAAACCCAGCAAAACTACCGTCATGGTAACTAGGGCTGAACAATACAGTATATACCAATGATTGAAATAACACAAATGTGCAAATCTAGGTTTGCCTTTAAAGCCAGGAGTCCCATTTTTGTTGCTTGTCGCAACGCACAAACTGATTAAAACCATGTCACACGGTAGGAACTCATTAGTGTCGGCATGTACGTCACTATACACACTAGAAAACTGGTCCAGGTGTTTACAAATTGTCGATTGAGAAGTCACAGGCAGAATTTAATCAAATGGTCATTGATCAGCAAGCAGGTCAAACTAGCGATGTAAGACTCCAGATTTTAGCCTTGGATCATAGGAATTGCTTAAGATTTGCAATATTTGTTTCAGATGGTCTACACTCGTATTTTCACACGGCTGAACTGAATGACTCCAATACTTGAAAAAGTAATGCATAAATTCTTACTGCATGGGTTGTAAACACAACATCTTGTTTCATCGACCAGACGGCTTTGTGCTGTTTTTGAGGCGGACTGTTAGAGACACCTCACACTCGTAATCCTGTACAATTCGACCAATCAGATGGCGACTTGGAACGTGCTGAAGTGTTTCGAGAAAAGTGTGGTTTATGCATCAGATGTTCGGCCAACGGTCCATGGGCATGACATGTGAGGCTGAGACTACGTCATATTGTGTTTTGTCCCGATTGTTTTCTCTGTGGTTGTGTTGGAAAAACATCTGTCAACTAGTCTCTAAAACCAAATGTAAAACCATTTTTACTTTGCCTAAAGAAAACGGGGCTTGGAAACTCCTCACCACATTGTTAGGGTCTTGTGGGTTGTTGCAAGAACATCGGAATGTAGTTGCTTGCTTACTGATCCAAGTCATCAAAAGTGGTCTGAGCCTCCATGATATTCTTGTTTCTTCAAATATTGCTTGGGTTGTCTCTTCAATGCAAGTCTGTGTTTTTATTTTTTTGTCAATTTAGTGTTTGTCAGAGTTGGTTTCAATCGGTTTTGATTCTACATCCATTTCACATCAAGTGTTTATATAGACTAATACAATAATCTCCTGCTGTATGTTCAGAAGCTCATTTCTGTTCATTTGAGATTAACGTAACATCCTACATTAGATTGATTTATGTAGTAGTCATGCATAAGATTCACTTGTGTGTATGGTTCACAAGTGTTATTTAACATACTTGGAAAGGAGGCAAAGATGTGTGATCCAGCAGTGCAGACTGGTTTCCGGTCCAGCTGAGAGACAGAGAGAAATGTTTCAGCCGCCATACCCTGGGGAAATGGGACTCTTGGAAGATCTATGTGAACAGCCAAGCAGCATCTGTGCATCAATGGTCTTGTGAAGAGACTGGTTTGGGATCTGTGTTTATCGAGTGAATGGAACTCATGCAGTGCTTGAATTACTAAATTAAAGATAGTCTCATCCTCATACGTCACCCATTGAGCGCTGGCTGAACGTCTGGTGCAAATGACACACTTAACTGGAAACACTTCAGCAGATTTTTAATAGAAAATTAGTTTCTGTATTAAAGTGTGTTGTTAAATAATGCATTATCATTATTTTACTAGGCAAACATCAACCTTTAAACACCTCCAAAGCCACCCCGTTTGTTTACTGAAGGTCTGGGGATTTTTTATCTTTAAACAGTAAATATTTTCAGATTTTTAATGTCGTACTTTGGTTTATGGAGTGTTCAACAACAAGTTTACGTACATACACGGTGTAAAAACACTTTCATTTTCTAATAATAGACAGTTATTATTATATCACTTCTGCAGATTTATAAAAACATTATTTAGTCACGAGAAATTAATTTCTTGGCACTTACATGAAAAAGTTTTTCGTTACGTTACGAGCATGACATGAAAAGCGTTACACATCTGCATTTGGCCATTTTCCACCATTCTTCTCCTCAGATCCTCTCAAACTCTGACAGGTTGGATGAGGATCATCAGTAGTACAGCTACACAGCTTAATCGCACTATTACTGGCGCGTAGGAACTTTCCCGGCATTTTGCGACAGGTCACACACAAGCATGGCAGTGGACAGCCGTTTCGTTTTACGGCAAACAACATGGCTTCAAGCAAGAAAGCACATTTTGATCCAAAAGGGAAAATGAAAGATGCCATCGATTCTAGAAAATAAATGAAACATCAAAAACTGTATGTTGTACCATAGCGAAGACGAACTGTTTGTTGATACATGAAATTATGGAGGAAATGTCGAACAAATGTAAAATGTAAAACGGGAACATGAAAGTTGTATTCTGAAAACAACTCATGTAAACACCTTAATCGTTATATTAGCTTACTCAGAATAAGGCAAATAATTTGATTACTGATGTCTATGTAAACGTGATCAATAAGTCCACAGGTGGGATGGGTGATCCTGGACAATGGGGCAGAGAAATAGGGCATTGAGACAGGACACAGGGAGGTGGCAACAGTCCTGGAAAATGAAATGACCAGGGAAGAGCCGGTGTGAAAGGAGCCTAACATAGTATCGCAACAGACTAAAAATGTTCTCCATGATTACTGCATTTTTCACACACTATTATATCAATACTAACAAAAGGCAATCTGTTTATTGACAACACTGTTCATAGATTTTGAAACTCATGAAAGGGGAAACTACCGCTTCTGTTAATCAAACAAGAACACAGACTTACTTCCTGATAATCTAAAAAAGCGACATTTCTTTTTTTGACCTGGCGATGGATTCGTCACTGTTAAGAGCTCCTTTTATATAAAATGTTTGGGACTCATAGTTTTTGCTGTCTGCCTGTATAACAGTTGGGCCTAAATGTGTGTTTTTACATGCATGAACATGTGTGCACCTCTCGATGCATATGTGGTTTCAACTAAGGTGTCAAAAATATTTTTTTATTTTCTTTCTTATTTATAGTTCTCTTCTTCCGCCTATCTTTGGTGGTCGTACGTCACTATAGGTCTACTTCCCCTACCATGTGCTTGCACACGAAAAGGTTTCACTTGCACTTACACGCAGGAAAGTGCTGCTTCTCTTCTCTATGTTCAGTTGTGAACGCGAGTGTGATTATGAGTTTTAGAAGTAAAATCACATTTCGGAAGAAAATAAAAGGCAGGCGGGTGCGAGCAGACTGCACACGAGTCAGCTGTGTATGTATCTGATCTGGTTATTTTATTTGACTGTCAATGTGCTCAGTTTACTTCTACAGAAGATGCTTCTACAATGGCCGTGTTCTGTTGCTAATTTTGTGTTGTTATATCCGTCGCAACTTCTTCTTACATCTTAGTAGTGTACAGTTTTGTTGATTTTTGTGTGTTTAAGAACATTGTTCTGTCTGTTCTCTGGAAGTGACCTGTTTTTCTATCTTTGAAACATGGATACTGCCGGTTCTCTTTAGAGTAACTGTTGTACAAACTGGATGATTATAATGTTTGGACTGACGGAGAAAGACTTATCTGTGTTCAATTAAATTAACTTTTATTAAAGTGGAGTGAAGAACATTTGAAGAGTTTGTTTCCAAAATAAGATTTTTTTTATGATGTTATCCTCTATTAATTGTGTTTTATTGCGTCAGTTAGCTGTATTCGTTTGAGTTATTATGGCTTAAATCTGCTAAATCAACTGCAGTTTGATTGATATTAATTGGAATGCACAGTAAAAAAAACTTGATTTTAGAAAGAAAAATCTCATTTTGGAACCAAACTCTTCATTTAATCTCTATAGGATTTTAGGTGCAATTACGGTGTGATACATAATGGTATGATACTGGACAGTAATGATATATTACTGAGACTATATTGTATTTAATTGTATTCAAGAAAATGTATCCTAGTAGATTTTAATATATGCTATGACACTTTCTGGCTTTCCACACTCAGGAACAGTTTACCCCAAAAAAATCTTCTTTTACTCACCCAAAATCTGCTACAAATCTGCATTGATGTCTGTGCTCTGATGAACACAGAGGAAGATATTTGTAAGAATGAACAGTTCTCGGTCACCATTGACTCCCATAGTAGGAAAAATCGGTTCATAATGTTCTGTTGAACTTGTAAGAAGATATTTTGAAGAATGCGGGAAAGCAAACAGTTCTGGGGCACTTTTGACCACCATTGTAATATTTCCTGCTATAAAAAAATGAAAATGTGCATGTTAACCTTAGTGTCCTAGTCCTGTTTAATTTAATTCATGTCGGAAATACAGAATACAAATGGACAGAAATACAGAAGGACAGTGTGTGTGATATGATGCAACAATCATTTGCAGTGGTCATCATACACATTTAAAGCAGTATTGTGTTTATTGTATATTCTGTGTTTGCTTGTAGGAATTTGCAAGTGTGTGGTTTCAAGAGAGGAAGCAGTGGAACAATAGTCGATTCAAATGAATAGGTTATTTCAAAGTCAACAAAGAATAGCCATCACAATGCAGAACAACCTAAAGCTAGACAACAGTTTGGCAGTTAAACTCCAGAATAAGCATATTGTTATGTGTGTCTTATTTGTAGATTTTAATGTGACAGATTCCCCTGTTGATGGTGTCTGTATGCTCATACATTTTTAGAGGCCAATTTAGTTGCATTGAGATTAGATGGTCTATGTCACGGGAAAGTTGTGTCAGTGTCTTAGGTGTGTAAAACTGCTTCATGTGTGCCTCTACACAAACAAGTGTTTGTTTCGCATTATTAGTGAGATGTCTCATTGACCTCTGTTGGTTTCATAACAGACTATTGACAGATGGAGCTGTTGGATGCTCAGATTTAATGTGGATTGGCTGTTAAAATCCGATTAGTAAAAAACATTTAAAATATGACATCAAAACATGATCAGATGACTGTGTTATATAATAGAACATCACAGGGTGTTAATCTTGTATTTTGGTTGACTTTTATTTTGTAGTCCTTCCTCATCCTGTTCTGTTCTGTTCCAGTCTCCTGTAGTTCGGTCGTCGTTTCAACTCCTTAATTGTTCAAACCAGTGTTTTGTTCAGAGGGTTAAAGTGTAAAGGACATTTAACAAGTATCTTCTGTTATTATTTACTGTATTACTTAACTACGATATGTTGTGTGGATTTCTTTCATATTTTATTGTGTGGTGTATTGTAGAGCACCTCGGTACAGCGGTACGTTGTTTAAAGAGTGCTTTATAAATAAACTAAAACTAAACTTAAATACTTTTCATAATATACAATTTTTATGTATTTTTTCCTTTAGTACTTCAGTACAATAAAAATCAACTTTTACTCAAATAATTTTGTTAAAAAGTAAAATATGACTTTTAATGTACTTTTTTAATGTTAAATGTAGATGGTTAAAAATTATGATATATGCTTTGCTTTATTATGGATGGAAGTAAAACAAAATCCTAAATGCAAAAATTCCTCTGATAAAGTAAATATACTTGATCCTTGAGAGTAAAATACACTTCTGGTCTTGTTGACATGTCTTTGCTGTCACTTTATGCCGCTTGCTCTTAGTTTGGATTATACAAACTGCGTGTGTATTGTGTGTGTATCAACTCCTTTTCTTTGTGGATTTTTCCCCTCAGCAAAAATGCATATGGCATATTTGAAATAGATTGTTTTTGTTATTATAGTAACACACGTCAGCTTTAGATTGATTCATTTGTTCGGAATCTCTTCTCTTTTTCTGCTAATTTATTATTAGAAGTTCGTGGTGAAATAATGTTTGTAATTGTATCCGTTTTGGACCTCCAGCTCATGAATTTGTAACCTTTTTGTTTCTTTCATATTTTCTACTGGAGTTCTGCTTTTGATTAAACATCATGGCCAAAAATACTTTCTACATCTACAGTTTAACTTAAGCCGTGTTCCGCTTGATTTTATTGGTAGTGGGAGTTCAAAACCAGTTCAAAACCAATTCAAACTTGACTTGACAGTCACCGTTAATTTTTTCTTAATTTGTAGGGTACAATACAGCGGTTTCAAAGTATCTGAACAGTAAAGTTCATTAATCATGTAAGCCTTTAACAGAATCGCATTGGTTGAATAAAATTGTGTTTTATTAAACCAATCCATAAATATTGCCGTATTATCTGGTAGGATAACATATGAACAGTGAAAGTGACCTATTATTCAGATATGGTGACCCATATCCGAAATATACCTCTGCTTTTAACCCATCCAGTGAGTAGTGAACACACGCACAGCAAGTGGTGAACACACATACACCCAGAGCAGTGGGCAGCTATCACTGTAGCGCCCAGGGGTAAGGTGCCTTGCTCAAGGACACCTCAATCGTTACACACTGGCCCTGAGGATCAAACCGGCAACCTTCTAGTCACGAGTCCGACTCTCTAACCACGATTCCCCCTAACATATGCATTTTAAAAAGTCCAATTAGACTTAAACTTTATTGTCCAAAATACAATTGTATGTTTGACCCACCAACGCTAGATTTAGTATAGCTCTTACTATAAACACATAGAATTGTTGCTTCTAAGACTCGGAAGACTGTTGTTAATGATGATTCTATGTGTGATTCTATTTCTATTCTCAAGCAGGAGAAACCAAAACTGATTGACCCTCTGGACTACGAGGCTGCGATCTTAGAGCTTGAACCTGAGCTCAGGAAAGACCCACAGCAGGACTTGCTACTATTTCCAGAGCTTGACTTCACTGTAAGTTTTTAACTTCTTTCAGCATTTGTTTGCCTGTATGTTTGTTCAGTGGCATCTTTTGGGCGATTCGACCGCACCAGGCCCCTCCTTAGGGGGCCCCCGCGGCAATGAGGAATAATAAAAATGTAAAATCTTGGGAATTCCCGGTGATATTTCTCGCAAGGAAGCCTCGGAAGAACGAACTCGGATGAATGCACCGCAATGACTTGTGTGACTTCAAGCGGGTTCAGTTCGCACAAGTCTGGATTTAATGCATCCTTGATAGAGGTGGGCAGAATGGCTGAAAATCTATTTAATGGAAATGAGTCATTTTGATTCACGGTAACAATCTCCCATTTTAATTCTATATCTTATAACTAATGTTTCTTGGATTGATTTCCTTTATTTATTTATTACAGTTCATTTAAATGCTCACCAATTAAAATGTAGGCAAGTTATGAAAATGTACTGAAAATATCAGATTAAGTTCTGATAATGAGATTTGTCATTTATTTTTATTTATCTTCTGCCTTTATCAAATGCATACAGCAGGGAGATAGATAACATGTATAAAAACATAGTATGAACATATGAACAAACAATGAGAGTACAGTATATGACTGGTGTTATAAACTGGTGTTCATGGGGTCTGTACTGTAGGTATTTATCTCTCTTCATTCTCTATCAGATGAGCATTTTTAGTTTGTTGTGACTCTCTGTCTTTGTTTATTCTGGAGCTTGTTTTTGCACTGCGATTCTCTGGTGAAACCACACGCGTCTCCCTAAAAAATCACATCAAAGCGCTCACGCGGCGAGCATCATCGCATGTTTCAAAGCAAGTTTCACCTTGGCACGCCTGAAGTTAAACTTTTAACAGCTTCACAAAGCAATCTGACTTCTGAAATACGTGGTGAGAATGAGCTTTTTTATATAATACTGCGGTCGAGAGAGAAGCGCTGGACTGGAGCAGATCACAAAACTACAGACTGAAAGAAGGTCAAAAGAATATTTGAAGAGTTTGGTTCCCAAATGAGATCAAAAATCATGTTTTGTGATTGTGCATTCCAATTAATATCAATCAAACTGCAGTTGGTTTCTTTTGATTTAAGCCATAATATCTAAAACAATACAGCTAACAAACACAATAAACCATGACAACATTGTCATGGTTCTGCCACTAGATCAAGAAAAGCAAGACCGGATGGGACAGAACCATGGCAGAACCTTGTGTTTTATGTGAAGAGAGGCAATTATGGCCCTTATGGCCTTCCATACACTCTCTCCGGTCTTGTCTCTGTTCCCGCCCTCTCTTTTCCTCATTATTGACTGTTAATTATTTCATGCCCCACAGCTGTGCCCTCTTGATTTGATCCCGTATTTAATGCCCCTGGGTTTTCTGTCTTGTGCTGGTACATTTTGATTCATGTGGTGAGTTCCTGTGTTTAGTTTAGTTTAGTTTAGTTTAGTTTAGTTTAGTTTAGTTTAGTTTAGTTTAGTTTAGTCTAGTCTAGTCTAGTCTAGTCTAGTCTAGTCTAGTCTAGTCTAGTCTAGTCTAGTCTAGTCTAGTCTAGTTTAGTCTAGTGTAGTCCAATTATTTGTACCTTATGTTTATGTAAGTGTTTATCTTTAGTCTTGTCCAGTGTAGTTAGTCCCTGTTCTTGTCTATCCGGGATGTTTTACCCCGGTTCTTTGTATTTTACCCCCTCGTGGGTTTTGTCCTTTGTGATTAAAATGTCTTGTTGACCCCTTACCAGCTGTCTGCACCTGGGTCCTCCATCCATGCTAACCACTGTTCATGACTAACATAATAAAAAAAGATGATAAAAGAAACTTGTTAAATTTGATATGAATGGATTCATTCACTTGTTTTTTCAGAATAACGCCCGATTTTCAGAGCGCCGAGTTTACCACACCTACTTTTTTACATTCCGGGGACATACGGGTGACATTTTATTCTGCGGTAACTGAACATTCCGTCATAACGCTCAGCCCCCTTGATATCAAGAACACATCCAGATACATTCGGGCGTTCTCTGTTCTTGAGTTCATGAGTATTGGAACCGGAGTTTGGCGGTTATTGATGATGTAGTACAAGAACACGAGGACACAGGAGCGCTGAAGAATCAGACCAAGAAAAATTTTAATGGCACCTCGTGTCAAAAAGGTTGGGCGATCCCTGGCCTATAGTGTAATACTTTGTCATTTTGAAAATGAGAGATGGATTATGAGAAATGGGCAAACACAACTCTTGCTGAAGAATATATAACTCTTTATATCAACTTTTTTTTTATTAGTCACCGCAGGACTTTGCATGTGATTGCGTGTGCATGTGTTCTCCCCGTAGGCTGCATTTAGAACAGCCGAGAAGGTGACCTGTTCAGACCACATCCTCTTTCATGCTCTGGGCTACACATAGCACAAATCATTGCCGTTTGCACACATTTGCTCGATGCATCACATTAGAATTTTAGTTCTGTTTCTCACGTACTGTATGCCAGAGATGGCAAAATGGACACACATCCTTTACTTGAGTAGAAGTACATATACTCATGTTAAAAAGTAGTCTTGTAAAAGTTGAACTTGTTTACTCAAGTAAAAGTAAAGAAGCATGGGCTTTAAAATGTACTTAAGTAAAAAGTAGCCAATACTACTTCCCGTTTCAGAGTCACGCTCTTAACTTGACCACACAACTGAACAACCACTGTGTAGAACACAAGGACAATAAAAGACTTTTAGCCATCACCTAGGCCACATCCTAGACCCCTTCTCCTTGTAAACAACGTAAAATTATAATAAGATTATAGAGCGTAAAGAACAAGCGTATTGATAAGATTGTAGACACTTGGGAGATCTTGTCAAAAAGAGAAAACTAAGAGATAAAGAAATAGACAAATAAAGATTTGTCAATTTACATGGTAACCCTTCAATAAATTTATTTATATCCCTAATAAAACGCTGAACACGGCTCTTTTAATGTTTCTTCTTTAGTCACACTGATGCAAAAAAATATGAATCACGTTTATGATCTTTTTCCGTTTGTAGTTTGTCTCATTGTATAATACTGTAAGTCGTACTATCATTTCTATCGTAAATCAGTTTTTAAATATGAAATGTTTTGCCTCTTATGTTGATTGTACGTTGCACTCGTTCAACATTAAAACTGAAACATCTTGCTGACAGTGTTGCCACATTAGGTGGACGATTTCCAGCCCAAAGGCTCACTCCAACCAAAACCAGAATAGAATTGTATCGCAATGTCAATAAACGTTAAAAAGGATCATTTTTATCTCCTTGTAATAAAGTATGACAAGAAGACTACAAAATATAATAAAAACCAGGAAAATTTGAGAGGTCACTGCTTTGCCCTGTTAACATTAACTCCCGCCTTCTCACATTTGATTTGCCACATAGGGTTACCACCACCCAACAAACCAAATGTGGGACAGGTAATCCGTTTGTGTGGGACACCATTGAAAGGTAGCGCAAAACTGTGACACATGTAAAAAGAAACAGTTCCTTATTTACCCCTGCACTGGAGAACTCTCTTTTAAAAAAGTGGGAAGTTAAGAGCATTTTGGGAAGACATAATGATCTTACTATTAGTCATTTATCCAAAGCAACTACCAAAGATATAAATGTTCAAGCAAATTTTGCTACTTAAAAAAGTTTGTATGTTATGAATAAATGAGTCATTTTGATTCGTGGCAACAATCAAAAGTAATGTCATGACAACACACAACACAACACTGCCTTTTTTCCCCCTGACAGCGAGACTTCGTAATAAGTTGTAATTGTTTGTAAGAAGCTCCCTGCACAAACAACCTAGGGGTTGTTTATTGGAGTAGGAAAGTATGAAAACAAGATTTATATTTTAAAATCATCTTGCAACTCAACTCTTTACCTCCATTAACAAGATTTTAAATCATTTATGACAAGTTGTTCCGGCTTTTCATGTTTTCACACATACAGTAGGTGATGTTGTTATACATATCCTGACAGAGGACAGCATTTACGGATCTAAATTTGTGATCATCATTCCACATCTCCAAAAAGCCTTTGACAAAGACAACATTTTCTCCAAGATTTTGTAAAGAATGTTGTGTTTAAAACAAAACTACTCATATCTCAGAGAAGATGAAAAAGAATTTCATATATTTGATGTCCATATTATTTATATATATATTTATATATATGCTCGCGCTGCCTGAAAAGTTTTTAATTATGCCAGCAGGGAAAGAGTTAACAGGCCAAATTTAGTAGAATGCAAATAGCATTAAGACTGAATCCAGAACATACTTCTTTAATGAAGCCTGTGAGACCACAGTATGATTGCAACATGCTCACATTCAGTATTGTTATTAGGGCTGGGCACAAGTACTCAAGGACTCAGACGTGACAGCTACGATTGGTCATGGAAGCCGTAATCATCAACATTGATCGTTTGGGTCTAAAAATACATTTATATGGAATGTTTTATTTCTTTCTGAATGGTTATGCTGGTATTTCTGGCGGTACCCTATGATTTGATTGTTTACCGTAGCGAAAGATTGCAGCCCAGAGTCAAGACTGGAGCACAGAAGAGGATGTGGCTTCAAAAGCTTGCAGTGATGTCTGGCTTCGCTTTAATGAACTTGACGAAAACACAGCCAAGTTGTGCAGAGCCAAGGTGGCATACAAATCATGTAAATCCAAACAAGTTTGATTCATTATCATCTTACACCCTCTACGAAGCACGCGAGACGCTTACACCCATGGGAGTGGCTAGAGAAGCCCTGGGAAAGGATGCACATAGATTATGCCGGTCCATTCCTTAGTCACTTTTTGGATTCTCATTGATGGGAAATCGATGGATGTGGATTATTTTTCCATTGCCTCATATGGAAATACTAGTAATTGATTAGAAAGAGTTCCAGCTATCGTGATTCTGACAATGATGCCTATTTTGTGAGAACATTTAAAACAAGGCAGGAGAGGGGAGCGTGTCATCCAAAGTGGCAAGTGTACTGTTACTATACAGAATCACACCACAGTCCACCACTGGAATCAGTCCTGGCGAAATGGTGTTGGGAAGGAAGCGGAATCTATTGCATCCAGACTTGCAACTGAAGGTACTTGACAAACAATGCAAACAAAAGCAGTATCATGACAACAAATGGAAAGTAAGGGGTTTTTTAATTGGTGATGCACTTTTGGCAATAAACTTTAGTTATGGAGCCAAGTGGTTCATTGCCAAAGAGACAGACTCACTCTTGTACTAGCTCATGCTAGGAGATTGCAAAACAGTGCATAGACATCAAATTCTCTCGCAGGAGGTGGAAAGTTCACAGTCAGACAAGAGTGGGTGTGAGAAAGTTGCCTCACTGTGTGGTGGGACTGACAACTGGTAGAAAGACTGTGAACGTGACAGTGGGTTTGGTTCTCAGCAGGACCAACCAGGGACTGTTGAAAGGAAGCCACGAGGTAAATCCCGGAGGGCCGTAGGCCCAAAAGAACTGTTCAGGAGCCCAAACATTTGGAAGACTTTGAAGAGATGTTGTCATGTAAACAGGTTATATTGACAAGTAGTATGGCAGGGGGCTGTTATCTTTGAAGAGCGAAGAATGTAGTAATATAGAAAGATGATGTTCCAGAAGAATTATTCTTTTTGTTTTGATTCAAGAGTAAACCAACAAAATGCGTATTTAGTGGTAAATGTTCCTATATGTTTATAGGTTTGCGTGATGTAAGCAAAATGCTCCCGCCCATAAACCCTCATCCCCAAGAAATCAGAACAGAAGTTGTCGAATATGGAAAAAAGACACGGATTAAAATGGCAGTGTGTCTCCATCGTCCAGTTGTGAGCCAATCGACCAAAATGCATATTAATACCAGTTTGTCTAGCGGTACTGCAAGTGCACTCAAATAGAGATTGGTGGATTAATAGAGCGACAAATAGAGAGCAATCGACCAAAACTGTATGTGTACTTTCCCAGCTGCGTGGCTCCTGGTTGCTTAGCAACTGCAGATGCCATGAGAGCGCGGCACCCAAGTGCTTTGGAAAAAAGGAGAATGCTGACGCATGGTTGTTTTTAGACACATGATTATGAACAGCTCCTTACTCATTTTCATCAAACAGAAAATACATAAATTCTAGATTACATTCGATATCTCATCAATATCAACAAATCGCAGGCTACTAATTCTTAAATTTTCAGCACACATGTCCTGCTGTCCTGCCGGCCAAAAAATCAAATAATTGATTCATTTCAAATGTAATTTATTTGGTAACCATATTTAAAAGGGACATATGGCACAAATATGTGTTTTTCTGTGTCTGGTGTGTTATAAGTTAGAAGAAGCGGGGCAAGGGGAAATACTGACATGCAAGGTATGTGAAAAATACCTTAAATTGTGTAACACATTGCATCACATCTAAAATAAACGATAATATTCGTTTTAGCCATGTCATATGACCCCTTTAACACATTAACGCCATTCTTTGTGTTTCATTTGACATAACACTTTCACTCTCAACTAGTTGCTTATTAGCATGCCTATTATTAGCATATTGGCTGTTTATTAGCACTTATAAAGCACATATTCTACATGACCAGATTCTACTTCCCTAATCATACCCAATACCAAAACCTAACAACTACCTTACTAACTATTAATAGGTAACAAATTAGGAGTTTACTGAGGCAAAAGTCGTAGTTAATAGTTTATTGTCAAGTGTCTATAGATTGTCAGCTGTGAAACGTTTTTTCCATTATTCAAACAAGCGATCAGAAATACTGTCTTACCGTTTGGTTTGTAATAAGCTGCTTACACACAGTTACAATAAAAAAGCAACCTCTAAAAACATAAAGAATCGTGGATTGTGATGAAAGTGTGCCATGTGTAAAGTGAACATACATAGTTTCTACAATAACCTCACATTTTGACAATATCACGATTGCTAAATCTGCTTTTACATTTATATTTTTGGCAGATAAACTACTTAAAGTGCATTCAAGGTATACATTTTATTCATATGTTTGTTCCCATAATCTTTGGGCCTGGTCACTTCATGCATTTTCTGATTGTGAAAAGACCAGGTGTAAATGCGATGATGTATTGTGTGCTGGTTTTGTAGTTCCGTCCCCCCTGCCCGCCTCCAGCATCTCGTCTTTTTCCGGAAATAATCGCACAGATGTATCTCTCTTTTTTAAATGTGATCAAACTAAATACTCTTCGAAGATACGACGTACACAACACTACTGCATAGGTACTCAAGATTTATATGAGATTGGCAGAAACTACATGGGTTAACTTATCTTTAACATTGTAAATAAGTCAGAATGCATGAAACACCACTGCATCCCCCCTTTAAGATTAAAGGTCAAACGCCCACTTTGATTGATATTTACATAGAGAAAAAGATTCAGTGGCTAAAAGTAGAATACAGCCATATATGTCTGTGCTAGAAAATGATCCTCAGTTAGTTCTACAACCACAATGCAGCACCTGAATGCATGCAGACGCATTAAATATCAAAAATACAACACACCAAAGTTAGCACACTCCTCCTAAGGCATACACGATACTCCTTAGATTTTGACCATGATAGGTCTCTTTATTGAAACCTGACGACATTTGTCACCCATCAAAACTTCAGCAGACAACATTGAAAGGACGTGTTGTACCAAACCATTTCACATCAACAGATGAAACAATTAGGTACATACTGATTGCTGTTTGGTAACAAATGTAACAAAAGTATTGTTTGAATTTGCATTTATTTGCATTAAATGAGAATAGTAGAAACAGGTCAAAATAGCAGAAAATATAAAAAAATTCACACCTCAGGTACTGCAAAGTAAACATATTTACTTTTAAGCAATAAAACAGTCATATTTCTATATGTATTTTGCATGAATAGAAAATGTATATGTGGTAACCTTTTTACCACAGTTTTCATGTGTCTTGTCATGCTGTCTGTCTTTCACATTGCCGTTGGATGACTTTGTGTCACTCCTCAGGTTTGATTCTGTTGAAATTCAACAGACACTGGACTAGAATGGCCACAATACACCTAGAAATAAAGGCATGAAACGAACAATACCGAAGACACAAGAAAACAAATAAAAGTCTTTCACCAAGCACACAGATTTAACTCTGTCTCTCTGTCTCTAAATTCCAGGTGTCCACTTGTCCCAAAGAAAGGAGAACAGTGAAGTCCACTGTGCCAGAAGGAGCTGATGAACACGCTGAATGTCTGCTGGTCAGACAGGTAAGAGTGTGCATGTGACTTTATCTGATGTAATCCCATATGAAACAGCTGCCCATAAAAACACAAAAGGGCTTTTCACACTGGAAATCGTTAACTCTGGGTTATCTGTTTCACTTTTCGCACTGCTTATAACTTACCAGGGGTTAAGTAATAACCATGGGTGTTCAAAACCTGACGTTTCACACTGTACATCACTAAACCCTGGGTTAACATTCTTATTTGCACATTCTCTGTGTCAGTCTCACATCTCTTAACCTGATAACCCAGGATTCTGTTTAGAGTAACCCAGGGTTAATCATTTCAAGTGTGAAAAGCCATAGTTCGGTGTCATAGACTAAAAAGATTGACGGGTTGACGCCACTTCCTTCCATTGTAAAGAACCGAGCGAAAAACGTTCGACGATGGGCGCTGACATGTTACGTCAAAACGTCAGATTGGAGACTGGGTATGCGCTAAAGGAATCGTCAGTGGAGCCAGAGTCTGAGCAGTAGGGAGAACGAAGTGGAGTGCCGTATGAAGGTCCCGCCCATATTCTCTGATGACTCAATCGCAAACGAAAAAGTTATGTTACCACACCCCTTTTTATAACATCTTATGACTAACCAAAATCAAACCTTTTCGAAAAACGAACACTTGGACATACATCAACGTGATAAAAACTATATAGATATATATAAAAAAATATTTGTAGTGTAATTGGATTTTATAGTTTGGCTCCTGTCCCATTCGATTACAGGGAGAGGGCGGGGTTATGACCTGTACTGAAGCCAGCCACCAGGGGGGAAAAACAGTGTGCAGTCGGCTTTAAAAAACTGACTATCGCGAGTAAAACTCATGTAAACAACTTAATCGTAATATTTGCTCACTCAGAATAAGGCAAATCTTTTGATGGGAGATGGTGGTCTAGTGGGTTAAACCAATGAACTGATAAATCAAAGTTTGCTGGTTCGATCCCAGCATCCACCACCAGTGTGTCCTTGAGCAAGACACTTTACTCCATGTTGCTCCAGGGGGATTGTCCCTGTAAAAAGTGCACTGTAAGTCGCTTTGGATAAAAGCGTCTGCTAAATGACTAAATGTAAATGTAAATGTGATTACTGATGTCCATGTAAACATGGTCATTATCAGAAGACATGATTAGTCTATACTGTCTGCTTAATATCTCTCAACACTTTGATGGTCAACATAAAGACGTTCTACTGACCATATATGTAAGCTTACTAGTGCTGCAACGGATCACAGAACTCACATTTTACGGATCAGCTATTGTAATTGCTCATCATAGTTTATTACTATAATAACTTGTTTTTTGCAATAAAATGCTCAAAAGAGGAAACTGCTGATAACTGGATCTCTAGAGTGCGCTTTGATGTTGTACTCGTCCAGAGACTGGAGAGAGAGCGAGAGCGCATGCGTGCTAAAACTATCTGATGAATAAACTTACAGTGAATCCGCACGTCACATGCGTTCCAAACCGTACGTTTCATCACTACGACATTCCCTGTATACTAACCTAACCTAAAGGTCTGCTAATACTCTACTGAGAGTCAATTGACGTATAGTTTACACTAATAGTTAGTAAAATGTCTAGAGTGGACTGTCAAAATAAAGTGTAAGGGGTGATTCACATTTTGCGTCTTTTGAACATGCAAGTTTGTTTCTACAAGTAGATACGCGAATAGGGAGCAACATCGCCGCATCGAGATGAAAATATTTAAACTTTGTGAGGCTCATGTTTTCCATTTGGTTTTAGACGCAACATGCGAATCGCCCCTAACTCTATACATATAAGATTATAAAATAATTTTAGCGTTCTTATCCTACATTCATTAAGATACTCATCAAACAATCATTCTGTGGAAAGATCTGTTTTGGAGGCAAATGCTTCCTGACTTTTTGTAGTTCTTATATAACACATGATTGTATCTTACTCTGTTTTAATTTTACAGGCCTGTCAATACTTCAACTCCCCCTGGCATGTTGTGCAATACGAACATGAAGAGTACGCCGGGGATTACCGCATATTGCCCAGGTAATTTCTGTAATACATTACCTCTGTGTTGGATGGTAGCTTTTGTTTTTGGATGCTTTTTGACCCTGGTTACTAGTGCTTAGCAGGCATTAAAGACATTAAGTAGCAATTCATTTTATGGATATTATTCTTACATAGACAGAAATAAAATATCACATTGTAGAGCATCTTCTTCTGCTGTATCGTCGGAGAATGAATTCTTTGGAATAAAGACTTACAGGTGGTCTCGTTTGAAAAAAGAAATGTAGCTGATTATTGCAACAACAAGAAAATCACACACACACAATAAAAAATTAAAGGTATGTTGTTAGGTTTATTGTAAAAAATAAATTAAAAAAGTTCGTTTTTCTTTGATTAAAAAATACTTTAAAAAAATACGGGTCGCAAAAGGATGACAGAAAATCTGAGCACACTCTTTATAAAAAAGAATCAGCAAACTCAGGTGTCCCATATACGGAACGGGTGACAGTTAACAGGCTACGGAAATTTTAGCATCTTCCAAATTCTAAATCTTAAATATCAATCATGTTTGATAAGATCGGGGTGGCCTGTTTTTTCTCAGATTGGGATGTTTACGATTTGATCTGTGAACTTCTCACATTACACATTAGTCTGGACCAAACAGACACATTACACATTAGTCTGGGTTTTTTTTTTTTTAGAAATCGGGGACAGAAATGTTGTGAAAAGGCCCCTGGAGGCCACAGTCCTGGGGCATTTTCCAAACGACATTTATACGCCCCTTGAAGGGTCCTTCTTGAACGGGACGCCATTTATAGGAGCGTTCCAAACTAAAGTTAACACCTGAATCCCTTTGCTAAGGGCTCTTTCAGAAGTCTGTTAGCGAAGGGAACATGCCATGATCACTTCAAGGAAGTGGACTTAATGAAAAGATGAGCTGTATTTGGATGTGTGTGACAGTTATTGGCCACAATGTTGTCTAGGACTTCCGCTTCCTGTTAGTATGTCCCAGTTTGTGCGATCTCGTTTGCCATGCAATCAAAAGTACCTACTATTCCCACCCCAAAACACTACCTACTATTAGGGCTAGTATATGTAGGCGTATTGGAACGTAGGGATGTACTCAGTCTGAAACCACTCCCTATCTCCTATATAGGTCGGAAACCTCAGTGAACTACAGGTGGGACCCAAATTGTGCACTTATACTCTATTTTACGCCATTTTGTAGTATAAATAATGTGAGTAGTGCGTTCATATTGAAAATTCTCAAAAAAGAAGTGCACTTTAGGGACCCGCATGATGCACTCATCCAACCGAAAATGTGAAGTGATGAGTTGTGTCCCAAATGACAAACTTTACATACATAGTCGAATCAAAATGGCAAGAATGACAAAATAAAGCACAGGCTTTCATAAAATTGGGCATTAATAAATGTTAATAATTATAAAAATAAATTAATTGTATATTAATAAAAGTTATTAGACTAAATCACAAAGTTATTATTGTCGGATATTCTTATGGGTATTAAAAAACGATTATAAAAATAATCAAATATCAATCAAATATTAATCAATCAATTAATATTTAAAATAAAGGCATTTACAAAGGTAACATTAAACTCTCGATAAGTACACAATTTAAAAATAACGTTTTTTTGTGAAAGGGAACCCCGGGTATAGAGAGATGTGTGGCTTAAAACAATGGCATTGACGTTATAAATGTGAGATCAAAGACAGTGAAACGGACACAGTAAAATATTGGACAAATATTTTCTGTGTTCACCCGACGGATCTAGCTGAATTTGAATCATGTTTCCAGATTTCACATTTAAATGTCTTCATAACAAATAAAATGTAGGCAATCAAAAAATAAAGGTATCAGTTATTTTTATTATCAATATTTAAAATAGTTTTGATATTTAATGTCAATACAGTTGACAAAATGTCACAGAGAAAATTTTATTAAATGCAATAAATATGATGTCTTTCGCTCAAATTATTATGAGAATATGAATAAACGAATAAGACCTCTACCTGCCTGCCATAAAATATCACTCTGAGTCTGTTGTAGGCAAATATATGCATTAAATCACAGCTTTAAACTATCGTCTTTAAGACAGTGAAGTCATCATCATCCACTATTATTGTATACTTTATACATTATGAGAATATACTGATATACACTGTAGCAAGATGCTTGCGTTTTGGTTCTTTTCTTTATTATTTAAGCAATATTTTGTTTTTTACCTTATAGCACCTTATATCTACACAATAACTAATAAGTGTGTCTGTGTTCAGATTTGGCTGCCTGTGCATGCAACCATTTAATGTCATCAAAAAAATGGTGACCTCCTTAGATTAAAAAGAGTTTTACCTTAAGGTTTTTTAAAGAAATTAAAATATTTGATGTGTTTCTAACGCCAAATGCTAGTAGTGTAAGGCTATTACAACGAATGAAGGCATACAAGTCTTGCTAGTCGGGGATCCCTTTAAAGGTCAGAGGGCGATGCATACAGATAAAACGTGTGTGAATGTTTGTGACATTAGTGCTTTGGTCTGGATAATAACGCTCTGAAGTCTGGTGTGGATTTAAAGTGTGCTCAGGCTGACTGAAGAATAGATGTCTGTGTGTGGGGTCCTGTCTGAATAAAGATATTTAAAGTGGTCAGATGAACTAAATGATGTGGAAAATACCGCCTGCGATTCTTAAAGGAACATCTTGGCTATGTGCTCATTGTAACCAGACGGAGTTTCCTCGGTGACCGGACCTGAAATGCCATTGCTGAACTCCAAAGCTTGCTTTATATTAAGACATTTAAAAGTACAGCGCATGTACATGTTCGGGGTTTTTGGGTGGTGTGGAAATTTCTTTCGGAGCTAAAAAGTAAACAGTTAAATTAGATTCTCAATTTAGTTTAGAAAATGTTTTTTTCATAAATTGTCTTTCGCTTTTTTTATTGTTTCTTAATAAAGTTTAACAAACACGCTGAATACGAAAATCACATTTTTTTTAACATCGACGGTACTTACAATTTTTTTTTTACACATTTATACATTTCGCCATTATTACTCGTACGCTGAAATGACAAGGTACTGGCATAACACTGAGCTCAAAACAACAGTTAACAAAAATGAGTCGTCCAAAACTTAATATGCTAAATATACACTAAAAGATTGATGCGACGTGATAACAAATATAACCATAAAAATGAGCGCCGCAGAATTGTACAAGAATTATAAAAAGTTCAGGTGAAACAAAACTTTGTAAAATGTTGATACAAACAAATTTCAAGTAATCTATTTTCATTGACGTTTTAAGTGATTTTTTAAATGTAAGTATCCTAATCGGTTATTGTTGAAACCTTCTATTCAAGTTGGATTTTTTACAATAAAGGGGGTGGGGTCTGACTGTGAGTGACAGATGCTTTGCTGAACAACAATGGAAACAAATGAGTTGTAAATCTTAGAAATGTGAAATATTTTCGTTTCTTTTTGAAACTATCTGTATTAATATCAATTGACTATCAGGAGAGTTTACCCATCGTATACTGTTGCCTTTGAATCTGCGCTTTCAGGTTTGCTTACATGTCTTTGAATTTGGATTTCTTTTTCATCACGACTCATCCCTGTCCTTAATTCTTCTACCTCCACAGGAAGCCAAATAAAGCTGAGAAGTTGCCCTCACACTCATTTGAGATCGACCATGAAGATGTTGACAAGGATGAGGTCAGTACTGTACCTCAAGTTAAATGATTCTCTCTCATTTTAAAAGTGCTGTGTGAATTTCTTTGGAGGATCTATTGTCAGAAATTCAGCATAATTTTTGTAACTGTCTTCATATGTTTATAAAGAAGCTCTGCCTGATTTTGCCATGTAAGAGAGGGACTTGGGGCAACATGATGTTGACCCAAGGACATCTCTCACTTAGCAAAATAAGGAATATTTTATATACATATGTATAGTATAGTGCAATGTAAGTCGCTTTGGATAAAAGCATCTGCCAAATGCATACAGGTCATTCATTTGTCAAGATCAACGCAACGGTCCAAGTCATTACATTTCAGATGTATTTATAAAAACATTTTCATTAAACAAAACAAATACATGATATAATATTTTACATTACTCATGTCCTTTTTTCCATCACATTTAAACATCGTCATGTGCATACATGCAGTTTTAATTATTTTGAGTCTTCAAATTACTGCTGAAACCTGAAAGCCATCGTTCAATATGACTATTTATACCATGGTCTGTTTGAATACTGGATTCTGATTGGTTGGAAGTTGTGCATTAAGAGCCTTTAACGCACAGCTAGCTCCAGTAAGTTTGATTACAATTAAAATTAACTGACAAAATAAACATCAATAAAAACTTTATCTTGGTAAATAACCATGATATAAACTGGATAATCTACGGTTAGCCGTGCGTTGGGTGGTTCTTTACCTCCACGTTGTGCATTAAAATCCCTCAAAGACTAGCGATGGATTATCCCTTACTAAAGGTAAGCCATTACGCGGTTTTGGCTAAAGTTGCAGGTTTTCTTCATAGACTGTTTAAAACATGGATGTTAGTGTCCGTGAGTTCCGATTCTGAGGAGCTATTTTGAAAATTGGCAACGATATATTATGCAATACCGTATTATTTTCATGAACCATAGACTTTAGAAAGATTTAAGTGGTCTATTTATTCACATGACTGCATTCATTTTATCTTTTAACTTTAACTTCAGTTACTTGATAACAGACTGTTTGAAAAGACTATTATACAGTACTGCTGGTCATCTGTTTTATTTATTATTATTTATCAATATATTGTCTTTTATTATTCTGTTATTAGTTTGTTTAAAGTCTTCGTGCATTTATTTAAGACACTTTTTCATAAGTTGATATTAAATATCGTCTACTAGTTGGAAGGCGGTGGGGGCCCCCATCAATATTTTTTCAGGGGGCCCAGAATTCTCTAGCTACGGCCCTGCATATGAATGAACAGATTATTCAAATCACTTCTATTTTGTAGGACACCACATCTTTGTCATCGTCTAAAGGCGGAGGAGGTAGTGGGAGTGGAGGCGGAATTGGTGTCTTTAAGTCTGGCTGGCTGTATAAAGGGAACTTCAACAGCACCGTCAACAACAGTATCACTGTTCGTGTGAGTGACTTTTCTATTAACCCATTTCAGATCCACGTTCCTCAAGTACCTTTCAGGTTATAGTCAAAACTTTAGCTCACAATCATTCATTTACTGTTCACTGATAGAGTTGAGTATTTCCTTCAAGAACAAACCAACCTATCTGCTGTATTTTACTTTTTAAGGGAAACTTCACCCTAAAATGAAAATTCTGTCATCATTTACTAACCTTCAAGTTGTTCCAAATCTGTATGAATGTCTTTGTTCTGGTGAACACAGAGAAAGACATTTGGAAGAATGCTTGTAACCAGACATGTTTTGTCCTTTGTTGATCCCATAGTAGGAAAGAATACAATGGTAGTCAATGGTGCCCCAGAACTGTTTTATTGTCCTACTTTTTCAAAATGTTGTCTTTCGTGTTCAACGGAACCTAAAATTGAAATAGTATTTTTGCCTACTGTGGGAGTCAATGGGGGTCAAGATCTGTCTGGTTACAGGCATTGTTCCAAATATTTGACTGGATGTACATTACAGTGTCTCTACCAAATTTTCCAAGTTTAATTTTATATGTAGTATAACAATGTATCTCTTACGTAAGTTAACTTTGTCTCTTTTACTTTAACAGTCCTTCAAGAGGAGATATTTTCAATTAACACAGCTGACTGACAACTCGTATATCATGAACTTCTATAAAGATGAGAAAATCTCGAAAGAACCCAAAGGTTGCATTTTTCTAGATTCCTGCACAGGGGTGGTTCAGGTAAGTGCCTTAAAGCAGTTCAGCAAACATCACAATTTTAAAGCACAATATCCCCCATTTAATGCAACTAGGAAAAGTAAGATTGTGATTCGATTTCCGGCTTTATTTGTGGTTCATATAGAACAGCCGGCTGCGAAAACACGCCTTTGAGCTGAAAATGAACGAGGTGACATATTTTGTCCTGGCTGCTGAGAATGAAGTGGACATGGATGATTGGATCAGCACTCTTACACGCATCCTACAGATTAGTTCTCCAGATGGCCCAGTTCTGGACCGCAAAAGTATGGATCTGAGTGACAATAAGCAAGGTGAGGGATTAATGTTACCACAACATTACAAACTACGGAAAGATGCTTTACTGTACTTCACAAATGTACTCTAGTGCTTGCAAGGCAGCACTGTTTTCCTCAAGAATCTGGTTTACTTTTCCCACATCCTTCAGTATTAAACGTCTGCAGTTATTTCAGCCTGAACCACTTAAAGCTAGGTTAGGCAGTCTCGAAAGCAGCTCGTAATAGCAAGCTAGATTTGAAGCATAGAAAGGGAAAGATACAGGCAGATTTTGCAAAGTGTCATGTTGAGGGGAAGGTGCTGATGGTGTTGACTTTGCCCAAGTTTACACTGTTAAGGCTGAAGTATAGTTTCCTTTTATGCGTATGTGAGGGACTGTATGCGCACCGCCCAAATTTTGTTACCTCGCAATTACCTCCTATTTTTTTACGCTCAGGTTGCGCATGCAAGTTCCATTTCTTGCAGTAATTAGTTTAACCACCAGGTGGAAACCGTGTCGTGGGAGCTTTGATTCAAGATAGTAGACGAAAACCTGACCCCTGTAGGCCCGGAGAGGTATTGGAATATGTCATAATGCGCATGCATCAAAACCCATGTGTTCGCATAAGAGTCGAAAGCAGTATACTTTGAAAATGCTGTACGTTCGGCTGTATGGGTATGCTCGCTTACACGTACGCAACAGGCTTAAGTAAAACTATGCAAGACTACAAAGTTGTTAACATATACTTTACGTACATGTACGTACATAGTAGAGAATGTGAAGCTGACGTCACCCAATATGTTGAAGTGGGGCCGCCATCTTAGGAGGATCATACTCCGCTGCTATTATTGTTTTGATGTGTATCGTTACTCGTTTTGTTTGAAATATAAAGAAATCGAAAGTGAAAGAACCTGGGGGGTTTCCTGAAAGACTCTAAGTATTGCCATTGCAGTTTTTACAGCAGCAGCAGGACCGACCTATCAAAGTTAATTTTCCAAATCAAACAAGAAAAAACTAAAGACTGCATTGAATGCACTATCCTACATCCTCCCAACATGGCGCGACATTAAGCGTGACGTCGATTAACAAGCTCTATACACATCTGTATTAGGCCTAGCATAAAAATGTATTTATGGTGATATTTCTATAAACTCTTTATCAATATAGTGATACCAATTTACCAATACAGTATTATCTTCAGGAGTTGTCCTTAAACCTTTATTTTTTGTTTGTTTTAAACAATTTTATGATTTCATCCGCCAGTTTAGGTTTTATACTTTTTTTTGTTTTTTATTTTTTAGACATAAATGAGATTTCTTTGAATCCTGTTCCTGCCGCTGAAAACGAAGAACCAACTGAAAATGAAATCAACCCAGATCTGGCCAAGGTAATTTTAACCGATCAGTGTTTTTTCAAAATACACAAAGAAATACTTGTTCCTTAGATAAGCTGCTCGCTTCATGTAGAGTGTTTTAAACATAATAATAAAGATGTTATAAATGGTGTGCTTTAAATAGAGAACCACATAAATGGTTCAGATAATTCATTTTGCTATTATATTTTAGTATATTTCAGAGACTGAAGAGCTGGCAAGAGCTTCCAGAAGAGAGGACAGACTGAACCTGTTCTCCCTGGACCCTGACATTCCTGTATGTCTCCCGTCCTAGAAAAACTAACATCACATATGTTCACATAAAAACTTTACTTCAAAATCTGCCTTAAATTATTAATTATTATTTAATTAAATTCATTGGTTTTACATGTCAATTGAGTTATATTAAATGAAATTTATAGTTTATAAAATAAAGTTGAAATCGGTTTATTTATAGTTATTTAAATTACGTATTAGTTAATTTATTTCCTTTATTAATAAGCAATTGATCAATATTTATAATACAGACTTTTGTTATGATGCAAATGAATATTTCTGTTGAAATATACTGCTGTTTGAACTGCCGTTCAGGTCTGATTGAAGAATGCTTTATGTTGAAGGTTTTGAGAAGCCCAAAGATGGAGCAAACGGAGTCTGCTTCCAACCGGCAGTTTGAGGAGAAACTGGGGAAGAGACTGATGATAACCTGTCGCTCGGTCAACCTCACGCTGCAGGGCTGCGTGAACGAGGCCAACACTGAGCCGGTCACTAATGTATGAAGTTATTCACCTCACCTCATCTCCATGACATTCATTTATAGAATCAACGAAGAAAACAAAGCGAAATGCATAAGAAAATGCATTATTTTTAAACAGTGCTTCTGTGGTTTCCTCACTTAAAACCTACTGTAATAGCACTATTCATCTTGTTAAATGTTTTAGTATAAAAATGCTATCTAAATTCGCTATCTTTAAAATGAATGAATATGACATATGAAAATTCTGTCTTCATTTAATCGCCCTCAAACCTCCAAAGATGCATTGATTACTTTGTTCTGATGAACACAAATAACGATATTTGCAAGAAAATTAGCTATTTTCTGTTCTGAAACATCAAAGTAGAAAAAAAAGTTGTTTGTTCTTTTGCAAACAAAATTAGATTTTTAGAAGAATTTGGAAAAGGAAAAAGTTAAGCACCTTTGACTACCATTTCAATTGACCCTTCACAAAGCCGCCCCCTTTAGCTATGTTCCATATCAGCCGAAGCGCTCCCACTGCACTTAAAAATGTTTATCGTGAAATCATTATTTCTGGGGGAAAAATTACGTGTTCTTTCAGCCAAAAGCAATAAAAAGTTTTAACAAATAACAAATATGCATTTGAAGTATTTAATCAGGATGTGAGAATAAAGTAAACAAAATAAAGATTGTTGTTCTAGCCTAACGCACTGTACTTGCTGTAATGTCATAACGTCTGGATAGCGCCACTGGTTTCTGACACGTTTAGCCAACGGGTGAAACTGTAATTATGACCGTAAAGATGAAATTTGACCTCCGATAATATTCTGTCAGTGTTGATGAGATTATTTGACAGTCAGTCTATGATGTTAAACTTCGGACAAGTCTTCTTGTATGAGTCTGTTTTAAGAAGTCTTTATTGTTGTTAATTATGACAACTAAGATTCCACAGCGACATGACTTTATCTGGGATCATGTTCAGGATGAACAGGATGCGAATAATATCGTTGTTTCCCTTACGAAAATATACCATGTTTTTACTACAGTTAAAATGGAAAAAAACATGGTTACTGTAGTAAAACAATGGTTATCACAAAATAACCATGGTTTTGAAAACCATGCTTCTTGTAAAAACCATAGTAAACGATGGTTAATGTAGTGAAACCATTTTTTTGCCCTAAGTAATAATGCACCAAAAAAACATGGTGACCACACTTGTCCCACAAAAAAAACATGGTTAATTATCGTAAGGGATGATTGGTCAATGTGAATTTTTGTACCAGTCGGGGTCCCAAAAAGGACCGAATTCGAGGGGGGACTTGATACAAATTCGGTCCCCGTGTGAATTGTGTTCGCTTAGGACCCAATTTAGAAGGTAGTTGTAATGCCTGATCACAAAGTTGTTATCTCGATATGTTGTTGTATGGCTAACCGAAGCTTTGTTAGCTTCTAGCGAGCTAAATACCCTGGGTAAAATAAAGGCATTAAAATTACATGTTAAAATTGAAGTTTACAAAAAACATACGAACATATATAAGCTTGATGTAACATAAACACCAGTATTTCTGGGTCAACATCTGCTTGACACACAAAACCATCAGTTTAGATATTTTAAAATGACCATGGTTTTATTATTGTAATTTACTAAAACAGAAAGAACAAGATTTTTTGATTTCACATCCCATAGCCTCGATTATGTACTATTATATGAAGCATTTAGTAAAAAAGACAATAATGGTAATTTTCACAATAACTACAGACATAAATGTTAATATAATATTGTAAGTATGGCAATCGAGCGCAGAAAAGAGAACCCATTAGAAGTTATTTTAAGCAACAGAATCACCCAGGGCCCTAAAGGGGACAGATTTTGAAAGGGGGGCTCCATTTGTCATGACACCAGTCGTCTGTCTATCAAACTCATCGTGAAGGGTCAATTGTTCCTACTATGGTAGTCAACGATGTTCCTGAACTGCTAAAAACTTGCTAGTATTTTCCAAATATTTTCCTTTGTGTTCAGCAGAACAAAGTAATTTATAAAGGTTTGGAACAACAACTGTGAGTAAATGATGAACAGTCTGTTTGCTAAACACTAATTGGGCACTTTGTTCATGTGTTTTTATATCATTGCCACTTTCTCTCTGCAGATTGAGCCTTTTTTT
Source organism: Triplophysa bombifrons (assembly GCA_029783895.1). Classification (NCBI taxonomy): domain Eukaryota; kingdom Metazoa; phylum Chordata; class Actinopteri; order Cypriniformes; family Nemacheilidae; genus Triplophysa; species Triplophysa bombifrons. The sequence goes on from CM056458.1 coordinate 1,409,348, forward strand.
GTAACAGTTGCTCTACTGGACCTTCGTGAGGGCAGGAAGATATCTGCTGACTTTCATGTAGACTTAAACCACGAGGTTGTGCGGAAAATGCTCAGCTGGAGTAATTCAGGAGATCAGGGGCAGGTCGGAGGTAATGATGCGCTTCAAGAGAATGGACTCAGCTCAGCTGCAGAGAAAAAAACTGAAGACTGCCATCTGAACCCAGACCTGGAGAACTGGCTGTGTTTTCCTAAACAGGTAACAATGCACGGGACCCCCAGAGAAGTGGGCACACTGTAAAACATTTTAGGTAAAATCAAATTTATTTTGCAGTTTACAAGTCAGTTCAACTCATCAAAGTAAGTTAAAGGTGTATTTCACTTTAAAATTTGCCCCCGTTGCCATCGTCAGGCTGTATCTATCTTTTATAGATGTAATCAAATTAAATACTCTTCGAAGATACGAAGTATGCAATACTCTATAGGTACTCAATATTAATATGAGATTGGCAGAAACCACATGTGTTAGGGCCGCTTTAAATGCGACCCAACTGCAGGACCCATTCAACAAATTGTTTATTTAATAAAATGAACATACTACAATATTCAATAAATCGTCTATTTAATACAATTATTATACACTAAAATAGTAATATAAATGAATATTGACATAATTTAAATTTAATTAAATATAAAAAGTTATATCTTAAGACACTAGCCAAACACAAACCAGAAGTTAACTGGGGGTGAGGTGCGCGTTATGATGACACGGTCTATAAAAATGTAAACTTGTAAATCAAATTCCATTGTACTTAAACTTAAACTTAAGACAGCATTTTAATGGCCATACCTGTATACTTACTTTTCAATGATGATTTAATCAACATTTCACTTGGTATCAATTTATGGTATAAGTCCAGGGGTACGTTTCCCAATAGTATAGTTAGCCAACTATGGTCGCAAGTTCTGACGTTTCAGCACAGTTCAGAGATTTAAGTGTTTCTTGAAACCCTTGTTCCAACGATCAATCACAAGCAGCATCACAAAGTAGTGTGGTTAAAAAACAGGTCTAGAGCTGTGGTTAGAAGCACAGTTCAGTTGTATTATGACATGTACACTTACAAGCAACATGTGCATTCTATATCCATCATTCTAAATATACAAATTAGATTTTACATCTTTTAATTTTTCAAGCAAATAGAAGCATTTTTTTTAAAGTGTGCATGTGCCTGGGCCCACGTGCTCTAGGACCCTGGGGAATCCCTGGGTGGTGTTACGTAGGAGGAAACTTATGAACGAGTTGATTATCGTGAAATAAAACAATAAAGAGAAAAAATACGAAAACAAGAATAGTTTTCAGATGAAGAGTACATTATTAACATTATTTACATCGACCTAAATGGATTAATTCGAAGACGGTATTAGTCCACCACCTATGACGTCATCAACTGTTGTTGAACCAACATGGTTTTCGGGAAACAGTCATGTTATTTACTCAACCGATGCATTGTACTATGGTGGTTAACCAGCGAGTTATGTCGGAAACGCACCCCACACTGGTTAGAGGACTGGAGTTGAGAAACAATGCTTTAGTCTAATAGATCACCTTCTGGAGGTGGTAGAAAAGGAGATTTGCAGCAAATTTGCTGAAATTGTGTGAAGCAATGTCATGATGATATTGTTGTGATACTATTTTTTTGTCTTAGTATATATTATATTTACATGTCTTTGTTTACATAGTGGATGTGTTTTACATGTATCTTTCTTCTCCAGGCAATTTTTTCCGTTACAAACACGCACACAGACATTGTGATGGTAGCGCGGCTGGAGAAAGTTCTGATGGGAAATATTACCAGTGGCGCAGAACCTTACATTAAAAACACAGATTCTAGCAAGGTATCACAGTTGTATGGTATAACGCATGAGATTTTGTCTAGGTCAATCCTATATTCAGCTCAAGATTTAAAAATGTCATTCCTTGCCTTCAGTGTTGGGTTAGTTACTCTGAAAAAGTAATGCATTACTAGTTACTAATTACATATACAATAGTGTAATTAGGTTACTGTAAAAATTACTCTCTACAAAAATGATTTAATGAATCATTACAATAATTACTTAAGTGATTCAAGCATAGACACTAAACGACTCTATTAATTAAGTCAAATAAATAATATAAACTACAAAAAGTACTCTTATTAACTTACTAAAGTATAACAAATGTGAGAAAGATACATTAATGCGTGCATTTTAAAGTTAGACTTTTAATTGAATTGTCAATTCCACTATTGTATACGTTACAAAGTATTGTACACCAAACGCTTGATATGTGAAGTAGTACAATAAAGCGACAGATTTTCTTTTAGTTTTTTCCACTTTGTTGTAGTTTTGTTAATTTCAGGAAGAAAAAAATCGGTCCAGACTGTACATAAATCTTCATGTTTTGCACATACATTCCGAAATTTTCGTATGCGTTTTTTCGTATCTGTCGTTGGTTTGTATGGTGTCTCTAGATTGTGTCAAATCGCTACAGATGCAAAAAACGTAGAAAATCGAACCCAGTCCGATTACTTTTACGACAGACAAAAATATCAGAGGCAGTGTGTAAATACGATTAACACAAGGTGAGGTCGTATTTATTTTTAAACCAGCTGAAATTTTGGATGCAAAATTCGGACTCAATGCACAATGGCTTTTACCCTTACTGATACCTTTGTTGGGGAATGACATTTCTAAACCTACTTTGGCTTTTGCTTATCTCTGCTCAATAGGCAATAAGACAGGGTGTCTACAATATATTCTGAAATATTCCACTTATCTGTATTATTTCATTTAAATAATAAGAAGATATTTCTTCACCTTTTCTACAGTCATAAAAACATTCTTTCATTTTTTCTGTTTACTAGACTGTTCAAAAAATGTTGAAATCCAATAAGCAGTTCTGCAACAAACTTGGAAAGTACCGAATGCCTTTTGCCTGGTCTGTAAGGTGAGAAAAACCTAAGCCTTGCACATGTCAACGAGTGCAAAATCAAAAATACAGGTATTTCTCCACATCCAATAAACTCCACTGTATTTTCCAGGTCAGTGTTTAAGGATAATCAGGGCATGGTGGACAGGGAATCTCGCTTTTCCCCTCTCTTCAAACAGGAAAGCAACAAGATCTCCACGGAAGACCTCGTCAAGCTCATCACAGAGTACAGAAGGTACAAACTCCTCACGTTCCTACACGCATTCCTAACGATGAAATCCAATAAAAATCAGAAAGGTAAAGCTTTTTGCTTTGATAGGGCTGAGAAGACCAGTAAACTCCAGACCATCCCGGGAAGCCTTGAAATAAATGTGGACTGTGTTCCGCTGGAGTGTCACAGTATGTTTTGTAACATCCTCCCGAATTCATCTCTGACTATACCTACAGCACTGATGTATGGGGCACCCTGTATATTCACCCTCGCTTCCGTGTGTTTTCTCCTCAGATTGTGTGACGTCGTCGTATGTTCCTCTGAGGCCGTTTGAGGAAGGCGGTCTACATGCTCCTACGGTGGAGGTGGAGGAGTTTCTGCAGGACACGCCCAAGTTCGCCCAGCCTTACAGAGTCTACAAGAATCACATCTATGTCTACCCTAAACACCTTAAGTATGACAGTCAGAAGAGCTTTTCAAAGGTGAGGTAGCAGTACACACTTCTTTGTTACGGGTGTATAAAGCCTTATTTATCCAGAGCACAACGTTTAAAGAATTAGTTGACCAGGAAATGAAAAATACCACATAACTTACCCATCCTCGTGCCATCCTTGGTGTGTATGTCTTCATTTGCCAAATAAATCTTATTCTGATATATTCAGCCCAACACACAGTTATATTACCTAATTTAACTCTTTCTAGGTTTTGTAGCGTCATTGAATTCGGTATAAGGTCCATCTAACCATCCTTCATAAAAGTAATCCATATGACTTTAAGGATTAATTGTGCCCTTCCATTGAGTTTATCAGCGCAGAATTAAAAAAACATCAAATCTTATTGGTTCTTGCACGTCTTTTGACAAAATACCATTTGGTGAAATGGTGAATTATTTTAAAGATGTCTTTAATGATGGATGTTTGTTCTTTTTGGAGCTTAAACATTGGCTGCCTTATATGGACAGAAAGTGACCGCATATTTATATCAAAAGATTTGTCTGTGTTCAAGTCCCCGTGAATATGGAAATACTTCCGTATTTTGACACGTTTCCGAGTTGAAATGAATTTTGAATGAGAAAAATAGTGCCTGTGGGTTTCGTCTTTCTCTGGGATTTGATAGGATGTATAAAAACAGCTGTTGCGTTTTGAAATGGAACTGACAGCAGACTGACAGATGAAGGGGAGGAGCTAACGGATGCTCCGCCCAAGTCATTACAGGCTGAAGTGCATTTTCAGATTTTAACTGAAGATTATGAGGAGACACGAACTTTAAAAATAGAATGACCCACATTGGTAAGCTATTTACAAAAAAACACTGCTATATTTAATAAAAAAATAGGCATTGTCATTTTTAATTTCACTGGGACTTTAAATTGAAGAAACGAGAAGAAACATATACATCTGAGATGGCACGAGCGCGGTAATCATCTGAGATATAAATATTTCCGTTAATTTGCAATGTACAGTGAAACACTAGAAATGAAATAGTATTTAAATGATTTGTAGACAGATGCTATGTCCGTTCTTGTTTTATTGGCTAGGCTCGAAACATTGCTGTTTATGTGGAGTTCAGAAGCTCTGATGATGAACATGCCAAGCCACTAAAGGTTACATCCCTCTCACTGCATTAAATGATGTTTTAAATGTGGAACGGATTGATATCATTGTTTTAAACTAATCTGATCTAAACAAGACCCATTTTATTTCCACAGCGCATCTATGGGAAACCAGGAGGTCCAGTTTTCACCACGACTGCCTGCTCCACAGTTCTGCACCACTCACAGAACCCAGACTTTTATGATGAGGTTAGTTTAGAGATTTTCACACGTCGGCACAGTTGGATTGAGACTTAAGTTGGTTCTGAAATGTTTTTCGTGAAACGTTTGCTCAGGTGAAGATCGAGCTCCCCACACATCTTCATGAGAAACACCATCTGCTCTTCTCCTTCTATCACGTGACCTGTGACATTGCTACCAAAACCAGCACTAAAAAGAAAGAAGCTCTTGAAACTCCAGGTGTTCAATATCAACCACAAATGCTGTTTTTCTTTATATGACATGCGATTATTGAGTGCTATGCATAATACTGTGTTTGTGTGGCTTTGTGTAATAGTGGGTTACGCCTGGCTTCCTCTTCTGAAGGATGGACGTCTCTCCTCTCAGGAATTCAGTATTTCGGTTTCTTGTACTTTGCCTGGTGGATATCTTCTCATTAAAGAACCAACATCCACCAAGGTGAGTACAGGTGGACATAAAAACAGGTTTACATTTTTGTTTTATCTTTCAAAATGTTGTTTTTCCCCGTGTGTTCGCAGAACGGCTCGGATGTGAAATGGGTAGATGGGGGTAAACCGATCTTCAAAGTGTCAACCGTGGTGCTTTCTACAGTTTACACTCAGGTACATAAGAGCAACAGATACAATAAATAACTGTTGTCTACTGTCATCTTGTTCTCATTGGATGATCTTTCCTTCAGGACCCCCATCTGAATGGCTTTTTCCAGCAGTGCCAAAAACGAGAGGCAGACCTCTCTCAACCTCCTACCTCAAACTTTCTCAATTCCCTGAAGGTAAGTGTATACCAGAAGAGCTATGCTATGGTGGCCGGGAAGTCAAAACTAAAAACAAATCTAAATGCAAAATCAAAATTGCAAATCTGAAAACGCAATAGCAAATCTAAAAACTAAATAGCAAATCATAAAACACAACAACAATTCAGGAAACAAAACAAGTCAGCAAAAAAAAACAGGTTTGACCCAATTGTTGTTGTTACTATTTTGTTTTTATATTTTATATTGCGTTTTCAGATTTGTCATTTTGATTTTAGATTTGCTTTAAGATTTGCGATTAGTTGTTTTGGAATTTCCGGCCACCTTAATTTGTATATTATGTTTCTGACTGACATTTCAGAAAATTATCCTAAAATTCATGAACAGGTCAATTCTTCTTCTTAAGAACATTTATATATTACATGTTTTGCAAAACTGTATGTGTAATAACATTTCTATGTGACACCAGAACTTCACTTTTGTCCTCTCAGGGTCTTCTAAGTATGGACAGGATTCATGTCATCGTCCGCTTCCTTCCCGTTATCTTCAATCAACTCTTCAAAGTGATCACCCAAAATGATTCAGACGAGGTGACCACCATTACAACTAGGTACAGAAACCCATCGCTGAATCTTCTGAACAGTGTAAAGGTTGATTGGGTTTGATTTAACTGTTGCTATATCATAACACAAACGCCTTTTATTTAGGGTCCTGGTCCACATTTTATCAAAGTGTCACGAGGAGAACCTGAACCACTATTTGCACTCCTACATAAAGGTGAGTCTGCAAAAAACTAACGATCACTTCATATTTCTACACTGATTGTGTGTTCCCACCAAACGCGAATGAAGCGTTACACGTGAGTGATTTACATGTTAAGTCATGCATTTATTAGTTCATTATTTATTGAAAGGTTTTGTCATGATTCCACTATCATGTCATGTTTATTCGTGTTATTTGAGTGGAGTCATGGCATAACCTATGGTTTTATGTGAGATTGAATGATTCTTTCTCGTGTCTCGTCATTGTTCCCTACATCTCGTTCCTCGTCAGCCTCTCCTTAGTGCTAGTCCCCAGCACCTGTTTCTCGTTATGATCCTCTGTCTGTTTTCCCCTATGAAGAGTCCTCATGTTTCTTTGTCGAGTGCTCGTGCATTCTGTCATGAAAACTCATGGTAGAACCCAAGTGCAGGCAGACACAGCCGGTAGGTGTAACAAAGATGTTTTATTAAATAATAAACACAAAACATCTTTGTTACACCTACCGTCTGGTGCTGGGGACTAGCACTAAGGAGAGGCTGATGAGGAACGAGATGTAGGGAACAATGACGAGACACGAGAAAGAATCATTCAATCTCACATAAAACCATAGGTTATGCCATGACTCCACTCAAATAACACGAATAAACATGACATGATAGTGGAATCATGACAGGTTTTGATAGGTTTTAAGAGGAAACAAAAAATGACTTTCTTATTTAGTCTTTTTTCTTGTTTTCCAGTAACGATGTCTAAACATTCTTGAAGCAAGAAGCATTTAGTTTATGAGCAAACTGACCTTAGAAAATATGTCTTGTTTTTAGTCAAACAATATGAAATTTCAGTGAATTTAAAAAAAGCAAAAAATCTGCCAATGGGGTAAGAAAAATAATCTTGAATTTGTGCTTAAAACAAGACTTATTTTCTTAGGTCATTTTGATCATCAAGAAACTGCATCTTGATTCAAGAATTTGTAGACATTTTTACTGGAAAACAAGGAAAAACACTAAGTAAAAAAGTCATTTTTTGCAATGTAGTAGGGGCTCATGCACATGTTTATTTGTCTCTTGTTTATCCAGTTTGTGTTTAAGACCGAAGCGTGTGGCTTCAGAACGGTCCACGAGGAACTTGCGAAGGGAATGACCTCCGACCTCAAGAGCAACGAGCAGACAGTCATCCGAAACATCCTTAGGGTGAGAAGACATGACCAGCTCCCCTCAGAATGAAGTGATAAACGTGTTGTAACAAGTCGTTGTACGTTAATTTTCTGCAGTTTTCTTGGTTTTTCATGGAGATCATGGCAAAGTCTATGGCTCAGCACCTGGTGGACTCAGAGAAGGTGAAGGTAAGCGTGAGGAGAATGTGAAGTCGAGCTACACATATTTGTCACTTTTAATCAAGCTGTAGTGTAATGATTTCTGTAAAACCATTGAAAATCCAATATTGAAGTCTACCAGTAATTCATCTCTTCTTTAAACTGGTGTAGTGGATCCGGTCAGAATTCTTTCAGCATTTTTATGATTTATTTTAAGGAAATTTAGAAACATCCGGTGTTATTATAATATATGACGAAGTGAGTAAATCAGGCAAAAATGGACTATCAGAAGTGGTAGTTAGATTGATTTCTGTTTAAAGCCACATGACCAGAGGAGTTATATATGTGCAGCTTAAAGAGGTCATATGGCGCAAATGCATGTTTTTCTGTGACTTTGGTGTGTTATTACCTTCAAAAGCATGTATTAGATACGTAAAATTTCAAAAATGAAAGTGTGGGAACAAAAGATGCATTTTATCTGAAAGTGAATGCTCACCCAGACCTGCCTGAAACACCTCGTGTAACCAAAGCCCCACAAATCTACGTCAGTTGGTGGTCTGATTTGACTAAGACCGCCCAAATGTAAACGCAAGTAAAGTAGACGTACCTGTTAGTACAATTGAAGAGGAACCTGATGTCCCAAATATCAAATCAAATTTCCGTCACACGCTAGCAGTGTTCGACCAATCACTACGCACTGGTTAACTGGCCAAACGTAGCACAACTCGCTTTTCAGAGCGATGAGCTTTGTACAAAATCTGTGCGTTCAGAGAGGCGGGGCAAATAGGAGATACAAACATGCACGGTATGTGGAAAATACAGAGTTTTAGAACCTTAAATCGTGTATTAACTTTGCATTACATCTAGACGATAATATTCGTTTAAGCCGTCTCATATGACCCCTTTAACACAGGCACAAGCAACATTGGCTGCATTCTGGCTATGTAGTTCCACATGTAGCATCAGGGCAACATTAAAACCATGAATTGTTTTCGTAAAAGGAATAAAATGCAATATTCGTGCAGATTTTCATTGTTAAAGTCAGAAACCAAGAAATATGATATGAACGTATGCTTGTCCAGCTCCCCCGGCCGCAACGATTCCCCGGAGCCTTCCAGAGTCGCCTCGAGACCCTGATCATGTCCATGTCCGACCATATCTTCTGGAAGAATAAAGACTTGGCCGAGGAGACACGTAGGGCTAATATGGCTATAGCGGCATTTGTGAAGGTGAGTAATGGCACTTAAGGAATCACAACATCACAACAACATATTTTTTTACAACAACTGTCATGATAAGCAAAGATATACAATAACAGAGTGTCTATTTAATCTGAGTACAAAAAGCCCGCCTTCTTGGCAGAGACTGTTCGCACTAGATCCGCCCACCAATATGTGATTGGAATATAGAAAGTCTAATAATGACACCGTGTCAAACAGGGACTCCCTAAGATGTGAAGTCTGTAAAGCTTTGTCACTGGAGACTGGTGTTCTGATCCACCTCTCGCTGAAAATTCTCTTTTACTTTTTTTTGTAGTTTGTTATACATTTGTTGGAAACCAGTAAATGTAGAATGTTTGTGTTTGTTTGTGTATTGTGTCATTGTAATGTAAATTAAACCTGTCCTCCGCAGCGGTGCTTCACATTTATGGACAGAGGTTTCACCTTTAAATTGATTAGCAACTACGTCAACATGATCACAGGCATCGACAACAAGGTACAGCGATGCTTTTTTCTATACTTGCATTTCCTTTTTTTGTAGCCGTAGCACTGAACTGTCCCCATTGTGTGAGGAATAAAGGTTTATTTAATCTAACAATACTGCTCTGTGTTTGAATGTTGGTTTTGAGGCTTGTTTTGTTTTCTAGATGCTGTGTGAGCTGAAGTTTGAGTTCATAAGGGAAGTTTGTAACTATGAGCATTACATTCCCCTTAGCATACCCATCCCATCTGCACGAATCACAGGTCAGAGAACAACCACAACTAACCTAATTTCATCATTTAATGTCTTAATTCTTAGTCCTCATTATCATAGACTACATCCTGTGTAATATTCGTCTCATTTCTCTCTGTGTCAGATAAGGCAGAACTGGAGACCAGAAGTTCTCAGGGTAACTATGGCTTTTAATGAAATGAGAATACTTTATATTTGTTACATAATGAATAATAAGATTTGTTTTAATGTAATAAGAGTTTCAAACTCTGAGAGGAAACAAACATGAGGAGAAAAAATCCTAGATTTAACTGTTTAATGTTTAACACGCCGTGATGTGACCAATAGATTTCCAAACAGAGTCCTGTCTGTGAACACAGGAAATCTGGCATATTCTCTTGAGTTTTATTATTATTTCACTCTATGTTTATCATAAACAAATCATTATCATTAAAAAATATTATTTAGCGTTGAGAAATTGCTCAAGCAGCATCGTCTAAAGCAGTGGTTCTCAACTCCAGTCCTCAGGCCCCCCCTGACAGAATACTTTGGATGTCTCCCTATTGAACACATGAACGAGTTAATGAGATAATGAAGTGATGATTGATCAATAATGATGAACAGGTGAAGTTCACAAACACAATCACTAATGAAAACATCAACTATAAGAATAAAAACCATAATAGTGTTGAGTGTTTCCTTTATTGTGGCTCTTATCCTTGATTTATTATGTTACATTTTTTGCTAGCTGAAATAGTTTGTTTCTGAAGCATATTTTTAAGAGTCTGTACAAATGTTGGTCGATTTTGGTGTGTCACGATATTTGTCAGACTTATACAGTTTAAGAAAGTTTCATTCCAACAATTTTGTCTTTTGTCTGGGTGTTCAGAAATAAATTAATCAAGGGTAAGAGCCCCACTAAAGGAAACATTATTATATTTTTTTGTTCTTACTGATGATGTTTTTGTTACCAGTAGGTGTTCATCATTAATGATCAATCATCACTTCATTATCTCATCAACTCGTTCATGTGTTCAATAGGGACACATCTAAAATAATCTGTCAGGGGGGGCCTGAGGACTTGAGTTGAGAACCACTGGTCTAAAGTATTTAAGGTGCACAGCACTAGATGTCTTTTTTTTTGCAACCTTCAAATATTGTTGTATTTATGTCTTCACGGTAATTAAAAAAGAATATTAATACTGTTTTGTGAAAAAATAGCTGCTGAAGTTATCGCCTGAAAGAGTCTATTGGCTCCACTAGCTCCACTGGACCTATTTTTTCATTCCACTTTACAGCATCTGCAAATTCGGACTCCAGCCACTATCATTACTACCGTCACATATCCAGAAATTAATCGTAATCGCGATGATAGTGTTTGTAATGCTTTTGACACAAAATTGGGTATCATTTCGTTTCACGTGACAGTCAACAGAGTTCTCGTGCTGTTGTCCACACATCAGGATTTCTGATCGTAAATATTCAACATGTTCCGATATTTCCGATCAGGTTTATTCACTCAATCTCACCAGAGGAAAATCTGATAAAATAATCTGTAGAGCCGTTTAAGATCATTTTACTAGAAAATGCGTCAAAATACGGAAGTAAAAATGATCGCGACTTCCGGTTCACGGGGACTTTAAAAGATAATAGTCTACCAATTGTACTTTAGAAGTAAAACTGCTGCATCATGAAGCTTTCATCTGCCGTCTTTGCCCGTTGTGTCACGTCTGTCAGTCTGAGGCGTTTCGATTGTTTTACATTATCTCAAGTGATGTTTTAGTCACACTCCTGTAAAATGATGTGTTTTCAGTGGCCATTCCGGAGTACAGCTTGACGGAAGAGTTTTGCAGAAAGCATTTTCTCACCGGATTGTTGTTGAGAGAGCTGGGATTAGCTCTTCAAGATGAACAAGACCTGAGACATCTCGCCCTAGCCTGCCTGAAGAACCTCATGGCCAAACACTCACTAGACTGCCGCTATGCTAAAAAGGTGACGAAACTCAAGCTGAACTCATGGGAAAACGTAACAATTTGACATGGTGGTCGTGATAACATATGCATTTGTGAATTGTATAAACTGTACAATTTTGTACCATATGATTTGTATGAAGGGTGTGGTAAAGGTTAGGATTAGGGGTTAGAGTTATTATTCCTGTTGCATACTTATTTTATGGCCGAACACACAGCCTTGCAAAGTATACTTCCTTCAAATTGTACACGTACATGTAAACATACTTATGCTCTCAGTTTCTTAATGATTACGGTTAAAAGCCGCCACATCTGAAAGCCAGAGGGCGCTCTTGCGCAGAAACTCAGAATATGGGAAACAGAAGAAGAACAATTAGTTCCAGGAAATGCCTGTGGTCATATTCTATTGCTGTTCTTCAAACCTTTTCAGATATTTTTATGATAAATAATAAGATTCAAGAATAGTAATGATGATAGACGAGTGTTGCTTTTTTAAATACATGTTATAAACGACTCAATCTCGTAATGATTTTAAATCGAGCAGTACTTCCTACTGATCAAACAGCCGTAGTTCACAGACGAGCTGCGCATAAAACATCGAATCAATTAAGACATTTATAATCGCCCAGCGCTAGCGTACACACAGGTTTTGACGCATGAGCATCACAACATGTTGCAATACCTCTCCGGGCCTACAGGGGTCAGGTTTCCTTCTACTACCTTGAATAGATACTTCCAGGACACCTGGTGGTTTAACTTATTACTGCAAGAAATGGAATGCGCATCGGTGACTTGTGAGTAAAATTCCGCCGGTGTGTGTACTATTCTGATGACGAATTTTTCGTCACACGCACTGTACGCTGTCAAGGGAACTATACTACAGGCTTTAGGGTAACATTAAGTTGTGAGGTACCAGTTCATGAATGCAATTCTCCTCCTACAAGTATGCACAAGTACATTTTAACAAATGGTTAATCGCACGATAGTTAAGACAAGATAATATAAAGTCTAATGAAATAATGTGCGCTGTTTATGTTAGTCTATTTGGCCATGTTTAACTGTATTGTGTGTGTGTCTACTTTATAGGAGAAACAGGCACGGATAGCCACTCTGTACCTCCCCCTTTATGGACTCATCCTTGACAACATGCCTCGGTTTTTCCTGAGAGCTCTGTTTCCAATGTGTCTGACCGCTAGTGACCAGGTTAAAAATCTTGAAGTTTCAACAAACGTTCTTCTCTGTTTAAGACTCAAATGACATCAACCTCTCCCTTGTACGGTCGTAGCAATTTGGTTCGAATTAATGCAATTTCCTATGCAGGGTTCCAAAGAAGATCTGTGTGTCGGAGGAGGTGTAGCAGGTCAGATTTCCCACATTTTAAACCACAGCAACCTAATGGATGCGTCCTTCTCCAAAGAGGTGCTCAACTCCATTACAGGTAAGGGGAGTCATTGTCAGACTCAGTCTCTTAAACTGCCCCCTCAGAGGAAAGAAATGTTAAATATGTGCAAACCGAGATACGAGGTTTCAGTCCAACAACGAAGATATGCTTTGATTAAAAAATAACACGATTGTACCGTACATTATGCAGATTCGAGTCAAGAATTACAACATGAATGATATTTAAAAACTACGACTGTGAAGATTATCTTTGAATAGAAATGTATAGATGGTTTCAAAGCAACAGCATGCAAGGTTTTATGGCCCAAACTTAACTTCTGGTACACAACTACAAAACAGTCCCTGCAGATTATTTCTGAAAACAAGCTAAATACATAACAAGGACATTAGCCAGGAAGTTAAAAGAATGTCTGGCCACTAGCCAGTGATATTTTGGGTTACCAGAAGAAAGTTTCACGACACGTCATTCAACAAAACATACAATAAAATTCAACATGTTTATTTTATACAATTATTGTAAAACAATCAGATGTTAATATAAATTAAGACAAATATAAATTGATTCAAATATAAATAGTTCTATTATTAGCCACCACCCAGACCCATAAACAAATGAAGACCGGAAGTTAACTGTGGGGCTGTTCCGCGCGTACGGCCGATGAAACCAAGTTTACTAAGTAAAAAAATCTGTCTGTTGTTAAGACAAAAGCTCATGCACGGCTTCAGACGTGTCTTTGTGGAGCTTGATAGACATGATCACTGTGCACTGCAGGGTTCTTTAATTCTTTAAACATTAATTTTATTGTGTTTCACTGACAAATGAGGGGCATACAGTTTTATTGGTAAGTGATGGCAAGATTTTCTTTTAAAGTATTCCTTCTTAACTCTCACATTAACCTACTTCTCATCCCCAGCATTTTCCTCATTGGCCGTATCAACAGCGAACAATAACGACTCGAGAGGTTCACTCATCAGCATCGAGTCAAACCGTAGTAACAGTGACCAGAACAGTGAGAAGATTGACCCATGTGAAAAGGTAATAGACTTAACATTTTGTATAAAAAAAAACGGCCTACATCAAGCGCTTTTTTCAAAGCTAACCAATGTCAGAGACCTGTCATTACCATAACATAACGTGATTGGTCGAGAAGGCTCAAGCTTGAAAACAATGTGATGCCGGCTGAAACGCCTGTTGGATTATTATTTTTGTATATATGAAAGTTTACTTTTCACTTTCAAAAACGTTTGATTGCATTTCTAGCGAGAAATTAGCATTGTAGTTTTTAGATATGCGATTGGTTTTTGCAACGACACTTTCTGTTTGTAATTCAAATATAATTATATGCTGCCAATGAAGCCTGTATCTCTGATGCTTAAAGTGTTTAAAAAAATAAAGGGCCATTGTCAACTTTTCTTTTTCAAAAGAGAAGTCAAATGTGAACACAGCCTTAGTTGTTTTGGGTGAACTATCCCTTTGATGCACATTAGGAAGATGTGTAATGGAAACTGTGCTGATGTTGTATGCAGCTAAAGAGAATGATGGGAAATGTAGTCTTTCTGTTAAGACCGTTACTTCAGCTGAGTAGTATTTAGACACTGTTGTCGAGCATTAAATTGGTTTTGTGTTTACTCGAAGAGAGATTGATACTGTGATGTGTGTTTAGTTTGCCAGGCCTCAGTCCCTCATTGGGTTTGGTTCTCGCTTTGACAAACTGGACCAAGCGGAGACCAGAAGCCTACTTTTGTGTTTTCTGCACATCATGAAGACCATTTCAGAGGGTGAGACCTCACGAACTGTGATATCCATTCTCATATGTCTTATAATTGACCAAGAGGAATAAAAACCGCAGCGTATCACTGTTTGTACTGTATCATTATGCTCTGTCTTGCTTTCTGGAACTATTTTCAAAGTCTTGGAGAATGTAAACTGACAAGCCAACAAACTTTAGATAAAAATGTAAGCTATTCAGGACCACCCTTTTGTTTTCATCAGCACTTATATGAACATTGCTCATTTATTTCAAGCATCTGTGTTGTCCTCTAACATTTGAGGATGGTTTGGTGTTTGTGTTGCAGAGGTGCTGGTTTCATACTGGCATCGGGCGATTGGTCAGGAAATCAGTGATTTCTTCAAGATTCTGGAGTAAGTGTCTGTACTAAAACAAAATTCACAGATGAGAGAAGGCCGAAAGCAGACCGCTGTAAACTGTACTGACATATTTCAGAGCAATTTAAACACCAAGAAATTAAAATAACTTTTTCAATAAGTGCATATTACTTTTCTGTTTTTTTTTTATATTTATATATGTTTATATATGGCCTAATAAAGCAATGACAAGATTCGGTGGGCTCGAATTGGCGTTACAGGCAGTGCGAGGATTCATTACCACACAAGAATCCTGTCTAGTAAATCTGAATTCTGACCTAAATAACCCCACTGAAAATATTTAGTATGTACTGGACACGGCTAAAGATTACACCGTATGCAACTCTGAACGCAAAAAAAAAAAAGTGTTATACTATGGTCTGTTTGAATACTCTATTCTGATTGGCTGGAGGGTGTGCAGCCTTTAAACCACGGGTAGCTCCAGTCGGTTAGACAACAATAATTATAATTTTCACCTGTTTGATCTAAAATTACACTGTAAACATCAATAAAAACTTTATCTTGACAACTAACCATGGTATAAGCAGGATAATCCACAGCTTGCCCTGCATTACACACCGTTTCACGTTAGGTGGTTCTTCCCTGTTCAACAAAACAGCATATGCTGTCTGTTATGTTTTGATGCTGGTTTGTGCTGGTTTAAACTGGTCATGTGCTGGTCCATAGCTGGTTTAAGGTGGTCAAACCAGCATCTAAAAATACCTAACCCAGCATATGCTGGTTTTTTCAACAGGGTTGGTCTCCACGTCATGCATTAAAACCCTTTAACACACGGTTGCTGGGGATTATCTCTTACATATTGCAAGGGTGTAGAAATGCAGCGGGTACGGTGCAGGCAAAGCTAAAGCAGCTGTTTTGTCTTCATTTCTCTTCTCAGACTGTGTCTCCAACACTTTCGGTTTCTTGGAAAGCGTCACATTGCCAGGTAAATCCGTTTGTAATATTATTCAAAAGCTGGATGTGTGTTTCCTGTTTGTGTGGCACTAGGTTAAGTCATTTTGTCCTTTCTTGTTTACCTGTCCTGGTTGTCCATGTTTCTCATAACAGTGCTACGGTCTGAGCAGTCAGCTCAATATAAGAAATAAGAAAGGTTTACATTTTGTGAAAAGTGTGCGAAGTAATTTTACCAGACACTTCATAAACTGCTTCCCTGAGTTGCGTAAAATGGATAATGGTAAAATAATGGAGTTGTATTGTATAACCTAGTGTAGACCCTCCATTATAATAAAATAGCTTGTTTTTAACGTAGGATCTGTCCACCTGTGAGAGGCCATCCACACGGAGACGCGTTTCATACGTGAAGATTTTGTATCATATCTGCGTTTCGTCCACACGGATCCGGCATTTTTTAGCCAGAAACTGTATTTGTTGAAAACGGGTCTTGGAGTGGATTCATCTGAAAACACCACCCTTACATTTTCGTGTGTACACACGATCCGTATATTTTCTAAAACGACGATGTCATCATGGCGTGCAAAGTTAATGCGCATGCTCCAAATCTTGTGTATTTCTGTGTGGCAGAGTTACAGCGCCACATACTGATTCAGCGTGTTTACTACATCATTTTGAGTCGGTTTAGTGGTTTCACAGATATTTCTTGAGACGACGCTGTGAAAAGAAAAAATATATATATTTTGCTAATATAAAATCTACTTATAGTTGACTGTGTTCATGCTAGTGTGTGTGTGTGTTTATTGTGTTGTCTTGTCTCCTTTGATCTATTTATGCACTATTTTTAGTGTTCTTACCAGTAGTGTGCTGTATTATAGCCCACAAAGCTCTTCCTCTTTCATTCTCAGAGTCCTTTCTCATTTTCTGTTCATGGTCATGTTCATCTCGATCGCTGTCTTCCCACTTTCTTGTCTGCTTCCAGAACAAATGCACATTTTTATTTTAGGACCTTGATAGGGGGTCATTTAACGATGTCTGATAGCGCGCTCAAAAGCGACATGTTACACTCTTAACAACTATTAAACAACATCACAGCACAACCTATGCTCCCCTTGCTCTTAAACTCTGGTTTAGTTTGGCTTTTGTGTCCTGACGGCTTTCACCTCTGATGTGTGAGAAAGATCAGATCAGGATTAGAGTTGGCATTAACCCTGCTGTGATTGGCTCGTTGTGTACGCAGGAAGTTAGCAGCCGCTGTTAAGCTGGCTCAGGCCACGCAGAACAATGGCACCCTGAAGGCCACTAACACATCCTCCCAGTCTTCAGGGCTCCTACCTCAATGGTAAACACCTCACAGGTCTACATGGAGCTCCAGACATCATGAAATATGCATACAGTTGTGCTCGAAAGGATAATAATTGGGGCCAGTGTGTATTAGAGAAATCAATAAAAAAACGAAGTCATCACCTTTTGGAAAAATCTCTTCATGTATATATATCATATAAAATAGCATAAGAAAGATTTATGTTCATAGTTTTTTTTTTTCCAAAATTTTTGCTATCCCACCATAGGACTAATTTGCATAATAGTCTCAACTACCTGAATGCTAACTGTGCATTATATGGATTTTAAACTAAATCTGGTTATAACCCTCTAACACACATGAACATACATTACATGCACACAACATTTGTGTTTCCTTGTCTTTTCATAGTCCGTATGTAGATGTGCCTCTATTACATCCATAGTGTGGGATTCATGTCGTATTGTGCCAGCCCCCCATTCACCTCTGATATCATATATCTGTCTACAAAGAAAATAAACAATTTTTTTGTAGAAACTTGCTAAATTAACAAAAAAATGTACACAGATGTTTAAAAATCGGTGAAGGAAATAAGCTCTTTACAAAATACATAAATGATCCGTTATTCCCCAGGATGACGTCTGCTCAGGATGGGCACAGGCATGCCCGCTCTCAGACCATGCCCATCATCAGGTCAAAGAACGCCCTCACCAACCCTAAACTGCTGCATTTGATGGAAGCAGGTACAGACTTTGTCACTTCGACGGCATGAAAAAATAGCTCAGACATTTGACCTTTAATTAAAAAGAAATACCTTATTAGTCAATAGAGAAGATACTTGTTTGTGATATATGATCATTAAGATTTTTATATTTATTCTGTTATTCTTTGAAGCCTGAAAATTGTCTCCACAATGGTACCAAAATCTAATTCGTTATTTCAACGTAAATCATAAGCAGTATGATAATAAAAATCTGATCTAATCTAAAAAAAATATATATGATTAATTTATATGTAAGAGTGAGGTGTTTGCATTGGAAGAATTGGTAGAAATTAGGGCTGTCAAACAATTAATCCTGATTAATCCCATTCAGAATAAAAAATGTTTTACGTAATATATGTCGGTGTACTATGCGTATTAATTTTGTATTAACGAGCATATACACATAAATGCCTGTAGTTTTGGAAAATATAACAAAAATCGTTTATTTAGAATTTCAATTATTGGTAATTATAAATACATTTTTTATTAATATTTCTAAATATATAGACAAGTATGTGTATGTTTTGTGTTTATAAATACAAAATGAATCACAGACATATTATTTAAACACAAACTTTTATTCTGGATGCGATTAATCGTTTGACAGCCCTAGTAGAAATGTACATTACTTAAGTCTAACATTATTGTAACATTGCATAACAGATCTTAATCATCTTGAATGCGTTCTCTGTCTGTGTGTGTGTGTGTGTGTGTGTGTGTGTGTGTGTGCCCGTGTTAGATGGAAATCCTCCTGAGGCAGAAAACTTCAGCCCTACAGACATCGAGGCTAACCTCTCTACTGAAGTAGCCCTTACCATTCTGGATGTACTAGGCCTGTTCGTACAACATCACAAGGTTAGACTGCGAGTCCCATTATGATTAAAGATGATAGTTTCCCAAAAACAAACCTGTAGTGTCGTTTCAACACAACGCCTCATTCACTCCACATAGATTTGCCTAAGGATTCGGAGGAAATGCTCATTTGTTCCTAGCCCTTATAGTTGCAGAGCTATGATAACAAACACCTTGATACAATTTGCTATATTGCAGGGACACGATGTGTTATACAGAAAAGTGAGGTGATTTCACGTCTAAAACCGCTCAGAAAACGCGAGCCGTGCTACTTTTTCTCTTCAAATGACCCGCGGTGCGGTTTATAATCTCTGACCCCCAAATACATTTGTGGCTCTAATGTGGGTTTGAGTTAGTGACTCCAAATTTGTTATGGTTAATGTTGACACGCGAGTATCTTGGCATGATATATTGTGATTCAAAATACTTTTAAATATAATTATTGTGTGTAAAAAAACTCAAAAATACAAACAGAATCTCTTCTAAATATTAAAGACAACTGAACAATAGACACGGTCAAGTCTTTCGTTTTATTGTAAAGCACACAAAATAGCACCTTCTCACACTAACGGCTCTCCTAATGCTGAAAGATCCTTTATACACGTTTAAGTGGGTTAAACATGATACAATTAAGTTCAGCTCACTCAATAATTTGTGCATTTTAAAATTGTGAGATTTTTCATTTTACTTCAATTTTGGTATAAAAAAAACAAGAACACAATTGTATTAAGTAAAGTTTACTCCATTGAGTTCATGAAATCCTCGACACAGAATCATTTTTAAGGAAAATATGGTGAATGTTTGCCCAGAACTTTGTGAGACGCAGCAGGTCTCTGAATATTTATTCTGATTGTAAAAGTAGTAGTCAGTAGTGATTTGATGATCTTGTTGTATATGAGTACGATTTGTCTACTAAATCTTCAAAATGACAGAATTTTTCTTTTTGCCCTCTAACAGAAACATCTGCAGCATGATGAAGGACAAAACGCTTTGATGAAAAAAGTTTTTGATACGTACCTGCAATTCCTCCAGATCAACCAGTCCACCACCACTCTCAAACACGTCTTCACTGCTCTGCGTCTGCTTATTCAGAAGGTATTATACGCTTTATCCTTTTGGAGGACCTTTTCTGTTCCACCTCTGCACCCCTGTGTACAAGCCATTGGCATCACTCAAATCATTATATGCTACGACATTAAGATTTGTGCTCACGGAAAGAGTCAAACACTTCTTTAGAAAGGGGCGTCCCTCTACTTTGGTTCAATACTTATGACCTTTATCAGCTGCCCCTCTGTTGGGATTTTTGGGAAAATCTTTAAAGTATAAAACTGTAAAAAAAAAATAAGTTTACATCACTTGATTTTTTTCTTTAGTTCCCGTCAGCATTTTTCCAGGGAACAGCTGATCTGTGTGGCAGTCTGTGCTATGAGATATTGAAGTGCTGTAACCATCGGTCCAGCTCCACACAGACGGAGTCAGCTGCATTACTCTACTTCCTCATGAGAAGAAACTTTGAATTTACGAAGGGCAAGTCCATCGTCCGGTCACATCTTCAGGTCAGTCTTTTATTTTTGTCTTAGCTTATATATGCATACATCCTGCCTTGTGTTAGCCAAACTGATGGAAATATTGACAACATATTAGTAGTCTATAGTAAATGAACTTCCTTTTTTATTTGATTTGTGGTTCACAATGTCAAAAGGCTAAATTAGATTTACCATTGTGCTTATTGTTGCTATCCTTCCGACACACGGCACTATTTAAGATAAAAAAATACTACGTTGTATAGGCACTTTTTAATTGTATCGGTTAGATATTTGCAAGTAAATCGCAAATTTATGATAATTACTTATGGCAAAAAAAATCAGGAAATACCCAGATACAAGGTTTTAGAAGACTATATAATTAGTTCATTATTTAAGTAATATAATCTTAAAAAATTGTGTGTTTTTGAATATAAAGAATGGAAAGTGTATTAAGGCCGTCCACAGGAACATGGGGACTTTCAAAACCGCAGTTTTGTCTATACAGTTTCGCCGTTCGTCCACAGGCAAACGCAATACTTGCTCATTGAAACCAAACTTTTTTGAAAACTCCTGCCTGGGTGAAAATGTTTATAAGATTTGGTGTGCCGCTATGTCCTTTGTTTGACGTCAGATTCCAGGCTTCTGATTGGCCATCACGGCTTAATCATTAGCGTTATATCGCCACCTGTTGGTTTGGCATGCTTTTGACAGCGCTTTATTGCGTATTTTTGCGTAATTGTGTGGACGTGGGTTTTTTTTTTAAACACCAGTGTACATGTGGACTACGCCTAAGTAGCAAATAAATAAAGCTTGTTTTCAAGATTCATTTATGTCTTCTCATGCAGGTGATTAAAGCAGTTAGTCAGCTAATCGCTGATGTGGGCATTGGTGGGTCACGCTTTCAGCAGTCTCTAGCCATCATCAACAACTTTGCTAATGGGGATGCTCCTCTTAAAGTAAGAGTTTACCAACAGAAAATGCAGTGTGTACATATCACCATGAGCCATGAGATGTTACGCTATATAAATAGTTGCATTATCACTGAACGTGTTTTTAAATTGTTGTCATATTATATCCACCATGTTTGTTTGATTAAATCTCCCCTCGTAGGACATGTGCCATTTTATTTATAAATGTAGATTTGATATCAGTAAATATTAACAGAACTTAATCAATGTAAATATTTTATTTTGTTGTAATGCTAATGTTAGCTACCCTTGCCAAAAGTTAGTATACTTTTAAGTTAACTTTATTAAGTATACTTAAGTTAAGTTCAAGTATATTTTTAAGTCCTGTACTTTATACCTTATGTAGTAAACTTTTGGTATACTGTTGGTAGAACTAGTTTAATACGTTTATTGCACATGTTTAGTATATGAGAGTACACTTTGAAGTAAGCTATGCTCCCAGTAAACTGGAGTAAGTAGTAATTAAGTAGTTTTTATACTCTATGTCTAAAATAAAAGTTTTCCACTGAAACTTTACTATTTCATTACTTGTAGCACAGTTGTTGTCTATAGAAGTACACTTTCAAGTTTACTCTCAGCAAACTACTAGTTTCAAATCAAAATTTCTCTATATATGGCTTCATTCCAGAACACAGCATTCCCTGCTGAGGTAAAGGACCTGACCAAGAGAATCCGCACTGTGCTAATGGCCACATCTCAAATGAAGGAACACGAAAAGGACCCAGAAATGTTGGTGGACCTGCAGTACAGCCTTGCCAACTCCTACGCCAGCACACCTGAACTCAGACGAACCTGGCTAGAGAGCATGGCCAAAATTCACGTTCGAAACGGAGACTTGTCTGAGGTCAAAATGAGATCATTTGTAAAAAAAAATGTTTAACATTATTCAAGACTTGGTAAACTTTGGTCAATTGTTTGTTTAGATCAGTGGTTCTCAACTGGTGGGTCAAAACCTAAGAAAGCAATGCTGAATGCAAAAGGCTACTACTTTTTATTTCACTGGGACTTTAATGAGAGTTATATAATTCTAGAGTGTTACCACTTTGAAATACTTTAAACTAGTATTAGATATATATCTATAAGTGTGCATTTTGATTTAATATTATCCTTTCTTTTGTATATTTTAGGCAGCAATGTGCTACATCCACATCTCAGCCCTCATAGCAGAGTCTCTGAAGAGAAGAGGTGAGCTACCCCCTCGTGACCGTGAAATTGACTGAAAGGCCGGCTAACGTCAATGCTTTTGTTTTCTGAAAAGTTAGCGTGAATAAGCTTCCCTGGCACGCTGTCTGTCCAGAACCGCTCTGGTTGCTCCAGTGGTTTGGTTCTTCGTGGAACCTTGCATGTGCATGCTGGCAAGAAATTACGTGAAGTGCATGGCTGGTGTGCTTTCTTGTCAATTTAAAGGCAAACCTGTGTTGAACCTGATGCCACTTTGCAACCGCAGGTTACTGGAAGCCTGAGAAGGGTCGGATGTCCAGCGTGAGCAAAGAGGAAGCCTGTGTCATTAACTGTAGCCCCTTACTAACTCCCCAGGACGGAGAAAGTGAGTTCCCCTCTGCCTTTCCTCAGATGCTGTATTCTTTGCCCAGCCGTCTACATTTTCCTCACTTTTCTAAGCCGTTTTTGCAACTACTTTTAACTAGTCCCAAGTGAAGATGTAGTTCAGCACACAATGACACTATAGAGTCAAAGCTAAAATTATTCAGACACCATCAACATTTCTCACATTATCACAGTTCATTCGGTATATGGTCATAAAATATTACTGACTACAACTTTGAGTTAAACTGTGTTAGAAAAAAATGTATCTCTATAATGTCAGATAACTTTGATAGAAAGGTATGTAATGGATTAAGTTGAATAGCTTTCAGTTGTGAAATTTTAGTCCTAATTATATTCTACCAATTTAGATCAACTCGCAGCAATGATTAAAGTCCCCGTGAACCGGAAGATGGATCGTTTTTACTTTCGTATTTTGACACATTTCCGAGTGAAATGGAATTTCTAACAAGAAAAATAATGGGCGTGGCTTTCGTCTTTCTGTGGGATTTGATTGGATGTATAAAACAACCGTTGCATTTTGAAATGAAACTGGCAGCAGACTGACAGTTTAAGGGGAGGAGCTAACGGATGCTCCGCCCAAGCCGTCTAACATGGACAGTCAGTAGAGGACGGAAGTGCTTTTTTCAGATTTGAACCAAAGATTATAAGGGCACACGATTTGTAAAAGAGAACGACCCACATTGATAAACTATTTACAACAAACGCTGCAATATTTCATGAAAAATAGACATTCCCACTTTTTATTTCACTGGGACTTTAAATTTGTTCAGTCTGTGGTGTTAAAAAATCACATTTGCAATTAAAGGAAAAACACTTGAGCAAATCATGCTCGCGTTAAGGTGTATGAATAATTTGTTCCCAAATTTGACTGTTAGTCCAGTGTATGAAGACTTTTTGGGTACAGTTTACTTTATATTTCATTCATAAAGAAAAGCGTCGTGCCCCCACTAGTAAAAACATTTCAAGAATGATATCTGAATAATTTTTGGTTTGACTGTGTGTCCAGAGGTAGGTCAAAAAACACATTTTTTACACCTCACCTGATTTTGACAAGACTACAAATGGCACATTTCAAGGACGTTTGTGTCTTCATGTAATGTAATAATGTATTATACACAGTTTTTGTTACTGTAAGAATGATTTGGAATGATTAATAATGTGTTATTGATGGATAAAGTCAAACTGATTGAAGTGATCGATGAGTAAACAGACGATTAGATTCATGTATGAGATCGAATTGACTGATAAATGCACAATGTTCTGCTTTTAACAGCTTCTGTGTTTGCATGTTAAACTACAGCTTTGTTCAGTATGGGCTGCGCAGCCTTTATGAGCATCTCTCCAAATGTTAAAGAAGAGGGCGCAATGAAGGAAGACGCTGGGACTCAAGACACTCCTTACACTGAGGTTAAAACTCTATACATATATTTCAAAATTATATAAGCGTCCAATCACACAGACTGAATTTGCTCTCTGTCTGGTGTTCAGGACACACTGGTGGAGCAGCTGGAGATGTGTGTGGACTATCTGTGGAAGTCGGAGAGATACGAGCTCATTGCAGATATTAACAAACCCGTGATAGTCGTCTTTGAGAAGAGACGAGATTTCAAGGTGCTGTACTCTCTCTTTGGTGGATTCATGAGCGAGGGAAGCATTTATTGAGCATCCTTGTGTTTGTGTGTTGTGTAGCGTTTATCAGAGCTGTACTACGACATTCATCGCTCGTACCTGAAGGTGACAGAGGTGGTGAACACGGAGAAACGCTTGTTTGGTCGATACTACCGTGTGGCTTTTTATGGACAGGTAAGACATTCAAGCAGGCAAACGGACACATTGTATATATTACATAATATAAGAAATGTACATCTGTCGGATTAAAGTGGTGTTTTAACCTATTCTGGGGTGCGTTTCTCGAACAACGACATAACTCGCTGGTTAACCACCATAGTAAGATGCATCATTGGGGAAATTAACGATGAAGTTACGACTGTTTCCCCAAACCGTAGTAACTCTGTCGGCGAACAATTGTTTGAACCAATCTAGTTGATGAGGCCACACAGGTGGAGGAGTAATGACGTTGTAGAGAGGTTCAATAAAAGGAAGGAAGGAAATGGGAACCCGAAGACATTTAAATATTTAATAAAGTAATAACAGCTGGCGGCCCCTCAAAAACAAAACATAAATACAAATACAAACATGTTCGGGCCCGGTCCTCTCTCTTCGACGGTCCGGTCGCTCGTTCTCTTATATGCTCCAGATCTCCTACGTGATTCGAGACCGGTGCACGCACAGCTGGCACTCATTAACAATTACTCACCGGCCTCGAACCACGGTCCCACCCCACCTACTCCACTACATACCCCCCCTCACCTCAACCAGCCGGGGTACTCTCCTTTGCAGTGCCTTGCGGTGGCCCTGGGGCTTCGGTGGACGGACGCAGGCTCCGGCCTCTGGCAGGCGGTGGCCGCACTCGGCACTCCCACCCCCTGCTCCTCCCCCTCATTATTTAATGATATTTAATTCCTTCTATGACTTTCCGCCTAGGGATTCCCCAGATTAAATGATGCATTTAAGTCTACGTGTCATAATAATAAGGAACGATGCTTGTAACCACAGCTGTAGACCCTGTACCATGCTTTTGGGAAACGCACCCCTGGATAGTTCACCCAAAAATGAACGTTCGGTTTTTGATTTATGCAGTTCAAATATGTGTGACTGTTTTTTTTAAGGAAATTTTGAAAAGATTCATAAACACATAGTCAATGGAGGAGCTGTGCTTTTTATTCAGAAAAAAAGCAAAAACGTTCACATTCTAAACCAATTGGAGGGGTTGTCCGGTCCAACCAACTTTTCTTGAACAAACCATTCACATTTGATCCTTACCTTTGGGTCAGATCGCTGGAAAATGAGTTTTATGTTAATTTACCCACACTTCCAAGATGTAGGTGACGCTGCAGAACGGTTAATCAAAGTAGTAGCTGAAACTGTGTGGTCATTGGTGAAAATGCAAGCACACAGTTTTGTGTTGCCTACGTCTGTTTTTTTCAAAGACATGAAACCCATGACATCACTGACAACTTAAAGGGATATTTTACTGGCAAATCAAAATTTCATAACAAAGGTCATTTGGCCTTCGAATCGAATCAATGTTTTTGTTTAAGAGAAATATCCATATTGACTATGCTATTAACGTTGAACCTGAGGTTTGTTTTTCCGGCAAATGACACTGACAAAAGCTCCCTCTCAGAGATAATGGTATCCTATGAGATTCAAAACGAAAAATGACGCTTTCATCACAGGAACTTACAACGGGCTGCGTCATTTACAGGAAAAACATCCTCTGGTTCACGTGCAGTAACGGGATAATGGAAGCTAGACATCAACGTTAATAGCGCTGTCAATATGGATATTTCTCTTAAACGCATCGATTCGCTTCATTGATCGATGGATGCACTTTTTGGAGCTTCAAAAAGTCAACACCTGTTCACTCCCTTTCTACTGCTTGGAAGTAAAATGATCAATGGTTTATAATGAATCACACCTACACAATTTGAGAAATTATTGTAAAATCAAATTTAGGACGGTTTATACGAAACATTTAATAAATGAGGCCCAAGGATTTTTAGGGAAAGTCAAATCCAGAGGAAAATCTCCAGTTTTGGTTATTTGAATAAAATATTTGTTTGCTAATATTAATAACGTCAGACTTAAGTGTACTACTACAGTTTGTAGAGAAGGTCTGGATAGGACTTGGCTTAATAATCTCAAAACAATTTTTTACTCACAAATCATTTCACTATAGGAATTGTTTGATATTTAATATTTATAAAGTGTGTTGTAAATCTATAACTTGATTGATTTAATTTAATTTAATTTAAAAGAAGTATCAAACAATTTCTATCGCAAAATTATTTGTATGTAAAAACAATATTTTAAGAGTATTTAGTCCTATCCAGTCCTTCTCTACAAACTGTTGTCTGGTGTTATTAACATTAGCAAACAACTATTTTATTCAAATAACCAAAACTGATGATTTTTCTCTGGATTTTACTTTTCTTCAAAATCCTTGGGCTTCATTTACAAAATGTTGCATAGAAACCGTGCTAATTTACGATCATTTTTCAAAGTGCATACGTGTGATTCATAGATCGAACGTGCGCACAGAAAACACGTGTACGCCTCATTATCAGATGTGAAATCTATAAATCGCAAATGATCGTGAAATTGCGCGCAGCTGAACAGTTTCAGATCTTTTAACAATATCTAATTAATGTTAGTTATATACGAAAGAGCAACAGTCAACGTCCAAATCCTCTACGAGCGGCAAGAATGACTTACGTTCCCAAAAACCTTCAGCACTCATACAAGCAATAGGCGCTAAGCACTTTTCCACGTCAAAGACCGTTTTTATAAATATGAACGTTGCCGTGGATTTTTGCGTACGCACTCTTTATGATCAAATCTGTGCGTACGCACGTTTTATAAATGAGGCCCCTTGTCTTTAAACACCTCCTGTGCTTTTCTCTCCTGTATGTTACGTATATCAGGCAGTGGTAAGTTTTCTCATCATTGGTTTGTTTCATCTTTGTTTACCTTTCAGTGGCTTAACCCTCCTAATCTCCCCTCAAGCGCTAATACGTGTGCCGTGTGTTCACATCATACTTGGTTTTATCTTTGTACCATAATTCTGCTGAACATGGTTGTTGTCCTCTGTAAAACCTGACGTCTAATCCTGAACACGTGTAGATGTATTCCAAAGCATTGTGAAGCAGGTGCTTTGTGGAACACTGCTGTCGAGTATTGCATTCACAGTTAACTTGATCACTTACCTCAGTCTGGGCTCAGATGTGTAGTTCATGTGCAGTGTTGTGTATTGACAGGGCTTCTTTGAAGAAGAGGAGAGCCGGGAGTTCATCTATAAGGAGCCGAAACTCACCGGACTGTCAGAGATTTCTCAAAGGCTCCTCAAGCTCTATTCGGACAAGTTTGGAGCTGATAATGTCAAGATGATTCAAGATTCCAACAAGGTGTGTTCAGGTTTCTTTTGCTTTTTATGTTTCCTCATCCCGTTACCTAAAAGGGTTCTTTGCAGCCATTTTTGCTTCCACTAAAAAACCTTAAAAGAACTATTTCTTTCTTACTTTTCCATAGGCTTTGAAAGCTTTCTCGGCTAAAGAGAACCTTTTGTGCAACAAATATATGTTCTAGATAAAAACATCTATCTCAATAACTTTATCTAGACACCAATGAGATTAAAAAGGAAAGTTTTGCCCACGTCTCCAGCATCTCAAATATGGAGTGAAACGCAACGGAAAGAGCGATCTCTAAGCAATCGTGAGTTTTCTGGGTAAAAGTTTGGTTCATAATTCCCATTGTGGATTTTCACAGGTTAATTCCAAAGACCTGGACCCCAGATTTGCCTACATCCAGGTGACCTACGTAGTGCCTTATTTTGACGAGAAAGAACAACTGGAGAAGAAGACTGACTTTGAGCAGCATCACAACATCGAGCGCTTTGTCTTCGAGACGCCCTTCACACTTTCTGGAAAGAAACATGGAGATGTGGAGGAACAGTGCAAAAGAAGAACCATCTTGACCAGTAAGACTTTTTTAATGCATGTATGATTCATCAATGCACGTTGTTATGATCATATGGGTCTGTTCCTGAAGGGCACTCAGTTGCACACTAGACATGTTTCCTGATAATGATTGTTATTTATTTGATATCGTAATGTTATGACCAATTACTGATCAAATATAATGCTGGCTAACTGTTTTCTAATCTGCCTTTGTATCATCTTCTTTCAAAACTGCTTCTGGTATTTAAAGAGTACGTAACTAGGGATTTTTAAGGTCCTACTTTGATTTATGGAGTCACTCTCAAATTATTCGTTCCGCGATGCATCTGTCTAATCCCCTACTTTCCGCTAGCCTAGCCTAGTCTGATGTGATTGGTCAGATGGTCTAGTCTGCTGTGATTGGTCTACTGCCAATGAGGCTCACGGGCTACAGTGTTTTGGGGGAAGAGAGGACAGTCCTAGCAAAACGTAGGCGGGGCCTATATGAAGTGACGTAAATCTGCGGCGCTTTTTGAATCGGACTAGGGACGGTGCGTTTGTGTGATTCCGAGTCGACTCTCTTTTTTCCAAGCAAATAACTTTGTTATTCATTCACCTTCGCATTTACAACTTGGCAGACTGCTTACCATCAAACACGGCTACATTACACACATGAAATGTCGTTTTCATGATCTCATGTTATGTACTCTTTAATTAAATCTGGCAACTTTTACCAGTTTATGTATTACAGTATCTTAAAACCCCACATCTTTCAATGTCTCTCTCTCTCTCTCGCTTTCTTTTCTACAGCAAGGTCAAGTTTTCCCTTTCTAAAGAAACGCATAGAGGTGGTGGAACAGCAGAGTACGGAGATGAACCCTATCGAGGTTGCAATAGATGAGATGAGCCGTAAAGTATCTGAACTCAATCAGCTCTGTAACATGGAGGAGGTGGACATGATCCGTCTCCAACTGAAACTGCAGGGCAGCGTCAGTGTAAAGGTGAATAGACTCGTATTGACAGTAAAACCACTACAAACATTGGGTCTCATTCACTAAGCAGGCGTATGCACAAATTTGTGTGTGAAACCCGCGTACAAACGTTTTCATGAACAAATCATGATTCACTTAAACTTTCGTCCTAAAATTTCATCTTAAGAAAAAAGATAGGAACCCTCTTCTCTCTCTAAGACAAAATGTATGTTTTATCTTGGGGAAATAGTTATATACTTACATTTTTATATATATATATATATACACATGAAGAGTTTTGTTCAAAAAGGAGATAACTTCGTTTTAAAGCTTTCAAAATGAATGTTTTTATTGTGTTTTATGGCGTCAGTTAGCTTTATTTTTCAGCTATGGCTTAAATCAAAAGAAACGAACTGCAGCTTGATTGATATTAATTTTAATGCACTATTAAAAACATGAATTTTTGAGTTATCTAATTTTGGAACCAAACTCTTCATATGTATATATATATATATTATTTTAAAAATGATTTCATCGTGTACAGTGAAAGAGTACGAAAAGCTGTGTTAGGTCCGATTTACATTTTTCTGTCTTTTTCCGCGAGCATATTCGTTATATTAAATGTAGACGCGCGACAGGTGCGCAAATGGGGGGCAACGTTCATGCGGTGTGGCGCGCACATTTTTGTATGCGCGTCAACTACGCATCGAGATGTTAATAGTTAAACTTTTCTGAGTGCATGCGGTTTTCCACGCGGTTTAAGACACGAAATGTGAATCGGGCCTTAGACTATAGCTCGAGCTGAGAGGTTTCTCTGAATAAGAGCGCTTATACAGCCGGCTACAGAGAACTCTATAAACTGCATGTCTTTATAAAGGCTGTTTAATTGTGAATGAACTGATTTCGAGGACTTTTGGAGAATACGTGTGAGAGAGCACCTATAAACAGCGTCACATGGGGTTGCCTGGAGTTTCTTTGACTTAAGTGACGACAGACGGTAAAGGAAAAGTTTGGCGGAAAGCCCTTATATGGAGATGGGATAAGTGTGTTTAATGTAAATGACTAAACTCGTGCACGCGGCTGCTCATTTAGAATACTCCAGGTTGACCTTTCATAAGGATGAGGTTAACAACAAATTCATGGGCGTATGCACGTGTTGTGAATTAGGCGGAAAGTTTTTGTGAGAAGTTCAATTGTGCGTATAAATACAAAAAATCTAAACAGTTATTAGTGAATGAGATCCATTGCTCGTACAGCATTAGAAATGTGCACATGTATACAGACGTGACTGTACTATGTTAATGTCTGAGTAAGATCATGCTGTATCTGAATCACACAGCAATTGTTACATGTCTTATTTAAACTTGATGTTAAGTGGGATGATCACACCAAAAACAAAGCAAGGCAAAAGTTTAATTCCTAAGAAGAGTCATCTAAAGTTGATAAGTCCCCAAATACTCATCTGTTATCAGATATTTTACAAAACTGCGATTCTATATTCATAAATGGTTCTCCTACAACCATTAACTTTTCCATTATCTTTATTGTGATAATAAATTTGTGAATTTGTAGGTAAATGCAGGGCCTATGGCGTACGCACGAGCCTTCCTCGAGGAGAAAAATGCCAAGAAATACCCTGATAACCAAGTCAAACTCCTTAAAGAGATCTTCAGGTACGTATATATTAAATGACAAATGCCAGTGCTCAGGAAATGTTCTTAACTGTACATTTACATTAGACATTAAGCAGACACTTCTATCCAAAGCGACTTATAAATGAGGTAACTGTAATAAACTGTAATAATTGGTTGTTGTTAATTCAGACAATATACATAGTGAAAGCTACATCAGTTTAAGTTCATTTCCTAAAGCATGTGGACTACTGATTGGTTACTTTTCAAAACAAATAAAGATTTTTTACAACTAATTTAAATCATTTATGAGCAGTTTTATTAAAGTAAAAACTGCTCATTTGATTGAAAATTTAGCTATTGATTAATGCGGCTTAGATTTTGTCATTTAAAAAGGTTAATTACACGAATTAATTACACTAGTTATACATAGTAACTGTAATTAAAGCAACAAACCTAGATTTATAAATGTTGTAATATTGTTGTGCGTTGTTCATTCATATTAGGCTATTCACAAATATGAAACATTTTCAAATGTAAATGTAGAAATTAACTTTAAAGTCCCCGTGAACCAGAGGTTGCGATCGTTTTTACTTCTGTTATTTGACGCGTTTCCGAGATGAAAGAATTTGGAATGAGAAAAATAGTGGGTGTGGCTTTCGTCTTTCACTGCGATTTGATTGGATGTAAAAAAACAGCCGTTGTGTTTTGAAATGGAACTGGTAGCAGACTGACAGTTGAAGGGGAGGAGTTAACAGATGCTCCGCCCAAGTCATTACAGGACGGAAGTTCATTTCCAGATTTTATCTGAAGATTATGAAGGCAAACGAATTTTAAAAAGAGATGATATACTTGACCCACATCTATAAACTATTCACAACAAACGCTGCAATATTTCATGAAAAAACAGGCAATGTATTTTTTTATTTCACTGGGACTTTAAAGATAAATACATTGTTCTTAATGAATTGTTCAATACACATATTCTGTTGTATTTTGATATTCGCTCAAATTAAATATATTCTGCATAATACTTTTTGTCACTGCCATCTGTTTTTCACAACCATGGCTTATCACTCAGGCAATACAATAAACATTACAGGCATCATGTGGTAACCAGCAACTAATCTTGTATGGTCCAAAGTTTTGAATACAGTATGGATTTGACAGTTGTGTTATTATCTTTTACATACTCATATGGACTGCTCTTCTCTCTCCACTCCTGCAGGCAGTTTTCAGACGCATGTGGGCAGGCCCTAAATGTGAATGAGCGGCTAATAAAAGAAGATCAGCTGGAGTATCAGATGGAGATGAAAGCTCACTATAAAGACATGCTTACCGAACTGTCCGCCATTATGAATGAACAGGTCAGCACACATGATTTAAAAGCTTAAACAAAGATATACAGTGTAGTGTATATGGGGGTAGTTGACGGTATACCGTACATGTGTTCTATTGCGTGACATAGCTAAAATGTCGAAGACAAATAGTTAATAATATGTTATTTTATAATATAAAGATGCATAAGAGAGATCTCAGTGTTGTGTTTTCCTACATTTATGGAGTTGCTTCAGAATACATTTAACTTTTATTTACACCTTTACAATATACAGTATATGTTGAAGTGACATAAGCTTATAGTTTTTAAATGATTTAATTTCTCATTTCCCTTGTTATATTGTAATTAAATAATTCCATGTTTTTCTCTTTTTCAAAGATTCCCCACAGCAGACATCCTGGAGCAGAAAGACACAACGCCCTCTGAGCTGCAAGTGTTTCGGAAACACACAGATGTACATTTTCGTCCAAAATGGCTGCCGAGAACTATTGCTGGTCACACCTACAGTATTAACATACATAGACGCCGCAATTAATGTTGAATTGTATTTGTTGACCGATTTCAATAGTTTACGATCTTCATCTAAGAAAATAATTTATTGGCATATGGAGTTGTAAAAATCAAAAACATTTTTCATGGTTAAAGGGAAGTACTAAAATACTGCCATTAAAGGTACAGTTTGTAACAATTTTGCAGTAAAATATCCAAAAACCACTGAGCTAGTGTTATATATTTTGTTCAGCGGAGTATTTACGTGAAGTATCTCAAATGTTTCCAACAACTTGTAAATCGTGAGAAAATCGCTGTTCTTAACAGTGACACGGGGCCGTGCAGTTGCCTCTCAATGGCGTCATATCCGCGCTCCCCTTTGTTACCGCCTTTACTAACGTAGAAACCGCATGACAACAGTGTCCTGTACAAATGCGGAAGTGGTGACTAGCGTCTAACAAGCCACTAGCTTGTTTCAACCAGTCACTTATTTATGGACCACAATTATACGGAAAATTTATAAAACTTTGTGACTTTACCTTATCCGCTAACATGATTTCTCGTTCCCGTCTGAACAGATCCTATCATTCCACGCTCCTTCACAGCATCATCAAGCTGCGCCATTGTTGTTGCTTTGATCGTGCGCCCTCTAGCGGTGGTTTTTACAAACTGTAGCTTTTATTACCATGATATCCTCTTCGAAACACAAATCACAATATTATTAAAGTCCAAGAGCTTTAATACCACCCATAGACACCAACTGCCACATTCAGGGTGCAAAAATGACAGAATTTTCATTCCTCAGTAAACAATCCATTTAATAATTACAGAGATGTCCCTAAGTATGGCAACTCATTGACGTATCGCAGCAACAGCCAATGCTGTATCTCTTTGGTCAAACCTGTAGAGTTCCTAAATTGTTTTTTTTTTATGGGTGAAAAGTCTTGACGAGAGTGAACAAAAAAATTCTAGACATTACTTAACTGTAGGGTCCTTTAGATGAGTTCATCTAGATAAGCTCGTCTTTGGTTGTGTAGCACACCACTCTCATATACACAGACGGAAGAATTAAATTCGCACATGCCTTTAGACACCACTGTTTTTAAAACAGTGATCTTTTATTGACTAGATGTGTTCAACTAAGCAAATCTCTGTTCTAAATCATTTAGAGGGCTTTCATTTCATTGTTTTCTGTTGTGAACATTTGACTAATATTGAGACTGTTTTGAGCGCCAGCATTTTCTCAAGTTCTGCATAGTCTGGTTGAACACATCTCTAGTTTCTGACCGAGTGAATGTAAAACAGTCCTAACTCTCTGAATGACCCCGTTCACTCATTTCACGAACATGTGCTGTTTAATACAATTTTAAGACTGCCAATGTGTCGCTGTTTTTTATGTAAACTGTTGAATACTGTAAATAAGAATAATTAATATTTAAAATTCTTTTATATATTAAAAATATTTGATTGTATGTTTGACCATTTTCTACCGTATGTGTGACATTAAATTGAATTGTTCAACAGTGAAAAAAGAAAAATCGTTTGATAAAATACAAATACAGAAATCTACTAATAACCAGCCTGTTTGTTTATCTGCACATATTAAATGCATTTCTCATTACAACCCAAGCACTCACCAGCACTGAAGATGCAGATGGACCCTTGTGAGGTCACTTTCTGCACCTCTAATTCTGTGAAGCAGATAATGGTTCAGCAGTCATTCTCGTTCCTAAAGGGTCAGCATTGGGAAACTGGTTAAAACATTTCAGTGACTGAAGTTTAGTCAAAACATCACTATCTTTCATAAATTATATTTGTGAGCATTTTTGATCCTTTGATCTCTCCTGTCGCCTATTTTCCCCCTTTAAGGTGGGCGTATACGGTGCGAATTCTGACGGTTGGAAGACTATATGTCCACACTTTCTGACGGTCGGAAGACCGTATGTCCACGCATTCTGACAGTCAGAAGACTGTATGTCCACGCATTCTGACAGTCGAAAGACCGTATGTCCACGCATTCTGACAGTCGGAAGACCGTATGTCCACGCATTCTGACAGTCGGAAGACCGTATGTCCACGCATTCTGACAGTCGAAAGACCGTATGTCCACGCATTCTGACAGTCGGAAGACCGTATGTCCACGCATTCTGACAGTCGAAAGACCGTATGTCCACGCATTCTGACAGTCAGAAGACTGTATGTCCACGCATTCTGACAGTCGAAAGACCGTATGTCCACGCATTCTGACAGTCGGAAGACCGTATGTTCACGCATTCTGACAGTCAGAAGACTGTATGTCCACGCATTCTGACAGTCGAAAGACCGTATGTCCACGCATTCTGACAGTCGGAAGACCGTATGTCCACGCATTCTGACAGTCGGAAGACCGTATGTCCACGCATTCTGACAGTCGGAAGACCGTATGTCCACGCATTCTGACAGTCGGAAGACCGTATGTTCACGCATTCTGACAGTCAGAAGACTATATGTCCACGCATTCTGACAGTCGGAAGACTGTATGTCCACGCATTCTGACAGTCGGAAGACCGTATGTCCACGCATTCTGACAGTCGGAAGACCGTATGTTCACGCATTCTGACAGTCAGAAGACTATATGTCCACGCATTCTGACAGTCAGAAGACTGTATGTCCACGCATTTTGGAAAAAATCATGATTTTGTAACGGCAGAGCTTCAGGGACCTTAGGGGACAAGATGCACACTTGTATGGCATGCTGGTTTTCGCATACTATGTAGAAGAGATGTTGGCGATTTTGGTTGCAGAAATTGTCTGCTCGTGTGCCCCACTTTGCTTATTCATACTGCCCGCAAAAAAACACACG
This sequence comes from Triplophysa bombifrons, assembly GCA_029783895.1. Lineage (NCBI taxonomy): Eukaryota > Metazoa > Chordata > Actinopteri > Cypriniformes > Nemacheilidae > Triplophysa > Triplophysa bombifrons. The sequence continues at coordinate 1,445,291 of CM056458.1, forward strand.
TCAATCCTCATTCTTCAAACGACAACTGGCCCTCATTAAGCACATACTCAAAATCATTGTCTTAGTAGTGATATTTTTATTTGGCACACAGTTCAAACAGGGAAAGTGGATTTATATGGTATCTGACCATCTGAATAATGAACAATTAAATATAAAAATAAGCAATGCTGAACTTTTAATTTGACTTTTCATCCAAAACATGTGAATCATTTTATTTTCTTTAAAACAAAATCCTTTATTGCAACCTTGAGCTGTCTTTTTTACCTGCTCGTGAAATGTAAGTGACTTGCAGACGGTCTGTTCCTTAGTATTTGGGGACTAAAACTTGTGGTTGTTTAACTAACAGAGATAAAGTAATAAAGTGACATCAATTAAATACACAGTTCATATTATAAATGAATCAACAGGCAAGCAGATGTGTTAGAGGAGCATATTGGGATGTTATTCTAGACGCTCATCTCCTTCCTCCACATCTTTGAGACTGAGCACTTCCAGCGTTCCCTTTCCTTTAGTCTCACAGCGGATGAACTCATCGATCTCACGAAAGCAGCCGGGATCAATCAAACACACCTGAGAAGGAGATATGACAACATGAATTGAAATACACTGACAATATTCTGTACAGTATGCAGCAGTCATCCCTGCTGGGTCATTCAAAGATGCTTGAGGGGGTTTTATTGTACTCAAATGACAAACAAGGGAAACCGATTTTCTTGGATTTTTCTTGTCTACGGCTAAGACAAAAGCATACAATGTTGAATATGGGGTTCCTGTAGATCAGTTGGTGGAGCATTGCATTGGCAGTGCAAAACTACCATAGATGATAGATACATTGCTGTGGTCGATATTTGGAATTTTGTATTATAGGCATAGACTGATATATTTTTTACGAATGGACAATCATTTATTTTCTGTTTGCCCGCCAAAAAGCACATTAGCATTTTATTCATAAAAAAGCCACTGAGATGTATAGAAGGCATTTCCCACTAAACAGGTTGTGTAAGGTGAATGACATACAAAAATTGTATGGTAAGTATCAATAATATATTTTCTTTGCTTTATTTTAAGCTATGTTTAGCTGCCCACAATAAATATAATGTCAAGTGGACCTTTTATGAGTTCGAGTCTGTTATTAACTAGGGCACGTAATACACGATAATTGTTCATTTAGTTTCACCAATTTTCTGTATGCCTCTCATTTACTCTACTCACTATTTAATTGTATTCGTGTCATATCCGCCTCTTTTCGGCCAATCGATCACAGTGCTTTCTTAATATCGTTATCGCTCATTAAAAAGCCCTTATTGGTCGACCACTAATTTATAAACAGATGATTTTGGTGCACCTACCAGAACAGCAAACTACTTTCAAGAAAAGACTCCTCTGCTGTGTGCACTTGACTGAAAACGATTAATGCACTTTTAAATAGCTAAAAAAAGAAATAAAGCATTATTTTGCTCTTGTTTCAAATTGGCATTGCTGGCAGAATATTTCCACTTCTGCTGCTTCCTCTTCAAAGTGAACGCCATGTTGTTGTTTTTGTTGTTCTGGCTCATTTTTCCTCGATCACTCTCGGTTTAAGGAATAAATGAATGGGTTGATTAAGCCCTAAACACTTACCATTTCAAGTTCTTCATCAAAATCTTCACTCTCCACAACCTTTATTAATGGTTTGAGCTTTTCTTTGAGTCTCTTTCCATCCTTGGCTGGCAAGACCAAGCGTAGGCGCATATGAGCTCTCTGAATCTGAATGGATTCTTTCAGCAGTCTGATAACGTCCAGTGCCTGGAGGGGGTGACAATGGCCATCACTATTGTGTCTGCAACTATTATGAACCACAATTGTTTGACCTCTTCAGGACTCATTGTGTATCAAAAGATTTGACATGGCTAGGAACTTTACTGACCTGCTGTTTAGTGCTCTTGTTCGCTTTAACGGAGTAGTGCACGTCCTTCATTGCTCTCTCTATGAGGCTCACAGTGTAGGGACGTTTGGTCTCAGGATTTACGCATTTTTCAGCAACGATAGAGGCAATATCCCGAAACATCTGCTCCAACTGGCTATGTCGCTCCTTGTCTGACACCTGTAGTTCTCCTTTAGCTAAAATCTGTGAAGAAATGAAAATATAAAGTGACAAATGAAACGAAGCACAGTCAAAACAAACAAAACCTGTGCACAGGAGCAAACTTACCTGTTTGCATATTTCTGTTAAGTCATCTGTGCCAAAGGCTTTTGACAGGTCATCTTTCTTTGCCACTTGTCCCTTTGACACATTTACAAACACTGTGTTTGTCTGCAGGACTTCATCAATGTCTTTATCACTGTTCAACATTCAACAACAACTGCGTGAATAAGCTTATATGAAGCAGTATGACAGCAGACGACATAGTTTATTATGTCCTTTAATGGCACTTTACGACTGATTTTAAATGATTAATATAAAGATCTATATGACAATGATTAAATCTGACTGTTGCGAGTCATTAATAGACAGATCTCTTGATTATATCTCAAATATTTCACTGCCCACAAACAGTACTGCAATGCAGTTGACTTTATATAAGATGCGGTTCAGCACAGCTCACTTATAGTCATTTATCAGTTAAAATGCTACACAATGAAAGAATAAACACAACACATGTTTTTTAAACACATAGCAGCACACTCACGCGCCAGATCTCCAGCTCATCACTTTGTTTTTATAACACGCTATTTCAAACCGTTTCCCTCCTCTTTTCATCCTCACGACGGCGACATTAGTTAATCTGATCTGGTTAGTCGGCGTAAATATCGACATGTTTAAATCGAATAAACTTCACGTGATACTACGCAGCTCTGGATCTCTTCCTGTGTGGGTTCCTCGCGCGTACGATCTGTCAATATTGAGCGTTCGACATCGCCATAGCGCCTCTAGCGGTCAGGAGGACGCGAAACATTAGACTCGCGCATTCCCATCTCACGCATTGTCCCTGTTTCCTACGTATGACGCCGCCATATCGGACAGGGCAAGACTGCCATTAAACACAAACTGAACTCAAGCTTGAGTTTTCATTACGCCAAAACTTATTTACAGATATTTAATAAATAAGTGAAAAATATTTTGTAGATCCTAAACTATGAATCCGGGCATTTCTCTTCTACTATCTATTGTATACTTAGGTTTCAGGTCTACTATTCATTACTCGATTGATTGAGTAAGGTTTCTATTAACAACAAAATGACAGACTCTGTATGACGTGTGAGTGTTGCTCTGTATGTGATGTTGGTATGAGTTCAATTTCACACCCCAAAACACAATCCAGTTCTATTAATTACTGCTAACAATTGGTCATTAAAGGTGGTTGGTCACTTGACTATCTTGAAGAAAATGCAATAAAAAAAACTTGACTTATTATTTTATATTATCTTAAGTAATATTAATAATATGAACAATTACAATTTGAGCCATATCACTTTTTAACATTATAAGAACTACATTTACAATAATTCAATACAGTGACGCTACATGTTAGATCGGTAGAGATCTCACGCAGACTAGGGGGGGTTGTGTAGTTTTGTTAGTTTGTCATTGATTTCAAGCGGTTCGACGCGACCGTACGGATTCACGGACACACACATGTTGTACACTTGCGTAACCCTCACCTTTATCACGCTGCACTTTGAGATTGATTACTTAACGTTGCACGTCTCTGCTGGATTCGTCCATTGCGTGACCATATAGGGTTCAGGTCGAACTAATATTTAAAGTTTCATTGTGATGAAAAAAAAACTCAAGCCACAAATACGCTACATACTCTTAGAAAAATGTTATAAATATTAGGAATCACCCGCAGATCGCTATGACATCTTGCTTTCCCCAAATAAACTTATGCAACAATATCACCGCCCCCTCTTAAACGGAGTGGACCGGTCCAACGTATATGACGGAGTGATGACGTCAGGTTTCCGCATCCAGTGAATCGCTGGTCAGTGTGGAAGTGAGCAGGTAAGAGCTTTTACAAACTTTTATTCTTTTAAACTTAAAGTTTTCGGTTAATACTACTTTGAAACTCTTAATCATATTTTATATAATTAGGAAAATGCGCGAAGTTAAAAGCCGCAAGTCTCGTCAGCAATGCAGCGATGTAACGTTGCGTTTTGGTATCTGAAGTTGTTAGTTCGCTCACAGTTTTATACAAACATGTCAACAAACGCATATTATGACACAAACATGTTTCATGTGTTATTATTATTATTATAAAATAGAGTTTAACCACCTGTCAGGACATTTGCTGAACACAAGCGTGTATCCTAACTGTTACGTTAGTCGTTGATTCTTGTCATTTCAGTCAAAGATGTTTTTCATCTCAGTAACGTTGTAAAGATGAAAATGTGAGATTTTTATCTGTTGACAAATATGCTTATTTAATAAAAAATACCACAGGAATCCGATGCATTAATGAAAGTTGTTAATTTATTTTCTTTTGGCATTTAACTGAAGTCTTATCCTCTGTTGCTTTCAACATTATATAGCTCACAAATATGCCTGTTGATCTGCCCCAAATATATTGTGTATTTAGAGATTTCTATTTCCCTATTGATCTGCTGTGTCATGTTACGTACTATAATGTGTCAGCAAGTTCATGTCCTTTGTTTCATCCTGACAGCAGATTTCTCAAAGCTTATGACAGTTTTCCATTTGTATAATGTCCAGTCATTTTAATGCAATGGGTCACAAGACCTTTGCTTTTTTGTAATCTTTACTATTTTTCTTTCTCTTCCCTGTTTTGCTTCTTTTTGCTTTGCGAGATCCTAACAGCGTGTGTCTGTATGTGCTTTATAGCACCTTATATTATGTTTACAATTGTTGCTAACATTGTATGTGTCTAAGGTGCAACTGTTGAGGTCTTTAGGGAATGACAATGTGTTTTTCCAAGATGGGTTGGCATAGGAAACCAGTTTCTGTGGTGGTAATATGGAGATGCGTTAGTATTGTGTTTTTAAGCAATGGCTGTCTGAAAGTTGCTTCTGCTTAGATCTTTCTCAGGATCATGTATACTATACAAAATATGTATCGCAGCATCCCAATAAATGTTTAAACGAGTTGTGTATAGTTGATGTGCATGTTTTTTGTTAAATGACTCCGGATTGCATGTGACCCTGGAGCACAAAACCAGTCATCGGGGTCATTTTCTTATTAATACATCATCTGATAGCTGAATAAATAAGCTGTTTGTTAGGATTTCCAAGGATAGGACCATATTTGGTTGAGATCATGTGACTATTTCAAAATCTGGAATCTTAGGGTTGCAAAATAGTCTAAATATTGAGGAAATCGGCTGTAAGTTGTCCATCAGAGGAGCTGGAGCAGGTAGTTGCTAAGAAGAAACACGGGTTTGATTTAACAGTCTCTATTAGCTTACCGCTGTAATGATGTCGTGGAGAGTAGATGAACCCGAAAGCGAACATTCTAAGCTTTACATAGATATCAAACTTTAGTGGGTAGTTTCCAAAGAGCGGGCAACAGCGAGCGAACTTTGTAGGCGGGTTTTCGGCCATTTTTGTTCGCAAGAATAGTTTTTAATGGGAATGCACCGATAGGTAAATTTTGGCCGATAACCAATAATTCTTAAAAATTGGAAGCTTATAACCAATATATTGCCCGATATACACTATCTAAATATCAATGTAAAATTCCATAAAACTGAAACAAAAGGCAAAAACATGGTCACCATTAAGGCCTCTGCATAGTCCAGGCGAATTGCGCTTTTGTTCTGCGTTTTGGGGTAAAACGAAGCTCGAAAACATTGGGAGACGCTATAGTTTTTTTGAACAATCCAACACCCTTTGTTTCTAGATTGGGGTTTACATATGCAAATAGCCTCTGCACATGTGGCCACACAAACAACATAGATGTCTACAATTACGAACGAGCGTTATCGCAAGCGCAAAGCTGTATGTTTGTTTTTCTAAAGGAGAGAGACGAACAAAAGCATTCATGCTGCTCAAATGTTATAGTTTTATTTTTAGCCTCAGCTAAATAAAATGATGCGTTATTTCCCACAGACCAGGTGGCGCTACATAACACACCCGCCTATTACGTTATGGCCATGGACCAATGGTTGCTCGAGGTCGTTTACCAACCAAACATGAACTTTCGCGGAGAGTTTGGTTTGCTAGTGAACTAAGTGAAACGAATTGGACCAGATTTAGTTCGAAATCATGTCACCGACGATCATTTTTCTATTTCGAATGTAGAATGCTGAGCCCTTGAGTTCTTTTCCTCTGAAAATCATGCACCAAGCCTACTTTACACTTGTTAACGATTCTTTAACCTTCAAACGTTTCTGGTATATTTAATGATCAAATTATAGATGTTCTTCCAGAATTATTTTTTGATAGCCTAACAGGTCTCAAGACAGAAAGCATTGAGGCAACAGTCTGATTCAAACAATATGCTTTTGTTCCTATAATTTACACATTCATAAATACTGTATCTACATACTGTACCTACATCAACAATGTTTTGATAATAGCAGTAAGTGAATGATCGCGACAGAAAGACATTATTTTAACTGCAAGCAGCATGCAGATGAAGTAGTTGAGCCAGAGGAAATTATTTATGATTTATCAGCTTTAACATATCGCAATTCATTTTTATTATCAGCCGATAACAATACAAATGACCATTTGTCGTCCGATACCGATATGGTCGACAATTTATCGTTCATCACTAGTTTTTAGAGTTTTTATATATTTACGGTAGAAGTCAGATTTACAAAATATTTTCATCGAACAATGAATTTTGGCATAAAAGAAAAATCTAACATTTTGACCCGTAAAATTTGTATTGTTTTTAGTGCTACAAATATATACCAAGCTACTTATGACTGGTTTTGTGGGCAAATTTGTGTATTGTTCTGTTGGATTCCCTTCAAATTAGATTTTGTGGAGATGACTGTTCATATGTGTTTGGTCAATTAACCATCGGATTGTTAAGATGCTGTGCATTGACCTTGGGCTTACAAGAGGCGATAGAAGCACTTGGTAATGTCGAAGTTAGCTACATAGATTTGATTTACTTAGATTTTTTGCTAAAACCTAAACAAGTCACGACAAGAATCAACTACTAACCAGAGTTAATCTCTCTTAATCCTACAGTGCTCCTCATAAATATGGCAGACACACAGCCTGACCCCTCCACTCAGCCGGAGCTAATGGACGAGAATGAGTCTCTCTTCAGTAACCTGGACATCTTCCTCTTCTCTCTCATCGCCTGCTTGGTCATCTATTGGTTTATATTTCGCAAAAAATCTGACCCCATCCCCGAGTTTAAAAAACTGGAGGCCGGGTGAGTACCAGACTTCTTTATCAAAATAAAAAGAGTGTAACAATGCAGCATACAGGAGGAGACATCAGATGAGTTTTTTGCTGCTTTTGCATTTATTGAGGTTTCTGTCATGTCTGCCAGCTCAGAAAAGCTGAAATGAAGAGCAGCAAGTTTAATGGATGATTCGGAGGCAAAACAAAATGACATCATGTTTTACTCGCCCTCACAGCGTCCTAAGGATGGGCTGTACGTTATTATTTTTTTAACATAGCACCGGTGGTTTAAAGGTTTGTAGCATAGTCCAAACAGTTGAAGAACTAGTATAAAACATTTATCCTCTTTGAAAAAAAAAGTATGAAACTGAGATTTTGAAGCTTCAACTCCATTCACTCCCACTGTTAATCTTAAAAGAGCTGGAATAAATGGTAATTATAACTCTGACTGTGTTCGTCTGAAAGACTCGATAATAATCTGTAATGAAAGTAGTATCGAATCGGATCGAATTTCACTATCGATCAGTAAATCTGTGACGTCATTTGTGAGCTGCGCAGTTCTTCTCGCACGTCTTCTTCCCTTTAAAATGACCGGTTGCTCATGTCACCGAAAGACGCCAACTCTCCATTTCGCTTATAGTATGAACGAGGGATTAGAAAAAAAACATACCTTGTTTACATCAAACAAAAAAATGGAACACTGACATATTTTAAGATAACATTTTCAGTAAAGACAGCTTAAACATTATTGTTTTTTTTTGGAGGATCAGAAAAGTTCAGAGGTGTATAACGACCTTACGTAATGAAGCATTATGCTTTTATTAGTTTAATAAGCGGTTTGTTTGTATGTTTATTTTATTAACCTGTTAATCTCTAAAGAGTTTTTGGAGTTCCGCCTGAATTTGGAATACCCATTTTAAATGCACCTCATATCCACATACTGTGGTGTATATACAAAATTTTGGTGTCATATTCCAGGAAACCCCTCCAAATTTCATAAAATACTTCTGAAAGTGATAAATATGTATGTGTTGTCGGTCCTATGAAAAAGCCAAAAAAATAAAGGGGTTCTTTTTTTAAATTGTATAAAGTTTTAAATGTTTTTGAAAGTGTATTACTCTGAGCCTAAGGGGCCATGGAACATGCATAAAATTGTTCTTGATTCCAACGAGTCTCAACATATTGACATATTTGGTATACCCAATTTTAAACAGCCCCCTAACCACATACAGGGGTATAAAAAATGTTATACTGTAGTTTTGTGAAATTCTCACCCGTGCTCTGCCACTCGCGACATCATTTGACATCATACAGTGGCCACGTGCCCAGAGTTCCCAGTACTAAACAACTTGTCAAAGTATGTTTTGTGCATCCCCGCCACGGCTGCACCTTCTGAGAGAACCGTGACAGTCAGCTTTGGTGGGCGGAGTTTGGAGGAGAGATGTGAACTGAAATGGTTATCAGTCATAATTGTTTGCAGGGATGTTTTTTCTTTAAATCATTTTCAGTGTAGCCAGTACTTAATCCAACAGTTTTTTGTTCATTCGTATTTTTTGCTTAAAATGTTGAATGACACTTTTAAATGAAGTGTTTTGTTGTAGGGGTACAGAGTACAGTACATTCTTGCAGCAGTCAGTTATAGGCCTAATAGGCTATACAAGAAGTGAGAGGGCTCAATCATTTTTTTATTTAGCCTGCTTGTTTTGCTCAATTATATTTTAAGTTATATTGTGTTATATTGAAAAGCAAGACAAAATATAAGGAGCACATTTTGACCAGTCAGTTTATGCAGTAGTGAAAACATTTTTCGGTGCATCCCTAGTACCGAAAGTTAACTGCCCCCCATAAATGCGCACATGCACAGTCACATTTGTTTATGTTGTCACTTCGAAAACGTCAATAATGTTGATAATAAACAGGCTTGATACCTCCATGCCAACTGTATGTACAAAGATGGAGCCATTGTAGTGCTTGTTTCCCTGTTTATTATGTGATCGTCATCTGAAGTTGTATAGTAATTCTACTGATCGCCACTGCATATAAATGTTGTTCTCTTTCTTGTTTCATTGTCAGTGACTTTCTTATTTAGATTTGCATTGTATCAATAACTTAAAACAACCATGAGTTTTCAAATAACAATATCAACTTAAGTTATGGTAATAAATAAAATAATGATAATAATGTAATTTTACATTACAACGTATTCTGTTGTTCACCAGATAACACCAGATTTTAAATCATTTTGAATACCCAAGCAAGGGGGAAAGAATTCACATAAGTGTTTCTGCTATATTTATTCTTCAGTGCGCTTCTCTGGCCTGCATCACACACACATGTGCGCACACAAAACAGTGTTTCTAACTTAGGAAGTCTATCTCTTGATTTAGTAACTTTTACAAGCCCCTTTAGCGGCTTTTTTCAGAAGCACATAGCGACAAATCTAGCAACTTTTTGGATAAACGTAAGCTTTCATTCAGTTGGAAAATGTCCCCAGTGCTGCCCCTCAAGCACGAGATCTCTTTTCTGGCGTGGGATCGCCCCTCTCTGGATCACTCTCCACCGTGAGCGGCGCATTCAATTCCCCGTATGACAGGTGACTCTTGAATGAAATGAGAGCAATACAGCGTTTCCAAAAACCTGTCACCAGTGTTTGTATGTGATTCATGGAAGAATCTGATAGAGCTAACCTGGTAGAGGTGAGGGAGTGTGTATTGCCTGCCCGTTCTCATCGATCTGCGTATTAATAACAGCTGTTGCAACTTGCAATATCGTTTAATGCTTACGCCAAAGTTCAGTTGTGGGTGTATATGATACGCCAATGTTTGCGTGTACCTCGGTGAACAGCCATTTTGAAACGTACATGAATATGCACGCATGCAAAAATAGGTGTATTGTGTGCTTGAACTTCAACGTATGTTACACGATATTGCAACAGCGCATATTATTTTTGCGCAATTTACGAGAATGAGTTCCTATTGCATATGCCAGTGAGTTACAGTATGCGGAGACATGTTGATATTGTTGCCAGTGGTCCAGGAAAGTATAGTGCTTCCTTTTAACCCTTTCTGCCCCGTGAGCGCTGCTTCTCCTGCCAAAACGGTGTCTGGTACAAAGACCTGCAGACACCAATAGCAGGTAAATAAATCGACAATTTTACCATAAGTTGTAACGCTTAAGCAAACGATAATGCACCAGTAGCCTAATAAAGTATTTTTTAGCTGTCAGTCAGTTTACTGTTTGCTATATAGGTTTGTGACAGGTCTTGTATCTACATTAAGCATTAATAATATTTATAATATTAATAGCATTAATAATCAGCGCGTTAATAGCATTTCATAATGAATTATGTTTTAATCAGAGATCATTGAGAATCAGTTCTAGTATATATGGGATGGAAAGGCAACTTGTTAGTAACTTTGTAACTATTTCTACTTATGATAAATTCATTTCAGTTCTTACATTTTGTTGTCAGTTAATATTGAAATAGGCCACTAGGACTTCGCTTTCGCACCAGAGCCTACAACACATTTTCTCAGTTACCAGGCCTTTCTATGTCTCATACATACTGTGGGTATCAGAAATTAAAATAGATGGCCTGATAAAACATTCGATGTTAACTTTTTAAATACATGTTGGACTGGGATTAATTGATTAAATATTATTTATAAAAAAAATCTCTAATATAGATAACAATTTATAAAATGAAGGTTGAAACTGCTCCGGATAATGACATCATAAACCTGTAACCCATTACATGAACTCATTTGACCCCTGTGTAGCGTTACATTCATGCTATTTAAGGGAGTTTTAAAGGATAAAATGATCGCCCACAGGAGGAGTTTAAGGTAAAAGAGCAAACTAAGTAATTTATTGCAATGCATAACAGCACTTAACACTCTAGGAATTAAAGTCCCATTGAAATCAAAATGAAAGTTTTTTTTCCTTTTATTAAAAATATGTTAGCCTTAAGGACGTTAATACTGATATATCTTCTAAATGCTAATTTGGTCAGCGCTTCAGAGTATAAGCATTCAAAACTGACGCTCTGGCACGTGCGCTCAAAACATCTTATGACATCACGCCAGGCTCTCGTCACAGTTCTTGTCCAATCAAATTCGCTATGAGAGCTGCAGAAGCAGTGCCTCAAATCAGCCACTTGTTCGCACATTTATTGTGTCCTACATGGAGAATGATGCATAGTGCAATAGATGGAGAGGCATGATCCAGACGGTGTAATCATTGACATTAACGTAATTTCGTGTCATTATAACGCAAAGTTATATTTTACCATAAAGTCCCACTGTGGTCGATAATTTTATCCCTTAAAACAAATGGTTGACCCTTAACATTACATATTTAAATGTTTTTTTCCCTGTTAAAATGATTTTTCCTCCCTAAAACAGCATGAATGTAACTCTAGACATGGGGTCAAATGAGTTCATGTGAGCGGTTGCGTGAGTGTCCTCGGGGGTTCAGAGACAGGATAGCACAGAGCTGATCAGATGTTTAAAAACAAAAACACCTCAGAAGTGATTTCGCCAAGTGCCTCTTTGAGCAAGGTCTTAAGATGCACGGTGTACTAAATGTTAAAACTTCAAATGTTTAAAACTAAAAACAACAATTCTTTACAAATATGTGTGAACCGTTCTGTTTCTTTTTAATCCTTGAAAGTCTGTGTATGTTTTCTAAGCTTTGTGCCATTTATGTTTCGGAGCGGCCAGCCAAATATTTTTCTGCGCTCCGCCAAAGGTGGAAAGTTGAGACAAAACACAGGCCCCCATTATGTTCACGTTCTTTTGTTGGTTTTTCCAAGAACCATTTCCAATTTGTCTCGCTGCTCTCAATGCCTGGCTTGTCACAAGCGAATCCTTTTATGATGTATGTGGTTGCCATGGTGATCAAACCCACCATTGGGGAGGCAGACCAAATCATTAATTCTTCACAAAACCAGCAGCCCTGTCCAACTGCTGCTACGGCTGCATGGTTGTGCTGACGTTTGTCTTTTTCTCTGAGATGATGACGGGATGGAGTTTTTCTTTCTATGATTGAGTTTGCCATTTATTTATGGAAGATTTGATTAAAGAGTCCTGCTCGCTGTCTTTTAGCGTCCAGATGTTGCCATGGCTGTGAGTGTGCTTCGTGTTTGACGCAGGAAATGAGCCCTGCTGAGACAATGATTCACCTTATCAATCGCTTTCTCCATCTGCGGATTTGTCGACGCTCTTCATCTCGATGGAGGCGGGACAGTGGAAAGGTCCCTCGCCAACTCGGTCGCTGTTGGGAATGCTGCTTGTCTTTGTAATCGGCTTCTTTACAAATAGTCAAGCTCTCTTCCTGGTCCTGAACTGGATTTCTGTTTTCTCTGTTTTCTTGTCTTGTGACTCACGGCTGGCGTCAGCTTCCGATTCTCTTCAGCGGGAGATTATTTCTCTGTCATTGTGAACAAGAAGCCAACATGCATGTGAATGTTGTTTCTTACGCATGGCAGTGCCTTTATTCTCCAGTGGGAGCTTGTAGTAAATGCTTCATAGTATTGCTGTAGTGTTTGTCGTCATGGGTTGTGTGTTCTCCTTGCCGGAGGACCGACTACTTGCTGTAGACAGGTGGGTATTCACTCCAGTAAGTCACACAATATAATACTAACCGAGTGTCTAGAAATTGTGAGTGGGCAGTCCTTTAACACATTTCATCCGGTTATATTCACGGCTCATTTTGAGTTAGCTTTTTGGTTGAATAGAAACAGGACTGTGAGCTCATTTTATGCTAAGGCTTAAGCATGTTTTACCCTCTCAGAGACTTACAGAAACTGTTACCAACTATTCTACTGTCTAATCAATATTCAAGACTCAATATTACTAAAGTAATAGTGAAGTAAAATATTTTGATGTTAAACAACCCAAGAAGAAAGGCAAACGCGTAACCTTTAGGTAAAGTAGGTTTGTTTAGTTAGTTTGGTTAGTTTGTTGATTTACTGTTTTCCAATAGTCTATCAATAACTGTTTACGTGTAAACTTTTGATTCACAAAGAAATTTGAATAGAGTGATTGCGTTGATGTGCATGTTTATATGTATCAGAATAGTTCTAAGGATGTGTGCACATACAGCATTGCACCATATAGTGGTGTATCTAGGGGTGGGGCCATGGGGGGCACTGGCCACCTCTGAAAGATGATTTTCCCCCCGGGTGTGCCCCCATCCCTCTAAATGCCTTCCAGGCTGTTGATCACAATTTCAAATCAAATGTATCGCATTTTGTTTGTAGGTTTATCTACTTTTTACTCCACACAATGGGCCTCATTCATGAAACATTTGTAAATATATTAGTAAATGCAGAGTAGTTTGTGCATAAAACAGACCTACCCGAAAACTTTCCTCTGGATTCACAAAAACTACGTAAACGTAAGATCTTGTGGTAAAATGTTTGTACGTTAATTAATTCCATTCGTAAACAAGACGTGAATGCACGCTCATTCACAATTGGCATAATCCCCGCCTATGAATTATAGCTGTGCAAATAACGTATCTAGGAATGCTGGAATCCTCTGGACTTCATTCTCTGGTTTGGCTACATTATATGGCATGAATGCATGAGACTGTCTAATATTCTATTTGCACATAAATGGATCAATTTAACTGTGTCCACCAAAGCGTTTTTAGCCTTTCTGAAAATATCAGCTGGTGGCGCTCTGCGTTTTACCCCAAATTAAAAGTATTTATTTATTAAAATTTACATTACATGAATGAGACCCAATATACGCATGCAATTAGCTAAATTGAACTCTTCATTTACAGAGAACGCGTTTGTCCATTGCGCAGGGTTGGCGCAACTTTTTCATTGTTTTTCTATGTAAACGCACTAGACCGATGTGTTTGGCCATTCAAACGCATCTCGCACCACGTGGCTCAACAGCAGCTGACTGTACAGCAAGCATAGCAATTGCAAGTTCTTAATACGACAAATTGTTCCAGATAATTTCGGCGGAAATGCGCCATTTGACTCCTTAGCATTTTTCTGCATTGTTTTTCTGTATTGTTTCGTCACTAGCATAGCAGGGCATTGCTCGCTTTTTCCATCATTCATGAAAGGGCTTAGTAAAAACGTTCTTGATAAATTATGGGCTTTAGGGTTCCCTCATGACATACAACAGCAGCTTTTACTCTAAAAATCACATGGTGCAATAGTTGGCCACCGGCCCAGAGCATTTACACAGTGAAGATTCTCACGCTTTCACTCTATTCAGTGCATTTTCTTGAGCATGTTGTGTGGGTGCGTGTGGAGTTGGAGGCAATGGCTTAGCATGTACTACAACGTTACATTTGTTTTTCCCCAGTTAGTTTTCATCTGGTATAATACTTTATTCTAGTTGTATTTATTCAGTTGAAAGAAGAGAGAGAAGGGCTTGAACAGATGGATACTAAAAGTTACAATAAATTGCTTATTTATTAAATGTATTGCTAATAGTTAACATGTTTTTGTATTCAGCTGCTTTGTAACAATGAAAATTGTAAAGAGGGCTATATAAATAAAATTTGTGTTGGGTTTTTATTTTAAGCTCCATGTATAACTTCGTCCCTGAAAACTAGTAATTTGACTCAGTTTTACCCCGTTTACAGACTCTATAAAATCTACTTTTTCTGCTTTGGTTTGAAAACCCTATGGATTTGCACAAGCACTTCTGCATTTAGTTTCCGTCGCCAACACAGCACCACATTTGATTTTTGAGGTGTGAAGTGAACGTGTCTTCTCTTAGACACTTGCTGTTTGCAGGACCTTCCACAGATGAATAGGTTGTTGTTTTAACTTTAACCACTGTTAAAGGCAACAAGAAAAGCAAGCAAGGTCTTTGTCACGGTTAGTTGACCCAAAAATGAAAAATGTCTTAATTATAAAGTGACTGAGATAAGAAAATGCTACTGCTGATCCATGGTCTTTTTTTAACCTTTGCATAGACTGTTTCAGCCATAACACCAAAAAAAGTTATGTGGCCGGAATTTAACTTCCGGTAGAGCTCTGCAAAGAATCAATTAGTTTTGATTTAATACAATCAAATATGAACATAAATATTAATATAAATTAAATATTAAATATTTTTTATAAAAAAATCAAACACGCAATGGAAGTTAACTTCAGGACAGGCGTGTGCGTCCAAAGAAACATATAAGGAAACATTTTTTTCTTTGTATTTGGCCCCTTTCACAAATCAGACGTGGAAGCGCCTTGCATCGCAGCGCCATTGTTTGTGAAAATAAAAATATTGTTTTTAATGAGTATACACACACCGGCTCCACCATTCGGTTTTTGGGATTTCTGCATCTATCTGTTTGGGAATAACAGAAAAACAGAACATTAACTCTCATATTTTACTTGATACTACCACATTAAGAACAGAGTTGTCCTAGATGCGTCCTAAACCTTTAGGGTGGACAATGTTTGTAGGAAATTAGGATATTGCTGTGGGTTTCCTTCCTGTAGCTTAAAGGTCCAGTGTGTAGTTTTTGGAGGATCTATTGACAGAAATGCAATATAATACACATAATATCTGTTCAAAGGTGTATAAAGATCTTGCATAATGAAGCTTTATGTTTTTATACCTTAGAATGAGCTATTTCTATACAGCGTGGATCTGCTTGCTTGGAATGTTGTTGAAACGTAGCCATGTTGTTTCTACAGTATCCCTAAACTGACAAACTGCTCTACAGAACGCATTTCGCGTTTCATTTGGGAATGAAGCGAAAACGTGAAAACCTCTTATTCCTCTCGTAGCCTCCGTAGTGCTTTGAAAGGGAGGGGAGAGTTGGAGTGAGCCGTTGGTTGCAATTCGCAACCTCACCGCTAGATGCCACTAAAATCACACCGGAGTCCTTTAACTGGTAGAACATGGCACTAAAAATACAAGATCAGATCATAAATTCAGGACTGTCGAAGGCTGTTAGCAGCTTATTTTAAGCCCATCCTAAAACCTGGATGATTGTATAGTAGTGAGCGATCTCTTAAGGAAATTAAGGAAAATATTTAAATACAACAATATAAGCATTAGTGACATTTAAGGTTTTATTTTCATAAGTAGTTTTTCATAATGTCTCCCAAGCAGAGTTTTAAACTTTTGCCTTGCCTGTAAGTCAAATCCTGACGAAAGTACGTTGTGTACAAGTAGTGTACAAGCACACTACTTTTTCCTAGAATATTAGACGTATTTGAGATCTATTTCTCATTAACTGCTTCTGATCATGGTCTTATTTTCCTGAATCACGGTTTGGTTTCTTGATCTGGAACATTGCCATTCGAGAAATTCTAGAGGCATAAATCAAGCAGTTAGTGAATAATTGAAATGCTTTGATATTCAAAGGAAAGGATGAGCTTATTATGTTGAAGCATCTAGCTTACATGTTGGTATGATGGTTAAGTTTTTGTGTGAGGTATCCAAAATGTAATGATTTTGTAATTGATTTGTGTTTTGTAGGCCTCCATCTACTAGGGAAACAAGTTTTATTGAAAAAATGAAAAAAACGGTAAGTTTTTAGTCATGTTCACCGTTCTTATAAGTGATAGAGACACATATCTTGGTATAACATTACATCTTACGAATGTACCTTTTACTTTTACAAACACAGATTTGATGTTCATAATCGTATTGTACTAGAACAAAGATTTTATATTATGTCACAAAGGTTCCATAAATGTGCATATCATGCATTGATTCACTCACATTCAGTGACCATTAATGTAACCACAATTATTTTATGATTCATTATACTGTTCAAAAATCCATTTCATCAGACGTGGGTTTGTGTCTAATAATATAACTATTTATATTTGATATAATTTATGTTAATATTTATTTGTATTATAATTATTGCATTAACTAAAAGATTTATGGAATTTTGTTTTGTTCATTTTATTAAATAAACAATTTGTTGAGTGGGTCCTGTAGTTCAGTCGCATTTAAAGAAAGCCTATGGTACATTGACATCTAGTGGTTGAGCTTGGTATCACAGTCCAAATTAAAGATATTGGAGAAACAAGTTTAGCCAAGTAAGAGCTCTTCTTGGTTTCTTGTGATTATTATCATAAATAATCTACAGGGGCTCTTTTGTTCGTGAATGTGTAACGGAATGGAGACAGTGTGTTTGTTTAGTCTTTCCTTATGCACGTTTTGTCTGGTGGCCTTATCTACATTCTGTGCAGAAAGTAAAGACAAACCTGCAAAAGTCCATGACGAATGATTAACATAAGTGGTCGTTTTGACGGCAATGTGTCAGTGATATTTTTGGTTTAAAGTTTATTGTGAAGTGTGTCCATGAGAAAATAACAAATTTTATGATAACTTGCTAGGGCAAGAACATCGTGGTGTTTTATGGCTCACAGACGGGCACGGGTGAAGAGTTTGCCAATCGACTCGCAAAAGATGCTCATCGCTACGGCATGAAGGGAATGTCTGCAGACCCAGAAGAGTATGACATGGTAATGCGCCAAACCTTTTCTGCACCAAACGAGTTGAGATGGATCCGCTTTGTGCTTATTCTTTTGTTTTTAAAATCGGAAATACAGTATATTTGTTTCAACTTTTTCTCTCCAGGCTGAGCTGTCTCGTCTAAATGAGATTGAGAACTCTTTAGCAATCTTCTGCATGGCTACGTATGGAGAGGGTGACCCTACTGATAATGCTCAGGAGTTTTATGATTGGTTACAAGAGTGCGATGCTGACCTCTGTGGGTTTAACTACACGGTAAGTTCTTCATTACAATAACGTCAAACAGCCTTTACGATGAAGAACCGTCAGCGCAAGTGAGCTTTCTTAGACCAGAAACCAGTTTCTTGTAATGTGAATACCTGTTCACAGCAGCCTTGACAAAGTGTCAGCGGAGCTGAAGTGTTAACAGTAAATGCTGAATAATGCTGCTATGAGCCAAAGTCTCACACCCATTAAAACAATCTAAACCACGTACACGCCACGCAGAGAGTACACAAAGTTCAGTGAGTCGGCATAACCACAGTGTTAGGGATAACACAGAAGATACCTTCTGGTTTGCGGATTTTGAGCGAGCGGACATGATGCAACATGATGAGTGGGGATGCCATGTAGGGTCACTTTGGTTGACCTTACAAACCTTTAAATGTGTAATTAGTTTTGTAGACAAAAATATAATATACCAATTTATGGACCGAAATTGAAATTGAAGGCAGAAACCGAAAATTTAGGATGCTCTCGGTAGAAAACCGATATAGAGACTTACTTTTAAAAACTTTTTTGACACACACTAAAACCAGAAAGATTAAGGCGAACATATTTTGGGACAATACAAAATATATTATTTTCCCTTGTTCAATGTAACACAATCAAATCTAACTTTTTACCAATCATCTAAACATTGTAGTTTTAGAATTATTGTGGAATTACAATATGCAATAGTAGTCAAGTTAAAGAAACACATCAGGTCTTGCTAATACAAGAAGTTTATATATGGTGCACATCATTTTAATGAACACAACAGGCAAAACACAGAGGGGCAGTGAGTCTGTTCATGTAAACAGGCTTACAATGAGCTTCAGTAATATCATTACCTGCCGGATGAGAGTCAGTTACTGACCGATCATTCTGCTGATCATTCAAATATGAAGAGTTTGTTGTGGTTAAAGTTCGACTTTAAAACATGCACGAGTCAATACATGTGGTCTCCAACAATGGAGAGGATCAGAGTCGTCGCATTTTTGTGAGCTAACCTGGAAGTTAGCTTCACGCTTTTTCCCTTGACCGATAGCCTATGTACTTTACTTCTTCTTACAGAAGTCAGATTAGGTCACCTGGGTCTAAGAGACATTAGTTTATATTGTTTTGTGAGAATTAATATAGCCCAGCATATCTATTTTATCCTAGCTTGTTTCATATACTGTTAAAATGAAACAAACTTTGATTTTTAATGCGGTCACAACGTTTTGTATCTCACAGAAAATTTGTATCATCTAATTAAGGTTTCTTGGTGAGATCTGTAATTTCTTAAACTTCTTTTAAAGGTTTTTGCACTTGGCAATAAGACATACGAGCACTATAATGCCATGGGGAAGTATGTTGACAAGAGACTGGCCGAGCTGGGTGCCCATAGGATCTTTGATTTGGGAATGGGAGATGATGATGCAAAGTGAGTATCATTTAAACTTTAAAAGTTTTTTCACAGTCTGAGATTATGAAATCCCTAAAAAAACAGCTCCCTTTACATGTAGGAGTTGGTGGTACCGATTGGTGGCAGATCGGATCATTCAGAGTTGCTGATAATTCAATGCAGCGAGGCACATAATTATCATTATTTGCATATCTAAATAGAGTGTGCAAAGGTTTGGGCACCCTTGTCTGTTCCTGTGAAGCAGTTGAAAATGACAGAGATATGACAGGTTTCTTTAATATTTCAAGCAGGATTCCTTGAAAACAGGATCTGAAAACCTAAGTTACATCAGAGTATAGACACCAAGATGTGAAACTGGTGCTTTTTTGGAAACGGCGCAGCCGCCATTTTGTGATGAAAATGCTTTATAACTGACATGCGTTCCAAATGGGATATATCGCCCTGTGAAGGGCCCTTTGGAGTGACAACAATCATGGCCGTCATACTGAAGGGTCTTTCCAAACCGAAGTGCTCATAACTGGCCACTTCAAAGGGCCATTCAGAATGAAAAATTTCGAAGGGTACAACTGTTGGTCACTTCGGGCTCCCATGATTCTTTGTGTAGATTCTTATGGGTGCAGGATGGTGACGCTGAAGGGCACTTCAAGAGACAGTTTTTTGGTCCCCTTTAACCCTTCAAAGCTCTCACCCAAACCATTCAAAGGGCTTAGGGCATAGAGATGAACCCTTGGAAGGCAGGGTTGGTTTCTAGCAGTCGCCATTTTGTGGTGAAAATGCTTTATAACTGACATGGTTTCTAGCGAGCCAAGTCTTTTGTTATCATTCAGGTTGAATTTCAGCTTTTCTTTTAACAAAGAAGCTGATATTCCCATCGCGACAGCAAAAAGAAGAGCCACTTTCACCCCAAAATGGCGCAATAAGCAGGTCGCTGGTGTTGCAAGTGGACGTTCTATTGAGTTTCGCCTCTTGGTATCTATACTCTCTGGTTACGTTCAGAAACATCACAACTATAATTTTGTTTACATGCTTTCCTACTTGTTAGTCGCTTTGGATAAAAGCATCTGCTAAATGAATAAATGTTAATAATAACGCAACGTTTTCCGATGGAAGTATAAATAAATGTCCATCATTAAATTCCAGGGCAATATTATCGAGCGCTACTGTAGAGGATTATTCCTTGTGACATAAAACAACTTGATTTGACAAAGCATAGAATGGATTTGATTGTGTGTGTTTCTTGTAGTCTTGAGGACGACTTTGTATCGTGGAGAGAGCAGTTCTGGCCAGCCGTCTGTGAACACTTTGGAGTTGAAGCCACGGGTGAAGAATCCAGGTCTGATCTTTTTCAATCTCTTCAGTACCTTCTCTTCTTTCTGTCTTTGTTACTGGGTCACGGTGACCCGGCCTTGTAAGATCCTCTTTTCTGCTTTTTAAGAGTACTTACCGGCCTTTTCAGATTAGAATTCAATTCTCCATAGTTGAACGAGGAACAGTTTGCCACAGAAGTCTTTGTTTTGTGAAGCAGTATGAATCAAACATATTTTTGTACCAAATCCCATTCTCTCTCTGTATCCATAGCATTCGTCAGTACGAGCTGAAAGAACACACTGATCTAAACATGAATAAGATCTATACTGGAGAGCTGGGACGCTTGAAGAGCTTTGAGAGCCAAAAACCGTGAGTAAAATACATTTCTTGGTTTAGATTTTCATTTGCAAACTTGAGATGGTGGATTTGATGGCGAGGATGCAGAAAGTGTAGACTGATCCTTCTTCGATGTAGTTTTCACGCTCGCCCAATGCTGGTTGTGTATGGTGTAGACGGCACAACTTTGTCAGTGTTCTCGTTTGAAGACCTTCATTGTTTGTGTTCCCAGGCCTTTTGATGCGAAGAACCCTTTCTTGGCATTGGTCACTGTGAACCGCAAGCTCAATAAAGGCGGGGAGAGACACCTGATGCATCTGGAACTTGACATCACAGGATCTAAGATAAGGTACCCTGATCTTATATGCATGACTTCAAAATGTTGTGATGTTTAAAAAAGCTACCTGCATGTGTCATATGACTATAATAATAATAATGTATTCAAATCAAGGTGGATTCCAGGGAGTGCAAGGCCTAGTTAACTCATTTTCTTGTGATGCAGGCAAAAAATGTTACCCTTACATTTCATAGCTACTATACTATCCATACTTGGTAAGCTTTTTTACACCTGCTATTAAGTTGCGTTTTGGTTTGGGCCTTTGGATCACAATTTGACGACGCTAAATACAGGTGTAAACGGGGTGTACAACGTTTTGAGCCTGTCCACTTTCGACTACTTCCAGAGGTTGTCTCAGAATTAAACTCGTCAAATTTAATAACTGCAATTCTCTTATAATATTCAAAGTTTTTAAAACAATTCTTCATTTGAATAGTCGTCTGTCATTTTGATAGAAAAAGGGGGGAAACATAACTAAGACACAAGAAATTCTTAATTTCATCAAAAGGCAGAAAATATTGGCCACCGTTAGACTGGGTAATGCTTTTTTTGTTTGTTAATGTTATCTTAATGGCAGCATTTTTTACCTAGTCCTTGTTACCTACAGTATTTAACTAAAAGAAAACTGTTACTGCAGATATGAATCCGGAGACCATGTTGCTGTTTATCCCACAAACGACACGGCCATAGTGAACAAGATTGGTGATATCCTTGGTGTGGACCTTGATACTATTATCTCTCTCAACAACCTTGACGGTATGCCAGTGACCCTGAGAGCGTAATGACTTTTCTATTTATTTTTTTATGTAAGACAAATTGCCAACGTTTCTAAAGCGGTGTGTATATTTTCTTTCAGAGGAATCAAACAAGAAACATCCGTTCCCATGTCCCACCACATATCGCACTGCGTTGACTCACTATCTGGACATCACAAACTTTCCTCGCACAAATGTGCTGTATGAACTGGCTCAATATGCCTCTGAACCCAAGGAACAGGAGAGCATGCGGAAGATGGCCTCTTCCTCACCTGAAGGCAAAGTAAGCATCGCTATCCCTAAAAATCCTTTTTGTGGGCATTCATAGCTCATAAGAACAAAATATTTAGTTGTGTTTTTTAGACAACATCTTTTTATCATACCAGGGGTTAAAGGTATGTGCAATTTTACAAAATTCACCTGAACACTTATCAACGCTTTCCCGGACAGGGATGAGATTAAGCCAGGACTACGCCTTAGTTAAATTAGGACATTTAAGACATTTTCACAAACATTCCTTACAAAAAACAACACTTGAGCCCATTTTGAGAAAAAAAATGTCAGTAAGCATGAGACGGCTCTAACATTTATTTTAGCCTAGAACTAGTCTTAAGCCCTGTATGGGAAACCATCCTATAAAGCCTTAAGACTTATGTTATCTTTTTCATTGTGTAAAGAGTAGAAGAATGTTCATGAAATTGTCATCTTTCAGGCACTGTACCAGAGCTGGGTGCTTGACTCATGTAGGAATATTTTGGCTATTCTAGAGGATTTACCATCTCTACGACCACCCATCGATCACCTCTGTGAGCTTATGCCACGACTCCAGGCCCGCTACTACTCCATTGCATCCTCTTCCAAGGTCAGTTACTTTTCACTTGATTTTCACTTCACGGTTATAGTGGCCAAAAGGATTCACCTTAACAATATTATAACAATATTTATTTCAATAATTTTATAATGAACAATGATGTTCTTAAAGATCTGTCATTAATTAAATGGTTCCACAACCGTTGGACATTTGTTTATCTCTGCGATGTAAATAAAGAGTTTTGATGAGATTCAAGGGCAATAGACAGAGATGCAATGTACACTCAAAGCACAGAAAGCTAATAAAAAACTTAATTAAAATGGTGGTTCGTTTTTTTTTAAAGTGGTTCAACCTTCATTTTATGAAGATATGAGAATACTTTTTATGCACAATAAGACAAAAAACGATTTTATTTAAAAATTTCATTCCTTCCTCGTGAGTCTCACGATGCATGCGTGTGGACACGGGAAAGACGAAATTTAATAAAGTTGTTATTTCTATGTTGTTGCACACAAAAGGTGTTCAACAATATTAAGATCCTTTGCTGCACTTTATAGCCAGAAATTCCACACTGCACTTTTAAATTAAAGTGAAAATTCTTGTTTACTTACCTTCACAAATCTGTATACATTTTTTTGTTCTGATGAATACAGAGAAAGATATTTGGAAGAACGCTTATAACCAAACAGATTTTACCCCCCATTGACTCTCAAAAATACAATGGTATCAAAAGTGTCCCAGAACTGTTTGCTGTCCTACATTCTTCCAAATGTATTTTGTGCTCAACAAAAGAAAACAATTATAATGTCATTTTCCACGATGATAGTCAATGGCTGTCGAGATATGTTTAGTCATAAGCATTCCAAATATCTTTCTCTGTGTTCATCAGAACAAAGACATTATACAGATTTGGAACAATTTGAAGGTGAACATTTTTGGGTGCAGTATCCCTTTACATGAACTGGACAACAGTTATTGTACGGTGTATTGTGCATGTACTAAAGGGGTTTCCTTATGTGACAGGTTCATCCCAACAGTATCCACATTTGTGCTGTAGTGGTCGAGTATGAGACCAAGACAGGCCGTGTCAACAAAGGTGTCGCCACCAACTGGCTGAAAAACAAAATGCAGACCGACAATGGACACAAGGTCACGGTGCCCATGTACATCCGTAAATCTCAGTTCCGCCTCCCATTCAAGTCCTCAAACCCAGTCATTATGATTGGACCTGGGACGGGTATCGCACCCTTCATGGGCTTCATTCAGGAGCGTGCGTGGCTCAAAGAACAAGGTAAGAGTTATGCAAGATTAAGAAAGCCTTCATGCTGCTGCTGATAGAGAGATGTGATGGATAAGCGCTGTGGGTTTACCTTGCACATAAAGCTACTCAAATCATTCAATACTTTGTGTGAGAGAATCAAACAGTCACGGTTAGTTTTCTCCACTATGGGAACATATTGTGAAGAACACTGCAAGTGAACACTAGCCACTTATTAATGTGTCACCAAATCACTTCCATAAATCCTTAAATTAACCTCTGGTGTAATGGTGCCAGCCTCCACCTGAGCGGAGTCTATTACAACCTTCAAGAAACAATTGAAAGCTCACCTGACTTACCACTAACTCTTTACTTTAGTTCAAACAGAAAACTCGACATTGTCTACTACGTGTATACCTGGCTCTGTTTGACTACACTTGCTGTTATCTTGCGGTCTCATTTTTAAGTCGTAAATAAGCATGCACATCAGCTACAATTTGGTCCTTGACTAAGACAACTTTTCTAGCAAACAATATATTCAATCATGTAATATTAGACTATGAACTCTCATAGATGTATAACGTTTGGAACACACCCGCTCTGTATCAAATTTAGTTATATTCAAAGAATGCCAAGTGCCTCAAAACTTCAGACGAAAGTTTCTGTAATACTTTAAGTTAAGAGCTGATCAATTAAATTGTTTTTTCACAAATTTGTATTTAAGGAGATCGGATTCTTATCTTAATAAAATCGTGTGATTCTCCCAAAACTTTGTTTGATTCCGAGATGTCAAACATTATTTTTGTAATGTATAAAAGCATTGAAAAGTTCAACACATTTTTGTCAAATTTAGTCCTTTATAATCTGTCAAAGAAATCTGTCATAGATAAGTCCTTAAAATTGTCAAAACCACTGCCACGATGCCTAAGCAAGTTTTGGTAACACTTTCCTTAAAGCATGTATGTATAATGCATTATAAAAGTAGTTTTAAAGCATTTTGGATTGCACTGCATTGGTTATAATTCTACATAATAACTACATATAATACATTACAACACACATTGTGAAGAATTATAATGCATTTTACCTTTTAAGAACTCTTTATAATGCATTGCATATGCTTCAAGGAAAGTGTTATATACGTATATACCTTTATTTTTTATGGAAGATTGTTGATGTACCTATTTGTATGTTAACATGAACATTTGTAAAACAAATTAGGAAAACTGCCTGTTAGGGTACTGATAATTGGTCATATGTACACAGTTCAGCAAGAGAATAGTAGCAACAGAGATATAAAGAGATCTGGGTTACACTTTTTGAGGTGGTCGTGTTACCATGTAACTTTACATTAATTACTGAATTACAAGACTAAGGATATGGGTTACGGGTTAGTTGCGCAGTAACTACTATAGTTAATACATGTAACGTGTAACAATAAAATGAAATTTTACTGAAATTCTGTTACTGAAAAACATATCATGCTTAATGTATGGATTTTTTATATTACTCTTCTTGCGTTATTGGATTGCTTTTAAAAACCATTACAGCCATGATGTTTCAGTGGTTTTTTGAGAATGATCCAGTGAAGAGAGCTTATTCTTCTAGTTTAATATCGTAACATATTGCATCGATAATCAGCTCTCAGGTCTGTCAAACAACTAATTTAGCATTTGATTTCAGTGAATCTGAGATTAAGCACCACATTGTCAGTAGTTTAGAGATGAGTGATCATTTTACTTCAACACATACCTGTCCTATAAATGGTGGTCAAGTTAAAAGACCTGAAAATAATTTGTGTGATGCGATGTGATCGCTTTCAAATGCATTTACGTGATTCAAGAATGATTTTATTTATTAGGATGAACTTCAAACTTTTGTTTTGTCTCTAGATGATGTGTACCAAATGTCATGCAAATTGAGCCCAGTAATCAGTGTCTAGAAACTCAGAATTAACGATGAAATAAGTGGTGCTATAGTGTTTAAATAGAGATGATGTATTCTGTTTTATGGGCTGCCTCGCATACTTGATGATCGAGGACGTAGATGACTTGATCCCAATGTATCTGCAAAGCCTTAGGCACTTACCATTTAGCATCTAATATCTTAATTTTCAACATGTTTTATTTGCAGCCAAGGACGTAGGAGAGACTGTGTTGTTCTATGGCTGTCGTTATAAGAAAGAGGACTTCCTGTACCAGGAAGAACTTGAGGAGTTTGAAAAAAATAAAGTTCTGACTGAGCTCAACGTAGCCTTCTCCAGAGATCAAGAACAAAAGGTATCGTGAACTCATTTGAATTGTTTATGCCCAGCGTCAAAAATGTCCGTCTCAAATATCTTTGCCAAGCAGTCATTCATAATGCTGAAGAGAAGTGAAGGAGTATAAAAGATGGGATTCTGTATACATGACAGCTAAGGGTTTGCAGTAATGAATTAATAAATGGATCATAACCGTGTTGATCTGCCGTGTAGCTTGTAGTTGGGGGTGTCACATTACGTGTATTCGTACCGAACCGTCACGGGCAACATTCCAAATATAGTCATTATTCCTATGATCTACTCCTTCGAAGGGCAGTTATGCCATTAAAACAGCAACATCCGCTGACGGACACAATGCAAGGAACATGTCAAATGAAGCGACGTAATTTCCTTATTATCTTCAGCTGGCAAGTGCATACCAAGCGTCCACTTAATGGCTCATAAATGCCCTGTTTACTCCAATGTCTAAACTCCAAGGGCTCTGCCCTTCGAAGGGAGAAAGGCATAGTAATGATGACTGCATTTGGTATTTTCCCCCGTGACAGCTCGTGACGGTTGGAATACGCATACCGTTACACCACTACTTGTATTAGTGTCGCACGGTGGACCGGTACTGCGATAGCATTGCAATGCTAAAGCTTCTAAATACCCGCGATGCCGCTCTGTTTTTTAAGCGGTAGTATCGTAGTGCTGTGACTAATGTTGCATATGCGACTTAACGTTCATTTGAACACTTACATCTGTCTTTTTACGGTGTTTCTCTCCTAAATGAATTTATGTTTTGAACGACTGGTTGATATAATAATTCAACGAAGATATTCATCAAGACACTTGCTTCATTCTTGAAAGAATCAGCTGTTATGAATGAGTTGGTTGAATGATTCACTGACACACTCAAAATAAAATTGCCGCTATTTACTATTATTTTAGTATAAAGTATACTATGCTTTTTGCTGAAACTCATCAAATTACAAATAACAAATATTGTAGTGTGCAGTATAATACAGTTCACTAAATACAACGTTTTATTTAGATTTGTGTAGTAAGGAATTTTGGTCTATTTTATCAATTTTAATTATGAACTTGACACAGCATCGCAATGCTACTTGGTATCGTGATATTTCAGCTGGTATAGTATTGTAAGATACGTTTATGGTACAGTGACAAACCCTGTAGTGGGTGGTTGACACAAATAAACAGAATTTACTTAACACTTTTTAAAAAATGTTTTGAAAGAGTTGCAAACCCGTAAGCATGAAAAGAGGGAGAATGAGAATTAGTCGTTTCAGAGGGACAGAATGGGGATGTACGGAAGAAAAAATCGAGTTGGTGTTTAAATGTAATTGAACAACGTGATGTCGCATTTTTTTTTTTATGTGCGGAAATTTCGGATGCAAATTTCGGACTCGATGTGCAATGGGCTTAAGTCATACCTGATTGCCTCACATTACTAACGTTTCATTGTTTTTCCACCCAGGTGTATGTACAGCATCTCTTGAAGAACCACAAGGAGGCTATTTGGAGGCTTGTTCACACAGACAATGCTCACATCTATGTTTGCGGGTGCGTAAACCTAAGTCTCGAGACATGGTGTTTTATCGCCCAATGTGCCTCTGAAACTATTTTAACCTTCCAAACATTTGTCCCCACAGAGATGCTCGTAACATGGCACGAGACGTGCAGAACTCCTTTTACGAGATTGTTGAGGAGCTTGGCAGTATGAGCCGCACTCAAGCGGTAGATTACATCAAGAAACTGATGACTAAGGGACGCTACTCGCAGGACGTCTGGAGTTAAACGGCGAAACAACATTCCTCTTCTAAACATTCCTGATTTGAGGATTTTTACAAGGATAGGGTTAAACATGTTCACTCGGACACTAAGAAAGGAAAACGTTGTCGCCACAGCATGTCATTCTAAAGCGAAACCATGCAGAATGTTAGGGGATTTAAAACCAAAAAGCAGAAATATAAAGCAAAGACATTGAGTAGGTTATTACCTGTGGATTTGTGATTTTAATTCTAATTATGGTGATGTTATTCGTACATTTGGAGGTGGGTGAATGAAGCATTTTAAATTAGCCTTTCATATTATGCATAGAAACTCATGGTCATTTTTTGTTGACTCTCTCAGTGGCATAACTTATAGCTCAACTTTATTCTATAAGTAGGACTGTTTTGCCTTTTTATAAGTGTGAAGAGACTTTGGCTTGTTCGGTTATGCACTTGATGAAGAAATGGTTAACATGCAAACAAATCATGCTTGTATTATGAAATGGACAGATATCCATTGTTGTCTTTTAAATTGTATAAACTAGTCATTCCTAAAATCTGAAGGCTGCAGAACGTATAACGCAACAGCCGGATTGCACGTTTAGCTTGTCCTAGTTTTTAATGACGAATGTAACCTAATGCTCAACCTAGATAGCCCTCACGCATTTACTTTCCTGCTAACAAGTGTCTAACCTATTCTTTCTCATCTGTTCACTGGTAACTGAGTTGTCAGTTGAGTCTTTGCGAATCTTCTGTATGTAGAAATGTAGGTTGAGAAAGACAAGGGAATGAATGATGGTCTGTGGAACTGTTTGTCAAGTCCCCACTATAGTGCCTTATTGGAAGTGTAGTTTGCCTTTCGTTAACCAGCACAGAAGCCTTGCTTGGGGAAAGAGGATAAAATGATATATTCTAATAGTGATCTTGACCTTTGTTGTTTTGGAAATTGTCCATCGAATGCAACTTTTGTTTCTTACACATTACTGCTATTTAGGCACGTCTTTTTAATTAATTAAAAAATAAATGTACCGTCACAGTTGTCTTTTCGTTTTTTGTCCCACATTTAACATTTGCCGTACCATTTGAGAAGGAAATAAAATGACATCTGAATTTACACTGTTGCACATCTGGGAATTATGGGCGGCCTGCTGCTGAGGATGTACAATCACACTGCCACCAAAATCCACTCATATGTGACCTATGCTGTGTCCCAATCCGCCTACTTCTACTATGCCCTTTTAAAGTATGTAGTGTTTTTGCTTTGGGAAAGAATAAACATTTTAGTGCCTAGCAAAACTGTATGCACGCACTGGGACATACTAACTCGAAAGGGAAGTGGTCGTTGTTGCCTAGACGACACTGTCACAAATACAGCTCTTCCACATGTACATCTTCATACAAACCGGAAGTATATCGGTTTCCCAGACGAGCGCCATGACGTCAATCGCACGCCACAATTCGTGTGAACAAAAATAAACTTGTGCATTGTCCGTTTAATGTAGTTTTCACGTGTTTTGCACAGCATTACTTTAGTCATCAGCGTTGTTATTCTGCAGGAGAGTTTTGCTCGAGCGGCGTCCGATAGCCCCGCCTCCCTTACGCTACGTAAGCGAAACTGCGACCGTCGAGTGCGTGAAGTGTCAACAGTTCCACGCTTCACATTTTTGGTAGAAAAAGTGCATCATCCGGGTACTTCATGTGCACTTCTTTTTTGAGGATTTTCAACGTAAACGCACTACTCACACTGAGTATACAACAAAATGGCATAGAATAGTACATAAGAGCGCGATTTGGGACTCACACTTGATTCACACTTCGAATTTTCACCGGAAGCAGTAGATTATCCGGGTACTTTAAGAATACTCATTTCAGCATACTATGATTTGGGACATACTAATTCTATTTTCGAATACATTTTAGGGCGGATAGTATGTGAATTGGGACGCAGCTCAATCAATCTTTCACAGGTAAGTGCCCTGCGAAGTTGACATCACTAGAAGCGTATATGTTCCGTTCGGTGGCATAACCCTGATAAAACACACCGAACAAGCTATTCAAAGCCATGATATGTAGTTATGGCGCATATGGTCTATCATGCTTTCTGTCCAATGAAATTCCGCCTCACATTTACTTCGTATTACAGGTGGGAGAGGGGTGTATACTAAAACTGAGCCGAAAGATGATTGGCTGCCCCGACAGGTGTACTGTCCAATGGCATTTTTAACTCGATTGACAAATTGATAAAGAATTTGACAAAACGACAAAGAAAATCAATTGGCAAATATAAAGAGGAAAGCATTTGGCAAATGCATCTTTAAAAAGGGATTTAAAATGAGCACTTAAAATGTTTTTTAATGAACTTTTTATTTTTTAACGTTTTAAATCATGAATTAAAAGAACAGTTTTAAATGTATTTATGTATTTATACATTTAAAAATGATTTTTAAAACGTAACGTTTTATTGTTCAATTAAACGATATTTTATAACACAAATTAAATAAACCATTTTAAATAAGTATGTTATTTTCTCAATTTAAAAAGTTATTTATTTGTTTACATTTTTACTTTTAATTATTAAATTGATCCAATGATTCGTCATTTTGTTTCTAATCGGCACTCCCGGTCCTCCATAAGAAATAGGGCAAGTGTGCATACAAAATAGAAAGTGAGATATAGTTCAAAGGTTGGGAAATAGTAAGATATAAAATACAGCATAAATGTAATATGGCGTAATCAGAATCAGAAGAGCTTTATTGCCACGTGTGATTGCACACAAAATTAATTTTCTTTGGTGTTGGAAGCTTTTAGTACAGACATTCAACACAATGACAATACAAATATAATAACAAAATTTACAGTTTAAAAGATTCTAAAATATGCATTTATAAAATTACAGAAAATGGGGGATAATAACATATGAGAGGCATTATACAGGGTAGTATAGAAAAAACATATTTTCAAATTATATGTACACTTGTACAGATGGATAATGTTGTAAGTAGAGGTAGTGTTGTATACATGTAGAAATAAAATGTACATATACACTATAGTGCACACTATAGAAGTAGTGAAGTGGAATACTGCTTTTAAGGAGCAGTTATCTGTTTAGGAGAAAGAAAAAAAATAGTTTTTTCTGGAAAAAAATAGTAATTGCATTACTGTAAAGAAACGTGCAATAAAAGTATACCCATTTAAAAAAATAAAATGTTTATTACTTCCAAAAACATACTACAACAATGTTACATCACATTTGCCAGAGAGAAAGAGAGAGAAAACCCCCCCAAAAAATCATTTAATAAAGTTAAGTGCTTTTAAACGTAAGTGTTTTTAAACATGTTTTCAGAGCTTTTTTCTCATCCAATTGTTTAAAAGAAAGGAAAAAATGTCATCGCAATCGGATTGTTTGTGACGTCATAGTCACGTGACAAAAAAAAGGGCGCTCAGATTGTACCACTTTCTAAAATACTCGTCCACAAAAAAAATCGAAAAAATGTGTTTGTGTTTATAATTTTGCATTATTTTTGTCCTTAATATCATAATAAGTTTCGCATCGTCAATACACGCTGTTTGACACGTGTTTTAAAATAATCAAAGAATTGAATTCACTTATTTCCGGTTAGAAGTTGGTACATGCCAGGTCTGGTGTCAAAGTTCATAAGAGCTGCAGTGCGCGGTTCTGTCGCGCCGGGGTTTTAATCTCTTATTTTTTGAAACAGATCGCCGTTTTGCTTTTATTTAATTCTAAAAGATGGCCTCAGGTGAGTTATGTAATGTGAAGTAACGCTTTAAAGGACTTTTCGCTATGTTGACGCGTTTTATTGAGTCCGGCTAGCTATAGCCGCGTGTTAGCATTAGCAGCTAACTGGATGGCGCGTGTGTTGTTAATAAATGTGTACTTTCGTGTTGATAAAGACGTGTTGGGTTTAGAAAAACTTCAACGTTAACTGAACTGTTTGTTTAAATGGCTCCAGTTATATTGTTTTGATTCTTGTAAATGGCATTTGGGCGTTAAGTCCGTGGTGGCTTGTAGCGTTAGTTTGGCGCGGTGTTAGCATTCACAAAACATTATATGCTAAGTTTTTGTTGCATGTTTGTTAATCGAGCGAGTACGTTATGAGGTCTTAACACGTATTTCATGTCTTCGTTTGACTCATAGATTCAGGCTACGGTCAGCCTGGAGCTCAACAAAGGTGAGCGATGAATCCGTGCATTAAACTCTTGTGTGCTTGACTCAATGCATTTACCGGATATATTTCTCAAAATAAAGCTTCTCTCTCTTGGCCTAATTTGAATAATAACGTGTGAGTTCTTTATTTGCACAGCTATGGCTCGTATGGTGGATCCCAAAGCTATCCAAGTGGACAGGTAACCATTAACAATATTTAAATGTATTTTGTGCGGATCTGCATAAGATTTGGCTGCTGAATATTTTTTTCTACCCCAGCAGGGATTTGGTCAGGGTAATGGAGGTGCCTCTTATGGTGGACAAAGCTTAGGTGGTTACGGCCAGCCTGCTGGTATGTAGTTTGTAAAGCTGATCACATTCTATGTTGTTGGTGGATGGTGTGTAATTCTCGTTTTTGTAAAGCCGAAAGTTACGGCCAGCCAACCCAGGGATATTCCTCTGGTGGCTACGGGCAACAGCCGGCACAGGTGCCTCCGCAGGCGCCGCAGCAGCCCAGCTATGACAGCTTTGTGCAACAAAGCTCGGAATCCTCGTCTGGGTAAAATATTTAACTTGATCATTAATGACAACTCCTTTAAACCTGGTTCTTATTTTGGGTTTAATAAACTTTGCTCCGCTAATTCAGATATGCTGAAAAGTCGTATGGGCAACCACGCTCGTATGGACAGCAATCGGAAGCAACTGGTGCTGCGGGAGGGTATGGTCAGTCCGGCAGCTCATATGGCGGGTCCCAAGGTGGATACGGGCGACGCAACGATGGTAATACTTGAGTACATTCGGGAGTGAGCTTTTGGTCTCTGTAACTTCTCTCAGATCATTAATGTGTTCCTCTTTTAGGTGAAAGTCGTAGGTTTGGTGATGACGGTGGCTCCGAAAGGTCTGAAGGGTACAGGGGCAGAGGTCGTGGGGGTTATGATCGTGGTGGTTATGACCGCGGAGGCTATGAAAGAGGTGGTCGTGGAGGACCACCCTCCGGTATGGGGTAAGTGTGTCATCCCCTAAGGTACTACATAGGAGACTGTCACAATATACATGAAGCAGTGCCATTTCATTGCACTGATCATATGTAAATGGCCTATTAATTTATACTAACAGTTAAATATTATTTTACCATTTGTCTAAAAGATCTGTATAGGTAATAATTTGCAAGAAGGGTTGCCTGTGAATGGATTTCGGCCATCCATTGTATGCATTAAATTACACTGCACCCAGTTGAATTTCATGTAGTAATAGCCTAGCCTTGACATTGTAATGAGTAAGTGCTTACAAATAAGACCCCATTGACTTTCCATATATAATTGTTATTATATAACGTTAATGAGGGCTTATTTTAATGAACTACAACTTGAAGACGATTTATACAAAGGAATGTTATAATAGTTCAGGTAATGTTACAATTATGTGTGTATATAAGGCCATCTCTGTGGATAAACGATTTTAGTTATTGAATTTTGGTTGGACTCATCTGAAGTGAATGGAAGACTTGCTGCTTATAGCAATGTGTAGAGGAGCCTGTGTAAGTTGACCTGACCCATGGACAATTTACACACTCAACAGAGTTATTACATTAGATTTTTGCCTATGCAAGTCAAAAAAGGGCAGCGTCAAGGTTATAAGTGTGAACCAATAAACGCTTTTATTTCTCACTTTGAGATTTTACAAAATATTTAAACTAATTTGTAAAGCTTCCGGCTGCCCTTTTGCCATAGTTTCAATAAATGTGTTCACATTGAAAAACATTCAGAACAAGGAACTATTCAGTCACTCCACATTAAACGGTGTCTTAAGTGTTGTTTCTTTTTGTTAACATGGTCTACATTTTATACTACAGGTATCAAAGTGAGTGAAATTAAAGTTGGACCTTTGGAGCTCATAAGCACTCTTAAAGGAAGAAAATGTGTGCTCGTCTGCACATGTGCCACAACTCATACAACTATTGACCAAATTTGAATTAAGAGTAGAGCTGCACGATTAATCGTTTAAAGATCGCCATCTTGATTCAAACATCTACACAATCTCGTTAATTTAAATCAACGATTCTCCTGTCTATTACGCCTACGACTAAAATCATAACGCTCAAATCTGTGTTTGTGCTACCGATTACATATTTCTAGGTCAAATGATCACCGAAGTACTGGGCTAAAGCAGAGTTTCCCTCATACATGAGACGCATGTTTACAAGTGCAGTCTGCCCAAATCAACCTCACACCAAATGGCAAACCAACACAAAGTAAATGCAGCCTAGCAACAAAACAGCTCTTATGATTGTCTTTCAGGATTGTTACATTAACGAGACGGGTTTGAAACAAAACTCTAAAAGCATCACATTTGTTTATCGCCGACATTCAACACCACGTCACTAGACAAAGGGTTCTAGTGTGAGTATGCACTGATGCGCAAAAACTGCAGGCATAAAAGCGTCATCAAAATCTGAACTCATCTTGCTCATTTTTGGGGGTTTGTTGTGCCGCGTTCAAAACTGGCCGACCAATAAGATTGACACATTTGTTCACATGCCTGGAGCTGCTGAATTTACAGTAGAATACAAGAAGCTATTAGAGCGTTTCATTAAGTTGCCCAACATTTCACCTGTTTCTACATGATACGGTTATGTTTGTTGTCTAAAGACCTCTTCACGCAAATGGATCAATCGTTTCGAATACCTTTAATTGCCGTTCTCACCTTAAGAATTCGTTTTACTGTAGAAATGTTTCATTATATAGTTACTTCAATGCATTAATACTTTTTATAAAGTTTAACTTTCCTTCAAAATCATTACATATTTCACTCTTTACCTACAGTAAGAAATATCTTCCAATCGATTACCATAGGTAAACAAGAGTGGTTACTTAACTTTAAATGCAATGTCCTAAATATTACCTTGCATAAATCAACTTTTTAAACTTCGTAAAACCTCTAATATATGATGCATTACTTTTTAGTTATTTAGAGTCGTGATCACTATTTGAAACAAAAGAATCGTGATTCTCAATAGGTCCAGAATCGTGCAGCTCTAATAAAGAGAGCTCGGAGTTTTCCACGCTCGGCTTGTTAGTAAAAAAACTGAAAATTATTTGTTCTAGTTTCCAATTTGAAAGCGCATGAAATCCATGTCACTCGAATTTTCCATCAGTTTCAATTTGATATGTTCACTAAAGTAAATTGGCCCGTGTTTAACCCATCTGTCAATGGGAGTTATTTTCTCAGTAGTTAACCATGACAGGAATACTGGTAAAGCGGGAGCCTTGCGCTCCCAGGTTTCAACAAAGGAAAGCCATCATATCTTCCATTTTTTCCTCTGCAGTGGTGGTGACCGTGGTGGCTTCAAAAATTACGGTGGTAAGTGATGAGCATCAGAACTGTCTCAGTGGGGGAAGCAGATAGGAGGTACAGAAAGATTTACTGGCAAAAGAACTCTTGAGAGCCACCATTTTATCTGTCAGATCCAAAGGAGCCTTGCCTCTTATTCTATCTGAATGCGGTTGTAACATCTCAGTTTTACTTATAAATACGGTATCCTTGCATGAGGAAATTGAATTAAACGCCTGCATTCTGGATGCCAACTGTGCACAAGGCGAAGGAGGGGTGCACATGTAGCTGAAGGGTACTTGGTGAATTTATTTGACTAAACTCAGACAATTTGTGCTGGTGACAGGCGTTGGAAAGTGGTGCAGCAAATTTGGAGATGCATTTGTACATAACTTAACGGTCAAATCTTTGTAGCAGTTTCTTGGTAGATTTGCTTAGAGAAATTGTGTGTTTGTGGTTTTATGAAAAATTACCCATGCTTTCTGAACTTCTCAAGATGGTTGTTCTTTTTCGTGTCTTGCTGTTTTTCAGGACCCAGAGACTTTGGTCAAAAGGATGATGGTGGTAAGTGTTAAAAAGTTAATCTTCTTTGGGTTAAATTTTGCTCTAAATATCAAAGGTTCTTTTTACTTGAATTGCTGCAATTTATACATTTTTACAGATTATCATATATATCGCTGTATAAGGATTTATTTTAGTTTGTGTTGTATTAAAAATGCACAAGCTGTTCTTTACATGTTTTTATCTTCTTTTACAGATGGTGACCAGGACAACTCTGACAATAATACCATCTTTGTCCAGGGTCTTGGTGAAGATGTGTCTCCTCAGGAAGTGGGCGACTACTTCAAACAGATTGGAATCATAAAGGCAAGACCACCTCAAGGGTTGTAAACTTGTTGAATCTTGTTTGGCACGTTTTTGACAGATCACGTGTTTTCTTTTCAACAGCTCAATAAAAAGACTGGCCAACCCATGATCAATCTGTACACCGATAAAGCCACTGGTCGACTGAAGGGCGAAGCCACGGTGTCATTTGATGATCCACCTTCAGCCAAAGCTGCCATTGACTGGTTTGATGGTAAAAAAAAACTCTTGTCTTAATGGATTGCCACAAGTTTTATAATTTTGTTTTGAGGTTTTGTTGTTTTCCTGAATTGCAGGGAAAGAATTTAAGGGAACTTCCCTCAAGGTGTCGTTTGCTACCCGACGGGCTGAGTTCACTCAGAGGGGAGGTGGCAGAGGACGTGGAGGTGGTGCTGGTGGTGGCGGTGGCGGAGGCGGTGGTGGAAGTGGAGGTGTGTTATATAATTTAAATATTGCCCTTTTCTGGATATTAACTTAATTTTTGTACTGAATCTGTTGGTTGGCATATTATTTTACCGTTTGTGTTTTGCCTTAAAGGATTTAGAGGCAGAGGTGGCTTTGGAGGTGGGCCCTCGTTTGATGTCAGAGGAGGAGATTGGCCTTGTCCTAACAGGTGACTAACATCTACAAATAACTACAGGGTTTAAGAGTAATGTGTATAAGATGTATGGAAAATAATAAATTATTTTTACTCCTTCAGCTCATGTGGCAATATGAACTTTGCCCGAAGATATGAATGCAACAAGTGCGGCACGCCAAAACCAGAAGGTGAAGGATATGGAGGAGGAGGAGGTGGAGGTAAAGCCTTACAACCATTTCAGTCCAATTTGAAGACATTGTAGCTTTTTAGTTTTCATGTAAGGACAGACTTTGCTCATTTTGTAAATTGTCTTTGTTTTCAGAACGCGGTAGTCGTGGTGGATATGGTGGAGACCGTGGGGATCGCGGAGGCTATAGAGGTGGCAGAGGAGGTGGCTTTCGAGGTGGAGATCGTGGTGGTGGTGGATACAAAATGGGCGGAAGGTAGACATTTGCTCTGTCATTTTCAAATTGGTCACTTCAAAAAACTCCTGTGTTAAATCTTTGTTGTTTGGGATTTCAGGGGAGATCACAGAGAAGAAAGACGAGGCCGTCCTTACTGAAGACTTTATGTGGATGCCATTCCAGCCCTTTGCTTATTGTAGGGGGGAGGGACAGGGTGTAGATGGGAAGAGGGTAACTAGAAAGGATTTGTCTGCGTACCTTTCTGTGCATGAGCATCCTGCATATGGTCTGAATCAAGGAATATTTCCTGTTAACGTTGAATTTACTGTGAGGAAAGCTGGGAAATGGCTAAAATTGCCCCGTATTTCATCTGGGGGCTGCTTCTCTTCCTTTGAGACCTGTGAGAGAAGTTTGGCCACAGATCAACTTTAAAGGGGTACTTCTGCTCTAGGTAAATAGGGGGTGGGTCATGTCATTTGTTGTTTTTTAATTTCCTGATGTGTAGAATCCGGCGTTAAGTGAGTGACTAGATTTGTAAAATGCTTATTGTTTTGTAAAATCAACATGGACCGTTTTACTTGGTTTTTCTTTTTGCAAATATTAAACACCCGTATGATCTTAACATGCTTTTGTTTTCAATTAACTTCTCTGTAGATTTTGTGCTTTCCGTGCACGTTACAATCAAAATGGCTTCCTTTAGTAGCTGTAAAACCGAGGAATGAAACACTAAAATGGTGTTTGAAAGCCATTTCCCCAAAACTGAAGTGTCTTGTGTGCATGGCCCTTTCTATGGAAAGATCGAGCATGACTTGACAACCAAAGGATGACTGATTAGGTTTCTACACCGCTTGACCATAATTAATATAATTGTAGTAATTTTAAGTTCCTGTAGCTTGCTTGGTAAAGCTCATTCTGTATAATTAGTGAAGTCTTCCTCCTTAATTGAAGTGTTAATGTGTTAATCAAACAAAATTTGAAGTGTTTACAAACTTATCAATTTAATTAAAACATGCACAATGATTATTTGATAAAAGCATGTCAAAACAAAATGAATGAAGCAATTACTCTTTCTCATGGCCACCCTTTCACATGCACGCACATGTGGTGTACCAGATAATTCAGAGTTAAACCTAAGCTTGGAGAAAGTTGCAAAGACTGAATAAACCGGGTTTGCTTTTGTCAAGTGCAAACTAACCCTGCAACTGATTCGTGCAACAGGCCATTGATGCGCTGTTACCTTGAGATAAAACAATCTAGCTTTAGAGTAAATGTTTTTGTCTACGTGTGTCAGTCTAGAAATACTTTGTAAAACACATTTTGTTGGCCTATACACAATAAGAACCACATGTAGTTCATGAAATTGCTTTAAACGTTTCTCAAATCCTCTTTAAAAAACCGAATAAGTGCATTTCTCATAACAACTTGCACAACAGCATCATGTAATATACCTGCAAAAGCCTGTCTTGTTCAATCCTCAATTTATTGCTCATGAACAAAAACAAAATGTTAACCCATGTTGTCAATATAACAATTTCACAATTATTAGGTCGCACATTTTATGTTTAATATGCCAAAGTTACATATTGCTGTGTGCAATATTAACTGCTGGAGAGATTTGACAGGACTCACATTTATAACTAACAAACTACAGTATATTTCAACAGACTCTTCAGTGGAGAACCAGTATATATTAACATACAAAGTAATTTGCGAAATGTGCTCAAAAAATGACTGAGAAAATTGCTCTATTAAAAGAAAGGTTTGACAAATGCTAATATTAGATGAGCATTGTAGTCAATGTATGCTTAGTATATATCCTGTAAGATTTTTCTTCTATTAGAATAAAATATAAATTTTTGTTCGTCCAATCAAGTGTTATATTATATTGATGTCACTTTTGACCTCTTCTGTATGTTGTGTGTGAGTATGAGAAGGCAGTAAATGGTATAAACGGGTCCAGTGACGCGCGCGCGCATCCTGCATGCGGAAAAGCTGCTCGAGCTGCGGAGTTCATCAGCGCCAGTCAAACTTTGAGGATCGTGACTGAAGTTCTTCCCTTTAGATTTCATTTTTCCTTTCAGCGTCATGCAGCTGTTTTCACGAGGCACAGCTCACAGATGGAGATGTTTGCGCTGTTGACGCTTTTATTTTGCGTAAAGACTGTTGTCTGTTCTCCAGTGTCCACAGCAGCACAGGCGCAGGTAAGACCGGGAGTATCTGCTCTTAATCACGGGATGATGATCCATCTGCTGGTGTTTAAATACGCATGACGATGATCTGTTTTGATTGACATCTGACATCACTTTAAGGGCGCATTTGGACCATAATTGTTAAC
Organism: Triplophysa bombifrons; assembly: GCA_029783895.1. Classification (NCBI taxonomy): domain Eukaryota; kingdom Metazoa; phylum Chordata; class Actinopteri; order Cypriniformes; family Nemacheilidae; genus Triplophysa; species Triplophysa bombifrons. Next base: position 1,485,228 of record CM056458.1, read on the forward strand.
GCATTAGAAAGTCGGAAATTATAATAAAAGAGTGAAAATTGTGCAGATGAGAGCAGGAGAATGAAGAAATCCAGTATGTTTCTCATCGGTTCACAAACCTTTTCTTTCAAGTGTAACATGCAGTTGTTGTAAGGTGCGGTCAGAACACAAGGCACAGTGCTTCTTTAGTGTAGTGTGTGCTGCTAATTATAGTTGTCGTAATTGTTTGTTTTAAAACTTACAGAATCTCAACACGCCTCTTTTGAGATTCAAAGAATGTTGTAATCAATTTTTGCCGTGACAATGGCTACGAAATAGATTTTGTCACAATATAGTTCAAATTTATTTCATTGTTTACATTTTTACATTGTTGCAAATGACCTTTTAAAGTACATACATAATGCGACACATTACTATTCACGGTTTCATAGATGCACGCGCCTGGCCCGAAGTTAACTTCCGGTCTGTGTTTGTTTATCGGCTGGTGGCTAAAAATGTAACTATTTTATTTAATTGATATTAATTTATTCATATTTATTATATAATAATTGTATTAAATAAACTATTTTATTCATTTAAATGCATATTTTTTTAAATAAAAAAAACAATTTGTTGAATTGGTCGTATGTAAATTTGTCACTTTTAAAGGGATACTCAATCTCAAAATGGAAATTCTAGCATGAATTACCCCCCCCCCCAAGTTTTATAAATTTCTCTGTTCTGTTTAACAAAATGAAAGATATTTGGAAAAATGTTTGCAAATGACATTTCTGGGACATCATTGACTAACATTGTAGGACAAATGGACTGAATGGTTCTGTGAACAACCTTTAAGTATTTTTAACAGTGTATATCAGTACATGTTTAGTACAAGAAATGATTGAACATTTGATCAAACGTGTACACTGGTAGACTTGCTTTCCCATTTTGAACATTTCCAATCTAAACAATGTTTACATGAACACTTTTGTTTTTGTAGTTGCCTTATCTGCAACAGATCATTCTCCTTCTTCCGTTAGTGAACATTGATTTAATGATATACTGTACCTCCTTGCTTTAGTAATCGGAGCCCATATCAGCACCCGTTGTCACAGGGTTGATAGTAATGATGTCATGATGTCTGTGTCATCAGGGTTTTTTAGAGCGGTATGGATACCTGCATGAGGAAAATAAAACTCACAATGCTGCTGAAATAAAGTCAGCAATAAGGTAAATGAATGCCTTTTCATTGCATTTTCTGTCCAATCAAATGATGTCATTTCTTTTTAAAACATTGATGATCGTTTTCCTGTGAGAACAGATTGGATTAATTTAGACGACTTCAGAAGACGTCTTTTAATTTAATGTATCTGTGTAGTAATGATCCATAAAAAAAGAAAGGATGGACATTGCAAAACTCGCTCTTTTTTTCAGCTTGCAACTCCTTGATGCTCTCGCTTTTCTTTGATGTTCACATGTTAACTCTGGTTTAGAGGTGATTAATAATAATGCACAGAAAACAGAGCAAAGACATTGAACAAAAGAAACACAGCTGTTATTATATTTGTGTGCTCTGTTTAGAGAGTTTCAGTGGCTGTCTCACCTGCCCGTCACTGGAAGACTGGATAGTGCCACTCTGGTGAAGATGACATCGCCCCGCTGCGGGGTTAAAGATGCCCGGAGTCATAGTGCTTGGGGTGAAAGAGTCAACAACATCTTCACCGGCTACATGGACAGACACGAGCAGCACCTCCGTAAGAAACGTAACATCGTATCAGGTATGTACACATCATACACGTTAATCGTTCATGTGTAATTAAATCTACCATGCTTTGAGGTATTCATAACCGCTGACGTTCTTTCCTTTGTCCTTTGTTAATAGTCTTTGAGCATAACTTTAAACTATCTTTCAGTGAAATGGAGTCACTGTAGTATTGGAAGATGTGATCTTATTACTAGTCTTCTAGAGGTACCCACCCAAACTCCTGACTAACATGGAGTAAAGTTGTGCCGCTCCACCTCCTCTATTAACAGGAGTCTTTCCCCGAGGCGAGGGGTAATTCTGCGCCTGCTGGGGAGGGTACGTCACCTAATGAGGGCTAAATACAGTGGGATACATAATTAGCGTCCACACCAAGTGTACGTGTGTTGCACAAGTCGAAACATTCACTTAAAAAGAAAACCTTCTTTATAGCAATAAAAGGTTCTTGGAGTGTGATCGAATAATTGGGAACCACCAGTGTCATATAGAACCAAATTTTGGTGCTTCAGTGGTTCTTCAGCGGTTCTTTGGGATGACTGAGGTGCTAGAACCACTGAAGAACCATACAGAGGCTTAACAGGTTCTTTATACAGAAACTATGCTATATAGCACCTCCGTCACTCCAAAAAACCTCTGAAGAACCACTGAAGCACCAAGATATGTTCTGTTGGCCCAACATGGTTTAACAATGGAGAGTTAAGGCAAATTACAGTAAACATGGATAGCGAAGGTATTTTTTGTTCGGGGGTTTTTGCCTTTATTTACAGTACCGGAACAGAACTGGAAACGAAGTGGGTGGGATCGGGAAAGGACCACGAGTTGGAACTCGGGTCGCCCGGAGTGCAACAGTGCCATATGTCAGAGCACTAACCACAAGGCTATCGGCTCCGACAGATAGCGAAAGTTTGACAGTAGCCACATTTCCATTATCCTTCAAAATGCGCAAATTGAAATAACGACTAATGTAAACACGTCAATTTCGCAAAAATTTCGATTTCACGCTCGCACATGTTTTTTTTCCAGCAATACGATAAAGGCATATTTCGCAAAACTGAAGTGGAAACACTTTTTGTCGTATTTAGAAGTCACGTGCTGTACAAAAAGTCACATGACCATTCGCGGTATGTTATGGTAGAACATTTGGAAAGATTGGATGTAAGGAATTCACAATAAGTAATATCACATAAGATGGCCCATATGCAGGAAAATAATTGAGTTCAGTATGGAGATTTATTAGGAACAGTGAGGTAATATGAAAATAATCAAGGAAATATAGACATTTCTCTATACTCTTTCATCACAGTAGGTTGGACTATATACTAAAGATGGTTTGCAACCTGCCATAAAACGTACAAAGAAGAAGCACGGCCAGAATGACTTATCGCGAGAAAAATAAAAAAATGAAATTAGTCGCGTAACCTCATTCACTGGAAATGAAGTCATTCTGCGATATTGTTTTAATTGACATTTGGAAAACAAAGCTTTTTGCTCAAATCGGTAATGGAAACCTAGCTTGTGTCTTAAAGTTATAGTTTTAGTATAGTGAGCTCAGGATTAAAACACTCAATAATACAGCAAACAGAAACAACGATGAAATAAAGACTTGTGTTTGTCTGGAAGGGATGGAAGGGCTGTGAAAACCGTCAATTCTGACATGTCAGGTTGAGAATTTGCTAATATGTCAGGAATGCAGCATAATCTGAGCGAGTGTGTGTGTGTTCATGTCAGTACCTGATGCCGGCAAATATGTTCTTAGTGCAAAAATAGCTCTGTGGCATGTATACGTAGTATTCTGATGGTTCCCTTGTTTTCATACATGCAGGTCCATCTGGCAATAATACAGAGAGGCCAACATACTGTGTCTCTGACAGCTGTGTTATTGTTGTGTTTGGATTGTAATTATTTTCAAGTAAAAAAAAGAGATTAGTTCGTAGTTTAAACATTACAATGTTTCCTGTCATTTAAAGGAGCACTGCACCAGTACACAGTGATTTCTCACTCTGAGCAAAATAAATATTCACATTTTTGTGTTGGTCTCTTTTTAACATTTGATTGAGTCATGGCACCTTTTAAACTCAGAATACACTATACACTATATGGACTGTAATGTGTAATTGCTTTGTGTTTAAAGTCCCGGCGAAGTTAAAAATGACATTACCTCTTTTTTTCATGAAATATTGAAGCATTTATTGTAAATAGTTTATCAATGTGGGTCATTCTCTCTTTTAAATTGGTGTGGCAACATAATCTTCCATTACAATCTGAAAATGTACTTCCGTCCTGTAGTGACTATTCATCTAGGATGACGTATGTTAGACGGCTTGGGCGGAGCATCTGTTAGCTCCTCCCCTTCAACTGTCAGTCTGCTGCCAGTTCCATTTCAAAATGCAACGTCTGTTTTTATACATCAAATCAAATCGCAGAGAAAGACGAAAGCCACACCCACTATTTTTCTCATTCCAAATTTCATTTCACTAGGAAATGCGTCAAAATACGGAAGTTAAAACAATCGCAACTTTTGGTTAACAGGGATTTTAACATAAATACAACAATTTGCTAAAATTAGTTTTTATGCTTGTATTTTGTATGTTTTTTTGTTCTAAATTTAAATAACGTATTTAATAAAGGACAAAACATTGGTCTTAAAGATCCAGTAATTCAAATGAGTCTGATCTCTTATATTTTTAATAAAAGGAAAAATTTTTCCTTTTGGTTTCAGTGGATCTTTAACTAGAACCAAGCCAATCTCATAGATTGAGAGAAACAATTGGCTTTGATTGGACTACTACAGTAACGTGATTCTGTAGCTGGGTGTTTGTCTGTTTTGTTTTTTGGTGTCCGATGAAAGAATGGACAATAAATAACACTTAGAAGAATTGTTGCCCTCCTTCTTCTGACTAAATTGCTCCAAAATTAGGCTTCATCAAGTTAATAGGGAACTATTTGTGAACCGCAATTTAAAGTCATTGTACAGTGTAATTGCATTTGTGCGGTCTCACGGGCAATGGAGTTGTTGTTTTAGTTGCAAGTATGTGTTTTTTTTAAACAAGAATGTTGAGTAGTAAAGACTTAAAACTGAAATGGTGGTCTTTATTTGTAAAAAAACCCAGCATATTTTTCTACCTCTACAGGTGAGAGGTGGTACAAACGTCACCTGACCTATCGCATCATGAACCGGCCACAGTACCTCTCTGCCAGTCAAGTGCGTCTGGCGGTGTTCACAGCATTCCAGATCTGGAGTAATGCGTCCGGGCTGGTCTTCCAGGAGGTTAGTCAGGGTCCTGCCGACATCCGTCTGGCCTTCTTTGAAGGGGAACATAACGATGGGACAGGGAATGCATTTGATGGACCAGGTGCGGGAGAGCTCACATTATAACCATCATTTTTTATTTTTTTGGTAAAGGAATTTCTTCTGTTTTTTTACAATTGTTTTGTTGTACATTTTTGAGTATTCAAGTCTAAAAGGAATATTCAGTCAATTATCAAAGAAAGTAATTTCTATAGTTTGATGCCATTTTATAGACGATGTTTTACCACATAGACTAGAATCTCCCAAAACAGATTGCATATTTTACTCGATTCAATTATGCAACGTACAAAATACAAGCTTTTAAACCCTTTGAGGTCATTCTGCTGAATAAATACCTTTGTTGATCAGGAACTACCTTCCAGTCAAAGAAGCAATCTAAAGTACAACTTATCCCTAAACCAGAGGAAAATAGGAGATTGTTGCTAAAGCTATACAAGCCCGTAAGGGTTGATCCACATTTCCCATCTTTTGCACGTGAAATGTTGTGCATGAATGATGTGCGTGTGCAATGCGTCTGTTTTCTAAACTCATCGGATGAGAAAGCAGTGCGGCTTGCATTTCCGCGCGATTTTAGGTGCAAAATGTGAATCTGCCCTTAGTCAGTCCTAAATGTAACATTAAGTCATACCTAATGCAACGATCTGATTGGTTGATCCCGTAGATGTTGATTCAGAAACATGTCCTGCTTGGTGAAATCACACTCACCCTATTTATACAAACTGAGAATGTTGACGATTTTGTATCTGCAGACATAGACATAGTACATGATCATTGTGTTTATACTGTTTACACGTTGGTAAGGTTTCTCTCTACGATGTCTTTAGGTGGGTCTCTGGCTCATGCGTTTCTTCCTTCTCGTGGTGAGGCTCACTTCGACATGGCTGAACGCTGGACCCTAAACCGCTTTAAAGGACGCAACCTGTTCCTAGTAACAGCCCATGAGATTGGCCACACCTTGGGCTTGGTTCATTCACCCGTCCGTCATGCTCTTATGTCACCATTTTATAAGAAGATGGGTCGCAATGCATTGCTCAGTTGGGATGACATCACAGCTATACAACAATTTTATGGTAAATCCTTATTTCAAGATCATATGCTATTGGAATGCTTTACAGTGTGTTTATGCGATTTATAAATCCCCTTTTAATCGTTTGCATACATTGCAAGCTACGTTTTACATAATCTTATGTGAGCAGGGCTTGCCAGCAAAATGCACTTTCACAATGGTTTAATGTGGTTTAATGAAAGTCTATGGGTTTGTTCACAAATGAGAGAAATTGTGTGAAAAGATATATCTTACTTTGTCTCATTTAGCACAAACCTAAGTTTAATATATAGGTTCATAGATTTGAATAAACCAAATGCTATTTATTTATTTATTTGAATTAATATTTAGCTTAATAAAGCAGCATGGCTTCTGCCTTAAGTAAATGTCTTACTGTTCATTTTATAGTAATAGCTATAAGTGTCGACAAAAGTTTGTGAAACACAGACGAACAAAAACACACATATGGTTTGTTTATCCATTCCCTATACCGCTATACGCCCTGTTGTTTTTCTGAATGGTTCTAACGCACGCAACCAATTTCACTGTAAACATACAAATTCCTGAACTCACAAAGCACCCTATTATTTTCAATGTGTTTATACAAGCTTTACCCAACGCAGTTGAAGCTAACATAGAGTTTCTGTTTATGACAGATAGGCTAGTAGAGAAACTGTCAGCTGTTCCTTAAGCATGTGTCTGGCATGTCTCCACACGCTAAATACATCTTCATTTCACGGGATATGTGCACACCGCAGCTACTTCAACTCTGAATTCTGAACTGGAAAATCTGCAGACTGGAGATTTTAATGCTGTCCTGTCACAGAGGCTGGAACAATGTGCTTAATAATTTGCTAAGGGGTGAAAATTCAGTTCGGTCAGGACGACAACTGTCCATGATTTATACAATATTTGAAAGTGTTCTGTGCAAACTCTCTGCCTGTCCCTGCCGTCTTGTATGAACAGAGTAGAAGTACCGGCATGGTAATATCCCCCCATCAATACACTTGATTTGACAAGAGATCACATGGAGCCCTTTGCACAAATATCCTGCGGAAAAAGTCTCTCAAGCAATGTCAGTAGTCTGGATATGAACATTATTCTGTAGATGCTTCTAAGACTGTACACAACAAAGGTCATTACAGTACATTCAGCTGTAGGAATAGTGTATATATCATCCTGTGAGCTTTGTCTCTTTATTGCTCAGTAACTTCAGGGTCACTGCTGGATATTTTTGAGAGGTTGTTGACTATGACCGTCTCCGGCTGACAGACCCAGCCATTGTCATACACTTATTTTGTCTGGGACTGTGTCCTTAACCTAAAACCTCCTTTTATTGAGCACCTCCGAGTTCTGAAAACTAACTTTAGGCCTTCTTAAAATTTCAGTATATTCATTGTACAGACCTATTCACATTTAAGATGTGCTTCCGCAAATAAAAGTCCCATGAGATCACACCCTCCCCAAAGATTTTCGCTGTAATTTTCTTACAATACATCAGGGAGGTCTGTGTGTGTGTGTGTTGTGTGTATCGTGGCCATTTCATTCAACAAAATCAAACCTCCGGAGTGACATGAAGTCATCCAATAGCATTATGAAAAACTGACAGCATGACAAGACACGTGGAAACTGCGATCGTAGAAAATCGAGGTCATCAGATTATTTTTCTTACTTTTCAATTTACAAATTACTGTTGTATTGCTTAAAAGTGATTAAAGCTTGTTTTTTTTTTTGCAGTATTTAACATCTGATAAATACAGAGCATCTTTTCTGTTATTTTGACCTGTTTCTCCAGTTTTCATTTTCTTCAAATAAGGATGCTGCAAAACTGTCCCTGGATAGTGCCGAGGAACGGCTATCATGATCACGCCCCTCCCAAACGTAGTTTAATATTATTAATTTAATTATACATTATAACTCACTGCTATGTGATAACGTTTAATTAGGCCCAGAATACAATGTAATATTCATATTTCAATATACATTTATTTGCTTGGATTAAAGCGCTGAATATACTTTAAGCCCACTCTTGGATTCTTGGCTTTGGAACGTAAAGTGTAGTATTTTTGTTGCCTATATTTTCAACGTAAACAAGGCTATATCACCTGCTCCTGCAAGTGCTGCTGTTTGAACGCAAAGCGTCATGGGGAGTGGGAAACTATTGAATAAATCATTTAAACTTGCTTTTGTTGTCGACCAATATTTTAGACCATTAAGAATGTACTGTCACTTTAATTAGTGTGGTGATAGTTTACGGCTTGGGTGAACAGAGCCGCCCTCCAGTTACACAGCCCTTGGCAGCTTTAACCCTACAAAACTACAAATTAATAAATAATTTTAATTCAAACATAACATTCAAAGTATAAAACGTGTAAACCAAACTCAATGTCATAATCGGTCTTTGATTTTTTCTTCCTCTTGAGATGGTAAAGTGATCTTTAAAGTAAACATGAGACATGCATACTTCCATGCAGAACACAGTAATTATTCGTCTAACCCTGTTTGTCCACCGAGACTGTGATATTATCGTCTGCTGCTACAAAAATGTTTGTTGAACATTCATGAAACAAAATGGGTGTGTGTCCATCCTCATGCTTATCGGAGGAGGGATTGTGTGTTCCTCCTCAGCTTTCATTGCGTTACAATGTCTTTGACCTTTTATTTTAGACAAGTAGTTACTATAGATACAAAGATTAAAGCGTGTTAAAAGAAATCCTTGAGTTTGCTTAGAGAGGGTTAACGTTAACTCTTTGTGCACTCGATTTTGTAGTTGTAGCTGTAATATCATTGTCATCTGCTGTAATATGACCTTGCGTGTTCATTTACCTGGTGTTTATGCAGTGCAATGCAACATTACACAGTAAAGCTTGACAGATTGACAAAACAGATTGACAAAACAATTTTGTGAAAAGTGCTGTTTCTCTCTAAAACACATGATTTTTCATCGTCTTCAATGACAGATTTTATTGCAAGCTTCTGTTTTTGCTGGTGTTAACGGCATTTAAAGGATACGTATGTACCTAGTGGTTGAGCTTGGTATCGCAGTCCAAATTAAAAATATAGGCGAGGGTTTTTACCCACCTCGACGCTCACAGGAGTTGCCAGACACCTACGGGAGAGTAATGGAAAGCATCGACTGTAAGTTTATCTGATAATCAAGACGTTCGTAGTACTTTTTTGTTTGCGAAAATAACTCAATCAGCAGGTTGTTTCAGAGGTTGCGTCCTCCGGAGGTCGCATTTACGGGCCATATTGCTTTCTCGTTTAAATGACCATAATAAAATTATATTACTCCTCTTAAGTTGTAAAATAATACATACATTCTTTCTAAGTTTGCAACATAAAAGTACCGGAAAGGGTGGAATCTACTATCTTGCTGTGATTGTCTCCAGCTGGCAACCGAGGTGTTGAAATACACTAGAACAAAACAAAAACAGACATTCCAGCACTGAACGCACATTTCAGAGTGAAATAATTGACACTTTTTTTAGACAAACCAATTTGAACTTGTCATGTTTCCTAATACGGTAAAATGATTACATACAGCTCCTTTAATATCAAGTTGCAGAAAATATCTCTTGACATGTTTGTGCGAATGTCTCGAGCTCAAAGGTACATACTGACATTCTGGATGTTTGTATGGATGAACAGGTAAACCATCTGGGGGTGGATTTCAGCAGTTGACAGGACGGGCTCTGAGTCTGGCTGTAGAAGGGTGGGGGATTTCGAAAGACCATAATGAAGGATCCTATACACCCAAATACTGTCTGGATTTCTTTGATGCCGTCACCATGGGTAAGAACAGAAAGGCACTTGAATTTGATTTCATGCGTTTCCTTTAGCTCAGTTGGTAGACCCTTGTGATATAGTGTAAATATCTGATCTACTGGATTGGTCATTACGTCATTACACTGAAGCTTCCACGCCGCCATGTTGGTATGCCCAAACGTTCTTTTAAATCAATATGGAGTTATTTACATTTATGCATTTGTCAGACGCTTTTATCCAAAGCGACTAATATTACATTGTACTTTACAATGGAGGTGAAGCCACAGGATGCGATCACGCCGCCATCTTGCTATGCCCAACTGACAGGGACCGCCATTGACTTGTAGCATAAAGTTACATATCAGATCAGATCAGCAAACTAAAGAGACGCCTCAACATACATCAAATGTGTTTTTTCTGAAATCTAAATACAGATAAATTCAGGCCGTATATGTTCTTTAAATCATGAGTCTTTATTTCTAAACAGTTACACATGTGCCATTACAACAACATGCAATACACACTCACCTTTTGTACAGTGATTTCTATACATTGCTATTCTACCCAAAATAAACATAAGCTTTGGAAAAAACATCAAAAGTTACAACGAATTTAAACACACTTGTAAACTTAAAAACGTATTGCGTGCCTAATAAGCTTTAAAACAGGTTACTTAAGATCGTCATTTTGACTGTAAGTCAATGGCACTCCCTGTCAGTTGAGCTTACCAAAATGGCGGTGTGATCACTTCCTGTGGCTTCACCTCCTGCCATTGGTTAGCCGTTGCCATTCTAGGCCCATTCCAGTCATTTATATAGATCAGTGGTAAGTCATGTGTTCGATTCAAGCAAACACATAAAATGCATTAATGCACTAAACAATGCTTTGGATAAAAGCTGCCAAATGTTAATATAATGTAAAACACATTTGTCTTGAACTTGTTTTGTAGACATGAACGGGACAGTGCTGGTGTTTCAGGGCCGTCTATTCTGGACTTTATATAATGGAAGTATGATCGGTCCTCATCCTCTGCAGACACGCTGGCCGCAACTCCCATTGGCCATCGAAGCAGCTGCATTTTCCCTACAGGACGGCAAACTCTACTTCTTTAAAGGTGCACTGATTTTCAGACTGTTATCTCCAAAAAACAGAACACCTATGAGAAAATAACAATGGCTGTTCATCTTAAAGAGCAAAGTCCCTGTGAAGCATTTCCGAGTGAAAAAGTGGGCGTGGCTTGCGATTTTCTCTGCAAATTGATTGGATGTGTAAACAGCCGTTGCATTTTGAATTGAAACTGGCAGCAGACTTACAGTTGAAGGGGTGGAGTTAACGGAAGCTCCGCCCAAGCCATCAAACATATGTCATTTAAGATGGAAAGACATTTCAGGGCGGAAGTGCTTTTTCAGATTTTAACTGAAGATTATGAGGTTTCATGACATTAAAAAAGAAAATGACCCACATTAATAGGTTATTTACAATAAACGCTGAAATATTTCATTAAAAAATAAGACTTGTCATTTTTTTTTTCACTGGGACTTTAAGTATACATTCCATTCCAACCTGTCCTCAATTTGTTTTATAAAGTGGTGAGTTTGTATGTTGTCGAACAATGTCACTTGTGCAAAATGTATAATTATTAGTAAAAAGAGAGATTAAAGGCCATACCAGATGTCACTGGAGCAGAAGCAGATCGTAAAAAAACGTACAGATAAGATTGAAGGAAAATATATATATAGGTCACCATGTGAAAGTAACGAATTGCGGTGAAATTGTGACATTTTTAATGATTTTTTTCATGCCTCTGTTAGGAAAATGGATGTGGCGTTACTCGGACGATCTTCTGGATCCTGGATTCCCCAGGAAGAACAGTAAATCAGGCCTGCCCAAACACCCTGACTGTGCCTTCTTCTACCCGCCGCTGGGCAAGATGGTTCTCCTAAAGGGATCCCGTTATTTCGTCCTGAACCTAGAGACTCTTAAACCAGAGCCATACTACCCCCGTCCTCTTAGTGACTGGAAAGGGATTCCACGGGGGTTAAACGGGGCCCTGACGTGGCCTGATGGAAAACTGTACTTCTTTAAAGAACAGCAGTACTGGAGGTTTGATCCGGGAAAGGTGCGTATCACTGAGACTGGAAACTGGACTACAAGGCTGCAGTGGATTGGTTGCCAAAGGAACTCATCATTGGAAAATAATGACCTACTTTGATCAGAAGAGGGAGCCAAAAGATATCAGCAAAAATGATAATTGACATTGTGTGCAATTAACTACAGGAAAGATTGTCTTTCTTGCTTGTGCTCTAAAAATACAACAACAAATGGATAAAGTTACATAGCTTTATGTTGAACTCATAATGGTAAACGATGCCAGATTTGTGTCACATTACATCAGCACACACCTGCTAGGAGTGAAACGTGAAACAATGTTTATGGTCACAACATGAAAAAACACGGTTGTCATGACACGCTACAGTAAAAAAAAAACATTTAGAGAACAGTAGGTATATTAGTCAGAACAATGTTCTCTACTTACGTCAAATGCCCTTCTTGACTACATGAATGTTAAATTAGTTTGGCAAAAGATAAAGGCCAGGGGTGGATTTCCTGAAACCTTCGTATCACTACGTCGTTCTTAAGAATATAGCGCTACCACTCTTGAGGTAGAACTTAAGAATGACGTAGCGTTCAGAAGGTTTCGGGAAACCTATCCATGAACATTACATATTATATTACAAACTCAGTACATGATATTTAAAGGGACAGTTCACCCAAAAATGAAAATTCAGTCATCATTTACCCACACTCAGATTGAACCAAACCTCTATAAATGTCTTTGTTCTGATGATCTCAAAGAATGATATTTGGAAGAATGTCAGTAAGCAAACCGATTTCATCCCCCATTGAATCTCATTGTATTTATTTTCCCAACTATGGTAGTAAATGGGGGATGAGATCTGTTTGCTTACTGACATTCTTCAAAATATCTTCTCTTTTGTTTAGCAGAACAGAGACGTTTATACAGGGTTGGATCAACATGAGGGTGTGTAATTATGACAAAATTGAGGTTTTGGGGAGAACTATCCCTTTAATACATTAATAATCGTTCACACATTGTTACATATGGTATAAAATATTTAATTTGTGTTATTCTTTATTACACAAAAAAATAAAGAACAACATGCCACCCACTAAATAAACTTTAATTAGGCTACATAGACTTATTGCCTTTAAAACAGTGGTTCTCACTGGTGGACACGCCCCACCACAAGGGGGCCCCAGCGGACTTCCAAGGGGCCCTCAACATGACTAGGATTTAAAAAAATTGCTAAAAGGAATTGCTAAAATGTAACTAAGACGATAATGTCAACATTGAAAATATTTTATTCTGTGGAATAAAATGGGGGGCCTTGGTGTCAAAAAGGTGGACAACCCCTGCTTTAAAATGCTTCTTGATCGTTTACATAGTTTATATATTTGACTTGCACCTTAGCCTGCGTGAGAATGTTGGGAATTGCATTTTAGCACACACTTTTATTATTTCAACAGTATGGAGTATTTTTCTATGAAACAGATTGACTACTACATTTATAAAAAATCGAGTATAATGTAACCAACAATGCAGTGTGCTCGAGCTGACCAACTATTTCCTGTGTGAAAAATAAACAATCAATTTCTCACTTAACAAACTTCTTGACGGTCTCCTGAAGTCATAGAATAGGTTGCACTAAAAATCCAACTTCCAAAATGTTCTTCCTACAAAAATAAACTTGAACATGTTAAAGGAGACAAATGGTTGAAGATAATATTGTTGACTGCACTTAGATTCTCAAGTTTATGTCTGAAACCAACACAAAACAGAGTATTCTGAGTTTGAAAGTTCCCAAGATGCATTGCAGCATGTTCAATTCACAGTTTCTTATTTGTTTTTCTTTTAAAGATTAGTGTTTTAGTTCTTACTGGGTTAATTTATGCTTTAATATCATTGTTACTCTTAGTTATCTGTTATGTTTAGTAAAAGACAAATCAATTTGTTTATTTTTCAATCAATCTATATGCTCTATTTATGTTCAGCCAACAAAAAATATTTTGATTTGTTGAGACAACTAATGATTTTTTTAAGTTGGGTGGACTTCAGTCTCTGTTTGTTGAGTTAACTCAAAATAATAAGGCAACCTATCACAAGCACGTTTTTTTGAGTCATTTAGGTCTGATGTGCAACTCTCAAGAAACATTCTTCATTTAGTGTGCATGAGCTGTGAGAGTGAATGAATAATGAATCATGCTCTCACTGTTCAGTCTCCTGCACTGTAAAAGACCATTAAGTTCCACTCAATGAGGTATAGTTGTTATAAAATGAATATAGAACATGAATAGTGCCTGAGATTTTCAAGCTCCAAAAAGCATATTTATAAATATATATGGAAGAATGAAAAATTCATATTTCAAGGGGTTAAAAAATGTATTTCGAGACAAAAGTAATATATTTGTGAGAAAATTCTTGTTCTTATTTAGCTATTTTTACACCACATATAAATGGTGGGGTAATTTATGAGCAAATCCTTTAAAGTCCCAGTGAAATAAAAAAATCACAATGCCTACTTTTTCATGAAATATTGCAGCATTTATGGTAAATAGTTTTTCGATGTGGATCATTCCTCTTTTAATACATCCAATTAAATCGCAGAGAAAGACGAAAGCCACGCCCACTATTTTTTCTCAGAAACACGGAAGTTAAAACAATCGTGACTTCAGGTTCACGTGGACTTTAAAGGAATATTAAGAAAAAAGGGTCTGCACATCTATGCTTGTGATACTTGTCTTTATCTGAACAATTAATTTGAACATTTACTCAATGTGATTTGTTTGCCGAATGCTATTTTAAGGCAGCTGACTCTTTGCCAAGGCATTACCAAACACCGTATAAGAGACTTTCTACCCACCGAAATGGACCTATTTACATTGTGCACTAAACAAGAACAGTCAGATAAAGAACTCATCTACTTGCGCATGTTGGCGCGCACTATGACACTGTGATGCCCGCGTCATCTCTGAGCTCTCTTGTGCGGTCAGAGTACATTGTGGCTCAGGCAGGCTGTATTTCAGGTCCCTGGCTAGAGTCTCCAAACCAGAAGCCCTTAATGTCCTTTCTGGCAGTGGGTTTACAGCATAGCCTGTGTCCACATCTGTCTCCGGCTCTTCCAGCAAAGGAGAGGACCCGGAGGTTTCCAAGGCCATTGTTGGCTCAAACTGATGAACGGAGAGGCCGGCCGGGCTGCTGCGCTGGGAAGAGTAACAGGAGCTTCCAGGAGGACTGCTGCAGGGGCTTTCTGAAGCACCGCATGCAGCTAATCTCAAACCACGAGGAGAATTATCCGGGGGCAGAGAGCACGCGCCCACAGCACGCTCCTTCAGATGAGACAGTTTGCTGCCAGGAGTGGTTAATGGGGGCCTGGTGGATACACCGTTCCTCAGTAGTGGTGCTCTGGACGGCAGGGTGGGACAGCTCAGAGGAAAAGCAGATGTGAGGAACCTCTGGGGTTGTGCCGGACATTCAACCTAAAAGAAAAGTTCATACTGTATCAACTTGACACTTCCGTGTAAGGTGAAGTTCACCCTAAAAGAACATTCAACGCAAAATGAGCTTTGACGCTTTCGGCTGAATGTCTATGTTACAGTGCCACTTAGAGGTCAAGAATAGAAAATGCATCGTGCATCTGTTGCTGCGTCCCAATTCACCTACTTATACTATGCACTAAAAGCATGAACTGTTTTTGTTATGGAAAAGTTTATACATTTTAGTGTGTAACAAAACAATATTCACGCACTGGGACAAAATAACAGGAAACAGAAATGGCTGCTGTTGCCTAGACAAGTGGTTTTCAAACTTTATGATGCCAAGGACCCCCGAACATGATTAACCTTTTGTCAGGGACCCCCTGTTGCAAAATATATATCTATCTCTATTTTTTCTGTGTAAAGAAACCTTCAAAATGTGTTAGATAAATAGAAAATAGGATATTATAAAGTCAACACATTGTTTCTAAACCTAAATAGACAGTAACAATTTCACTTTGAGTCCCAAAAAATAAACCATAGTTAGAAAAACTCACTAAAAAAAGATTCAAATTTAAACAATTCTTGAACTATCAATTGCACAAAAAGTAGATAAACACTTTGGACTTTTATCATTTTTCTGGGGGACTCCTAGCAACCTTCTGGAGCCCCCCTGGGGGTCCCAACATTGTGGCCATTAGCTGTCACACACATCAAAATACAGTTCTTATTTCCTTTTAAGTATTTATTCACTCATTGTTTCATATGTGATGTTTACTCTACAGATATATTTCTTAATTTAGTGACTAAAGTCCGTCTAGTCCAGGTGAGTTGTGGGTAATATTAGCCGTGTGCATCAAAACGCTTTCGATCAATTTCTACCGGAAGTATCAGATGATCCAGGGAATCATTGGAATACTATTTTCAACATACTACGATTTGGGACATATTAATACAATTTTCGAATACTATTTAGGACGGATAGTACGCGAATTGGGATGCAGAATTTGACAGCAAAACCAAATTTTTTTCTGCAATTAGCAGTATTGGATGTTTCTCATAAAATTTAGATTTTTTTTTCATTTTAGTCATTAACTCGCTCAAATTCTTTGCGACTTACTTGGAAGAGGATTTTATTGCCATCCAGGTCTTCAGTATGCCAGCGGGTGGCACTAATGGGTGAGCAGGGATTGGGCAGCAAGGGCACCAGCTGTCCGACCTCGCCTATCCTAAACTGCAGCACAGACGAATAGCAGGGCTCAACTCGAACCCCTGGCGAGAGCTGCTTGATAGCCAACTGCAGGCTAAACCCGCTCTCGGTAAACAGCGTGAACCAGCAGAAACCTGTTTTCTGCTCCTCCGCCCTCCTCTGCAGCACCGTCTCGTACAAGCGCACAGTGTCCACGAAATTATCACATGTGCTGTGCAAAGTGACCCGCACCACCTCGTCTCCGTAATGCACGGTCCGCACTCCCCACACCGGCATCCCCACGCCCAGGCAGTAGAAGTCTCGACTAGGAAAGAGACAGGGGCTCATAGAAGGGGATGGAATGGCGCTCACCTTGCCCACTCCGCAGCTCTCTGTATGATGGTACTGCCAGGGTGGACACTGCAGGAACTCCAGGACCCTGCGAATACGCTTTTCTCCGTGAGATTCGTGCAGAAAGAGGGTGACCGCGTGCGAGGGGTGGCCGGCCGCGGTGCACGGGTTAGCTCTGACGCGGTCGCGAAGGGGACAAGCCCGTTCGGACACGTGGAAGAGGCGGAGACCGGGACAGACCCACTTGATCAGACGGTCAAGAGTGTGCTGGAGCATGAGCGAGTCACCCGGGTTGGTAAGTAAGTGCATGGTGACTGGAAGGGCCTCCTGATCTGGGACCATCATGAGGTTAACTGAAAAAGAAAAGAGCAGCAGAGGTGACGGGCAGGGAGCAATGGCAGTGAGAAGTTGGAAAAGCCATAGTTCACTCATAAAGGAAAATTCTGTCATCATTTATTCACCCTCTTGACATTTTTAAACCTTGATGAGTTGCTGCAGAACACAAAAGAAGTTATTTCGAAGAGAGTTTGTAACCGGACATTCACTTCTATTGTGCGGAAACTTTAATACAAAGACATTGCTGTTGCGCTGGCTATCCTACGGTTTTTGAAACGGGTATTAAGAAGTGCACATAACCAAGTGCTTGGGGAGTGAATCAAGTACAGAAATACTACGTCATCCGTCCAACTTCTTTTTTTTAACAAGTTGACCATGTTCAGCATGAGAAGCCTGCATGTTAAATATGGTAAAGAAGTCAGAATGCATGAAATGGTATGTTAGCCCATCTCTAACATACGTCATATTGTGTAGACTCGAAACGGGTCATTTGCACATATGATTGGCGTAAGCATCTTTCATAGTGAAGGGGGCGGGACTGTTTGGTTTCCAAAGTGCATTTGATTGGACAAGAACTTTGACGAGAGGCAGAGCCATTGATAGACAGAGTCGCATCTTGATTCCAATGGAACAGTTTTTTCACAGTTTCAATGGTTCCCAGAAATTCCTAGTAACGCATGGAGCTGCGACTAAACAGACCAAGTGATGTAAACTTCTAACCCATTTAATGAATAAATAAATAAAGCATTTAAAGAGAAAACATAACTTCCTGCAACTATCTGAAGGCTTCATGAATCACGTGACGCTCCAGCGATTTGGACTTCCGTTGGCAGAACTCTCTCTCTCAATGGCTCTGACTAGAGGCTGAAGAGTAGCGTGATGTCATGAAACTCATATTTTGTTGAGCACACGGGACTTTCAGTTTTTAACACTTATATCTTCTAAATGTGAATTTTGGCAGCGCTTAGAAACATATCAGTTAATTGATGTCATTAAGGCTAAAATAATTGTAATAATATGAACAGTTCATTTTGATTACAGTGGGTCTTTAACATCTTGCCTTGACAGCTGTGGTTCCGCTCCAGATTCATTCTAAAGATTATTGATGACAGAATTTTTGGGCAAACCGTTATTTTTTTCAAGTCACCATGAAGCAGAAGTTGCGATTGACTTATTTTCCGTATCGTGACGGCTTCTGAAATTAGAAAAAAAATATAGGGTGGGGCTTTATTATGCCCTTCCCTTTTTGATTGGTTTGTTGTAAATCGGGCCTGGAGGTGAGGGCTAAAAACGCCTGCCCATTGGACAGTCAGTATAGTCCTACCTCTTTTTTGTTTGTGACGTCATGTGTCGAAGAGTTGTTCAGCGGTACAGGAGCTTAACGTTTTTGATTAAAGATTACAAGTGCAAATGGATTAAATAAGTAATGGTGTGCACGGATAAATCATTTATAATAGCTGTGTAAAAAACCCAGAATTGTCCTGTTCGATTGCATGGTGACTTTAAAGACAATATAGACAAAAAATGTACTTACTGCTGCTGCATGACATTTTACTGCAGTCAGATCTAAAGAAAAGATGCGTTTCGAAAATAAGTGTTTGCAAATCAAAGAGTAATGTTAAATGCAGCGATGCTTTAAAATCATAATATCACCGTACATATGATGAATTAATAAGACTCTCAAAAAGACAATATTAACGTCAGTGTCCAATCTTTAGATAAATATTTGCATGATGTCTATAATGTTTCATTTTAGTGAATTCAATCCAATTTATTTATATATCTCTTTTCGCAATGTGTCATTGCTGCAAAGCAGCTTCCAGAAAGAAAGACAAAATTGAACAAAAGTTAGTAATCAGTCTGAACGCATTCTATTTAAACATATTAAGGCAGATAAGATCTTGTAAAAATCTAATAAGCTCTGTATGCAACTTTTAATGAAGCTTCCATCGCTCTCGGTTTCTAAGAGACGCAAACAAACCCAAACGCCCGAATGTGCTCCTCACTCACCCCGCAGTCTCCGCGCCCGAATCCGCCGTTTCATCCTCCATCCGTTTTGTAAAGTGAAGCGGTCGACGGAGCATAATGCGCCTTAACTTTCATTTGAAATCAACACGTTCAAGCTTCTCGTCTGCGTTATAAAAACTCACTAAACCAAAGTCCCTTTATAACAAGTCACTTCAGTCGGCGTTTATTTTCAACACCTCCGGAGGCAGACAGGACCAAGTCCTCTCTACTTGAATGGGGGAAACACGGATATCTTTAAATATCTCTCTAGGATCATATCGAAACAACACATTTCGTGCCAACTATTGAATATTTCGTCAACTGCATCTATTTTTAAAGCTCAAATAGCGTTTACAGACACAGTATGATTCAGCTACAGCGTAGGTACTTCCAAAGAAGGCCACGCCCCTAGAGAAGCCTCAGTCTTTAGCGACAGACGATTGGCTCTTTTCGCTGAAAGGCGGGACTTCCTTCGCTGCATTTCCCTCATTCAAACTCATAGCACTGCGCTTGTCTTGTGATTAAGGTCTTTGGTTCCAAGTCGCTTGTGTTGGATGGCTCAGTTTACGATGACGTCACTCCGCCAGTTATAATTTATATCGACGTTCATCAGACGAACGAGAAAAAATGAAATAAAAGATGTTTTACATGAAATCGTTATACCGGCTATCATTACACATATTGGACTGGGTCTCTAAAATGACAATTAAAATACAGGGGCTGAAAATAAACAGATCGGCCTCATAAGACGTGTGAGAGGACCAGTGAGGTGACAGATATTCACAAAACATCCCCATCTGTTGCGAATAAAAAACATCCCATTAAAGGTATACTTCCCCCAAAATGAAAATTTAGTCATCATTTACTCACAAGCTGTTGCAAATCTGTATAAATGTCTTTGTTCTGATCAACACAGAGGGAGATATTTGTAAGAATGCTTATTGCCGGACAGATTGTGCCCCCCATTGACTCCCATAGTAGTCAAAAGTGCCCCAGAACTGTTTGCTGTCCTCAATTCTTCCAAATATCTTATTTTTCGTTCAACTTAACAAAAAATAAAAATATTTTTTCCTACTATGGGAGTCAACGGGCAAGATCTGTTTGGTTATATGCATTCTTCCAAATATCTTTCTCTGTGTTCATCAGAACAAAGAAACTGATTTGGAACGACTCGAAGGTCAGTGAATGATGACAGAAATTACATTTTGGTGCGAAATATCCGTTTGAACATTTTTGCTCCAAAAAAGCCTTACATGTTTTACTAGACTGATAAAACCATGCTCGCAGAAACAACCAAAGTTTGCATTGCATGAAATAGTACAGCTACATTTCTTTTATTTAATTAAAACCCGGTTCCTATTTGACATTCATGTGTCTTATGATTAATATTCTAAGACAAAAAGAGCAATACCCAACAATGTTCACATGAAGCAATGAAGTGGGTTATATTCTGCAAAAATCAAGGTCAACAGACAAATTTGTTATGTGGTATCGCGTAGCAAAATAAAAATCGAATAAGCACCTGAATATTTTAAGTACATAACTTTTAACCTGTATTTCTTCTCAAAATCTATTTTGTCTCATTTGATTGCTTACATTGATGTATTTGCTAACAATGACCAACCTTCTTTTACAGCATTTACAAATCTTTGAGACGTGGAAGTATTGTTGGTTGTTTACCTATTATTTTTGTTGAAATGTAGCACGACCCAGAGAAGCTTCCTTGTGTAGAGCCGAGCAAAACAGGCAGTCTGACCCAAAACGGCCAATCTGTTTATTATTTTTTTGCTTTCTTTTTCTACATTTAATGATGAAAACAAGGCCCTGTACAGTTCACTTCAGCATTGAGTACAATAAGTCATTTACAATTTATACACATTGAAATATGATGCTTCAGGAGTTCTTTCTTAATGCTGAAAAACACAACCGCCCAGTCCTGTTTGAACTAGATTTGAGGAGCTTTAAAGAAAGCTTTTAGTCAACCTCTACAATTGGCCAGGTCAGACAAGGACAAAAAAAAAAAACGATAAAAAAAAACTGGACAGAAAACACCTTCAAACCATCTTTTCATATACTGCGTGTAAGTCCATCTGTGTTGAGGAAAAGCATGCTCTGAATCAAACACCAGTGGCCAGAAGTGTCAGACAACCAGCAACAAGGTGCTACAGACATTAACACATTTACACGGACATAAAAACAAATGTGTAAAGGTATTTCACATCGATATGAATTTTTTTAGCGTCCATCAAATGTCGGCTAATCATCTCTTCTGTATTCCTTTGAATTCACAGTTTTGTGATCCTTGGTGTGAGCGCAAGCACACGATAACTCAATTCTCTTATAGAGACCGAGACTTTCTGTGAAAGCCTACAGTTGAACCAGATACAGTGAATGGCCTTGTGTGAATTGCTACAAACAATTCAACATAAATCGAATACAATCCTATTTTCCCCCAGTACAAATAAAACAAAAAAGGAAATGAACAAACGAAAAAAAAAGAAATAAAATTATGTCCCAAGTCAAACATGTGGCAAAGTCCAAAAACTTTCACTCGCTCTTTCGTGCCAGATTTCACCGTACTCTTTGTTCATGCTACGTATGTGTATACTTTGCGATCCTCTGGTGTTCTTGCCAAATATTCTCTCTCGATAAGTCCTTCAATACGCTTTTTAATAACAACAGGACTTGGGAGAAATCGTGCCTTTAGCTGCTGGGTGACCTGAAAATAAAAAGAGGACATGTAACATGAACATGACTGAATGTCTCCATACAATGTCAAATTGTTTTGTAAGGTGGTAGGCAGTTAACTGAGGCTGTGAGAGACATATGTAACTTATTTGTATTCTTAAATAAAAAGATTTATATAAATACATTATGCTATAGAGGACCGTACACAATTCTGTAACACATTTCTGTTGCTCAGTGTCTACATTAAACATGTTAAAAACTTTATTTATCATCATCATATTCTTTTATTTGAAAAAAATGATCTCTGTACCTCTGCTACTAGAACATTGTGCTGCATCCTTTTTCTGGACTTCATGATGCGAACAATGGCTGCCTCAATCTCGTGTTTTCTATCATCGTCCACCTTCTGTCGTGTCTCCTTCCTCTCAGGATCCGACTCTCCCTGTTTAGCAGCAACTGTAGGAGCAAAACACAGGCACCTGAGTGACTAAAGCTTCTCTTTTATCGTTAAAGCCCCATGCACGCATAGTGACATGATGCGCGACGCAGATAGGTTCGCCAGACACGCGAACACATATTTTGCATTCCAGCATCCCCAGAAACGTGATCTCCGGAGGATGTAGCCAAAATCCTGTGCAGTCAGTATCCCCGGGAACAGGCACGTCTGGTCACCTTACTGTTAAATCCATACATCAGGCATGTGATTGGCCAAGAACAAAAAAGATGGAACATCGACCACACCCATGACCCCGCCCCCACACACATATTACCTCCGCCCTCCACAGAATGATACATATCTTCACAAAAAAACACTTAAAGGTACGGTAGGCCTACACGTGCGTGTGTGTAAAAGATGAGCATGGCACCGCCTCCAACTCATTTTGAGTCATGAAAAACCCTGACAACACAAGGCTGTCTCTTTAGATTGCTTAGGACATGCAGACTAATCCCTTTCCTTGGCCAGCTATTTAAATGTCGGTAAAATATAGGTACAACATAAAAAAAAGATGGTGTTACCTGTTTGAATCTTGACTCTGTGCAGTCTGGATGTGAACTGATCGTTGACAGTGAACACATGGCCATTCTCAATCTCTTTCGATTTAGGCTCTTTAGTGAGGACGCGCTGTGTTGGCTTTCCACAGGCCAGAGACTGTAGCGCCCGCACAAGCTCTCTTTCTGGGATATCTGTCTCTTGCTGTATTTCCTGAGAAAGAGAATGGATTCAAAAGGTTAACTTGCATCACATAGCTTTAACAACAATCTACATACAGAATAAACAGGACCGTTTCGGGCATCCTGACACTAAACATAAGTACTGTACCTCAAATGTTGATTTCTCTCTGTTGTTGAAGAGCATGAGGATTGTCATCTGGAATGTGGAAACTTGCAGAATGTGTTTCCTTGCATTACAGCCTGTAACCTGAGCTCCACCCACAATATCTGACCCATCCTCCTGTAAAGAAAAGAAACCAGGATGAGGGTAAAAGTGTCTAGTTTTATCATCATTTTCTGTGTGAAAGCTCGTAATAGGTGTATAAACCTTTTTGACTGGCCCATAAAATGTGGCATTGAGGTCTGCGGAGCCCATGTGATGCTGTAATGTGAGCTGCCTGCCGCTGTGTTTGGCCAAATAAAACCTGCATCAAAACAGCCGACAGAACAGTTTACCGAACGCAAAAACAAACATCCGCAATCGAAAACCACGACAACAAGAAGAAATACTACAAAACATAACACATAAACACCTTCTAAAGACCTCGAACGCATGTCTTGGAGAAGGAGGAATGTTACATTTGGGAGTTGCAGACTGTGTGGGCCAGTATCCTGTCGTTAAGACCCTCACTGTGAGGTCAACACCACCTAAAGACACCTTTTAAAAGAAGAACAACGTCAGGCCAGGCTGTGACGCAACAGAGAGCATGTGATTTTGACCCGTTTCTTTTACCCCTGTTGTTGTAAGGTGTTGGCGAAACTCATCCATGGTCGTGTTAGATATGCTCATGTCCCTGAACATTCCTTCCAGTTTGGATGTGAACTGACAGCCACATTCTGTCTGTGGAAAGAGAAAGACAAACACGTTAGCTGGATACAAACATCACTGTGAGCTCCCCCTTTATTGTGTACAGAAGTTGCTCCTGCCTTTAGCTTTGAGATCATGTTTTTCTCCGAGTCGTCAGAGACGCTCTTGTTGGTGAGAAGTCTTCGGGCAAGATGCTGCTTGTAGTAGCGCTCAAACACGTCCTTCTCTTGCATAAACCTGAACAGAACCATGGCCTTATCCAAGATGGACTCCACCTCCTGCTCTGTCAGCTTGAATAAAAACATGAAAAAAATGATCCACTAGATACACTGTTTTATATTATTAAGTTTACAACTGGAGTTCTGTGTGAACGCTGTTTCTCAAACTGTTAATAATATCATATTATATATATGACATAACATAGGAGAGATTTATCTGCATTGTTAGTTTTTGTTTGCTGTAACAGCAAATTTACACATTCATTTGTCAACTATCCATATACATCCCACTTTGGAAGGAAACACCACTGCGATTTTTAGTTTGTAAATAATTCTTGACAAATGGAACACCCACCTTTCATTGTAAACTGAAAAAAAAAACAATTCTTTACAAATCTCCTTTTTAGTGAACTGTCCTTTCATATGTAACTTGTAACAATGTACACAAAATTCAACATCTTTTAATAATGGGCAAAAAAGTCCCTAATAGAGATGTACCAACATCAAAATATCACTGTACGGCAATACCTGGATATGAAGTCTACGGTACAATATTTTACAATAGCGGTGTGAGTTATAGTATGAGATGAGTCACATGACCTCAAAATACCTTTTATAAACTAAATGAATTGCACCAGATGGATCTCGACAAACGTCACATCTATTATTTTTTCCACACATTCTCTATGTTAGATCCAGAAGACCCATCGTTTCAGTCATGTGACCACAATAATATTAAGACAATTTTGCGATAACATGATATCCATAAGGTTGTTACATCCCTAGTCCCTGATGTATCCCGGAATTTATTTAACCCCTACGCCTCACATTTTCAGAAACATAAATACTGTCGCACTTAAAATACGCTCAGAGCAGCGAGGTCCGTAAAAGCTCGGAGCAAGATATGCATTTTGTTTGTTATTTATGTGACGATAGTTAATGTCCAGTTAATGAAGGAATGCAGAAAGCGACTTACTCCTTTAACTCCTTTCTTTAGCTTGTCATCTATAAATAGCGAGAGATACTCGGGTGAACGAGAGTTGAGGTTCAGAAAATACTCAAAGTCCCCTGCGATAGTCTGCTTGAACAAGCGGTCGTTGTTAAAAGATTCTTGAAGAAAGCGATCGAACCTTGACTTGAGATCCAGGAGACCCTAAAACAAGGAATAGTAGATGACGGATTAAGGATAGGAAAAAAGGATTTGATGGTATTCTCTCTAAGGCGGTGTCATTTTTTTTATTCTGGTACCTGGATGTAATCGACTGGGTTCTTCCCCTCTCCTTCCTCTGACACCAAAGCTTTTCCCTGCTCTCGTAGATAAGAGCTCATACATTCGCACATTGTCTTCAGGCCGTTTGGCACCCTACTGAACAATTTGTACATGCAGGCCAGATCTGTGTGCACACACACACACACACACACACAAGAGCATTAACTACATCATATTAGATTTACAAAATGCACTTTAAATGAGAACAGATCAAATTAAGAGAGGAGACCTGGATGGAAAATCAGTCGAGGTAAGAAGTGCATCTCTGGTTTGAGAAGTTGCAGAACCAACTTGCTTTTGGACACAACTGGCTACGACCTACTTGACTTTTTTATATTTAATATAACTTTAGCTATCCCAACTGAGGTTCCTTAATAACTAAGCTTCAATAACGTACCACCAATGTTAAACGATTTGATTAACCTTGGACGTTGTTACGAATCTGAATAGTGCACCTTCAGTCTTTCCATTCTTGAGCATGTGCACCAGGCCGGAGTTTTCCATCTCTACGATGGTCTTCATGTGCTTAGAGATGAGCTCTCTCTCCACCACCTTCACGATCGGCTCCTCTGTGGTTTTATCCAGGCAGTGTATCACTCGTTCGATCTCCTCGTTTATCCGCGCCTCCACTTTTTTTATGTACACGCTCGCACTGTTCTCCGCTAAAAACGTCTGACTCTCCATCTGATCACGAGAAGTAAACAAGACAACAATTGACATCGAGATGAAGAACTTAAGAAGAACGACACCCATTTTTTTTTAAGAAACGGATCATTACGGTTAAAATTAAGGTAATTTTTTAGTCAATCTCAAATGGTTTCAAGACGAACAGACAAAGTGACTTTGTTTTCCATGAAACACAAAAGATGAATTTCAGTTAATTTCCTTTTGGGTGAACTATTCTTTTAATTCACTTGCTGTGATGTAGAATGTTAAGCAAAAATATTTTGTAATTTAGCTTTACAAACCTGGAAGAACTCGGCAGACATTTCTAAGAATGGGGCCTCAAAGTCCTCTTCATAAACCGAACGCCCTTCCAAGCCCAAAATCATCAACATCTGACAAGCGTTACGGATGGCTCCCCTATATCAAGGTAAAGACTTTTACAATCCTTGTTATGGAAGCTGATGACTTGAGAGATCCATTAAATTATAAGACACAACAATAATTAAATATAGTGAATTATTAGTCAATAAACTAATCAATTTCTGTACTGTACACTTGCTTCTTCAGTTCTGTTCACAGATTTTCGATCAGACTGAGGGCTTTGTGATGGCTCTCCAATGACTGATCTTTGCTGTCCTTAAAAGTAATGTGCCGAATTTTTTTATGCTTCTCTAAAAACCCACCCTAAACACACGTGTCTGGACCAAACGTCACGCATACCCGTCTACTTCAGCAGAAGAGAAGCCGGATCGCATCTATACAAAACGAACATAACCGAGGAGGCAGCTGTTTCTCTATTTCTTTTAGCGTTCGCTCTGTGAAAGACGAGACAGTAAGCAGCACATAGACATGGTAAGCAAAACAAGACGACGGATATTAAGCTGTGTTTATGTAAAAAGAAACGGACCAAGACGTACTCTGCAGCAGGAGTACTTTCAAGATATTTCTACAAATAAATAATTTAAAATAAGGTTTCGGTGTACCCTTGCTTTGTGACATACACACAGTTGTTTTTATCAAACTGGTATTACATTAGACAGTAACAATAAGCAACCATTGTTAAAGGGAACTCTGCGTATAGAGAGATTCACGGCTTAATATATCAACAACGGCATTGACTTTATAAATGAGAAATGAAAAAACTGTGTAACTGTCACAGTGTTCATAAACATAGAATTTTATTGCCAAGCTCATGCTGTTCTCTTATTTTTCTATTCAACATATTCAACTTCGTCCCTGTACAAGATGATAATAATTGCAAAAAGATTATGCACAGTTTTGCATTTCAACTTGTCCCAGAGATTTCAGCAACATTTTTAACTACATCCCAGATTTTATAAGTTATATTTTAGGGGCTTTTTATGCCTTTAATGAAACCGTACAGTAGAGAGCCATGGATGGGAATAAGGAAGCGGGATCTGCAAAGGACCGTCGAGATGGGAATCGAACTTGGGTCAACGTGAGCGCACGGTGCAATTCATTTTGTATGTCTATGCAGTTATTATCACGTAAGAGGACAAATTTGAAAGCGTTGAATGGAAAAATAAGAAAACAGGATGAGCTTTATAATAGAAAGAGAGATTTTAAGTACAACGGTGGCAAAAATAGGACTCTTAATAAAGTGTGTGCAGGCTCTTTTTCAAAATGGTAATTCTCTGTTGTGTTCTCCAGAAAGCAAATGTGAAAAAGAAATGTGATTTACTCTGGCCTTTCCATTATAAATACACATTACAATGTCAAATGGTATTTCATCCCCCTACAGCAGCGGTTCTCAAACACGGTCCCCTCGTTCTCATCAGCCTTCAGAGGTTTGTTCAATACGACCGTAAGTGCCCTGCTTAGTGGGCATCACTGGATATTCTGCCATGATTCCAGTTCGTAAGGAGCGTGTACTTTCCACTCAGAAGGCATTAAAGTGCACAAGACGTGACACCTGCTCTAATCTCATGATTGCGGTTAAACAACTCTGCACATTTCTGGAGTAAGTTTTGTCTGTCTGTGAGGGCGTGTTCTTAAGTAAAGTCAACTTAAACGGATTTTGTGTGCAGGGAGTAGAGAGCAGTGAACACTGTGTAGGGATCATGTCAATTGGAACACAGTTCGTTCACGGAGCTTGTATCTAACGAACTAGGGATTTAAATCAGGCGTGTTAAACGAGAGAGAGATGCGAGGACCAGGATTGAGGACCGCTGCCCAACAAGCATTGCGACTATGTGTGTGCTTAAAGACTCAGACAAGGCACCCACCTGTCCACTACCTCGCCTTTCCTCTCACGGGCGATCATGTCTAGTAAAGTCTGTCTAAGATGGTCCCGGATGCAACCGTAACGAACCACCTGGTCTCTAAAGATGATGAGACCCAGGTTATAGACGTTTTCGACATTATTCTGCTGCACATACACTCGGTCCTAAGGGAAGATGGGTAGGAAAGGAGAGAGTAGATTACACACACGAACCGACCACAAATCACCAAGACAAAGCAACACTTGCAAGCACCCACCATGTACATCAAGATGTCTCTGATCATCACCATAGCAGTCTGGTGGTCATTCCAGGCTTGATTCAGTGTTTGCAAAAAGTTGTTATTCAGGGAGTTCAGCACATCCTCTCGTACCTTTGAGAGGATGACAAAAGTCAGTACACCCTGACTTCCAGCTATATCATATCATAACCAGCAGAGGAGCACTGTACACCTTAACCCATTCCAGGTATCGGAACATGAACTCTCATTTATCGCTCTCGTCTTCAGTAAGCTCTTACTTTGTTGATGAGATGTTCGGTAACCACTTCCCTCAGTCCCGTGTAGAGCTTCTCTCCATGTTTGTGCAGTACCATAGTGTAGGCGTTCCTGTAGAGCTCCTCGAAGCTCAGCCCACTGTTGTTCTTCCTCTGGATCTCCTGGATGGCATTCTTCAAGAGATCCCAGATGTTGTTGACATACTTTTCATCCATGGTCATCTGTGAGAGAAAGAAAACCATTCAGGTGAAAAAGGTGTTCCATAAAAAAACCACATCGTTGCAAAATGACAACCGACAGCATTTATGTTTACGGCACACTTTTTAACCCCAACATCTCACAAAAGTGTGTAATGCTTATAAAGCAAGTAATACACATACTGAGTATAATTATACATACTGCCGTTTCTTGCTATTTGCATTACTTCTTTCTTATTATTTTCCTGTAATTCCATATGTAAAATACTCAGTAACAGTCTGCATTACACAGGCTATGAATGAAGGTGAAAAAGCATTTCAGAATGATTTCTGCAATTTTCTGTCACAAAGTGCCACAGATGCAAATGTCATACACATCGGTACCATAATGTATAATGTGTTTTTTAAAAGCTTCCCCAAATAAGCTTTGGCCAACAAAGTACATTTTAGACGATGGGAATATCCCAAAACAAGTAGGCTTCTCCTACAATTGTTCATTATGTGGCACTCTTAGCAACTTGTTATTAACTTATTCTTAAGAACCTGTTTAAACTTATTAATATGCACAAACGAGTGTTACCTGACGTCACATACAGAGGCCATGCGTGACGTGAAACATTTAAACAGGACGTGTGAAGACGAAAAAAGTCACGAGAAACGATCAAACAACGGTTTAACTACAAATAATGCTGATTAAGGCCATTTGAGTGAATCGTTGATGGCACGTTGTACTTTAATTGCAAAAAAGTGCGATGAAAAAGTGCGTCATTACGCATTTCTCAGTGATTATCTGTTGCTTTGAACGGGTTGGGCAGCTAACGTTAACAGGCTCAAGTTAATTGTGACTATAAAAGCGACACAAGCGGCTCAGACTGGCACTGTGACTGCGCCGTCATATAAACTCAAGGTTTTTCTCAAGGTGGTCATTTAATGTCGAGAGATTCGTGAGCAAACACAAACCATGTATAAAGATTGGTTCACACAGGCCTGTCATTTTGAATCCCCGGTGATCAAGTGATGAACTCGCCGGCTCTGAGCGTCTCTCCGCCGATCATACTCACAGGAAAGGCTCGTATCCTCATCTTGGTGTCTTTCTTGGTGCCTCCTTTGCTGAGATTAGACATGGCGTCTTCTTCCCCCCCGCTGTCTCCTTTCACATGAAAATCGTCTCCGGGCAAAGACGGGGAACATACACCGAGGCACCGTTAAGCCTCCGCTCGGCCGTGATGAGTTTCACTCTTTGGTTTGTTGACAAGCCGCTCGGCGCGCTGCGCTTCTCAGGTTCCTCTCAGAGATGGCGGACGGGCAAATCGCGCAACCTCTCGAAGCTGAGGTAAATCTCGCGGGATGTAGGGAATCACATACATAATATTCTTATATCAATGCGTTATTATTTTATATAATAGTGTATCAATATTTAGAAAACTTAACATTAAATTTATAATTAAATGTTTTAATGATCATGTTGTAAATGTTTGTAGCTTTTAAACAATTCCCGAATCTTACTTTAGGGGGCGCTCGACGGTCATATGGCCATGGCGTGACGTGTTTGTTTACGCCGGTACACGTAAATTGCTTATGAAATCAAAATGCATTAAAATGATCTAATCTGTTTGTATTGTATAATCTGTTGTTATTATATTATATTATTTTATATAATTTACTTTCTTACTTTGTTTATGTTATGTTTTGCTTTATTGTTTGTTGTTATATTTATTTTGTCTGGGAATAATATGGGTCTACTGTGTTGAGCCTTTCATACCAGATTAATTTCCTTTGTATAGTTGTTGATGCCATTTTGTTGTATTAAAAACTTGTACTCAATAAAAAAACACGTAAATTGCTTGATTACATTTTTTTTAGATTAGTGCCTGATAACAGAAATCTGTAATTTTTCAAAAGTATTCATATTAACCTTTACCTGTATATTAATATTATCCGTATAAATGTACACATAACTTTCTATTGTTCATTAAGCAGACGCTTTATTTAATGAGAGAGCATATTTGAGTAGATTCTTATTATAGGAAAATCTCACACAACAAAAATTTACTTCTTATAAGTGTCAATATTTTGTATCAAAAGGCTAAGAAATGTAAACATTTTCAGAGCTGTATTTTGATTTTTGGTAGTTTCAGCCATTTAACATGTTATTTCTCATCTTTTAACACAACGCTTAATTGATTTGAGTGATGCATCTTTTGTCCACCAGGGGGAGCCCTGCACCTATAACAGAATCGATGAAAGAAAGCTTTTCTCTTAGCCAGATGTTTTTTTTAAATACGATTGATTTTAATCACACAATAAATGCAAAGGTTAGTGCCTGATAGAGGGGCAGGTGACTCATTCATGATGGGGAGTTTGTGAATGTGTCTCATTGCGTCACACTCTCACCTTCTTGTTGCAGCAGACAGTTCTTCTGTGTGATGGATTTCTATTAGATTAATTAAAAGTAAGATATTGTAAGTAATTCCTATGATAGATAAATTTCTCTGATAGAGACGAATAGAGGGTAAATTGCGTCGCATGAATGCCCGATGGTAACGGATGTTTAATTCATGGAATATGAGAAAAATAATTCATTACGCATTTGTTGGCATTCGTATGTTCAAGTAGTGGTTGTGACACTATACATTAAGCTGTATAAAATATTTTTGGGATGTGGATGAAAATGCTGACTTGCAGGGATGCTGCGATGGTGGAAAACACCTTCATGATGACGTGTACAAAGATGACATCACCATGCGATTAATGACAGAGGCATGCAAGATGATTGGTAATGTGCTCAAAAAACAGCATTTCTTGGAAAGGAAACTTAAAGGAAATGGAAGTTTTGTCTTGTTGTTTGTGTTCTTCATCCTTTGAATTCTGCAATGTTGCGCACTTTTCGCATTTTTGAGTTTATGGGAAATCTGGACGCACTTCACATAGGGATGTAACGAATCACTCAACTCACGATTGGTCACGAATCACGGTTACCTTTTCACCAAAAATGGGTTGACAAATTAGAAACGAAGTGCCCAGTGCCCTTTTATTATTTCTTATAAAAACTGCACATTTCTTTATAAATGTCAAATAACGAAAACAATCCAAAAATGTTAAATTCCGAAATTAAATAAAAATGAACAATGCATTACAAATTAAAATAAGTTTATTACTTTCAATATAAACAAAGACTGTGTTTATATCAAAGAGACGACTTTTATTTGGAAACTTTGATTTTTGACGTTTTTATCAGCATATCCACGTTTGCTGGCATTTACTGAGATCTCTGTAAAGCAAGTTTGCAGGGAAAACAGCGACTCCTGCTGTTCAAAACATGCATCGTTATTGCTTTAACATTTCAAAGACTTGAATCGTAACATATTTAAATCATCTTTTAACCGGCTCACGGTGAATCATTACATCTCTAACTTCACAGCTACCTCTCTTTGTCAAACGAGGTCCATTGAGCAGTATATTTTTATTCCCATGAGCATCCTTAGGAGAATTGTGATCAAAGAAGCTGTTTTATTATGTATATTATTTATGAGCATTAATATATATATATATATATATATACATATATATATATATATATATATATATATATATGTATATATATATATATATATATATATATGTAGTGTACTTCAAGCATCCATGT
The DNA here is from genome assembly GCA_029783895.1 of Triplophysa bombifrons. NCBI lineage: Eukaryota > Metazoa > Chordata > Actinopteri > Cypriniformes > Nemacheilidae > Triplophysa > Triplophysa bombifrons. Next base: position 1,517,951 of record CM056458.1, read on the forward strand.
TTTGTTGTATTTAATAAAAAAAAATATTACCATAATTTAACAACAAATATCATGCTTAAACTATGGTTACCATAACAAAAAATGCTCAATTTTCAAAGAGGCTTTTATTTATATATCACAAGAAGTTAACACGTGCACATTTCTACAAATGTCCACGGGAATTGATCAGAGGAAATGAAATTGTAATTCTATATCAGGTATCCGATTCCTAACCTTCTGATTAAATGAAATTGATTTTTGTTTCCCAATCCCGGCCACAATAAACACAACTTTCTGTTTTGTAGTAAGTGACACTTCTTTAATTTTCAAAAAATCCTTACATCCAGGAATTGTCTGTCCAGTTTATTCAAACGAAACGACACTTTCTTGCATTTCACTTTTATTAGGCCTTCCGTCACAATGAAGAACCCTGTGCACATTGAAGCCTTTTCAAGTGTATAAGTGAACTAATGTTACAATTGCGTTAACAGAATAAAAGTGCTGCCGTGGTTTTGAGACGTTTTGGGTCAACCGTAAGAGATAAAAACAAACAGACGTAAATAAGTAATGTTAGCCATTCAGAGCGCTGTGTCTGTCACTGACACCAAACAGTCCAGTCACTCAATAGTAGGGCTCAGAAAGCCCGTATCTCCACCGGTACTTGACACAAGACAGACCCACGTGTACAGACACCCGATCTGCACCCCATAGCGGGACTGACAGCTCATCGGACGAGTTCGTGAGATGAATTGAGTTTCTTCAGCCGGATGAAGTCGAGAAAACAAATCTGTAAATGGAGTCAGAGTAGCGAGGTCAGGTGTATGTATGAATGTGTGGTCGGACTGACCTAAAACGCGGTGTAAAAGAGTGGGACTGCGGTCAACCACATTACTGAACCTCCCTTTCGTCCAAGTAAACATTCTTTGCAGGGTTGTTTATTTCTATTCTTCCCGAAATTGAGACCTCACGAGTCTGTCTCAGCTATCTCGCCTAGTTCACAGGCGGGCCGGTCCGGCAGATGCTCAGCCATCGCAGGTCGATTTGTGTAAATGTCATCCACAGGCAACAAAAAAGTCACCGTCTTGACTTTGCCTCTGAAATGGTAAATGTTATATTTAGCACATGATATTTTAGCTGCTACAACATTTTGAAGTGAGATAAAGGCTAAAGCTCAACTCGCCTGTTTTTGTTGCCATATTCCTGAAAGGAGTGTCTGTTGGTTAATTTGTCTATGTCCGGTTTAGCGTAAGCACTAGAAGGACGACCATGTAAACCATCATGAAGTCGGGCCCATTTATTGTTATTTATAGTCTCCTCATATCGCCTTGGCTTGTGTAAAATCTCATTCTTTCGAGGGGCGTTCATGATACTGGAAGAGATGGAGTATCGCCGCACGGTCATTACAATGTTTTCTGTGGGAAGAAAACAATAATATATTTATTATTTTCAAATACATAAAGGCCGTGTAAACAGCATGGTTTCACGTGTTTCTTTTAAAATAAAATTACACTAATTAAATACTTTGTTGCATTCAAGCATCCTAAATGTATTCACAATATACCTAGAATTTGCCAAAATCTACAATATATCCTGAGTTCTCAAACTATATAGCTGAAATGTGTAAAATATAGAATAGTACAATACAATAGCATAGTAAAATGTACATCATAATAATAGCGAATTGTACCGTGTTAATGTTAGAGGCCAACTTGCATTTCACAGACTATTACATAATATAAAAAAAACATCACCACAAAACCAAGTAATATCAATGCTGGGTTATTTTCAACCCTGCATTGGGTCAAAAAGTGACGAACCCAACCGTTGGGTTAAATTAACCCAGTAAATTGTAAATTTAACCCTACAATGGGCTGAAATAAGACAGCATAGATTAATTCACAATCCAGCGGGTTGGGTTCGTCCCTTTTTGACCCAGTTATACAATCTCCAAAAAATAGGTTCTTTGGGGTTCCACTCATAGGTTATCACGAATCAGTTTAAAACAGAGATTCATCATGCAATGAAATCCAAAAAAAGAAGCAAAAACTGTTTTATTTAGTTCACTGTAAAAAAAAATCCAACTTGCAAACTGTTTTAACTACAAAGATAAACATGTAACTTTAACATAGCATTTTTGGTTAAAGGAGTAAAATTATGCTTTTGCATATACTGAACAAAACTAGCCTTAGAAATATTATTTTGTTGACAGAATTTAGATTATTTTAGTTATTGGCCAAAATCCATCAGAAAATTTGCACAATTTACAAAACAGAGTATTTTGAACAAGCAATATTGCAAGAGTATAATATTAAAGTTCCCTAAGATGCCTTGCAGCATGTTCAATTCTGTGTTTCTTATCTGATTTCTTTTAAAGATCAGTGTTTCAGTTCTTGCTGGCTTAATATAGGCTTTAATATCATTGTTACTGTTTGTTATCTTTTGAAGTTAGAGTTTTTTTAACGAATGAGGGTTTTTATTGTTACCATGGTTGAGATTTGTGTGTTCAATGTTGAAGTGTAAGAGCATGACACAACAGGATTCAACACAAACTGTTACACAGTTATTTGATAAAAATTGGATCGTTTGAGCCAGACAAAGTGCACTAGTAAAATACAAATAAATCTTTTCATTTTAAAATAATCCATCTATATTCTCTATTAATGTGCAACCAACAAAATATTTTGTACTGTTATTCATTAGGTTAACTTGACAATGATGTGACAATTTATGATTTAAACTTATTTTTTTTAAGTTGGGTGGACTTTATTGTATGTTGAGTTAACTCAGAAACGTGCTTGTGATAAATTGTCTTATTATTTTAAGTTGACTCAAATGTTTTTTTTGCAGTGTTTGGTTTGTAAATGTTTAACTAACTTTATTCATGTGACAACGTAGTTAAAGATACATTTGAATAGATTTTTTACTGTAGTAAAACAACAACAACAACAAGTCGACTTATCAATTTGAGATCTTTATTGAGACTAGATGCCTTGATGTATAAAGTACACTGTAAAAAAAATGAGCCAACGTAAAAAAATGAGGCAACCTGATGTAGGAAGACTTTTGTATTAACTCAATGTATATGATTTAATTCTTTGAAGTAATGATACTTTGTTTAGCCAACTTAAATTTGTTTGTTTATGTAATGCTGATTGTCTTATTTTTACAAGATATTATTGTCACATCAATTACTGTTGCAATCAATATATTTCTGATGTGTGGATAATTTTTTTTTAATTAGCCAAATGAAATAGTCCAAGTTCTCTTTAAATACTGTTAAATATAAAAAGTTATTTGTCTTTTAGCACAATTGTAAAACTTTTCAGCCTCAAACATATCCGAAGTTTGATCTAATAACTGTTTAAACAGTTTGTGTTGAGTGTTTATATATAGGCTTTGAATTTGTGTCATGCCCTTACACCTCAACATTGAACACACAAATCTCAACCATGGTAATAACAATCAAAAACCATCCTTCATTAAAATAACTCTAAACCTGCAGATTACAAACAGTAACAACGATATTAAAGCATAAATGAAGCCAGCAATATTAAAACACTAATCTTTAAAAGAAAAACTAATAAGAAACACAGAATTGAACATGCTGCAATTTATCTTGGGAACGTTCAAACTCTTGCAATATAGCTTGTTCAGAATACTCTGTTTTATAAGTTGAGCAAACTTTCTGAAGCATTTTGGCCAAAAACTTGAGAAACTAAGTCCAGTCAACAAAATCCTATTTGAAACATGTTTAGGCAAAAATTGTTCAGTATATGCAAAACAATCATTTGACTCATTCAACTAAAAATGCTATGTTCAAGTTACTTGTTTATCTTTGTAGGAGCAAGTTCGATTTCTCAGTGTAGGCCAACTGTTTTTCATCCCAATATGCATGAAACCCCGTCACATTCTTAATAAAGTTATGCAGTAACGCGATGCTATTATTGTACCTTTGAACTGTCCTTCAAGAACCGGTGCAGACAAATTCCGCCGCAGGTGGCCATGGCTCGACATTTCTTGCGCTCCGTCCTTTTGCTGCGGGCTGGAAGATACCGACTTGAGTGAGTCCGATGCTGGCCGATCCAGCTGCCCACGAAGCGCTTTGTTTTCACCCTCCAGCTGTCTGATCTCCCTCTGCATGTCCGAGATCGCCTGCGCTAAACGGTGTCCTCTCTCCATGCCGCTGAAGAGACTTCCAGACGCACCTGCCGCTCATCCGAGTCCTCCTTATACCAGACTGGACCTCTCCCAGAGTGCCTTTCAATCTCAGTCCAAATCTTGTCCCGGGGAGATTATGTCGCCTTTCACCACTTATACTGCTGAAAGGGTTCATGCGGATGGCCTTTCGGGACATTGGATGATGTTTTATTAATCACCAACGGAGAGTTGAGTTTCGGTTTTTTTCCCAACTCTGCTCGACTTGTGCATAGAAGCGAAGAAATACTCTTCCACAGATAAAATAATCGGACGCATGCAACACATGGCCAAGTGGACATCTCGGTCCTTTCTGTGAGAAAACAAAGGCTATTAACTTGTCATCGGACAGAGATGAAGATCCAGTGGTAACTGATGCGCCTCCCCAAAAGCTTAAAACATTTATCAGGTCAGTTAACGAATAGCAGCAAATCTAGGACGGAAAAATCCCTGCAGGAAATAATGTTTCATTTAAACATTTAACAGATATAGATGAAGCAGATTTTGACATTTAGCTGTCCATTCAAGTTGAGATCCACAGGTCACGTCTTCTATTCGAACATGTACTGCGTAACACATCCAGTTTTTAACTGGACGGCAGTCGAGACTTACATTTATGCATTTGGCAGACGCTTTTATCCAGGGATCGAACCCACAACCTTGCGTTGTTAACGCAATTCTCTTACCACTGAGCTACAGGAAAGCTAAAAACAGTGAAATTTGGAAAGTTAAAAATATAAAAGCAACATCAAGAATACAAATATATGCTGGTTTACTTGTGTTCAATACACGTGTTGACACACAAATGAATGTGGATAACAAGTATGTGGAGGAAATGAAGAGTTTGGTTGCAAAATGAGACAAACAATCATGTTTTTTATTGTGCATGCAAATTAATAGCAATCAAACGCCAGTTGGTTTGTTTTGATTTAAACCAGAATAACTAAAAACACAACAAACTCACAGAATAAAAACATGATAAAATAATAACATTTTGAAACCAAACTTTTCAAATATTCGTATACATTTGTACATGTTTAAAAAAAGATCAAAACCATCAAGGGACACCAAGCACTCATTTTGTAATTGCCTGCAATTAAAACTCAAGAAATGTTGTGTTACCTTTGTCATGGTTTCCCATGAATGTGTAACCTGCCAAATAAGCATGAAACAAAGGTTAAGGATGCAAAGGCACGAGAAAAGGGAATAGTCTACTGTGTTTGATTCTAACAGATAATAATTTTTTAACGGAACAACGTCAAATGAAGGTACGACATGACATACAATGGGGAAAATTACCACAAATGCCCTGATATGCTGTACATAAACACAACATGTCTCAGAATGCATTGCCATTTTTCACAAAGAAATGTTATGCATCTCTTTCTACACATAAGCAAAAAAGAAAGGTACTACGATCTCCATTTTATCTTATACATAATACCTTATAAGGTGAGCGAGCTAAATGAATATAGATAATACTTTTGACTTCCCTATCACCTCATTCAGATTTGAACATTTTGTGGCCAAATTGTGTAGAACACAACAACATACTCATTTGGTTTAAATTGTTTGAGGAATCTTATCTTAACAATCATTACCTTAATGCAGTGATATTTTTAATGCAGGCCAAGAGAGACATTAGATTCTCTAGTGTGCACACTAGACTTTGAATTATGCATGCGGTTGTCTGTGTGGGAGAGAAATCCTATCACCCAAACACTGGCCCTCCTATCCGTAGCTTAGTGTGACTGAATGTGTGCGTGGTTGTGATGACAACCAATAAAACACAATATGTTAGTTGTGTGTTTTATGATGTGACTGGTTGCTAAGTTGTAACAGTACTGCACTACACTCTCTTGAGTTATTAGTGTTTGGCTAAGGTGTCTCTCACGCCTGGATTACTTTTTCCACTTTTCTTGTTTGCTATGTGATAATTAAAGGGATACTTCACCCGAAAATGAAAATTCAGACATCGTTTACTCACCTTCAAGTTGTTCCAAATCTGTATAAATGTCTTCGTTCTGATCAACACAGAGGAATATATTTGGAAGAATGCTTATAACCAAATAAATCTTGTAATGGGGGGCATCACATTCATTTAAAAAAAAAGATAACCCACATTGATAAGCCATATACTATAAACACTGCATTATTTCATGATAAAAATATAATTTCAATATATTCATTTTTAATTTCACTGGAACTTAAAATTCAGTATGTATGGTATAGGCCTAAGTGCTTCATTAACACTAACACATTAAAAACTGGTTAGTTTTATTGATGTGAAGTGAGTGACCTATTACATGAAACACTAAACACATAAATGGAAACGGCTTTTCCTCCCTTTGATCACAAGAGGGCACTAGTGTGCACCGTTTTGAAAAGCTTTGAGTAACGAAACATTGTACGACATACTTGAGGGAAAAGACTCAATGCTTCACAAATTTCATTTCACCACCGCTACTTAATGCAGCTTTATTGAGATAAACAGGCATGTGGTCAGGACAGCCAGCAAACAAACAAAAACAAGGTCACAGGCGATGGTCGGGGCAGGCAGCAGAGGTTCACAAAACAAGCACGTCCAAAAATCAAACCACAACTAATCCAATAGAGAAATGCTGAAAATGCAGTTGTGATACTTAACATGACTTTGCCATGAATGAAAGAACAAACCAGGTTTATGTAGACAGAAGTAACAAGCTAAACTAGACACAGGTGAGAATGATCAACTTAATGAGTCCAGCAGTGGATTATGGGAAGTGTAGTGTGTAACGGTGGCAGTCCGGGTGATGGGGAGAGTGCCTCTTGTGGATCTGGTGATCGTGACAGTACTAACACATCCAGGCACATGAACAACAGTCCATCTACACCCCTGTCTTCAAAATGCATTTCTAACCCACTCCTTACCCCTAATCATAACTTAACCCCTGCACTACGGGCATGGCTGGTTTGGGAAGAAAAGTCTGCATGCATACGTGTGTTCTGCATTCGCGTTGCATGCATTCGCATTTATAATATGTCCGTCTGAGCGACCCAAGCGTCCGTTCCCGCCCCATACGTTAGCAGCCCACAAGGAAAACTCCCGGAACGCCAGATGACCAGTCCACCCCTGACTACGGGAAACTATGTTTATAAGAGTGGTGTTTAAAACCTCTAACCCAGTTCTTAGACTGAAACATGTGGACAAAACATGTGACAAAAGTCTTTTGTCTGTTCATTACTCATCGGCGCTGACAGATGCAGCGATCACACATTACCGCCTCACAACACCTTTTCACAGAGGCTGAAGAGCTCAGGAATTATCTGTGGCTTGTGTTTCAAGTTGACTTTGTACATCAGGCTGAAGGGAGGAAATGAACAGTGAATTTAGACGGGTAATAGCTGCAGGCAAAGCTTTTCATAACAACAATAAAATGGAAAATTATGCTTTTGATGACAATGAGTATTTTATGTGGGTAGATCAGTACTGATTTTTCCAAACAAATGTAATGCAACAACTGTTTTAATACATGTTTTTAAAAAAATGAAAACTGTTCAAAAGTACTAAATATTATTGTTAGAATAAATCACTTATTTAAAAGCAAAGGGAGTATTTCTAATGTACTTTACAAAAGGCTGACCATCCTATACTACTGGGTTTTAATGTTTAAATCTATGAATTTAACTGTACAACGTTACATTAAAGGGATACTTCACCCAAAAATCATATTTCATAATGTCTTCTTTTGTGTTCAACAGAACAAAAAAAATCATAAAGTAATTTCCCCTACTATGGGAACAACTCCAAGGTGAGTAAATTATGAAAAAATAAAACATTGTGTGTGAAATATCCCTTTAAATAAAGTAGTTCAGCTACAACCAATATCAAGGAAAGTAATAGAAACAACAAAGGTATTTTTATTTTAGGTAAAAATAGATTCAATCCAAACTGGGTATCATAAAATTGGTTAAGTTGTTGAAAAATACAATTTGCTTATTTAAAATATAAAGAGCACACAAAGAGACATTCAAACAAAACAAATATTTTAAAACTGACAAAACTTAAATTTCTTTATTTTATACATTGTTTTTGTCATTATTATACAATAAATAATGTGCAAATAGAACAAAAATTCCACTCATTATGGCCCTCCGATAAAGTATTTCAAGGCATTTGAAATGGCAACATTTAGAAATATAAGTAGCCTAGTGCTCCACATATGTATAGGCAGGACAATGCCCAATATATACCATACAATAAGGTAAATGTACAATTTTAGACTTTAACAGACCACATTTATACACAATATTTACTCAGTTTGTACTTGATTAAAGATCTTTTATATTCTTTAACCCCTCTGTTCTACAAACAAGCATTGTAGAGAGTTGCATTTGAATCCCTTAAAGAGGCCGAGCTCAGAACCATATTTGAACACAGTTCTTGTGGTGTAAAATATGTATAATATAATATAATAAAATAAGTAGGCTCACTACAAATTAAAATATGGAAATGATGGACTCACCTTACTTAAACATCAAGCAGACACACCCCTAATGGCCAAATATTGGCTAATAAATCGACAATATTTAAATTGCGAAACCCTAAATCAGGAAATAAGGTTATTTAATATTTTCCTAAAAAACACATTACAAATGATTGTCTTTTAAATATATACACTTCAACAATTCTTGACAATTTCTCAAAAGAACCAACAACAGACTTTCTCACATTTACACTAAAGTACCTAAATAAATCTACAAATATGCAGTATGTACATAGCCATATAAAAGTCATTGAGGAAGAGGAGTTTGTATAAATCCAATAGTGTTTATGGTGTTGAGTGGATCATGCACCCCTGGCTCTATAGTCTGTGCTGGTCTCCTTTCCTGTCTTTGCTTCCGGACTTCTTTACAGCAAATAGCGCTCAGCACTCCACCACCCACCAAAAGTAGTGCTGTACCCACCCAGCCGGTGAAGATCCCTGCTCCACATTTCCGTGTCAGTGAAACACTTATGTTCAAATCACCCTCTGTTAAATGTGTAGCCCAGGAGAGCACCACCAGTAAAACCAGTGCACCTAATACAAACGCCGGCCCGGAAGCTACTTTGAAATGTACATTCTTGGGATATCTTATCCATCCGACAGGGTAAACTGCCATGGCAACAAATCCAACTCCTATGGAAATGACGAGGAGGATTTTCCAGGTGGTGAAATGCTCGGTTAGAGACAGGAGCGACTGATAAAAAGTGCACTGCAATCTTCCAGTTCTGTGATGTTGCCAGTTCAGCCAAACTCCATCCCAGTATAAAGGAAGTGTCGTAGTGGTGTTTTCGACCATTCCACTTACATTCCACATAGGCAGAAATCTTGTGAGAATCGTGCAAAACCAGCCTGCACTGGCCAGTCCGAAGCTGACAAGTTCAATTTTCATATCCATGTTTTTGTGCATTCAGCGAAGGCGAGCAGAAGCATCTGATAGTGTGGAAACTAGCTGTACTGCATTCCTGCTGTGGGTGGGGTCACACTGCGGTTAACACATTATCCTTTTGTGTTTGTTCCATGGTTTCATAACAACTTTGTCACATGATCGAACATGAAATGGGATCTTTGGAATACACATCAACTGTTCACCAGTATTGACATGACAATTCGTACGAATTGGTACGATGCGAATCATACAAAATCGTACGATTATTACATTAACGCAATACTTATGTCTTAACCTAATGTCAAGCGCGCGAAGGCATATCGTACTAAAACGTAAAAATAAAGTCATATAAATTCCTAATAATTAGCCACAATTTAAAATAGTTACAAATTAATGTTGGATTGTGTAACATATAATCACTTACCCAAGTCAAAATAATATCACAATGTTGAATAATACTTTAACATTCAAGTATACCATAATCTGTTTGAATACTCGATTCTGATTGGCTGGAAGGTGTGTATTAAAAGCCTTTAACACATAGATTACATTTAAAATTAACATGAAATCTTCACCTGTTTGATCTAAAATTACACTGTAAACATCAATAAAAGCTTTAAATTGGCAAATGATGGCATAAGCGGAATAATCCACAGCTAGCCGGGCGTTAAAGGATTTTAATGCACTTTGTAGAGGCAATGTGGTTTTTGGCCTCCACGTTGTGCAATAAAACCCTTTAACACAGCGCTCTGTTGATTGTCACTTAATTATTCGTATAATAAAACAAATTTTTATAATATAACGTTTTATTTTTAGTGACAGTATACACTACTTCATGCACTTTTTAATTTATTTTTCTTTCATTTACTTTTTGCAGACCATTTTGCTAGAACGTTTATGGGGGTAAGAGAGTTTACCTGTCAGCAAACACATTATATTTAAAGGGGTGGTTCATCCGCCCAAAATGAAAATAGTATGTGTAGGCTTGTTCGACTTCATGCGGCGCAACAAGAACTGACAGGCGGATAACATCAAAGTACCGCGAGAGCCATTTGAAAACAACCTCCTCAAACAAGCCTGTTAACTACTCACCCACTTCATTGTGGTTTATTTTTTCAGGTTTTATTTGAGAAAAGCAACCGTTCTAATTAAACTGCAGTAGGTTTGTTTTGATTTAAGCCATAATAACAAAAAATGCAGCTAACTAAGTCAATAAAACACAATGAAAACATGATAAAATAATAAAAAACATGATTCTTGATTTTTTTTAAATGAGTTATCTCATTGTGGAACCAAACTCTTCATGTGTTTTTATTTATGTTCATATTTTATTTGTACTATACACTTTTTTTAATGTTAGAACAAATTTTAACAGCTCTTAATCAGTTAAGTAAGTGATAATGTACCGGCAGCCGGTTGTTATCGCATAAATAATAATTGCATAATAATTGCATAATAATAATTGATTTTTATATTGATATGCTCAACACAGGACTTTGTTGAGGTTATGCATTTAGCTTTTATCCAAAGCAAATAAGAGTAAATTCAAGGTACACATTTAAACCATTTTGGACATTAAATGTTCACTAATGTAAACTTAATCAGAGGGATATTCACAACAGATAAAGGATTTATTTAAAGTCACATCTCTCAAACCAAACAACTGTAACAGAACAGAGCACAACGTCAATGAAAAATCTTTTGCTGATGTATGGCTTGACGTTTTTCTATTCAATTAACAAAGCCAAGATTAACATGGTTAAAGACAAACAAATATGATTTGTTGTCTCAGGCATAGTTATGTGTAATCCCAAACTCCCAAATTAGAGCAACCTGATATGAATACAAACTAGGAATTTTGTTAAAACACAGAATTATCTTACCAGATCTGTCCTACTTTAAACCAGCTTTGTGATTTGTTACTGGACAAATCTCCCTTCTTTAAAGACTCTGCTGAAACTAAGTGCTTGGCCTGTTGTAAAGACATGTGAAAATATAACACAAATTGAAAGGCAGCTAATCTGCCCTAAAGCCCAAACACAAACAATTAATACCAGATTTAAACTCCTGCAATATAAATAGATTATGAGATTATATTTAACTCCTGAAATGTCACACAAAATGAATCCCAATATTACAGATGAATGCATAAAATAACTTGGACAATGGAACTCTATTCCAAGATTGCTTCAGGATAAAGCTTTAGACTTTCTATGGGTTTTAGAACAAAATAGCACTAAATGTCCAAAAATGTATATATTCTTGGTTTAAGTAGCAGAACGTTCACATTTTTGATGTTGATGTTCTGATGAAAGTTCTTACCAAATCTTAGTTAGTGCGACTTTAATATTTAATTTAATTTATTTTAGACAGAACTTGTTTTAAATTCTTTAAGTTTCTTTAATTTGCATATTCCTTAGTCTAAATTTGCATAAATCAAACATCTTGATTTATTCAATTTAAAATGAGCAAGAAGAGAATGATCTCAGAACTGACATTAGCACAGTTGCTGCTCACTGGTAACATAATTTCGCAGACACTAGATGCACCACTCTTCTAAACAATGGTAACAACAAAACTGTCAAACTCTTTTAAATATCTAAGAGAAGTGAACATTAAACACTAACAAGTCTTCAACTTTACTAAAAACATATAAAATAATCATATATTTTTTTATTTACTCTCCTAATGCAGTCTGACGCAAAGCATGCTGGGAATTGGAAATCCTTCTTCTAATCAATTGTGTTGAATTAACATGTTTGAATTAAGTAAATTGAACAAGGAGCAAATCATTTTTTTGACTATTAGTCAAAATTTCAAGTTAATCGAAAATAAGCATTATACTTTACTCAAAAGTAATAAGTGTTTCAGGAACTTAAAATATTTAAGTAAGTATAACTCTTTTATAAAATTAAGTTTAATCTTAATCTGTTTGATTATTTTGAAAAGTAAATACAGAAAGCCCTTCTTTTCATCAATGGTTACAAGAATGATTTTTTTTCAAAATATGGACCTTTTTGGAAGACATGTTATACTTTCTGTGTAACACAGCATCATACTGAAAAACCTCTGTGTACCAAGGATATAAGCAACGTTTATAGTTATATTTGTATATATTTAAAATTTCTGTATTTTCCCCTCCCTATTTTATCTTACATTCCTATATTTACTGTATGTGTGTAACTTTGTTTAAGGAAATGGTAAGCACTGGAGCGGAGATGACAACAGACGACTTTCACCTTTTTTAAATTTAGATGTATTTGTATAACGCTTCTCACAATTGTCATTGTTGCGAAGCAGCTTAACATCTATTATAATTAATATAAAAATAATATAAATATATATATATATATATAAAATAATGTACATTAATGAAGCTCACTGAAATAAGTACTAGTCTTACAGTAGATTTTATGGAACGGTCAATTATTAATATTTATTCATAAGTATTATAATATTATACTATTATAATGTGCATGACTCGCATTTACATTTAGTACTGACAGTTAATATCACAGTCGATGCTTATGGGAAATACAGTATCACAATGTGGTTCACAGTATCACAAATATTAGATAAGATATTCATACTGTACATGCACAGTTAAAAACAATTATATTACAGAAATTTGCTGTTCGTTTTAAAATAAAAAAGCGGAATTTTACTGTTTTTACAGTTTTTTTAATGTTCTTTTTAAATACAGTCAAAACTCGTAAAATTACAGAAAAGACTGAACATTTACATGGAATTTTACAGGGAAAACATGTTAAATTACAGTTTATTTCTGGTGCCCCAGCTGCCAGATTTTTTTTCTTTTAACAAGATTTCTTCTTTTTACAGTTTACTTTTGAAATACAGTCAAAAACTATACATTTACAGAAGAATACATTAAATTAACAAGAAAAATGGGCAAACAACTTAATATATATCCTTATATCATAATTTTCCAGTATACTGTGTTTTTTTACAGTGTGGCTCATCATAAGTGGTAGGACAAGTATGTGCGCAGGTCAGGCCTAGCTTTATATGTTGGGGTTTTCTTTTAATAACAACATTATATACTTTGTATAGGGTAATGGAATTTATGATGCAATATGATGAGACTGTCCTCTTTTAGGAATTAACTTAAGCATTGAATAATGGCACCTATACCAAATCATGCATCCGCCTGAGGCAGCTGAAACAGTATTAAAGCTCAAAGCGAGAATGCTATATTGATGACAGAAACTTTGATCTTTGAAACCTCGACTTACCTGAACTATCTTCAGCGTATCAATATGAATAACGGCACGCTGAGGCCATCTGCTGGTGTGAGTACATGCTTTTGATAACTTCCTCAGCAGCCTCAAAAGCAAGCAAAGAGATGCTTCTTTAAAGAACCTTTGACTGAATGGTTCTCTGTGGAACCAAACATGGATCTTCTCTGGCATCGCTGTGAAGAACTTTTTAAAACCATTTTTTTTAAACTGTTATGGTAAGTGCAATGAAACCGTTACAATTTTGTATAGTTATTTTCAGTAAACCTTCAATTTAAGTGACATTATTTACTATAGTTATTTAAAAGCAAGAACTGCAGACATCAGCATTGTCCTGTTCTAAAGCCGGATTTACAGTGTAAAAATCTTCACATGCATTTCTTGCATTGAAACAGCGTTATCAAGATATTTCAACATTCCTCTGTAATGCAGAGACTTTATTTACACAATTTTCCAAAGCGCCTGGACTTTGCGTTCTCCTGACATCTGTCGTCGCTAGAAACCATGGGCCATGAAAGCCGTTGAGACGAGGAGGAATAAACAAAGGATATATGGATTATATGCACTGAAAATACCTTCCAATAATTCTGCTACTATATTTAGTTATGCTGTGATCATCTTTGTCTCCATTTTCATTGATCTTGTCTATATTGGCTTGATGGTTCTTGTCACATGACCTGCGGTGCTCTTGCCCCTTTCTGAAAAGTTGAGATATTTTCATCGCGCCGCCCCGTTTTTCCGCGCGTCTACATTTAAAATAACGAATATGCGTTCAGAAAAGATGCGAAATGTGAATCGGGCATAAGTCAGTTCAATATAATCAAGTTAAATTAATAATTTTATTTAACTTAAAATTTAAGGCAGCTGAAATTGGCGATATTTTAACAATGTGGTACTTTGGTACAGAGAGGAATCAGATATCCAAATGAACGTTATTTAAAGTTCACAACAAATGAACAGCACAGCCAGACCACAGGACTTTCTTCACAATAGTGATGTTTGAGGTAAATGTGTCGGCATGTACAGTATGTGGTACGTTGTCAGGAACGCAAAAATGCTCCCGGCTCATCGTGAACCGTTTGGCTGTTCGTATGAAGAGACAGAGTTAAAAGCCAAACCATACAGGTATATACACAGAAAAGAAACAAAAAACTTGTTTAGTCAATACATCTTGTTATCGCATTGAAAACGCAAATGAAATGTCAACAATAAAAGAACGTTTCTTGAAAAGAAAATGTAATCCACATTCAGCACTTGGAACAGTGTCTCCATCTATCTAAAGTGGCATATGCTGCATTTCAAACATAGTTTTTTATGGCATAGCTGCTGTGGGTGCCGGCTTTTGCTGCGGTATATCTCGGTGAATTGTTGACCCTCTCCGATGGCCAGCTTGTGCAGAGAACCGCTCCACCAATAAACAGAAACCCTGCAGTTACCCAGCCAACATAGAGGGCTGCCCCCATCTCTCTCTTTAATGCTTCGTGGACTATGGGATTATAAAAGTCCCTGATAATGAAGTGGGCGGTCCAAGACACAGGTATCACAGTAGTCAGTCCAGAAAGCATAAAGGTAATCCCAGAGACCACTACGATTCGTGCTTTGGCGCGCGGGTTATCTAGGCAGTTGGTGCAGTTGGCTCCAACTAGGAAGATAAGGAAAGCCAGGCAAGCCAATGCCATGGTGGTCACCACTAGTCCACGTGCGGCCTGCAAGGACGGATCCAAATCCAGCAGGGCATCATACATCTTACACTGCATCTGACCGGTGCGCTCGTGAACGCAGGTCATCCACAGTCCCTCCCAGAAGACCTGCGCCACCACGATGTTTGTGCCGATGAATGCAGTTACCTTCCACATGGGCAATGCACAGATGATAATGGTTCCCGCAAAGCCGATCATCGAAAGAGTGATTCCCAAGACCTGCAGAGCCATGGATGGGGGCCTTAAACAGAAAACAAAGGTCTTTAGGAAAACTTTTTATATCGAACATTTTATATCAAAGTACTTTTGTAATATTAGCAGTTTGCGATTTTAAAACGTTTTGATGCAACAAAGGTAAGAGTGTTCAGGGTCAACTGAATTTTGAAGAAAACAAGTGGCCTTTTATTACGCATTGTCATAAAGAATGAGAGCCAGAGAGATTTTCTGTTGATGGTGGGCAGTATACCACACAATGCTTCTGAGAACCGGAAGTTGCGATCGTATGTACTTCTGTGTTCTGACGTATTTCCAAGTGAAGCGAAATTTTGGAATGAGAAAAATACTGGGCGTGGCTTCCGTCTTTCTCTGCAATTTTATTGGATGTTTAAAAACAGCCGTTGTGTATTGAAATGGAACTGGCAGCAGATTGACGGTTGAAGGGGAGGAGCTAACATATGCTCTGCCCAAGCCGTCAAACATGGATAGTCATTACAGGAAAGAAGTGCATTTTTAGATTTTAATTTAAGATTATGAGGCAACACGATTTTTAAAAAGAGAACGAACCACATTGATAAACTATTTACAATAAACGCTGCAATATTTCATGAAAAATGTGCATTTCACTGGGACTTTAACTGATTCAAGTGCTTGACCCAGAATAAAACTGGCTATCGTATTTCCTCTTTATGTGTGACGTATCTCTTTGTGGCTTGTTTTGACAGCAAATAACATTTATAAAACTTTGTTTAGTATCTTTCTGAAAGCAAATAAACATTGAATTTGTCATTATTGCCAAGCCTAATCTAAAATGTTCTTGTTTAAATTTGTCATTAAAAAGTTTGAACGTCTTTTATTTTTTGTTGAGTAGAGTTTAATATGAACATCACCCATAATTCTTCTTGTCACTTTCTTGAGCACGAGTGATACGTTTGAATAAGTGGCGTCAGTGGGTGTTCCTGAAAAACAGGTTCTCAGTGTTGTGTATGGAAACTTTCTCTGGCACTCGGACATTCAGTGGGAAGGAATGCTGCTAAGCAAACTAAGCTCTGTTTAATTCGCATGAAAAGACGTGCTTCTGAACAATCGTTTGCATAGTGTTATACAATACAATTAAATTGGCAAGCAATTCAAAAGTAGTAGGTACAAAGCAATACAATTCGTAATTATTTTCATTTGTTGTGAATTTATCAGACTTACAAAAGTGAGAATACAATAAAGTGATTAATCTTGGGAATGAAACGTTGAACGATTGCACAGTACAATATACAACACAGTTCAGTCCACAAAGCAAGCAAGTTAAGAAATGTGGAGAAAAAAACGAAATAAATGTAAATAAATGTTTGTTCTCAAACAAAATGTTGGGTTTCTCTGCTTCCATTAAAGGACACTTTGCAACCTTCCGACATTATCTGAAAATGAATGAAGTAGACACCGGCTGAGCTACAATAGTCAAGCAGTATTTGAATAAATACGCAGTTTAGATGTAAGTCTTTGGAGGCGTAGGGGACCGTGACACTGGTGCGGTGTGACTGGGAAGAGATTCTTCCCAACTGGAGGGTCTTGTCATCTTTACAGGTTATATGTGACAGATGCTGTGTCATTCTCCTTCGTTGGACAAAAACTGCAAAGCAGCCCTCCTCCCAGTAAAGTGCAGCGCCCAGCTCCCTGCGCTGAGCATCCAGTTACAGGGGGTTGTAGAAGTCATTTATTATAATGGCGGCGGTCCAGGACACAGCAACGAGACATGGAAGTCCCGAGATGATCAGAACCACACCAACAGCAACGGATGCTTTTATCTTCCCTCCCTGCTCGGCGATGAAGTTGGTACATTTCCCCGAGACGTGTGCCATGAGAATACCAGTGATGCCCACCACAATGGAAATCACCATCAGGGCACGAGCAGCCTGCATGTCAGGGCTCAACGCCAGCATGGAGTCGTACACCTTACACTGCATCTGTCCGGTGCTCTCCACCACGCAACTCATCCAGATTCCCTCCCAGATAATCTGAGAAGTCACAATATTGGTACCAATGAAGGATGTAAATCTCCACATGGGTAGGGCACACGCGATAATGACCCCAACCAAGCCGAACAGAGCCGGGATACAACCCAGCGATTGCATGCCCATTGACGCCATCTCAATATCCGCACCGGCGTTTCAGATTCGCTTTTTTTAAAATGAATTTATGTGCATTAAAGGTAAACCGTCTGGATTCAGAAAGCGTGTTTTCCGAGAGAATATCTGTGCAACGGGGGGAATAGCAGCCTTGCGAGGTCTTATTTGTTTGTGACAATTAAGGGTTTTAAACATGGGAGATCAGTTTACAGACATTTTGTCAAATTCCAACAAGGAACGCACAACAGGGACACTTCTCAGAAGTACAGCCGAATACAGGTTAACACTGGATGTTTTTGTTTCGGTCCGTTCAAAGCACGGTACTTTTTATGACAAATGTGTTTCCAAGTCACATGACGTTTGATTATTTAAACAAACTCCTTTGCTAGTATCGTCGTTGACACCTTGTCCAACCAGTTTTGGAGGATGTGAAACAAAAGGGCACAGTTTCAGCAAAACACAATAGTGTTTTGGTCAACACATTTTGGTCCAAAAGACATATGGCATTCATGAGGCATTTCAATAACAAAACACCTTCAATACCAGACTTTCGTTTACTGGGATGAGATTTTGTTCTCTAACCGAAGGCTGTACACCTCAGGAATGGATAATAACATCGAGATGCTCTGGACACAGACGTCTTTAACAGATACCATGCTTACCCACACTGTTCCCAGCACTGTTCACACACAATCAAGTAATATTTACAGTAATACACAAACTATGACAAACAAACTGCTTTACCAATGTTTACACAATAAAGAAGCCCTTCGCATACATACCCAAACACTTTAAAGGGATACTTCACCCAAAACTGAAAAGCCTGCCATCATTTACTCACCTTCGAGTTATTCAGATCTGATGAACACAGAGAAAGATATTTGGAAGAATGCTTGTAAGCAGACAGATTTTGCCCCTCATTGACTCCCATAGTGGGACAAAATACAATGGTTGTCATTTACAGCACTTATACATATATATATATATATATATACACTCTGTAGTTGAAATACAGCCCTATGCACAAAATATTTGTCAGACAACGAAACCAGTATAAAATATTGACTGAACTTGACCCTATGTAACCAAGCAGTCGAACTCTTGACATGCTATGTTTACGTTCATATGGTTTAATACAAAATGTGTAAAAAAAGAGGAAAAAAAGAGGAGTAGCCTTAACAATATGCAATTAAGTGACTGATCCTTGAAAAATGTGTTTTGGAGATTTATTATGACTCATTAAGAATTTGGTAGAACAGTTAAGTACATAAACTGCGTGAATCAAAAATAAAGCTATAGTTTTTCAGACTTCGTTATGAATGTATTGCCTCACTATGTCAACACTGTTCAAGATACGTCTTTTTGAAATTTAGCATCTTCAGTGTCTTAGCATAAGGTTGACGAAGTTTGGTTACTATCACATGAATCACCTTGGACTATGTAAAAGTTCCCCAAATGGATTTTTCCCTCCACTGTCTGATGACCTAATAGATTTCACTGTAAAAAGTTGTTCATGCGCCATTCAACAGCCAACGCCCACCTATGTATATGAATCTAATGGGTAACTTTCAAGAAGTTGAGAAAACCTACTGTAAAATCATGCTTAACCACTAGGTCTTCCCCCAAAGCTTACCATGGATATTACTATAACAATGAATTACAATAAACTACAAAGCGGATCATGTGAACTTAGATTTTATTGGCAAACAACATTTACTAAATGCACAGCGGCTCATCAGGACCCTGCTGGCAGAGACCCATGGGAAAAGCCTTGATAGGCCCATATACAGTATATAATGCATATTTGATCCATCTGACTACACTATAAAAATAATTATCTGTAATTTTAACAGATTTTTTCAATGTATTAATGTATTTTTGATAAACGATAAAAAAATCCTGTTCAGTTACAAAAACTGTTCATTGAAAACTGAAAAGACTGCAAATTTATTTTACAGACTATTTCTTGCGCCCTCAGCTGCCAGAAAATTCAGTTTATATAAACAAAACTTATTTTTATTTTTGTTTATTTTTAAATACGGTAAAAACCATAAATTTACAGAAAAAGACAACAAATTTACAAGAAACACAGTGAAAACATTTAATATATATCCTCATATCTTATCATTTTACAGGGAAAAATATTTAACGCTACATTTCTGTTTTTTTTTCCAGTTTACAGAAAATGTGAGTTTTTTTTACAGATATCTTTTAAAAGTGTACAAAACCTTTTAAATAAATACATTCTTTAAAAACGGTTAATACCTTTAGCAATGTTATAGTTTAGATGCATCAAGATGCTTTAAAAGTAAGTGGTGACAAGCTGTTTTATGTTTTTATGCAACAGTTGCAGCACAAATATTCAACAAAAAATGCAGAAAATAAAACAGTAAACATCAGGTATAGGATAAAACACAATGTATACAATTTAAGGCATACAGTTTTAGACTTTAATTTATTAGTGGGTCTATTCCTGTTGCCCAAACCAGGCGTAAATACAAATAATTGAAGATACGTGTTTGATTTCTTTCATTACCTTATAAAAACATCTGTCTAAAATCGTACTGCAAACTCTTTGTAAATAGCCTTTGCCATTTCAGACATGTAATCTCACATTTCCCGTCAGACCAGAGAACTAGACGGATCTGGTATGAAGAGGCATTCTGAATGAAGAATCTTGACAAGTGAGAGTCTTTGTGCGTTACAGCACTGTATGGCTCAGACGTAGGCTTTGCTGTTGGTAGTGGATCGTGGCTGAGAATACTTGTGCGCGAAGTTCTCCTCCTTGGGCGGGCAGGAGCTACACAGCATACCTCCTCCAAGAATAAGCAAAGCAGCAGCACCCCAGCCAATGTAAAGACAAGCTCCCATCTCCCTCCGTTGGCCATCAGAGAGCACAGGATTGTAGAAGTCCCTTACGATGGTGTTAGCAGACCAACATAAAGGCACCAGGAGCAGCACTCCAGCAACAATGAAGATGACACCACTGGCAATGGCAACTTTCACCTTTGAGTCTTCCTTCTCCACAAAGTTGGTACATTTTCCACCAGCAATCCCCAGGAGGAGCCCAAAGATGCAGACGATGATGGCGATGACCACAAGTGCCCTAGCAGCTTGCAAGTCCTGGGGTAGAGCCAATAGCGAGTCGTAAATCTTGCACTGCATCTGTCCTGTGCTCTGTACAACACATGTCATCCACAAGCCCTCCCAAATGATCTGGGCAGTCACGATATTGGCTCCGATGAATGCTGACATCCTCCACATCGGAAGGGCGCAAACCACGATACTTCCCAAGAAACCAAGCATGGACAGGGAAAGGCCCAGGATCTGTCGACATGTGGACACCATTTTCGTCTCGCTGGGTTGGCTTCTGCAGTAAGAAAATGCTACCTCTTCTGTAAATTGCAGAAAATGAGTTCTGCTTCTTCCTCTCCCAGATTTAAGGCGCTCTCAAGAGGGTGGAGTTACCGCCCAGTCAGATGGACCTGAAACCAGGTTAAGGTAAAGTTTCAGGACTGACAAGATTCCTCAATTGGGAATGTAAGTACAACGGCTAGTTTCGATGAGATGCTCATCAGTGCGCCACTCGATGCCAAACATGCAATAGAAATAGAAAGGTCATCTGGGGAAAACAGTGGTTCAATGTTAGCCCATCTAACCCGGTTCTTTTGCGTACATTTAAATGTTGTGTATGTCCATATTTTACCCAAATGTGTGTTAAAATAATCCCGCATTTTTTTAAGAATAGGTTTCGTTCAAGCAATAAAGGGGAAACAAATAACATAACATGTATGATATTGCAAAATATATGCTTTAATATACATAAGTGAATCCCATTTTGTGTTGAAAAGTTTGAGGACATCAAACAAGCATGATTTGCGTGAAGGAAACAACAGTATACGCAGACACCAAAATCATTGACTATGTGGAAACATAGCACTGTAGTATGTACACATTGAAGGTCATTAGCATGACAACATATTTAGCAGTAGAACAACTGGAATGACAAGTAGAAAAGAGGACAAACAAGTCTTCCCACATCAACCCTGTTCAGAGTTTAGCAAAAAAAACTTCAAAAATAGGACTTGTGTTTAGAACTTCATATAATAAAACACTAATGTAAATACAGTTTACATGTAAAGGTTTACATGCACTATATTTGAAGAGATGTCCGTTAAACATATTGTCCTGGAACAGCTGAGTAATTAGGTTTGTTAGGGACATACGTCCCTGTTCCAGAAAACGCAACACTAGGTGCATATGCTTTGGGAGGTCCGTAAGCTCCCGGAGGTCCGTACATAGGTGCTTGATAGGTGTACATGCCCGGGTTATTTGGATACATGTCGTCTCTTGAGGGGCAGGCAGTACATAAAATGATCCCTCCGAACAGAAGAAACCCTGAAGCACCCCAACCAATGTATATGGATGCCCCAAGCTCCCGCTTTTGGGTCTGGATGGTGAGAGTACTCTGGTAATCTGCGATGGTATACGCCGATGACCAGCAGACAGGAATGAGGCAAAGGACTCCAGCTACGATGCACAGGATGCCACCCAGAATGAGGACTTTTGCCATGGAGTTCTCATTCTTCAGACAACTGCTGCACTGTCCACCCACAAACGTCAAAAGCATTCCGACACAGCCGACCAGTATTGCGATGACTGTCAGGGCACGGGCCACCTGCAAGTCCGTCGTCAGTCGCATTATTGAGTCTTGGTCTTTACACTGCATCTGTCCTGTGCTCTGCATTACGCAGTTCATCCACAAACCATCCCAGATGATTTGAGCCGTGACGATGTTGGCGCCGATGTACGAAGTGACACGCCACAGGGGAATGCCGCAACAGATGCATATGCCAACGAAACCGATAAAGCACAGGATCTGACCGGAAACCTCTTTAGCAATCCTTCCCATGTTGAAGCTGCTGCCGTTGTCAAAACTCAAAGCAGCTGTTGGTCCTGTCTCATCCCATACATGTGTGACAAACAAGCAGGAAGTAATTGCCTGTTAGACATAGGCTACATCACCGCAGGGAGGAGTTTTGTGTAGGAATTGTCTGCCCGGTCAATCCGGCTGAACAACATTCCAAAGAGTCTTAAAAGAAATCCTTCAAAAAGTCTGTCACCATTTTCTCACCTCCGAGTTGTTGCAAATCTGTAAACATTTCTTTGTTTTGATGAACGAAGAGAAAAATACTTAAAAGAATGCTTATAACCAAACAGATTTTGCCACTCATTGACCCCCATAGCAGGACAAAATACCTGACCTGTTTGGTCAAAGTTTCATTTAGCTAGAAACCAGACATGTCAAACTTAAATTAAAATAGGCCTACCTAATGAACTTTAATAAAGTGTTGATGTATATAATATATGAACATATACTCCATCCATAAGAGTATTTACTAAATGATTGCCTCTAGTAACTTTGGTGAGAGTGGGGTATCTGCAGAACAAAAAGGGAGTTTCTCAACCTCTTCAACTGATTTGCAAAATTCAAGTGTGCTATTCCCAATTCCCTTCTCTTATTGAATGGTTGAAAATGCTCATCCCATTTAGAAACACCCAATAATAATAATAATAATGGGCTTTTACCCTTTTGATTGGATGGTTGAGAATGCTGGCTTTGAAAACGCCCCTTCTATGTTCTCTAGAGACCTATACTTTCCTGTAGCTTTCCTGTAGCTCAGTGGTAAGAGCATTGCATTAACAACACAAGTTTGTGGGTTCGATCCCAAGGGATTGCAAATACCAATGTAAAATGTATAGGATAAAGCAATGTGAGTCGCTTTGGATAAAAGCGTCTGCCAAATGCCTAAATGTAAATGTAAAAATGTAATGTATTGTGGGATTGTATCTGTGTGATGACTGGTGCTGTGGCGAATCAGGCTTCCAACGCATAAAGAAATCTCGCAGACAAGGGATCTAAATGCCAAGATTTCAATTTTTATTTGCTCCAGCCAACAAAGTGAGATATCCAGAGTTCATCTGAAGTGATCTAACAAATACACATCTGACTCCATACTTTATAAAGAAATCTCATGAAAATAATTCTCACCTGGCGGCTCCCTAAAACTGGGACTTCATAATAACTACTGAATGTATGGTTGAAAATAAACTCCAAGGTCTCTGAAAGTGTGTAGCAATCAGGTCAGAAGAATATTTTTGATCGAGCTGACTGTGCTACAGTCTAAAATTTAACAAGACTAAGGGAGCTATTCGAAAATGTATTTAAAAAGTCTTGACGTGAAACATGACGTCCAAATATTTAACAAACTCTTTATCACACAATTCGTTGGATCAAATTGATTCACTGTGAAATTTGTCTGTTCGATTTAATTTCCGCATAAATGAATACAAGACAGCAAAATAATGAATTGTGAAGTTAAGTTCACTGAACACATTGCTGGCTAAATAGTTGGAGGAAGGGTTTCCTTCTTGCTTTTTAAGTGGCAGAGGGGATTCCTTCTAAGCTAAACATTCTTCGTCTGACCTGCTATAACATATTGGGTCATTATGTGAACCCCTGGACATATGTAACCATCCAGCTGTCTTTTGGTACCTATATAAAAACTTGTAGTTTCTAAAATAAATGAGTTCAAAAGCTTGATGCCTCTCTGTGTCTTGTTTTTGGAGCCTATTTCTGATTTGATTTTAAGGGTAATCCAAAACACAGGAAGAAATTTAGTGTCTGAAAGATTAACAGTGTCCATTATACCATTCTTTATGAATTGCAGTGGCCAACTGTCTTTCACACTTGAGCAGTTCCCCATTGCATGTGTCAGTCTTGCGGTGTCTATTAAGTCAATTTTTTTGTAAAGCTGACTCAGGAACAATTGGTCATTGGGGTTCCTCATTCTCTTGAGTTCCTCGTCTGTGCTACGGTGAATATAAAGCTTCATACACAATAGTTCATTGTCTTATATAAATTCTTAGTTCAATCATGCAACCGTTCCAATAAATGTCCTTCATAAGCATTTAATACAAGGTCAAGTTTGTAATCCTGTTGGTTTGCATATGATGGTTCATCGAAGGTGTACCTCTCAGAAACGTACATTTTAGATGTTTAATTATTATTTGGAGCATAAGGATTACTAAATGAGGGCTAAAATGCATTGTTCCTTTGCCTGTATTTGTGAACAAATCCAACCCTTTCATATTTCAGGTACTCTTTAAATATCTCACATTTAAAGGCTGATATAAATCAAAGATCATACAATCCTCATCACTAGCGTCCACATAATTCATCATAGGCTTAATATAAAAAAATATCCATTGTGCATACATCATTTCCAAATAACATTTCATTATTATAATTTTATATCAATATGTCTAAAGCAATATATGAGTAATTATGGTAATAAATGCAAACGATATTATTATTATTATCTAAAAATAATAAAGAAAAAATATTAAATTATTTGAATAAGTCGTAAGAATCAGAAAATATTGAGTTTGATTCACTTTTCACATCAACTGCTTCTTGTCTCTTGGCATCTACTCAGCCGCCCTCTTGATAGTAATAATGAAATGTCATTTCGTGATATTCATTACTGTGACATTTTTTAAAGTGCCTGATAAGGTTACGGCCAGAAATAAAAATGAATATAAAGGCTGAAAATTATATCCGTTGTGATTACTTATTGTTCCTAATATTGTCCCCCGGGTGGCAGTAGTACAAGGTCAAGATGAGCAAGTATGAAGGGGCAGAAAATAAAGAGGCTACACACCAGTACTCTTTCTGAAGAGTGTTTAATTAATGAACACCACAATATCCACATGTTTATCTAAATGGAACCAAGAAAGACTTATTTAGATGTCTTAAGGATTACACATAATGCCGAAAGTCTTGTTTATAACATACACTGCATTTGCATCTTCACAGAACACATGCCATATAGATCCACACTGGCCCAAGAGTTTTTACAGTTGAATGAATTAACAATTCATCCATTAACTGATACCTATACACCACAGTCTGCAAGCCATGTAAGAATTGTTTCATTTATCACAGTGCTTTTTGACAAAAATACATACTTACTTATGATACAAAGACCTTTATTTTGTATACATTTTACAATACATTATAGACGGTTTCATCTTAACAAGAAAAACGTTACTGCGCATGAGCACTTTTGTGAACTTCTGGTGCACATTCACAAAGAAGAGAGTGCCTGTAGATTATTTTGGATATTTTGAAATTAGACTGCGATACCAAAATCAACCACTAGGTTTCAGAAACGGCTAACTGTTAATATTTTTCTTCAAGACTGGTAATAACTTCAAGTCAGTTACATAAAAAGGAGAATTGGTCTTGTTGAAATATGAAAAGTAATACTGATTAGTCCTAATTTATTGCTAGTCTGTGAGAATTAACTTGTGTACGCAACTGGCCCCAGGTCTCAATTTACCATATGGACACCGTTTATTTAATACATTTAAGCATTTGGCAGACGCTTTTATCCAAAGCGTATTACATTGATAAAATAAAGATGATTTATTTATGCATAAAATATAATTTAATAAATTACATAATACATACAACAAAATTCAACAAATTTAATACAACATTCAAAAATAATTCAAAAATAATAATTTAAATTAATATCAATATAAATAAAATAAAAATAGTTAAATTATTAGACACTATCCAAACGGGAAGTTAACTGGAGATCATGTGCGTGCATGTTCAATGAAATGGTCTATATTGAAGTACAAAAATCAGTTTACAATATAATTAAGAACATTAAGGCAGTAAAACACGTAACACTTGTTTTTACTAATACTAATCACTATAGGTAGTAAATAATACAGTAACACATCCAACATTATCTCTTTTCACAATTCTTTAAGACTGAAAACACAAATTGAAAATGTTAAACAACTCTATTTCATAGAAAAAAGTAATATTTCAATAAATTGTATAAATTAACTTCATAATTACTGAGAGTTTAGTGTTCTCCCGTTTGTACCTCTTAGACAAATTCTCTCTGTGTAGAGCTGGTCCTCACTGCAGTGAACTTAGGTTTGTAGATGCGTTCGTGCTTCGGTGGGCAGTTCCAACAAAGAATTCCTCCTGCCAGTAAGAGCAAGCCAGCAGATGCCCATCCGACATACAGTGCTGCTCCCAACTCCCTCCGCTGGGAATCCACCATCAAGGGATTATAGAAGTCTCGGATGATCGTGTTTGCTGACCATGACACCGGGATAAGACATAAAAGTCCGGACATGATGAAGAGGATGCCCGCAACGATGCACGCCTTTGCTTTGGAGCCTGGTTCCTCAATACAGTTGGTGCACTTTCCTCCAGCCACGGAAATGATGATTCCACAGAGTCCGGTCAAAATGGAGACAATGATCATGGCCCGACCGGCCTGAAGGTCAGAACTGAGTGCCAGCATGGAGTCGTAGACTTTGCACTGCATTTGTCCGGTGCTCTGTACCACACAGTTCATCCACATACCCTCCCACATGATCTGTGCTGTGACTATATTGGCACCAATGAAGGCAGACACCTTCCACTGGGGCAAAGCACACACGGCAATGATCCCCAGCCAACCCAGAAGGGCTGTGACTACACCCATGATCTGAAGCCCTTGGGAAGACATTGTTCAATTAAACACGACACCTTTGCAATGACCGACTTCCACAGATGAGCCGAACAAAACGATTTGGTATTTATAAGAAAAGTTGGAAAAGGCGGAGTTTGTATTTCCTGAGCTAATGTTTATATGAAGAGCCCTTATGGTGAGCGTATACTATAAACACAAGACCAATGACCTTCAGAGTTACTGACAAATCAAAACAACACTTAAAGGTCATTCTGCCTTTCTGTTTTCTTGTATCTTTTAGTTTGCCTTGTCAACGCTTTGCAAGGAAAAATAAGCAAAGGGTGCTTTTCTCTTGCATTGACATAATGAATGCGGAGAGAAATCGTTCTTGCAGATCTATGAATAATTAGGCTACATATTTTCAAGAAATTACAACATTTCAAGAAACCAGTCATTTTATGGCTGCAAGAGAAAAAATAGCATATTTCATCTGAAAAATGTAGTATGTAAATTTTTAGAGCATTAAAAATCCACAACTTAGCATCCTTCACAACTTTCACAACAGCTCAAAACATGTTCTTCATTTATTTCACTAACCAATTACTGTTTATGTCTTGTGAAACAAACAGAAAATATGGTGTTGTTCATTCTCTCCCTTGCGTACTCCAGCTTTGATCCACCTATAGAATGGCCTTATAAACTAACTGAACTGTTTAGCATGTTGACAAAATGACTTAATTGCAATGCTCATATTAACCTAAGGAGGCCGCCATTTTCTTTTTCGATGACGTCATCTGGTTGCCAGCACTGGCAGCCAAACTGACCACAGACACACTGATCAGTTTTTCTGTACCTTTAATGTGCTTGTAAGATAAATATATTTATAAACAATGCTAAAATAATTTAAAAGGAAAATAAAGACGCTATCTGGTGTATTTTGTATCTCATGCAGTTTAATATTGTTGGTCAGAAAACAATACAAACATATATATTATTGAACCAAAAATCATTCCGAATATAATATAAAAAATATTTATATTAATATTATATTTTATTATATTTATATTATAAAATCCATTCTTCTGCAAAACGCGTTCTTCTTTTATGTCAGGCAGGCTGGCTTGTATCAAGTGGAAATACCGCCACCTACTGTCCTTGTGTATTTAAACACCTGGGGCCGCATTCTTAAAGTTTCTAAGAATCCTCTAAGAAACCTCTTAATTTTTATTTAGCTTAAAATATTCTACATAGGAGTCTTAGCTTTAAAACGTTCAGGACCAATCTGAGAGCAACTCTGAGTAAGGAAAAGACAAACACTTTTATTCTTAGCGAGGAGGCGGGGCTGACCTCGTTGGTATGAATGACACAGGATTTTAAAGACTGTGATTGGTTGGTTCCAAGAAGGAAAAAAGAGCGCTTTAAAGTAAAGAGAATATATTTATATATTATAGCGCTTTCACAATTTGCATTGCATCAGAGCAGCTATAAAAGAACAACACAACCAAGATGATCAAAAGTTGGACACGCACACACAAACAATAAAAATAAAAAATCTGATAAACCTTAAAAGTAATATTGAAATTGTCATGCATTGCAACACATTTCTTCTCACTTTTTGTGTTTTGTCCATTTTCTCTGCTGCGAAAGAAACTCTTAAGTCTCTTAAAAGTCCTCCTCGCTACTCCTAAAATGTTGGACCTTTAGAGCACTTTTAAGGATTAAGATGCTTTATAAAATACTTTTTCCTTTACCAGGATCTTTTCTGTAATGTGGAAACGCCCAAATTTCAAAGAATTTTCTCAGCATTTTGTCACAAGGAGCAACTCTTTGCTAAGATTTTTCATGATCTTATGTTTATCTCTCATATTTAAAGATATATTTAGATCTATGGAAAACGAGTCAGGTTTAGGTTCCAGGTTCAGTATTGAGACGCCAAAAACGGCGGCCTCCGAGTTAAAATATATTTTCAAAGAGTTTTTTTCATTTCACATGTATCAAGTCAAAGCCATTGTTGATATATTAAGCCATATATCTCTTTAAGCTCTTCAATAATAAAAAAACAAATTACTCCTAATATGCCAAAAGAGCCGCGGGCACTCCTATAGATCAAGGCGGATTATGCAGTTGTGTATTTTGGTTTCGCAGAAAGAAGAAAAGAACATGTGGTCCCACCCAGCTGTTGATGCAGACAGATTTACTTTATCTCAGCCTTTATGATTTAACACTCAACTGATTTTCATCTTCAAAAACTGAAATGAATCATTCTTTTTTCTCTTTAATAAAAACCAAATACAGTGAATGTTATATTCCAGATCAGCATACGGTTTTATCCATAAGATGAGGTCTGCGAAAGGAACTTTGTACTCCAATGCTATGCATTGTGAGACACAAACGATCTTGTAATTTAAGTTTTAATATCTAACGTATTTGAGTAAACAAGCACAAAAAACTGTTTCTGAAAAAAGTTTATTTGTTGAAATACTTACAGTTGAAATGTGTTAAAACAGACATTAACTTTAACATCTTTTGATTAAATTTTTTATAAAAAAAGTATTGGCAAAGAAGTTCTAGCGACTCCTAAAGTGGAAGTGATTATGTTTGTAAATCCACATGGAAAAATGACTGAGACGTATATGCATTCCAGATCTGTTGTTTACAGTATGGCTCGATTCATATTTGTGACCGAACACATATGGAATATTTCACCACTCCCATCACACGCTGGCAGCTGACTGCCGATTCAACCGGACACAACGTTCACATGCACGGCCAATTACAACAAAACAGTTCAAAAACAAACGTTGACCGAAGCGCCACGTGCGTTGCTCATGCTGTTTAAACGTCACTCTTTGCACAAGTTTTCTTTGGTTCCTTCACACATAGCCCTTGGTTCCGCCAGGTCGAGCTGTGTACTTCACACCATATTGGTCCTTCGGCGGGCAGTTGGCACAGAGCATCCCGCCGGCAATAATCATCAGCGCAGAAGCGCCCCACCCGATGAAGAGCGAAGCCCCTAGTTCTTTCTTCATAGAGCCTGGCGTAAGAGGGTTGTAGAAGTCCCTTATGGCCGTGTTGGCATTCCAGCACACGGGAATCAAGCACAATACCCCGCCGATGATGAAGACCACTCCCGAAACAATGCCCACCTTGGATTTGGTGTTCTCGTCCTCTATGCAGTTGGTGCACTTCCCTCCCGCGCCCGCCAGCAGGATTCCGACAAGGCCCAGCAGGATAGAGACGATGCACATGGCACGGGCCGCTTGCATGTCTGAGCTGAGGGCCAGCATGGAGTCGTAGACTTTACACTGCATCTGTCCGGTGCTCTGTACCACACAGGTCATCCAGATTCCCTCCCAGGTGGTCTGCGCCGTGACTATATTCTGTCCGATGAATGCCGTGACGAGCCACATGGGGAGAGCGCACGCCAAGATCACCCCGATCCAACCGATGATACCCAGGGCTATGCCCAGCATCTGTAACCCCGCTGAGACCATGACACCGATGCGATTCTTGGCTTGCTGAGAAAAAGAGCGCTGGAATGTTCTTCGGCTGCTTGAATGCACGTGGGAATAAAGCAGGTCCTTTTATGCATCTCAGACAAGGAGGGGCGGCGGGGAGTCACGCTAGGCAACACCTTCATCACCCCAGGCTGTGTTGTCATCACGAAGCAAAGTCTTAAACTGATGTTGCTATTAAGGGTGTGTGTTTTTTGCGTGAAACATGCCATACGCATGACTCAAATACGATACCTTCGTTACAAAAAACAAAGCTTGTTCCCTATTACAAAAACAAGCCGGAGAAATACCCGAATCACCCCATATCTCGATGCTCAGCACAAATGACATTATGTCATACGAAGCATTGAAAACTGCATGTGGATTCACCGTCTTTTGTTTTGAAGTTAACATCTACGCTCATAGGAGTGGAAACCGTCATTATGTGCCGATGACCGCCCGATGTGTGATTAGGTCTTCTCTGAGGGCTCACACGCTCACATTTTCTCAGACAGGCACACAGTAGTTCCTTCAAAAGCTCTACGCTCCACTCTTTTCCCATTTCGAAATAGATGTTAACCACAAACTTGTCAAACCACACTTGGTGGACACACAGTATTTTAACACAACAGCTCTTACACACAACGCTGATACGCCAAAAACACAACGCTGATACGCCAAAAACACACACTTTCACTTTTGGGCAAATCTAAATAAATCTAGAAGAAACATGCATTGGATGCTGACCTTGTTTCAATGTCCGGAGCAAAGGAACGGTGTATATTCCCGAAGCGGTGCAGGACTATGTTTAAAAGCAGTATGACGTTCAGTGTCCAAGAGCTCGCAGGGAACAGACAATAGGAGAGAAACCTGGAAAAAAAGAGTAACAGGATAAGGGATACTGATTATACATGAAAGAACGCTCTGTTTTGTGGCCAAAGCTTCGGTGAGGACTATAATGGCTCTATTTTACACAGAAGCTCATTAAATTCTCCTCGGCCAGGTGAAAGAGGATAGGGCTGCACACGCACACACGCAGGTAAGGAATGTCCACAATTAAGGGATCGAGGAAAGATGGTTTGCCAAAGATTACCTTCTTAGATATTATTCTGAATTCTGCATGTGTGTGGCTTTACTGCTCTGGTTTTAAACACCAAAATACAAACTTGGATGAGGAATATTAATTCCTCTTAATTGTCTTAATATTGTAAGACAATCATTAACTCTTGAGGAAATTTGCAATGAAAGATGGGGACACTTGGTAACTTATTTGTATGAGTTTGATTCGACAGAATTAAGATCAAACTTTTCGTGTCATAACGGGTAAACGTACAAACCTTTGGAGAACTGGATGGTTTAGTTCTGTCAAAAATGAGTGTGGAACATTTGACAGAGAAGGAAAAATGAATTTGACAAGATTGAACATGTTGGATGACGGAAGATCAGTTAGTTTAGGTTGCTAGAAGAACATTTTCAGTGTTATTTCTCTCAAAAACAAAGAAAATCGTTGAACAAAGCAATCATTCAATGAGAAAGACTGTTTACAAGGAAATAAGTTTCACATGTTATTTTTCATGGCAGCACAGTTATTATAGTTTGACTAATATTTAAAATTACCTTAAATTTTTTGTGTGTATGTTAATTTTAGTTACTTTTTAGCTATTTTGTTTTATGCTTTTGTTGCTTCGTTATGTATTTTCATACCATGGTCTGTTCGCCTTCGCGTCTGGAGGTTCCAGGCCACCACGTCGTGCATTAAAACCCTTTAACACACGGCTAGCTGTGGATTATCCCTCACATATTGTATTGTACTTATTTTTTATTTTTTATTTAGCTCTATTTTTGTTGATTAGGGCTGTAATTTAAGTTCTTAAACTTTTGTCCGAGGCAAGGTTTCAATTTTTCAAAGTTTTAATTTCAGTAAACTAAAATGACTTAATACCAGGGAGTCATTTGTTGCGACATACTTTGTTTACTAATAAAACAGTCACATCTTAAAGAGGGGAAGTTAGTGCTCATGACATCAGAGAGTTTCTCCCCGGGGCTCACGGGTTGGGTAGACTGAGTTTCTATGGATGACCGAAGTTTGTGATAAAGATCTCGTGACTCATCAGAGCTTTCCAATGATCGAACAAGACCACATGACACCGAGAGCACTTTAAGCTTGACTCAACAAGGTAATTAAAGAACACCGTTTCTAAGCACATAATGCACACCGTTAATAGAGACAAAACAATGGTCATGCACTATTGTATAGCTTTACAAAAAAGAAGAGAAAAGAAGAGGTTGTCTTTGAATAGGAAAGCTTCGAATTCCCTTCCTGACATTTTTTTCTGAACTAAATATCAGATTTACTATATTCTGGGATGACATTATTTGTTTTATTTGCTACCAAATTTGTTTGCTGTAAATATTTGGTTACAGCCTTGCAAAGGTCCAGTGGTTATTTTATTATTCCTAACTCTCCTCACCTTACAGCACCACGTTACATGTGTATCTATCCACCACAGTTAGTTTGCAATGGATACTATTACATTCATAATGTCTAGAATTCGAATTATTCAGATATTTAATCAGTCATTATATAATAGTATCTATTTTAAAAGTTATTTGTCTTTCAAAATATATTTTGCTCCATTCCTTGTCCCATTTGAAATATAAAATAATGAAATTCTGATATTTCAAGGTAAAAGCAAATTGTAATTTCCTTCGCTGAAAAAAACAATTTAGTGCTTTAGTAGATTTAATGAAAAGTAATTATTAAAATGTTATGTTCTACTCCTGAGATAGGCGCAGGCTCCCCGTGACCCAAGGTAGTTCGGATAAGCGGTAGAGAATGGAATGGAATGGATAATTATGTTCTTGTTTTTTACAACAACAACATGAGTTAAAATAATGTAAAAATCATGGGAATAAAATCTACTAATTTGGGATGTTTAGATTTGAATTATTTCCTTTAAGAAATTTTATTAACTCAATTTTATTATGTTAAACCCATTTAAATTGGTTGTTTACTTATTCATTTTGTGTTGAGACTACATACATCATTTTTGTAGATATAACTACTTTGGGATTTGATCTGTAGTTCCCAGCATGCTATGTCTAACTGCAACTGATACTTGTTCCAAATTAAATGTCATTTTAAGTATTTTTCATTAAAAAGAAATACTGAGACGAGATTTGTTTTGATTTATCTTTGACATTTAGGAGAGTTTTGGTATTATTTTTAAGTTTAGGTTTTTTAAGTGATTATCGTTGTTCAGAAGAGAGGTGCTTGCGCCTAGTTGGAGGAACGAAATAAGTCATTGTGCGTGTTATTTCACATATTGAACAGTAGCTGTGCTCATGCCGGTACAGAGACCACCAGTCTCTTCTCACTTGACCATCTATAATGTAAAAAATAGTAAATTTCAATTTGAAAGTAAGTGATCTGTGAAGTTTGAGTTTGAGAACATTTACTATTTAACAACAACTAATTGTATTTAATAAGTAGAATTTACTTTATTCTGGTTAGTAAGTTGTACTTGAATTATAGCAGCAAATTTTACTTAAAAATATCTTTGCAAATACTTTTTTCAGTTTTTTTTCCACTGTCAAACTTTGCCAATTTTTGCTGCGGGTTTGCCACTAACGTACTGTAGATTTAATTACTTTCCTATTAGTACTGTTTTCAATTTGAGTTAAACTTTTTTAAACCAAGATTAAAACACTAGCAAGAAACGACTGGCATATACACAGCAACACTGCAAAAAATGACATTCTTCCTGAGCATTTTTGTCTTGTTATTTAGTTAAATGTTGAAAACTTCTTAAATGACAATACATTTACATAACAAGAAAAGTGAGTCATTTAGACTTGTTTTATGAAAGGAAATATAAGAATAGGTAAGTTTATGCAAAAAAAAGTTAATTAAATCTACAGTAAGTTACAACAGCATAGTTTTACAGTGCACCTTTAACAATAAGATTAAAAAATGTATATATTAGATAATGTGATTCTCTAGTATTAGTTTAGTACTCAGTTTAGTTAAGTTTAGTATTTCACAGTAGCCTAAGTCATAGGGACACATGACACGCAGCACTCAAAACAAACTCCTGAGAAGTAGTACACAGAGAGGAAGGCCACACGTTTTCTGTCACTATGATGTCTTTTAAAATGTGTAAACTCTAGGGAAGAAAACCCTGCATTCATTTCAGAACAATTTAAATAGCATTTACATTTTATAAAACTATTATGTACATGACATTATATACATTGATAAAGGCGTTTCATAACATACAGCAGTAGAGCAAACAGAACTCCAGAAACTGTCAAACACCTTTGCAACTGTTTTCTCGAGTACAGTACCTGATTAATGTTTATCTTTCATCATGAAAAACCACCGTGAAACAGGTTCACACTCCCACGCTGATGGGTGTTAGTACAGAACTGTGGTTTTCAAGCCAGAACATGCTTTGCATCTTTTTAAATAAAAATATGTTGTGCTGATCGAAGCCTGTTTGCTTGATTTACTCATCACATGTATTATTGTCCTCACATTATTTCACTGTTTGACTCGTTGAATAGACTGGTCAAAAATATCTGTTCAACAGTGTGCGTTATGATGTCTTCGTTTATCAGTTGTCTTCACAGAGCACCAAAACTATTTTGTAATATAAATATATATTTTATTTCATAAATATACAAATTCAGATGTTCACATTTGTTATTGTGTTGCACACATGACTTCATCAGAATAAACAGCAGATCTTATCTAGTAGCTCCCCGGTCAGCGAACCGGTTTTGTGTTTTTCTCACTACACATGCAGACTCATACACCATGAGCATGTAGGCATACACTACCTACCAAAATGTCATCTTGATATCTTGCAAGAGATATAGACTTTTAGATAAAACCGGTATTTTAGTTGGGTGCAGGATTACAACTTTGAATCCTTTATAGCAGACTTGTGGGCCATTCAGAAATTCACTTGGAAATTCCTTTTAAATTGCAAATAAATGTGGAGAAGAAAAATAAATTAACTTCTAAGAAATTAATGTTATGAAGTGAGTTTAATTTGGAGCTAAAAAGGAAACAATGTAAAAAGTTTATTCGCCACAGGGATGTCTTGAAGGTTTACCTGCATTGACCTGAACTTTTAAATGATATTAGTTAGTTTAATTTCTTGACGTTCCAATTCAATGTCTAATTTAACTTTCTTTGAAGTCTGGGTAGTTTTATTCAAATTTATCCTCATGAATGACACTTTATCAGTCAGTGAAATTTAGCGGCATCTAGTGGTGAGACTGAGAATTACAACCAACAGCTCACTCCACCCCTCCCTTTCAAAGCACTACGGTGGCTGCAAAGGTCTAAAAAATATTGCCATATAGCTCAAAAAAGGCTTCTTGGCTCATATTCAGGGTAACCATTTTAAAGGCCGGGTGTCTGATTTCCGAATTAAGCTTGTTTAGACACAGTCAGGCCGAGTACCAAAACAACCTTGTAGCCAATCAGCAGTAAGGTGCACAGTGCACAGGATGGACATTAGTCGAGCCGGGCACTGACGAAAGTGAAAGATGGGGGTAAGGGTGTGTCTGTTTTGGTGATTTGAACATCAACAACGGCTATGAAAAATCAGACATCCCACCTTTAATTGTGCTTAAACGCACTTAAAGTAATTCTTGGCTCGTAATCATATAGGTGATCCAATTTCAGAGCTATATAGAAAGCTATGTTGGTGCTTTAGTGGTTCTTCAGCAGTTCTTCTTCAGTTCTTTGGGTTGACTGAGGTGCTGTATAGCACTGATTACATATGAAGTACCCATTGAGCCCCTGTATGGTTCTTCATCGGTTCTATAGGGCACCTCAGTCATCCCAAAGAACCTCTGAAGAATCAAGACATGGTTCTATATAGTACTTAAAGTGGTTCACCTATGATGACGAGCCAAGAACCACTGTTAGTGCAACAGTCTAGCAAAACATTTTTTAGAGTGGAAGATGACGTCACGTTTTTGCTTCTTTGCGAAAAACGACGTGCTGAATTTTATGCAAGCAGAACCGCACTGTATGTAGATATAAATAACTCATTCTAAGGTAATAAAAATAAAATGCTTCATTATATGAGGTCTTTATACACCTGTAGATTTTTTATAGTCCCAATAAAAAATGTGTTTCTAAACTTGGACTATTGTTATTTACTTAGTATATTTGTTTATTTAAAATGTAATTTAAATGTAAAATTATTTTCGTTAAAAAAATCTGCAGACATTTGAACTGCCAACCAATCGCAAGCAGCCGCTAACTGTGACGTGACCCCAGCATCTTGGGAGACTTTGTCAACGGAAAATCTTTAGCTAATCCTTGCTAGCTATAGCAATAACGACCATTTTCAGAGTGACTCCTGCGGAATAATGAGGGCTGCTGCCTCCTCGCTGCCCGGATCAGACGTGTTTGACCAGATGGACATACAGTATATATACTGTATATACATATATATAATCATAAACAACAAACCATGTTACCAAACCCCTTTTACATAACATCTTATAACTAAAACCAAACTAAGTAAAAAAACTAACACTTGGACATTCATCGATGTGATAAAGTCTGACTAAAATAACGGAAAACATTTTTGGAAAAAAGTACTGGTAGTAGTATTGTTATAGATAGCTATTCTGTTGATTGCTTGTTTTCAGCTGTGCATTTTGACATTTCACATCAGAGAAAAAAGGTTTTATGCTCAAAACTGGACTGTAGCCTATAGCATGAGCGCTAGTTTGACAGTCGTGTTCCGAGTGACGGCTGGCATGGGTTTAATGTTTGCTACGTTAAGAATTTATTCAGCAAATGCGTTTCCATCTCAGACGAGCCTGAAGTATAGTTTTATCAGCTTTATACCCAGATATATGATTATTTTTTATTTTAAGTAAAGGTTATGAGGCCACACACATTTAAAAAAGAAAATATCCCACATTGACAAACTATTTACAATAAAATCTGCAATATTTCATGAATAAATAAGCATTGTATTTTTTTATTTCACTGGAACTTTAACAGTGAGCAGTAAAGAGAGGAACAACATGTTCGTTCCGATCCTTTAATTTCACTTCTCCTTGCTTTCTGTCTGAATGATTTCCCCCAACCACATCTGAGGAGAAGAGTCTTTTTTTCAAGCAACAAAGCAATGCCTGAAAA
Source organism: Triplophysa bombifrons (assembly GCA_029783895.1). Lineage (NCBI taxonomy): Eukaryota > Metazoa > Chordata > Actinopteri > Cypriniformes > Nemacheilidae > Triplophysa > Triplophysa bombifrons. The sequence continues at coordinate 1,556,044 of CM056458.1, forward strand.
CCAATTTTAGGCTTAAAAATTAACAGGCATTTAATTATTTCTGTGTCACAGCCGTTAGTTCATTTCCAGGGGGACCCTTGCATGTCTTAGCCCACAGGCGCAGTCGGTAATGATCAAAATCTGTTGGCTGAGATGGTTGAATTGGGGTCCTGTTCACGTGCAAATTGATTTAATTTAATGCTAATCTTTAAGACATTATTGTTTTAGTACTGCTTGAACAGGTTTCTTTTCTTTTGTATGACAGCTCCAAAAAAAGTGAAGAGACCTACTGTATTTAATTTAGCCTTTAAACAGCTTTTCTAAATGTATTGTGAACTTTCCATTCCAGTATGTAGCTGTAGAGCAGAAACCTGGAGTGACAAAGTCACCCAACAGCAACGGGAAAGACTAAGAGCATGAAAAGAACCATGAAAGCTGTTATTTAAATTCTGTCTAATTTCATCAGTTGTTGCCCTTTTCTTAACTCTTCTTAAATACATGTAAAAACATGAGAATTGTGTTGTTTGAGCATGAATATGAACCTGTTTTCTTTACAGTATTGTGTCTTTTTTGTATTTTTGACCAGTTTGCCTGTTTTAATTTTATTCAAATAAATGCAAATTAAAACAATACATTTTTTATAGTCAGGTTTTATAGAAAATAGTAATCTGGATTTTAGTCAAATAAGAATGTATACATTTATTATATATAAGTATTTATAACATGTGAGTTATTTTATTACAGTAACTCTTTTTGTCCATGCATTTATAACTGTCTATGAAAGATTTATAATGCGTATAACACCTTTATAAATGCTTTAAAAAGGGAACCTGAATGTAAAGTGTTCCCCAAACTTCATTTGAAACAAATTTCTGTTCACATTCTGTCCTGTTTTCTTATTGGCACTTGGACAGTTGGCAAGTGTCCCTCTACTTGGCATGTCATATGTTGTGGTGAATGTAATTTTAAGGTGTGATGGCGCTTAAAGGCAATTTATTTATTGTAATTCAGACCCCACACAGAGATGTCTCCTGGCTCAATGCATTAATTTTGTCGTTGTAAGGCAACAGTGCTACCCGCTGAACCACTGTACCGGTCTATGAATTAAAGATGGAGTACTAATATAGTATACTAGTATAAAAAGACTTGATGAGACAACAAGGGAGAACTAACCCAATGTTCAAATTAATCAAACAGATTCAGTAATTTAAACTTAATTTAATAAAAAAAATCTACTTAAATATTTTTTACTTTTGAGTAAAGTATAATGATTATTATTTATTAACTTGAAGTTTTGACTAAAACTCAAAAAAAAATTGTTCCATGTTCAATTTACTCAATTTAAACATGTTAATTCAACTCAATTGGTCAAGAAGGATTTCCAATAACCAGCATGCTTTGTTTCAGACTGCATTAGGCGAGTAAATAATAAAAAAATGATTATTTTATATGTTTTTAGAAAAGTTGAAGATTTGTTAGTGTTTAATGTTTACTTCTCTTAGGTATTTAGAAGAGTTTGACACATTTTTCTGTTTTGTGGTAACCATTGTTTAGAAGAGCGGTGCATCTAGTTTATCCAAAGTTACAATTGACCTTTAACATGTGTTCTGTTACCAGTGAGCAGTGACTGTGCTAATGCCAGTTCTGAGATGAGTTTCTTCTTGCTCATTCTGGATTGCATAAATCAAGGTGCATATTAAGACAAATGAGAATGAATTTAGTTGAGTTAGCTTAAATTGCAATTTTGGCGTAATCATTTGTTTAAGTTCTGTCTACTTTGTTTCATAAAAAGGACAAATTAAATATTTAAGTTGCACTAACTAAGATGTGGTAAGAACTTAAACTTAACATTAATCAAAATGTGAAGGTACTGCTAACCTCAATACTCAACAACGCGTTGCCTCAAAATACTTGAGTATTACCAACTTATCCGGGTTTACAGTGTATGAAAGCGACCTTGTATTGTCAAGTTATTAATAAAGTAAATTGAGTGGCAAACAGATCCCAAAAGGCTTTTGTCAATGTTGTTCTGGACTTGCCGGTTCACAAATATGTTTCGATACATTTTATTCAAACATTTGAACAGGACATTTTTTTGTAATGATATTGCTGCCATGTTGATTCACATTGGCTAAATTTACCATATCCAGGTGCTTAACGTTGATTGGGAATGCAAAGATTGTCCGTTTTTGTTTAAACAACTAGATCATCTCATTGCTCTTACGGTTACATGAAATCTGGCATTTATTCCATACATTTTCAAATAATAATTTCATAATTATTCATAAAAACTGTTAATGGGATGCTCCAACCAAGAATGAAAACCATGTCATGAATTACTCACTCCATAGTTGTTCCAAACAAAGAAAGATATTTGGAAGAATGTCAGCAACTGAGAGTTCCGGGGAGTCGTTGACTATAGTAGAAAAATTGAAAATGGTAGTCGAAGGTTTTCGCTTTCCTAATTCCTCAAGATATCTTCTATTGTGCTAAAAAGAACAAAAAATGTTAGTTAACGATGCCCCACAAATGTCAGCTACTAACATTCTTACAAATATCTTTGTGTTCAACAGAACAATGACACTTTTACAGGTTCAAAACAACTTTAGTGCGAGTAATGCATGACACAATTTTCATTTTTGGGTGAACTATCCCGGCTTTAAGTTAACACAAAAGGTTTTTTGAAATGTCTTTAAACAGATTCTGTAAGATCACTTTTATCTCAGATCCTGATCGGTGGAATGTAAAAACCTAAAAAACCCTTACTGACAGACGAAAGATAAATCTCAGACTGGATTATGCGTTTTACTCTTAAAGACAAAGAGAAGAATTGTCCGATCTCAATGAATAGTGAATGAGCACATTTCTCCAGGATACTAAGAGAAGTAGACACATGAGACACCAATGAACTTTCATTTTAACGTGTGCTTTGATATGATGCCAAGTTAGGCAGGTGTTGAAAAGGTGACCAAGTTGAAACCCCAACCTTTTTAAACACATTAAATGTTTGTTCTTTATAATGTATTGACAAAAACTACCTAATGAACAAACCACCTTTTCAATGTGAATGAAATGTTTACAAGAAATTGCTTTCTACTTAGGACTGTTGTGTTCACATCAAAAGTTTATTTTGCTCACCTGCTTTTTAACCGGCAACATCATGGACAACAGAAAATTCTGACATCATTTACTCGCCCTCAGATTGCTCTAAATCTGCATAAATGTCTTTGTTCTGCTAAACACAAAGGAAGATATTTGGAAGAATGTCAGATCTCAATCCCAATTTACTGCCATTGTAGGGGAAATAAATACCATGGGAGTCAATAGGGGACGATCCCTGCCTGTTTACTGACATTCTTCCAAATATCTTACTTTGTGCTTAGCATAAATTTATGCAGATTTGGAGGGCGAAAAAAATATGTCAGAATATTTATTTCTGGGTGCGGTATCCCTTTAAGCATTTCACTGGGTCATCTGGGTCACCTGGCGCCCTCCCAATGCAAGAAAAGTGTTACCAAAGGCCTACTTTTTCTAGTGCCACACTAAACATGATGCCATCTAAGACTCCACCCTCCATCGCCTTAGTGGTATAAAGTAGGTAGAAACTTTATCTGTCTCCTCTGCTCTCTCTCTCTCTCTCTCTCCGTCTACCTTTCACCATCTCTTCATTTAAGCACGTCTTCCAGTCCGGGGGCGACTTCAACATCCGAGCTAATCTTCAGGGCTGCAGACGAAAGCGAAGCGGCAATGGCTTCAGCCGGTCTGGAGATCCTGGGGATGATCCTGACCGCAGCCGGTTGGCTGGGCGTCATGGCCGCCTGCTGTCTGCCCATGTGGAGAGTTGCAGCGTACGTAGGCCAGAACATCGTGGTCACTCAGATCGTGTGGGAAGGTTTGTGGATGAGCTGTGTGGTGCAGAGCACGGGACAGATGCACTGCCGGGTCTACGACTCCATGCTGGGGCTCTCGGACGACCTGCAGGCCGCTCGTGCGCTCTGTGTCGTGAGTGCGCTGCTTGGTGTGGTGGGCATGGCGCTGGCGGTGGCCGGGGCAAAATGCACCAACTGCACCTCAGATGCCGCAAGCAAGCCACGGATCATCATGGCAGCCGGCGGGACGTTCATAATGTGTGGGCTGATGCTGTTAGTGGCCGTGTGTTGGACAGCCAACGGCATCATCCTGGATTTTCGCAACCCGCTCCTGGAGGAGACGCAGAAGAGGGAGTTTGGCAACGCACTGTACTTCGGATGGGGCGCTTCTTGTTTGCTGATCCTAGGGGGAGCCATTTTGTCTTGTTCCTGTTCTTCAAAAGGACGAGACCACGCTGTGCAGACAAGAGCGGACTACGCAGGGGTCAAATCTATTTCTGTGAATGCATATGACAAAAAAGACTATGTTTGAGGGGTTTGAATCTCTAGACGTCGTGAACCTCGAGAGCCGAGTGAGGAGGACCAAACGTCAAGACTGATTAATGTGGCCTTTTGAATCGACCTGACCACTGTTATCTTTTTGTGTCGATGTTGAAGCATGCAACATATTCAAGTATCTCATGTCATGTAAATAGATGTGCCGTGTGATCTAATGTTCGTCAAAAGATGAATAGATAAAAAATCAGTTGCTCTTTTACTCCAGATAAGCCAATGATTTAAAGGAGCCCATTTTTATTCACCTCAGACAAATTTTGTGATTAGTATATTATCAAAAGTGAATGGTCATTTGGCTTTGAAAACGTTATGAATCTGTGAGAGGCACCAATGACTCTTAGAAACAAAGAAAGTGGAAAACCGGTGCACTGTAAACATTAGCAAAGTGCACTTGAAATGAATCCCACTTTTAAAAGCCTACCACGCATATAAATGCCATTCTTTGTCTGCACAGATGCGAAAGGACACAATGTGCTTGTTGTTCTGGTAATCCCTGTGCTCGGGAGAGCGTAACTGAGACGGAGATAATATCACCAGCCTTATTGCTGAAATGCTGCCTCTATAATTACAAAAGCATTCCGTGATACTGAGATTCATCCTAGAGACTCAAAACACCGGCCTAACGTTACGAACACGATGTCGAACCAACTTTGACATTTTAATTCGGACATCTTTGGTGCATTTGGGTAATTCCGTGAAAATGTCAACCTGAACACGAAAAAATGATAAACCCACATATTTGAACATGTGGTAGTTCAGAGGCCCATGTGAGATCTCTCTTCAAATTTGAAACATTTCTTTTATTTTTAGTGCATGATTTTTCATGGTCAGGTGAGTAACATTTTCAGGATTGTCACATCCATGACTCTACATATTCCTCATAAATGGACACATGAAAATGAATATAAAGTAACTATTTTATATTCCATAAAGAGTTATCCCTTCTCTGTATTATTGCTTCACGATTGTGCATTTTATTTCACAGAAATCCTACAAAGTTTATCGTTTACCAAAAACCATGACATTTTTTGATGTTTAGACTCTATCAACAAGTGTTCAGTAAAATATAAACAGATGGTTCAAATTCATTCTCAGAGCATTTTTATGTCACTTCCAAAACGCAAAATGTCACGTCCATAACGCTGGAATTGCCCGTTTACGTTTGTTTTAAGCACAATGTACACACACAAAAAGGTGCTCGATGCCATAGAAGAACCTTTTGGTTTCATAAAGAGCCTTTAACATCCGAAGAACCTCTTTTGTTTCGGAAAAGGTTCTTTGTGGTGAAAAAGATTCTTCAGATTGTGAATATATGGGAAGAGATGTTTCTCTATAGAACGTTTGACTAAATGGTTCTTTGTTGAACCAAAAATTGTTCTTCTGGCAACGCTTATTCTTATGAGTGTACCATTAAAATGGTTTCTTTGTAAACACAATACTTCAAATTTTGCGTTTAAAGAAAGGGTCATTCTACATTTCTCTGCATGCTCCAAAGGTGAAAGAAAGGTCACTGGGGCTTCACGTACCTCAGCGTGATTAATGTGTATGTGGGAGGGATTTGTGTTTGCTTCAGTGCTTGAGTTTAGAGCGAGTCGAACATTGTGTGGCCTTGAGAAAGCCTGCACTGATAACAGCCAATGACGAAACTGCAAGGCATCACTGATTCTGAGTTTGTGGCGACTCATTGGAAAGTTCTTCAGTTGGCTCCCATTCAAGTGAACACAGGTCGTTAACCTTTGCGTGTATCATTTGTTAGTTATATTTACTGTACATGCATGCAATCGCATTTAGATACTTCCATTGGAAACGATGTTTGACATGTTTACTCGTGGTGGTCTTACAAGTTATCCTTTAACCCGATCCTGCAGTCACTGGTTAACAATCCACCATTTGGTCTCTCAGTGGGAAATACTGTGTGAAGAGAGCTAAATCATTAAACTGAGATGCATTCATGCCAAGGTTAGTCGCAGTCAAAATCCAGCAAGGCGTAGCCAATCCGGCCGGACTTTTTTCCAACGTGACTCCACCTTCCTCTTTGCAGTCCGTTATAAAGCATCGAACAATTTTCTGGCGAGTCTTTCCTCTGTGTATGAAATCGTTCTCGTCGCTCGCTCAGAATGCCAACCGTAGGTTTAGAGATACTCGGAGTCACCCTAGCCTTATTTGGTTGGATTGTGGGAATCGTGTCCTGCGCTTTACCCATGTGGAAGGTCAGCGCTTTCATCGGGGTGAACATTGTGACGGCGCAGACCATATGGGAGGGAATCTGGATGAACTGCGTGGTGCAGAGCACCGGACAGATGCAGTGTAAAGTTCACGACTCCATGCTGGCCCTCAGCTCGGACTTGCAGGCGGCTCGGGCTCTGTGCATCATCTCTATCGTGATGGGAGTCCTGGGAGTTCTGCTTTCTGTCACGGGCGCCAAGTGCACGAGATGCGTGGACGAGGAACGCGTCAAAGCTAGAGTTATGGTCACTGCTGGTGTCACCTTCATTTGTGCTGCCGTCTTGATTTTGATCCCTGTGTGTTGGTCGGCTCACAGTATCATCAGGGACTTTTACAGCCTCATCATCAACGAGTCGCAGAAGAGGGAGATAGGTGCATCGCTGTACCTGGGATGGGCATCCACTGCCCTCCTGCTTATTGGTGGGGGCATTCTGTGTTGCAGCTGCCCCCCGCAAGAGGACAACAGGTACGGACCACCCAGCAGAATGGTTTACTCTGCTACACGCTCTGCAGCACCCAGTGGTTTTGACAAAAGAGATTATGTGTGAACATGTTGACTTTGATTTTCTTCACGCTTGTCTTTAACTAAGGCCGGAGCGTGATGACGCAGGGGATCGTGTTCTTGTACGTGTCTGCTGCGCTGCCTTTGCAATGTTTTTTATTGTCACATGGAGTCTTTTGTTTGATGAGGCGTCGTCGTTTTGTTACGAACGGTTTTGAATTCCCATAGTGTAATTATTTTGTTTTGTTTTTCTTAAGAGCAATCTTATTATTAAGCAAATTCATAACCATTTGTGTGCAGTATTATTAATAATCATTTTGTTGCCAAATTAAAACATGATGAACAACTTATTGTCAGTTTCTATGTTTAAATAAACTTTTTATTACATACGTCTACATTATGTCATGTAAAGTTTCATTTGACATTTTTAAGGAAATTGTGCACGGCAGTAAACATATCTTATTTTAAGGAGGTAAGACGTTTGCTTTAATCACTTATTTAAGTTAGCTCTCACATTATTTAGACTTGTTTTATGATTTTTTAAATATAATATCCGAATATAAAATAATGTGTAACACTTTACATTAAGGTATCCTTTATAATTAATTTATCATTGTGTTTATTAATGATTAATAAGTCATTTACAAATGCATTATGAAGCAGTTAAAACTGCATGAATAAAAAAGGGCATTTTAATGCTATAAATGCTTATTAAATTTATGTATTCATCATTTCTATGGTTCGAAAGCAGATTCATTATTATCTTGATGTTGTTTGCAATATAGTCTGTCAGACGGGACACTGTGGGTTGTTGTGTTTGTTTTTCTTATACCTGCTCTCTATCTGGCACGTTTTTTGTAAGAATCCCCCTTTTAATCATGCAGTTTCTACTGCTTATAATTCATTTGTAAATGACTTATTAATCATTAATGAACACATTTATAAATACTTCATGAAGGGTACCTTAATGTAAAGCGTTACCAAACAATATAGTGATTTTTTATATGTTTTTATTATTTAACAAAAACATTTTAAAAGCGTTTTGATGTTAACAGGTCAGTATCACTGTGCCGTCTTCTATGAAACAAAAAATAAACAGCCATGTGAAGAACTCATCATGGTCTCCATCATGAGGTGATGAGTTATAGCTTCTCTCACTGTAGGTCCAGTTATTCATCTGCTCTCAAAGGTCTTTTCGCTCTCTACCCAAGAATTTTGTCTTTGCCAGGGCTCTCATCCAACCGTCCAAACCTGCCCCAGACAATAGGCCTGTTCACGGATGAATATGAAGACCAGACAAACCTTTATCATCACTGGCTAATGGAATGTGGAGGAAAAACATCGAGCTCTCTGAGACCATCCCTGCGTCTAAGATCAAGGAAACTGAATCATTCATTCTTAAAGGGACAGTTCACCCAAAAATGTACTCATCTTTGAGTTGTCCCAAATGTGTATGAATGTCTTTTTTCTGATGAAGACAGAGAAGGTATTTGGAAGAAGGATAATAACCAAGCATAAATTGGACCCCATTGACTTCCATAGTAGGAAAAAATACTCTAAAGAAGATATTTTGAAGAATGGAGGACAGCAAACAGTTCTGGGGAACTTCTGAACACCCTTTTTGTTCCTAATATGGGAGTCAATGGGGTCAAAGAACTGTTTGGTTACAAGCATTCGTTCAAATATCTTTCTCTGTGTTCAACCACACAAAGACATTTTAACAGGTTTGTAAAAACTAGAGAGTGAGTAAATGATGACAGAATTAAAACATTTGGGTGAACTATGCCTTTAATAAAGAGATATCATTAGATGCCGGACGTTTTGTTAGATGATTCAAATCTTAAACACAAAATAAATGTCTTGATTAAGAAAGGATAGTCATAGTGAAGATAATAACACAACACAATAAAAATGAATATTATTTTTTGAAAAAAATATTCTGTGGCTTGAATAGTGAACGACTCTGTGCAAGTATAGCCGTTATAGCCCAGACAGTATTCGGTAAAAATATTAGTTTTGTTTATGTATTTTGTAAAATCATGTTTTTTAAGGGGAAGGTTTGGACAGAATAACAAAAAAAATGAATATTCAGGTGACTTCACTGAGGATGCTAAAATATAATATAGCTTTACTATCTATTTTCTGTCATAATTTAGTTACATGTGTGTACAAGTTTACTATTCTTCTGAAATGTGGAAAAGAATAGCCAGTGCAATGCATAGTGTAGAGGTTAAGTTGTTGTTGCTACTTTAAACCAAACCAAAAATCTTAATGATAAATTGATAAAATGATTAACAATAAACTAGTGCACAATGTTGGGTTTTCATGGGGACTTTCCATGGACGTCACGCTTTAACTGTATATATTCTATAATCTACACCACAATCATCACAGAACACTTTCCGCATTTTTATAAAATTTGGTTAAAAAAACTGAAATATATGTTTGTATAATATATGTGTCTGTGTATTGTGCATATTATTTTTGTTTTTATAAATACAAAAACAAACACATAATTGTATATATATTTATTATTTTTTGGGGGTGAATTATTGATATTTACCAACAATTTAAATTACATATAAACGTTTATTAATTTTTATATTTTTCTTTAATATATGCATGTATGTTTATGTGTTTATAAACACGAAATTAATACGCACAATACACAGACACATATTATCTAAACACAAACTTTTATTCTGGATGCGATTAAGGCTTAAGGCTAATTTACATTTCTATTTAAGTGACTATAGTATTACAATAAATGTAAATTACGATCATAAAGGCTTTGAAAATAAATCCGTACCGTAAAGCTTTTGGATCTTTCTTGGAAAATGTTACAAAAATCAAACCTTTCATTGGAGGATGTGAATTTTAAATCAGGGGGGGGGTTTGCTCATACACATTGCTCATAATTATTCATGTCATTTTACATCTTATTTTTTGACAAGATAACAGCTATGTGTCTTCACCATTAGGTCTAGTATGTTTGGAGAACACCTGACAAGAGATTTATAATCACTCCAGGCCCTTCAGATTTCCAGCTCCACGTTGCTGGTTCTCCTCTTCTGTTCTCTTCTCACGCATTTTCTATAAGGTTCAGGTCTGGAAAGTGAGATGGCCACGCCATAAGCTTAGTTTTTTGCTCAATGACCCATTTTAGTTTTGGATGTTTGTTTTCAGGAACGATTCAACCTTGGCTCATTGTATGACATCTGGCATGGGTCGGTCAGATTTAGATTTTGTTATCTGTTGATGTTTGCTGGAATCCATGATGCCATCTATTTGAAGACATCCAGGATCTCAAGCAGAAAATCAGGCCCAAAACATTAAAGAAGAAGCAGTGAATTTAATTTTACTTCATTTATGTGTGCAGCAAACCCATCTTGAGAGTTTCATCTGACATTTTGCACACTGTTTTGCCTGACCGGGGGGGTTGACATTCATATTTATGATAGGAATTGATATTCTCTATTCACCCTGTAATCATTTTTAACCTATTTCAATAGAATCACATGCAAAGTTTATGGATTACCTCCCTTTTATTGTGACAGATACTGTTGCTATGTACTTTTTTATCATGCACATGAGCTTTTATATGATGCAAATGATATGATGCCAAGCGCAATACAAATAAACTTCACTTGCAGTGCGCTGCCTATCTGCGGTTTCTATGCTTCTTAAATTCAACAATTTTCACATGATTATGAAGAAGAAGCCCTTTCCCCAAACACGATATAACATACTGGGTGTACTTGTTAATTTTTAAGTATTTTTGAGCGTTTCGGTTTTGCTTACAAGCTAAGAACTGTACACTGTATAGACTCACCAAAAATACACAGCAGAAGATAGGAAAACATCACATGGGTTTATATTTTCTCCTGCAACATATAGATAATAAACTCATGACGTGTCATCTCAAGTCATCTTGTGTTGATATCTTGCATTCTCTTTTATGAATAGTTTTGCACTTCCGGTTCTGGAAATAAAGTCAAAAGACAAGTAATGCACAATTTTACTGTGATATTGTTAAATATCAGGTTCGTTTTGACAAACCAATTTGAGAATGCCAAACATGATCAGCTAGTCTCACGACCCTCTGCTTAATTACATCAGTGCAATGAACTATTTAAGGAATTTAAAGAATGAGGTCAACCATGCCAAAGAGAATCCTTTCATGAAGATGAATCAGATGAAAGTCACCTACTCTATAGTTCACCAACATCTCTTTGCTATTGTAGAGAACTCTCGTCTGGAAAATCAACTTCCTAGACATCAGAAGTGTTCAAGCCATCTTATATATCAATCTTTTTACTACTGTTGATGACACAGCAGCAGAAGGTGTTAAGAATGAAAGAAGGTGAAAGAATGTTACGTATTACCGAAAAAAACATTTTCTCATAATTGACCTTAGGAAAAAATGAAGAAGAATTCAAAATCTCGAAACAAAAGCGGTCATAAATATCATCTTAAAATCTCAAAAGGTGAGATGTTTAAGACATATATTTGGTTGTTCAACATGAGACGTGTTTTGTTTTGAGCCAGAATCATCATTTTGACGTATACTTGCCATTAGGGAATATTTATTTTGATATAAATAAGGTCTAGATCAATTTCTGGGACGAAGTGAGTCGAATCGGAGAGAGTATTATGCCATAGTATCACAATTTTTTTAAATGTATTGTAATACATATATTTTTTTAACGCTTGCTAACATATTATCTAACATGCGGTCGTAAATGCTGTTTAATGCTTATATATGCTGTTAAACTATGCGATGTGCTTGTTACATACATAAAGTTGATTAGATAAATTACCACATGAGCAAGCGAGTGGGATAATATTATTTTATTCTTACAACAAAACAGAAAATATTTGACAACGTTCTTAGAAACGTTTGAGAATCGTCACGAACGTTCTTACGGACATCCTATAATAAATCTTAAGAACCATCTTTTGTCTTAAGAACAGTTTCGTGAATCCGGCCCCCAAAATAATTTTATTCCACTTGGTCCCTTACAGCCTTCCTAACCTTGTTCTAGATTGTGACACACTTTTAACGGTAAATCAGATTAAGTCTAAAATAAACACTTACTTTATTAGCCAAGCATTTGCTGCCTAAACACATTTAAGCGGCATCAGTTGTCATCAGACTCATAAATAAACTATTTGTCATACAGTACAATATTGTACATATTGTGTCCGATTTAAACTAGCTTGTTTCTTCACCATGCACTCGTCCTCAAGTTTCTGAGAAGACTAGAGACTGACAGTCCCAGCTCTGGTCGGCCAGTTGCTCAGCCTATAGTGTTACCAAATGATGTCCAAAGCCTGTCCTGTAGCAGATCGGATGAGAGGAGATGACAACGGCTTCACCACTCCAACGGTCACCCAAGAACAATGGAGACAGACAGGCCCTTTTCTATACCTCACAGCCATATGTCAAAGAACAATGACGATTGTATGCACCATGTAGGTCTACTGAATATGTTTGCACATGTATTACCTAACCCATCCAGCATTACCTTGATTACATAAATGACCGCATTAACAGCAAAGACACCACCCCTGGTGGACACATTAAGTACCTTCTCAATCATTTTACATTTTGGTTAACTCCTACTAATTACATTTATTGAATATATTAAAATTTGTCAAGCGAACACCAAGACTGTATTTCTTTGGTAGAGGAGATGTTCAATGTTCTGTTGCTTGCATCAGTTGTCAACGGCTTACTAGTGACTATTGACAAATGAGTCAAGAATTCGTTTATTTACCATTTGCAAATGCTTTGTTACACTGGTGTACATCTCACACAAGTATTCTACTGAGATTTAGACAAACACAAATTAAGACAAAAGTTTTTTTTCAGCCTATTTTTGATGCTTCAATGAATACGTGCACGAAGAAATTGGATTGACAAAATGGCACCTAAAGTACATTGTGACAAGCAGAGCGGTACGAGGGCCGTGCGGGAACGGCGTGAGCCTGAGACACGAGTGATAACGAGAAACATTAAAGGAGGAGGGACAGCAGAGAAGGACGAGATAGAACCAGGACTGGACTTTACGTTATTTACGTTTTCCTTCACTTCTGTCGCTCCTCCTTTTATGCTTCTGATCTCCTCCGTGAGAGATACGAGACCGGTGCAACACACCTCAAGGCCCTCGTCCCGCTCTGCTTGTCACATACATATATGAACTAGGACAACCGGGTAATTGGCGGGGGCTGCGTTTCCCAAAAGCATCGTAACAAAGATATTAATATTAACAAGTTGCTCCAGTCCCACTGAAGTTACAATGAATGGCGAGGAATGCCACGCTCAATATAGATGCTCAACCGAAGGAAGGCCCGCCTTCCCGTTAAACGAGCCAAAAGTCAATCAATAAAAACTGACGGGACTCTCACACTTGCCAGCCTGTGCGCAGTAGATGAGGTAACATCGAAAAAGGTGATCTTATTCTTAGCAAATCAAAGTTATGATATAGTTCATGTCATGTTTAATTATCGATCGGCAATATGCTGTTTTATTGTAATTTTTTTTGCAATTTTTGAAATATCTGCATTTCAAGTAGATTGGACTCTGGACTTGCTATGATGTGAATAGCTGCCCAGAGGCCGCCGAGTGGCACGACTTCCATATACGGACATTGATCGTAAGCCCACATAGATCGTAGCTCCTTTGGTGACAATGGTTCCAAGATGGTTGTTCACCTCATTTGTAAACAGTTGTTGTTCCGCCAGATAGTGTCATATCCTAACAAACCACATATCAATAGACAGCTTATTTCTTCAGCTTTCAGATGATGTAAAAATCTCAATTTCTAAAAATCGACCCTTAAGACCCCTGTCGTCCAGGGTCACAAATGTGAATATAGATCAACTTAAGGTTATGATGCTTTTGGGAAACGCAGGCAAAATTTTATTACAAATGGCTAAGATTCTCTATGGATAACAATTGTATATTTTTAGGTAGAATTCCTTATGCAATCGTTTGTAAAAAGAACATGCATGTGTACATTTGATGTCAATTTATTTGTTTGAAATTTTTTTTATCTTCTTACTTTTAACATCACATACAGCTGTGAGGTTTACTTGAAACAATGGACATTTGGAAAAGGTGCTGGAAATTTAAACATATATGTCTGATTTTAGTGTCATATGCTAATCTAAGTCCCCGCTTATAAACGCGTTACATAAAAAAAGAGTCTAAAAATGAACCAGTAGTCTAAAAATGACCACATTTAAACAGAAGATGACAAAGCAAACTATGTTGCTATGCTTTCAGAGAGCACTTTAAGCACGATGGCGTGACTAAGCCCTTCCTCTCTGTGATGTCTCTGTTCTAAAAGACTCCTCCTCTCCACCTGAAGTCAGGTATAAAGGACACTTGTTTTGTCACAGATGCGCTCCGTTTGCTCTGAGGCATTGGCTCAAATAAGCGTCTTATCTTACAGGTGCTCACTTTTTTCACTCACAGCTTCTTTAGTGCAGCACGTAACACGCAGGAATCCTTCCAGAAGTGATGTCTTTAGGCTTGGAGCTCGTTGGACTGGTGCTATGCGTGGTCGGCTGGCTGTTGGCCATCGTGGCTTGCACTCTCCCCATGTGGAGGGTCACAGCCTTCATCGGCTCCAACATCGTGACCGCTCAGATCATCTGGGATGGTTTGTGGATGTCCTGTGTGGTCCAAAGCACGGGACAGATGCAGTGTAAAGTCTACGACTCCATGCTGGCCCTTTCCCAGGACCTCCAGGCGGCGAGAGCCCTGACCGTGATCTCCATCCTTCTCACCATCCTGGCTGTGCTGGTTTCCATCGGAGGAGCGAAGTGCACCAACTGCATCGAGGACGAGTCGTCCAAAGCCAAAGTCATGATTCTGGGAGGGGTCCTCTTTATCGTGGCCGGGGTGATGCAGCTGATTCCCGTGTCCTGGTCCGCCAACAGTATCGTCAGGGATTTCTACAACCCTCTGCTCCCTGACGCTCAGAGACGGGAGCTCGGGGCAGCGCTGTACATCGGCTGGGCATCCGCATCGCTCTTGATCATGGGGGGCTCGTTGCTCTGCTGTTCTTGCCCTCAACAGGAGGAGAAGAAATTCAACCCGTCTAGAATGCCGTACCCTGCGTCTCGCTCCACAGCTGGTGGTGGGTATGACAGAAGAGACTATGTATGAAACCATCAAAGCGGACCTCTGAATTGACTGGTGAAACGGTTGACACGAGGGCATCGGTTTTCGGGGTAAAAGCGAAAATGTGCCGCTCAGACTCCATAGGGAACTCCAAACTTGATGACGTTTTTATGTACGTTTGTGTTGTTGGTCTATGCTCTTGGCTTTTTAGAGACATTTGGACGTTATGGTGATAGTGACATAAGATTGTCTAAGTGAATTTTCAACAAAGCATCGTTTTTGTAGGTTAAGTGTATAGAGCTGGCCTTCCCTTTGAGAAGCTTACACAAACAGACTTTTGCTTCTTTAAAAGTTTTTGTACATTCAGCTTTTATGAGTTAATAATTATTTGTCACAATGCAGATTACGGGACAGATTTAAGATACTGCTGAAAATGTGGCTGGTGAAATATTTATAGCCTATTCAACCAAAACAGTTGATTTAAATCCCCAAAAGTACATGTTGTGTCAAATCAATGTTTACTGTTCCTTGTCCTGTATCTGGTTTGAATGTTAGGACTAGTTGCACTAACCTGATTTAGTTTTAGCTTTTGCCTTCAACGTTGTACGATTTCTGTAATGTTCATTTATAATCCAACATTGGCTATCGATTGTAAATGTTTTGTACTGTTATTTGTGTTTCATACTTATTTATACAGTACTGTATTTTTATCCAGGACTCCTGCTCAAGTTTTGAAACGAGCAATGTTGCTAAATCAATCTTCCACGTTCATTGTAATTGTGTTATTGTTACCCTTCATTTCGTATTCTTAAATTAAAACCATTTGTCAACTTGTAAGTTAGTACAAGGGGTAACACGAGGCCAATCGCGACACAGAATCGCGGGAGGAGAGTTTTGGGTTGTAGCAACTGGTGTATGATGAGCATCGAGACAGAATGAAACTTTTGTGAATGCGTTGATAAGGAACATACACCTGTTACGCTTTATACGTTCTATTATTTTTTATTATTTTTAAAAGTAAGATTTTTTTTAAATAAATCGTACCATGGTGAGTTGAGGATTCTGTGTATACTATATATCTATAAAGTATTGATGTTAGTTTTTATCTCAGTAAACGTTGCTTTGTCTTATAACTAGTTTAGAGGATGACACCATGATGACTGGCATTTACACTAAAGAAAACCCGATACTCATGCCATGGGGTCGTGTTACCTCCGATACACACCTGTGATCACCATCGGATCACCTAACAAGTATAGGTGGCAAATGTTGGCATGGACAGGACTTCATAGAATGACAATGGAGATGAACAAATAAACTTGATAATAACCACAGGTGAATTATTTAACCGATGCATTGCACCGTTCACAGAACATAGGCACTAGTGGAAATCTTTGCCAGAATCTATAAAGAATATTTATTTATTCTCATCTGCCTGACAAGTGATTCAATCAACAGAAGCAATTTTGCTTATCTTCTAACAGCGTCCAACAGCCGCAGCTTGAGATATTGAGGATGGTTTCATATGGGTGACATAAGCATCAGCGTATCACTTTACAGGGAATGTCACCTGTTCCTATAAACGCGGGATGAGTGTCAGTTCAACAAAGCCAGTGGGCTAAATTACTTTCCCACATTACAAGTTAATTTAGGATTGTATTATGTATATATAATGCTTAATTCCTAATGCACATTGTTACAAAGCGGCAGAATGACAGGACAACAAACTGCTCTCAGGAGGTTCCACATTTAAGGATTCAAGAGAATTATGTCTTTATATATTCCTGTCAGCAACCAGAAAGCAAACTTAAGGCCACTCATTAGAGCTTCTATCTATAGCGCAGTAACAGTGTTAATGCAGGTCATCAAGAAGTGTTGGAAGAAAGAAGTTTATGGTAGAAAACAAACATTTTACGATAAAAATTACACACAAGTTTTGTGTTTCCTAGCTGTTGTAAACGTAGCCTTTGATTATAAACATAGATCAAATGCTGGTGATGACAGAGTCCATTCATGCATAAATTATTCAATTATAATGAAAAGTATTGCACTGTATCCCTGACATGTTTTGGTATTTATGGTAAATGTGATAGGTTACAGTATAGACCGTTTCGACGGAGGAGCGCACACCTGACCCCCAGTTAACCTTTCGGTTTGTGTTTGGCTAGTGTTTAATAATATAACTATTTACATTTTATTTTATATTTGTTAATATACATAGTATTATCATTTTATAGAATAATAATTGTATTAAATTTGTTGTATGTTCATCTGATTAAATAAACAATTTGTTGAATGGGTCGTGTAGTTCACATTTAAAGAAACCGTGTGGTACATTGAGTTTGGTATCACAGTCTAAATTCAAAATATTGGAGAGACAAGTTTAGCCAATTAACGCTTCTTCTCTGGTTTCTTTTGATTGTTATGAGAAATAATCTACAGACACTTTATTGTTTGTGAACGTGTACGGGAAGTTCAGCCGGGGGTCACAAAAGTGCGCTTGCGCAGTAACATTTGTTTACGTTGTTAAGATGAAATCGTCTATAGGCCTAAACGCTACAACTACAATTGTTTTATTGTCACAAAGACAATATATAGCATTTGAAAAGAATATAAAGCAATTTTAAGCAGCCAGGAAATGCAAGAGTCCTACATGACAAAAAAGCTATCTGACGACGTATTTTCAATATTATTCTTTGTGAAGATAAATGAGATTATTGACATTCTTAATATCACACAGAGCTTTAGTTTTTTCTTAATGTTTATAAACAGTTTTTTTTTTGTCTCTTTATTTAAGTATATGAACACAATTCACTCTATGTTCATATTATTTTTATAATTATTTCTATTGTTATTTTGGCTATGACAATTCAGACATTATTTCTTCTTTTACAGCCACTATGCTTTATTTGAAAGGTTGTATGTCAAATACACAAAATAAAACATGTAAAACAAAAACTGTGTGACAAACGAACTGTCTTGACCTCAAAGGTACTTTGAATAAACTTTGTTATTGATCCAAGGAAAGCTCTTATTTGTATGTTTAAGTGGATGACGCACCCAATCAGTTTTTTATTCAGCATCCACACATATCTTCAGAGCATCCATCTTTTTTGTGTTAACTTGATGCTGTTATTCATGTTCTGTTTCCAGATTAGATTTAGAATTTGTTACTTGTTTTCTGATCTGTATTTAATTCAGCCATTTGTGGTTTTGTTGTTATCACTGCACCAGGTGAACAACGTCCTAGACAGCTCTTGTTTTTCTCTTCCTTTCGTGTTAGAAATCTAACAATGACATAAACCAACTTTTCATGCCTTTTTCATGTTTCATAATAAAAACAAAACCCCAAGACAAACAATATTAAAACACACAGAGCCCCAAAATGCTAAACTTAAATTTCTTATGTAAGTTGTAAAACACTTTCTAATGTATAAATTAATTTAAAGACAAATTATTTTATAAAGCATGTATTAAAACATTGTGGCCTATCTCTGAGGACACAATGCTTCAGACTTGTACACTGTTCTATGTTATCTCCGTCTCGATCTAGGACCAACAATGACTTCTCTCTGTTCAAAGTTGACCATTCCCGGGGAAACTAAACTCTTTTCCCAACAGTGAGTCCTCTGAAACTCACATCACATGACCGATACTGGAGAAGGTATGAAGAGAGAGTTGCTAGGCAGCCAGGGTCATTGGGAGAAAGAACTGCATGCTTTCTCAAAGAATACTGGAACACTGAGAGACCGTTTACACGATACCGTTTTCAACTAAAAATAGAAACTTTTTATGTGTTTTGGCTGTTCATGTGCACGAAAATGTGAATGCAACGAGAATGCAATTCTACGGAGCCCTTTTAGGGACATGGTGGTGGAAAAAAATGAGAGGGAAGAGAAAAATATTTTTTAAAGCTTTAGCGTTATCTCGCAAAATCTTTGCGTTCCCCCGAGAAACATTGCGTTATCTCACAAAACTTTTGCGTTCTCTCGCAAAAACTTTTGCGTTCTCTCGCAAACATATTTGCATTATCTCGCAAAACCATTGCGTTATCTCGCAAACCATTTTGAATTCGGACAAACACTTCATATTTAATGTTCTGCTGGCTGAGTTTGAGACTAGCTCCTTAAACATTGGTTTATAGACGCAGATTCCCGGACTAATAACTAGTGAGCTAAACGTTCTTATAACACAAGTGACACCTCATTCTACGAGCCGGCTGAGACAAGACCGAAGGGATCCTCTATAAAGGGCAAAACCCGAAGATCATTAGGCTACTTAAAATAGTAATTAACTTCAGTGCTACATAATGTAGTATAACTAAAACCAGAATTTGGTGAGACCACAGTGTGTAACATTTAAGTTATTAATGACATTTTTTTAATAAAGCTTTTCGGATTTACAGTCACTTTGTAGACGGACTCTTTGGACTACTCCATGTCACCTTCTCTTACAGAGATACGTTTATATTCTCATTTTGAGGAAGACTAGGTTGTTGATCCTTGTCTAAGGAATAATGTGTTGTTTGTGTTATAAAAAGTTATTTGTCCGCGAATCTAGTATGAACCGCTCCATTGTTAATGTACGGAGCGGAATAACAGGACGTTTGAATGTTTTGCGAGATAACGCAAATGTGTTTGCGAGAGAACGCAAAAGTTTTGCGAGATAACGCAAAAGCTTTAAAAAATATTTTTCTCTTCCCTCTCATTTTTTTCCACCACCATGTCCCTAAAAGGGCTCCGTACAAATCTGGTCATCTTTGTAGAGTGCGCAAAGTATTAAAAAAAAAGCTGCGAAGTTTTGACACAGCTTAAATTTATATTATATTATATTTTGTCATCATTTACTCAACCACTTGTCATTTCAAACCTGCGTGGCTTTATTTCTTCTGCATTACACAAAAGAAGATATTTTGAAGAATGTTGGATAGCAAACAAGAGCGGTGATAGCATTGACTTGCATTGATTTTGTGAATGGGTACCGCCGTTGTTCAGTTATCAACATTCATCAAAATTCTGTCTCTTCTTGTGTTCCGCAGAAGAAAGAAGGCCATACAGACTGAACAAATTCAATTTTAGTGCACTGTCACTTTAAGACTAAAGAACACACAAGTGAATAATAATAATATTAAACAATCTGGAGTGGAGTGTTTCTTTCAGAGAGGAAATCCAGTTTCATCTTCAGTTGATGTGTAAAACAGTGGCACAAAGAGCAGAATTAATATATATAATAATCTTAATATGGATTTTTAATTATGGATCTATATACAGTTTGGTTGGAAGCACAGGTTGGCCGAAGTTAACTTCTGGTCTGTGTTTGGTTATAAAAATGTATTTAATTGATATGAATATTCATTCATATTAATTGTATAATAATTGTATTAAATTAATTTAAAACACCTCAGCAGTTATTGATTTTTTGGTCTGAGTAACATACGCGTTTCATCTCAAGTGACGGGTTGGTTTTCTTACTCAATGAACTTTCAACAACAGGTTCCTCAGCAGATGTTTGAAAAATCTGAATGATATTATGAGAAAACATCGTATTAAGTACTTACTTAAAACTGTATTAAGAATTGAGGACATGTCTGTTTTTGTAATTTTTGTAAATTGTCTTTTCTATGTTAACATCTGTTATGTGAAACGGTTTATTTAGGTATTGTCCATGTATTTTGTATATCTTGTTTCTTAAAGTGATAGTTCACCCAAAAAGGAAAATTTGACATTATTTAACACACAAAAGAAGGTAATTTGAAGAAATTTGGTAACCGAACAGCAGTGGACCTCATTCACTTCTATTGTATGGACACAAAACCAATGCAAGAGAACGGGGGCCAATTAACAACATATTTCAAAATATCTTCTTTTTAGAAATTCAATAAATGATGACATATCACATTAATACCATATACTTTCTTTAATTTTTCCCATTTTCATTATTTACTTTTAAATCATGATGTATGTGAAGCTGCTTTGCAAATGAAAATAGTGAAAAATGCTTTATAAATGAAACTGACATGTCTTGACTGATTTTTAAATTTAAATATATATATTTTGCAGATTCCGCAAGAGGTGTGTAATCGTACAGTATTTGAGGAAAGTTGTATTTCTGGTTTCTTTAAATAAAACAAATATAAGCTTAAACACTCCCAAAAAGTCACACTGCTTCTCACAATGCTTTTCTTTGAGTCTGGTGTTTGAACTGTGCTGTTTACCTGCTGAATGTTTGTTTGGCCTCCACTAGATGACAGCAAACACTGGATTTTTTCTTTCTTTATTGGCCTTTTCGCACATTATATTCATATTCATATTGTCGAAGGCATTTAAAAACAAGGCTTATATTTCTGGTTTAAAGTACATATCTCAAACTTTATTTAGAGTTACTGGACTTAAATCGTTGTGAGTTATAACCATCATGGTAAACATGTTTTGCGTGTAATACAAACATATAATAGTAAACAAAACAAAACAAGACTTGCTTAAAACATGTTTTTTATTTGAACAGTATCCTTTCCCTTTTTACTGCTATCAGTGTTACATCCATTTAATTGCATTTGAACTGATGATTAAACTGGTTTGAGATCACAGAAAGGCTATGAGTTAAATGGCGGTGTTATTTTTATGATGGATATATGCTCTTTTGGAGCATTAAAAACTTGAACCCCCATCTAATGGCATGAAAAAGTGTAATAATATGTATTGTGCTGCTTTTTTACCACTAGAGGGCTAGGAGACCATTACACACAATGTATAACACCGTTAACAATCATGTCCAAGCAGGGCCTTCCGAAGCCTTTACGTGGCCCTAAGCAGAATTTTATTTGGGGGTCCCCTTGTGACCCCAATGCAAACAACTATTGTCAAAGTTTGCTTATTTGCACGCACACTTTAAACCTAACACACTCAATTATATTAGTTAGACTTTCAACACATTGATAATTTCATTACTTCCAATTTTAGGTGAACAGTCCCTTTAAATTTTGAGCACAGACCATGCAAAGCTTGTGGAATTTACTGTTCAATGCACAGATTTTATTAAAAAAACATTTAATTTTTTAACCACACCACCATTTTAAAGCCACACAGCCCTTGAGGATGATTGAATCTTTTTTTGTTCATTTTTTAGTGTATTTGCTTGATAATCATTCAATTAACTTACAATAAGCACATAAATATTCGCAACCGTATCCCAAAACAAAAGCTGAATTGACAGATAATCACAAATCACACAAATTACACATTTTGTCTTGTGAATCAGCGAGTACTGTCAGATGTTCAACATTTCTATCGTTAAACACTAATCAGTTGTCAAATATTTAATGTTTTTTAGTCTAAGATAGTCTTCTTGTAATCTAAATTCAGAGATGTTATGACTTGTCAAAAGAATGGAATATCAAATAAAGGCACTATTTGGTGTCATGCTGTCCCAACTCCATTAAGTACATTGAAGTGCAAAATGTAAAATAGTCACAAATTTAATTAACTTTAAGAAAAAAAATAAGACTCACCATGCACCCCAGTGACCTGCAATGACCTTTACACACAGGAAGTAGTCCAAATATATTTCCCCCTTTTCTTAAAGGGGCGACATCAATTGTTCTAACACCACAGACATGAATCTGGAGAACAGCACTTTTTGCTCAGATATTACTAAACACATATTTTTAAATACAACTTCATAAAATTTAACATGTTAAAATAAAATCTATATCAATACTATAATTATTATTAAAATATAAATATTATAGTAAAAAATATAAAAAAAAATATATATAATAGTAATAATAATATAATATATAACCATTTTATTTGTGATTTTTTTTATATTGTTGCAATAACATTCCATGATACGTCTCTGAGGCATATTTTGTTACAAATGCAATCTCTCAAACTCAATTGAATATGTATTTAAATAAAAAATGTAACCATTAATAGTGCACAAATGATGTTTATTCTACAAAATACAAACATTTGATCATTAAAAGTTTATTTTAACTGTAAAGTAGAGGGACATCACGAATGAAGAATGCCCCAAGTATACTAATAAGAAAAGGTAGTACAACTGTAAAAAATTCTATTACAAAATCTGTCAGATTACAAAATGTACATTACCTAAAGTACATAGTGAACATAAAAAAAGCATTTTATTACAGTGACCGTTCTAATAACAAATTATTATAGCAGTAACACTTTACAATAACATTAATACTACAAGCATGACATAACAATAAACAATACTTTTATAACATTTATAAATCTTGGCTAATGTTAATCTCTGTATATATACATATTTTAAACCAACTGTAGCATTATTTCATTTCAGTACTGTTAACCTTACTAAAACTTATTGTGATGCATCATCATGTTTTTGATCATTTCAAAAGTACAAAATTAAATCTTATTCTGTAATGTTACTATCTAAAACTGATATAACATCAATAACACGATCATGACCTGCATGATCATTGCGCATGTTTCATTCATCCTCATATGACAACAGCATACAAGTTTCAATTTAACACAATAAACAGTTCTCATGAAACCTGTCATAATACGTATCAAATATTAAGCTTTTATTTTCAAAATAGAACTTCTTTCTTTCCACATTTTATTTTGGGAAAATTACTTTCTTCCAGAATAAACAGGTGCGTGGTCTCCGAGATCAATGCAATCCCAGTCTGTCCATTCTCCCAAATGTTTTTCTGACCTGTCCGGTGTCTTTGGCATTTCTTTCTTCACACGTCTACGCTGTTGAGGGAACAGGCTGCAGGCAATCCTGGCGTGGGCAGATGGCAGTAAGAGTTTATTTGCGGAGTTTCAGCCAGTCTCTCCAAGGTGACTGGTTTTGCCCTGGACCAGTCTCCGTTATAGTCGAGGTCCGTCTGGACCTGTGGAGGAAAGACATGCGACCTGTCGACCTTTTCTGCAGTTGTTCTGTCTGTTGTTGACTCTTCAGCTGTTGATTGATGATAATCTGGATATCATCCTTAGGGGCAGATTAGTAAACATGTACAAAATAATTAGGTACAAATTAGTTTGAAAGGCATTATGACTTATTTCAGGTACAATCGCTCTTTTTACGGTACTTGTCTTAAAGGAACACTTTGTAGTTTTTGTTTCTTTCTGCAACAAGTCCAGACTGAAAATCTGGGCAAAATCTGAGCAAAAGTCTTGAAGTGTGTTTAGCCTGAAGACGCATTTTGCTCATTCAAATTTGCTTGTACAAATTCGTGTAGGTGTACAGCATTTAGATGTTTCAGATATTGTTTTAATTGTCTCGCCAGAAAATGCTTTCTGATCTTGTAAAATGCAGCCTTTGCGATGTTTCACTTGAAACGGGCATCATAACAGGAGGGGGCTCCGTTTGCGCTTGAAAAAAGGAGCGCCACCCCTCCCGTCACGTTATGCACACACCAGGGTTAAAGGGGCTTGACACAAGAGTTTCAGCAAAATTATTTATAAAAAATCATATTTATTTTATATAACAATAGACACCAGTGTTTTTTTCTTAATTGAATCAAGTGAGTCAATGATTCAGTAGTAGTAAATCAAATTAAAATAAATGAAATTTTAAGGGGGACGTCTGTTTATTATGCAAATGCCAATAAATGAATTTCTCGTGACTAAATGATGCTTTTATCAGTGCCTATGTACAGGTTGTTGTTAATACGTCATAGGTCACACGACCATAAAACAAGGCGGCAGCAATATGTCTGAAACGTAATCATACCACTCCCACTCATACTGTATAGAACGTACTGTTTTAACGGCCGATAGGTAGGTACTTATTGGGGATGCACCGATACCAGTATCAGTATTGGCCCGATACCAAGGTCTCATACTCGTAATGACACACCGATACCTAACAAGAAATTAGCGCTGAACGCATTGACGCATTGTGCTTGTGGAGATTTCAACGCCAGCGTTTCACTGCACAAGGACACAGACACATAAACAAACACCATTTGGTGCGATCATTCAAAATAAAAGCCCGGTTAACTCAGCCATTGATACGTTGACTCCAATGTTTCAATAGCTCCCAGAAATTCCTAGTAACGCATTGAGCTGCGACTAAACAGACCAACTGAGGTAACCTTCTAACCCATTTAATGAATAAATAAAGAAATAAATAAAGCATTTAAAGAGAAAACATAACTTCCTGGAACTATCTGAAGGCTTCATGAATCACGAGACGCTCCAGCGTTTTGGACTTCCGTTGGCAGAACTCTCTCTCTCAATGGCTCTGGGTTAACTTAAACAAACGCTCTTTGCGGCAGTTGACTTAAACAAGTTAGAATACAAGTTAGAAGTGTAAAATACACTCCAATTTTACCCCACCACCCCCATTACATTTTTTATAATTCGACCACAGAGTGTATTGTTTACTTTACTTAACATGCTAGTAAAATCGTGCTACTTAAAAAATAGTCCTTAAATATAAGCAGACCTAAAAACAAAAGTTAAAAATAAAATGTACCGTAAGATAATGTTTTTTTAACATAATTGTACTTAATTCAGGCATCGGCGAATATAAGAAAAAATATCGGTACTCGTACTCGGTCTTTAAAAAATGGTACCGGTGCATCTCTAGTACTTATTCAAATTCAGTACGTACTGTCACAGTAAGCGATCTCAGATGCAGCGTGCGATTAATTAAACACTTAATGGAAACTCCACCCAAAAAATCTCCTGATAAGTAACAAGAAATAAGCTCCGTAATTGGACAATCTGACAAGTTTTGTTATCAACTTTCTTTCCAATGGCCTTGAGCAGAAACTGACCTGCCAGGCCTCCAGTTCCTGAGACAGCTCGAGTTTACGTTGAATGGCCTCCAGGAGTTGGTTGTTTAGGCACATCATGTCATGTTTAGTCCTCAGCAGTTCTGCTTCCATAGCCGTCTTCCTACATCAACAAAACTTCTATCAGTTTTGAACAAATGTCACTTAAATGATTGATACTGTAACGTTTATCTTTATATTTAATCTTGGTTTTAAGAAGACGTTCAATATTTACTTCACGATAGCATCGTCGCGGTCCTTTAAGGCCTGTCGGACTACTTCCTCATCCAGCATTTTCCCAGCACGTGCCTTTAACTCGGTGTTCTCCACTATTAATCGCTCATTCTAAGAAAGAAGGAAAAGACACGTCGTACTGAAATGCCACATAACACAGTTTGAATGATTCTTAAATATAATTTCAAACAAGTTAATATATTAGTTGCTCCCACGTGATTGGCTGATCAGATGTGTGCAGCTAAACATGTACCCAGTAAGTCCACAGCTAGGACATAGATCCTTTAGATTTTTCTTTTTCTTGTTATTAAAAATGTCCTCGGGCAATCCAAACAATGGGCACATTTTTTAGGGAATTGACCCTGTGGTCTTTAACGCATGAGGAATTGTCACCTGATCTTGTAGCTCCTGCAGTCCGGCCGAATTCTCACAAGGATCGCTCACTTCTCCCACAATGGACCTTCTCATTTCCTGGAGAAACAAACGACACGCGTTCAGCGCTGCATGTCGACTCCAAGGTGTACCAGCATCTGTATCTTGTAACACACATAAATGACTCTATTCTGTCTGTCACACTATTTTTCGCTCTTATTCTCTCCCTCTAGTTGTATTTGTGGCTTTGACGATCGATTATCTAGAAATAAACTGACGCAATTCCTACTTCAATACAAACACCAACGTTTATTCAGAAGAAACCAGGCCATCAACTAGCATACTAGCACACAATATAATGGCATATAATGGTCGTATATCATAGAATAAAACGTAAGAACTTATTTCTGGCGATTTACCAAAAACCCATATACTTTGGGACGATGGAACCAGAAGTCCTAAAATGCTAACTCGCCAGTATGAGCGCACATTGCGATCAGAACGACTCGCAAACAAACTACTATTTTAAACCGATTAATTTACACTGTTGAAACTTTTGAGTCGCAAGCGAATATAACAAATCAGCGAATCATTCAAAGCTCCGTAAACCACAAGAGAACGCAGGATGTAAATTAGCTTTGCAAATTTAGTAACTCTGGTTCATTTAGTTGGCTTTTGTGGGCTAAAAAGTTAGTTGAAAAGAATAAAAAGCTTTATTTGATTCAAAAACATTTCAGTTCATGTTAAATAAATGTAATGTTTTATATAACATGATAAATCTCAATTTCATCGAATTTTTGTTTTAATATGCAAAATGTTTGGTTAAGCCACTTAAAGGTACGGTAGGCCTACTGGTGCGTCTGTGTACAAGATACCCAAATATTAAACAAATCCAACAAAACTCTCTATACTAATATACTACTTTCATAAGAGTAATAGTAGAAGACAGGAACTGTGAACTGTGTCAACATTAGGATGTTATTTGATCAATAAAACGCCACCCAGCTCTGTTACAGTGTGTAGTTTCACCTGTCGTGTCTCACTGTGTGCTATTCTTTGTGCTGCATCTTTCAATTGTCCCAGCATGCCCTGCAGGCTGTCATTGGGCTGGGGGCCACAGGCTGCTGTTAACTCAGGATGTAGCACAGTTCCTGGGACAGCTTTCTTTCAAAACCTTGTAAGCTGGACTGCTATCTACTGTCAACATATGAAGCTTTAATCTAAGGCAACATCTGAGGATTTTATTTTAGACGTACCTGATTTAAACCCCCCTACATATGGGTAGTTGACAAATAAACTGTTAATGTCTACAAAGGTGTGACAGCAAAAAAGTAGAAAACAAACTGCTAATAATACACTGTTTATATTTATCATATAAAATATCACAATATTTATGTCATTCTTCGTTACTATTTTCTAAATTTTTGCCTTCACACCATATTACACATGTACAGTTTATCTGTCAACTACCCATAGAAAGAAATAAGCATACAAATATGTAAAACGCACAAATGAAATAAAACAACTCTACACAAAAATTCTGCATCTTAACTTTTCACTTCATCGTGGATAAAACATATATCCATTTTTTTAACACTTCACGTAAGTGCTGTTTGTTAGCAATTAGTTAACGCATGAGGAACGCATCAGGAAGATCCGTTTACTTTTGGTTTTAAGGTAAGAAACGCATTCAAATGACACGCACAGGCAATTTGGTTTAATCATTTGTAAATATAATGTCATATATGTTAATAAAAGATATATTTACATTTAATTTGTCAAAAAAAATACTGTCAAAATGATTTGCTGCATCCGAGTTACCGTGTGTTATTAGTTTTGAGAGGTTGTTATCTGGGAATAATGAACCTGCAAATGTAGCTACTGGCCAATCAGATTCAAGCATTCCAAGGAGCCGTGTAATAACATTCCTTAATGCACCATGAACTAACATGAATAACTGTATTGACATGAACTAACAGGGATTAAAAAAATGCAAAAAAAAACGAAATTAGTAAATACATTAGCTAACATTAGCGAACAATGTTAACTAATATCACCTTATTGTAAAACGTAACCCTTTTTTTGCAGTAGTTTTTTCACTTTAGTTTGACTTCCTATAGTTGGAAATTGTGTGTAGTTTTTGTTTAGTTTTCAACATTCTATAACACAATATTTGCTAACAATTTTAGAAGGCGCCTTCACATTTTAGCTACACATCTTATACTGCGCTGCGACATCTGTGTTTCAACAATCTGGACTGGATCTACATATAACTTGTTTCATGTCAGATGACCCACACCAGAGAACACAAGAATTCATTACTAATTTGTTAAAAAATATATATTTCGCTAAAAATATCTTCTCATTCGCACAAATTGCTACAAAGTAAAAAACACATGCTTTTTAGGAAAAACCACAAGCAAAGCCCCTTTGCTAAGCCTAACCATTGGCGCCATGAAAATGTAAGAGCAAGTAGGAATGTATACAAACTTTGGTATGAGATTGTGTTGCCAAACAATTCCCCACTAAATACAAATACTATATATGTTTTATACCGTATAAATAAAATAATGAGCGTTTTTGTATTGTATGAGTTAAATTAGTGTGACTAAAAATAGGCTGCATTTAAAAACAGGATAACCGTGCGACCAAGGGGAAATCTCACGTAACATGTTTTGTAACTGTACAATCTGGCATTATCGGGTGACTGCGGGAGAGATTTTGGGTAATGTTACAGTGCATCACCTGTTCATTGTCCTGGCTCCGGCTCAAAGCGTCCAGACTGTTCTCAAGCTCAGACAATAACGACGTATCATTGTGGCTGTTCTCCCGGAGGGCCACGTCCTCCTGGAGCTCATCTACCTGAGACTGTAGCTCCTGCGTCCGAGCACGGGACGACTCCACCTCACGCCAGGCCTCTGCCAGCTGAGTACAGAATTGGCGTTAGAACACATCTCTCAAAATGAAAGATTTATTTTATAGATTTTTATGATGCTGCAATGAGGCCCTCTAAGACAGAAGTTAGACATTTAGGAAATTAACATTTTACAAATTGTTGATGTGCTTTGCTTGTGTGTGCATATGTGCGTGCATGTTTGTTTGACTGAACCTGTTGAGTGTGTGTTTGACACTGTTGTTCCTGGAAATCCAGGCGTGTGTGTAGAGAGGACACACTCTCTCGTATTTCCTCATTCTCTTGACACGATGTCTTCAAGCGCTGCTCTAGTGTTTGCTCTCGCTGCACGAGACGCGCTATCTAAACATATATAAACACACACATATAAACACTCTGAAACCCATTCTACGGTCCCCAATTCCAATGAAGTAGGGACGTTGTGCAAAACGTACATAAAAACACAATACAATGACTTGCAAATTCTTTCTGACCCATATTTAATTGAATGCATCACAAAGACCTCTTCAAACCTTGAGAGGTATTTTCATGATAATGAAGTATATTTATAATGATGATGTTTGACTTGTGTTGCTTTTTCAAGTGCGAGTTATGTATATATTTTGTGTAATATTAAACTGGCCCTCTCAAAATGATTTGTAGCATCTGGGTTACAGGGGGATATTAGTTCTAAGTATGTCGCGACTGGCCAATGGGAATCATCCATTCAAATGACCCGTGCAATAAAAACGATTCAATCTCGTAGTGATTTAAGATCGAGCAGTACTTCAAAGAGCCGTAGTTCACAAAAGGGCTGAGGATAAAACACAGAATAGAAGCCATGCCGATTTCAGAATCGACCTAGACAGGCATAATTAGTGTGAATCGCTATATATATTGTCACAGCCCTACTAAAACGGCAACCATACAGAAGAACAATACAGTTGCCATCACTTTCAGAGCGACTTTAATCCAGCTGATGAACATAAAAAACACTGATAGCCAATCAAAATCAATTAGAACTGAACGGTCTGCACATTTAATCCATGTTCAATTTTAGCAAGCAAGCTTAATAAAAGGTTATTGGCACTGGATGCTAATATAGTTAGCAATAATTACCAATCTTTAAAAATTTTTGGGCCTCATTCATGAAACATGCGCAGAATGATTTTTGAGAAAATCGTTCCTAAAGTTGTTCTGACGCAAGTTTTCAGATTCATGAACTTAAAATAGTAATTAGTTATAGTTACTACCTGCTTCTCACAAATTGTAATCGAGTTAGTAACTGATTAACATCCTAATAAAAGTAACTAAAAGTAACTAATTACCAGGGAATGTAACTATTGCGTTACCTTTTAAAAAATGAAAAAAGTCAAATAACTTGGATGCCCCCAATATTATATATGTTAAAAGAATAAAATGGAAACTATATAGTATAAATTATTCGTATAAAACATTGTCTAATCATGTCTATTTATAGTGTAGACACAAATCTACACTAGTTTATTGTTATTGTGGGTAAATGTGAGAGACGCCCTTTTAAAATCAATATTTTATTTATCAATATATTCCAATTGTAAATATTGTATTTGTAAATATTATCATCACTATACGGGTCCAATAAAACAAAATGGAATAGTTCAGAACTGTTTATTGCACACAACTGGTCAAAAATAAGTCTAAAAATGAAATATAATATTTTTATAAAATAGTTTATAAAAGTAAACGGTTTAAAAATAAGAAATGCTGGTAATGTTTTGACTGCTTTCCAGTATGATAGTGGAATCTTGTTTCGTGCAGAGACGGAATATTAAATTAATCATAATTATTGTTTGACAGCGGAGCGCCAGGATAGCTTCAATTTCGCTTTGGGAATGTTATAGTTTTGTGTAATAATATCGTTTTTAAATAAGTCAAACGAACGAAAATGCAATCGTAAAATCAATTTGCGCGTCCAATAAGTTTTGACAAGGTGTACGAAAACAAGTCAGCATTTGACTTTTTTCATAAGCGAAATGGACGTGTTGTGAACTAAAATAAACAAACAAAGAAATATAAATATGATCTATATTCGTTTGACTTTCAGTGATTTCGAGTTGAAATATGGCCAAAAGCATTGCAAGTCCGTCAAAAGAGTAATGGCAAGAACTGCAAAACAGATCGACAGCATGAAATCAATCCTCGTGTGTATTTCATTTAGCTGCACGTGTACACATATTTGGCACAATTCTGTCACTCGTCAAGTTTTGTAAGGAAGGCGTGTGTACCTTAATGTTAGCAATTACATAAATTAGGGACTTTTATCAGAAGAGAAAAATACAGGTCATGTTTATTTTGCACTTATATGTTTAATTACAATGTCATTAGAAAACTGTCAATAATTTATTCTTACGCTTGCGAATACAGTTTATGTACTTTTATGTACACTTTCAAAAATCTAAACATGCACATACATATCTTTTAGGCATTGTGTGTATTTGTATGTTTACAGGAGCTGAGTGGACTTATGAAATACGGCAAAATACCGAATAGTGAGTATGGATGAGCTTCTCACCTGTTCTCTAAGAGCGCTGATAACTTCTTCATCCTCGGGTCTGGAGTTCCCCCTCTCTCTCATTTCATCTTTCAATCTCTTCAACTTGCAGGTCACTGTTTGCTCTACCTCCATTGCCTACACATGCAGAACACAAAAAATATATATTTCACCCATAAAGATCATCCTCAGCTTTAAAGTATACTTGTGTATCTGTAAATCAAATGGACTCAAATTTGGGGGTGCCCTCACTCAGAAAAGAAAGCAACAAACAACTTTTTTTAGGAGGAAAACACGGCCCACATTCATATCAGAAAGGAGTTTTCTCTGCTTGTTAAGGGCTAAACAAAGGATCTCATCGGGTGAGAGGAGGCCGGCAGTGAACCACCAAATAAAAGAACAGCCATAAGGGCCCATCAAACTCACTCAGATCTGGATCAAAGGGTCACATGACAGATGCAGCTTGGCATCTTGGTCTTGGCAGTTTACTCATTGTGTGTGTGTGTGTGTGTGTGTGTGTGTGTGTGTGTGTGTGTGTGTGTGTGTGTGTGTGTCTGTGTGTGTGTGTGTGTGTGGTATATGGGGGTGGGGAGGAACCCACGCGCACAAGCGTATGGAGGGGTGACCAGAGGTCCTGGTTCAATAGAACTCAACTACCCCAACTGACACAGTTACTGGTCCCATAAGGGAAAAGTGCATCCAGCACTGGTGATAAAGCTAACACGCTGTGATTTTAACCAGTAAATGTTCATTCTCTCTACTATTCAGTAATGATTCTGACAGCTGATGCCCCAAGCCTGACCATACCCTGGGGAAGCACATATCAATTCTCTTTGCCGTTCCCAAAGTATTCCATTTATAGGTGAATATACAATAGACGAGCACATGACTAGTTGAATGTGCGTCCGAAAAAAGTGTTTTGCTAAAAAGATAAAAAGTATATTAACTCAAAGGCTCACGTGAAAGACTGAGAATTTCAATTCATTAGTTATAAAGCCAAGGAAAGCCTCACTATTACTATTCCTCATATCACAGATTGGGGATTTAAACAAACGTCACTGTTTGTGCTGTTAAAGGAAAAGTTCACCTCAACATGGAAATTGTGTTATTTTTTACTCACCCACAAGACGATCAACATGTTTTAAGACCTCGGAACACAAATAAAGAGATTTCAAGGCCTCCTCGTAGATACCATGGTTAGAGTTGTTGGCAAGATCCAGAAAAGTACTAAAGACATTGTTAATTTTGTCAATTCGCTCAAAGTGGCGCAATTGAATTTTTTGAAGCGACGAGAATCCTTAATGTGCGAAAAACAAACCAAAATAACAACTTTAATCTCTATATTCACCTCTGTCTTGTCAGTCTATGGCACCTTTGTATGAGAGCACTTCGACGCAGGAGAATATATTAATAAAACTCGTTATTTTGGTTTGTTTTTCGCACAAAGTATTCTCGTCGCTTCAAAAAAATTCAATTGAGCTATTGAGCGGATGCCCCAATTTAACAATGTTTTTAGTACTTTTCTGGACCTTGACAAGAACTATAACCACGATGTATATGAGGAGGTCTTGAGATCTCACGGATGTCCCCAAGATATCTTTTATTGAGTCCCGAACACACCAGGAGATCTCAAAACATGTTGAACGTCATGTGGGCGAGTAAAACATTTTGAGGTGAACCTTTCCTTTAATGATTGACACCTTGAGGAGAGGCGTTCTTATACTAAACTAGAAGATCATACCTTTCGAATGGATAGTTTTTTAAAATCTATTCAACATACATTGATGGAGGTATCATGAGCCCACTTTTGAGACTCTCATTCCCAGACTTTTTTGAGCCAGTAAGAAACCACTTAGCACCTCACGTGAAATTTAAAGGTGATGTACAGTACAGTATAGTAAGTAAATACAGTATATATACAGTACTGTATAAGGATCTATGGCGTTTTTAAACATTGGCAGTATTGTTAGCAGACAGAAAGGCAATAAGAATGCTAATTTCCACACTTCTGTCCAGATTTCCTTGTATAACTTTAACGACTTCTGAAATGAATCTACAAGAACGTCCTGATTAGACAGAGAGCGAAAACACAAAGAAATACAGCAAGACAAGAGGCCGAACAAAAGGGACAAGAGTAAATGATTTACAAACTCATGAATCAAAGTCGTGTGACCAAAACCACTCGACACTTCCTTAAAGCTGAGTCATATCGCCAATGAATTTTTCAAAAGATGATTTCAACGTGTGATGTAAAAATATATTTTTTTAAAAATTACTCACTAGATAAGCTTTATATAATCTGAAAATGTTAGGGAGGGAACCACTGACTGGCTGTTATTGTGATCTCATAATGTCTCACAGGAATCACATCACAGCAAATCAAAATAAGGTAGGTATTTTTCTACATAAATAGAAAACAACTATTAAAGACAACTTTTCAAACAAACAAGCTTGTTGATGGATTTACAACGCAGAAAATACGCCTGTTACTGTGTGTCTGTACTCGACTGTCACATTTTATCATAAACAAACATCGCTTCAACATATTTCAGGTAATATTACAATATTATAAAAGACCAACACATTCTCACTCTTGACTCGTTGTTTGTTTTTTTATTAGTTTTTCGGGGGGGGGGGGTGCTTTTATGTACAGGACAGTAACAGGACAGGAAACGAAGTAGGTGAGAGAGGGGGTGGGAGAGGACCACGAGCCGGGACTCGACATCGGGTCGCTCGCGCACCAGTGCCATATGTCGGAGCACTTACCACAAGGCTATCGGCTCAGACTGATTTTACAGTCGTTCCAAAATTATAGATTGGGTGTAATTTGCAATGATGACGTCTCAGGGTTTGATTTAAGTTTAGCAGCCAACATAATTGCGTTCACATGACGCTATTCAAGCAGTTTGAGCAAGTCATGTAATAGTTATTCCAAGCATACAAACACGAAACTAACAATTTGTATCAGGAATGGATGCGAAAGCGTTCACCGTCCACCGTAAATCTCGGAACCGGTAAGCCGAACAACAGTCGTTAAAAACTATTACCAGAAGAAGAGTTACGTCAGCTTCCATGCCATTGGCTCTCCTGTGCTTCGTGACCGATCGCGTCATTACGTTGGCTTTGAACTTGAAACGGTATTGGCTCCCTCGATCAACTGCATCTAGCTTTTTTATTTTGGAATTGGAGCTGACTGCGCGCATTCACAGACACTTCATACAAAGTTATCGGCTTCGGTGCATGAGGGTCTGCGACTCTAAATGTTTGTGTTAATTTAACACTGCTTTCAGTTAGTTTGTGCAATAAACCCGATAGTACTTTTAGTCGAGTGTTGTGTTTATTTGTTTGAGAAGTGGTTTAGGTTTAGGGTGGGGGTGGGGTTAGGCGTTCCTAAATTTTAAAACCATAACTAATTTAGAAATTCTAAGAATTACACACATTTTGGTCCGAGTATTCAGCGAACAGCAATGGAGTTTTCTGCTCGTCATAAAACGACGCCTTGGTACCTTGCACATTAAAAAGCACCGTCGATATGTTACAAGTCGGGAGTGAGAACGAATTGAAAATACACAACCTACACAAAACTTCATGTGTAGTCCATTTGTGAAGGTTGAGACCTGCTTTCAAAAACACTGCTAAAATAACCCAAAGCTAGTGGTCTCAATTTCCCATTACTCAGAGAATTCATTACATTTCCTTTAAAGAGAGCAAATCATCAACAAAATGACAACAACATGCAATCGTGTCTGTAGTCTCTTGAGGGTTTACAGGGAGACAGTTTTCCTGGAATTACTGATGCTTGTCATGGGTCTGTGAACACTGGTGGAGTGAGTCTGACCTCCTCTGAATTACCGAGTATTCTCCTCCCTAAACTTTCTCTACAGTCCTGTACCGTATAAACTGTTTGGTACACGAGAGTGCATAAAAGAAAGAATAAAAGAAATGATACAACAAACAGACAAACACAGATACTCCCATCTCTATATAGAATGAATTATATTTATTATACTTTCACAATAACAAAAACCCTCCTGTTATTATACAAGTATGTATTAAGTATTATTATTAAGTATATAAGTGTACCCAATGTACTGGCAAGTAACCAAACAGACCAAAATACTCACCAAGGCTTCACGCACCTGGAAGGGGTCTGTATACCATATGTGACAAAAGCATATTTTCAAACCCTCCCAAAAAATCCAAATCTGTCACCAACTCCACCGTTTGTTAGTTGTCACAAAGTGAGGTCATACTGTACATGGTGGGAGCTACAGTGGAATAAGAGCCACTTCCCCTTCCTCCCGAGCACAGGATACATAAACATCATTCTTTCCTGAACTTTGATTTCTTGGAAGAAAAAACACGTCAGAGACACGCTCGCTTTGGTCAACTGATGTGTGGAGAATGTGGGAGTGGGACCTCCCAGTGGGACGGAATAAGTTAGACACTTGTTCACAATAGAGCCACAACAAAACAAGGTTTTAGTTTTGTGACACCTATTACACTTTACACTCATCATGTGACTAGAAGCAATGAACGGTGTTTGATACGAGTTTGCACAGGGAGTCTTGGCAAGTGTGTAAACATGCAGAAGAATTGAGCAAGCATTGACCTTGACAAGAACAAACGTCTGAGATTAGATACCGGCCCAAAGTGTGAGAAACGTATGTGAAAGTTTACACGGGGAATGAGCCAACTCAAGCAGCTGGATTATCTCATGGAACAAATAGTGTAATGGAGAATTTACTTCAAAGAAAGTGAACTGATACGGAAAAAACATTTAAACTACTATTATGAGTAAAAGGTTAAAGGTGTAAACATTTCTTGTTATGCACAATGAAATGTGAGATAGTATAATTAAATATTATTCATAATACATTTAAACAGTAAACACTGTAATAAATATACTAAAATGAATGAAAAATATTGAGAAATTCTATCGAGGCATTTATTTAAGAAGTAAAACGACAATAAGTCTCGTTTTCTGAAAGAAATCCAAATTAAAGGGACCATTCCCCCAAAATGAAAATTCTGTCATTATTTACTCTCCCTCTTGTTATTTCAAACCGCTTAAAATATATTTCTTCTGATGAACACAAAGGAAGATATTTGGAAGAATGTCAGTAACCGAACAGATCTCACCCCCTTTTGACTCCCATTGTATTTACTTTCACAACTATGAGATCTGTTTGGTTTGGAACAACCTGAGGGTGAGTAAATAATGACTGAATTAGATTTTTTTGTGTGAGCTGTCCCTTTAAGTGAGTTTATCCTTACGAGAAAACGTATCTGCCAGTAAGTACAGAAAAATAACCTGGAATTAGGAATGTAATAAAGAGCTTCAACTTATTTCACATTTATTTTTGCTAACATCACAGCCAAATACTTTCCCTTTTCTTAAAAGATGAGGTGACACGCAGTTATGGCCAATCTCATTTTAATCTTGAGTACCTATACAGTAGTGTTGAATACTTCGTATCTTCGAAGAGTATTTAGAGTGTTTGATCATATTTATAAAAGACGGATACAGCTGTACGATTATTTCTGGAAAAAGACGAGAGCCTGGAGGCGAGCTAGGGGGGGCTACATCGCGAACACACAATACATCATCGCATTGATTCACTATAGGTTTGTGTTGTTTACATGATGCACGTACACGGCGATTGCCAACAAAACACAGATGTATGACTTAGTTTGACATTCATCACCCAAATGCAGTGAACAAACAAACACTGCTAAACTTCGGTCTGCTGAGTGAAGCGGCATTGACGTGTGAGCACTTTCTCACGCTCGCTTGATGAAGCGTGGGCGTACTTTTCCGTGAAAATTGTCCAATACAGGACAAAAAACACTTGTTACGAAACGGGAATCCAAAACCTGTACGAACCCTGGTATACGTTCAATTGGTTTTTTGATAAGTGTACCATGTTAAGCTAGAAAAGCCAGCACTTTTAACAGTGTAAAGAAGTCAAAATGCATGAAATGGCACGTTACCTCCACTTGAGAAAAAAAACCTTCTTGATAACTTAAGGTAATTTTTAGGTCAAATATGTCAAGTAATAAGTTAAGAAATTGTAGATATTTGTACAACAAAACAAGACAAAAATACAAATAAAATAGGCTTTGTTCTATAACGCAATGTATTAATATTAGTTTTGTATTTGTACTTTGGAGTCTAAAGTGAACCCAACATCCCTCACCATAATGAAAGTCACATACAATAACATCTTTGGAATGAAGTCATTGGCTGAGGTCACGTGGTTTTAACCACGAAGAATGCGGCAAGTAAACAGGAATGCCAATAAACTGCACTACACAAGCTATGAGCCAAATACTGCTAACCGTGCACATTTAACAAATCTGACAGATTTACTACAAACCCGTGCGTCATATAATGTATTCAAATGTCAGGACATCAGCTCTTCTTACGTTATCTTATCTGCAAGACTGGGATAGAGGAACAGTGTGATGTCATCTTTATCTGAGCTGGTATGAATATCAGGCGTATTATTGCTCTTTTAATCACTGCAGTCTTTTACGATTCTTCTGTATTTATATGTATCCCGGTGGAGTTTGCTTACCTTTCCAGACTGGATAAAAAAAGAACACGCCTTATCTATTCTTTACACAATCAAATCCATGACCTGGCCTTAATGACCATATCATGATACTGCTTTACACATTAATCGCTTAAGCTATGAGCGAGACACAAGGTGCAAGATGTTTGCGCTGTGTCAAACCATCAAAATTACAAGCTTAAACTAGCTTCATTGTGTATGAAAAAGCAAAACTTCAAAGGCCCTAACACATAATGCTAGTTTGGTTTCTTGTTTATCTCATAATTTAGAAAACATAATTTACATAATTTGGTATAATTTTTCTTCATTCTTCTATGATTGTTATTTAATGATGAATTCAAGTATCCATGTAGACAGTAAAAGAGCGAGAGCTATTGGATCATACGAGACATGTAGCTCACCCTCCGGAGCTGTTCTCGCAGTGTGTTGCTCTGTTCACTGTGTTCATGCTTCAGTCTGGTTTTTTCTTTCTCTGCCTCACACAGGCTATGTGTCAGTCTGTCCACCTGAGAATGTAGCTCCCGTGCATCCCGCTCCAGTTCGCCCACCTGACTCTCCCAGTGTGCCTGGCAGCTGTCCAGCTTCACCTGCAGCTCATACCTGCCCTGCTGCAGCTCCTGAGGACAAACCACAAGCACAAAATCAAACCAGAACTAATGTGTTTCATTCCACGTAAACCATTAATAAACGTCTAAACGTGATTGACCTTTAAAGTAGTCAGTCCAAGGTCAAAACACAACTATGGCAGGGGCTTGTGTTGCACAGAATGCTTTAAGTAGATTTGTGGACAATCTTATGCAGCCCTGCTCTTTATAAATACTTGACACAAAATATGAATCGATACAGTAATATGCAAATACAATGTCAAATCTGTACCATAAAGTGCAAATAGTATGTCTAATGTATATAAATTGTTGAGGTAAATGCATCACTTAAAGTCCCAGTGAAGTGGAAGTTGCTATCTTTTTTTATTTCTGTATTTTTTTTTTTCTGACACATTTCCGAGTGAAAAGGAATTTCAAAGGAGAAAATTAGTGGGCGTGGCATGCGCTTTTCACTGCGAATTGATTGGATGTGTAAGAACAGCTGTCACATTGATTTGGAAATGAAACTGACAGCTGAAGGGGAGGAGTTAACGTATATTCTGTTCAAGCAGTCTAATTTACATCATTTGAGACGGAAAGTCATTTCAGGGAATAAGTCCATTTTCAGATTTTAATTTACGGTTATGAGGGTACATGATCTTTAAAAAGAGAATGACCCACTTTGATAAACTATTAAACACGCTGCAATATTTCATGAAAAAGTAGGCATTTTTATTTCACTGGGACTTTAAATGCAAGATGTTGAATAAAACCCAAGAAGCAGTGTCCCCAATCTCTCAGTCAGCAAGCCAGAGGTGATGGCAGCAAAGAACCAAAACTCCACTGGTGTATAAATGTGGATAGTTTTTTTGGGGGGGGAGCCAGACTCAACCGGGAGGGCCATTTCTCTTCCGGCAATTCTATATACGATCATCCACAGTGGCCTCAAAGTTTGGACACTTATGTCACACACTTGAAAATGTCTTTTAGTCACCATACATAATGATAGGATGCTTTTGACTATTTTATGACTTGTATTAAAGAATATTTGACCACTTTGTGACATAAAACCCAACACAGACATTCTAATGGATTTAACGGTTATAATGGGAATGTAGTGTGATTTGGGTATCATTCCAGTAAGATGCAATGGTGTTTTATGGGTTCCCATTCACCACATAACATCCCACCAACAGAAGCCAATAAATTATCAGTAGGGATCATTACCCTGCTGAAAAAAACCATTAAAGAAATGGTTGAAGTGGTTTAAAGTGTTTGTATTGCTTTTAATGAAAACAGTAATGGTATCTATTGGTGGGATGTTTAATTCTACTGGAATAATGCCTAAAACACACTACAAAAAATAACTTGTTAACGTTTCTAATAAAAAAGCTAATGGTTGATAAGGGTATTCTAATGTAAACCATTAGACTTTTTGTGATGGTTTCTATAGTTTTTTTTCAGTAGGGTATACTTGCAATACAAATACAATTCCCACTACACCCATTAAATCTATTGTTTGTGATCATGCTTTCCTGTCATGCTTTGTCTTGGAACTTAGTTTAGACACAGAGCAACTATAAATAGTTTGTAAATAAACAAATAAGCTTAAAAACTATTATATAACATGAATCATAATTATGTATGTGCACTGTTTTAGATGACGCATCGAGCAATCACGTGCACTGGAAGACCTCGGAGCTTCAGCTTAAAGCGTCTAGAAAAACACATTGAGGTCAATGACTAAAGAAAAGTCGTCTCACCTCCAGCTGCTGTGTGTATTTGTCGTGAAGTGTCTGTCTGTCTTCCTTCAGCTGTCGGTTTTCTAAGAGCAGCGCGTTGCCGAGCCGAGCCGCCAGCAGAACTTCGTGCGCCGTGAACAGATCCCCGTTGTCCTTGTACACCTGCGCATCTTCATCAGCGCTCAAACCAAACGGGTAAAAGTCTTCCTCCACTTCCATTTCATGCGCTTTATAACACAGATCCTCTTCCCCCACATTCATGATTCAGTGGAACGAGGAAAAGTTATAATGACGTGATAAGCGTCTCGAGTCTCCATGAGTTTGGAGTGTTATGATCTCTGATTGGTCCGGAGGCGGATGAGGAAAGGTGTTCATGTGGGTGGGGCTTTGTTTAGTTTCAGGTGACTGATAACGGCAGCTCATTTTTTTTAAAGCGACAGGAGCCAAAAAAAACGGGACGATTGCCAGGGGAAATATATTCTTATATCAAATTTCAAATAAATAATTGTTTTAAGTGTTGGTAACTTTCTTATTCAGAGAGTCTCGAACGGTGTATAGCCTTGAAACGTCAACTGAACTTCAACGGGGTTTCTTATAAGTTATAAGTAAACTAGCAGCATTTATAAGTGAGAGATTTGGTCATACGTTATAATTAAACTAGCAGTATTTCTAAATGTGAGATTTAGACATCAGTTATAATTAAACTAGCAGCGTGTGTGATTTGTCCAAGGCGATTTCATGCGGCGCTGCGCATACAAATAGGCGTATGACGTCAAAATATCGCGAGAGCAATTCTAACGATGTGCTCTGTGCCATACAAGTAATCTTTGTCCGCAATCTATTACTAACCTTTAAACTATAGACAACCATTTGTTGACTGTAAAAGTAAATATTTAATATCGTCTTGATGTTCTTTTTTAAAATGGAAATAAT
Source organism: Triplophysa bombifrons (assembly GCA_029783895.1). Lineage (NCBI taxonomy): Eukaryota > Metazoa > Chordata > Actinopteri > Cypriniformes > Nemacheilidae > Triplophysa > Triplophysa bombifrons. Next base: position 1,597,955 of record CM056458.1, read on the forward strand.
TGACATTTAAGAAGGGCTCTTCAGGACAAATGTAATCTTGAAAACCCAGCCATGTTTTTCTAATGAGAACATTTTGTGAAAATATATCATTGATGTCAAAGCGAAGGCCATGTCAGAAATGCAAATCATAGTGAAATTATAATGTGGGTCTTACACCAGTTTGATTGCACATTTGCATTGCTGTCCTTGTGTTGTTTCTAATTGCTTCTGTCGTTCACCTCATAAGTCGCTTTGGATAAAATCGTCTGCTAAATAACTAATTGTAAATGATGTAATGTAAATCAAACTTTGATGTTTCTTATCTAATCTACACTATAGCCTTGATTTAACACAGACGGGCTAACGAATGCATGCAGTTAATGTTAAATCCTGGTAGATATGTTATACCTTTTTAAGGGTAGGTACTAAAGATTAGTGGACTATTGTACATATTTAAAGTCCAAGTGAAATTACAATTCTTATTTTTTCATGAAATACTTTCGTAGCCTTCATAGTAAAAAGCTTATTCATGTGGGTCAGTTTCTTTTCAAAATTCACGTGCCCTCAAAATCTTCATTTAAAATCTAAAAACGCACTTCCGCCCTGAAATGACGTAATTAGACGGCTTGGCCGGAGCATCCGTTAACTCCTCCCCTTCAACTGTCAGTATGCTGCCAGTTTCATATCAAAATGCAACAGCTGTTTTTCACATCCAATCAATTCGCCGTAAAAAACGCAAGCCACGCCCACTAATGTTCTCCTTTCTCTCGGAAATGTGTCAGATACGGAAGTAAAAACGATCGCAACTTCCGGTTCAAGAAGATGGCAATATGGATCAAACACGATATCAGAGATGGAGGCACAGTATCTACTCCACAGTGTAATTATTCATATTAAATATATGTAAATGAATGTATTCACGATTTAAGACATTAAGGTACATAATTATTTCCTGCTCAGCTCATTAGTTATATAAATGTTGCCTTGTCTTGTCTTATCAACACTCTTGTCAAAATGTTTAATTAAACACTACATGCAAGTACTTAGAATAATTTACTCAAAGGTCTCTCCTCACATGTATCAGTCCGGACGTTTCTTTTCAGGAAGCATCTGGTTAAGGTTTACATCCTATAATGAGCATCAATGAGGGGGGGGGTGGAGTGTGTGTCAACAGAAAGCTGTTGTTGGGAAGCACTGGGGTGTAAATAATACATGAAGCATCCTGACGCATGGCGCTGGTGTTGTGTAAGGGCCCCTGAGGCCTCCACGTGCATTTGACTTAGAGGCCTCATTTCTATCAGATTGGACATCAAAGGTCCTTTGTAATCATTACGCAACTTTCTGGAACACCTGATTGAATTCAGTTTGAGAATCACCTTTTATGAGAAAAGCCTTGTGTCATCTAGTGGTTAAGACCATGCATTGCCATTGACAAATAAACAACTTTAACAGTATCATATCACCACTGTACCATTGCTTAATTGTTGTCTTAAACTGAATGAACATTACTTGATTTCCATGTAAATATATAACTCTTGTTCAAGAGTACAATAAACAAATGCAAAAAAATATATACTGTACAATGAAATGCAGTGCTTTTATTGTTCAAACTTGCACGCCTTTGGTTTCTTTTCTCACGTGTTTATGACCATCATTACACTTTATTTCTCTTTATAGCTTCTTTATACTTTTTATATTTTTCCATCTTAGAAACATCTCTAAACTGCAGTCAGTCACGAGAAACATAATAATGCATTTATGACCTCACACATAGATTATTGTAATCCATTGTTGGGTGGATCTCCAACTCCAACTGGTCTCCAAAATGCAGCAGTCAGAGTGCTTACACTCTTTAAAATAAAGGTGCTTAAAAGGTTCTCCATAGCGAGGCCAGATTAGAAGAACCATTCCGTCGAAGGTTCTTTAGGTAGACGACGGGTAGGTAGGCAGATTGATATATAAACTGAGATGCTGAGAATAGGTAGATAGAAGGTTAGTTTGTTAGACGGATAAATGAATAGGAGTAAATTAGTTATTATGTTGATAGATGACTGCAGACTGACTGGCAAGTGGAATATAATATCTGTACAAATTATGTCATAATTTAATCAATATATCAATAATATATTGTTAATTTGCTCAGATAATATATACAGTATATAATGGGATATAAATTATGTTGATTTTAATGCCATCTAATATAATATATTAGTAAACTAAACAGCAAAACCATTGTGAACGTGTAATGACCCATTCATTAACCATAAAGTCTGGGATAGTGTCATTTAGAAAATAAACTATTATGATAGTGACAATAGCGGTTCAAACATTTTATTTATAACAATCAGCCAGACATGATGACCAGTGTTGGGTGTAAGTTAAGTAATTAGTTACTGTAATTTAATTACTTCACCTTTAAAAAGCAAAGTAAGGGATTACTTTTATTTTCCCCGTAATTTAATTAGTTACTTCAGAGGTAATGGAATTGACATTGAAATTCAAAGTGTAATTTTAAAGTGCACATACTAATGTAACTTTCTCACATTTGTAAAACTTTAGTCAGTTAATAAGAGTACTTTATGTAGCTTTATATTATTTACTGTTTTAATGAATTAAGAGTCGTTTCGTGTCTAACCTCGAATCACTTAACTAGTCAAGGTCGACAATAACATATAGAGAGTAATAAGTAATTTAATACTTTTTGGAAAGAGTCATTTGTACAGTAATCTAATTACACTATTGAATATGTAATTAGAAGCTAGTAATTTATTACTTTTTTAGAGTAATTTAACCAACACTGGTGAGGATTATTGTGCATTATTGAGATTTCCCATCCAATCCTCATTTCAATTAACAAAGTGAAATCCTATCCAAAATAAGGATATGACCGCATACAAGATTATTGGACCAGCATTTTTTTATTTAATAACTTCTTTTTTCCAAACATGTACACAGAAATTCCAATGATACAGTATATATTTAAATATATACATACACGTCGGTGTACATAATATCCTCTAAAAAGTCAAGGGCATTGGCTGATGTGCGCTTAAAGAGAGGAAGGTAGATTTCTGCGGTTTTATTTAGTTCACACAGAATGTACAGGAGCTGCTAGACAAACATATAGTGGTCGCCTACAATATGAAGAAAACCAAACAACTACTGAGCTTTACAATACTGCACTTTCCCCATGCTGAAAGAGAAAGAGCCGAAAAAGTACGTGGTCAGCTACGGAGTCATACAGTCCCTAAAGTTTATACATTTGTTGTGGGCCACATAAAAAAAACAGATGCATCAGATGGCGTTATTGGTGTTTTTTTAATGAAATCTGGCTATTAACATAAGAAAACTGGCTTTTTCATGTTTTTGAAACGTGTCGCATAGTTCACAGCTACAGTGCCACACTGTTCGTCCTCCCAAAATTGGACATAAGAGTATTCATTCTGCATTTGTACACAGGTGCCTTAATTTAAAAAAATAAAGGCTTTATGTAGATCTCCCATGTCTCAAGTTCTGGTCTAACACTATTACTTTGTGGGATGCATCGTGTTCCTGCTCATTCTTTGGTACAAGCTCCTGCTGTTCACCCCAAAATGAAAACTTTGTCATCATTTACTCTCCTTCGAGTTGTTCCAAATCTGCATGCATTTGTTTGTTATGATGAACACAGAGACAGATATTTGGATGAACACTCCAAATTTAGCACTCCCATAGTAAGGAAAAATCTGTTGAACACAAAGGAAGATATTTTGAAGAATTTCGGAGAGCAAACAGTTCCAGGGCACAATTGACTCCCATTGTAATTTTCCTACTACGGGAGTCAATGGGGTGCAAAATCTGTCTGGTTATAAGCATTCTTCCAAATATCTATCAGAGCAAATACATGTATACAGATTTGGAACAACTCTAAGATGAATAAATGACAACAGAATTTTCATTTTTGGGTGAAGTATCCCTTTAAGATAGTTAAACATCTAATTGTGATATTTCAAAACTAAGCAGCTCTATATCAATGAACACATTAATGATTGGCGGAGGGGCTCGTTAAAGCAACAATGATCTTTTTTATGTCAAGGCATCACCAATTTTTGATTTCTACCCAAAACAACATCTGAAAGCACAGGCATAATGAACACTGTAAAATTGTATGTGTGTGTACACTAGGAATAAACAGTTTGTTCAAAACATAAGAAGAAGAATGTGACAGTGGATCTGGAGGAACGGGTGTGGACTTGAGATCGGAGAAGCTAATGTGGGATAAAATGAGCACCAAAGGCTTCATCATCCTACATCATCCCCATCTGCATGAGAGAGTTGGCATATGCCATCGGCTTGACATTTGGATGAGGCTGAGGAGAGAAAGAGATTTATTTATTTATTATAATAATATATATTTACTGTAGCCAAATAACACTGCAAAACAAAGGATACCAATAAGTTTGCAATAAATATAGACTGTTTCATTGGGCGTGTGCGCCTGACCCCCAGTTAACTTCCGGTTTGTGTTTGGCTAGTGTCTAATAAGATAACTACTTATATTTGAGTTATGTTTATATACATTTATATATTTTTTTTACTGTACAAATATTTGTATTAAATAAATCATTTGTTGAATTTTGTTTTATGTTCATTTTATTAAATGGTCCTTTAATTTGGTCGCCTTTAAAGAAAGCGTATGTTACATTGACATCAAGTGGTTGAACATGGTATCGCAGTCTCTGGGTTTATTTTGATTATTATCAGAAATAATCTACAGACACTTTATTGTTTGTAAATGTGTAACAGAAGTTCAGTTGGGGATCACAAAATGTTTGTTCATGTAGTTAAGATGAAACCGTCTTTAAGGTATGAAATAAGTTTCAAAAATGGCTGAACATATATAAAAAAAGAAACACTTCTGTATACTCCTAAAAAAATCATATAATAACTGGCAGGTTAAACAGCCTGCCCTATATATTCAGTGAAAATGTAGTTCGACCAAAAAAAGCAATTTAGCACAAACAGACAGCAGTATATAAAAAAACATCAGAGAAATACAGTATACATTGTATACAAAGATAAAAATATCAATTAAATATGAACTCTACTGACCACAGCATTAAACTGATGAAACTCTGGCTTAAGGTCTGATCCCCTGAGGTGAATGTAAGCTCCTTTATTAGCCATCTGGTCACTAAGGACACAAACGAAGCACATAGAAAGCAATCGGTCAGTATGTTTGTTTGTTTTCTTAACACCATGCCAGCTTCCACGGCGAGATGAATTTGGTCGACATTGTTTATTTTTCTAAAAACGGTTAAACTGTATTTGACGTAAGGCTATTAAAAACCTCTTCAAATGAGTGAACTGTATAAAAACACAGTGAATGTCTTAATACACAGTGAACACTTACCAAAATATAATGTTAAAAGTACCAAGTAATCGTGCAAGCTGAGCAGTACGTACATTATAAAAATAATAATTTCCCTGCCATTCAATTCATCAAATCACAAGCAGGTAATTATAATAAGTCATTATTATACAGTATTAGTGTCACTTACACACCGAGCAAAAATATTTAACTACATCAATTCAAGTCATTTTTTTCTAAGAATGGAAGGAGTAGGAAAGAAACGGTTTGAAACATTCATAGATCAATGCTTTACATCCTTACTACTTTAGGACATTTTTGGTCAAGTTTGGTAATAAACTTAATAAAGTATAAAAGTGCATGATGTAAATGTAAACTTAATGTCATTAATTATGATGTTTAATGTGACTAAAGGACATGTTTTGGATCAACATGGTTCAATATGTTTTTTTAATAATGTATGTCACTGTCATGACGTTAACTTTGTATATGTGTACATGTAATGATGCAAAAAGAGTTAAGTACCAGTAGTTTGGCGCGGAGAACACGGTGATGCACTTCCCTGAGTGAGTGACCTCATAACCCTCGCCTTTCACCTCATGACTGCGAACTATGATCTCCAGTTTATTTTGTTCCAGAAAGCGCTCGGTGACATCAGGCCCAAACTGACAGCTCACGCCCCGCTTACTGACGGATCGCCCGTTCTGGAACAACAACACGCAACAATGCATAGATGGAGGAGTGCTATAAACTCAATAATGTACTTTTGTAAGCAAATGATGGTGAACTCTGCACAGATGAATCATAAAAAAGTCACGATTAGTGACACGACCATCACAATCTGACTTTAAAAACACTTTATGAGTCATTGACGCCATGAGATACAGCTAACTCAACGTCTTGGGGTTTACTGGAGGTGGAGAACAGGAAACTGACCTGCGGCTGAGGATCCGACCACAGGAGGTCGCACATTGGACCTGTGCAACAAAGATTACATATGCGATTGAACAAAATGTAAACATTCTGTGCATCAGTTGTAACCAATATCAGTACGTTTTTACAAAATGATATATGAATGGTCACTACATAGCAATTTATAGTCTTCTAACACAAAACACTTCTTACCCGAATCCGGGGGCTGCCTGTTTCTGTCGATCTTTCTGATGTCATCTAAAGTCACGCCATCTTCGCTAAACAGTCCTCCGTGCATGACCTGAAACAGATGTCAGAACTTCAGAGCTTCATAACGTCGACATCAGAACGACTGTCGGGAATGTGCCGTCCGTGCGTCTCACCAGGACTTTGCTGTTGATGCATTGAGCGAGCGGAAGCCACTGGAAGACCTCACTGAAAAGCTGGAACATCTGAGCGGTATACTTCGCTTTGACCTCACCCTCGAACCCGTACATCTGATTCATGTTATCCGTCTCGTGGTTACCTGAACAACACAGTGCGGGTTAAATGACGAAACCGGAACGCTTTCGCGAAACTTTGGCGTTTTCTTCTCACCTCTAAGAAGGTAAAAGTGGTCTGGATGAAGCAGTTTGAAGCCAAAGAGTGTGAGAATGACCTCTAAAGAGAAAGAGCCGCGGTCCACGAAGTCACCGTTGAACAGCTAAACCCTAAAGTCAAGGCTTATTCACAAGATCTCAGTGGACTGTGTTCAATACAAAAGTAGTTGAACCGTTCGCTAGCTAAACCATCCCTGTTGAAAAAACAGCATATGTTGGGTTAGGTGTGTTTGATGCTGGTTTGACCAGCTTAAACCAATTTAAGACCAGCACATGACCAGCTAAGGACCATCTTAAACCAGCACAAACCAGCATCACAACATAACAAACCACCATATGCTGTTTTTTTTCAACAGGGCTGCATGCAATGAAACCAGGAACAAGTATATAGAGTTAGGGTGCGTTCACATATGCCATGTTTGGTTCGTTTAATACGAACTCTGGTGCGTTTGCTCTGTTTAGTGCGGTTTATTTGTGGACCAAAAGAACCATTATGAACGCACCCTAAATTTGACAAAAAACATGATTATTACACAATAAAGCAGTGAGTAAAAGGATACATAAGGATTAGTTGGAGACGGTAAACCATTCAAGTCAAAGATATTTAAAAGATCATAGTACTGGCCATGTGTGTCCCCACAAATAGTTATTTTCTCTGTCTAAAATCAAGAGACACGTGTTCATAAAAACACAAACAAACCTGAATAGAGACGTCTTTAAAAAAAAAGAACTTGTTTCATTCTCTTACCTCTTCTAATGTTATTTCAACAAGACTAGGAAGTTTGGATAAAAGCTCTTTCACTTGAACCAGCATCTGAAAGACAAAAACGTCTGCTCAGAATATAACGGACTTAAATAATTATTATGACGGTGTATTTGAGAAGAACTCACCTGGTAAGCACACTTTCTGTGCAGTTTCTTCTGGTCTTTGAACCAGGCCATCAATTCTTTCATGAACTCCAGCGTAACCTTCCCATCCTCAAGTTTAGGTCCAGTATAGTCATCCTCGATCGCTGGAAAAAAAAAAAAACATTAAAAAACATACGAGCTTCTAACCTTAAAGGGATACTTCCCAAAATATACATCCTGTCATCATTTACTTGGCCCAAACCTGTATACATTTCTTCGTTTCGCTGAACCCACGGGAAGATATTTACAAGAATTTCAGATCTCGTCCCCCATTAACTCCCACAGTATTTATTTTCCCTGCTATGGGAGTCAATGGGGGGCAAGATATGAGATTTTTATAAATTCTTCCTGTGTGTTCAGCAAAACAAAGACATATATACAAGCATCTGAAGGTGATTAAATGATGACGGAATTTTTTATTTTTGGGCGAAGTATCCCTTTAAACTACAATAGTTAGAATAAAATCACAATAAAAATGAAAAAGATTATCAAACTAAAATATGAATTATTCTTTTGCTTTTGTTATTTCTTATTGTTACAATAAATTTGGACAGCTTAATGAATTACAAAACTGTAGGCGATTTATAAATTTAAATAACACTGTTCTTAGCATCCAATTATCCTTAAAACTTTTATTTCTGTAGCTCCCGATAAACTGTCTCTATCAAATCATTCAATGTCCTGCTGTCCCTATTTTTATTATTTGTTAGTATTAGCATTTATAATTTTTAATTAGCAGTATTTTAAGTAAGACAGCTCATAACCACTATGAATTTCCCCCTATGACGATGAAATCTCACTTAGCATACAAGACAAAATATGAAACGTACTCATGCTCTCGATGTCTAAGGAGTCGACTACGGAGCGTTTGAGTTCGTCGCCGGCAATGGCCCGTTCAAAGGCCTTCCGTTTGACGATCTTATTACATTCCTGGTACTTCATCTTGGCATCTTTGTCATTGGGCCGCACACGCACTACCTGTTAATGTTAAAAACAGGGCACGATTCAGAACAGACAAAACCCGTTATACGCGAGAATGTGCCAACTGCAGGGCTGTAGAGTAAAGAAACATTTAATCATTTAAAATGATTACATTACATCAATGCAACAGTTCTTTTATAATGAGAGACAGACGATCATTGTGCCTGTTTACAGTTAAAGGGATAGTTCACCCAAAAATGAAAATTCTGTCATCGTTTACTCAAGTTCGAGTTGTTCCAAATGATTTATACATTTGTTCTGATGAACACGAAGAAAGATATTTGGAAGAATGGTTATAACCAATCAGATTTTGACCCCCATAGTAGGACAAAACACAATGGTAGTGAAAATACTAGTAGTGATTTCACTACCATTGTGTTTTGTCCTACTATGGGGGTCAAAATATGTCTGGTTATAAGCATTCTTCCAAATATCTTTCTCTGTGTTCATCAGAACAAAGAAATTTATACAGATTCTAAACAACTCCGAGGTGAGTATATTAATTTTCATTTTTGGGTGAGGTATCCATTAATCCTTTGGCAGATGCTTTCATCCTGAGGCCACCGTTCACTATCAAAACGCATGCACATGAGAATTAAGGTAAGTGGTCTTAATTTTCTGAAACGCAACAAGAAATTACAAGCTTTGAACATGTTACAATACACGTAAAGCCAATAAACAGAAGTAATTTACAGTTATGTAATATGTTTTTAAAGGAAAGTACACTTTAAAATGAAAATTTCTTGATCATTTTCAGCCCTCCGTTTAAGTGCATTCTATGGATAAGAACACAAACGTTCACCTCTTTTGTAAGTTGCTTTGGATAAAAGGGTCTGCTAAATGACTAAATGTAACACAGGAAAGCCACATCTCATTTTATGTTCGACATAAGAAATAAACACACGGACATGTGGTTGTGTGAATTGTCAATTATCATGGCATTTTAATTATAAACTGAACTACTCCTTGTGTCAAATTCTTTTAGAAACTAAAACATTTTCATTGCAATTCACTTGTGTAATGCAAGACTAATTTGGTGGTGGAACTAAGCTCAGCTGTATTAAAATGTTGAGTTCAGAGGTCCACAAAGAACAAAAAATTGTGAAAGAAAGAGGCTGGACAACTTTTTTCATTTCGGTTTCAAAAAGGAGGCATTCATTAGCTATCTGAGGCATTTGTTTAAACTTGTCTAGATATCTCATAAGTGTGTACAACAAAGACAGGGTGTTGTCTTATGCCTCTCAGCTATATAAATACTCCCCGCTATAAAATAGCGGCTCAATGACTCATACGGTACAGAGATGACATTTTACTTGATTTAACACAAAACATGGTCAAAACAACTACATCGTCACATTTCCATTTCAAAATTACATTATAAAGTTGAAAAGCCAAAACCTTCAATTGTTGTCTTGCGACATTAAGATCACGACAATAAAGCAAATGCCCCGCCTTACCGTCTCATAATCCTTGAGCGCGGCCTTGAACTTGCCGAGGGCCATGTTGGAGGTGGCGCGCCGATAGTAGCCCTTGATATAATTCTTGTCCAGCTCCAAGGCTCGAGTGGCATCTGCCAGTGCGTAGCCATAGCACTCGGTGCGCAGGTAGGCCAGACTCCTGTTACTGCAGTAGACGGCATTGGTGGGGTTCAACTCCAGTGCTTCTGAGTAATACTTGATTGCGTTCTCATAGTCCTTATCTGAAATAAAATGCCATGAAGACCCATTAATGTCCTGAATGAGGCCGTCTAAACAATATGAAGTTACTGATGAACTCTAAATAGACTCAATGAACTAGCCAATTTTCTCTTAAACTTATATTTAAATCGGGAAGTGTGACCCATTTCAATAAGCCCCCTTATAACAGCCCAACAGTTGTATTTATCCATCTACATATTTACACTAAAAGTTGAAACACTTTTGATTCAATGGGGACTTAAATAAGAGTTAAATGGGACTTTGTACTGATGAACACAGAAAAAGTTATTTGAAAGAATGCTTATAACCAGACAGACAGATTTTGCCCCCCATTGACTCCCATAGCAGGAAAAATTACAATACTAGTCAAAAGTGCCCCAGGACTGTTTTATTGTCCTACTTTCTTTAAAATATCTTCTTTTGTGTTCAACAGAAGTCATTCTTTCTACTACGGGAGTCATCAAGATCTGATTGGTTATAAGCATTCTTCCAAATATCTTTTCCTGTGTTCATCATAACAAAGACATTTAAACAGATTTGGAACAACTGGAAGTATCCCTTTAAGCACACTTATACACTCAATGGCCCCTAGTATAAACTGTCATAGATATTGGATCATTTGAAGATCATATGTAAATAAATAAAGGAATGAATATCAAATTATTAAAATAAATGGTCTCAATAGAACGTTTTAAAAACGAAAGGAGATGCAGGAGGAAATAAAACATTGAGTATTAAAAGTATATAAAATGTAAATATATAAATCAAGTGCATTTAAAAAATGAATACAGAAATGTAAAAACACTAACTTAACTGCAGTAAACTATAACAATTATACAGTGAATAGAAAGTAAATTGTATGTATATAGCCCTTATTTCATTAGGTTTGCACTTGCGTTTAAGAAACATCACGAAATGCAAGTATAACCTTTGAATATCATGTATAAGATGAACATAAAGGACATTATTGTATAGGGTTATTATGAACCGTTAATAAATCAAATGAGCAGTTTGGACAGTATGTGAGTGACAGTATGGTTCACCTATTAGCTAACGTTAGCACACTCGTCAAACGAGTTCCCGGGAATATGAGCGCCAAGATCAGCTGCACGAGAAAGTTTTCGCTCGTTTCACAACCGTGACATAGAATCGGCGCTTTACACCATCGAGGTTCCTACTATCAAGTCTTAGCAAGATTTAATAAAAGCGTCAAATTAACTATTAGCAGATCTCTTCTCTAGATGAATCCGATCACACGCACAGCGATAAACGTGATTTCCTAATGTAAAGTTCTATCAATGAGTATTACATGCGTGCGATTCATCATGTGTTCAGCTCATTCAGGCACATCTTACACTCATCAGCACTCCATAAAACTCCAAACTCATTCAGCACAGCGACACCTCGTACATATGAAGCCGATCTATTATTCGCGGTAGGTACGGGTGCTATTTGTACCTTTAAAGTAGTTATTCGCCGTCTCCTTGAGTTTCTCTGCACTGGCACTCCGCTCCTCTTCCGCCATCTTCTCGCTGCCGTATTCCATCACTCTGCCGTGTGCACGCGCATCACTGTCGAAAAATCTGCCAGACGGTCGTAAAGCGCTGATCGAAACCCCTCTAGAACAGTCTCTAGAGCCGCACAGAGCACGTGCTTTACAACCGTGTGTGATCAAATACATCATGTTTAAACAATTCAGGCATGGCTTTGTAAATGCGTCTATTTATCGTGACATCGTTAAACACGTTTGTGTAACGCAAAATTAGAAATGACGCTATACTTTTAAATAAATATTTCTACAATTTTAGTGTTTTTTTTTATTAACGAACGTCTCATTTTATAACTTCATAAATATGGGCTATACGCAATACTTAAATTAAAGTCTTCAAGGGTCAAGATGCGTTGTGACGCAGCTTACAGAAAGGGTATTTTGAATAAAGTTTCATCGTAAATAATTTTTAGACATCGTAATTATTGAGCTGACGTAACCCTAATTTAAATACAATGTTGTCGATGGTATAATTAATTATTATTTAATTACTTTTTTCGTCTATAATGTCAAGTGCAATGTTACAGTATGGCCTGTAGAGGGAGTGCCAGCTCTACTTCACAGCTTAGGCTACTTTAAACATCAAACTTACAGCCTATGGGTAATTTGATATATAATATGGTTGCGTTTATTTACTTGGACATAAAGTGACTAAATATTATAATATTAAATAAAACACGGCCACTGTCACACCTTTTTATTTTGTAGAATGTTTTCATGTTCACCTTAATACCCTTACAGGTTAAATAAATTGCTGTTGAAAGTGAAAATGAAAGGTGTTTAACCCCTTTTTATATTCGGGGATTGTAAAAGTGGCTTAAATAGAACATCTCTCTTTCCTGAAAATACTCATGTCAGATATCCCATCGTTCCTGGACGTAAATTATAGTGGGTTTCAGTATTAAATATGACGGTCGGTGATGTGTGAAGCACTTTACACTCATCTCTGAGAGAGACATGAGAAGTTGTTTCCCAGCCACGTCTGGCTGACTCACACAGGACACCCCACTGTGATGAAACGGGGCGCAAGATGAATCAGCAGCCCTATGAAACAGCTCCAGGAGGAGCGAGGTACAAGTGCGTGTGAACTTTCACTCCCCTGTGTTTCGGCTGCATGCCGACCTCAAATTTTCTACTTTCGCTTCCATATGTGCCTGGGTCAGTTCTTGTTACGCAGAACTATGTAATGTGTCATAAATTCTTCCTGATAATAAGGAAGCACTTATATATTAGGGTGCAGCATTCTTTGATTATTTACACAATGGTTGTGTGCCAGGTAAAAGTTGGGGGAACAAAACATTTTGTGCACAATAGGTCCTTGGGGTACAATAATGTCCCCAAAAAGGTACAACATTTTGTTGTGTTTGTTTACCTGTAAAGGTGTAAAAAACAACCTAAGGGTACCAACCCAGTGGCTAAAATATCATTTTTTTCTAAAAGTTTGCCCGACTCCAACAGTGGGTAATATGGGGCATCTTGCTGGAAGTGCATCAACAGCTCACACAAAGTCTCAGATTGACCACTCACCCACGCCCAGGGACGGACTGGCCATCTGGTGTACCGGGGGTTTCACCGGTGGGGCCAGACCGGATGCGATGGCCGCTCAGACAGCGTATTACATTTACATTTAGTCATTTGGCAGACGCATTTATCCAAAGCGACTTACAGGGACTTCTTACAGGGACAATCCCCCTGGAGCAACATGGAGTAAAGTGTCTTGCTCAAGGACACACTGGTGGTGGATGCTGGGATCGAACCAGCAACCTTTGATTTACCAGTTCAGTGGTTTAACCCACTTGACCACCATCTCCTGTGTGTATTATAAATGCAAATGCACGCAAATGCAAAAGATACATCGACAGACACATTCATGCAGAACACCCCCCTGTCTACAGAAATTTAGGAGGGCCGATGTGTGAAAAAAATGTCAAGGCCAATTTTTTTCCGCAGTCCAGCCCTGCCCACGCCCCAACTGCTTGGCTGTGAACACCGGCTACAGGGCAACATGTGCCAGGCACTGCAATATTCCACCTCTGAGTGGCGTGAGACAAACAAATGTCTAAAAAGTGTAAAGAAATTGCCGCAAATGGGCTGTTATAATTGTGTAGTGTGGGTGTTTGTGCATGCCACAAAACCATCAAAAAAGAGGGGGGGCTGTGGAGAATACCAGCACAAGTTTCGTTCCATCTCAATCCAGTATGTTTAGAAGACGGGTAGAGCATTAAAGTAATGGCAAGTCTGAGGTAAAACAGAAGACCAGACATGAGTGGGAGAACACAAGTGGGTGGATCACAGACGGGGGAATAAAAAACAGTGGGAGAAACAGAGCAGCATCCTCATGGGTGTAGTGATGCCCGGTATGAGGATTATAAAGTCCTGAGAAAGTTTAAACAAACGCATGGAGAGAATTTCAGATGTGCGGCTACTGAGAAAAGGAATGATGGAAAGACACACAAACACACACACACACAGAGAAAGAGAGAGAGAGAGAGAGAGAGAGAGAGAGAGAGAGAGATGGAAAATTAAATGCCATACATTCCAAAACATGAACAACAGCAGTGGTAGTTGTTAGAGAGTACACAAAACAATTAACACAATTTAATCACATTTAAAAGAAGGCTTAAATGAATAGGACACACAACAACAATGCTGTCATTTTTAATACTCTATCATTAGACACATTGTTAACCCTTAATGTACAGTAGACCTATGTGTTAAAAGTCGAATGGATAGTACAGTAAATTACAGCAATCTCAATCACCTGTGTGACGCACAACTGTCTTAGTCTCCCAATACAGCGTGTTATAAAATATGTCTCAAAATATTGTGTCCATTTCCTCAAACATTACAGTTTCTGTGCTATATTATTGATGGCTTCTTTATTGCTGTTAGGAGTGTCACAATTTACCGGCACCGACAAGAACTGTGATTACTGTTATGGTGTTATTAATACTATTTATTACACAGCTCGTTGAAATTCTTGATTCTGATTGGCCAGAAGCGACATTTGCAGGTTTGTTATTCCCAGTTATTACACGGCTCATTTGAATGCTTGATTCTGATCGGACAGTAGCGACATTTGCAGGTTCGTTATTCCCAGTTATAAAATGTCTCATTTGAATTGGCCAGTCACGATATTTCAAGTGCTGTTATTTTCAAATAACAACCGCTCAAAACTAATAACACCCTGTAACCCGGATGCTGCAAATCATTTTCAGTGGGGCAGTTTAAAATTACTCAAAAAATTTATTATAAATGTATCTTTTAATAACATATATGACATTATATTTACAAATGCGTCGGGTCCTGATCACACTATCGGGGCTTCTTTCTGCGATAGAAACTGGTTGCCTGTACATTATCCCTTGCTTAATAACAACCTCTCAAAACTAATAACACACGGTAACCCGGATGCAGAAAATAATTTTGAAAGGTTATGGACAAATTAAATATAAATATGTCTATTAAAACATGTATGACATTTACAAATGATTAAACCAAATTGCCTGTGCATGACGTTTAAACGTCGAAAGTAAACACAGCTGTTATCGTGAAATAAGCCCCTTAAGTGTGAGTCAAGAACGCAGTAACGTTTGTATATATTGTTAAGATGAAACCGTCTGTCCATCTCACTATCACAGATCACCGGCGCACTACATTTCCCAAGATTCCTCATGGAATTCCACCTGAACTCACTTTCTAAAGATCCTGCCATCACTCTCCCTTGTCAATCCATTAAAGCTTGTACCTCACAACAACAAGACGTGTTCTGGTCGTGTGCATACATGTGTTCCCTGTCTTCAGCTCCAACCTTGCATTTCACATTGACTTGCTGTACTCCCTGGCAATAGCTGCTTGTCTTTCGGCATCGACTTTTCTCATATTTTGATTTCAAGTGTTGATATCAAAGGTTTGTAGGTGATTCTTTGTTTTTTTTCATAAAGTGATTTTTAGTTGCATTGAATCGATTTGTCAATTTGACCCATGACTATAGGTGACAGAATCATGAGGCTTAAGGGCATTCTCATTGCAAGTTATACCGATCCATAGACCTGTCATCATGTTATTCTTACCTGTTATTATTTCCGTTTACCTGCTGCTGTCATTAAATGAACTATAATGCCATTCTTTGTGTCTGGGTTCGCATTAACAGATCGTAATGGAAATCGTAGCTTGTGTTTAGCTGCTGGAAAGAAGGTAATACACATCTGGAATGGCACGATGGAGAGTACTGTACATTTACGAGAGAATTTCTTTAGGTTTTTCATAAAATGCATTCTCCAAATCTACTTCTGAATTTATTTAAACGAGATTTTAAATCAAATTAAAAGAAGCAAACAAAATGTTGATTCGTGTGATAAGCGTGAACATTTTGGTTGTGAGAATTTTATTAAACGAAATAATCTTCGGGTAGATTTTAGCTCTAGTTAAGGAAACTCTTAACTCAACTGTTTGTTTACTGGCTTATTTCTACAATTTAAAAGATGTGTGACATAAAGATACAACTTTGCCGAAAGTTGAGTAAAGCAACTTGCCTTATAATTAATACATGTTCACATCTAATATTTCTGTTTTAGAAAGAGGGATTAATGATAAACAAAAATAACACTCTTCCTCTTTCTTTCCTTCTCTGTTTGTCCCTCTGGGATTGATTAGGGGCTGAAGGAGGAATGGGGGTTAATCTGCAGGAGGTCCACTGGAGGTCTGTCAGGGGCCGTTTATTATAACCACATGTGTTTTTAGAGAGAGCGAGAGGAGTTAACTAAAGAAAGCGAAGATGCAGCAAAATGTAAATGTTAGAGGATCCAGATTAACACTTTAGACAATTTATGTTTATTAAGCGTTTGCTAAAGGAATAAAAGTAAATCTTGTAAAGCTGTCATTTTGCTAATTATGTATGTCAATAAACTGTATATTACGCATTTACAAGTATGACAGTTGCTTTCATCCGAAGCAAGACGTTTATTCAGGGTGTACATTGTTTTAACTTTATGTGTGTTCCCGAACTCACGATCTTAGCACAGCTTTACAAGCTGAGATAAAGAAACATGTATTATTTGCTAAAGGAGCTTGTCCTCCTACGAAAACAGCCCCCTTATTTTTGCAAGCAAATTATTACGATTTATGGGTCCCATGATCTTTGCACTGATCCCAGATTAGCACACATAATTTGTAAATGCCCCATGCCTCGTATTTAAGTGCAGTGACAAGCGGCCCATAGTGGTGCATGTGTTGCCAGATAAGTGGAATCATGTACTCTCCAAAGAAAGGGGAAGCACATTTTTTTCAGAGGTTTTTCAACGGTTCTTTGGGATGACTGAGGTGCTATATATAACCGCTGAATAACCTCTGAAGCACCAAGATATGGTTCTATACAGCCCTAAAAGGGGTTCCCATATGAGTACGAGCAGAGAACCACTCTTTTTTAAAGTGTATATGTCATGAACTATGTGACTGTTGTTCTTTTTTTGGTCATGTGGGGTCCTCATTGCTGCTTTTTTGTTTCATGCTTGTCACATGTCTCATGTTGATTTGTTGGGTTCACCTGAACCTCGTTTAGCTGCCCATAAAAGAGCACGGTCGTTTTGAGTTCTTTTGCTCAGTCTTGAGTTTACGTCGGTGCAGTCCTTTTGACTAGCCACTCTGTGAACTGCCTACAGAGTGGCTTCCACATGATTCTAGTTGTTACCAACCTTCTCTTGCCTGTTTCCTTGTTGGATGAGTAAAACCCTTGAACTGAGTTATTGTCTCTGTCTCTGCATTTTTTGAATCTAAACACACACTCTGGTGGCACCGAGGTAGTGCTCCTGCCTGTTACGCAGGAGACCCAGGTTCGATTCCACTCGAACGTGACAGCAAGACTGAGCCATACCCAAACGGCCCTGGTCCCACGTCTCCATGGACTTCATTACGGGACTTCCCCCCTCTGAGGGTCACACGGTCATTTTGGTTATTGTGGACCGTTTTTCTAAAGCCTGCCGTTTTATCCCCTTACCCAAACTTCCCTCTGCTCAAGAGACTGCCAAACTCATGTGTCAGCAGGTTTTCAGAACATTTGGCCTCCCTCTGGACATAGTCTCGGATCGTGGGCCCCAATTCACTTCTCGCTTCTGGAGGGCTTTTTGTAAACTGATTGGGGCCACTGTCAGTCTCTCCTCTGGCTTTCATCCAGAATCTAATGGTCAAACGGAGAGGCTCAACCAAGATCTCGAGACCACTCTTCGATGCCTGGCCTCAACCAACCCTTCGTCCTGGAGCAGGTATGTCATCTGGGCAGAATACGCTCATAACACCCTGTGTTGCTCTTCTACAGGTCTCTCACCCTTCGAGTGCCAGTTTGGGTTTCAGCCTCCACTGTTTCCGGACCAAGAGGCAGATGTTGGGGTTCCTTCAGCCCAGAACTTTGTCCGACGGTGCAGACGTGTCTGGCACAGGGTTCGGTCAGCTCTTCAAAGGTCTGCACGGCGATACCAGCTTCAGTCCAACCGCCATCGCAGACCTGCTCCACCACTACGCTCTGGGCAAAGAGTTTGGTTGTCGACACGAGACCTTCCCCTGCGGGTGGAGTCCCGCAAGCTGGCGCCCCGGTTCGTGGGGCCTTTCAAGATTTTAAAGAAAATTAATCCTGTTTCCTACCGTCTTCAACTTCCCCGGGCCATGCGGATTAACCCTACCTTCCATGTCTCCCGTCTTCGGCCTGTTGTCACTAGCCTACTAGCACCAGCAACAAAACCTCCACCGCCCCCTAGAATCATTGAGGGTGAGCCGGTTTTCACAGTTAACCGCCTTTTGGATTCCCGTCTCGTTCAACGAAGCCTACAATATCTGGTGGACTGGGAGGGATATGGCCCAGAGGAACGATCCTGGGTCCCAGCTCGAGACATTCTGGACCCAGACCTCATCACAGACTTTCATCAGAGACATCCTGATTGCCCCAGAAGGAACGTCAGGAGACGTTCATAAGGAGGGGGGTCCTGTCATGAACTATGTGACTGTTGTTCTTTTTTTGGTCATGTGGGGTCCTCATTGCTGCTTTTTTGTTTCATGCTTGTCACATGCCTCATGTTGATTTGTTGGGTTCACCTGAACCTCGTTTAGCTGCCCATAAAAGAGCACGGTCGTTTTGAGTTCTTTTGCTCAGTCTTGAGTTTACGTCGGTGCAGTCCTTTTGACTAGCCACTCTGTGAACTGCCTACAGAGTGGCTTCCACATGATTCTAGTTGTTACCAACCTTCTCTTGCCTGTTTCCTTGTTGGATGAGTAAAACCCTTGAACTGAGTTATTGTCTCTGTCTCTGCATTTTTTGAATCTAAACACACACCCTGGTGGCACCGAGGTAGTGCTCCTGCCTGTTACGCAGGAGACCCAGGTTCGATTCCACTCGAACGTGACAGTATATGTTGAGTCCAAAACCACTTGTGAATGAATGTGAAAAAGTTTTAAATAAATATAGCCTTTTGAACTTGCTACTGTAGTTACACCCAAAAATTGGTGCTATATAGCACTAAAAGTTGTTCTTGGCTCGTAATCATATAGGGGAACCACTTTTAGTGTCGTATAGAACCATATTTTGTTGCTTCAGGGGTTCTTCAGAGGTTCTTTGGGATGACTGAGGTGCTATATAGAACCACTGCAGCACCAAGATATTGTTCTAAATTGCACTAAAAGTGGTTCCCCTATATGATTACGAGTCAAGAACCACTTTTAGTGCTTTATAGAACCACATCTTTTTTCTTTAGAGGTTCCATGGTATGACTGGGGTGCTATATAGCACCACTTCCATTTGGATAACCTGTTAAGCCACATTATGCTTCTTCAGCAATGCTACATATACCTCCATCACTCCAAAGAACTACTGAAGAACCACTGGAGAACCAAGATATGGTTCTACATAGTAATAATAGTTGTTTTCCTATATGATTACGAGCCAAGAACCACTTTTAGTCCTATATAGAACCATGTGAGTGTTCTCAATGCTCCCTCTTTTGTCTGAAGGATGAGAAATGCTGTTGGTCAATAAATAAACTGCATTTAGGTGGGCATTTATTTGTGACGTTCCCTCAGTTCCAATATTCAACTGTGGTTGCAGTGATGATCCAGCTAGTTTTATTCTGTTGTTCTGTGGGATTTGTAGCATTGTAGTGGGCAGTGCTTCTACATAAATGCTCTGACAGAAGTTGTTTGCATGTTTAGGAGTGATTACGGAATGGAAATAATGATGTGGTGATGTGGTGGAAAAAGCTACCGAACACATACCTTCTTGAGAACAGAGCTTGTCTTCACTCTGTAGCACATAACCACATGAGAGAGAGAGATGGTGTGTTTATATGATCCAATGGCTTGTGTTTACGTTGACCGTGAAGCTGTTTAATACCAAGAACGGACTATTTACCCTCCAGGGGCCAAGTGAAATCCCCTAAAACTCTAAGCCGGCATGTCAATAGAGACTTACACGCATATTACACAACACTGACAGATGACCATCACACTGAGTGATGTCATATTTACTATCAAGAATTGATATGAAAAAAAGCCAAGTGACTCTACAATTAAGAACCAAGAGAACCAATGAGAAGATGTTATCAATGCATGCTTGGTTTCATGTCAATTTGGCAAATATTTAGAAACATATTATGTGCATGGC
Organism: Triplophysa bombifrons; assembly: GCA_029783895.1. NCBI lineage: Eukaryota > Metazoa > Chordata > Actinopteri > Cypriniformes > Nemacheilidae > Triplophysa > Triplophysa bombifrons. Next base: position 1,618,575 of record CM056458.1, read on the forward strand.
GTGAGGATGATGGAATAAGGAAAAACGTTCTTTCGCCGAACTAATCTTTTAATGTCCCTCTTAAACTTTAAGTCTACAATTAACAATTTTCCTTCTTAAACAGTTTCCAAGTATGACTATTAAGGGCACCCTGAAGCTCACGCATGGACATTATGTGTGCATTAATGGTGAATGATGTCATTGAAATAAGCCACATCACTGTTAGACTGAGGTCACGGACCTGGGGTCACTTTGATGTTTTGTTCAAAACAGAAATGGGTTTGTAATGGGCGCACGTGATGTGAGCTTAATTCAATTAGCAACCCACCGGCACCATGGTCCCATAAAACAGAAAGAAAACTGGCTAAATGTATAATTGGTATAACAGATGAAGTAAAACACATCGGTTACGGAACTTATTGAAATGTATGAATATGACTGCAGTGATTAGAATAACAGAAAGGACATTATTTAACTCAATTAAATTAACAAATTGTCTCCCTGTATAAGGTTTGAAGTGAGTATGAAAAATTGTAGATCTGCGTTAGTTGTGCAGAATGACGATGATAATTTAACACAATTTCACAACTCGTGTTGAAGATACTGTTTATACACCGTGAACAGTTGCAATCTAAAGAACGATTCACTGAAGGAGTGTGAAAATGTGAGTCATTTTATGTACGTGGAATCAACAGATTGAAGTTCCTTGAAGAAACCAAAACCCACAACTTTGTAATTTTCTGCCCTTTCATTTTTCTCTGTTCTTTCTTTCCCAATTTCATACCATTCCTTGATATGTTCTCTGTTTTCTGAAGGACTGTTTGATGTGTGTTGGACAGAAGAACAAGGCATCAGATACACGCCCAAAACAGGAAATGAGGAATTCAGACCAGCGTACCAACGTTTATGTGTGTGAGGCTGCATGTGTCTGGAAAAAAAAGGAATTTCAGATAAGGAGAGAGATGGCACACACTGTTGGGAAATATAAACTGCAACATAAATTAAAACAGATTCCCTTTTACTAAGCTTTTTTAGTTTTTTATCAGTCGTAGAAATGTACTCATAATCGCTGTACTGAATATGATGTTTGGATATTTGTTATATGATCTTTAAGCAGCCTCTGGTCTCAATATTCTTTCATTGTATAGACAAATACTTCAAATTATCTAATTTTGTGTTCAGTGCATTTGGCAGACATTTACATTTATATAAATATGAATTTGGTAAACTTTTTTTATGGAAGAATTTGGTAAAATGTTAGCAATTGACATTTCTGGCCTTCTGGGACATCATAGACAAAACGGTAGTCAAATGTGCACTAGAACTGTTTGCTTTCCTAAATTCTTCAAAATATCAAAGAATACTGTTGTTATTGATGAAATTTTTTTTCTCCTATCGTAGTCAATGATTTCCCAGAAATGTCAGTTGCTAACATTTTTCCAAAAATCTTTCTTTGTGTTCATCAGAACAGAGGAATGTCTAAAATATTTTATAGAAAGTTTTAAGTTTGGAACAACTTCAGGGTGAGTTAATGACAATGGAGGATGGAGTCCCTTACTTTTCTGTGAAATAATTTAAACTATAAAAATGTTTTACATTTTAAAGTGGTGAAATCCATGAAATATGCTTTTGAACTGAGTAAATGTGAGTAAAAAAATAAGTACATTTGAGTATCTCGCATATTTCTATAACAATCCACCAAAAGTATGGCCCGGTTTCACAGACAAGTCTCAAACCTAGTCCAAGACTAAAATGAATGTGTGACCTGTAGGGATGTGCAATTTTTGTTTGTTTACAAAATGTCAGATTTGTTTATTTCAACAGCAAACATGGCTGTTCACTTTCAAAAGTTGTACTGATGCTTTCTTTTCCTAAAATTATGTGAAATATATATTGGTTATATAATTTTTTTCATATTTACATTTACATTTACATTTAGTCATTTGGCAGACGCTTTTATCCAAAGCGACTTACAGTGCACTTATTACAGGGACAATCCCCCTGGAGCAACATGGAGTAAAGTGTCTTGCTCAAGGACACACTGGTGGTGGATGCTGGGATCGAACCCACAACCTTTGATTTACCAGTTCAGTGGTTTAACCCACTAGACCACCATCTCACTATTGTCATATATTGTCATTGATTTTAGAAAAAGAAATATCGTATCGTATCTCATTATTAAATATTCTATCGCATTTTTCCTCAACTATTTTTCCCCAGAATATAGTTTGCCCCCAAAAATCTCAAAGATGCACACTAGTAATATATTCTTCTAAGGCATTTTTATAAATGCGACATGAATTTCTTAATTTAACCAAGGCATAGTCCTGGTTTAGGCTAAACTGTGTCTGTGAAACCGGGCCTAAGTGTATTAAAAATTTAATTTGTTAATTAAATACTTATTTCTTTTCATTAAAAAACTTAAATAATAGATATAAATTTAGAGAAATGTATTTTTTATATATCTCACTGACACATCCTGATTTAAAACTATTTTATTAAAAGGTTTAATTTTTTAGAGTGAGAAGCAGAAGTAAGTGCTAATATGATCGTATAAGGTGTCGATTCAGCTGCACTGGTAGAAATAGGTCCGCCTGCCGGAATGGTAAGCAAATGACCTACAGTATTGGTTTATGGTTTTCCCCGCTCTTCATGTGCTAGCTGCTTGTGCATTTCCAGCAAGCAAATAAAACTATTATTTCAGCCTTAAAAATAACTCAAGAAGGGCAGGACAAAGTGAATGACATTGTGTAAGTAATTGTCTTTTATCTGCGTGTGTGGCTGGTGTTTTTATAGTGTTTAACAGTAGCCACACTATTCTGCGGTGAGCAATATATTCTTCCATGCAGTCTTTAGCTTTATAAGCAATGAGTGGTGGTGAGGACACATGTTGCATCGAACCCACAGTGAGAATGACTCACGCCAAGCCAACCTTGTGTGGCCGTGTTAATCTTGTGTGAAGCGCATGCACTATGAGGAAGTGTCCTGCTGTACGACTGTTTAAGCGTTCCTGACGCAGTTGGTTTATAAAACTCTTGTTCATGTTCAAAACAACAACAACCCTCTCGGTGTCCTTCATGACCACGCAGAAAAACAAATATTGGACGAAAATAATCCGGAGCAGAGAAAAAACACAGATCAGGATGTTGCTGTGGTTCCCGTTCCTGTTTCTCATCATCGTGGAACTTCCTGTTATCCCAGGTCCATGTTGGACTGCTGTGCTGTAATTTCCTGTTCTAGCTGTGACCTGAAAGAAGGTCAGTTCTGTTAGCTCTTCTACTAATTCTCACCGTCAAAAAGTGTCTGATCCATTGGATCTATTGGTTTTACGTCTGTCTTCATGTCTTTGACAGCTAGAATGCCATGTTGTCAAGAACATTAAATATGCCATTAGGGTGACCACATCAAGATTATGATATGTATAATAATACTTTTATTATTATTATATTTTAGGGGTTTTTACCTTTAATTTGATAGCGGAGAACAGACGGGAAAGCATTGGATAGAGACAAGGGACTGGGATCGGCAAAGGACACTTGAGATGGGAATCCAACGTAAGTAAAATAATAAATATGTGACCCTGGACAACAAAATCAGCCTTATGGGTCAATTTTTCGAAATCAAGATTTTTACATCACATGAAAGCTGAATAATTAAGCTTTCTATTGATGTTTGGGTTGTAAGACAATATCTGGCTGAGATACAACCGCTTAAATCTCAGAAATCTGAGGGAGCAAGAAATACAAAGTATTGAGAAAATCTCCTTTGAAGCGCTGTGGCAGGCCCTCCACTCACAAAAATAAAGTTTTGATATATTTAATTTAGGAAATTTACACAATATCTTCATGAAACATGATCTTTACTTAATATCCTAATGATTTTTAGCATAAAAGAAAAATCTATCAATTTGACCCATACAATGTATTTTTGTCCTTTACTAACCATTTTCCGTTTACCATATATCTTTACGTTGTAATGCCAATTTACAATTTCCTGCATCAACACAGTCAATGTCGCCTGCATTTCGCATGTAATTAATACATATAAATCATATAATTTAATTCAATCTATTTGTCATGATTCTGCCTCTCCTAGTCATGGTTTTCTCAGTCTTGTGGCAGGATCATGACAGGCCCACATGTTTTATGTGGAGAGAGAGATTTAATGTAGTACACACTGGTTAACTGGCCAATCATAGAACACCTCGCTTTTCAGAGCCATGAGCTTTGTAAGAAATCTGTGCGTTTCAGAGAGGCGGAGCAAAGAGGAGCGACAAACATGCACTGTATGTGGAAAATACAGCGTTTTTGAATCTCAAATCGTATAAACACATTGCATTACATCTAAAACAAACCAAAAAATGTTGACGCAAAATATCATTTCCACAATGACCAAGGCGATCTACCAAGAGCAGCGCAAATTAGCGCAGGGTTCACACAACATGCAATTTTTTGAGCCGTTAAATAATGTTGAAAACACCAGTGCAATGACGAGCGCATAACTTAGTAAATTGTGTTGCGTAATTCATTTTATTTCCTCCCATAAAGTTTGCTACAAATGCATAGGAAATAAGTTTGATCGCAAACGCAAAAACAGCTCTGTCCACGCCTTTTCAGCGCTAATTTTCACTGCGTGTCTTTAGTAAACACCGACAGTAGATTTTTTACCCCAAAAGAAGAGTTTGCGCTGCCGCAAGCTGTCAGTAAATCTTGCCCTACATATGAAAATGGTGGGGGAAGGATGGGTAAGGGACTATGTATAAAGTTCACAAACTACTTAGGAACGTACCTCCATTTTGATTGGTAGTGACAGTCAAATATCATTTCCGGAAAACACTGTTGTTGGGTTCTTGTTTTTATTAAACCAGCTAGCGGGCATTATATAAATGACTTTATATAACAGCAGGTTATATGGTCGTTGTTTAGAGGACAGGCTCTGCCAGTGAGTTATCACATGGATGGCAGATTGTTGCGATGTTTTCGATCATAGTTGGTCTGCTTATCGGGATCTCCTAGGGCGTTCAGAATCATTCCAATGCCATGTGTTGGACCAGTGGACGACAAGTGGACTGTAATTTCAGGACAGCTGCAGTCTCGGCTGAGGAAATGACTAAGTATACTATATTTGAAGCTACGCTTTCATGTCTGGGTCAAGTTCATAAACTCTCTTTACTTTCTGACCTTGAGATTGAATGTGTTATATGTGCGGTGTAGTGCGGTTTGTACCGTGAAGGGCTTTTGCACTTGAATTGTTCTATGTGCATGATACACATTTGTACTGTAAATGACTTTAAAAACAACAAATACACATATGTGTGTGAGTGTGTCCCTTGCATACAGTATGTTGCTCCGTGAGGTTTACCAGCTTTACCATGTGCACGCTTGTATACTGTACGAACACATTGCTAGGAACGTTTGCCTCTTTAAAGAGGGCTTGTGTTTCAGGAAATGGGTGTCAGGGGTGACTCAGCTAATTTCGGACCCCTCCAACAAAGTCTTTGAAGAGCCATGTTTTTGTTTGTCTGCATTGCAGCGTTCTGCCCTCTCTCTCTATCTAGTGACTCACAACTTTCTCCTCCACCCATCTTAACCTCCCACACCAATGCGGATTTCTCTTTCATGGAGGTCAGTTCCTCTAGATTTCAACCGCTTTCCTTCCAGTATTTCACTTTTTCATTTTTATGACATTTCGAAGCAATACAGAATTTTACAAGCACTCCATGGTTAAAAGAGTTGTTCACTTTCAAAATACATTTTCATGATGATTTACTCACCCCCATGTCATCCAAGATGTTAATGCATTTGTTGCTTTCGTCGAAAAGAAAGGAAGGTTTTGGTGAAAACATTTCAGGATTCTTCTCCATAGTGGAGCTCAATGGACTCAAAACGGTTGAAGCTCAAAATGACAGTTTTAGTGCAGCTTCAAAGGACTTTAAACAATACCAGATGATGAATAATGTTCTTATCTAGTGAAACCATCGGTCATTTTCTAAAAAAAAAAGTGTGCATGCTTTATTAACAGAAATGCTCGCCTTGTTCTGTAAGAGCGTTCATGACTTCACAAAATACGTAATTACGTTTATGTTACTACGTTACTAATGTTTATCTTCTTCTTACTAATGTAATTACTCATGACTCTGTCCGTCTTAGAATCCAAATTACTTATGCCTTTAAAATTCACTAGTGGGGTGAATCAACAAGGCTACAATAAGACCACAATCACACATAGAAGCCGCGATGAACTACCGTAGACTCACTTTCTTATGACTCAGAGTCTCGTAAAATGCATAGAGGCTGAAGATTTCTGCACTGTGTGTTTGTTATAATTGTGGTTTGCTGCTTGTGTTTTGTGGTGAGTGATGGGGGGGCCGTGATTGGAGGCGAATGAATTCCGGGCTGATAGTTGCTGAGAGTAATGTACTTGGACCCCATAGTGAAATTAAACTCAATAGTTTGGGGAATTTCCTGAGCCATGTCATCACACTCCCCCAGCCTCAGGCTCCAAAATGGGGTCAGTATAGTTTCAAAGATACGTGAGAACAGGCTTTTCATGAGGGATTCCAAGGTCTCCGATGAACATTTATTTCCTGGGACGCCACACTCTAAACACTTTTGTACAATACATGTTGTTTCAAAACATCTTTGCATAAAAAGATTGCCTTCATCTGGTCAAAGTGTGGAAGTCAAAAGCAACCGTGGCAAGGAAAAGACCTCATGTAATATTCAATTCAATTCTGTTTTGTTTATGCAGTGCTTTTCACATTTGTCATTTTTGCAAAGCAGCTTTACATGCATAATACATAATAAAGAAATTATTAAAATACGTGGTATTATTGCAAGTTTTTCTCTTTGCAATGTAAATTGATGAAACTTAACGAAATAAGGTTTTAGATGTTACAATGGTGACCTTTTTCATAGGCCTGTGCTGATACAATTATATACTAATATATCATAGTTTGTATGATCTTAATAAGACATCAATACTGCATATAAAATGCATGTTTATTTTGTTCTTGCATGAATTTATATGATGTTCAACAGGTGTCATGAAGAAGCAGGTTGTATAGGCTAAATGTATGAAGATTGTATGAAAATATTGTATTTTTGTGTTGCATAAATACAGCTTGTTAAGGAAAGAATTAACCCTGTATTTTGAAAATGGAATATATGATATTTCTTAAAGGACTTGTTTTTAAAAGAGATAAAACTGTTTGGGAGTTCATCTATATGAACACCCACTCAGGATCAACACAAATAAGCCATTGAACTATATACATAATATACTGAAGAAAAGCAAAGTGAGCACAGAGAGAGAGAATGAAAAAGCCAAAAAAGTAGCAAAAAAACTCTGTTTTGTGTTAACCCGTGCTCCTCCAAAAATGTATTTTGTGCAAGCAGCTTATGAAGTTATAAAGTTACTTTTCAATGTAAAACACTGTCTAGGTTATAAAAAATGACATCATGAGGGCTGTCAAAATGTTCTTTTAATTAAAAGTGTGAACTTTTTACACAGTCCCTAAGCCCTCAATTATTCAGTTTATAAACCTCGAAATTTGACAGACTCTTTTATGAGAAGCGACTTCAAGTCAAAGCTCCACCAGTTGAGCTACAGAAATCTCTGATTGTTACGCAGATTAAACGGCACAGCCCATCTGTGCCGTTTAATCTACGTAACAATCAGGGATTTAAAGGGATAGTCCACCAAGAAATTAAAATCTGTCATCATGTGCTCATTCCTCAAGTTGTTTCAAACCTGTACAAATTGTATTGTTCCACTATAGCAAACTAACAGTTCTCGGGCACTATTGACTAGGAAACTGTTTGGTTTTGCACATGCTTCAAAATATCTTCTCCCGTGTTCAACGCAACAAAGAAATATTTTTTTCTGTCAAATATATAATTCCCCGATTGCAAAAATAAATCTTTTTTTGTGGAACTTTTTATTTTTATTTTTGCCAAACATTCACATCACCATTTTCAAACCCTTAACATATAAGAAAAAACAATAATACAAATAACATTGTTTTACCAAAATATATTTGAATAGTTGTTCAGTGAAGTTAACAACCTTGAAAACTTTACATGAAAATACTTTAATAATACAGAAAGAACACACAAGGAATTTAGTTTTTAAATATCGTAGATAGCTTGAAAGACACGTGAAAAGAAGAGACCGAGAGAGTCACTGACAGGAAGGAAGTGTAGCGTGGAAAAATAAAGCTTTCCACAGATCAAATTGCTTGTTTTCTTATTTTAGAAAATCACTCATTGAAATTTGCTGTATGAGTCATCCTTCACCGTGCCTCCCAAACACAAGCCAGACAGACACACACAAACTGACTCATAACACAGACACTCATCAATACCAGACACACAAACTAAGCCTGCGTCACAATACACATTGACACAAAAGTTTAAAATTAGGCCAACGTTTATGTCTGAATGAAAAAGCCTTTCACTGTCTCATGAGCCTCTATTGCTCACAAAAACACCCAGAATTAACCAGACAGATTTACCTTTAACCAATGTGTGTGTGTGATTGGGTCTCGCATGTTGTACATATTAATTGCTCTAAACAGCACTCAAAAAGTTGTTGAACGAATTTAATTAAAATAAGGAAAACTTTTCCATGAAATGGAATTAAATTTCTCCGACAAAATCTTATTTTTGATCAAATCAAATGTTTTCTACTTTACAATCTTGTTGTATGAACTTATTTTTTTAGTAGTCTTGATTAAATTAATTTGTTTCATATACATGCATATTTTACATTAAATTAATATATCCATCCATCCATCCATTTTCTACCGTTTATCCGGGGCCGGGTCGCGGGGGCAGCAGTCTAAGCAAGGATGCCCAGACTTCCCTCTTCCTAGACATTTTTAAAAAACTATTTTATCATTTAGATTATATATGAAAGCTCTCAAAAACATTTCATTATATTATATATTTTTAACATTTATTAGACATAACTTTATTTAACTTCAATATATAGATATTGAATTAATATAATTCAACAGAAATGCACTTCGTAACCGTATTTTATTTCGTAACCGCCCACGACCTAACCAAAGGCAATGCTTTTCTGAAAAATGGTTGCCTAAAAACTCAAAAATATAACTAACTCTTCAAAACCTCAAAGATAAATGAACATTAAACAATAAAATGTTTTACTTTTTACCGAAAAATGCATACAATAACACTTAATTAAGAAAATAACTCTGAAAATGCAGTTATACGCAAAGCACGCAGGGAAATGTAAGTCCTTTGCCCACTTGTAACTGTTTTATGTTACACAACACAACTCTTTTATGTTGTCCCAACATGAATGAATTCAGTTATATGACTTAACATAAAAAATCATGTTCTGACCAAATTTTCCAAAAGTTTTGTTGATATAACTTAAGCAAGTTAAGTAAATTGAACAAGCAGCAAACATTTTTTTTTTGAGTGTGCGAGAGATACAAATGGTCATTTTGCAGATTTTTGTACGAATGCTCATTTCTATCCCGTGGGGACACCGAAACTGACATAAATAATTCTGTGGCTCGTAACAGAGTAATAAATTGATTTAAGCTTATTGCAGATACAACTTTAAGGAGCCTATAAATGTGCAGTAGTAATACACTAGTAATAACAGTAGTAGTAATATGCTAAAAAAATGACAATTTCATTTGAATCTAAGATAGCACTGCTTTAGGATTTGACAAAAAAGATCTGTTTATTTGGGAATGCACCTATAGGTGGTTCATTACGTTTGGAAACCGAGCCGTTATACATTCAAAAACATTCCTCGTTCTGTTTGGCTTCTGTGATGTGAAAACTGTGGTTTCCTCTCTTTAAGATCAGAAGATACATCACTTTCAACCTTCACATCTAAGTCCAGCTAAGATCAGCACAGTCTGAGCGAGACATGGAGTAATGGCATAAACCATAATTACATTTTTTTTTAAACTGGTCATCCAGTTAAGGTGTGTGTATGGTTTTGTTATTCCATTCCCTTTTTTATTTATTTTTCTTTGGCGCTTTTGTTCTTCCCCTATCTGTAAAGGCAACAAAGATCTAGGGAGCTTCTTCAAAGTGTCATTTGAATTGAAGAGAGAAAAAAAGCACATTGACAGATAAGGGTGAAAGACATGCTCTGCACAGCTGAAGCGCATGATATTTATCTCTCCAGGTGTTACAAAAAGGAGTGAAATGTGAACGTGAACCCTTCTGTCTAAGTCTCACCTTCACAATCTAACTTTCTCTCACTCTTTCATCACAGTAGGTGGCACTATGCACTAAACTTGGTTTGCAACCTACCATAGAACTTATAAAGAAAAAAGTACAGCCAGTAGACTTATCGCGAGAAGACACAAAATACACTTCAATCGAATAACATAATTTACATCATTCTGAAACCTTTTCAATTGACATTTAGAAAACATCGCTTAAGTTTTGCGCAAATCTCCAATGGAGACCTGGCAAGTGACAGCAAAGGCCCTCTACGAACAGGTGAAGGTTCGAAGGTGACCAGAGAGTTTATTTATTTACTGTGTAATGTCGGATGAATGAGTTTTAGGTTTAGGTTAGGTCACCCAAAAATGAACATTCAGTTATCATTTACCCCACATTGTAAACCCAAGTGTTCAAAGAAATGAAACAGTTTCAGTGGTGTAAACTTAATTTAAACCTTCCTCACTTAAATGTTTTGAGTTCCCATAACTATTTCGTACTTTTGAGTTAGTTTTACTTCATTTCAACATGTTAATAAAAGACTATTTGTTGAAAATGAAAGTCAGTTTCGGCATGCTTTGCGTGAGACTGCATTGGGAGAGTAAATTGTAAACTTAAGCATTATTTTATGAGTTTTTAGAAAGGAAAAAGCCTTGTTAATGATGAACGTTCATTTATCTTGGATATTTAGAAGAGATTGTTGTATTTTTGACTTTTGGGGTTACCATCGTTCAGAGGAGTGGTGCTTATGCTTATGTTGTGGGAGGTGCAGTCTCAGTCGTTTGTGTTGCATCTCTCTGTGAAGGGAATTGTTGATGCACGTGAAATGTTTAGGTTGTCTTAAGACCTTTCTTTTATTTAACTGTAAATAAAAAAGTTACTTTGCATAATCTTGAAAACAGTACAACAAACTCAAAACTTAATAGTTCTGCTTACTTAAAATTGGGAACATCATAACTCCAAAAATTGGATGTAACTGATTACCTGAAATTTTTGGGGCTTTCCCAACTTATTTGGGTTTAAAGTTGTTCAAAACTAGTTGAACAGGAAGAAAAACCTTGATTCCTCGTGCAATGATTTCTGACATAAACATTATTTTCATGTATACATGCAGGCAAATCAAAGTCCTCATGAAATGTCTTTGTCTATGTGATGCAGCAGTGTTGTTTCAATACATCAGCTTTCTTGTGGTGGGAGTTTGAAATGAAATGGGTATACTCCCATGCCTTTCCATTGAAGTGTCCTTTTAATTATTCTCTGTAGCCAGTGATCTTGAATGACGAAATTGTGGGTGTCAGAAATTTTATGATTCAAAACAAAGCAAGGCAAATGATGTGACTTCTTTTATGCTAGCCTGACAAGAACGTGTTCACTTTTAGTTTTCTCGTAAATCGACAAGAGTGCAAATGTTTTTAGCAGTAAAACATAAAGTTGACTTTTAGTTTAGCATTCACAGGCGCTTGATTTGTTCAACAGAAGTGAGGATTACAGGATGCATTTAAAGTTTGGTGGTTTTGATGTTAACACTCAAAGCAGATCACTGTAGGGTGTTCCTGTGTGGTAACTTTACACAGCGCAAAAAACGTTGACAATAGTGCTTGTTTGAGTTGATTGACCAATTGCTATCAAAGCAAATTGATTTAGGTTGTTTTGGTACTGGCAGACCATATACCCATTGTGTTTTTTAAAGGAGTAGTTCACTTTCAAATACATTTTCATGATACAGTCATTTACTCACCCCCCATATCATCCAAGATGTTTATATTTTTGTTTCTTTAGTCGAAAAGAAATGAAGGTTTTTGGTGAAAACGTTCCAGGATTTTTCTCCATATAATGAACCAGAAAATGGCCGATGGTTTCACTAGATAAGACCTTTATTCATCGTCTGGTATCATTTAAAGTTCTTTCAAGATGCACTGAAACTGTCATTTTGACCATCAACCGTTTGTAGTCCATTGAAGTCCAGTATATGGAGAAAAATCCTGAAATCAAAAACCCTAATTTCTTTCCGACTAAACAAATACATAAACATCTTGGATGACATGGGGTTGAGTAAATTATCATGAAGATTTATTTTGAAAGTGAAGTACTCCTTTAAGTGCTTTAAAAGGAATGCGCTGTGGTTGAAGTTAATTTCTAATGGTAGAATTTAAGAAATAACATTTGTGCTCGTTTGTCCCCCCCGCAATCCAGCTGTTCAGTGAAACATAGAACGTTGACTTTATCTGTTCATTGGGGCTCCTACATTAGTAATCTGAAAGATTTATGTGACATTTCACAACCACTTTATGTGACTGCGAAAGAAGTAGGGATGATTCTCTAATATCTCTCAGCTTTTTATCTGCCTACTGAAAAGGTTTATTGAGACGTTACATTTGCAACCAAGAAGGTCCGTGATACCTCGAGAGAGCTTTTCATCTCATCCTACATGTGAATTTAACTTCAATTCTTCAGCCAATAATGAAGTACACAAAACACACAATTCCTTTAATAAAGTCACAGGTCATGACATTTGACACTTGTCCAGATTTAAAAAAATCATTATTCATCGATTAGTGACGAGTGTTGGTGGTTTCTAGGGTCTAAAAAGGAGGCTGCACAATAGACTCGAGAACATGCATTAACAAAATGAATACATTTTGATTTCAAGTCAACTTTAAAAAGCTTTCAGGCTTTGAGCAGTCAAGAGCTAGCACATTTTGTGCTTTGGCAAAGACAGGCCCAAGCGTTGGTTAATATGTGCTTGTAAAAAAGCTCAACGGGAGACCGAAACAACGCATGTTGTGTTTGGAGAGAAACAAGCTGTTCAGCTCTTGTGGTATTCTGCGTGGAGCCTTCAGGGTTCAGAGTTTGTGGACAGATTCAAGAAGAATTTCAGAAATCTCCAAGAGTTAGTGAACGAGATTAACATTTTCTCAAAAGCTGGCGTAGATGCCAATGTGTTCGGTCTGTATTTGTGAATTTTCCATGCGGGCGCCATTGCGGTTTTTAAGAGCAGGACTGGATCTGCATCCATTATTTTCAAATCCTGAGCAGCCCTGTGTCAGTAATACCCAGAGGGAAGCGGAGAAATGGATAAAGAAATAAAGAGTTAACAATAAAACGTTAAGACGTTGAAAGTGTTATGAAGGAACATGTCATGATTTGCACAGTAAAGGGAACTTGTGTAAGTAAACATGAACGACAGAAAAAAAAAAGAGAGAAGGTTTGAGTCAATTTGATCTTGACTTACGTTGTCATAACTTAATAGGATTGTAAGCAAAACACTCTATGAACGTATTTGTGTTAGCTTTATTAGGGTTCTGTTTAAATAATGTTTACTCTTGGACTTTTTTTACAAGCCTGTGATGACGCATTCAATGATCAGCATCGTTTATCCTCTAAAGTTTTCATTTTAAAAAGATTTTGTGCGCTTATAACGATATACTTTGAATTATACAACCTTTGCATCGAATTCTTTTACACCTTCGCTAATGCAAGTCTGTTTCTTATACAGAATCTATGGAAGTCACGGTAAATTTGACATTCCTCGCTTTTGACTGCCGACAGTAGACTCTCCAATTTTGTTTGTTGAAAGTTGAGTTTTTCTTTTGGTATTTAAGCAAATTAGAATGCAAAAAAAATATTTGCGGTAGTCTCCCATTCACCGCTATAGAAGTTAACCCAACGACTATGACGACATCCGCAGATTAGAAACCCGCGTTAACTGGAAAAAGAAATTCTTCTTAAGCCGAAATTTAGAGATTTTTAGCAGGTTTTTAACTTAATTTTGTATTTTGTATGCGCTCTGTTCTCCTCAGAACTTCTAATTTAATTTTGAAAGGCCTTTTTGTATTTCTAAAGCTTAGATTTTTCAATGGTATTGAGATCCAAGGCTTTTAAACTGCCAGTAACCTGGTGTTTCAAGCTTAATTTACGGTACGTTGTTTCTTTATCACAACAGATACTACTGGCTGTTACAGAGAATTGTTTATTGTGAATGGGACACAATGACATAAAATAAGTGCAAACAATAAGAAACAAACAAAATATAATGTAACGGAACATTGCGTGAATGTGAAATGCTTGTCAAGAGACACCGGCATAATGAACTGATAAAACAGCAGATGTAAAATCACATAAAAATTACAATATTTAAAAGTCAAAATATAAAATATAAAACCTAGACAGCATGAACATGTTGTACTGTAGATAGCCCGTCTATTTCATCATTGTGTACATCATTGTGAAGCTTATGAGTCTCAGCCATGCTGTCTTCAAACTAAAACACAGAACACAAATCCCACCACTTAACAGCAAAGCCGACAATGAAGCCTCTATAAATATCTACACTTATGTTCACATACAGATGTCAGCGCAAGGCCATCGCAGCTGAGAAACAAAGCACAAATACAACACACACACACACAAAGACAAACACAACTGAACATGGCTGAATCTCACAAGAACATCTCCAAGTCATATTTCAAGACAAAATTATGCTTTCATGACAATAAGGCACCAGTGTGTTAAGTTATCACACTGCCAGGGCTTATTTCTGCGATAACAGCCGGCTGCTTGTACATTATCCCAATTATTACACGGCTACTTGCCACATGAGAAAAAAAACTGGACATGAAATGTGTATTCGAAATATTTCATTACCTCATTTTTACAGAATGCAGAGACGCTTACTTTCGGTTTTAAGGTAAGAAACGATGTTCAAACGTCACGAACAGGCAATTTGGTTTAATTGTTTGTAAATATAATCTAAAACTATGTTGTTAAAAGACATATTTATAATTAATTTGTCAAAAAAAAACGTCGAAATGATTCTTTTGGTTCTTATCTGGGAATCACGAACCTGCAAATGTGGCGAATGGCCAATCAGAATCGAGCATTCCAACGAGCCGTGTAATAATTATGTAGTAAATACACTACAGTTCAAACGTTAAGGATGACTTGACTGAAATGTTAACAGTGTTCTTAAAAACCCTTTTAGATCAATCTGAAGGTACGTCTACATTTTTGAAATGTATAATAATACACAACTAAAATACGTTTTTATTTTTAGAAACGCTTTCGAAACGGATGATCTGGAGGAAATATTGAAGATAAAGCAGCCAATAAAAGCCCAGCATACGTGCGCCTACTGTTTGAAAGGCATCTGAGGGAACAGATAAAATGCCTGGAGTTTATTTTTACAAATTCTAGGCAAAGGTTGACCACACGGAATAGGCTAAAATACGACTAAAATGTAGTTTCAATAAAATGGAACCAAAAGGTTCTTCAATGACATCGTGGAACCTTTTGAAGCACCGTTTTTAAGAGAGCAGTGTCAATAATCTTAATAGTCCTAAAATAGTCTTCATTGGATGAAAATACAATAGAAATATAAATATTAATATAATTTTGGTTCTTTTAGATTGAAATGCGACCTGGATGTTTTCGGTGAGTCTTGGAGGGCTTGAAATCTGTGCTGAAGTGACACCTGCTAGTGCAGATCGGTTTGGGAGAGCAGAAGAGTCGGATGTGGTTTTCTTGCTATAAGAAAAGAGTCCATCTAGTGTTCCTTGAATTCTCTCATAGCCACATATCTGGGACTTTGCATCTTAGTCCCCCTCACATAGTTTAGTGCAAAGACTGTTGTCCTCTCTTTTAAAGCGTGTTTTATCCACACATACGCCTCCTGTGACATCGATTTCTTTCCTCAGCACCATAAGAAATCTTCATTGTACATTTGGCATGTAATTCTGCAATGCCGCATTTATGGTACAATCAAATATAAACCTAACCAGCAGAATAAATTAAGAGGTATGAACCATGTGAATAAACATTTAAAAAGATAACAAAGCATATATTTGGTTTGAATATGAGCTTGCTTTATGAAATGCTTCAAATGTGTGTGTTCTTGATCCACTACTAAGCTTTTCTTCTGCGGTTTCCAGACTGTCCTTCTTTTTTCTTCTTTTCCACGTTTACCTGTCCACGTCAGTTCTGTTATCTCCTCATCTGTCCCACTGAGACTACACGTCCACCTCTCCATGCGCGGCTTTATCGTCCAGAGAGAGTGAGAGTCACAGAGAGCTCTTGAGGACTCAGCGGTGTTCTGAGGTTAGATGAACTCTAACTGCACCTGCAGCTCCTCACCACCATGTTGGACAGCTGCTCCACCTGGAAACAGAGCCAAACCAGAATGACTCATTCACGAGGTTAATACATTTCTACAGACGTCCATGAATGAATCAGCTAATTTCGAGTTTATGTACAACAACATATAAGAGAAAATGAGAAAAGAAAGAGCGAGTCGTTTTTAGTCCCTATAAAAATATAGTGTTCAACATTCAGTAATAAAAGATTGTTTAAGCAGTAGGGACTGACTAGTTTGGGACAGAACGTTTAAAATTTTAAAATGTTACTCGCTATAATTTGTTTTGTGTGTCAATTGTGGGGTTTTTTTCAACCATTTAACAGTTCACCACAATAGACGGTTTCATCGTAACATTATAAACAAACGTTACTGCGCACGCGCACTTTTGTGACCTCAGACTGAACTTCCGGTACACATTCAAAAACAATAAAGCGCCTGTAGATTATTTCTGATAACAATGAAAATAAACCGAGAGCAGTTTCTTTGCTGAACTCGTCTCTCCAATATTTAGAATTTAGACTGCGATACCAAGCTCAACCCCTAGATGTCAATGTACCATACGCTTTCTTTAAATGTGACCAAAATACAGGACCCACTCAACAAATTGATAATTTCCTAAAATTTTATATAAGTATTAAACTGTAAAAAAATAATACAAATTAATATTAACGTAAATAAAATAAAATAGTTATATTGTCAATAATGTCAGATAACTTTGATAGAAATGTATGTAAAGGACGCGTGTACACGTTTACATAATAACAATTTAGTGCAAACAATTACAATAAGCTATGCTTAATTTGGTTCAGTCTGTGGCGTAAAAAGGTTGCATTGGCAATTAAAAAAAAAACGGTCCCAATTCTTTTTCAGTTTTACTGATCTGAATTTTTGGGGGGTATATGTCACAGTTTCTTTTATTCTGTTATCCTCAAAACCTGTTCGAGTTTCGTTCTTCTGCAGAACACAAAAGCAGATATTTGTTGACCGCCATTCACTTGAATTGGTTTTGTGTCCATACAACAGAAATCAATGGCTGCCACCGCTGTTCGGTTATCAACATTCTTCAAAATATCTTCTTTTGTGTTCTGCGGAAGAACGAAACTCATACAGGTTTAAAATGACAAGAGGGCGAGTAAATTATCATTTTATCACTTTAATAGAGAGTAGGTTGTTTTTTCCTTGTCATTTTATGAATAACAAAGAATTTGCCCCCAAATCACCTGTCAATGAAAAGTACCCCTGATTCACTAAATAACTAATTTACCTTGTGTTGTCTTCCCACATAGTAAAGAATTGGCAGAGGGTCCAGAACGGCAGGTACGCAGCAAGGCTGAGCAGACGCACCAGGATTGTGGTGCTTGTACAAGGCTAAAATCTGTTGTAAACACAAACATACACATATTTAAATGAAACAGAAAAGCGATCCGTATCAGAATGTGAACAAAATGATAAATATGTGTTAACTAACACGTTAACTGCCAACACTTTATCCAAAAGCCGTAGAAAGCATAGTCAGGTGCAAGTTGGTGTAGTTACATCAAAATGCAAAAACAATGCAGGCTTCTCAATGAAAAGGTTTGGTTTAGGCTTGGTTTTAGGTTTGGCTTCACTTGTTCATAATCAAAGTTTACCTAAACCCAACACGTTAGAAAAGAGAAGTCAACGGCATCTTATTAGCTGACTGTTCAAATAAACCTTCCTTTCTGACATACAAAAGAAAGACGACATGAACATCAGTCGTTCCACAGTACTGTAACTCAATAACCTAGATGCTGTCTGAATGATGGACGGCTACCTTTGCACACACACACGGGTCAACTACAACTACTCATTTTAAATTCTAAAGTTACAATTTATACACACACGCACATTAGGTTTCTATACATTGCCGGGACCTTCCTTTGACATAATGATTTGTATATTTCATATTTCCATACTTGTACACGCACAAAGAAAACTTTCTTTCTATTCATTTTTACATTGTCCAAACAAACATCATTTAGTTTGATCAATAAGCTGACAAAACTTTTCTCTATACACAAACACAGATCTAGTAGTGTTTTTAAGACCTTGGTTTAATTCAAACAAGATGTGAATTGGGAATACTGATATTTCTACAAATCGCCGGCTAAAATTACATATTTAAAAGCAAAAATTTTAAACGTCGTAAACTGTACCATATCGCAAAGCTTCGCTAGGGCAGCCATATTGAGCGTTGCATTCTTCCCCATTCATGTCAAAGGCAGCGACGCGTCTTGTTAACATTAATCTCTTTGCTTGACCTCACATCCCTTCAATCTTCTTGTCCTGAATGTTTCCTCTAACTCTAGTGTATAGTTTTTTCTTTGATATTTCCTATAGCAAATTATGTTATAACATTGTAACAATTCAAACAAAGTTTGACACAATTTAACAGTTTTCGCTGTAGGCTTTTTAAACCACAGAGAAAACAAGCTTGTGTGTAACTGGACCTTTGTTAATTAACATGATGACTAATACTGGCTTCTCAGTCCAATGTAAACATCATTGAATCTTTTCGGGGAATGAGGTATCGCGCTACATTCAGTGGAGGCCTAACAGAAGAATTGGAGCTTGTCCTGAGGCCAAACGGTATTCTCAAATTTCAGTTGTTGTGTTCGCTTCATGTGTAAAGGCAGGCTGTTGTGTTGAGAGGGCCATTGATTCAGCGGAGCTACTTACCCCAAAAGACATTCACAAGTCTCATTTCTTGTTACATTTCTGAAGACATTTGACCAAAAATGAGCACAAAAACTGACATGAGCGATCTCTGTTCTAAGTTAAAGATGTATATTATGATGTACAGACCATGACATGTCAACCCTTAGGGTAAACAGTCATTCAAATGTTGTCAACTATCATTCTGCCTTCTAAGTACGAACACAAACCATGCATTGTAAATGAACTCAAAGACCTTTAAGTGCTAAACTGCGAGATTATTACATTCCAACCTAAAGCAATCTATCTCACCAGCCTCATAAAGGGCCGTTGTGTATCCTTGACCTAAAATGTTTCTGACAGAAACCAGAGCAATGAAATTATCCGCGAAGGAAAACAAACACACCTAATTCACATAAACATATAAACAAAATATTTCTATATTTTCACCACAGGGGGTCTTTAACCAAAAGTGTGTTCAAGGTGAAACCACGTTCAGATAATGGAGGAAATAGAAACATGGAAATGTGTATTTCTGTCTTTTTGACAACTTATTGAGGTGATAACCCAGGAACCAGCTTGCCCTCATTAACACACGTTCTTCTCCTCACACATCGTCACACATTGTTTTTAAGTGTTTTAATATCTTTACTTAAATGCTTGCCACATATTTGTTGCGTTCACACATGATCTCTTAATGGTAATTCACCAGTATGTATGAAAGGGACTTACAACATCTGTCCTGTCACCACTAAGGCAGGACGGGTCATTACCCTCCGGCTCGCTGACGTTCCTTCAGACCAAACTCACAGCAATCAGGAACAACTTGAATTATATTATCCCCCTTTTAGAAAATGTTATTGCAAATCTTGTGGCATTTTCTAACTATTTTACGAGGCCACTAATTTGCATGATTTTGTACGATATGCTTTTCCCCAATTGACGTTACATTAGGTTCAAGGTTGGGGCTTCATTCATGCTTTTTGTACGTTTTTGTAAAGTACTTATGTAAGTGCATGGTATAAGTATACAAACATAAACATTTTCATCGTGAACCCTCATGTTGTTCCAAACCCGTATGACTGTCTCTCCTCAACAGAGCACAAACGAAAATGTCCTTACTCACCGCTACCTTACATTGCATCAAAATTTCTCCTTTTATGATGCATTGAAGAAAGAAAGTCAT
Organism: Triplophysa bombifrons; assembly: GCA_029783895.1. Lineage (NCBI taxonomy): Eukaryota > Metazoa > Chordata > Actinopteri > Cypriniformes > Nemacheilidae > Triplophysa > Triplophysa bombifrons. The sequence continues at coordinate 1,638,763 of CM056458.1, forward strand.
GAGGGTTTGAAAAGACATATAGGATGACGTAATTTACACTTAACTGACATCAAAGAGCCTACCTGGGAGTATTTGTTCTCAGCGTTCCAGATGTAGGTGCAGGAGCCCATACAGTAGTTTGCGAAATAGCCTTTGGGCTTGTGAATCCACTTCCAGTTCAGATCTTTGCGAAAGTCGATGTAAAGCTTCCGCATACAGCAAGTCTCCGTTTTTCTGCCCATGATTATTGGGAATTAGTAGAAAGTTTGCACATTTAAGTTGAAATTTCAGAAGCAAAAATGTGTATGTTTCAAGTGCTTTTGCTACGTAGTATAATGGTGTACATTTAAAAATAAATGTGCAATAGAAGAACCACTTTTGATTCCACAAAGAACCATCATCGAAGACCTTTTGAAGCACCTTTGTGTAAGAGTATAAAGTGTGAAAGAGAGACTTACTCATCACAGGTTTCGTCGGTGCCAACGGCTCTTTTCTTGCGGGCGGATGCAAGGGTGTTTCCATTAGAGGGCAAAGATAAAGCCAAGATGTAAGGCTTCACCATCATTGATGCAATAGAACCAGTGTCACCCCTGTTTATGTCTAGTCCTGAAAACACACCCGCCCGGCCAGATTACATCAAAGTTTACAACATTGTTGGAGTTTTCGTCAAACGCTTCCAACACTAAATTTCAAGGCTTGAGATTATCATACCTGATATGGTGAAGAGGAACTTGTCCGCATTCTGCTGGTCTTTATCTGTCTTACATCCACAGTATAATCTCAACTCTAAACTCTGTTCGTCTTCTGTTCAAACACACACACACACATGTTTGAGTTTTTGAGAAGCGTGGCAGTAAAACAGTATAAAACAAGTATTATACAACTTTTGATTGGTCAAACAGTGCTTTTGTTGGCAATGTCCAAATGCGATCAGGCTTCCAGCTCTTAGAAATAAAGGCCACCGATGGCATAGAAGAACCATTTTTGGTCACTCAAAGAACCATTCAGTCAAAGGTTCTTTAAAGAATCATCTCTTTCTTACCTTTTTATAATCTGAAACATTTTTTTCACCACGAAGAACCTGTTCGGATGATTCTGTAAGGAATAGTTTAGCCAAAGAAAGGTTCTTCTATTTCTTCGAGGAACCTTTTGAAGCACCTTTATTTTTAAGAGGGTGTGTTAATGCAAGTGCTGCTTGCTCTTGGAGAATTAGAGAAACATTTTTGATAGGTTCTGTGTGGTTTCTTATATGTTCAGGGTGGGTGGCTATCAAGTAAAAAGAGCCAGAGTAGGAAAAAACACAATGGTAGTCAATGGAGCCGCAGAACGGTTTGCTCTCCTACATTCTTCAAAATGTCTTCTTTTGTGTTCAATAGTAATTTTTCCTCCTATGGGAGTCAATGGGGGAGATATGTGTCTGGTTATAAGCATTCTTCCAAACATCTCGCTCTGTGTTCATCAGAGCAAATACATTTATACAGATTTGAAACAACTCCAAGGTGAGTAAATGATGACAGAATTTTCATTTTAAGGTGAACTATCCTCTTAAGTAAGGATCTGATCCTATGCCCGGAGTAAAATCATCACAGCTACTAAACAAATAAAATAGGTTCCTAAATATGACAGGTCCCTTCTTCAACTTAAATCCATGCAGTGTTTCTCTTCATAAAGTAATAATAGACCTCACCTGTACTCTGCAGCCATTCTGTGATCGTCTGCTTCACATCGAATGATAGCCAGCGATTGGCCGAGTCTTTAGAGACGAATCGAGTGCCCAGATATCGAGCACGCTCACCCGCTCCGTGATACAGCTCCAGCCGCTGCTCCTGGTCCATCGTAGGATTCTTGATCCGAAGTCGTAATTCGGCCTGAGACAGCAGTCGGTGGTCTGGAATGCTTAGTCGCATCTCTGACACGTTACAAAGCATCTGATGTTTGGTGCCGTTCAGGGCTGAAAATAAAATAGAGGATCTTGTGGTCAAATATTTCTCAGTTAAGACAGAAAAGCGCTTTCTATGGTATTGCTTACTGGCCCAGTTAAACATCAGAATTTAGTCTTACGATGAACTTATATTTGATCTAAGATAGGCCTAACTTATCTCAAATATTTCACAATTTATGTTCATGGGAAATATTTCCTTCTCATTTTCCTAATCAGACCACGGACTGATCTTTATTTGTAATGTCTTAATGGTTATTGCACTCCGATATGGGACATCAGTGTTAGTCTTTCAAATGTACCTGGAACAGTTTCCTATATCAAAGACTGCCATCTCTTTGATTTTTTGCAGCAATAAACCAGATGTTCTGTATGAAAGCAACTAGACCCACCCAAAAAAGCTCTATGCATATGACAATAAAAGATGTGTTGTGGACTGACATTTAAAGGTTTGTCAGAAAGTTCACTTCCTTTGTTGCAAAGAGGTAAAAAACAGTATTACTGTAAGAACAATACACACCCCTCTCTCTCCTTACAGGTACTGCCAAGCACTTTGTGAAACCTGATAGCTTGTGATAGCACTTGTATTATTGTTGGCTGATTAGGATTTATCAAGTTTCAATGTTAAATCCCTAAATGTAATGTATGGTGGTTACAAATACTGACTTTTTTAGTATTCACTCTAAAATCTTGATTTTGGGAGGAATTGGATCCTAGATATGTTTTTGAGAGATTTATGAGATGTACTTTTGTCTGTATAGAAAACACAGAGTGTAACCATCAGAAATGATTTAGTGAGCAAAGTGTATCCAAACTAAACTAAAGACGACTGTGACAAACACTGTTGGGTAAATTACTCTAAAAAAGTAATGAATTACTAGTTACTAATAACATATTCAATAGTGTTATTAGATTACTGAACAAATGTCTCTCTCCAAACAGTATTTATTGCTTATTATTACTTACTTTCTATATCCCATCAACCTTGATTAGAATTGATTTAAGGATAGACATGAAACAGCTCTTTTCATTAATTCAAATAAATAATAAATAACTACATAAAGTAGCATTTTTACGGCAATTGACCAAAGTATACATTTTAAAGGTATTTTCATTTTGATGTCATTTCTACTACTATATTATATATAACTATATTACACTGTATTTAGTTCAATTTAGTTACATCAGAAGTAACTGTAATTTAATTTCAGAAAAAAAGAGTAATCCCTTACTTTACTTTTGAAAGGGAAAAGTAATTAAATTACAGTAACTCATCACTTTGTTACCAAGTGACAAAGTAAGTTGGGCCAGATCTCTTCTGTCAATAAAGTGATATCCAAGTCATAATACATTTTTTAGATTAATGTAGCCTACACATTTTTTTTTACAGATAAAGATCGCAAATTTACAATAATATTTTTTTATTTACAGCTTATTTAGATTTCCATTATTTTAAACCAAATTTCTTTTTTTACAATTTCTTTTTAAATGCGGTCAAAACCTATAGAATTACTGAACAAGACAACACATTTACAAGGAAAATTGGGAAAACTATTTCATAAATATCCTTGAATGCTATAATTTTACAGATTTTTTTATGTGTTCTGTACAGAAAAAGACCCAAAATTTACAAGAATAATGGAGAAAGTGTAATTTAACAGTTTATTTAAATTTACGTTGTTTTAACAAGATTATTTTGTTTTTACAGTTTATTTTTTAAATACGGTCAAAACCTATAAAATTACAGAACAAGACAACACATTTACAAGAAAAATGGGGAAAACTGTTTTATATATATCCTTGTATCCTATCATTTTACTGATATTTTAATGTTTTTTTTACGGAAAAAGACCGCAAATTTACAGGAATAACAGGGGGGAAAGTGTAATGTAACAGTTTATTTAAATTTATGTTGTTTAAACAAGATTATTTTATTTTTACAGTTTATTTTTTAAATACGGTCAAAACCTATAAAATTACAGAAAAGACAACACATTTACAAGGAAAATGGGGAAAACTATTTTAAATATATCCTTTTATTCTCTCACTTTACAGCTTTTTTTAAGGTATATTTCTGTTTTTCCTGTTTACCAAAAATTGTTTTTTTTTAAAGTGTATCTATAATGCAGAGATGAATGTATATACATATACAGTATATATATATAAACACAATTCCTTTGACCCAGCTATAAACAGTCAGCCTTTATTACTCAGTGCATGACATGTAATCACAAATGAAGGACGCCAGGGTCAAAATGTCCTGCTCTTTGTTTCTGGTGTGTGCTGAATGAGATGAGGGTGGAGATGGATTTGTGCATGTATGTGTTTACACAGGCTGACTCTCAGGTAAGCTCAGGACAGCTGTCCCAACAGGCACCGAGACAGGCCTATCATTACTGATGGGTGCAACCAGATTCCAGCGGGCTTAAATATCTGACTTCAAAAACACACAGCCTCAACCCTCCGGTCCTCATCTCTCCCTCGTCCATATATCCCGTCCTGTGTTTTATTTCCGACCAATCCCGCTCCACACACACACAAACTGTGACAAACTTTCCCGGCAGATGAACGGAGCAGTCAGCACAATGTTTGACATGTAATAACACGAAATGCCAAGTTACACATATATGAAGCAAAAGAAGAACAAAAAAAACATGGAAAATCACGGGTGCCTGCAGGGTCCAGCTCACTATTTCACGTACGGTGTATGATTTATGAGCACGTTACTGATTTTCCACTGATATTGAGTTTAGGGTCACTTAACTCACTCTGTATTCATATTTTATATACACTGAATAGTAGTAAACGATCAGAACAGTGAATTGACACAAGCGTCAATGTCTTTGTATAGAATTTGACGAAATTTAGTTTTGTCATTTTACCAAGCGTCTTGGAGAACAACAGTTCTTTTGGATTGAGTTTGTCTCAGTTTTTCCTTTCTCTGTGTAATAACAGATAGACTTGATGACGGTGAGAACAGATCTCTCTGTCGAGCACCGGCTGTTGTCAATCTCCTTGGGCATACAAAAATCTCACTGGATTATTACATATAATGGCAAATGTGAAAATAATTAAGTAATCTGCAAAAAATGCCATTCTTATGAAGTGTTTTTGTCTTGTTTTGTAGTACATATATCGAAACATTTTTAAATCAAGATCCACTTTCTTGACAAGAAAAGTGACCTAAGATGTAAAGTCTCTTTTTAAGGAGAAAAATATAAGAATTAAGTAAATTAATAGTAAAAAAGCCACAAAATCTGCCAATGGGGTGAGAAAAATAAACTTCAAAATTTACTCCAAAAAATCAAGTTTATTTTCTCACCCCGTGGACAGAATTTTTGCTTGTTTTTATCATAAACTTACTTAATTCTAATACTACTTTTCATAAAACAAGACTAAATATCTTGGCTCACTTTTCTTGTATGTTTATTTAAGAAGGTTTTATTTTATATTTTCACTAAAAACAAGACAAAATGCCTAGTAAGAATGTCATTTTTTGCAGAGTACTGACATACTACGACAAATGTTTCATTATTTTGACATAGATTTGGTTTGTAACCAGAAGTGTAAACAATTTTTATGAATTTAAATAAAAAAAGTAAGTAAAGAAAGTTGAAAAGCTAAAGCAAGTCGATGTCATTTCTCTTTAGTTACTCATGAATACAGTTTTCTGTTGGATATACAGTGGCATCAATTATCCTTAACCCTGAAAGAAACCAAACCCTGCTATTTACAAAAACATATTACATAACAGTTATTGCTAAAGTAAGTGGTCTATGACAAGAAACCGGTGTGCATGTCATATTGGCAAACGTAATTCTTTTCACGTTAAGCAAACAGGAAGTCTTTGCAGATTCTCACAAGAACTGCTGAGTGAGAAAAACATTTCTCTCGAAAAACAAGACCTCTGGGGAAACTGGCTCAGTGTTTGGAACATACGAGTTGAGAACAACCTCAGATGTGTTAGTTGACTTCTAACCGAAGTGAAGAATGTAACGTGACATGGCAAACATTCAAATTATGACCCCTCGGGCAATTTACTATGACTGACAGAAATCTGGAAGAGACACCAGTTAAAAGGGAGATTTAAAAAACTAATGCTTTTATTGACTATTTTAGAAGGTGATAAATTAGTCTGAATTTCTAAGATACGAATATGCGATTTTAATAAATAGTGTAGCCCCACCCCTAAACTAAAATGTCATCAAGAAATTGCGAAAAAAAAAAATTAAAGATGCTCTGAGCTGCAGAAAAGACGCCAGCGCTGGCATTTAAATAAGCGCTCAGGACGTAAAAATGCGGTTTACTTTTTTTATTATAAATAAACACGTCAAAAATGCGTTTCTTTTCATTATAGAATTATAATGTAAAACAGACGCTAGCAGCTTTGAAAAAGTGTGAACAAGGGCATTTTTGACGTGTTTATTTATAAAAAAAATCTAAAACTTCTAAAATCAATATCCAATTACTCGAAAAAGAAAAGTGACTTAAAATATTTAGTCTTGCTTTACAAAAAATACTATAAGTTTTGTAAAAACAAGCAAAAAATCTGCCAATGGGGTGAGAAAAATAAACTTGAATTTAGTTTGACCTTTTTCTCAAGTACCTCATTCAAGGTTATTTTTCTCACCCCATTGGCAGATTTTTTTGCTTGTTTTTTACCATAGACTTACTTAATTCTTATATTTTTCTCCTTAAAAAGAGACTAAACATCGAAGTGTCGCTTTTCTTGTCAAGGAATTGGATCTTATTTACAAATACAAGTACAAGAATATCATTTTTTGCAGTGCACCTACAACTCCTTTTCATGATTTGAAGAATCTTTTTTCTTCACAAAGAACCTGAAAGGTTCTTCAGATGTTATAGGTTCTTTATGGAACCAAAAGGTTCTTCTACCTTTTGAAGAACTTTTTTTTCAAGAGAGAAACCTTGCATCAATAAGCTCTTGTGTCATGAAGCAATGCCAAAGCAGTCGTAAGTGCTGTAAATACTGGGAGGTCTTGCAATTGCATCAGGATTTCATGAATTATTAAAGCTTGTTCCTTAAACACGATGGATGCTCCAGCACAAAAACCACATAATTGTTTCATCTAAAATCTTAGTCACGCTTCTGAAACAAGCAGCCATCTTTCTTGCTAAATGGGCCTGTCGAGAACAAAAGAAAGGAGAAACAAAGAGACACATAACAGAAAAATAGAGATCTAGTTACCGGAAAGCCCCCAAACCCAGAAGAACACACAAAAGACAGAGAGGACGGTGAATCCCGCTAGTCAACCCTCATCCACAGTTTCGCGCCCCTATTGCTCTTTGTTTGCGTCTTTGACATTGATGGGGCTCCCTCGAAAGATGACAAGCCGAGGTCTTGTTCATAGCGTGTGAATTTCATCACGGCAGACCTGATGTTTACGTATGCTGAGCTTGAAGCGCTTAAAGGAGTAAAAGGCGATACGGTAAAGTAGGGCGGGGATGCTAAGACATGAAAGCAGGCAGGTGGTGAGCGTCAAATGAGTTATCAGCAAAACAGATGTGGCCGAGCGTTAAAACGGGCCTTGGAGGTGCAAGGTGCAGAGAACAAACAGAAAACGTGAACAAACAGCTGTCAGGATGATCAAACGGAGTCGCGCTCAGCGCTAAATGTGGACACCGAAGAGTTCAGTTTAACAATCTCATCAGTGAAGCCGACAGCACAAACAACAAGCCAATTAAAATACCCCAGATAGTCGAAGGGCAACGCACAGCATTTAAACAGATGGGGATTTGACATTTTGGAGCGTGTGTGAAGAAACACGCGAGACAATGAGAGGCAGTTTGCCATGATTCATTGTTCGAGGTCATTACGGCATTAGAGAACATTATTAAATAGTTAAACGTTATTAACCAAATTACACGACGGTTTGCTTTCCACAGAGATTTGGGAGGAGGAACTTTTTATACTTCCGTGAGGAATTGTCACAAAACAGGCTGTTCAGTCTTGTATCATAGGATTCTTTTGCAATATTGACCAGCTGACGTTACATTACCCTGCCTATAACACATCTGTGAACGTGACATGATTTAATGTTTTTAATTTGATGCTGACTTCAGATGGTGTAGAGTGAGACCCCCTTTAAGAAACTATAGCACAGCTATGCATGGTCGTAGTGTCAATAATTATACTGGACTTATATAAGGTATTAGCAATAAATGCTATAAATGAATCAACTTTAATAAATACAATTATTAATAAAGGTAACAAATTATAAACGTATTTCTATGAACTGTTTCCAAATGAACTAATGTAACTGGTTGTACTGGCCCCACACTGTGCCGGCCTCTAACCAGCGTTGATCCTGACTTCAGGATGGGAGATTGGCGCGGTTACCTGTAGGCTAAAGACCACAGTCTGTAGCAGGGGTTCCCTAAGTTTACAGCCCGCGACCCCCAAAATAACAGTGCTGGGAACTCCAGACCCCCACTATCCTCGCAGGTGGCTAAAGTTTACAAACATTGTGCCCAACCGAGAAACCTGCGCTGTCTTTGGGCGATATCAACCAACGTTTTAATTTGACCAATAAAAATATCCTAAACTTAAAGCCTGAAAAATAATTTGCACGCAAATATGAATATTTAACGTATGACTTTCTGCACCAGACCGGTTGCTAATGTGACGTAATCACCTCAGGGGTCATGATCGAGCGGGAGGAAATTCCAAAGGCTGATGCTTTTAATTTGCATGGTTTAATTTTTTACTTTACTAATATTTTATATTTTGTTGCACCCAACCCTTACTTTGGGATCGCAAGAGCACCTCTCGAGGTCGAGGAGTCAGGTTTAAGTTTCACTGTCAATAACTTTGTTTGGGGGAAATTATCTTATATGATTAAAGTTAACAATGGCATGCTGTGAGATCACGCGTCGAAAAACACGCCCAAAATAAAAAGGAAAAAGTTCCCATAAGCAACACCTCACAAGATCACCTTCCTACAGTGTGGCATTACGTGACAATAAACAACTGTATAGACACACAGAGTGAACTTTTGTCGTTTTTAGTAAAAATATCAAAACTTCTTAAATCAATATTCAATTACTTGACAAGAAAAGTGACCTGAGATATTTAGTCTTGTTTTATAAAATATAATGTAAGAATCAAGTTAGTTTATGGTAAAAACAAGCAAATAGAACTGGCAATGCAAAAATCACAGTGCATCACACTGAAGGGGTTTGTTCTGCCATAACAGTCGGCTATCTGTACATTATACTGCTTATTACATGGCTACTTATCTCATAAGTAATAGAACATGCAATATTGATTTGGAATATTTTAATAGATCGTTCTTAAAATGATAGCTCACCCGAAAATGTTGACGGAATTTTAATTTTTGGATGAACTATCACTTCTGCGACCTACTGTCAGGAAAACCTGTTTACTTTTGGTTTTAAGACATTCAAAAGCCAGCAACAGGAATTTTAGTTCAATCGTTGGTAAATATAATGTCATATGGTATTACAAGACATATATATATATTAACATTTTGTGTGATATTAAACTGTGCGTGCATCAAACTGATTTGCAGCATCCAGATTAGCATGTCAAGGGGTGAGAACCAGAGGTGCGTAAGTGACATTTCAGACCAAAAACATATCATAGTTTGATCTGATTTCAGTCTTTTATAATAAAGATGTTACACACATGGATGAGTGTACTTATTGAACAGTATTTTAAAAAAAATTCAAGAAGAAGACCAACGTCATTAAAATATACAGTACAAAATGTCACATGCACCTTTCTGGCACCAATGTTTCAGCCATTTTAAATCATCTCCTATCCACAGGCTTTTCTCCACAATACAATTACGCCCTTTTGGCATCAACTGGCTCAGTATGATATAAATCTCCATTTCACCCAAAATATCACTTACGCCCCTCCGGTTCACACCCCTCGATGCTCAATGTTGTTAACAGGAAATATCCGACCTTGGAATGTCGTTATTGGCCAATCAGAATTAAGTGTGTAATAAACTGAGATATTTTGCTCAAGTAATGTTACTCATAATAATTGAAAACGCGATAACAGGCAAGAAAAATGTACATCCAGCTGGTTATTATCGCAAAATAAATTCTGAGGGGGTGGTCTTGTGTCATCCTGAAGAGTATCATTTTGCAACAACAATTGGATGACTTCCAGAGCGTCAAGTCAAATGATTCGTCCCATGTCACATTTATCTTGTTGTGAATAATTCTGAACGTTTTTTGTTCATCTGATGTGCATTTAGGAAATTCTGACGTGTTTAATAAAAATAACAATGACAATTTTATTCATCAAATCCATCGTACCCAACGGCTCAAATTATGAATCATTACTATAAACTTACTGGCGCCGATCGTGCTAAAGTAGGGAGAAAGGTTTAAACCCATGGTGGCTCAATCAATTGTTTGTTTTGAACTTTATTAAAAAGCACAAGCTGTAAGCGTCTCATTTTTAAAGTATAAATCACCAACACATCAGCCATCTCTGGCTTTTCTTACCTTGCCGCGTGATGAACTTGTGAACCTCCTTGCCGAAGTAGTCCTCACCTTCGGCCTGCACCGGGACGGGCTTCATCTTAATTTCTTCGCTCAGTTCGACCGTGCTGTTGTACAGCGAGAGCAGGTTGTCTGGGATGGTTCTGTCGTTATCTTTGTTGATCTCGGGCTCTTTGTTCATGCGCAGTTTGCTGAGGATCTGACCGCGGATGGCCTCGATCCGCTTTTTCTTGACCACCTCCAGGTCTAGAGTCTTACAGGTGGACATGCTCTCGGTTCCAGCCACCATGAACAGGGCTGTCAGTGCCAAACACAACAACCTCATGATGCCGAGTGTGAGCCCGAGCGGTCCTCTTTAAACCTCTTTAAAGCCTCCGACTGACGTAGCGTTCAGGTCAAACAAATGAAGGACGTAATGTTAACCTGATGATGTTGGAAAGCACCTTTGATAAAGCACCTGGTGTCTGTCTGCTTATAGGGAGATTCCTTATCACCGGGGTTTACCTCTTAAAGCTGCATGGAGAGAGCACAGAGATGCATACTAACATGCGTGCTACACACTCACAGCATGCGACAGGCAGAGTACAAACTCACAAAACACACGGACAGCTTTCTTTGGCAAAATCTAAGTCCCGGCTCATTGCTGGCAGACAGACACAGAGAAGCTTGTTCTAGTCCACGCGTCTGGACTGACTTTCTATTTTTCTCTCCTCTAGTCTTGGACAAGCCTTATGCACACACACACACAAGCGTGCAGACGCCTCGACGCGCTTTAAATGTGTTTGCTCACTAATTTTCCTCTGTGGCTTCACAGGTTTTGGACGTGTTACCCAAAAGTCCGCGCGCCTCTCTAAACCAGCATGCTGCAGCCTGCATGCGCAACAAGACGAGCGCTGCGTCAGCGTAAGAACTTCGCACCTTAACTTTCCTTCACAGATTGAATCTTCTGAAATACTTCTAGGAAACGAGCATCCGAAGCTCAAAGAGGTCTGAGCTAGCTGCACGCAGCCGAAGTGAGACCGACAGCGCCGACACCGGGTTTCGTGTTATTTCACGTTTCGAGTTTCAATTTCATCCCCCTCCCGAACAAAAGAGGAGCGGAAAGATCTATTTACATGCCCATCACAGCAGCGCACTGTTGAGCAAACACTCCCGAGAGGAACTGAAACAAAAATAGCCCTTCTTGGAAAATACCCTGGCGTTTTAGCCCCGCTGATGTCATGTGTCAGGAAAAATCAAACTAACCACGATCAACCCACGCGCTTGAAATGACAGATGGAGCGAACCAAGGATGAAAGAAATGAACCGTCCAAAAAAAGTGCCCGCGGGAAGTAAACGAGAGAACCGCAGTAATGAGGTGCAAATGTACTTCGCTTGCTTCTCTTCAGGTCTGTGTGTCCAGTTTCAAGCTGTCCGAAGGGGAAAACTCCTTCACACCTCTTTCCTCTTCTTCGCAGCTCTTTTATTAGTTCCTTCTTGTAACGCTCTCTCTCTCTCTCTCTCTCTCGCTTGTCAGAGCATGCTGGTGACAAAATGATTTGTGAGAGCTTTACGTTCCAATAACTTCTCTCTCCTGCTCATGTTCACTCGCTCGCCTTCTTTCCGGGCTCCTGTTGCTTTACTATTGGAGCCGAGAGCTCTCCGCCCAGGAAATGAGGCTAACTGAAACATCTGCGGCTCACACAGTCCTTCTCTTATACTGGCCCCTTCACAGGAAGACCTCCACAAGACACACACACATTGACACGCTGAAAGGACAGACAGTTAAATAACGTGGGCATGACACTAACGTCTGGCCAAACTAACCGCGCACCTTGCCGACTAAGTGGCAAGGTGAGGAACTCAGACAAAAGAAGACTGTTATCGAAGCTGTATTTGTGTCACGCAGTCTCATCTCTCATGATCTTCTGGCGTCACGTATTTTGAAAGATGGTTTGTTATGAAATACGTGTGAAGTTGAAATAGTCGTCACATGTCATCCAAATCCGCATTTGGTTGGATGAAGGGTAGCCTAAATGTTCGTTCAAAACAACTCCTCTTTACCTAAACAGAAGGAGCTACACTTTTTTATTGTTGTTTATTTTATAATATACAATGTTTATCGATAAACTGCTCGGCATATCAGCAGATTTTTTTGCATGAATCCCAATGTCCCGTGAAGATGAACCCTGTCATAAGGGAGAATGTCTATGCGCAACTTCAATCGAACGTCTTGTAAATGCATGATTCACTTCTTAAGACACTTTTTGGAGATTTTCAGTGGCATCAATGCAGATGTTTTTGTTCGCTTCCCATGTCCAATACCAAAAACATTCAAACAAATTGTGATTAAACATTTTCAGTGATTTGGTATGATACAGCCGAAAAATAAGTGCATGAAAAGAATGCATCCTCAATGTGCTCTGACAGCGGTCAAGGTGATGTTTTCATGGCTCCCCCTGGTGGTACTGAACAGCAGTGAAACGGCTAGTTGATTTTAAAGCCGAGCTGATATTTTGTGGTCAAAAAATACACAAAAAACATTGTTATAAAATGCCATATTCATAATTGTGAGCCTTAAATAATAATTTATCATTTCTATCTAATGATTTTGCGAGAAATGTCCATTTGACTGAAAAAAACATGGTAAAAATAACCATGTTTTGAAAAGCATGTTATTTTGAGCCATAGTAAAACAATGGTTACTGTAATAAAAACATGGTTTTGCCAAAAGTACTCAATATACCAAAAACATTTCGTAAGGGTACAGGTAAATGAGATAGGCTAACATTAAATTGTAACACGGCGAAAATTTTTGCTCAAAATTCAGACTTTTCAACGCGATTTGGACGTCAAATGCTCGAAACGCTCAATTCGCGCCGCCTCATATAAGCAAATCGCTCCGCAGGATGTCCTATCGTGTCTTTGCATTGACTTAACATGTAAATCACTCGCGCTCGGGAACACAACATTACAAATATCTTTCTATGTGTTTAACGGCACAAATAAATTTGTATAGGTTTGAAACAACCTAAGGATGAGTGAACGATGACAGAATTTTTTTGGGGGGTGAACTATCCCTTTAAATTAAAGTTTGCACCAACGTGCTTATTCCCTCTGAAAATGCAACACACAACTTCAAACTCTGATCATTCCCTCAGTTATACAGAGCGACACAGGTTTATTTTCACTCAACACCATTTGTGAGAACCAACACTGACCCGCGAGCTCCTGTACACAAACTAAAGCCAAGGACACCAGGCTGTAACAGAGGACCCTGACCGGCACCAGGGGAGTATTCCAGAAAGCAGGCTTGATTTACCGTCAGCTAAACCCTGAACTCTGGGGTTGATTAACCCAAGACTTGCTTACTCAGGGTATATTGGTTCCTGAACATGTTTGAAGGGTACGTTTAATCAAGTGTCCCAGAGTTAAGCTTATAACTGTGAAACAACAAAATAAATCAGTTTTGGTGAAGTGCTAAATTAAAAAACATAAATATTGTGTGGTATAAAATCATTTTTATAAAACTATAACTGCTGTTAAATATAAAGATAGTTTAGATTGATTTAGGTTACTATATATATGTATCTTTTTGATACTAAGATATTTAAAATATCTATTCATCATGGCTGTGTTAGATTTGTTGAGATGTTTGTAACTGTTATTTTGGTTTTATACCAGTGAATCTTACATGAATTGAATTGGTTTTGAGCAGTTTCTGTTGTTAATGGACACTCTTTAATCATAGAAACTGCTACAGTTTTCATAGTAAATATCTTTTCTACATTATCAACAAAAAAAATGCATCCTTATTTAAGCTTAGATAAACTAAACTTGGCTCTCTGTACACTAAAGTAGGCTTTGTCAGACATGTTTTTATTGCACTAATGCTTTTTGTTTTCCTAATGTTTGACCCAATTGCTTCCATTGTTTACCCAGCTTGTAAGTCGCTTTGGATAAAAGCGTCTTCTAAATGACTAAATGTAAATCTTATTTAACAATTCTGCACTCACTTATCATGATCATTCATTCAAGAAGATGAAGGTCTGCTGTGACAGAGGTAGAGAATAAAACGTAGGGCCCCCAGTTATACGTCCAAAATGTCATGTATGTCCCTTTTATACGAATGTATTTCAAATATATCCATTTTCATTTTTTGGTTTGACTGTTAGCTCAAAGCCCATGGCTTTCCAAAAGAGTTGGAAACGGCCTATCCTGAAAGGCTAATTGTATTTTGGAGAAAAGTCTCTCAATACTTAACTGTAGGAGGAGGCTGAGGATCAGAAAAACACAATCACTATGAAAAACATTAAGTTTAAGTCTTTTGATGTGTTTTATTATGTTAATGGATTTAAAGTTATGATAAGAATTTAAAATGTGATTGTGAACAATATGCAATATGTGATCCCATTGAAAGTGTACATACGGTATTCTATATAAATACAAAAAGTCTTAAATTAGCTTTATCAGCTCAAGTGGAAAAAAGGGCACTTCTCATATTTGTTATGATTTTTTCCAAACAAAATGTAAAATATATTAAAACAACTATTTTTTAAATCCCTAACATTTACCCATTTAAATTTCATGTTATTTCATTTTCCAACTACTGTCTACAAAATAGTCATTTCACAAAGAGACCGTTCTTGTGAACAGGCAACAACAAAGGAAACTAAGCAGCAATGTTTATGTTTTCTATATTAAAGTTTCAAGAATATATTATGAATAAATGACTGCCAAAAGGACATATTTCAGTAATAATTTGTTTATTTTGAAGGAGCCAATAAATTGGGAACCAACAATGACCTTCACACTACATTGAAAAAGGCAGTGGGTGCTAATTTGTTATTTCACAGGAAAAAACTTGCAAAAATGATTAAAACACACTGCAAAAAATGAAAAGCAGATTTACTTATTATTATTATTATTATTGTTGTTTTAATTACACTTACTGTACCACGCTACACACACTGATGGTGAAAATAACTTTGTTTGACATTTGAGGGAGGTCTGTTTAGATCTATCAGCATACACAACATATACAAAAATTTGATAGTTATTAGATGAGGAGTCTGACATCAAACTAGTAAAGTTTTGGCCTATTTTGCTGTCATGTCTTCTTTTGCGCTTATGTAAAGAAAATTTTCATAACTCACAAAGTTTTTTGTTTTAAGCCTTCTATACCCTCGTCTGTTTGCTTCTGTAGATTTCTTCTAAATTAACCAAAACAAAATGCATATATAGATATATATATATACATGATTATTTAAAAAGACTATTATATAAGATTATTAACTAATAACTGGTGATATGATTTAGTTATTTTGTTGAGCCTATTCATCTGCATTGCCTGATAAATGTATGCAAATTAGCACATTTTAATTACTAAATGCCTGGTTTACATTTGACATGTTTTTTGACTTTATTCACCTGTCGTTTCTCCATTAAGTTCCGGCCTTAGCGAAACTTTAGCTGACTCGTTAGCTCATAAGTGATGGATGTTTGCAGAACAATATTTGCGGTTTATCTTTCGGATAATTATGTGTGAATTCGAGGCACATCTGGTCTGTTCATCTGCACTCACCTCCACACCAACACAAACGCTTCTGGATGATGTGCTTCACTTCTGCGCCTCTCTGCCTGATGCGCTAAAGTGTGCTGCGCATGCGCGGTATGCGCTGCTGAGCGCCTGCGTGGAGACGCGAATGGGAGAAAGGCATCGGAATTCTCAACATTTCCCAACCGGAACTGAGATTCAAGCCCCCAAAGCCCCCTCTGCACGTGCCTGACGGTTTCATCTTACGACATAAACAAACGTTAATGCACATGCGCACTTCTGTGACACCAACTGAACATCCGGTACACATTCACAAACACTAGAGCGCCTGTAGATTATTTCTGATAACAATCAAAAGAAACCAAGAAGATGCGTTACTTGGATAAATTATTCTCTCCAATATTTTAGAATTTAGTCTGCAAATTCTATTTAAATAAATAGATATTGATAAATAAATAGTTATATTATTAGACACTAGACAAACCGGAAGTTAACTGTGGGTCATGCGCGCTAACGGTCCAATAGCATCTGGAATGCTCAGAAAATATATATTTAGTGTTAACTACATAGTGAATAGTGACATACGTCTTAGGAATGAACACTTTTGCAAGTAAAATCACATATATTAGGGGAATTTGAAACGCAAAATTAACATCACATAGCACTTGTGTCCAATAAATAAAAACATACAATATGCCAAATGATGTAATACAATATAGATATTTTCTTAAAGTACGCTGCAAACGATCGCTTGCAATTGATCTGGTGGATTGGACAGACATTGTGTAAGTATATTAAGGGTTTACACCTGATTTAAAAAAAATATTGAAAATGATGATAAACACCATTTGAAAGAACATCATATAGTACAGACATTACTTGTTTATCACAGTAGTATACATATGAGTTAATGCCCAAATTCCTTTAATAAAACAACAGATAAAACAAGTCGTAAACACTATACAATAAGGTGCTATTAGTTAACATAAGTAAATGCATTAGCTAACATTAATGAACAATTTAATTTTTCAGCATTTATTAATCCAGTTTATGTCAATAGAGTTATTAATGTTAGTTCATGGTGCATTACAGTGATTTTAATAATGTATTACTAAATGCTGAAATTAACATGAATTAATATTAACAAATGCTGTGTTGTTCGTTGTTAATTCATGTTAGCTAATTCATTAACTTAATCGTTAACAATCATCTTATTGTAAAAAATTGAATAGATATTCTCTGTTCTACACTGTAAATCTTAGCTGTAATTTGGAGCAGGTTTTCCAGTAACTTACTGTAAATTTAATGTGAAACTTATCTAGTTTATATATTTTTCTTTCATAAAACAAGACTTAATATCTTGTGTCACTTTTCTGGTTATGTAAATGTTTGGCACTTTAAGAAGTCTTAAATATTTTGACAGAAAACAAGAGAAAAATGGTTAGGAAGAATGTCATTTTTGGCAGTGCACTTCTTGCTCATTTTGAATCTCGAAAGTCAGTTTTTTCATGTGAAATAAAAAGGAATTGAAAACAGTACTAATTGGAAAGTATATTAAGTAGGCATTAAATCTGCAGAAAGTTACATTAAAACCTGCTGCAAAAACTACAGCAAAGTTTTACAGTGTATATACAGTATATTCACAATATATTCCGTATATAAATATGTGAAAATGTTTGGGTTGCACTGACGTTTTCAGAAAAGGGGCTGTGGCTTGGTGGCTGGTCTCTGGATAAATGTCAGTGTTGATGAAAACACTGTCTGTACTGTCACGATGAAGAACTCGACGAGGACATCAGAATATGAATGGGGATACGAGTACTACTATGACTATCTGGATCCAGTCTTAGTGAACGCAAGTACACTGACGTACAACCGATGTGAGCTCCTTGTAAACTCATATTTAATCAATGTTTCATTTATGTGACATCTAACACCATTTAAAAATATGTATTTCAGATTCAATTGTCCTCATTTTCTGGGTCCTTCTGGCAGCATTCATTGCATTATTTTTTATTATTTTGCTACATATTTCACACTCTGGGCGACTGTCAAGGTAAGTGTGACTTCATCTCATCTCATTTCTTCGATAATTACGGTTTTATTTTTTTTATCATAATATAAAGTATTCGTGGCACCAAAAAGTATTTGGATACTTCAGCATCACTTGAGAATCGAAGAAAATCTTTGCCTGATTTTGAATAATGTCAAAACAAATGCCATTTATTTTTTTGTTAATGTACGTGTAGATCACACAATATTTGTATTTTTGCTCGTTAGGTTTTACAAATCAAAACGTTTATTACAGAAAGTATTGAGTATGTGCTTGTCAAACACAAGTAAAACGTGTAATCACTGTTGGGTAAATTGCTCTGAAAAAGTAACAAATTACTAGTTACTAATAACATATTTAGTTAGATTACTGTACAAATGACTCTCCAAAATGTATTTAATTACTTATTACTTTCTATATCCTACATCAATCTTGATTAGTTCAGTGATTCAAGAATAGACATGAAACGGCTCTTTCAATTCATTCATATAAATGATATAAAACTACATATAGTATTATTAACTGACCAAAGTATTACAAATGTGAGAATTATACATTAAAGCACAGATTTTAAAGTTAGACTTTGAATTTTGATGTCAATTCCACTATTGCTCACACATATATTACACAAAGTATTTAGTTTAATTACATCAGAAGTAACCAATTAAATGACAGAAAAAAATTAAAGCAATCCCTAACTTTACTTTCTCTCCGGAAAAGTTATTTAATTACAGTAACTAGTTACACCCAACACTGCGTGTAATGTGTTTTTGAAAGACAAAAATCTTAAATTAAACTTAAGTCTGGTAGAAGGTCTACCTTTTTTTCACAGATGTCACTTGGTTTGATTCTTTCATTATTTACTCACACTCATGTCATTTCAAACCTGTTTGACTTTCTTTCTCCTGCAGAACTTAAAAGAAGATATTTCGAAGTATGTTGGTAACCAAACAACATTGGACCCCATTGACTTCCATTGTTTGAACTCTAAACCACTGAGACAAATGTGTGCGTTCCAATAAAGAGTCAAGCACAGGTTTTGAACCACATGAGGGATGAGGGTCAATAAATGTTTTTTGGCTGAACTATCTCCAAGTGTGCTTTCATTAGCTCCCTATTTAAGCCGTCAGGGCACGCCGAGTTGACCGTTTCTGTTCGAATAGGTTTGCTTCCTAAAAATGAACACAATACAGAGCAAAACTTCTCTATTTCTATGTGGGAAATAGTGAAATTTGGCAGTAGTGTTTTAAATTAGTTTGGCCGCGACGTCAGTTGTTTCAGATTACTGTCCAATTGTATAAAAAAAAGTGCTCTAGTCAGTGCCTCACATACACGATATACCGATTCGCTACATGGAAAGCTGATTAAAACATTCTAGACACACAGCTGAGAAAAAATGTGTAGATTACACTTTGTTTAGTTAAAAATATTTTTTTAAACGCTTGATAAAACAGTAATATTACTTTTTTAATAATTAATACTTTTTTATTTGTTGTTTGTGTAGGGGCCCTGGAGTCAAAAAATCTGGCGTGCCGCTAATGAAAGATTATGAATCTCCCAGAACAGAGTAAAAATGCTGTCGATAAAGAATCAAGAAGATAAACTCAATGTTTAATTTGAGAAGCATCATGGAATCGCTATCAGCAAACTGTTATTCATGTATAATGTCACGAATAAAACCCTGATCTCAATTAATGTGTTTTTAAATGTCCTTCACAGTTTTTATTAATATAGATTGTATTCTTAACTTATATGTAATAGTATGAATACTACAATACTGGCTTTTCAAAATGTTTTTGTCTAAACCCAGCACAAGTGCTAAAGGTCTTGCAAACACTCCAAACCAATAAAACACAAAACATTTGTTTGACTTGAGATAAAAATTTAAAACAATTACTCCGAACATGACAAAACAGATTCACTCAACTTGCAAAAGAATCTCACAAATGAGCCGAGCAAAGTTATGGGTTTACAGCAGACAATATTTGTTTACACATGTGAAGTACGTGTGATTTAGATTTTTTCATGCTTGTCCTGTTGTCTCGGCACAGCAGTCTGGCGTGGGTCAGGAGGAGGCCGGGGGACTGAGCTCCACTCCACATCTCATAGATGTACAAGGAGAGCAACTGTAACCCTGTTTCCGTCCCTACAACAATCACACAAAACAAATATGGTACACATCAGTGAGAAGAAAAAACATCACAGGCACACTTTACTTTTTCAACTATTTATATGTCATATAATTCAATACCACAATGAAATTGAATGTGGTCTTGAATGCTTTTATCACTCATATTGTGCTTCTTCAGGCAGATGTTAAAGCAACACTTTGTAGTTTTTCGACCTTATAGTCCCAGTGTAACGACGATGCCTATTTTTTCATGAAATTTTGCAGTGTTTATAGTCAATAATTTATCAATGTGGGTCATTCTCTTTGTAAAAATCTTGTTCCCTCATAAACTTCAGTTAAAATCTGTAATGACTATTCAATCCATGTTAAATGAGGTATGTTAGACGGCTAGGGCGGAGCCTCTGTTAACCCCTCCCCTTCAACTGTCAATCTACTACCAGTTCCATTTCAAAATGCGCTGCCCACGAGGAAGCTTATACAGCGACAGTATTTACGGCACTAGTAACAAACAATTGCGCTTATCAACCACATGGGGGAGCCCGTGAGCTAACGTTCCATAGTGTTGCTTTAAATTGGATTTTTACTGTTTTGGGTATCTTACCTGTATTGGCGTCGTCATCGACATCTGAAGGCAAGCACGTCCTTATCACCGTCTGATGCAAGTCACTCACAGAACCGCAGTTTGCCTCCAGCATCTGAATCATGATGGCAGAGAAGAGTTGTAGGGTCTCCGCTGTGAAGCGCTGCTCTTGGGCCGTGTGCTCACATGTCTGGTGATAAAGTTTGAGGAAGTCCTTTCTCGTGCTTTCATCACTTAAAGCGTCTAGGATATCTGTGCGAGGCAGTACGATCCTCTGCACCCATTTTAAAACAGCTGAGGTACTGCTGTCCTCGTACCGGCTCTCTGTCAATGTCTTAAGGGCCCACTTGACTACTAAACAGGCAGCGGCATCATCTAGATCGCTAGCATCGGGTTTGTCACATGAAGGCTCTTGCACTTTTGGTTCCCAGTGTATGATGATGTCTCTAAGCAGAGGTTTACAATCCTCCAAATAAGTTTTCACCAGATTATCACTTAGTCCAGCTTCAGTGTCGTCCTGTTTTTCAGTTCGGAAAGGAGCATACTTTGCCGAGTGACTTTTTCCTTGGCCTTTCTCTCCTCTCTTTCCTTGACCAGATGCTGCGTATACAAATGAAATGTTTAGTTAGAAAACATTTAGTGTATCAAAACATGTGATTTGTTTGTGTAACCTTTATCTTGTTTCTGTAAGTCAAAGGACTGGCCATTTATCTGCCTGATGTCACATCCAGTGTGAACAAGTGTTTGTTTAAGGGAAAGTTAAAGGAACAGTTCACCCAAAAATAAAAATAAATATTTTGGGGTGAACTGTCCCTTTAACAATTTTTAGCTTTTCTTTTTTCGTACTATAAGTGAATGCCTATAGAGACTGTAAAGAAACAGAAGATGAATAAATAATGTTCGTGGTCTGCAGAAGAAAGCCGTACAATTAGGTTGTGTTCACATTCGGCGTCTCTTTTTAAAGATGATGTTTTACAATCGTATGGAGTAAACCGCCGGCGTCTTTTTCTGCAGCTCTGACGGCTTTCGAAGTTAAAAAAAGCACCTCTATCCATAGCTAACCAATGACAAGCGAGACCTGTAGTTTTTATAACAACATGCTAAGAAGGTAATCGGTCAAGCAGGATCGAGGTCTTTAAAATAAAATGGCGGCCATAATCGGCGTTTGGAGCATAGTTTTGTATAAATTAAAAGATGCTTTATTTCACGTTGTTCCAAACCTGTATAAATTATTTGTTCTGCTAAACAAAAGGAAGATATTTGAAAAGACCTGAGCAGATTACATTTCTGGGACATCAATCACTACCATAGTAATAAAAAGTTGAAAAAAAACTTGAACACAAAATAATTTTTTTTGAAGAATTTACAAACAAACAGTCCAAGCATTTTTATTTTTCCTACTATGGCAGACAATGATCCTAGAAATGTCAGTTGCTAACATTCCTCCAAATATCTTTCTTTGTTTTTAACAGGACAAAGAAATGTATACAGGTTTGGAACAATTTGAGGGCGAGTAAATGATGACAGAATTTCCGTTTTTCTATGAACTATCCCTATAAGAGTCCAATAGTCCCGATTACCTTTTATGACAACAGGAGAAGATGACATTACATCTTACCAAGCAGCTCTTTGACATTGTGTTTGTCGGCGAGAGTTTGAAGAGCCGACAGCAGGAAGGTGTCTCTGGCCAGAGTTCCCCAGCGCTGCAGGACACTGAGGACTTCGGAGCAAGAAGGTTTCCGTGGATGGAGTGTCAGCCAGCCGGCCTCCTTGTGAGCATTTAAGACTGTCCCACAATGCATCAGTACAGAAGAGAGTGTGTGAAGGAATGCCTTCAGCTGAGGTACAGCCACACCACCTCTGAGCAGCACCAGAGAAGCAAAGAGAAAGTTTTACTATGAAATCATAATTCTGGAATTATTTACTACAGACCCAAATGACTTTTCTCCCTAAAATAAAAAAGGAAGAATCAATCTTTTTGTAGCACAGCTTTAATATGTATTGGATCCTATAGACAGTTATCTTAACAACAAAGAAACATCACTGCGCATTCACACTTTTGTGACCCCAACTGAACTTCCGGTACACATTTCTTTATATTATTTCTGATAACAATCAAAAGAAACCGAGAAGAAGCGTTACTAAACTTGTTTCTCCAATATTTTTAATTTAGACTGCGATACCAAGCTCAAGCACTAGATGTCAATGTACCATATGCTGTCTTTAAATGCGCCCGAACTACAGGACCCACTCAAGAAATTGTTCATTTAACAAAACTAACATTTATTGAATACAATTATAATACAGTAAAACAATAATACAAATGAATATTAGCAAAAATTAAATTAAATATAAATGGTTATATTCTTAAACACTAGCCAAACACAAACCGGAAGTTAACTGGGGGTTAGGAGTGCGCGTGTCCAATGAAACAGTCTATAAACAGGATGTTTTAGCTACTGTTCCTTTACAACTTTTATATGTAAATGACCTAGGTTATGATAAAAATGTGGTTACAGTATGTCAACACGGTTGTGACATAAATACCAACGACTCGTAGGCTTGGACTCTTATAAAAGAAGTAAGAATATAAGAGCGTGAAATAAACCCTTCAAGTGAAATGAACTATATCTTTAAATGATGTCCAGTCTTACCCCAGATGTCTGATGAGTGTGAGTAGTGTGCACAGAAACTCATTGATGATTGGAAGAGGAAGACATTTGGCCGAGGTTTGTGGTCGCTCTTCTATAGCGTCGCTTGCTTCTGTTTGACTCTCTTTATCACCCAAGTTAGTGAACCACAGCGTATGGAGCAGCTCAATGACACGACTTAATAACCTGCTGTCGATGTACCTGTGGGAATCATATAAGCACAATAACTACATTAAGCATCTAGACCCATCGAGATAAAAGATGAAGATATAAATGTGCAGATAAGCGAAATCCTTGTCCACCTCCTTCCTATCAGCTGTAATATCCACGTTAAGACTCCATGGTTTTTGATGAGGTCATAAGCAGCTCTGGTGATATGAGCGGTCTTGTGCAAAACGTTCACAATCTGAATCTAGAACAGCACAGGAGAAAACTGTCAAAATCATACTGACAAAATTCACATTTAACTGAATTGTCTTTTGTGTTTCTATTTTAAAGATCTAAGCGGATTGTCTAAAGCCCAGGTGCACTTAGGGTGTGTCCGAATCCACTTTTGCTAGTAAATGACGGGAAAAATGGTGGGCGACCCCAGCGCATAGTCTAAAATCGTTTTTCCCTATTTATCATGGAGCAATGGGTGTGTTTTGGGCAAAACGTGGAGTAAACCAATTAGGCCTAGTCCACATATACACAGGTATTTCTATAAACTGAGATTTTCCTTTTTCGTAAAAAAAAAAAAAAAAATTGAGATATAAAGCGCTGTCAAAAGCATGCCAATCCAACAGGTGGCGATATAACCCTAACCATAAAGCTTTGTTGGCCTATCAGAAGCCTGGAATCTGATGTCGAAACAAAGGAGATAGCGGCATGTAATATGACAAATCTCCGTCTACACGGAAACCAGAGTTTCTAAAAATCTTGAAACTTTCAAAAATGTTTGGTTTCAGTGACCGAGTACTGCGTTTGCATATGGACGTACAGCACACGAAAATGTTAATGTTCGTGTGATCAGGGCATCAGTGTCTCATCACCCTTTCCCTTTAAGAGCCAGTTGCGCTCGTGCAATGGCGAATTCGCTATTTAGACGGCGGAACTTGCTAGAGCAAAGACTGAACGCTTCTCTAGCGAGGAAACGGCGCACATTACTACAGTGTACCTAAAGATCAACATTCCAACTTGTCCTGTAGATGATCTGCTCACTCCCTTTAACCTTGCGCAAGAGTGAACACGCATTCTATAGTCGCATTTTACTAACGCACTCTTTAAACAAATAAAAAAAGACCCTGCCATTGTATGTGGATACCCGGAGCTGTACGATACATCTTTTAACTTTTATCGAAACAGGAATAAAAATGATCTTGCTTGGAACAAAGAGTGAGGAGGTTGGACAATCTTGTAAGTTTGAAAAAAACGCTCTTGACTCAATTTGAGCTATATACAGTATATACACGAGACTGGAGCCATCTGGCAGAAGCCCCTCCCATGACGCGAATTTGCATCTGTTGTGAAGTGATTCATTCGCGTACCTCGGGTCTGGTGTGAACGCTCTGTAAGATGTCAAAGCTTATTTGGAGGATGAAGGGGTTTCCATGACAAAACTTGGGCACCTTAATACCAATTTCACAAACAGAGATTTTGTGGTCAAACATATATTTGCACGCGTGTACCTGAGAGGACTGATCAGAGAGTGGACTGCTCCCAAAGCCCAGGAGAGTCTGATAGACATTCTGCTGCTCACAGATCTCGTAGCATAACTTATCTCTTATCCCTTCCTCCAACACGCTCAAAACCCATTCGCGCTCCAGTTTGTGCTGGAAAGAGAGCAAACAAAAACTCTATAAACATGAGCAGATTCATCATTTCAGTTATAGCAGATATCTGAAACTTTGGTACCTCTTGATCAAAGCTGTAAAAGAGTTTGAAGAAGTCAGGGACTTTTTGCAGGTCCAGAAACTGATTCCTCAGAAGAAACCGGTTTATCACCAAATACATGTGTTCCTCTTTAAAGAAAGGTTAAAGATCAGGGTTTAGGCAAACGGATAAAGAATGAATCGCATACGAGAATCATGTCCGAGACTGAAATGTATGTTTAAGAATCCAACTTCAGGTATTTTAATGAGTAAAAAACTAAATGTAGTATCAAAATCTTTAATGTAATAAGTTTTCATGGCTATGACATGCTCCTTATGTTTTTTTGGGGGGTGATTTTACCCATGATTTCATAGACGGGGTAAGACGTTACGAAGTAGTTTTTACCAAATCGTTTTCGTTTAAACTATGAAAATTGTACCACAACAGTTACGGATAAAAGCAACATTAAGCTTCAAAATGCCATGCAAATGAGTACATAAATCACAGAGCAGTCTTGCTATAAACGTGTGTAAGCACTTTCTCAACACTCACCTGGTCTCAAAATTTGTTGAGCAACTTTGGCAATGTACGTCACATGCACAAACGGCAACCGGATATTTTGCTTTCGGATTCCATTCTTGACTGTGTCAAGCAAGTACAGGAGCTGAATATTTAATACAAACATTCAAGACTAAAGTAAGAACATTTACATTTAGGCATTTGGCAGATGCTTTTATCCAAAGCGACTTACATTGCTTTATCCCTATATCCTGGGATCGAACCCACAACCTCTTACCACTGAGCTACAGGAAAACTGAGACTTAGGATGAAAAGACATCCTAAATTAAAACCCAGCAAACACAGTGTATGTCTGACGACGTCGGCAGTTTAACTTCAATTGATCACCGTGATATTTCTTTTCATGACCACGTTTTGAAGACGTCTGCAACGTTCCATTCCGAATTATTTTTTCTAACGTTCCAGAAACGTTGTGGATGGATCCCATGGAGAACGTTATAGAGACGTGGTATACTGGTCATCAGATAACATGGACACTGGTCATTGAATTAACGAATTTGGTAATTTCGGTTTATGGAAAATGTATGATGAGAGTAAAATCTGTTATATTGTTAAAACTAATGCTATTTATCTGACTTTTTTTATAGCTCTTTCACTGAAGTTTAATAAAATACAACAATTAAAATGGTTTATATTTCTTTATTAACTTACTTACTTACTTGTCCAGAATGCGTATTCTCTGTCCTGCATCATTTAAACATGAATGGCCATTTCTTTTTACCTCAATGCATGATATATAACTCTAGCAGTATATTCATATTCTTTCTTTAAACCTTACAGATGTGAGAGTAAACATATTTTTGTGATTTTCCGTCGACTTGGCACATTTAAATGAACGGACCTTGATGTTTGTGAATGTGACTGAAGAAGCTTTTGAATGTTGTTTCTATAAAACAGACATCCCGCTAAACTTGAATATAATGCGAAGCGTAAAGATGAATGTTTATTCATCTCTGTCAATAAATTCCTCTATATTGTGTCTTTGGTTACTTATGTCATGTACTTCAGTATCTAAATAAAGTGCTGATGTGCAGTGCTGGTTAAGTTTTAATAATCGTAATTCTTAGTATAATACAACATTTACTAGACAAACTACTAGAATGTACTAGAAAATTTAATCTTTAATTCAGAGATTAATTGAATACTCCATGTGAGGGACACATGTAAATAATAAAATGATAAAAAGATTTTCATTTTAGACGTACTCGTCGCGTTCCTGAAACATTATTTGGTACGTTGTTGCAACGAATATTGTCGGTTCCATTTACATCTTCAGGAGGTAATCACCACGTCCCAGCAATGTCCAATGTTAAGTCGTCGAAACGAATATGGGAATCATTAATTACGTTGCTGAAACGTTAATTGGTACGTCGTGGAAACGAAAAACAGTTACCACGTAAATTGAAGCTCTAAATAATAATCACAAAGGAGTTTAAATATATAATACTGGTGAACAGTTAACAAATCACTGTGCCCCTGTTGGCGTACTTAAACTAAAGAAATACTTTAGTTTGGCCTTTATATCTCTCTCTTTACCTGTCTCTTCTCTCGGAAGCGAGCTCCCTCGAGGTGCTGGTAAAAGGAGCCCAGTACTTGGTACGCTGCGGCCCTCACCTTCCAGTCATAACTGCTCAGGGCCGCCACAGTAACACCCAAAGCATGACTGGTAACAAATTTCTGGCAGTCCACTTCACATTCTGTTGAAAGAGAGAAATAGTTAGGAGCTCAGTCTTACTAATTTACTGATTACGAGGCATTTTGCGATTAGTTTTCGAGACAGCAAGAATTTTTAAAAAAAAAATTCAGTTAACTCCTAGTTCAAAACGTTAGTCAGGAGCTCTGTGATTTGCACTGTATCATGGGATATTGGGACAAAATCAGAGTGCATTGTGGGTAAAGTAGTGAACGAATGAGTTATTCATTCAAAATGGTGGACATCCGTTATAGTGCACTACTGTACATAGAAGATAAGGAGCGAATTCGGACACTGCTATAATTTTTATTTATTAATAATTTGTTATTCCTGTATATCAGAATTCTTTACTGGTATTGGACATACACGAGTCCAAAAACTTTTCAAACAACATAAAAAAGTGTAAAGGCTCGTACAGACCGCGACAATAATCGCACATGCTTATCGGCAGCGGTTTTTCGAGACATTTTTCGAGCTTCATACCCGAGACCGGTTTGTGCTTGTGCGCCACCAAGTCAGGTTTTACTGAAACTCCAGGAGCTCCAGGGATGTGAACTAAAGCTCCAATTGGCAGGCAAGTATTTGAGGCAACAAGCCAAACCAAAAAAACGATCCCAAGCCATATTTTTTAATGATACGTTTTCGCCTGGCGTTTAGCTCATCAGTGCACACACTCACAAGGCTTTAAATGTCGGCAATTAACACGCGCGATAATCATGCCGGTGTGTACAAGCCTTAATAAATTTCATTTTTCTTGACATTTACAACATCAGATCTGTGTTATACAACAGTTTTGTGAAACGGAGTCGTGTCAGGTTACCTGGACGAAGAATAAAGCTGAAGAGAGGCAGGAGGAAGCACGGGTCATACAGAGATGATGGATCTACCCAATCTTTGCCCTCCGGTGTGTAGATGACGTCTTTGCCATCCTGTAGGACACAGTTTACAATTCATTTAGTTTTTTTATTTAATACCATAGACCTATACAGCAATTATTGAAATAGCTCATAGAAAAGGATACTTTCTCAGGTAAAAATGTATAATGTTGCAAGTGAATGAGATTCTTTGACCAAGCTAGTGTTTTACGTGCATTTAAAATGCTGTAAGATTGTTCATTTAATAAGCTGTGAATACCTGAGGGATAATATATCGCTGCTGTGGGAAGTGCGTGATGGTGTTTAACATGTTGTCTGTGGAAAGCAGTGACAGGATCTGCTCTGAGCTGGGCTTCTGCCACAGAGACGGACCCAGACTCTTCCGGGCTTTATGATGCTCCACCGCGGCAGGACCCCACAAGACAAACCTGACGAGAAATAACACGCATTCACACTTATTCAAGATCTGCCAGCAGTAAAACAGTTTTACTTAAGGGGCATAAAGTCAAATTTGACGCTGCCTGTGAAAATCCAGCTTGTCCTTTTTGTGATTTCCTGTTTCCTACATACAGTAATGCAAAGACCATTCTGTGAAAATAAAGATTGAATTCATAGTGAAATAAATGACTGAACTACTCATAATTTCATTTTTGGATTATGAGACTTTGGCCAGGATTTGGTCACACCAGACAGGGTCACAAATCGGGCTGGGTAAAAACACTGATTCTTCGATTTTAATCGATCTACAATTTAAAGAAACAACGTCGATTCGGGAAACCTCTCGTCCAGAGGATGGCGTAATTTCTCAAGTTATAGAATGCATCTTTTTTTTCCTATACTTACATTATAGCAATTTTACGTGTCTAATACATTTATGGGCAACTTATAACACACCAAAGACACAGAAATACACGTATTCGCGCCATATGAGCACTTTAAACACGTTTCAAGTTGTTCATTATTTCACTGTTGCACATTTACAATGTTTTTATTTTTTACATTAATGTTTGGTTACTTAAAGTAAAAGTAAAAGTAATTCAAACAGTTGTGTGTTACTGGTTACTGTCATTTAATTACTTTTCCCTCGAAAAAGTAAAGTAAGGGATTACTCTTCTTTTTCTGTAATTTAACTACAGTTACTTCTGCTATTAACGTGAATGAGTATTTCATTAATTTAGCCGAGTGAAGGGTTTCAGTTACCAACCTATGTATTTAAATATGGATTCCACGTCTGCAAAACTCATATTTAAAATGAAACGCTGATATTGAATCGAATCGAAATCTAATAGAATTGAAACCATATACATGAGAATCGAATGGAATTGCCAAAATGGTCTCAAAACGTCATTTTTAAGTGAAATGTGCAGAAAAACGTACTGAAACTCCGTGAGGCTAATGTTGTTCTTCTCGTATTCCTGGAGCAGAAGCAAAATCTTCTGATCTGTGAAGTCATCGAAAAGAAAGTGTTAAACGCTCATTCACGAGCCACGTGAACCATGTCAAGTGAATGGAAGCGTTTACCTGTGGTGCTCAGCGATGCTCCATACGCGCCGAGATTGACGAGGAAGTGACTGCTGTTACACACTTCAGGACATTTTCTCACCACAGTGAGCAGAAGAGACACCAACGCCTCTGCAAATCAAATATAGTGGGTTTTAGAGAGTTTCTTACCAAGATGTTGAATGGGTGCTGATTTATTTACGGTGATACTCGGCTTACAGCCTTTCTTGAAGGTACCTTTAGACAAATGCAGACCGTCACTGTCTTGTGTGGAAAGCATCATGGACAAGAACTGAGAGTGGCTGGTGGTCATCATATGAATGGTGGCCAAGGGCAGCAACTCTTTAGGGCTCTCCGGCGTCCCATACATGATCTCCAACAAGTGGTTCAGGGTCTCCAGAAAAACAGGATCAAGGTACCGATACCTGCACATGGGATTGACCAGATTTATGTCGACCGAGTAGTAATCACCACTAGCTACAAATATTCTACTTGTTTCTTTAAAGGGACAGTTCACCTTCAAAATGAAATTTCTGTCATCATTTACTTGACTCGTTGTCATTTCAAACCTGTATGACTTTCTTGCTTCTCCAAAACATAAAAGAAGAAATTTTGTCGGAAAACAGAAAAGCGTCGGTCCCCATTGACTTGCATTGGTTTTGTGTCCATACTATAGAAGTCAATGTTGACCAACGGTTTTGGTTAACGACATTTTAAAAAATATCTTCTTTGTGTTTGGCAGAAGAAAGAAAATAACAACAGGGCGGGTAAATGATGACAAAATTTTCATTTTGAAGGTGAACTATATTTAAATCCTATTTTTCAATACGTTAAAAGATAAATAAAAAACACTTGCTTTAGACCGGACTTGACAAAGTTATTCCAATTTGATGCAGCAACAGTGTCTGGGAAAATCTGTAATGATAACCCGACATCAGATAACATAACAACAACCAGAGCAGGTACAAAACAACTGCAGATAAAAAGTGAATGTTAGTGAATTACAGGTAATAATGACAGAAAATATGGCTGAACGATGGGTTGACAAATTATTAATCACTTACAGAATAAAGTTTGTTTTTAAATAATATACGTCTTTGTACTGTGAATTTTAATTTTGTATTGATAAACACACATGTGTACATATTTAGGAAATATTTTAAAGTATTTTTTTTAACCAATGATATAAATGATATATAAATGTTGGGTAACACGCTGATTGTTATGCCTTTAGCAAGCATTGAATGTAACGAACCACCCTTTACAACAATGTTGTTAAAGACCAATGCCAATAAAGGTACTAAATTATGTTTCTTCACATTCACAAAAATGAAGAAAGTTTTATGACATTTGTTAGCATTTCAATTAACATTAAATAATGATCTGTTAATAATTAGATAATGCTTAGTAAAACTACATTAGTAAACATTAACAAGAATATTATCTTATATTTCTAGCTACGTGAACACAATTTACTAATGATTTATTAATGAAAGTTATCACAAAGTGTTACCTTTGTATTTTTCCCAAATATATATATATATATATATGTTTTTATAAATACGAAATTAATATGCGCAGTACAGATATGTATGTTAAGTGATAAAAACGTTTTCTCTGGTAGCGAACAAGCATTTAACAGCCCTAGCGTGAACGCTTGTACGAACCATCAGTGACTGAAGTCGTTTCAACATGGCTTCTTCTTGTTGGGCTTGTGGGTTTTTCTGCTCTTTGTATACAGTGGTGAGCCAGTGAAAGACAGCAGCGAGCAGAGATTTCCTCCACTCAGACCCCAGTTCTGGATTCTCAGACAGCTTTACACTCACAGAGTCCGCCAGCTTCCACCTGAAACAGTTGAAAAACCTGAACGTTGGACCGCGTTAACCAATCAAGAGCTTGTTCTAGTAGTGACATGATAGCGAGAGGTGGCAGAAATAACAATGGAGGACAAAATCATCGTCGCTGTATGTGGATACCCAGAGCTGTACGATACATCATCTTACTTTTATTGAAAAAGGAATAAAAATGATCTTGCTTGAGGTAAAGAGGTCGGACGATATAAAAAAACGGTCTTTACACAATTTGAGCTATATATATAAATACACCAGACTGTAGCCGCCTAGCAGAAGCCCTGAATTCACATCTGTTGTGAAGTGAATTTCACGCGCGAATGAAGCGAGTAAACTCAAAAAATGTCAAGCGCCGAACTACACACGAATTCATTCGCGCAAGTCGCGTCTCGTGTGAATGCTCTATTAAACTATTTAAGGAAGATTTGTTAATGGATTTTACAGAATCTTAAAATAATCTTATGTCAGCAGTCCAGTGGCAAGGAATCCAAACTCAAATGGTGAATAAATGGTGGAAAAAAAATCTCAGGAAAAAACAGTCTCACCACTTAGGGCCAGATCTCCTCTGACACGTCACAGCTGCACCTAAATGTTTTTTTTTATCTTTATGGGCCGCTTTCCTGAATAGGGCTTAAAACTAGTCCCAGACTAACTTATTCACTTCTTAATTTTAGAGCTGTCTTGATCGAATACAATTTACACTGACATATCTTAAAAAAAATCTCAGGAGAAACCAGTCTCAGCAGCTAGGGCCAGATCTCCTCTGACACGTCACAGCTGCACCTAAATGGTTTTTTTTATCTTTATGGGCCGCTTTCCTGAATAGGGCTTCAAACTAGTCCCAGACTAACTTATTCACTTCATAATTTTAGAGCTGTCTTGATCGAATACAATTTACATTGACATATCTTAGAATAAATCGGTGCGATTGTGTTGCAGATAATCCTTGTCCGAGAAACCACCCCAAATGTTTTTGGTTAATCAAGGGTGAATTTAGGTGCCTATTTAAAATTTAGGTGCCACATTTATCTGAATGCACCCTACGGTTTAGCTATACTGCCCAGCTCTACATGACGGAAGAAATGATAATTGCACCTTTCATAACTGTCCGGTTTCTGAAGGATAGCAGGAAGATCGCTCATAAATCGTGCGAGGTCAGAGTTCGCAGCTGCCAGTCGGATGAGGTTGGAGAGGACGTCCAACTGAAGACATGTCAACACCTTGACTTCTCCATCCTTCACGGCGCTCCACAGCTCAGACATGAACGCTTTCTTCAGAGCCTTCAGGACTGATCTCTGAACTAGATAAAAAACGTCAAGGAATCAGTATTTTACTTGTCAACGTAACGCGAAAATATGTAATGATAAAGCAACAGTTGACCAAAAAACTTTGCCTGGCCATTCTTTCCCGTACTATGAAAGTGAACGAAGACTAAAACAGTGTTGGGTGTAACTAGTTACTGTAACTTAATTACTTTTCCATTAAAAAGTAATGAAAGGGATTACTCTTGTTTTCCTGTAATTAGTTACTTTGGATGTAATAGAACTAAATAATGCATATAATCTTTGAATTGACATAAACATTTAAATGCTTGAATTAATGTATCTTTCTAACATTAGTCAGTTAATAAGAGTACTTTAAGAAGTTATATATTACTTATTTATATGAGGACGAGTTTTCTGTCTATCCTCGAATCATTAACCTAATCAAGGTTGATGTATGTAGTCATTTGTAAAGTAATTAGTAATTAGACCATTGAATACGTAACTAGTAACTATTAATTCATTACTTTCTCAGAGTAACTTGCCCAACACTGGACTTAAATCAGTGAGTTAAACCCTTGTTTATTTTTAAAATGAAAAGGGAAGTTACGGATATTCAAGGACAATCGCAAATTCACCTTCCTAACTCAGGGCTTGTAACGCTGCACATGTAAGTAAATCGAGTGAGATTAAAGGGGGAAATCATTCATGTAAAATGCAAACTTGAGAAAAGCAAGCAGCAGTACTGACTGTCTTTGGATCGGGAAGGATCATCTACGGCGGCTTTCTGCAGGTAGGCGTCGAGTAAACGCAGAAAGCTGTCGCTCCCGATGGTGACCTGTGACAGGTTTGATGGTTCCAGGCACCAGAGCTCAAAGCTGAGGACGTGTGTGGAGCAGTTCTGCAGCAGGAGAATGGCAACGGCCCGGGCTGATGGACCGTCTCTCTGGATGCAGTGCAGGAGAACATCGCTCTGAATCAGCTTCGCACTTCCCGGCTCCCGAGACAACACCTACAGGGAAGCAGTTTCACAATCACTTTCCTATCACAAAAACATCACACCGTAGTTATACTGGATTTCTACGGCAGTGACTGTGATTCTAAAAAATGCAGGATCTCCTGCAAACAAAATGAATCATTTCCATCCGTGTAAAGTTCACGCACCCGGAAGAGGAAGTCCTCAAGCTGAACACACTGGCAGGACGTGAGGAGAGCGGCCAGACCCCGCAGGTGAACCTGTGACAGAGCGATCGAGCTGCTGTGCTCTTCAGAGAGCCGATTCACGTCATCCTTGAGGAGTTTCAACACCACACGACCATACACGCTCAACTCGCTCTCGGCAGCCAGAAGACACTCTTGAGGGAGCAGCAGAATACGGGACACCAGCTCCTTCAGCCTAGATGAGTCCAGGAACTCGTGCAGAGCCAGGAGAACTCGAACAGAGGCCGATTCCTTTTTTGGACACTTTCTGAAATTTAAAACACTGTATTCTATTCTGAAGAGGATGTGGGTATTTCAAAGACACACATAAGACTATAACCTTGTCCATTAAAGATGCAATCTGTAACTTTTGCCTAGCTATCACCATTTCTGTGTAAAACTGGCCTACTTAGAGGCCGTCCACACGGAGATGTGTAAAGATTTTGTTTTGTAACAGCGTTTTGTCCACAAGGATCCGGCGTTTTGGGATCCTGAAACCACTAGTTTTTGAAACCAGGTCCCTTAGTGGATAAATCGGAAAATGCCACCCTTGCTTATTAGTGTGTACAGCCAATGGCCCGATTCACATTTCGCGTCTAAAACCTTGCGGAAAACGCGAGCTGCGCCACTATCTCTCTTCAAATAACTTCGGTGCCGCGAGCCACTCCAAAAAGTATAAATATTTCCATATCAGCCGGAAAAATGTGCCGCAGCACCGAATGCACGTCACAACCATGTCGCCCCCAATTGTACGCGCCTGCCGCGCATCTTTAATTAAATAACAAAAATGCACGCGGAAAGCACGCGAAATGTCAATCGGGCCTATCTGTATATCATGTGTAATGATTTTGTTTCATAACAACGTTTCGTCCACAAGGATCTGCCGTTTTTAGAGCCTGAAACTGCTAGTTTTTTAAACTGGTTACCAGAGTGGATCAATCTGAAAAAGCCACCCTTGCATATTCACGTGTACAGCCTATGGCCCGATTCACATTTCGTGTGGAAAACCGTGTGGAAAACGCGAGGTGCGCTACTATCTCTCTTCAGATAACTTGGGGTACGCACGAGGCACTCCGAAAAGTTGAACTATTTCAATCTCGCCTAGAAAAATGCGGCGCAACACCGCATGCACATTGCGACCGTGTCGGGCTCTATTTGCACGCGCCTGCTGCACGTCTGTACTTAAAATAACAAATGTGAAAAGATGCAAAATAAGAATCGGGCCTATCTGTATATTTTCTAAAACGATGATGTCGTCATCACCACAGCATAAAAAGTTTATGCGCATGCTCCAAATGTTCTTCTCCGTTTTTAGTGAATCCCTGTGGCAGAATTACAGCGCCACATACTGATTTGGCATGTAGGCTACATCGCTTTGAGTTGGTTTTGTGTGTATGCAAAAATTTCTTGAGACGACGCCGTGAAAAGGATGGGGAATTCTCCGGCTGGATGTGGTCTTAATGTACTGTACATATTTTAATGTGGGTTAAAGTTGCCATCAAATTTCAATGCTCCTAATAATGTCAGGAGGGGTCATGCGAAGTTTTGCAAGCTCAAGTAACAACACCACTGAAAAAATATGATAACAAAGTGATAGTTCACCCAAAAGTGAACAATTCTGTCATCCTTTACTCACCCTATAGTCATTTCGAACCTTTATGACTTTTTCTTTCGCAAAACACAAAAAACTATATTTTGAAGAAAGTTGATGACCGAACAGCAGTGGCACCCATACATGCAAGAGAATGGGGGGCCAGTTAACGACATTCTTCAAAATATCCTCTTTTGGGTGCTGCAGAAGACAGAAAGTCATAGTTCACCCTGAAATGTCATTTCAAACCTCTATCACTTTAAGCTTCTGATTTTCTTTGAAATGCCAACACTTCATAACGCTCAGAATGAATCAACAGGGTGCAGAAAATCATTTCTGACACGAAAGGAAGTGAATGACTTCTGATAATACAAAACACTGAAAGGGCTAGGCTACCCACTTGTTTCCCTTCTCTTGCAGTTCTTTGAGTACGGCTCTGTGAGCCGCGGTCAGATACGTGCTGATGATGTCTGACGCCTCCAGGTCTCTGAGGGTGGCGGCACTGGACTCCAGCAGGGTGAGCGTGTTCTCCGTGAGACAACCACACAGCTGCTTTAACCGCACGGGATTCAGCGTGTGTGGTGGTAAAGAGCTCAACTCCAGAGCCAAAAACCACTGCTCCACAGCTGGGTGTTTAAACACCGATCTGAGCACAGTCCGCACGATCTGGAGAAAAGAAGGAACAGTGATAATGACCGCCAATGCTTGAGCCAATGTTAACAAACGTCAGGGATTTAAATGAATGACAAGAAATACATTCACAGCCAATGAAGGAACATACCTTAGATTCAAATGTTCACAAAGGCAGTTCACCCAAAAGACAATTTAACCCAACAGATCACCCATAAATAAAAATTCTGTCATCGTTTACTCACCCTCAAGTCGTATACATTTATTTGTTCTGATAAATACAGAGGAAGATATTTGGACGAATGCTTGTAACCAAATAGTACTTGGCCACCATTGACTCCCATAGTAGGAAAACTGACAATGCTAGTCGAGAGTGGAAGTGAATAAACACTTTTTATTCTCAATCTCCAAATTTTGAGATGAATCACTTGCCATTCATCTACCAAATAAAATCACTTTCTGTGGTGATCAGAAGCATCCCACACATTATATTGATAAAGCTTTAAGCTATGAAGGGTAACTTGATGTAAAAAAAAATCACTTTTGCTGAACTATTCCTTTAAAAGCAAACAAAGAATACAGCTAGAACTAAGACATACCTGTT
The DNA here is from genome assembly GCA_029783895.1 of Triplophysa bombifrons. Classification (NCBI taxonomy): domain Eukaryota; kingdom Metazoa; phylum Chordata; class Actinopteri; order Cypriniformes; family Nemacheilidae; genus Triplophysa; species Triplophysa bombifrons. Next base: position 1,675,769 of record CM056458.1, read on the forward strand.
CCTTGTCAAGGTTTTGAGCAGGTATAAGGTCTGTGTCAAGGAAAAGGTCTATGTCCTCAGGTGTTTCTTTAGACTCAATTTGAGTTGTCTGTTCTGAGCTCAACAGCTTCAGAATGAGAGAGTTCAGCACTGTCATCAGACTGCTCAACGCCTCTGATGCAATGGCCTTGCCGAGCTGTAAACGCAGGAAAAATACACTTATGAGAACCACTCTACATTATCAGATATACTGGATTTCCATCATTTATCCATCTAAGAGCCTTCAAACGCCATCCACATGAAAAATATTTCCTTAAATATTAGAGCAAGTTTACACAATGACATACGGAAAAGTTTATCCTTCGCGTTTTTGTTTCACGTACACATGACAGCGTTATCAAACCGTCTGCATTTTCACAGATCCGGGATAAAGTATAAAATCGCTGTAGTATGCACGCCAGCCCAGTGGATGGCGATGTTGTTGCATAAAGAAACAGGATGTGCCTTGGCACATGCACTGCAATAAGCCAAAAGTGTTTTTTAATACCGTTGGTCGACGTATATGTGTGTTTAAAGTCTGCCGAATGTAAATAGTGTGTCTGCTGGTCTTATTGGTGCAGCAAATCCACATTTTGCTGGGGAAACGTTAATACATAGTCGAGCAGCGAGAGCTCACAGTACGGGAAGCCGCCATTTTGTTTTGGCTATATTCGCGCGACTGAGTGCGTAATACGCATGTGCGCGACGTTACCGCCATCAGAAAGTTCCATCTTGCCGTTTACATGGATAAGAAAAAAGGCGCCTTTTCAAAAAGTTGCACTTTGAGACCCGTCTTCAAAAGTTTGCGTTTTGCCAAGATGCATCATTTTTTCAGTTGAAAACGGTCTTGTGTAAACGGCCCCTTAATCACCCAGTGAATCTCATTTTCTTATACAGTAAAAATGCTCCAATGCCGTGGATACGTCTGTTCAAATGTTCTAGTTTGACTTCAATTTCGCACCATTCTACAATTCCGCCTTAATTTAGCAGAAAAGCATGGAGATAAAGATGGCAAACGTAGTTCATACAACCTAGTTATACACACGCCTTCTGAGATCACAGATTTAAATAAAACCAATCCGATAAAACGCTGCTCTCACGTTTGCCACCTGGTGGTTGAACTAATCACGGCAAGAAATGTTATGCACACTTTGTAAGCGAGGTAACAAAATTCTGGCGGTGAGCATACTATTCTGATGATGAAATTAGCGCCACACGCACTTGTTCGCTGTCCCCGTACCCATAAAGAAGAACAATAATTCATCCTTAACACACCATATGGACATTTGTGGCCCAAAAATAACACTCAACGTTCTCCGAATAACATATATAAAAAAATAAAGAATATGCTTAAAGACTAAATACCGAATTGAAATTGACCACATAGGTTCTGAGGTAGAGAAGCACTTGATTGACAACCAATGGAAACTGGTACAGATCAAGTGCATCCAAAGCTTCCCGTACGGCCCCTTTATAGTCCTCCTGCAGGAAAGCATCGGGTCCTTCACCATAGGACGCCTTCAGCAGAGCGCTCAGAACAACATCTGATGGTCCCTCTGTGATATCTGCAGCGATAAACTGTGAGAAAAGAGCTTAGTTGAGACTATATAACTATTCGCCCCAATAAGATCTTTACACTGATAATTACAACAAACAAATGCATTCGTTGACATCTGGGTGAGCAAATAAGGATACAAATAATTGACGTCCACTTTTGCAATTGAGTCGTATTTCAATATTTACTAACCAGCTTGTCTTGTGTTGGTTTGGGAAGCCATTGTGAGTAGTAATGGTAGAAAGTGACAATAGAAGGATGAGGTGAAGTGTCTGTTGTGTTCAACTCTTTATCATAGTGCTGGAGGGTCAGACACAGAGCCAGCGGGTCCCTCTGACAGTGCAGAATGTCACACAGAACTGCACTCATGTACTCATACACCGCACCTGCAGAGACAGCCCATAAATCACTGGCAGTCAAAATACATTAATATCAGTGAAAGAAATATATAAAAATACAATTGAAAAATTTTTGATAAATGGGATTGTTGAGGAGACACAGGCTTAAGTATATATATTAACAGAAAGTGCAGTAATAGAGTGCCTCAGGGATGATGTATGTTTGTATGCAAACCCCAGAAGCGAGTTAGCATTTTAGCACTTCCGGTTCAGGTTCCATCGCCCCAAAGTCCAAGTGTTTTTGGTAAATCGCCTGAAATAATTCCTGTGGTTATGAAAGCTATATTTTCACATTTTATTCTATGACATAAAACGCACAAAACGTTAAAAAACGTCTAGAAAATGCTAGCGAGAAGCGCGTGCGTTTATCGGCCCGGTGGAAGAGCTGTAAAGCTCACAAATAACACAACATGGGCACAAATCACTAAAAACATTGTTGGGGATTTATTCTGGTAATTACTTACCAGGGAAAACGTTTTACTAAAGTTTGTGAAAGTTGTCGGAGGCTTGGTGGTGTTGACGTTGATATCGAGCTACCCCACCCAGCACTAGACGTCATTTGGAGGTTTTTTTTGGGCTAAATCAAGTCGGCCCGTCCTGGCCTTCTTTTAGCCCAAAGATCGACGTTGACAATTTGTCTTTTTTTGGTCCGTCGAAATTTGGTCGAAATTAGCCCAAAAATAGACGTCGAAATTTGGTCTCTTTTTGGTCCGTCGAAATTTTGTCCAACTTTAGTCCAAAAATAGTCGTTGAAAATTGGCCGTTGTTAAATCCGTCCGATTTGGTCAAAATCCTAAATCGGAGGCCTGTTTCGGACCACATATATTACTAATATTGACATGAATAGAAAATCACATTGCAGTAGTTTCTTGATAAAAACGTACGTTGCGACTATTTCTTAAGATATATTTTAACTAGTTCAACAATGTGGCTAAAGCACACAAATATTTATACAATGAGCCGATATGCTTATAATGGAAGCCGTAATATTCAATTTAAAATTATCCATAAAAATAACGTTGTGACTGCCAATTCATTTTTATAAAGTGTTTTCCCCGCTTCTTCATGATGCACCTTTCAGACGATTCTTAAGGTTGGTCGATTTGTTGTTAATAGTTGCTCATAATGTTGCATTCGTGAGAGTTTCCCTTATTTATCATGCAACCGTTCTCCGCAATTTACAGAGTGCATTAGTTTTTTCCGGTTTTTGTTATACAAAATTACAGCTTTTACAGCGTCAAAAACAAGCATTAATGTAATGCCTGATCATCATTGTCAATCAATATTGACAAAGTCGTTGACCAAAGCACAAAAATGATCTTTTCTCATCCAAAAGCAAACTCCTGCTTTTCAGTTGCTGCACATTAATGGAACTCTACAATAAACTGGGTTCTAACTACAAAATTAGCTTCTTTGAGGCAAATTCAGAATAGTTAATCCCAAAATTATGATTCTGTCATAATTTACTAATTGTCCCAAACCTGTGTTAATGTATTTGTTCTGCTGAACACAAAGGGATATATTTTGAATAAGGTTTTTGACATGGCCACGATTGCAGTGGGTTTGAGAAAATGAAAACTTGATCTTAAACAAAGTTCATTTCAAATTTCAAAACCAATGCCTTCATTCTGCGACAAGGAAATTTTGATGCCATCGAAGAAAAAGATCATTGGATGAGAAGGTTCTTCGCTGCACATCACATTGAAAAAAAGGAAAACAGGTAAGATTTTTAATCTCATATTTAATAATTATAAATGTTTTCGTTTACTTAAGGAAATCAATTTTTATTTCAGGTCATATCTATAAAATGAACATAAGACAATTATACAGCCGGGCAAAGGACTCATTGAGTCCATTTACGATACCACAATATTTTTCAAGAAATGTATGTGATAAAAACTAAACATTATTTACTGAATGTTAAAAAATACATAATTTAAAATGTATTAATTAAAATTAAATCTAGCCTAGTCAGATGATAAAAAAGTACACTTACATTATGTACTTATAGTGCTCTCCTTTTGTACACTAATTTTATACTTTTTAGTAATTATACAATTTTAATAAATGTATTACTACTTCAGATAATCTTAAAAACATAAGTGTACTCAGGCAATCTAAAATCTTGTCTAGGGCACAAACACAGGCTGGGACGGCCCTGTTTTAAGACACCACGAATATGAAATGTGACAAAATTGTATTTAGTTACCACTTAGTTACAGGTGGTAATTAAATACATTTTAAATATGCCTACATACATAGTATGTTAAAAGCACATAAATCAATAAACAGGAAGTGTGAACTATAACTATGACTACTAGATCATTAGTAGTTACTATAAATACGATTTCAACTTAAGAGTTTGTCTCTGAGGAGGCTTAAAAACAGTAGTACTAAAGCAGAATTTTTAGAATACAAATATAAATTTAGTGTGCGGAAAAAGAGCAATTTAAGTATATTTTGAAAGTGTACTTTTTAGCAAAGAGTCACACAAACCACTATAGCCTAGGCTTACGGAGCCGCACTGCAAATTTTCTCTAATCTATGTACTTTTTTGACATAATGTAGTATAACGCAAGGTATGTTTCCATAGATACACATTAAAAAGGTCATATATAAAAAATATATTAAAATAGTACTTCTTGGCTGCTTGCGCGTGCCAACCCCGCAACCTGGAATATAAACTGTGGTCTGTGCTGTGACCGTCACGCGCAGTGCACCCGACTCACTTCTGAGTGGACCACACTACAGGCGTTTATCTGAGGTAAAAGCTTTATACTTAACCGTTTTATTTAAACTCAACCTAAAGCATAAGCTTACAACAAAAGAAAATTACATATTATGAAGAAAGTAATAATAACCATAGTAATAATCATCGAATAAGGACACAGACAGTCTGAGGGAACAGTTGCTTTCACACAACAGTAAACTTTCACACAACTGTAAAATACCTTTTCCGGGTCCAACGTTACGGAAGCCGCCGTAAATCTATATTCTTAAACTGTGAATCGAGGCATTTCATTTAGGCTATATGCGAACTGAACCATCTTTACAACAATTTAATTATTCCTTTTGAGTAACAAACTGAGAACAAATGTGTTTTTCTTTGTCATTGCAGATGCAGTCAAAATGTGAAACAGCAAGGCCACCGACCACATCATAGTCAAAGCCATGGGAGACCACACATGCCCCTGGGCGATCTGGCGGTAGCGGGCACCGTGCAAACTAAAGTGTTCTTATTACATTTTGTTATTCAAATGTTTCGATCATTTGTACGTTATGTAACTGACAATAAATGTTTTGTAGTACTTTTAGTCAGTTGTCTTATTTTGAGATATATAATATAATATTGAATACATAAAAATAATTTTATGCTTAAAATGAAGTTAAATTCAATTCTGGAAAAAGACAAAACTTTTTATAGACGTCTTTCAACAACCGGAAAAAGACGTCTTCTCAAAGACCGCAAAAAGACGTCTTCTCAAAGACCGCAAAAAGACGTCTTCTCAAAGACCGCAAAAAGACGTCTTCTCAAAGACCGCAAAAAGACGTCTTCTCAAAGACCGCAAAAAGACGTCTTCTCAAAGACCGCAAAAAGACGTCTTCTCAAAGACCGCAAAAAGACGTCTTCTCAAAGACCGCAAAAAGACGTCTTCTCAAAGACCGCAAAAAGACGTCTTCTCAAAGACCGCAAAAAGACGTCTTCTCAAAGACCGCAAAAAGACGTCTTCTCAAAGACCGCAAAAAGACGTCTTCTCAAAGACCGCAAAAAGACGTCTTCTCAAAGACAGCAAAAAGACGTCTTCTCAAAGACAGCAAAAAGACGTCTTATCATCGACGCGAAAAAGACGTCGTTTCACCTTTCACTTTTCAACCACATTTCGACGTTGTTTGGACGTCTGGCACTGACGTCTTTTCGACGTCTTTTTGCTGGGTGGGACCGTAGTGTAGTCTGTTTATGGCCCCGTGTTAGCTTTTTACTTCTGCCCATTGTATTTAGGCTTCAAAAATAGCAAATATTCTGTAAATCTGTAAAAATGATCTTGATAGTAAACATAATGAACATTTGTTAATAACAGAGCTTATTGTTTGTAATCTTCCAAAAGTCTATTGGAAAAATGCATAGGCTTTTGGTCGAGGGAATCAATGTGGCGCTAACTTTCGGGTTGGTCTACAAAAATACATTATCTCTGTACAATGTTTACTTCCATATACAATATTCTAAATTATAATTACCAAAGTGAATACTTAAGAAATGTATATGATGGGATAGATGATGAAATAATGTAAAATGTACAAAGTACCTTCACATGAATGTAAAAACCTTGTGTACACGTCCACACTGATAAATGGCTTATCTTGTTTTGTACGCTTGTTTCGAAATCAAGGGCTAATGTGTCCGGAGCATGTGCTCTAACAGCCATCCCAATATTCCTAGTGTCAGTTTTTTATTACAACATTACCTTTTTTATGTTTTGAACTGGCTGGCAGATTGTTGCGAGCCTCTAGAACAGCAGGCACAATGACACTGAACGGGAACGTCTGGAGGATAACGTCGTCGGTGAGGGACGGCCCGATCTCTCCGATGTCCCCTTCACCCCCCTCCAAAATCACATCAACCATATCCAGCACATCTAAAACAAAGTAGAAAACAGAACGAGGCGTAAGATGTTTTATCAAAGGGCATCATTTGAGGACAACACGTTAGACGTGGCTTTCCGAAACAAATGTGCATGGCTAACCGTCAATGTGTGATATGGGGATGCTAGCTTCATCTCCCTCTTGGCCGCTCAGGTTTGCCTGCAGGAAGGCCGCCTCCTGGACCATACCTGTGGCCTTTTCAGTGTAAACGTGTTGGTTACACACCACTCGAACAAGAGCCTGTCACCAAACACATTTAGACATGTTCATTCCTGCTCAATTTTATGTCATAAAAAAATTGGCAAGTTAGATGCATGTGGTCAGATTGTAGTACATGATCTAAAAACTGAATGACGGTCTCCTGCTGTGAGGGGTCGAAAAGGACCAGACGGTCCAACCATAGATCCAGCTCCTTCCATGTGTGCTCGAATACGCCGCTGTCTCTCAACACCTGAATAACAAAGCAGATCGATTCTCATTCAGTGGATGATATTCATTTAATAATTTCAATATTCAGATAATGGTACTCTCGTATGTAAAGACTCTACATCTAAATGCATGGGTTATAATGCATTGCTATCCATGGACCTAATAATTAGGCTTTCTTAAAGCGGAGGTAACATGCAATTTCATGCATTCGGAGTTCTTAACTCTGTTAAACGTGGTCGCGTCTCACGATTAATATTGTCAACTTGTCAAAAATGAGTTGAATGTTTGACGTAGTATTTCTGTGCTTGATTCACTCCGCTAGCATTCGGAAAGTTTTTATTGATCATGGATTCCCGTTTCGTAATAATGATTCTTAATCTTAGTCCCTTATTGGACAACTCTCCCGGAAAAGCACGCCCACACGTCAACGAGCCAGCGTGTGAAAGAGCATGCCCATCAATGCCGCTGTGTTTGACGGAAGTTTAGCTGTGTTTGTTTGCTCACTCCATTTTGGGTGATGAATATTATATAAATGCTGGATTTGGAGATCGCTTGAAACTATTAGATGGCACGGTCCCGTCGCTAAAACATCCAAAACTCAGTCATATGTCTGCATTTTGTTGGCGAGTACATTTCGGACAGTTTTACAGTCATGTGACCTGTATGCTCTTGACCCTTAGGCATATTAACAACAACCTACATGTGAGCGTTGATAAAAACATAATTTAAATATAAGAAATTCATTTATTGGCACTTGTATTAGAAACGGAAGTCCGACTTGAAGTTTTTCACTATATTAATTTGATTTACTTTTGAATTTTGACAGTTGCTCAGCTCCCGTGGCATCATGGGATAGAAAAGTGTCCATCCGATACACACTCACGAATCTCGGTTGAAACAGTAGACGATCCGGGTATTTCTCGTCTACTGTTTTTTGCATACTGAGGTTTCGGACATACTACTCATGACTTATTCTAACTTTCGCCTACTATTTAGTATGGAAGCAGGCGATTTCGGACGTAGCCAATGGTGATATTCTATCGCTATCCTTCCCTTTTCTCGCATTTTCTTGATAATAAGGTATATTCAAAATGATGATGTTTGACGAGTGTTGCTTTTTCAAATGCACTTCAGAAATGACTCAATTTAGTAGTGATTTTAGATCGAGCAAGACTTCCTACTGATCAAAGAGCCGTAGTTTACGGAAGAGCTGTGCATAAGACACAGAATCGATTTAGACATGTATAGTTAGTGTGAAACGCGCCGTATTCTACGTCAATATGAGATTGGCAGAAATTGGGTGTTACCTTCCCTTTGAAAATCACTCCAGCAACAGTTGATTTGGATTTAATATACATTCTAGTTGTATTTAGGACAAACTGAATCCACTAAAACATGATCAGAACTAATTTCTCCAATGTTAAATATAATGTATTTCTTTTTCTTTAAGTGGTAAGTAGCAGCTCCATGTCATGGTTAATTCTGTTTTAACTAACCATTCACTAGATAGTGTTATCATGAATGACATACACAGGGTTATACACTTAAGAGAACACATTACAAAAAACAAACGTTAACATTATTGCCCAGATGCACAAACTCACTTTTAGGACAAGCATCCTGGTTGAGGTCTTCAAGTAGTTACTGTTACCGCTTACAAGCATCTTCAACAACAAATAGAAAACAGAGTTCTCTCCTTTTTCAAGATCTGGATCTGCTAGATCCTGTGTTTGACAGAAAGAAAGAAAGAAGTCTTAATTGGTTAGGGTAATGAGATTTTTTAAGGCCTTTTTGGTTAAAACGTGTTCAACTTTTAGCAAAAGTTTTGAAATGAATGCCGTTAAACATGTGATACCTTGTTTTTAATGAATTAAAAGAAAAATGTGTTGATGCAAGTGTTTTTAAGAAAATCACGTTTAACATCAAGAATTTGTGAGAATCACCCAGATACTTCGGACGTAAAGCCTTAAAAATAAAAACTTCCCAGTGTTTGTACCTCAACCCTGAACCAGGAGAACTTGCTGGCAGGAAGCTCAAGAGCCAGTTGTAGAATCTGATACTGCAGAACTGGAGGAACTTCCTGTTTCGTTCCTCTCTTCATCACCACGCCTGCAAATGTGTCAATAAGAGCGTAACTTAAACCATCTACATCAGACGCATAATATTTCTGGCACGAAAAAAACAGTAGAGATGTGGCCTGCCTTTCAGGAGCTTGCTGAAGTCGAATTTGCTTTGTCTCACGAGGTGAGGTACCACCCTCTGATACAAGCACATCACTTGGAGAAGCAGCGCTTTCACCAGAATAAGCTGTGGGTCATCCTCACCTGCCGTCGGGATAAAATGCCATTTTTATTTCAAGGTATATAAACAACAGCACTTCAAAAATAAAGACACCTCTAAAATGCAGCCCACCGCGTTTTTCTTCAATCCTTTTCTTGTCTTCTTGCTGTTGTTCTGTGTTTGCCGTCTTTGCACCATCTTCCTTTTCCTTCGAGAGCAACTGCCATTTGGAAATGATGGACAGCGTGTCTGGCAGAATCTACGACACCAGAAGAATAAGTGTTGATATAGTTTTTTCCCTTCTAACAGCATGCAGTTTCACTAAACTTGTATAGCGAAGAAATAAAATAACACCACTACATACCTTGCTCAAGGCTTCTCTGAAGAGCTGAACAAACTCCTCCATCATAGCAGGATTGTAAATATCCGAAGTCTCCCAGACTCTTTTGTCTAAACAGTGCTCAATGTTCTTCTGGGCTCGCTTGAGGATGAAGGCCAAGAGGGAAAGTGTGGTGTGCTGTACCACCACGTTGGGTAACTGTTTGTAAAAAAATAAAGGCCCTTAGTACACATTTAGTAACGCATCTAGAAGTGGATGAAGTGATATGTTGAAGGTATCGCTTACGTTGAGTCCCTGAGTGAAAAACAATTTATTACACGCTGAAGGGAGACACGTGACCAGCACCATTGAAAGCAACCGAGGTAAAGGAATCATCTCAGATGTCTGAAAAGCTTTGGACATCTCCGGCTGGGCCTCAAAGATCTGCAACAACATCAAACAACTCTTAAGGGGTGATTCACATTTCACATCTTTTGCGTACACTAGTCGCGCACAAATATGGAGCGATGGTCGCGAAGCAGTGCTCCCGTTTTTCTAGGTATGTCAGTGCAACATCGAGATTTAGATATTTCAGCTTTTCATGCGGCTTGTATTTTCCGCGCGGTTTTAAACGCAAGGTGTGAATCAGCCCTAACTCAATAATGTGCTGAATTTTCTTTTTGGGCCAATTTTCTTTTTAATAAGAGTGCATGCTAAATATCACCAATATTCATTAATACCTGTATTGTTCCAGATCCACATTGACGCCTAAAAAATATTTTGTAAACATTTAAGTAGGAAGACAATTTTTCATGAAATGTTCTGCGTTGGATCTATTACATAGCCTCTATGCCGTAGGCAATGCACCCGTTATACTTGTGCGTCATTGTCTGCGTCGACAGACAATGGCCACTAGGCGTCAGTGTCCACAGGCGTGTTGCTTGTGTAAACAAGACAAGAGCCGAAGAAGAACCGTTTCGTTGTGTACACTGTCTGAGAAGCATTTAGCAGTGATGGTGTTGACTGCTAAATACAGAAAAAGACAGAATTTGTTTAGATAATTCATTCGCAATTGTGTTTGAGCAAACCCGACACTGTCGCAGAGTTTTTTTAACTGAAGGCAGGTTGTTCAAGTAGACAAATCACAGTGCTTGCGTGTTGACACGTTTTATATTTTTGGAGAAGTGCGCGGCATGTGGTACTCGCGACTCTGTGTAGGCTACGGCTTAGGTCTGACTCGGCACCATAAACCGCCCTTTAGACTCACTTTCTTGAGAAGAGTGATGTTATCCTGCCAGGAGCTCTTGATGCGTGGAGTGAATGAAAACTGGGTTTCCTTTAAGTATCTGGTCAGAATATCAGGACTGCCCTTCAGAATATTAACAACCAGCTCTGCCACCATCTCGTCTTCTGTCAACTGCTTCAGCCCCACCAGGAACTGCAGGAGAACAATGTTTCCCAATCTGGATACGACAAGGAATACAAAGAGAACTGATGAACAGGGAGGGTGTTTCGTCACTGTCATGTTATATTTCTGTAATATCACATGAAGAATGTGTAGGCATAAGACCATGAAACTGTTTAGGTTAAAGACCGTTTCATCGGATGTGCACGCTCCTGACCACCAGTTAACTTCCGGTTAGTGTTTGGCTAGTCTCCAATAATTTAACTATTTATATTTTATTTAATTATTGTTAATTTGTATTATTATTTTACCGTATAATAATTGTATTTAAAAAAAACGATTTGTTGAATTTTCAACTTATTAAATAGACAATTTTTTGAGTGGGTCCTGTAGTCGTTCGCATTTGAAGAAACCGTATGTTACATTTACATCTAGTGGTTGAGTTTGGTATCGCAGTCTAAATTCAAAATATTAGAGAGACAAGTAACGCTTCTTCTGTTTTTTTTTATTGTTATCAGAAATAATCTACAGGCGCTCTGTTGTTTGTGAACGTGTACCGGAAGTTCAGTTGGGGGTCAGAAAACATTTGTTTATGTTGTTAAGATGAAACCGTCTTTTAAACTACACAACATTCAAACTCCGTTACGCCCGTTTCACACATTCTCATGCCTACGAATACCACAAATGGGACCAAGCCCATCTAATAAAAATACTTCAGCCGAGGATAAAATAGTTTAATACGATTAATGCACTTCATGCAAACTTACCGTCCCATGGTCCCCAGACTGGGGTCATAGAAACTAATCCCATATTTACGAGAACAGCAGAGGTCCAGCAGGAACTTATGCACCAGCTCTCTCACTATACCCTGTCCTCCCTCTCGATCTTTCTGTTCCTAAAAGAAAAATGATACAACATGAAATCTCATCACATCTCGCTTTTTTGTAATTTTGTACACATTTCAATCTCAAACAATATATTCCAGAAAAAAAAACATCTGCAGTATACCAGAGTTTTGATTTTAGTCTTATTCATATTTTAATTTAGCTTTTATTTTTATAATTTGAGTTTTTGTGTTAATTTTAGTTAAGTTTTAGCAATTTTTGGTAAATGCTTTTGTCATTTTATAATGTATTGGCTTATTTTTAATGTTGCTATATAATATTAATACATTTTTATTTTTTGGTTTATTATTATTATACTTGTACTGCTATAAATTTACTTCAGTTTATATTTTAGGCAACAGTTTTAAGGTCAATATTTGATTTGATTTCAATGCACAGGAACGTATTCAAAGGTTTAATTTTAGTAAGCTTGCACTGTACCTCTTCATCATCCATGCCGACATCCACAATCCCATTCCATTTATAAAGAGAGGCGATCTGAGCCAGTATTGAAGCGCTAAAGAAACGCACTTTCTGAGTTTTCCTTATGGCTTTATTCTGCACAACCTAACAAACAGCACAAAGCACATATTTATAGCTCATTTATACATCTTCAACATAAAAAAAAAACAGTTCAATATTGTAAATGGAGGTCTTACTCTTGTCTGAAGGGTGGAAAGAATCAGGTTTACTATGGATATTCTGTCTTCTTTAAGTCCATTGGACAAAACTGCAGACAACAAATCTAAACAGCAAAAAAAGCATTTAGGGTGTCATTCATCATGCATGTGTAAGACACAACGGATTTGATCACTTTTACCTTTGCTTTCCAGTATCTGACCAATAGTTGTGTTGTCTCCAGACATCAGGAATGAGAGAACAAACTGTATATAAGCCATTCTTACATCAGGTTTTCCCTGTAAAAAGTATAAAAATATGTTCATAGACAGGCAAAAAAAAAACTATCAGTTCTTGTAATTTGCTTGTTTTTCATAGAATGAAAGTAGGTAGCGACCATTAATAGCCTTGATCACAATTGACTGCTATTTGAAAAAAAGTAGTGCAGAAAATCTGCTGTATCTTTTGCTTCGTGTTTAGTCGGTTCGTAAAATTAGTAAGTTTGTAAATTAAATTGAATAGTGGAGTCCACACCACAACTTTAATGATAGAGAGGGAACAATGTCATTAGCATGATTATCAATGCGTTTTATGATCGACTGATAATGTTAAAACACTGATGGTCCAATAAATATATTTAATATAAAGGGTTCACACGTTTAAAATGTGAAACTTCAGTGTGCGTCTAAAACAAATGAAAGGTCGATTGGTGCGGATGTTAATAAGCCTGAAGTATAGTTCAGCTTACAGTGTGAGTGACGCATTTTTTTTTCCACGGAATACAAAGCGTGCCGTGCAATGTACACGCACCGGCAAAATTTTGTTACCTCTCGCGCCGTTTATGTACGCGCCCTGCCTTTTTTTTTTTACCTCGCATCCAAGGTACGTGCAGGTAGCGCATTCCATTTCTTGCAGTAATTCGTTTAACCACCAGGGACCGGATTCAGAAAAAAAATTCTTAAGAAGAAAATTCTTCTTCACTGATATGTTTTTTCTTACATTCAACTTTTAAGAAAAAAGTAAGAAATGTTACGTATTCCCGAAATTATAAGTATAAGTATACGATGTGCTAGTTACATACATTGATTAGATAAACTTCTACAGTTACCACATGAGCAAGCGAGTGTAATCATATTATTTTATTCTTACGACAAAAATTAAGATATTCTTAAGAAAATATTTGAAAACGTTTTAAAAAATGTTTTTAGAATCGCTCTCATACACATTCTTACTAACTTCCTAAAATGTATTATCTTAAGAACCATCTAAGATTTTGTCTTGAGAACAGTTTTGTGAATCCTGCCCCAGGTGCCAAACGTGTCCTGGGAGCATCAATTCAATGAAGTAGAATAAAAACTGACCCCTGTAGGCCCGGAGAGGTATTGCAATATGTCATAATGCGCATGTATCAAAACCCTTATGAACCACTGACCAATAGACTTGATTGCAAAATAAAGATAAACTTTGAAAAAAATAGGCAGAATTAACCATTCAAAATGTGAACTTAAAACTAATCGCGCACCTAATAACCTGAAAAACAGGTTATTTTAGATTGTCATTTGACCAAGTGAAGATAACTGCCTATCGCTTCCTGTGGCTTCACCACCTTCGGATGGTTTAGCGTTCTAGGCGCAATCCAGTCATTTATATAGCTCAGTTGTATGAACGCGTATGAATCAAAGTAAGTACGAATGTGTTCGCTTATACGTTCGCGTACACGTGAAACAGAAGTATTAAAGTTAGCGTTCTTTGTAAGAACGAGCCATAAGGTTTCGTTGAAATCACTGCCTGTCACAATCAACATTATAAAAGCTTTTTTTCCCCCCAAGAGTTCAACAGTTTAACAAGTGCACACCGTTTTGTCTCTTCTGCGAGCGAGTCCAGAAATTCCTTTGCTGAAGTTTGTGTGACTGAAGATGTCCCTGGCAGCCTCTGCTCCTTGAGAAACCATAGCGGACAGGAACAACAGACACTGGCGAACAAAGCTGTTGAAATAAAGCAGTCAACTATATCACTGCGAGGCATGCAATGCAATATATATTTTTTAAATGTGCAGGATTCTTCTAAGAAATACCGATGTTCGTCAGCATGCAGGGAGGTGAGCAGAAGTTTCATATGGGTTGAAACCATCTTCTTAACTATGTTGGAGCCCACCATACTCAAGTGACTCAAATCGCTGGCTGTCCGCAGCAAAATCATCTCGAGACTCTGAAAAATCTGCATCAACTAGAAAAGACAAAAAAAATCCCGCAAACTATTATGCATCTTTAATGCCGTACAATAGTGACTGTAACACTAAGTGCTAATGTTGATCAGAATTTGAGTATCATAGTAACTCTAGCACACTACTTAATTTGTTATATAAGGTAATTACTTTCACAAAACTATTTAAAATGCAGTACGACCATATTTATTTCTGCGATAACGAAATACACTGAATTCATCAAAAACAATAAACGTTCAAGATGCAAAACTGACGTTACTGTGAATGCCGAGGGAATGCAAACATCAAAATGGTCGTTCAAGCGAAGATGAGTAAGATGAGCCAATCGTCAATCGATAAAGACTGATGAGTCTCCGGGGCGGGCTTTCCATTACAAAATGTAAGTGATGTTTTCTAAATGACGATTTAAACAATTTCGCGGAATGACAGCGTTTCCATTAAATGATGTTACGCGATTAAAAAGTGTATTTTGATTTTTCTCATGATAAGTCATTCTGGCCGTACTTCTTCTTTGTACGTTTTATGGCAGGTTGCAAACCAACTTTAATTAAGATTATTTCATTGTGACTCACTTCATACTCCGACCGACCCTCTGCCTCCAGTAATTTAAATATCTCTGAACATTCGACCGATACTTTAATGTAGCCCTCGACGACATCGTGGAGGTCAGCACACGGAAGTCTCCGTGCGATTCTTATGAAGGTTTCCAAACCTGAAAAAAAGGATATGCATAAGAAAGAAGATGAAAGTAACAGTATCAAATCTCAATTACTTAAAATATTTTTTTTTTTTAGCAAAGTGTAAAAATTAAAAGCAGCACAATCAAATTACTGGCCAAGGAACTGTATCAGTATCTTGGATTTTATGTATCGTTATGTGAATTATCGAAGAATAAATCCTTTACAGGTTTTGAATGACATGAGGGCAATAAATAGAACAGGGATAGAATAGAATACATTATTCTCATTACAATAATACAATGAAATATGTTTGGTAACTCTCAGAGCCATTTCTATTCTATAAATGATGACAGATTTTCATTAAAGGGTGAAGTATACTTCTAACTATTCCACACACCTCAAAAACAGCAAACAAGTAAATTAAAAAGTGTTCAATTAAAAACAACTTCAAGAATGCACTGCAAGAATGACTTTCTTACTTCCGTCTTTTTTATTCTAGGAAAAATGTCTACAAATTCTTGAATCAAGATGCATTTTCTTGTTGAGCAAAATTAGAAAATAAGTCTTGTTTTTAGTACAAATTATGAAAAGTCAGTGAATTTGTGCTGAAAACAAGCAAACAAATCTGCCATTGAGATAAGAAAAATTATCTTAAATTGTGCCATTACAAAAAACGTAAACCTTAATTCACGATCATTTTCTTACCACATTGGCAGATTTTTTTTACTTGTTTTTAACAAAAATGCACTGAAATTTCATATTGTTTTACTAAAAACAAAACTTATTCTCTTTTTGCTCATAAAGAAAATGCATATTGATTCAAGAATTTGTAGACATTTTTACTGGAAAACAAGTTTTTTTGCAGTGAATGTGAGGTTTGTTTTAAAAGGTTCTTTTAGGTTAGCTTATTGTTATGTACTTTTAATACTTTTTACTACGTTTCCTCTGACTTTATGGTCGCTGACACATTTAAACTTAAAGTGGAACACATTAAACAAATCATGACATTTGAACCATTTAGAGAAAATTGCGACAATGCTCAAAAAACACATTTAAATTAAAACTGTTCTTGCGATTATTCTCGCGATTATTCGCGCATAGTCAATAAGAGCGAGTCCGTAACGTTACGCAGCTAACACAAACTTACCCTTTAGCTCTTTAGACGGATCTTTTAACATGGATTTAAAGACAGTGCCATTAAACTCGCTTTCTTCTGGTTTGCTTTGCTTTGCAGTTGTTGGGCATTTGGGAGATTCGTTATGTTGACGTTTATTCGCCATCTCTTCACTTCAGTGTGAAAGAATACAGACACATGGAGCAGCGGAAGTGTATGGACGGAGCTACCACGTGGAAAGGTTTAGATTATGAATATTCATTTTCCCACGTGACGTTTCTAGCTCGCCCAGTCGAGAGCCATTGAAAGAGAGAGTTGCGTCAACTCTGTTGACTCCAATTGAACAATTGTTTCACAGCAATTGGCGGTTCCCGGAAGTTACTAGTTAATGGAGCTGCGACTAAACAGACCAACTAAGGTAAACTTTTAACCAATTAAAAGACGAAAGCCATTTAATGAATAAAAAAATGAAAGAAATAAAGCATTTAAAGAGATAACATAACTTCTTGGAACTATATGAAGGCACCATGAATCACGTGACGCTCCAGAGTATTGTACTATCGTTGGCAGAACTCTTTCTCATTGGCTCTGGCCCAGTAACCTTGCTTAGTTAAAGGGACAGTTCACCCAGAAGTGAACTCACCTTCGTGTTGTTCATAATCTGTAAAGATTTCTTCTTCAGAGACACAGAGAAAGATATTTGGAATAATGCTTATAACCAAACAGATCTTGACTCCCATAGTTTGAAAGACTACTTTGTCATTTTTTTTTGTTCTGTTCAACACAAAAGAAGATATTTTGAAGAATGTAGGACAAAAAACAGTTCTGGGGAACTTTTGACTATAAATGTATTTTTCCTACTATGGGAGAAAATCTGAATGGTTATAAACATTCTTCCAAATATCTTTCTCTGTGTTCATCAGAACAAAGAAATGTATACAGAATTGGAACAACTCGAAGATGAGTAAATGATGACAGAATTTTAATTGTTTTGCTTTTATTGGTCAATTCGAACACTGTATATCAGCCGATAGGCATCATCTAATTAATTAATATTCAAGAACCAAATGAAGGCGGTAATAATGCATCTGTTTAGTTTCTACACTTCAATATATTTTAATATCAGGATCATGTACAAAGCAAATGCTGAAATGTGTTTTTATTTCTTCAAATCATTTCATAATACAGAATAATCAAAAGATGACTTTTATTATGATAGAGGAGGAACTTCAAGTATCCAGGTGTAACACATAAAACATTTCCATTTTAAAATACAAAGTAACTACATTTAAACATCGTAGCCAATAATGCAACTCTTTAGAGCAAAATATTATTTGCTTTGCAAGCAAATCAAAAAGTGCGTTGACGTTCGTGCTAATTCATGTTCAAAAGCAGAGATATGGGCTGTTTGTCATACCACCACACATTTAAAGTGTGTTTTTTACATGGACATGCTAACCAGAACAGATGGTTTCAGTGGCAACAACATAGTTTTAATTTAATACAATTAATATACAATGAAATATTAAAATAAGTATACATTAAATATAAAATATATTCCTAGCTACCAAACACAGACCGGAAGTTAAATTCGGGCCAGATGCGTGCGTTCAATGAAACCGTGTATAGGTGTCTTAGTTTCAGTAATGTGTTTTACAATCATTACATCGTTCGGAGAGACGAATCTTCCGTTTCTGCCGCTAGAGAAAGCAAGATAGCTTTTGGGCTATTCTCAAAGAGAGCAGCTCTGTTCTGTGTCTGGCCCTTCTTGACCCAGTGGCCATAGATCTTGAAAGCACAGGCATCGATGAGCTTGCGAATAGGTTTAAGTGCATAGGGGTCACTCTTGATCACTTCCTTGGTAACTGGTTTGGCACGTCGATAATTGCAATAAATGCGCATTGTAGCCAGAACTGTAATGCAGATGACCTGAAAAACAAACGAAAAGTACTGTTTATGTTCGGAAGGATGATGGTAAAACGCTTGGAAGAGCCAATATAAATTATTACTCTAAATTATTACTATTTTTCTGAAAGTCATGTAGACCTTGGGAAGCTTTGAGGATGAGTTAAACATGGTGCACTTTGGTTTGCCTCTGAACTATCCCTCTTAATATACAAAAATACAAACAACATAGAACAAATACCTTGAACTTCCTGTATGGGCTAAAGTGCCGCACCTCTGCGACCACATACTGTTGGAAGAAAGGGTGGTTTAAGGCATCTGTTGCCGTGTACCGCAACTCAGGATTTACCACCAGCATCCTGGAAATCTGAAAAGGTTTACACATCGCGCACAGCAGAGCAGGTTAACAGATCTACCTCAGAGATGACGTATTTTTGTAGACTGATTCGCTCAACCAAAAGCCTATGCATTTTTCCCATAGACTTTTGCAAGATCGCAAAATTGTCTATCAAGATCATGTTTACAGATTAAAGGTCTTTGCAAATACAGTTCGAAATTTTCGTATTAGTTTTTCGTATATGGCTCCCGTTTGTATGTCTATGAATTGTTACAAAGGTTACTTAAAATTCTTGACGGATGCGAAAAACACAGAAAATCAAACCCGGTCCAAAAATATCGGAGGTAAATGTGATTAACACAACGTGAGGTCGTATTTTTTAAGGTGCGGAAATTTCGGATGCAAATTTGTGTAATGTTTGCTATTATTTGCTATAATCGGCAGAAGTAACAAACTGACACGAGGCTATAAACAGACTACAACACGGCTGCTCGATATCAACGTCACAACCACCAAGCCTCCGACAACTTTCTCAAACTTTATTAAAAACGTGTTCTCTGGAAAGTAATTACTCTGTGAATAAATCCACAACAATCTTTTTAGAGATTCGTTGCATTATTTGTGAGATTTAAATGCACGATGACATCCAATGTCCGCACCAAAGGAGCAACTTGTCAGTGACCGCCGTTTTAAAGACACAATACAGGTTTTTAAAAAATAACAGGCGGGTCATGACTGGTGTGTTTTATTTCATAGATGAAAATATTTAGAGCTTTTGTTAACCACAAACCTTATTTCAGGTGATTTACGAAAAACCAATAAAAAAAAAACATTGACTTTCGGGCGATGGAACCGGAAGTGATAAAATGCTAACTAGCTTCCGGGGTGCATACAAAAATACGTCATCCCTGTGGTACTCCATAGAAGTTACTTAGTAAAGCCCATCTTAAGGCAAAAGTGCATTTTCATAAATACATTTGGACAGTGTTAATTCTCTCTTCGGATATGAAGTCACTTTTTTATATTTTCAGTTCTGCTACACATTACCCACCAAGTCTTTGACAGTGTCTGAACGGTCGTCCCACTCCGGAGAGGTGAGCTGAAAGTTACCGGCCAGGATCATACGTAGCATGAGCATCTGCTTTCTGTGCCAAAAGGGAGGTGAACCCGCAAGAAGGGTGTACATGATCACCCCAGCACTCCAACTGAGAAATACAAGAAAATCATCTTTTCGTGTCCATCCAAATATAGACTAGTCCATACTTTTTTATTTAACAGTTAAGTTACTGATGCATGCAAAATGTTCTTAAAGCCTTTCACTACATTACTTACAGATCTACTGCCGTTCCATAACCTTGGTGGTGAGGATCCATAGAGCATTCGATAATCTCTGGAGCTAGATAACCTGGTGTTCCACATACCTCTGTGCGTGAGGTACACAACAAGAAACATATCAATTATAAGATACTGTATGCATGCACTTCATATTATTTAGGCAAACAATATGTTTATTATTTAGATTAGGGTACATGACAATGTACACTACTGGCCAAAATTGAAGTCCAACTTTGAGAAATGTTTCAGCTTACATTTACATCAGACCCCTTATAAGCCTTAAAGGACACCTCATAAGGTCAAAAATAATGAACTTTTAATGAAAAACCCAGGGTCCAAAATATTTTTTTTATCAAATAAACACGCTAAAACAAAAACATTTTATAAGACTCTAATTTAAATGACACTTTATCAAGGACAAAACTCAACAGTTACTATCCGTCAAATATTTTTTGTAGGGCTGGTTAGGGGACCCCCAAAAGCTTTGACACAATTGGAACACTGCTTGAAACTGCAGCTTGGCTTTGATAAGAAAGTGAAATGATGCTCTAATGAAACCTATACCCCCTAATACGTTGTAGTTTGCCTTTTTTGCCACTTTAAATGTTTGGGGTTTTGTTCATTTTAAACAATAACTCAATGTTGAAATTCAAGCTGTGGGTCAACTAAGAACACAAATTGTACAAATAGAAAAAATTCTGACGAAACTCACAAAAAAAACATAAAATTCTTGCATAGAGTGAGACTAAAGTGTCAGACATGCAACAAACAGGTTTACGTAAGCAACCGGTCACGACTGGAACCGAGAATGTACCATGTTCCTGTAAAAAAGGTCAGAGGGCACAACACATGACCACAGGACGGGAAAATTACTCTTCAGATGACAACCAGCTATCTAGCTATGACAACCCTACAAAAACCTAATTCCAAGAGTTCAATTATAGCAATGCATCAGTGATAGTGATCAGAAAATGTTATGCAGACATATGGACAGCTACAGCTAGAAAAGTGACTACCATTAAGTTTTTGTCCAGGGGCAATCTGCACAGCAAAGCCAAAATCGGTGAGTTTAATGTTCATATTGTCATCCAAAAGAATGTTCTCCGGCTTTAGATCCCTGTGGACAATGTTTTGAGAGTGAAGGTGCTCAACCACCTCCAACAAGGACCGCACAATCTTCCTGCGAAATAGAAATATATGCCAATAAATGAACATATACCATTTTCTTGTTTTACAGCGAGCTCTGATCAATTTTAAACACACAATATAGTGTGATGAATTTTATAACAATATTGTGTTTCACACCAAATTAAATATATATTTGTTAAAATCTCATTTTTAAAGGCGTTTCTCATGAGATGAGAAAACGTTGTTTTTATTTAAAACAACACAAATTAAAGGTAGTTTATCAAACACAACTATGGTTTACATTTCAGTAACAGGCCATATGAATTTTTTTACCAAATGAAATTACTTCTGCAATACTTTGATCGTGCGATGACAACATTTTTCTTAAAGGGGTCATATGGCGCAAACACGTGTTGGTAAGAGGCGTTACACTTCCGTCACACGTTTGCAGAATTCAACCAATCACTACGCACTGGTTAACTGGCCAATCATAGCACACCTCGCTTTTCAGAGTGATGAGCTTTGTTAAGAAATCTGCATGTTTCAGAGAGGCGGAGCAAGAAGAGATACAAACTTGCACAGTATGTGGAAAATACAGCGTTTTTTTACCTTAAATCATGTATACACTTTACATTACATCTAAAACAAACCGTAATATTTGTTTCAGTCGTGTCATAATATCCCCCTTAAATACGATTTATTTTCGTTAAGCAAAATAGATTTTGTTGTATCTTTCTATTGATATTATACTTCGATATCAATAGACGAAGTGCCAGCCATATGCCAGAATGTTAATGATCATATTATCTGTCTCAGAGAGTTTTTAGGAGATTCATGTCATATGAGACACTAACCTCGTCTCTTTTTCACTGAGTGTAACCTTCTCGGTTAGGTAATCAAAAAGCTCTCCTTTCCTCATCCTGTAAGAACAATATTTTTCATGAATTTGAACAGGTAGTTGTTTCGAATTTTAAAGGAAGCTTTACACAAGACCACAATATACTCACAAATCAAACACCAAGAAGAAGAAAGCTTTAGTTTCATAGCAGTCTTTCAGCTGAACTGGTGAAATAAGGAACACATTTAACTAACATGTTTTTACACTAACATGACAACCACAAAGTGCAAAATTACAAAACTATTGTTCTATTATTTAAGACGTATATCTTTCTTTGAAATACTTGACACTTGGTTTGAGATGTTGATTTCTAATGCAATGACAAACATTTTAAGGTGTGGTTTATATGTTCCCCATATGTTCATGTTTTTAAATCTCCCACTTGTACTTCAGAAGGACGACACTCACTGATGTTTTCCTGGCCATAGACTTTCTTGAGGATTTCTATTTCCTTAATCGTGGCATTTCGGATCTCCTCGATCTCTTCAGGGCTCATCTTATCTGAGGGAGTGATGTCTATGACCTTGACAGCGTATTCCTTGGTGGTGGGCTTATGGATACAACGACGAACCACACTGCTTACCCCCCTGCAATAAAAACAGGACGAATTCGATTAGATGCGTCTCTGCTCTTCATTAATCAAATTTGTTAATGATCAATTGTACTGTCTCGGATTTGTTATATTACAGATTTTACATTTCATTCAAATGGTAATGAAAATATATACGTACATTACATTCTTGAGAAGGTGAAATTGGTAAAAGCAGTTTCGTTTTGCAAGTTACACAAGAGAGTGTATCAATAACACAATTTGAGCACAAAATGTAGTCTTATGATGTCTTATAAAACTGAGTTTTCCTCGTGTTTATAAATCGTCTCAAGATTAAACAGTCTGTGACGGTAGTTTTAACCAGGCACAGACAAAATCTGACAAAATTTGTAATAAACAATACACACGCACAGGAAGGAGGATCTGTAGAAATAAATTATATGAAATCTTTGGGACAAACTACAAAGTGGTTGATTAATGCGGGTTTGATTATCTAGAACAATGGTTCTCAAACAGGGGGGGCCCAAGATGGATCCAGGGGGACGACAGATTTTGTGGCATTTTGTGAAATATAGAAACTTTTCATAGATTTTATGCAATCGAACAACCAAAAGAATTGATGTTCCAGCAATGTATAACTGAATATGTTTTTGTTTTAATTAAAATTCTAAGCTTATGATTATAAGACTTTATTTGGGGGACAGCAAAGCGATGCACTGTAGGGGGGCCTTACAGAGAACCACTGATCTAGAAAAGATGCTGAACTAACAGTATTTGGAGTCCACTTTAAATGAATGCGAAATAGTTTTTATGAGAATCAACCATATATTAATCAAATAAGCCAGTACCTTCCGAGGATCTCCTTCGGGTCATATTTCTCATAGAAGTCCTGAGCTCCGACCCATTCTGGAATTTCATCTTCTTTGGCCATAATTATGGACTCGTCTGTAATATAAGAATATTGTTTAAAACCAGTCAATAGTCCAATAACCCATAAGCTTACATCAGCGACTCACTCAGGTTCAGACTTAATGTTTACGCTGCAAAAAATGACTTTTTTTCTTGTTTTCAAGTAAAAATGTCTAAACATACTTGAATCAAGACGCATTTGATTGCACTTGATGAGCAAAATGACCTAAGAAAATAAATCTTGTTTTTAGTAAACAAATATGAAATTTCAGTGAATTCATGCTTAAAAACAAGCAAAAAAAATCTGCCAATGGGGTAAGAAAAATAATCTTGAATTGAGTGACTAAGAAAAGCTAAACCTCAATTCAAGATCATTTTTCTTACCCCATTGGCAGATTATTTGCTTGTTTTAATCACAAATTCACTGAAATTTCATATTTTTTGAGTGTAAACAAGAGTCATTTTGCTCATCAATAAAATGTAAAATGTAAGACATTTTTTGCAGTGTATATTCATATATTCTATGGGCTTAATGTATTGAAGATGATTAAACAAACATCTGATAATGACCACACGACAGAAAATAATAAATAAATCTAAAATCTTAAAAAAAAACACTGGTTTTACTTAATAAATAAATGCAAATGCGCAATGATATAGGCCTACTTACCTATAGGATGATACTATCCGACTGTTTCGAGCATCTGCCACACAAAAAGCTGTACAATTATTATTATTAAAAAAATATTGTTTTGAAAATAAACATTGTTATTTGTAAGAAAGAACATCATGTTAATAACATGCAAATTGTTGTTTCGTGGTTTAATTCATAACTGCGAACGCGTTTAAATGTCACGCGTAACGTTACCCGTGTTAAGGGTCAGACAGAACGTGAGAATGCGTTTCACGGATCTTTGCTTACATACGCACACGTGTCCATATATTTAAAGTGTGTGATGATATTTAATGTTAAATAAAGCTGCAGGTCTCTGTTGTTCCGCATCATCAGGGATATAGCGGCAGTAATGTGGCCGAGATCACTGTACACACGAGCGGATTTACGTTATATAAGATCGTCTGCGTTCACCATACCTGTTAAAATAATCTATATAAATCCAGTACTGTTGTCCTGCTCACGTTAGTCCTTCGATGGTCAGTCCATGTTACAGAAATGCACAGCTCTGCTGCATTCAACAACACGGCGAAAGGGCAAATCTGAATGTCAAGATCCAAAAATAAAAGGCAACATTAAGGACTGTGAGGGAACATATCGCGTTACCTCTTACTGTCAGTGCTGAAGTAACCAAATCACTGTTATAAAATGTTTTTAAAACATTTAAATTATATACCGATGATTATTGCATTACATAACTATGCAGTATATTCAATGATTCGATAATAATTATTTATTTTATCGAAACTGTTAAATTGAAACTAGTTTGGTTTAGAAATGTTGTGTTTAGATGTGAAAGCGTTTTCTAATAATAGTATATGAAGAGTTTGGTTCAAAAAGGATTTTCGGAAATCTTTTTTATTTGTCATCGTTTTTATTGTGTCAGTTGAGTTATTATGACTTAAAAATGGCAAAACAAACCAACTGCAGTTTTATTGATATTACAGTTTTTCTCGATAGCTAACACACAAGTCATGAAACAATTCACAACTATAAACACATTCTCATGACAATACACAAACCCCTCACAAAAACAGACTTATTTTGCAAAGGTTTGACCATGTTCTCAATCAGAAAACACACAATATAATGAACTGAAGTGTCAAGATGTAAACTCAAATATCACACATTTATCCAACAGTAAACATTCAATCAAAATGTCAGGAGCACATCATTGTGCATCCTAGAATCATCTGCTGGGCTTTATATTTCTTACTGTAAACATACAGTATAATTACACAACACACTGTATATCAGAGAAATTTCACTATTGTGTATCCAGTAAACTGTATTTTTGCCGAAAATACGGATACTTTTACGAAATTTGGCTAAATTTTTTTCTACTTTACAGTCTGGGTAATGTTTAACTTTTCCTAAAGCTCATTCTTGCACTTTGCTCTATGTGCACTCTTATGTTATATTCTAATAAACACTGGGCTGTCAAATTATTCTTGAATCCCGACAATAGGTTTTAGTAACAGTGTTTTGAATTTATCCCACCAGCGTGATTGTGTTGCATTGTGGGGATTTTGAGGGCTTGTGTGTCATATCTGCAGGAAAAGTTTGTTTTTCCAGCAAGTTTGAATGGTTTTGAGAAGAGATCTTCATTTTGACCTGAAAATGGGATGTTTGGAGAATCGGGCGAGATGTTATGGATTTGTGTTTACTGTTTTGAGAAAACGGGGCATCATTTCAAGAAATGTGCTCAAACAATCCAGAAAAACTGTAATTGGAAAAAACTAAACTTTTAAAACCAGAGTTCTCATTTTGGAACCAAACTCTTCATATGCAATGTCACGTGTGCATTGTGATGTAATTGACATGATTTATTAAGCATTTTATACATTCTGGTAAAAAAACTCAATGAGATGACTGATTTGAAATGACATTATATTTAAATACGTACAGTAAATGTCACATGCATTTCAGTGTTTAATCATTTTATTTGCAATTCAAGATCACATTATTACAACGAAACATTATTGTTTATGAGAAAAACACATCTCTTTGTATTGAAGCAAAACAAACTAAAAGCAGCAGCTGTCAAAAAATAACACATTACTACTAAGCATCAGATATGTTACACAGCATTTCTCCAAAAACACTACTTTTACATTTTGCAATTCTGATATTTATTAACATCACTCTTCTGTGCCATTCTCAATTATTTTTCTAAATGCAATCAGGTGGAGAATAAAGAAGGAAGAGCCATGTCCGTGTTTCCATCTAAATCTCATGACAGTCCTGAGGGAAAAAAAGTACTTTTAAAACATACTAGTAACTACACGTTGATACTTTTCTTTTTAACATTTTTGTATTTAGATCGGTTTGTACATTTACTTGAAAACTATACGAGAACACAGTTCAGTTACACCCTTAAAAAGCACTGGCATGACACACCTTTACCATAGTAACAGTCCAAAACGTATATATACATACATGATATACTTTTATAATATACATACCATTGGCGAATTTGCATTGCTTCAGTACTTCGCTGAATCCCTCACATAGTTTAAGGTCACTCTGCGTCTGAGCACACTCAATGAACTGCTTCAGCTCGTATGAACAGGAACTTTGCTGTAGTGTGTCCTGCTGGTACATTGGCTGCTGTTGGTACATTGGCTGAGGCTGTTGGTACATGGGCTGACCCTGTTGGGGCTCCTGAGGAAAACATTTGGGAGAAAAAGTTTAGGATTTGTTTGAATTCATTCTTCTGATATTGCATAGCAAAATTTTCACTACATTTTACTCAGGAAAATCTGAGTTAAACCATTTTCTTTAGAGACTGAATATGCCTATATGTGTTGGATGTGCTGCATTCGAAAAGCATTAAAGGGATAGTTAATCCAAATATGAAAATTCTGTCTTCATTTACTCACGCTCATGTTATTTCACACCTGTATAAACTAAAGATATTTGGAAGAATGTTGGTCATTCTCAGTTTCGGGACATCATTGACGACTACCATGGTAGGAAGAATTAAATGGTAATCAAAGGTGCCCGAGAACTCTTCGTTTTCCTAAATTCTTTAAAATATCTCATTATGTGTTCAACATTACAAAAAACTCAATATTTCTTTCCCAATATGGTAGTGGATGGTGTCCCAGAACTAAAAACTGCTAACATTCTTCCAAAAAGCTTTCTCTGTGTTCATAGGAACAAAGACATTTATACAGGTTTGGAGCAACCTGAGCGCGAATAAACGATTACAGAATTTTAATTTTTGGACGAACTATACCTTTAACGGGTACATATGGTAACACTTTACAATAATGTTGTATTTTTTTTATTGCATTAGTTTATACTAATACACCATTTATTAATCTTGGTTCATGTTAATTTCAGCATTTACTACCATATATATTTGATATTTCTAAAGTTAACATTATTAAATATACACATAGTGAACTAGCATGAACAATTGTATATACTAACATATGAAAAACTATATTTCTCATTGTTCGTTCATGTTAGCTAACGCAGTTACCAAGTTTAACAAATACAACCTTTTTGTAGAGTGATACCACCATTCCACACTAATGCTTGTCAGCTGCATGTGGTGACAATCACAATCACATTTTCTATCTAAAGAAGAAGTAATGCTTTCCAACAAGACCGCGTTGAGGCCATAATAAATATTTCAATACATACACCCAGCGAAACGTTTAAAGCCCAAAATAAAAACACCTGGGCTGCTTCCGAAATCGCCTGCTTCCATACTATACATAAGCGAAAACGATTGAGTCTTGAGTAGTATGTCCGAAACCTCATTATGCAAAAAACAGTGGGCGAGAAATACCCGGATAGTCTACTTCTTCCAACGGTCAAATTTCAAGAGTAAATCAAATTAATTTAGCAGGAAACTTTAAGGCGGACGCCCGCTTTTAACGTAAGTGCCAAGTAATGAATTTCTCGTCTTTAAAATGTGGCTGCGTCAGAAATCGCATACTGTGACAGTACGTACTGAATATGAATAAGTACCTACCTATCGGCCGTTAGAACAGTACTTACTATGTAGTACAAGTGGGTGAAGTATGAATACATTTCGGACCTACTGCGTCAGCAATGTTTAATGGTCATGTGACCCGAATGCTCTATGATGTAATAACAACAACTTTAAAGTGATTGTAGATAAAAACATCATTCAGGCAAAATAACTTCCTTTATTGGCACTTACATTAAAAACGGACGTCCGCCTTGAAGTTTTACGCTATATTTATTTGATTTACTTTTGAAATTTGACCGTCGCTCAGCTCCCGTGGCATCATGGGATAGATAAGTGTCCGTCCGATCCACACTCACGAATCTCAGAGGAAGTAGTAGACCATCCGGGTATTTCTCGCCTACTGTTTTTGGTTTCGGACATACTATTCATGACTCATACTAATTTTCGCCTACTATGTAGTATGGAAGTAGGCGATATCAGACGCAGCCTATGTTTTTATCAACACCTGTAGGTTGTTGTTAATACGTCATACTCAAAGAGCATACGGGTCACATGACCATAAAACATTGCTGATCGAATATATTCATTCTACACCTACTTATACTATATAGAACGTAGTGTTTTAACGGTCGATGGTATGTACTAATTCAAATGCAGTACGTACTGTCACAGTCTGCGATCTCGGACGCAGCCCTGGACTTAAAACCAGCTGAGATTTGGGTTATTAAACAAGCTGACATAAGTAGCGTTTACCTGATAAGTCACATCGGGCCTAGCAGCCTCAGATTGTCCTCCTCCACCGAAGCCACCGGTCATGGCATGACCTATCGTGTGCCCGACGGCAGAGCCCACCGCGACGCCTGCTGCAGTCGTCGCCATCTGGGCGAACATTCCTGGCTGCCGGGGAGCAGCGGCGGCCACTGCCGATGGTGGAGCCGGGGCAGTTGCTGGGGCATATGATCGTGGAGGTGCTGCCCTAGCCATAGGTTGAGGTGAGGAGAAACTAAAAAGACGGTAATGAATTACTCAGAGATCTGGGAACCTGTATGATCGACCATTGAAAACAACCAAAAGCCCATTCACGCATTGTCCACACACCCTTAAAGGGATAGTTTGCCCCAAAATAAAAATGTTTTCATAGTGTTCTCGTGTCATTACAAAACTTCTACGTCATAATGACTCCTTTGAAATGATGTAATCAAAAGACTCGTGGGGTTTTTTAAACAAACCCAAACAATTAAAATGTTGCTTCGAGACCTCCGCTGTCCAATAAAATGCAGATATTGACGATAGCACACATGGTTGTGTAAGAATATCTGTCAACGTTAGTTCCTGACACATGACTAGCACTCATTCTCTCATACGCTAATGTTACGCTAACACACACTCACCTTGGAGGACTCATCCTCGAGGTTCTGCTTCTGCTTCCTCTCGGCATGTTTGCGTTTGTTATTACTTCCACAGGGACTCGATTAAACGTCTGTTGTTTAGATGATACGTTTCTGTAACTCACTCTGCCGTTCTGACCTTCGTACTGTACTTATTACATCCGGGGAAGCGAACTTTCTGGTATGTTACGTCAGTAGGGTCCACTTCTGCGCACGCGCAGCTGTATTTCCAAAATAGCGGTGCGCAGTAATACATGTAACATTCTTGAGTCTTTTGTAAGATTTATTTAAGTTTATGTTTAACTGTTTTTTTATTTATTTTCAGTTTTTTTATCATATTTTTAGTGATATGTTATATTGATGTCCGTCGTCTACCCTGTAGTTGTGTTTTATACATTGAATAATAATAAAAAAAAGTTTTTGTGGAAGTGTAATTTTATAAAATAGCCATTGTTTGACTGAACATGCGGTCCAATTCGCCTACTTAGTAGGTACTGTTTTTGTGTCGAAACAGCAGATACATTTTAGTGCATGGCAAAATAGATGGGACGCACTAACAGGAAGCGGAAGTGGCCGTTGTTGCCTAGACAACATTGTGGCCAATAACTGTCACACACATCAAAATACACTTCTTCTTTCCATTAAGGTATTTATAAATGTATTATTTCGTGTGTAATGTTTACTGTATAGTTACATTTCTTAATTTAGTGACGCATCAGTTATATAACTTATTGCAGTGGAGCGTCACTAAACTCCGCCAACTCGCGGTGAGTTGTGGGTAATATCCGCCCTTAGTGTTCTTTCGAATACCTTAATGACGGACAGTATGCTTATTGGAACGCAGGGATCGTCATTACTTCACATGACATCCTTACATACTCATTTCCCCGCCACTGATGGAAGCTTCCGGCAATCCGTGTTTTCAATGTTATACAGCAGGGGGTGCTGTTGCTCATCTTCTAAAGAGGTTCAGATTATAAAACATAACATTTTGTTTGTTAAAAGACAATTTAATGTATGTATGTATTCATAGAAGAAAATATGTGGCCGGATTTTTGTGAAAATGATCAACCCTGGCAGGCGATATTTACATATTACAATAAAGTTATTGTTCTAATATATTGTCATCTCACCTTGCTGGTACATTAACTATAGTAACAAACCTACTTCCTATTCTAAGCTTCACAGACCAAAGTCAAGATAAAGTTTGATCTGGGAAGCTTAAAGCAGCTGTGTGAAGCTAACATTCAGTTCAATATGCTTTCTAATCATAAAATTGTGGAAATGTTGAATTAAATGCATTTTTATTTAGGCTCTGCATACACCCAACGTTATTTCTGTTATTATTTTACAAAGCAACCATTCCTCAAAGATCTTAGTGAGCGCATAAAATGATCCATTTCTCACAATAAACTCTCGAGTGTCGCTGAGCCGTTTTTAAGTTTTCATTCTTTGCAGATTATCAAATTGATCACATGTTTGCAAATGCCCGACCGTAACATTTAGGCAGCTATTTAAAACCCAAGTCTTGCACTTCTTCCACAAATAACAACAAAAACCCGTTGTCACTAATTTTATTTTACAATCCAAAAAAATCTCTTCTTTACAGGTCGACGTTTCTAAAAGTAAGGTGCCGAGCACACAGCTAACAGTCAATTACAATAAGCAATAAAAAAAGGAACAAAACAAAAGGTAACAAAAAGAATACTGGTACAAAAGCTTTTCGAATCTCCTCTTAAAAACTATTTGAAAGGGTTCAGTCAGTTTCACTCTCTGCTTGTGCTGTGGCTCAATATAAAGGACAAAACTTAACAGATCGGCACACCCACTCGCCCAAATGAGCCAATAAAGGACAATAAACATAGCAAGTGAAGATGATGAGGGTTGATACGGGGACATGACGAAATATGCTGCTTAGTTTGCGTGCTGTGCAGTGGAGAAGCACAGCTTTAGCGTATATGGGTACGGGCCATCTGCAAAAAAAAAAAGAAGATAAGCAAGTATTCACTTTCAACATTCATTGATCCAAAGTTGTTAACAATTAGAAATCAAGTATCATTACATTGAGCTAAAACAGACAAAATATCTACTTACTAGGATTCTTCATCTGGTAATGGTTCATCATGCCAAGAGCTTCCATTGCATCATTGACAGATTCCCACTCTAGAAGCCCAGACGAACTCTTCTCTGATGAGGAACCTAATGAGAACCAGTGAGAATGAAATATCAAAAAGAGATGGACACGACGTGCAGCCATATTGGACGTAGATCTCTTATCTTTGCATGATTAAATTATAATGCAACCTATCTTGACCTCAAAATGCTTGTTTTCTCCAACTAATGTGCAGTTTAACCTCGGAAAACATTTATGAACGTTTATTTATGATGAGTGGATGTGATTTTTGGAACTTCTAAAAACAGGACTTTATTCAATAGCATTGCAAAGCTAGGAATAGACGCAATTTCTATTTATCATTACTCCAGTCGTGGGGGGCAGAAGAAAGGACAACAGGTACACCATAGACGGCATGAGGGTAAAACTGCAAAACATGCATATTAAATGAACGTGAAAACTATTATAATGAATAACTGGTCAATTGATAGCAGAACTAGTATGTTTTAGAGCCAACTTTAAAATTACACGCACATTCCCAACAGATGGATGAGAAGAAAAAAAACCTGGATTCTGTATTCAAGGCCAAATTTCAATATGAAGCCAACCTCAAAACCAACACTTTAAGACTTTATGACAAGAAACTTGACATCGCTTACCTTTTGCTGCAAAAAGTTTGACACTTGCAGGGCTTTTCACATCAAGCTCCTCACAGACCTGAACAAAGTTACAGATCAACATCTTAAAGATCAAGTCCCGTTAAAAGAAAAGCATCAACTCGTATCTGACATGAACTTACTCTAGTGAAGACCTCTGGAGAAGCTTCTGGTGCTGCGTTGAAAAAGTGAAGAACGTTGCTGGGATGCTGGATGCGGTTTTTTGCTGCCTGCTCTGGAGAAGTAAAGCGGTTGTTTCTGCTGCCATGAAAGTCTTTGAAGCTGCTGCTCCCATCCTCCAGCTCATAAGACTGCCCGGGCATGATGGCCTGTTGCTTGGACACACTTAAAAAAAAAGCCAATTAAGAATCGGTTCTTTTGCTCTTGATCCAGGCAGATAAATGACACAAGTCAACCCCATGAGATTGAGAACATACCATACGTTGAGCTTCTGGTTGAACAGGAAGTTGTTGTTAAGGTGAGAGATGGCACGGTCTACAGCGTAACAGTCTCCCATCTCCACCATTGCAGCTCCAGGTTTACTCTTCATAAATTTCACCTGCATTTGGAGTGAACTATGCTCAAATGAAGCCGTATGTATTTTGACAAAATGAAAAAAGTTTCATTTCACATACCCGTTCTACATTGCCATACAGGCAAAAGATGTTAAAGACCCGATCTGCGTTTATCTTAGATGGATCCAAGCCGTAGACCATTACCACTGGGGAGTCTGCATGTGCGCCATATTCACCCGGGGGTGGAGGAGGGGGGCCGTACTGTCCACCGTAGCGTTGACTGGTTCCGCCGCGCCTCGGACCACCCATGGGCGGCCCCATTCGCCGCCCTTCGTAGGGTCCAGCACCGTAGCTCTCTTCTTGGTATCCGTGATACCCACCTGAGAACGTACAAACAGACCATGTGTGATGGTTGTGGGCAGTTTAGGAAACATTTCACATGGCCTGCGTGTTAGTTTAAGCTTTAATGTCAACACAGCACCATCTTGCTGCCACTGTGATGAATGCGTCCCGATTTGCAGATGTTTTAACAATCACAGCCCCTGTTTGCGAAGCAAACGTGTTTACGCGTGTGCCCCAGCGAGCCTTACCATACTCTGGAGGGTGGTCTCCCAGCAGAGCCGGCTGCCTCTGGCGCTTGTTGGGGTTGGCATTCATATCTGAGAGGCGAGAGAGAGGAAAAGACCAGAGAAAGGAAAGGGGTACAGGCAAAAAGAAAGGGAGAGAGAGCGAAAGATGAATTCGCGGAGAGGCGACAGGACAGGACAATGACTATGTGAATGTTCACATGACTGACTTGAGCTTTAAGATAAGCAGAGAGAACAACACAGAACATTAGAAAAAAGTGGCAACACTATAAGAATGTCTAAAAAAACATGACTGGGTCATGTCACACACATTTATACTTTGAATAAAGACTTACAAAATTTTTAAACGGATAGTTCACCCAAAAATTATAATGATTTTCTCACCTAGGAGTTTTTCTAGATATGTATAAATTGCCTTGTTCTGATGAACACAGAGAAAGATATTTGGAGGAATGCTTATAACAAGACAGATTTTGCCCCCCTTAGTAGGAAAAAATACAATGGTAGTCAATGGTGCCCCAGAACTGTTTGGGGTACGACATTCGTCAAAATTATGCTTTTGTGTTTAACAAAACAAATATATATAAAGTAATTTTTCCTACAATGGGAGTCAATATCTGTCTGGCTGTAAGGATTCTTTCAAATGTCTTACTCTGTGTTCATCAACACAAAGATAATTATACAGATGTGGAACAACTCAAAGGTGAGTAAATGATGACAGAATTTTCATTTTTGGATGAAATTGAACCCAAATTCTCATTACTGTAATACAAGTAATCTTGAATTTTCTGGAAATGTATTTCTTATATCCCAGTTTTTGTTATATCAAATCATTATACATTATAGATAGTATTTATGTACTATGAAGGATAAATGCTGTGCAACATAAAAGCAAGTTTCTTTTCTAACAGCTCAGAGAGTTGTGGGAAATGGGCAAATAACATCAGAATGAAAGAAATATCAATGGTCTGATAAATTATTTCCTACATCTCTTTTGATTTTGGAGTGTGAAATGACCCATGCATGATCTTGACAAGTTTCACCTCGCACTATTACCGTTCTAAACCCGTTTAATACAGTCAGTCAGATGTATAAATGTGTGCTTTCT
The DNA here is from genome assembly GCA_029783895.1 of Triplophysa bombifrons. Taxonomy (NCBI): domain Eukaryota; kingdom Metazoa; phylum Chordata; class Actinopteri; order Cypriniformes; family Nemacheilidae; genus Triplophysa; species Triplophysa bombifrons. Next base: position 1,710,385 of record CM056458.1, read on the forward strand.
GTGGAGATTCCAGCCTTAATCAGTTAGTTAGGAGCTCAAACCACATATCACAAGACGGCAACAGTAAGAGAGATAGAGAGAGAGAGCTCATTGGCTGATCCCCTTGGCAATGTAAGCATGTTATGTATAAGTGGGTGGGGATGCATAGAATGTCTAAATGCAGAGACACACCTTGATTTCCCCCATTGCCATCAGCATCTGCACCTGTTCAGGTACACACAGTGCAAACATAAATCTCACTCACATTTCTGAACATTACAACAAGTCGTATTACTCTACATGAATGCTTTAAAGACACAAAAACATCTCTTAACCAGTGAAACAATGCATCAAATCAGACCAGCCATAAAACAGAACGGAACGTATTATGTTATCACATAAATTGTTCACAACCAAGCATAGTGCATGAGGGGTTATGTTTAACTAGGGATGTTACGATTCACTGTGAGCCGGTTGTATATCCATTTGAAACATGTGACGATTCAAGACGGTTGAGATGTAAAATGAACCGCAATACACACTGTGAATAGCAGGGGCCGCTGTGTATACTGCAAACTTGGATATGCTGATATTTCTTAAAGGGATACTTCAAGCTTGAATAAATATTTCCCCTACCCTCAAGGCATCCAGAGTGAATGTGTCTTTTTTCTTGAAGAATAATGATGTCAGAGATATAATACCACGTTCCATTTTTTGAACAAGCCTCTTGTTCGCCTGTAGCGGATGTTAGACATTAGCGTTAATAGCATTTTTAATAAGGATTCTTATCTTAAACAAATGCATCGATTCGCTTCAGAAGACTTTTGTTAAGACCACAGAGCAATTTTTCAATTGATGGACGCACTTTTTAGAGCTTCAAAAAAACGTCCCCCATTCACTCTCATTTTACCGCTTGGAAGTAAAAGTATACGTGGTATTATAGTACAGACAAAGTCTTTTTACTTTTGTATTATTCATTTCTTAATTAAATTGGAATTTGTTTTTGCAGTTTATTGTTATTTGACTACATTTATTTTTTTCTTAAATGTTGCAAATTTCTTTGTAAAATAAAAATACAAGGGCAGTTGTTCATTTCTAATTTGTAAACCGAGAATAAATCGCATCGTGAGATCAGTATCGTCAATCGCATCGGGAGCAGAGTGAATCGTTACATCCCTATTTTTAACATTTTAACTTCAAAGGTAACAGCAAATAAAATTCAAACAATATATTACCAAGTATGATACTTTTCACAAACATCAAAAGAAGACAATGCAATGGATTTAGCGACATCGGACGCTTTGAATACAAAAATTCATAAGAATTTAGTTTTTTTGTGATCATGTTTTCGTTTGCATCAGCCTAGCCAAACTGATCTAAATTTTTTAGCTTTCCAACTTTTCTTTGGCGCTAAAATGCAGAATTTGGCCAAACCGGGCCCTGTCGGTCAAAAAAGGGGTTCTACGACATATCTGACAATTGCACCTAAATTCTCAAAAGCTCAACCCAACACAGCGATGTTTATAATAAACCTTGCCGACTTTCGACCCCAATTGGAAGAAAACTAAACAACTGGGGAGAAAAAGGGAAGTTAGTCAAACATTTTCTCACACGTCCCCTCGAAACATTACACTATGAGAGTATCACTCCAAGACAACAGAAGCTTGGGGTTACTTACAGGACAAACTCAAGGGTTGGGGGTTGAGAGACGAGGCAAGTAGATGATGCCGTAACTTAGCCATCGTTGAGCATGGCGTCCTCTTCCTAATCGCACTTAAAAACGTCCAATTTCTTTCTTCCATCAGTCCATTCCACTTATTTTCCAAGCGTTTCTCGTGTCAGTTACAAAGCTCCACTGAGGTCGGCATCAGTTTTCTCATTTCAACGGCTTCTTTCTCAACGGCTGAAAACCTGGAGCAATTTGTGTCCAATTCAGACTGACTGGCGCTTCCACTAGAGACACATAGCCAACCTGCATCATACGGAAGGAGTTACACAGTAGTCATTGGACTGAAAAAAAGGGAAAAATGTCACACATTGAAAGAGAGAGGAAGCGTTTAGGAGAAAGGAAGGACTAAAGAAGTACACGGGGAAGAGGGCGTATCTGAAACAGCAGCCTCCAAGCCAAATCTTTGAAACGCTTTAGGGGGAAAAGTTGCCATATCATCTGTCTGCATGTCAGTGCATCTGCTTGTCAGAATGTTGTTTGCTGTGTCTTCGGTGTCTCGAGTGGTTTTGTGTCATCAGCTGTAGACGAGTGAAGAGTCAGTTTTGTGTTGTAATGATCGGCGAGAGAGAAGGCGTAGCCCAGAGAAAGACAGACAGGTTCAGAGAAAGCTTTTTTGAGGGGGGATTGGACGTCAGTTTGACACGAATGATGAGGAGGCTTTTGTTTGTTTGCATTGTGGTGTGTTGTCACTTTTCGAGATCCCTTGTGAGCAGTGAAGTTATGGTGATGTGTATCTTGTTCTCGAGCCGTTAAAAAAAGGCTGAAAGGGTGTTGGAGCCAAAACTACTTGCACCGACAACCCCAAATCCTTCAGTGTGTTGTGCCGTGGTAGCATGTCTTCGTTGGCGGTGTCGGTTCTGTGGGAGTGCGAAATGTTGCGTGGTCAGGTGTTTGTCAAGATGCCTTGCAGTTTGACGAGAGTAAAATGAGTGTTTGTCCATCTGGAGAATTTTCTCACAGCGATAGGAAGCAGTTGTGCTTTGTAGACTGATAGTGTGAGCAACTTGTTGTGTCTTCAATGAAATATAGGTCATGTCCCCCAGTGTCCAGATGTACTGAGTGTTGCTGGAAGTTTCTGTGCTTTCGTATTGGTCTCTGAATGTACAGCATGAATGTGAGGAGCAAATTGCCATGGGCGAGCACCAAAGAACATTTCGTTCAGAAGAACTAAGATTTGAACTTTTTGGGGTACGACATCAGACAAATATCTACGAGTCAAACCCATGTCTTAAAGTCACCATGAAACCAATATTAACCCCATTTATTTTACTCACCTATGGTTAAACACTACCAACCAATTTTTACAATCCATTCAAATCTAAAAACATTTTGCGATCAACATTTCACATTGACTTTAAGAAACCATGGAGTGATACGGTGCTGACCCAGTAAGCCACTTGCCCCTTACACTACCGACTTTAGATGGGCTTTGCTGGAAAAGGAAGCTTGTAAGATATTAGGAGCACATCCTGAGGATCACAGGGATAGAGCTTTACCTCTCCCTCAGAGAGCCAGAACAACATACACAACATATAATGAAGACGTTGGTATGCCTAAGGTGAGCGGTAGATTGATCACTGCAGTTCCTGCCCAAGACCCACCCGCTTATTTCCCCACAGTGGCAGTAAGGGCGCTGAGCGATGTCAGAGCAGACGCAGAGTTCACGTTACCTTGGCCGCTCAGGTTTGGATTGGTGTAGTCCCATGTGTCTTGGTCATTCTTGAATACATTAAGACGTGTCGGCTGGAAAGAAAAATAAATGTATTGATTTGTTTAACTTGATGGTTCTGGCTACATCCCCCATCACTAAAATATACAATTTTGACGATCCTCACCTTTGCATACTCGATCTTCAGAGTACAGCAGCCAGAGTATATGTCAGCCCCATTAAGCGAGGCTTTGGCCCTTTGGGCACTCTGAACGGAGTCAAATGTGCGGGGAGTTAAAGAAATATGACTGTAATCAAGTCTTGTAAATACAGACATTGTTATCTAGAGTATTTTTATAATGCAGTATACTTAAGAAAGGCTAATGAGATACACATCCCCTTCCAGACATCATTAAAAAAAAGACGGCAGGTTGAAACAAGACCGAATCTTAAAGATATATTCACGAGTTCTAAAAACCGCTGCATTCTACCAAACATCCGTAGCCTAAAACACAAAAGGATATTCGACCATGGCCTGGACACCATTCTTCCTGAAGATGACGATTCGCTGAACAGGACCACAGTTGTTGCAAATTGTATACAGAACATCCTGTAAAAACAAGGACGTTAGAACCAAACATTTTTGAAAAACGGCAAACATATTACGTGCCGATAGTGAGCTTTACCGTGGTTATGGGATAAATAGGGTTCATGATTGTGAGAAGCAAAACATTATTAACACTGCGGGAATCATCAGGGTCGCCCGGCCTGGATATCTTCTGACTGGTAGAGTAGTTTATGAACGCGGGGTGCCCGGCAATGTAGATTTGGTTGTCGTTGGCATAAGTAACAGCATTGCAGGACCCATTCATGTCCTCGTATTCAACCAGGGCTTGGCGCTTCTTTGGCATCAGTACAACATAACTGCAGAGAATTGGATGCAGTAAGAGGCATAAACAAGATACAGCACAACTAGCGAGGTCAGATTCATACATCATTAACGTCTTTAGCACTTAGTTGACAGTATAAGTGCAAAATACGCAAACGAAGGGGTGCCCAAATGAATTGACACATCTCGAAAACATAAGATCACAATATCTATTAATTCTGTCACATATTCTGTTTCCTATTCTCCGTCTTTTTTATATGCATAAAACAGTGAAAACTAATTTTCATATTACCTGATGGTTCCAAACTCTTGCAGGGCTTCAACAATGTCGGACTCCAAAACCCCATCCACTAACCCTCTGACATGCACCACAAGAGAGGGGAGGGTCTTGTGAGGATCTTCATAACCTTCCTGCAATGTAAACAATTCAATAGTTCAAGCCCAGGCGTGACACACTTGTAGGTCATCAACGTGTTAAACTCGCATGCAAATAGCAATATGTTTGGTTTATAGCGATATAAAGACATTGTGTATGTGCAAAAATAACAATTGACATATTTTGAACATTCATCTTTGCATATTATGAACACAATTTCCCATAAGCTTTCTTTTTCTAATGAGGTTACATACAACATCCATTCATTCAGCAATATTAGAATTGCAGACATGTGTTACAAAAGCAAAACAATACCCTTTAATAAAACGTATATCTCAGATATAATTTACATTTCAACGTCATGGTATGTTATTTTAGCACATTCGGCATATTTTCAGTATTTTCTGTAGTGTAAATCCCAGGTTGCTGTAGCAGACCGTTAATTGTTTGGTTAGCTAGTAGGCTAACTTTTGCTATTTCAACCTTCGGGGCAAGGTAAATACAACTTTATAAAATACTCAGGTAAATACTAAACTATTCAATAGTATCTGTATAAACTCTCGTCTTACGGTCGCCATTCCACCTTCGTTTTCGGTTTTTTGCCGTTTTGTCGCTCTGCCGCCTTCGCTGTAGTAGCGGGCCGTCTGTGCCGCCATGTTGTCCCGTAACGATTCACGCGCATCAAAACGAAATGGATGAAAACTACAGAAAATGGGCTAGGCAAGGGAACGCCCTTCTGAGAAGAACGAAAAGTCTTACTGGTGTAAATACATTGTCAATCAACATTGTTATCCAATGAAAATAGTGAAATTCAATATTGCGGTTTATGATTGGACAAAACCAAATTGCCTGAAAGCGCTTCTCTGTGATCTTTTATCATTGACGTTCGTAATATTTGTATAATTGTATATTTATAAAATTATTATAATATATTATACACATTCTCTAGCTGTATCAACCTCTAATATGTTAATGTATTTTTTAATCTGTCTTCTATGTATCTAATGAGAAGCATTATATATATGTTATATATTATTTATATTCATTAGTTTCATAATAGCATGTTTTCAATAAAACACATTAACATACACTTAAATGCGGTTGTATATAAATTACATCACTCTCATATAAAAAACCGTACCTAAAAAATAGAGGGCATGATACAGTTGTATAGATAAGTATTGAGCATGCTGTTTTATAATAAATCTCTTTAGAAAAGACAAACAATAAGAATGCATGAATCCGGTCAGTCTGATCAATAGTCTTCCAGAAACTGTAAAGCAGGTACTGATGAAGCTAATAAAAGCCACAAGAAAGATAAAGACTGCAGTTAGATAAGAAACTAAAATAAATTTAAATTATCTGACTTTATAGAATGTGATAAACAGTTTTTATAGAGTTAATAAAGCTCTGTTTAATTCCCTAAAAATAGCAAAACTGTATAACAGAATATAGGTACAGTTTATGATCAACGCCTCACTCCACCCCGGTAGGTGGCGGACTTTGCAAGATAAGTTGGTTTGCAAACCGCCATAAACATCAAAGAAGAAGAAAGGCGAAAATAAAACATGCCGAATAGTTCTGCTTTTATTTGTATTTAATAAAAGCAAGTTATTTTAATAGATAAACACAGTGACGTTTGACAACGTCTTTGAAGTGTCAAGGCGGCACTTTTCTTTGAGTCATAAACAGACCCCGAGTCCAGTCAACGTCAATCTCGGTCAAAGGGCATCAATGACATTTCTATTCAGAACTGCGTTCGGAAGTAAGTTGTTACGAGTATCGTTTGGTCGAAATAACAAAAAATATGAGTTTGGTAAAAATTCTGTAATAATGCTTTTCCATCGATGAATGCAAGTGGTTAATTTCACATGTTTGAGTTGGGTCACTGGGTAAAGGGTCAGGTGCTATTACATCTGAAAATTCACTTCATATGATCTAGAATTACATGAGATCAAGAAGATTAAGTGATTTACACGATACATGCTCAAATGCCAATGACATTAGTACATGTAAATAATATAAAATGTTTATATGTTCATTACTCTGCAAATAAGCTCTATTGTGTGTGTGATGAAATCTAAAAGACTTCCACTAATCATTTATCGTGTGGTGTGTGTGTATATTAATGTATAGATGGACTTAAAATCTGTGCTGTAGCAATATATTAAAGAAAGTGCCATTCGTTTTAAAGGTTCAAGCATAACTGTTCACAAAAAGAAGGTTGTAGATTGAAGCCGGTTTCAAAGACAAGATTTAAAGCTAGTCCCAAACTAAAATGAATGTTTGAACTGTCTAAACGGAAAATAGTTTGCCCTGACATATCTTAAAATATGTCAGTGCCATTGTTTAGTCTCAAGATGCAAACCGGTAAGTTTTTTTTATAAAAGTGCCTTAAATATCCTACACTTTTATGAAATGTTTGTGGATCATGTCTGTAATGTCCGTAATGTTAATGTGTATTTATCTTGTCTGCTTAGAACAGGGTCTGTTGATTCCTGTCTTGAATGCTGTCAGAGGAATGTCCACAGGAAGCCCCACTCCACCCTTCACAACCCTGTCAATCAGCCGCCCGGCCGATACCATAACTCATGTCGAGTTCTGTCGACCAGAGAAACGCAATGCAATGAATAAGGCTTTCTGGAGGTGCATGTGATCTGACTTCTGTGAATATGCCACATGCGGCTTATATCCATTATTAACTAATCCTATACTTAAAGTTCACATGAAATCAAAATTCTACTTTGTAAATTCACATATGTGGTGTAGAATTCATTTGTGCAAGTCAATCCTTAAAGTCCTCTTTCTTTAACATCAGTTTACCGATTTGGATCCATTAACGTGGAAACAAAGTCGGTCGCATTTTCCGGTTAACACTTAAGTTACAGAGAATGCATTATAATAGTGTTATGTTGAATTGCTGTGTTATTTCTGTTTTGCTCGTAGTGAAATGGTCGACTGCTTCAACCAGATAGCTGAAGACAAAGAGTGTCGTGTTGTAGTATTCTCTGGGGCTGGCAAGATCTTTACAGCTGGTAAAAACACTTTACAGCCAAATCTTTTTTTTTAAGCTTTTTCTGTGATTTCTTCATTTGCCAGATGCCTTATCCAAAGCAACTTACAGTACATTTACGGTGTACATGAAGTCATGTGTCATTTACTAAAAATGAACCCACTGTCGTGGTGAAGCAAGCACCATCATCCACCCGTTGAGCTACAGGAATACATATCATTTGAAATCATACAATTAGAAGGAATAATCTCCATGTTCCAACTTGCCTGGGTCATTGTCTCCATCTCACAACCATGTGGTGATCAGTTGACCGGGCCGTCCCTGCCTTTACCCCAGAGCCCAAAACATACGAGCCCAAATAAGTAACATGGGACCCTCTCCTTGTGGACCCACCATTTAAAGGGATAGTTCACACAAGGATGAAGAAATCTGTCATAATTTATTTTTCCGACCCTGTTTAAATGTCATTGGTCTGCGAAACACTAATGGTATTTGGAAGAATGTCAGTAGCTGAACAGATCTCATCCACCATTGACTCCCATAGCATTTATTTTCCCTACTATGGCCTTCAATGGGGGAAGAGAACTGATGTTCTTTGCTATGTGTTATCTGATGTTAATTCTATGACTTTTCATGCATTACTTTGGTCAACTTTAGATGTATAACTGGCTGGGAGCAAGAGGCTTTTTTCGGACAAGACCTTGTTTGCGAAATCTAGCTCTTCGTACATGGAATGTATTAGCTATGCATTAGTTATAGTGATGCTTGCATCAGCAGATACTGCTTATAACTAAAAGCACTTTAAGATATAAACATTCGGCCTGTAGCACTAAAGACACACGAATGACATATTAAATAGTAATCATTTGATTCCATACGCAGGGATTGATCTTATGGACATGGCCAGCGATATAATGCAGCCTGAGGGAGACGACACAGCGAGAATCTCATGGAACTTGCGGCAGATCATAGCCAAATACCAGGAATCTTTCTCTGTTATTGAAAAGGTGACTTTTGATGACATCATTCAGAAGAACATCTCAGTATATCCATATGGATAGGCAGTCATACAACGGCGGTATTCGTGTCATGTGGAGGTGTGTCATGTACAAACTGTTTTATATCGTGTCTGTGATGTTTCTTTGCAGTGTCCAAAACCAGTGATCGTGGCCGTTCATGGTGCGTGTATAGGAGGAGGTTAGTTTCCGTTACACTCTGTACGTTCTATCGTGATTATTTTCGTTGTGAATAAAACACATGCAATTTTTCCTTGTTATGTGTTCTGACAGGAGTGGATCTGATCACGGCATCTGATATACGACTTTGTACACAAGATGCCTGGTTTCAGGTCAAGGTGTGTGAAAGAGGATTTTCATTGTGGTTTACTCTTATACACTCACTGGCCACTTTATTAAGTATATCGTGCTGGTGCTGGGTTGGATCCCCTTTTGCCCTCAGAACTAGCTGTGGCATTGATTCAACAAAGGATGCATTCCTTAAAGATTTTGATCTAAATTGAAGGACAACAACTAAATCTCAGTTTCTTCGGATGCACATTCGAGGTGTAGATCCCAAGCTGCTGTCTTGAATAGAGATCGGGTTTCCGTGCTGCTGCCACGTGGTTAACATGAATGAACAATATATAACAGGTGTACCTTCTGTGCTCTGTGAGTGTATATGTATACATAGATTATTGTATACATAAACATGCAAAACTCAATCTTTAAAACAAAATTCAGTTTAAGTATCTTAAAGCAACACTTTGTAGTTTTTGACCTTAAAATTATGTCACCAAAATTATTTCAGTGGTAGAACAACTCTTAAACGGACGAATTTACTGCCGCTGCTACCGGTGCAGCCTCATAGCGGCTACAAGCACCCTTTGTAAGTTCTGTGTTGGGGTCGGTACACAATGCCCCGCCCATCCCCTGCCTGCGGAAGAGTGCCATATGGTTTCCCCAAAACATTTCTGTATTCGCCGGTTCCATCTGCTAAGCAAATAAATTCACGTAAATAATGTTGCTGTTTAAGCTTATACACATCACTGGTAACAGGCAATTGCACTTATCAACCAGATGGGGGAACCGTGTGCAAAATTTCTATTGTGTTGGTTTAAGTTTCAAATGCACATGCCTGAATTCATTTCTTTATCTGCACAGGAAGTTGACATCGGCCTGGCAGCTGATGTTGGGACTCTGCAGCGTCTTCCCAAAGTTATTGGAAGTCGAAGGTATAAAATATGCACGGAATCTAAAGCTGTATTATACATCTAGTAACAATAAACATATTTTTTTGCAATTTAAAAGTAAAATGTATTCATGTTGTCTTTGAGTTTGGTGAACGAGCTGGCATTAACTGCAAGGAAGATGTATGCAGATGAAGCTAAAAGCTGTGGATTGGTCAGGTGAGATATTTAAAGTCTCAGTGAAATGAAAAATAACAATTCTTATTTTTTCATGAAATATTTCAGCGTTTAAAGTAAATAGCTTACTTAGGTCATTTTCTTTTAAAATTTCATGGAACCTCATAATCTTCATTTAAAATCTGAAAATGCACTTCCGGCCTGAAATGACGATCCATCTGAAATGACGTAGATTAGACGGCTTGGGCGGAGCATCTGTTAACTCCTCCCCTTTAACTGTCGGTCTGCTGTTTTTACACCCAATCAATTCGGAGTGAAAGACACAAGCCACGCCGACTCATTTTCTCCCTGAAATTCGGAAGTAAAAATGATCACGAGGACTTTATGTGATATGGTACTAGAGCGTGTAGCTATAATAACAAAACAGCATGGCCTCGAGTGTAGTTTTGGTCATTTAAAGTGACTACATCATAGTAAAACAAATGATATGTGTATAGTATAGAAGGGGGGTCATATTCTACACCATCTTTATTTTTGCCTTTAATGTTGATTTGTAATGTTAGCTATTGTTTGTTATTCCCAAAACATTCGCAATCGTTTGTAGATTTAATTTCCAACATCCCTTAGCTTTAATCCTACTGTACTTTTGATTGAACTAATGCCCACAGGCTGTAGACTGGCTCTTTGATTCTTTAATCCTTTAATCAAAGACTTCTAAAGCCACAAGCCATATGCATTTGATCATTTGAAAAAACCTAACGTGGCTGTTCTCGTGTTCTCTCTTCTCTTACACAGCCGAGTGTTTCCAGATAAAGAGACCATGATGGCTGGAGCTCTGGAGATGGCAGGAGAGATCGCTAGCAGGAGTCCTGTAGCAGTCCAGGGAACCAAAATCAATCTTATTTTCTCCAGAGATCACAGTGTTCAGGAGAGCCTGAATTACATGGTGAGATCTAAATCAGTCTGACATAAGAATCGTGGCCTTATTTAACATTTTCACTTTTAGGTTGTGTAGCAATCCTAATCCAAATATTTTCAAGGTTATTAAGAGGAAATTTAAATATGGGACAAATTAAGGGTTTTGAGTTCCTGTGCCATTAAAGCATGTGACACCCATAATTGAAACATAACACTGTTCTAACCTTTACTTTCATTTGTCGTCTGTCCCTCTGCAGGCCACCTGGAATATGAGTATGCTTCAAACCCATGACCTGATGAAGTCAGCTCAGGCAGCGATGGAGAAGAAAAGCCTTAAAGACATTATTTTCTCTAAGCTCTGAAACTCTGTGGAAGCATCTTAACTCTTCGTTTTAGTTTTAAGTTCGGGGAGAAGAGTTCTGTTTCTAGATCTGGTTAACTAAAAGTTTGATTCAGTATTTTTGTGGCTGGCTTTAATAATGTTTGGCACACAAATGTCAGTTTAACCAAAAAACTACAACACAGACGACGATTAAAACGAAATCATTTAACATACATACCTTAGATCGTGCTTTATGTACCTTGTCATTTTTTGACGACGACTTGCATAATATGACGTGACAATGTCCTATGACAATGATGATTGTACTGTTTTCTTAACATTAAATATAAAAGAATTGAAAGATGAATTTACACTTTACCATTCCTATATTTACATATCGACAGTGTTGCAGGGTTAAATGTAAATGTAAAAGTCCCCGGAGGTTGGTTTGTTAAAAGAATATGTGAATAGTTTGAACAGTACACTGTGATGTGGCTGGAGGAGATGATGAAGAATGACAGTCGGGGGCACAGGTGAGGTATATCAACAGTGTCGGGTGTAACTAGTTGCCATGTAATAAATTACTGTAATTTAATTACATTCCCCTTGAAAAAGTAAAGTAAGGGATTACTCAGATTTTTTCTGTAATTTAATAGCAGTTACTTCTGAAGAAATGAAAGTAAATACTTTGTAAAATACATGTGTGTACAATAGTGGAATTGATAACAAAATTCAAGTCCAACTTTAAAATCCATGCTTTAATGTACGGTATAATTCTCAAATTTGTAATTTTTTGGTCAGTTAATAAGAGTACTTTATGTAGTTATATAATATTGATTTGAATGAATTAAAAGTGCACTTTCATGTCTATCCTTGAATCACTTAACCGATCGAGGTTGATATGGTACATAAAATGTAATTAGAAATAAGTAATTAAATACTTTTTGGAGAGAGTCATTTGTACAGTTATCTAATTACACTATTGAATATGTAACTAGTAATTCATTACTTTTTCAGAGTAACTTGCCCAACACTGCATATCAACATACCTTCATAAAGCTATCATGAACCAATACTGATATAAAATAAAGAAATAAGATATTACAAATATATATTGAAGAAGCAGACTAATTAAAGCGTAACATTTATGATTAGTTCAATTGTAAATGTATGTATTGTATATGGAAGCAAATAAGAGACATAATGTTTTGAAATTTAACAGCCTATGAATACTTGATTTTGAATTATTTTACTTTGGAAACCATGTATCTGAATTTATTTGTTTCGAATTTACCTCTATGAAATTTAAATATGAAAATTCTTGATTTCCAATTTAAAAACCTGAATTTAATGCTCACAAATTCAGATACAAAAAAAAATCAACTTACAGAATTTCAGATAAAATACATTCAGATTGATCAAATTTGATTGCTCTTATTCAGATCTCAAATTTCAAGTTAATACTTTTCAAAGAAAACATATGTCTAATTCGACTGCTCAAATTCAGATCGAAAAATTCAAGTTAAATATTCACATGGTAACATCCGGGCTACCCAGGATAGGAAAAACAGTTGAGCCCAGAGCCCGTCTGCAATTGAACCGAACCATTGAACCGAACCAATGAACCGACGTCGGGCGCCCTATCAGAGCACGACAACCTGACTGTCTGTCATGATCCAAGAAGAGGCCAAGGCACGGATATTAAATCTGTAAAGAAGATGAATTCTAGGGAAAACGAAGGCGCTCCGGTAAGTTTGCTGTTTATGTACAATCAGACTCTACAGAACAAAAGTATGTTGTTGCTTATTATTTTTTGGAACTATTATTATTATTTTTCGACGTCGGTTCGGTTCATTGGTTCGGTTCAATGGTTCGGTTCAATTGCAGACGGGCTCTGGGCTCAACTGTTTTTCCTATCCTGGGTAGCCCGGATGTTACCATGTGAATATTTAACTTGAATTTTTCGATCTGAATTTGAGCAGTCGAATTAGACATATGTTTTCTTTGAAAAGTATTAACTTGAAATTTGAGATCTGAATAAGAGCAATCAAATTTGATCAATCTGAATGTATTTTATCTGAAATTCTGTAAGTTGATTTTTTTTGTATCTGAATTTGTGAGCATTAAATTCAGGTTTTTAAATTGGAAATCAAGAATTTTCATATTTAAATTTCATAGAGGTAAATTCGAAACAAATAAATTCAGATACATGGTTTCCAAAGTAAAATAATTCAAAATCAAGTATTCATAGGCTGTTAAATTTCAAAACATTATGTCTCTTATTTGCTTCCATATTGTATTGTCACATAAGGAATCCATGAACATCTTACGGTTCCACACAGAACTTCAATCTCAGTGGTGTCCCATAAATAAATGTTTTTGGATCTCTTCAGATAAAGATAAAATCAAAGCATTAGTTATAGGGAAAAAAAGTGGGCGTGGTCCACTTCTCCCCAGAACATGCAGCATTTCTCTCTCTGTGCGTCTGTCTGGAGACATACTGCTGGTGAGCATAACCTTAAAATGTTTTACTTGATAACTAATGACACTTTTGGTATAAATGTACACTTGAAATGTACGTGTTTGTTGTTATGTTACGAGATTGTCATGTAGGCTACCATAAATGACATCTAGTGCTTCTGGTATCAATAAAAAGGGGTGTTGCTGCCCCTTCGATTGAGGATAAAGTTTACAGCTGAGCTTGTCCAGAATACTTTAAAAACAGAAAGACTTATTATTTGTTCATGGCAATGTGACAATTGTACTGTTGTGTAATACCCACGGGCTCAATTTTATCAAGCATTATTTAAGAGCTACTTTGCATATATTAAAACGGCTTGCAGAAAGAAAACGTAACATTAACCAACCCACCAAAATGTTACCTTTAACCGAATATGATATGCAAATATATCACAAAGTGTGTACTTTATAGGGTCAGATTCCAAGTCATTAATAGGAGTGTAGCTGGAATGTCAATAGAGCTGCATACACGTAAACAGAAAATGTTGAGAAAGAGATAAAGTTCTATGGAAGGCCAACAGGGACAAAATGTTTGAAACGAACGCGTTAAAGTGTATTTTCGGTCTTCCACAGAGGTGGAAAGCAAATTAGATGCGTGGAATGATGGGATATGTAGTCTTCAACTCCACCGCAGATGGTTCCGCTGATACAGCAATCAGACGGGAGCGAGAAATCATGTTAGCGGAAGAGGAAAAGTAATAAAGTTTTATAAATGTTGCATTTGATGAAATCATTTTATTTCATTATAATGAATTAGACCCGAGTTATGTTAGGTTTAAAGCTAAATTGTTAGTCATGAATATTTCTCTTGCACATCCCTGTTTATACTGATATTTATTAAATCCACAGTAGACTGGCTTTTGCACATTCTAGTTCATGGCACATTTTACTCCTTATTTTATTTTATTCTTTTTTATTTATTATCTCTTTTTAATCTTATTCCTACCTATATTTAAATATATGCTCCTGTGTTATGTATCATTTTTTATTTTTTGCACTGTCCATTGAGCGGACCTGTCCTAAACTTCCATTTCACTGCTGATTATACCCTGTATGATTGGGTATGTGACAAATAAAATAATAAACTAAAACTACAGTAATTGTCCAATTCGATGGTGTGATAACACTGCGCAGTTTAAAGTGTTAAATCAATCATAGTAAAAGTTATTTTGAACATACTCACATCATTTGCAATAATGCTAGAGGGAACGACCGTACAAACTACTTCCGCATCTGTCTACGACAGTGTCACGCGGTTGCTACGTCAGTAAAGGCGTTAACAAAGGGTAACGTGGATATGATGCCATTGACCGGCGACTAAATGACCCCGGTCCACTGTTTAGAATGGAGAGTTTCTCAGGATTTTAAAGCGGTTGGGAACATCTGAGATATTGTAAGTACTCAGCTGAAAAAAAAAAATAAGATTGGCCTTGTGGTTTTTGGATATTATTCTTACAAACTGTACCTTTAAATTCTGCTCATTCCCTTGTTACATTGGTAACTAATAAGAAGTCTGGACAGTTTAGTAAAAGTCAAGATGACATTGGTGCATAATGCTATATTTTAAGTGTTTAATCCTGTTTTATAGACGCACGGTTCACTTATGTATCTGCACCGCATTCACACAGAGTGTATGGAACCGAATTGAACAACTTCTGCTTTAATGACATATTTAAATGTGCATCATGTCTCTCTCTTCTGTACGCGCGGGGCAAGAAAATCACCTGATATGTCTCTCTCTCACCAGCCCTTCCGTAAAAGAGACTGTTGCCAGATTATATATTGTTGACAAGAACAACAAACAATGACAAGTCCAAAATACACGTCGACACATTTAATAAGGCAAAAAACACTATGCGCAACTGTTCACTTTACTAAATATATAAAGTATATGCAGCTTCATATGAAAAGACTAACAACAAATGTGAAGCTCTTAAAAATATGTTAACATGGCAACACCGCGAGAGATTGCTGTGAAGCTCTGAACATAAATTAAACACTTTACCTCACTTAAGGCTTCATTTTGCATCTCAGGAAAATGTATATTATTTTAATAAATGTTTAATTAATATTTCTTCTATATGATTCTGTGATATTTCTGCAAAACAAGACAAAAAAAATCTATTGGTTGCAGTGCACTTGTAACCTGTTTTAATATATAAATTAGGCACTATGATGGCACTATGATGACTATTATTGGTGTTGCACAAAACAGGAGAGGTCCCCTCGCTTTTAAAAAGTAATTAAGTAACTTTTAATTTGAGTACATTTGAAATAAGCTACTTTTACTTGAGTAGATTTTTGACTGGTAATCTTACTTGTACTCAAGTACAATTTCATCAAAGAAGTACTACTTGTATTTGAGTATAATATTTTTGTACTTTTTCCACTCTTGGTCTTCCATAAAGATCAGGTAAAAGGATTTGTCTTCAGCAACAGAATTATTCTGTCGTCATAGTTTGTGATTGTATGTTAATGATGTATACAGCATATGTCACATGAAGCTTTGCTCGCACTTTGCCCCCACAGCGTCTGATAGCCCCTCCTCCGAAGTTAAGTTACACATTTTGAAGTCTGTGGATCTGTGTCATACAGTCCTGTAAGGGTGAATATCGGTTAAGAACACAGGAACTATTTTCAGATCTACTGTCAAGTAAGTAGTCACTAACTGATCAGGTGTAACAACACTAATAATCTTAATATTTACTGTATTAATAATCGATGTAATCATCAAACTGTATTATTGTATGTTATTGTGTCTTGCAAAAAAACGTGTCTTATATGCATCGTTATCCAACAGTTATTTGTATTTATACTGTAAAATGATTTTCTTTAGCTAAATGTAAGTGAATGATTACACATTCTTGGGTTAGTTCATTGGGTTAAAGGTCATGTAATAAATGTGCTGTCACATCTTGCAAAAAATGCATGCAATAGTATTGGCTGTTATTGAAATGTTATGCTTGCAAACGTTGTCAAGATATCAGATTTTTACTAAACGGTCATCATTCACGGGTTTGTTTAGTATTAACAGGAAATGTATTCCTGTCTCGAAAGCAGAAATGTCTACTTCAGGACGCCCCACTCCTCCCTTCACAACCCTGACAATCAGCCGCCCGGCCAATGGCATCAGTCATGTCGAGCTTTGTCTACCTGAGAAAGACAATGAATTGATCACGGCTTTCTGGAGGTACATCTGAGGCCTTGTCTATTCATTTCAGTCTTGACTACGCTAGCGGTTCTCAAACTTTTTGTTGTAAGTTCCCCTTTGTGTAGAGTGCATCGCTTCGCGGCCCCCAAATAAATATTTATAATCTTAAACGTATTTTAATAAACAAAAAATATTTTGTTATTCAATGCTGGACCATTATGCCTTTCGGATTATGGTAAATTAGTGGAATAAAATTCACAATAAATTTCTATATTTCATAAATTGCCACAGAAAATGTGTGTCCCCAAGGATCCATCTTGGGGCCCCCCTTGTTTCAGAACCACTGGACTAAGCAGTGTCATAGCACAAGCATACAATGCTATAACGTTGAATTGTTATGTATGTGTAATTTCTTTTTTGCGTGCAGTGAGATGGTCGACTGCTTCAAGCAGATAGCTGAAGACTCAGAGTGTCGTGTGGTGGTTTTCTCTGGGGCTGGCAAGCTTTTCACGTCTGGTACAGCCACAATATCTACTACTGCAACACTTAAAACATATGACCGGTTGTTTCTTTATGACTTTCTTTTCATTGTTTTTTTATTTGTGATTTACATTTAGTACGCGTTTTTGCAGACGCTTTATCCAAAGCAGCAGCACTACAGACATAAATGACATATTAACTGAATCGTGATCATTTAATTGACAGGGTTTGATTTTATGGACGTGGCCATTGATTTACTACAGCCTGTGGGAGAGGACACAGCAAGAATCTCATGGGGTTTTCGCCAGATCATAGTCAAATACCAAGAGGCTTTCTCTGTAATGGAAAAGGTGAGTGTTTAGAATGTATTCATATGATCTCAGTATAACGAAAAACCTTAAAGGAACAGTTTAGCCTTTTCTTTTAACCTTTTCAACTCTGCCACCCTATGCGGATCCACAGGTGGGTCCACTATTGCATCATCATGGCATCTGAAACACAAAACTAGACATACAGTATATGGTGTATTTTGAAAGCTTAGAACCTCAGCTTTCCCACCACTTCCATTGATTTAGCCTTAATGTTACGTAAAAAAATACAAAATAAAGTTCTCAATTTGTCTTCCCACAACCAACCCTCTGCGAAAATCATACGGATAATATTCAGTTTCATACTTACATCACACAAACTCACAAAACAAATGACACAAGACATATCAAATGAAAACACTGGCAAGACTATGACTGTATTTTTCACCAATCTACACTTTAGAGTAAGATAACAGAATCATTTTCAAATGGTGAGTATGTGGGTTGGGCACTCTTTTAGATTCAAATAAAAAATGCAAAACACACACGAGAGCTGCAGAGGTGAAAACAAATATTTACTCGCTTTGTTCGCCAAGACACAACAAACGATAATTTAATGAATATCTTTCCGGGTGGACTCAATATAGACCGTTTCATCGGATGCGCGCTGGTCTGACCCTCAGTTAACTTCCGGTTTGTGTTTGGCTAGTTTCCAGAAACAACTATTTATATTTTATTTTATTTCTATTGTTATTTTATTGTGTAATAATTGTAATAAGTAAACGATTTGTTGAATTGTGTTGTGTGTTCATTTTATTAAATAAACAATATGTTGAGTGGGTCCTGTAGTTTGGTCGCCTTTAAAGAAACCGTATTTTACATTGACATCTAGTGGTTTAGTTTAGTATCGTAGTCTAAATTCAAAATATTGGAGAGACGAGTTTAGCCAAGTAACAATTCTTCTCTGTTTCTTTTGATAGTTATCAGCAACAATCTACCGGCACTTCATTGTTTGTGAAAGTGTATAGGAAGTTAAGTTGGGCCGGGAAGTCACAAAAGTGCGCATGCAAAGTAACGTTTGTTTATGTTGTAAAAACAAAACCATCTGTAATGGAGGCGTGACTCGCTTTAAGGCTTCTACATAATCGCGACCCAACACTTAAACATTCTAACTAGTGAATTGTTTGGGCTGCCATGACACCCCATGTGTTGTTAAGAAAAGTTCACATTATGATGTCATGTACAAACTGTTTTATATCATGTCTCTGATGTTTCTTTGCAGTGTCCAAAACCAGTGATCGTGGCCGTTCATGGTGCGTGTACAGGAGGAGGAGGTTCGTTTACAAAACACTACTTTCTATTGCAATTTTAGCATTGCATTCTTTATGATCAGTTGTAAATATGGGATTTTCCTGTGTATCTGTTCAGGAATGGATCTGATCACAGCATGTGATATACGACTTTGTTCACAAGACGCCTGGTTTCAGGTTAAGGTGTGTAACCTTGTTGCAAATGTTGTAAACATCACTTACCTTCAAAGATTATAGCCAATACTTGCTGCTTACATTGACGACATGGGCCAGGAACGGTTCATACAACCATTCATCACAGTGGCTCACTGGGTCCTCTCCTCTGAGCCGAGAGACTCTTAATCATCTTGAAAGAAAGCAGATCCGCTTGATCAAGTCAACTACGTAGCTGCAACGTAATAAGCATAGTGAACAATATATCTTGTAAAGTGGCTGTTGAATGTATATTGTATATATACACAGATAATTGTAAAGTCAAATTTCACAACCTACATGTACACAAAGAATGCCTGTAATTGATGTTTTCGGTTCAGGATGTTGACTTCGGTCTGGTAGCTGATCTCGGGACTTTGCAGCGTCTTCCCAAAGTTATTGGAAGTCGAAGGTATCATAGCTGTATTATCCAGTAACATCCATAGTTTTGTGCAATTCACAGTATTTTCATCAGTGTTTATTGTCTTTAAGTCTGGTGAACGAGCTGGCATTGACTGGAAGGAAGATGTATGCAGATGAAGCCAAAAGCTGTGGATTGGTCAGGTGAGATATTTAAGCAATAATTTAGAAGGTATGGAGGGGTTACTAGACCCAATACAAAGTTCAAATGAAGAGTTTATTTCCAAAAAGAGATAACTCAAAAATCATGTTTTTTATGTGTTGTTCAGCTGTTTATTTGAGTTATTGTGCCTTAAATCAAAACAAAGCGACTGCAGTTTGATTGATAGACCTGTTAATTGGAATGAAAAAAATAATATTTTGAAAAATGTATCTCATTTCGCAAATACTTGCTTTAAATATTTAACCAATATAAATGTGTCCCTAACTTATATATATTTTAAATGATCATGTCCTTTATTTTATTTCTTCCTCTAAAATCAACTCGTTATCTCCAATATCTACAGTTTGTGGTGTTTTCCTTTTAAACATATTTTTCTCCTGTAGGCCTGTAATTTAATTTAATTATGGTTTTCAGGTTCAGAGGTCGGCAGTGATATATAGTTGGCACTTTGATGCTCCTATTGTCTTACATTGTTGTGCCATGTGTGTTGTTCTAAAATTCATTTGATCATTTGAAAAAACCTGACATTGCTGTTCTCGTGTTCTCTCTTCTCTTACACAGCCGAGTGTTTCCAGATAAAGAGACCATGATGGCTGGAGCTCTGGAGATGGCAGGAGAGATCGCTAGCAGGAGTCCTGTAGCAGTCCAGGGAACCAAAATCAATCTTATTTTCTCCAGAGATCACAGTGTTGAAGACGGCCTGAAGCACATGGTGAGATCTAAATCTGACACAAGACTCTTAACCAGCATACACATAGATGAAAATGTCATGCAATGCCTTGGACATCCTAAAACGATTCACGTGAAAAATGCTTAACGTGGTTTGATGCATTACGATGGAAAAGCATTTTCTTATAACGTGCAGATCTGGGTAAGTTACTCTTAAACAGTAATGCATTATTAGTTACTTATTACATATTCAATAGTGCAGTTAGACTACTGTACAAATGACTCTCTCCAAAAAGTATTTAATTACTTATTGTTAATAATTACTTTCTATATCCTTTCAACCTTGATTAGAATTCATTCAATGATAGACATAAAAACAGCTCTTTTAATTCATTCAAGTGAATAATAAATAATTAGTTTCAAGTGTAATTAAAGCGATAATTCACCCGAAAATGTGTTATTTATGTATTATATCACTCTCAGGCCATCCAGGGTGACATTTGTTCTTCAGCTGAAGAATAAAGAAGAAATTGAGACATCTATGTTTGCAATAAACTAAAGATAACTTACAGTGGATCCAGGGGGGGCACAAATTTTTCCTTGCATTTTATGAAATATAGAAATTTATCATGAACTTAATATAAGACCACCAACCGAAAGAGTTGATGATCCAGAGTTGTATAACTACATTTGATTTTGGTTTTATGAAAAATTCTAAGTTAAAGATTATAAATATTTATTTGGGGGCCGCAAAGCGATGCAGTCTATACAAAAACGGGGACTTATAACGAAAAAGGTTGAGAACCGCTTGCTTAGTCAAGACTGAAATGAATGCATATAGATGTTAGCGTTAATAGTGTGTTCTGGGCATTTGGCAGAGGCTGTAATGCTGTAAATAATGTTCAGTTTCTTGCCAAAATCGATCGAATTGGTTTACAAGATGATATGTCACTCTCAAAGTGTGCCGGTACCTGTTTACTTCCACTATTATTACATATCGGATGGCCTGAGGTTGAGTAAATAACCCTTTGAGATAAAATAAGGGTGTCCTATAGTAACTATCCATGTTACTCTATGTTACTATTATATTCTAGACTCATCTGCTTTCTTGTATGTAGTAGTACACTTCATTTTGGTCACACTTTATTTTAAGGTCCAATTCTCGTTATTAACAAACCATTAACTATTACTTTTGCCTATTGGGTAGGATAGGCATGTAGAATATGTTCATGCAGGATATGAGCTTTATACGTACTAATAAACAGCCAATATGCTAATAATATGCATTATAATAAGCAACCTCTTAACAGTGAGAATTGGTCCCTATACTAAAGTGTTACCAATTTTTAACCTTAACTCTTAACCTTAAACTCTCGCGACACCAAATTTATTTGGCATCCTCGGAACCTTGAATTTTAAACTAGAGCCAAATGTAGGATTTGGCTTTCTGTGCTATTACGGGCGTCATCATCCCATGTTCCACCCATGTTTTAAACATAACACCGTTCTCACCTGTACTACCTGCCCATCTGTCCCTCTGCAGGCCAGCTGGAATATGAGCATGCTCCAAACCCAAGATCTGATGAAGTCAGCTCAGGCAGCTAAAGAGAAGAAAAGCCCTAAAGATGTTGTTTTCTCAAAGTTCTGAGACTCTGTGGGACCACCAGCAGTATGCTTTTGGAGTCCAGTTAAAAGTGTTATGTTTTTATAGGTCTTGTGAGCTACAATAAAGTTTGATTTCTTGTTTTTGCTTTTAATGATTTTGAATTTAAAGTTAACCAAAAACATGTTGCCATGTACTGAGCTGCTTGGATGGCGAATTGGGTTTTTAGTTCTTCAGCGTCAGACAGAAAGCTCTTTATGCCCTGATTTGTGACTCCTTCAGGAGTTTAAGGTTCTACTAAAGGTCATAGTAAGTGGTGGAGGTCTTTGGTCATGTTTACACGATAAAAAACAGAAAAGTTATAAAAGTTTCATGATGACACCGTTGTCAAAACGATCTGCATTCACACGGATCCCAGAAAACAGATGTATCTTGCATGCCAAGCCACTGGATGGCGATGTTACTTTGTAAAGAAACACAAGGTGCCTGCACACACACACACACACACCCTGTTTTAAGCTTTTTATGCCGTTTATACCCTTTGTTGGGGTATATGTGTGTTTTTAAGTTCGGTGTATGTTAAAAATATGTATCCACTGGTCTTAGTGGTGCTGTAAATTTTTACCGGAGAAATGTCAATAAGTATGACGCCTAGCCACAAATCCCCAGTTCTAGAGGCCGCCATTATTGATTCGGGACTAAACATGTAATACACATGTGTATGACGTCAGCGCTTTGCAATGTTCTGTTTTCGCAGTTTACACAGAGATTATTCGTTCTCAAAGGGCAATCAGTTCTAGCAGAAATATACAGTAAAGTGTCTACTGTCATCTCTGAAAACAGCTACAACAAGTGCAGTTTATCAGGTAAATATACAGGTGACTGACAACAGACATGAATGTTCCTGGCACACAATATTCAAACCAAAACAAAAATGTTTTGACAAAGTCTGCCATAATGTTGGAGAAGAGACAGAACGTCTCAGAGACCAGAGAATGCATGAAAGTATCCGGATGTGTTCTCGATATCAAGGATGCATGGAATACGGCCTTGCGTGCGCCGCTTAAAGTCCTAGAAGTCAAGGGCACATACCTCTATGCTTTTGCATTTAACTGTTGATACGTGCTACGTGTTTCCAGGTCTGGTTAAGTAAAACTTGAATTTGATGTTTTCGTTGGTGCCAAATTTTAGTTTACCCAACTACTACCAACTAAACTGGCTCATTTTAGATCCAAAGTATTGTGTTTACAATCCCATGATTTGTCACAGTGACTTACATGTTGATGAATATAATCAATAGTGAAATTGTCAATGAAAGGGAAAGTGCTTCGGTGTTGTAATGTAATAAGGCATCATAGCGTGGATATCATGTGATTTTTCAGGTCAGCATAATACATTTCGTGTTTAACGTTTGTGAAGTGAAACACGGAGCTGATTGGCCCCCATTTAAGTATAAATACAGGTTTGATCTTGTATTAGTTGTAGACCACATCAAAACACCGAACTGGAAAGTTTATTTATAAAGATAATTACGTGATAATGTTTTTATCATCTTCGATGAGATGTGTAACTGTCATGCTGCTACTTGACCTGGTTTGTGCCGGTAAGACTGATGATCTTCTACCTTACAATTTTTAACACTATATAAATATGAATGTAAGTTCATATACATTTAGCGTACATACATATTTTGTCTTTTTTCCAGGATCCAGGATGCTTGTTATCAGTTCTATAACCTTTATATAAAACAAATAAAACTTTATGTGAAATATGCCCTGATCAACATATATAAATATCAGATTTTTTTAGTTATAATAAGGTTGTATTTGTTAAAATTAGTAAATGCATTAACTAACACAAACCAACAATGTACAACATAATTTTCAGCATTTATTGACCTTTGTTAATGTCGTTGAATGCTGTTGCAGTTGTTCATAGTAATTAATTGTGCATTAAAGGTCCTGTGTGTAGTCTTCTTGAGGATCCTTTCATTGTTATATTTTTGGGCTTTTCCACTTTATTATGATTGGACAGAGGAGAGGTGTCAGGAAAGAGACGGGGAGCAGGGTCGGCAAAGGACCGCATGAGACGGGAATATAATGCAAGCGTATATAATCCATATACCCTTTGTTTATTCCTCCTCGTCTCAACGGCTATCATGGCCCATGTTTGCTTAGCTATAAGAGACGCCAGGAGAGTTCAAAGTCACGGAGCATCAGAATTTCTGTGCGGTTTTAGACGCGAAGTGTAAATCGAGCCTTAGAATGAGCAAATTCTGTTTACATACACCCCGGGTCCCCTAACATGTAATTCGCCATGTTGCTTCTACAGTAGCCCTAAAGGGAAAAACCGCTCCACAGAGCGTGTTTCGTAAATAAGTAATCTCCTTCAACAAAGAAGCGAAAACGTGACAATATCTCAGTTCATTGTTAAGTAACCGTAGTGCTTCGAAAGAGAGGGGGGAGCAGTCGGGTGAGCCGTTGGTTGCAATTCGCAACCTTACCATTAGATGCCACTAAAATCTCTGCATTTCTCCTGTAACTAATGTTGACAATTACAACCATATTATAAAGTGTTACCAATTTATTTAGAATCCAAGACTGCAAGCACCCAAACCACGTTCCACTTTAGTAAATTACCAAACACTTACTGACTTTTCATATATATATATATATATATACACGTATATATACAGTATATTTTTCTCCTAGGTCGACTTCTCTGGAGAATGAAAGAGCATTTGCATAATATCCAACAGGTCAGAACAAAGCAGCATGTGATGACACACCCCTCCACAGCTATTCCCAAAGAAGGCAGAATTCATCAACCACTGAACCATTTAGACAGAAAAAACGCCAAAACCTTTCCTCAGGTACGTACAACTATTCGCTCTAAAGCAATCTAATACGATGCCACCCTGTATTGATTTTAGCAATAATTACACAAATAATAAGTCAACGTTCATTATTAATATCTGATGAAATTGTCACTGTTGGTTTTGCACAGAGATTCTTTGTGAATGACATTTATTGGCAGCGATCAGATGGACCAGTCTTTCTCTACATAGAAGGAGAGGGCCCCCTGTCTAAATTCAGTGTACTGTACGGTCAGCACTCACTTTCCCTTAAATCTCAGCTTCATAACTGTCACAAAATAAATGAAATAGCTCAATTCAGAATAGTTTTTGTGGTAATTACAACGTTATAACAACAGTATGTTGGGATGCAAGAAGGCCTTCAAAGTGTCCTATGAATGACATCATTCATTTCTCAGGTCATCATGTGGAGATGGCAGAGAGGCACGGAGCTCTTCTGGTAGCTCTGGAACACCGCTTTTATGGGGAAAGCCTTAACCCTGACGGTCTGGAAACACAGCAGCTGAAAGATCTCTCCAGTCAGCAAGCGTAAGCGGTGCTGATAAACCTCTCCATAACACATCACAATAAACAGTTGACACCTTATGTCACATCTCCTTCCTCTTTCAGTCTGGCTGACCTGGCAGTGTTTCATCATTATATCAGCAAGCGTTTTGGCCTCTCTTATAAAAACACCTGGATCAGTTTTGGGGGTTCCTACGCGGGAGCTCTATCGGCTTGGTTAAGAGGGAAGGTCTGTCGTTATAATCATTATTTTGTAACACTTTACAATAAGGTGCTATTTGTTAACAATTAGTTCATGCATAAGCTAAAATAAACTTGCAATGAACAATACTAACACCGCATTTATTAATGTTAGTTCATGTTCATTTCAGCATTTGCTGATACATTATTAAAATCAAACGTTGTGTCTGTTAACATTAGTTATTACATGGCTCGTTGGTATGCTTGTTTCTTATTGGCAAGTCGCAACATTTGCAGGTTTTTTATTCCAAATTATTACACGACTCATTTGAATGCTTCATTCTGATTGGCCAGTCGCGACATTCCAAGGGTTGTTATTTTCAAATAACAACCGCTCAAAACTAATAACACCCTGTAACCCGGATCCTGCAAATCATTTTGAGAGGGCCACGTTAGTATTACACAAAAATAAATAAATATGTATTTAAATTGCATATATGACGTTATATTTACAAACGATTAAACCAATTTATCTGTTTGTTACGTTTAAACATCGTTTCTTACTTTAAAACCGAAACAAAATGGCTTTTCCTTGTGGAAGGTCTGAATTCGGTAAAAATTAGCTAAAAAAATATTTGAAATTCACATTTTATGTCCAGTTTTTCTCATGTGGGAAGTAGCCGTGTAATTATATTTAAAAATATATATATTTTATTTGCAAATTTTTACCGAATGTCAACCTTCCATGAGGAAAAGCTGTTATTTTCGGTTTTAAGATAAGAACAGGCAATTTGGTTTGATAATTTGTAAATATAATGTCATATATGTTATTAGAAGACATGTTTATATTTAATTTGTCAAAAAACCTGTCAAAATGATTTGCTTCACTGGGGTCGACGTGTGTTATTAGTTGTGAGGTTTTTAACTGGGAATAATGAACCTGCAAATGTCACGACTGGCCAATCAGAATCAAGCATTCCAACGAGCCGCGTAATATCAAGGAATAATAAATGTTTATAATGTTTCATTGATAGCTAATGTCAGCTAATGCATTTTCTAAAGTTAACAAATAGCACCTTATTGTTAATAGGCCTACCCATTAATAATATGGCAGACATATTCTGTAGCGAGTCTTCTGAAGGTGTATAAGACAAACTGATTAAACAGACTAAAAATCATGTGTTCAACATTCACATGACTACATATAAAGGTGGCATGCATTACACTAAATATCACAAATGAATATGGAGAACGTGCACATGTTTTTACAATAGGCAGGTTTAGATCTCCAGATGGGTAATGTAGATTAATAATGTCAACACATGGTGAACATGTATAGACAAACAGTGGAAGGCAATATTTTTGCTCTTGATTGACAAAATCTCTTTCATCGTTCTGCTTGAATTTTGCATGCAGCTCTGTTATTGAAAACGCTGTTTTCTCTTTCAGTTTCCTCATCTCATCTATGGAGCGGTGGCGTCCTCCGCTCCTGTTCACGCCCAGCTGGACTTCAGCTCATATAATAAGGTGAAACATGAAGAACATGTGGCTTACTACCGACACACACAAAACACTTGAAACATTACTTTTACAATTACATATTCACACTGTTATTTAAGTTTTATATCATTTAGTGTCATATTTTCCTTTTTTATTTTCGTATTGTTTAGTGTCATGTTTCTACATAATTAAAGACTTGATATTAGTCTTTACTTTATGTGTGCGATAGCTTTAACTTGCGCTATGAAATGCTGTCAGAATAATTGTTAACTGTTAGTTTATGATAGCTAAAATGCAATTGTAAAGTGTAAACTGTTATCTTAATTTATTTTCCTATTTTATAACATTAAAATAATCTAACCACATTAAAGTAATGGGAATTTGCAATGAAACGTGCATAATTGTCACAATGCAAAATTCTTACGGTTTATAAGAACTTTAAATGTGGATATGAAGTTGCATAAATGGACATGTTTTTTTGTTTGAAATTTCAATTTGACACGAAATTCGCAGTCTATTAATGCGTGTTCATGGACTCGAATATCCCCATTTTTTTTGTGTCAGTCAGCACTCCTTCAATACCCATACTCTGTTTGTATATATATATATATAACCTGATATCAAAACAAGTCGCATATATTTTAGGATGTGTCTGACTAACACCTTACTTCAACCCCAAACCCTAAATTAACAGCCGCAAAGGCTAATTTAGCTTAAAAAGAGAGTTTCGAGAGGTGGCAAAACACCTATAAATGGCTCCCCTAATCCCGCCCCTTAACTTGACGCCACAGGGAAAAATTCAAAACATACCGATGAGATTGTAGGAAATAGGAATTCACACGAATGAGCCACCTTGTAAAATAGGTATGAATTCCCATCAGACTGCGTTGATATGTATTTATACATATGAAAGAAAACTTATTTTATAATACATTAGATTTAAAGTCTAGCTGACTGACACTAAAAAGGGGGGAAATTCGTGTCAGTAAACACAAAAAAATAGATTACAGTTGGTTCATGTCTATAACAGTAGTGATTTGGTTTTGCATGAAGTCTCATTTTGTTTTATGCAGGTGGTTGGTCGTAGTCTTATGAATAAGGCAGTCGGAGGCTCTATAAAGGTAAAGCCCCTTTACCAAAACACGTTTTGTGTGTTTGTTTGTGAGGATAAACGTGTGTTGTAGTGTTTAACAGAAGTGAGAGAGGCGTTTGCCGCAGTGGAGGCCGCTCTGCTAATGGGGAATGAAATCCAGCTTGCCAAAGACTTCGGCTGCTGTGAGACCCCCATAAAACCACAAGACAAGACTGAATTTATGCAGAGTTTAGCAGACATCTTCATGGGCACCGTCCAGTACAATGAGGAGGGGGTTGCATTCAACATCGAGGAGCTTTGTCACATTATGACCAATAAGAGCGAAGCTTATAATCAGAAGGAGGAGGCATACGACCGTCTGATCAAACTAGTGGAGGTACACAGCAACAGTTCTTTATCTCATGTGGAATCTTAAAGGGGTCATATAGCGCGAGATACAAACATGCACGGTATGTGGGAAATACAGTGTCTCTGAACCTTAATTTGTGTATAAACATAACATCAAGCACTACATCAAAAAAAAATGTTGTGTCATATATCCCCTTTAAAAAGTGTTTATGATAGCTGTCACAGTTTCATTAGTTTATTCTTGACTTCTGACGCTATTCTATACTGAAGTTTCTTTTAAAGTACCATTCAAAAATATAGGCCCACTTGCATGTGTCTACATTATCTATATGTATGAAAATCCTACCACTTTGCACAAAATGTAAATGTAATGCAACTGAACTGCTACAGTACTGCATCCCACAATGCAATGCGTTTCAGTTTGTCCATTCCTTAAACCAGAAGTAATAACAGCTGTAAACTGGCTGTTACTAACTAACCTAACAATATTCTATTGTCATATTGCTCATGTGTTTTTCCAGGAACAATATCATATGTGCCCAGCAGAGGGCATCACTGGCTCTGCTATTGCCCGCTTCTATCACACATGCCACATCTCATCAATGCTCGAGTTAAAAATGCATTAGAGATGTGATTTTAGTTTGAATTATTTTACAGTAGCAATGAACACAAACCAAGCAAGGACCCTAGCAAAAGATGAGAGTAAAACTGATAGTCTGGCATGAGCAATGGTACCAAACAGCATGTTTTTAACACTCAGTTTTGTATGTGATCGTGTGCACGTGTTCAGATGTATCGTGCAAGGGTGGACGCAACTTGTC
This sequence comes from Triplophysa bombifrons, assembly GCA_029783895.1. Lineage (NCBI taxonomy): Eukaryota > Metazoa > Chordata > Actinopteri > Cypriniformes > Nemacheilidae > Triplophysa > Triplophysa bombifrons. The sequence goes on from CM056458.1 coordinate 1,739,758, forward strand.
TGGATGTCTCTCATGAGACGTTTGTTCTTGAACTCAATAGCACCACAGTTAGATCCAGTTATAGGCCGTGGTTGTACCAGACCTGCACCGAGTTTGGCTTCTGTGAGTATTACATTCTCCCTCTATACCTACTGCTTTGATAAAACTGTTAATATTAAGCATAAAAACGAATAAGTACATGTTATGTTAAATGTTTTCTTATAAATTGCTTGAACTAGAAACAATTCAATTTGTATTATTTGGGCCCGGTTTCACAGACTTAATCCTAGTTAAAAGGCTACTTAAGGCTGTTTTAAAATATATATGTTTTGTCTCAAGATGCACACCAGGAAAGGGCCTTTTTAAAAGCGACATTTAAAGGATACTTCAACCAAAAATGAAAAAATTCAACCTGTCATCATTTACTCGCCTTCGAGTTGATCCAAATCTGCATAATTGTCTTCGTTCTGATGAACACAGAGGGAGATATGTGGAAGAATGCTTATAACCGAACAGATTTTGCCCCCCATTGACTCCCAGAGTAGGAAAAAATACAATGGTGACCAGAAGTGCCCCAGAGCTGTTTGCTGTCCGACATTCTTCAAAATATATTTTTTTGTGTTCAACAGAAAAAATCATAATGTATTTTTCCTCCTATGGGAGTCAATGGGGGCGAGATCTGTCTGGTTATAAGCATTCTTCCAAATATCTCACTCTGTGTTCATCAGAAGAAAGACATTTATGCACATTTGGATCAACTCGGAGGTGAGTAAATGATGACAGAATTTTCATTTTTGGGAGAAGCATCCCTTTTAAACCCCTGAATTAATATAGCCCTGGCTCGAGCAAAGCCTTGCCTACGAAACCGAGCCTGAATGATTGAACTTTATTTTGTAAGTTAACTTTGTACTTCTGTGTTGGTTTACGGAGCAGATCAGACATGTGAGGATGATAGCTGCCCTTTCTCACACACGATAAACCTCCAGTCTCAAGCCGAGCTCTGTTCTCAACTCTTCAACATCCCGCAGTACAGTCTGCCTGTCTACATTGACTTCACCAACCAGTATTATGGAGGAAACCGGCCACACACACAGCGTGTGCTCTACGTCAACGGTGAACGTCTTGCTTTTACATTTTTACGCTCATCACAAAATGTAGTTATTAATTTGCGCAGTTGTCACCACAATTAAGGCTTAACACAGTCTTTTAAAATCCCCCATAAGTGATATAACATTATCTGAACCATAAAGATGTGTTACCTTTTCTCACCAAGGCAACATTGATCCATGGACGGAGCTGAGCGTGACCTGGAATGACACTTCGGAGGACAATGACAGGGTCATTCTTATTAATGGCACTGCACATTGTGCTGACATGAACCACAATAAAGCTCTCGACAGCCCTGCGCTGCACCGGGCCAGAAAGGTAAAAATACTGCACAAAACATTGTGTGAACAGATGGGATAAGGAAGCCAGATTTTTTTCTATTCATCATACTTTATGTTGTTATCTTCGCAGGAGATTGAAAGACGTGTGGCCATGTGGCTTGCGATGCAAAATGGCACTCCATGATTTATTCAGATATTTTGACATCAGCATCAGTAGCTTCAAATTGATGCTTTTACATATTGCTCAGCCACACCAAAAGATAGCAAAGATCACCGCCTCTCTCCTATGAAAGAAAAATGACACAGGTTCTGTGTTATCGACACCCATGGTTAGATTAGCAGTAACAGAATACAATTCTTGCTTTTCCTACAGTATGCTGACCATGCACGGGATGCAAATGGATCGCTTTAAAAGTCTTAGAATGCCATGAGAAATGAATTTACAAAAGAGATTACGGCTCGTCTTAAATGGCTTGCATATTTTGAAACATAAATCAAAAATATACTGTAAGAAAATATGTGACCTTGGACCACAAAACCAGTCGCAGCACGGGAACATTTATGTAATAGCCACACTGCAAAAAATGACTTTCTTACTTAGTGTTTTTTTCTTGTTTTCCTGTAAAAATGTCACAAATTCTTGAAATTCTTTTGCAGTGCGAAAATACATTGTATGGGTCAAAATTATAGATTTTTCTGTTATGACAAAAATTAAAGTAAAGATCATGTTCTGTGAAAATAATTTGGAAATTTCCTACTAAAAATATATTAAAACTTTATTTTTGTATGCTAAGGACTTTATTAGGACAGCTTTAAAGGGGATTTTCTCAATATTTTTTGCACCCTTAGATTCCAGATTTTCTAATAATTGTATCTCAGTCAAATATTGAACTGTCCTAACAAACATACATCCACGGAAAGATTATTTATTCAGCTTTCAGTTGATGTAAAAATCTCAATTTCGAAAAAATTGACACTTAAAGGGATACTTCAACCAAAAATGAAAATGCTGTCATCATTTACTCACCTGTATACATTTCTTTGTTCTGATGAACCAAGAGAAAGATATTTGGAAGAATGCTTGTAACCAAACAGATTTTGCCCCCCATTGACTCCCACATAAGGAAAAAATACAATGATGGTCCCTGTTGTCCCTGTTATTATCTTCATAATATCTTCTTTTGTGTTCAACAAAACAAAAAAAGTATGTTTTCCTACTATGGGGGTCAATGGGGGGCAAAATCTGTCTGGTTATAAGCATTCTTCCAAATATCTTTCTCTGTGTTTAAAAGAACAAATAAATGTATACAGATTTTGAAGGTGAGTATATGATGACAGAATTTTCTTTTTCGGGTGAAGTATCCCCTTAAGATTTAAGGTTTTGGTTTCCAGGGTCACATTTTCATTGAAAAAAGCTTTCTCTTTAAAACGCCTTTCCAGAGATATTTAAAAAAACTTTTTTGACAAAAAAAGCAATTTTATTTTTTTCTAATATGACAACACAACAACATATGCAACATGGTAAAATAATACGGCCACATTATTTTAAAAAGTAATAATGCTCACTATTTCACATGCTTTTAGGGAATAGTAGTACACACTACACAGCATTCACAGTAACAGTAACATGCACATATTTAAAGGTTATAACAAGTAATTTGTACAACTTCATTTAAAATTATGAAATAGATTTAGTTTTAGTTTTCTTATACAAGGTTTGTTGGATTTTTCTTGCTTTAACAACACAAATTACTTGACTTTCTAACTTCTTAACGTTTAAAATCTTAAACTAAATTAACACATTACAATAAGATTTTATTTTCATAAATACCTAACATGAACCAACAATTTGCAATATTATACATAATGTTCTATAGCATTTATTAAGCTTTGTTTATGTCAATTACATTTACGATACGTTTATGCATTTGGCAGACGCTTTTATCCAAAGCTACTTACATTGCATTGTACTATATTGTACTATACAATTGCTCATGTTAGTCCGCTGTGCCTTTACAAATGTTAACATTTAACATATTTTAAACTTGTTTGAACCCAACATCAACTAAGATTTGGTGGCGGGACAAAATCTTTATAAGCTCTCATAATTGTCAGTCACTTTGGATAAAAGCGTCTGCCAAAAGAATAGATGTAAATGTATATACTGCTCATTGTTAGTTCATGTTTACTAATGCATCACTAATGTTAACAAATGCAACTTCATTGTAAAGTGATAAAATGTAACAAGTAAAACCCTTATGATTCAAGTAATGTGTGAAATGCAGTAATGTTGTTTTTACTCTCAACAATGCACAAAAGTGATCAAACTCACACATTGAATAAATAAGTATGATTATGGAGTTCTGTGCTTCAAAGTTGAAATGAAATTTCACCTCATGACAATCTGTTTATACAGCAGGAGGTGCTGTTGGTATGTCACCTCATTCCTATCCACAAACACACAGTATCAGCCATAAAAGTGATGATGGTCGATGTGTAAATACATACCAGAATGAAAAAATAAAATGCATTGCATGAGCGAGCGTTTACTTCAAATGTGATTTAGCATCTTAATGAGTCATTCGCCTTATAGACGAGTCTATAAGCACAGTTTTAGGAAGTAAGCTTTATTCACTATTTCTAGGATTGCAATTAGTTAAAAACAAGGACATAGTGTAGATATTCCCATATATTGCGGCGGAATCAATATCACTATCCAATGATCTGTAGATGATGGGATTTATCAATAGTTAATATGCACATTTTACAAATAGGAGCATGTGAAATACTGTCTGAACAACGGCAGAAACAGAAAATCAATCATACAGTGTGTGTGTGTGTGTGTGTGTAAGGTGAGCAAGAGGCAGTTGTTCCAAGGCCATCTGCTTGTGTGTGTGAGGGGGTGGTTCAGGGGACAGGGGGTGTGTTCGGCCCCTGCTGTTTGGTCCTGCCTCTCGCTGATTGATGATCTTCACTCCCCCGGGGTCGGCCAGGTCACGACCTCCCACCACTGACCCCCCCACTGAGAGAGCTCATTCAGCACCCCTGCTCTCTCTCTCTCTCTCTCTCTCTATCACACACACGGACACACACACTATGCAGTCCACTTTACTCTCCTTTCACTTTCAAACACACATATTTATATATACACAAGTACAAGTGGACACGGTTTACTGAAATTACGTTTTAAATCTATTTGTAACAACGTTTTATGATTATTGTGAACTGTAGCATTCCGATTTTTATTGAGAGACTGCTGTTGAAAATGCATTTATAACACCACAGGAATATTTCTAAACACCGCTCGAAAGACATAGATTCATATATTTTTGTTCTCACTTCAATTAGTTGCAGCATTTCTTCGTCCTTTATAAAATGAAATGTAAATATTGTATATTAACTTCATAGAATATCTGTCATTTGACACTTCAATAATTCTTATGCAGGCTTTGTTTCTATTTATTGATATAGTCAATTATGAAAGACTTGAATTTTTACGTGTGATGCATTTGTTATGCATGAAATGCGTGTAAATGCGACGGACATCGTTTAACCACGGGAAAGACGTCCGGATAGTGTACTAGTCCGGAAATGACATGACCATGCATTGCATTTCATTAAAAGCGGCCAACAAACGCAGCTTGATCACATTACTGCAACAAGATAAGCAGAAGCTAAGAGGCTGACACAGAAGTCTCTCTCTTTCTCTGCCTTTAGCCTGTTCCCTTGATCAATGAGCAAGTGCCAGAGCCACAACTATTAATCAGGGCCTATCGGCTATCTGTCTCCCACAACAACCAATCACAGCGGCCCGACAGCTACTCCATAACAAATGGAGCAGGGCGGGCAGGCGGAGGGGAGGGGTGGAGGCATACTTTATCTGATCTTAGCCAGGTCACAGCACAACGACACTTACAGATGACTCCAAATGCTGATTGAAAACACACACACACACACGCACACACACTTGTGTAAACAGGGGTGCCATGCTACACTGTACACATATGTTTCGCAGGAACATCCCACATGCTTTTCGTGCATAAAAAATCCTTGCATGTGAAATGAAGTGTAGTTTCAGTATGAAAAGATAATATCATGACCCTAAATATATTTTATCCTGAGACAATCTTGTAGTGTGCCAAGACATCTGTAACATTAAAAAGAAGAAAAAAACACATTTGAAAGTTAATGAAATTTGGAAAATCTTTTTTTTAGAAACTTCAAATAGCATGAGGTATATATATATATATATATATATAGTCGTCATTTCTAGATGTATTTTAACGAAATCAAACCTCAGGAGTGACATTAAGTCAACAGCAATGTGAACGACTGACAGAATGACACCACACTTGAAAACTGTCATAAAAATCAAGGCTATCTCATTAAAAAATCATTCTTGAACTTTTCTAAATGCAGGTAGAAATATGACTGTTTTGTTGCTCAAATATGAATTTGAACTTGTTCTCTTTGCAGTATTTGAGGTTTGAAAAAGACAGAGCATCTTTTCTGTTATTTTGACCTGTTTCTATCATTTTATTTTCTGCAAACAAATGCAAAAAAAACCAAGTAAGACATTACTTAAAGCCTCTATGTATAATGCATTATAAAGAGTTATTAAAGGGTAGTGTGCATTATAATTCTTCATAATGTGTGTTGTAATGCATAACATGTAGTTGTAAAAATTATAACCTATTTAAAATGTGTAGTGTAACAATGAATTCCTAAGTGTTATAATGTATTAACTGTAATAACAATTATTATTTATAAGACATTACAATGCATTAAAAGGTGCATTACAATGCTTTAAAACTACATTTATAATGTATTATACATACATGCTTCAAAGAAGGTGTTACCAAAACTTATTTTTTATTTGGTAGAAATATTGTTAGTAGTTTACAAAATGAAACAAAAATGATCATTTTACCTATAAATAGGATGTAACAATATCAAAATCTCACTGTGCGGTAATACCCCGGTATACGGTCCACGGTACAATCTTTATTGCAATATTAAAAATGACAAATGACGACTTGGACACACGCCATAAGCATCCTCTTTTTTTGATCCTCTAATCATAACTGTTGCTTAGTTATAGTATGAGATGGGTCAAATGACCTAAAAATGCCTTTTATACAATAAAATAATTGCACCAGATGGCCCTTGCCGAAGGTTACATCTATTATTTTTTCTAACTTTCATTATGTTAGGCCCGGAAGACCTATCGTTTCATACAGTCATGTGGCCACGAGACAATTTTGCGATAACACGATATCGATACATATAGTTAAATCCCTAATAAATGTGACCCTGGATCACAAAACCAGTCTTAAGTAGCACGGGAACATTTTTAGTAAAGGACACAAATACATTATGTGGGTGAAAATTATCGATTTTCCTTTTACGACAAAAATTATTAGGATATTAAGTAAAGATCATGTTCCATGAAGATAATTTGTAAATTTCCAACCTTAAATATATCAAAACTTTATTTTTGTGAGTGGATGGTCTGCCACAGTGCCCCTGATGAACAACTTCAAAGGCATTTTTCTCAATATTTAGTTTTTTTGCAATTTCAGATTCCTGAGTTATATATTGTCTTATCCTAACAACTCATACATCAATATAAATCTTATTTAGTCAGCTTTCAGATTATGTAAAAATCTCAATTTTGAAAAATTTATCCAAAAGACTGGTTTTGTTACCCAGGGTCACATTAGTAAATGTTGAAATGGCCTTAATCTTTCCCCAGCTGTATACAATCCCCGTTAATTTTACACCTCAGTATGTGTACACAATCGTCTCATTTTTTTCTGTTCGAAAGTCTCATAAGCAATTATAGGAGAAACACCTGAGACAATGAAACACAACTGAAAACTCCATCAAATCTCCTGAACAATAAAAGAGCAGCCTCTGCACCTATATTCCTCCAGGAATACACACCTTCCACCAAAAGACAAAAGTTTGAGCATTTCCTTCAAGTACAGCAAAAAGAGGAAAAAGGTTCAATCAGCATGCAGTAAAGCAGCCGTGCATCATAACACCTCGGCAACAATCTGTCAGTGCCTGATGCAAAGCAGACCTTCCATTAGATTTATCGAGCACTTGGCTTAGCGTTCCTCCCTTGGCCTTCTCTCTTACCTCCCTCTGTCCTTCTCCACATCTGTCCATCCATCATCTATGCGGCCAGCGGAAGAGTATTAATCCCCTCCATACCATCCCTCACTCTAGTAGGCAGATGAGAGGGAGGACGGGAAATGGGAGAACCTTGGATTTTTCATAACATTTTTGTAACATTGGAAAAGAAAAACTGTATCGCGTTACACCAAGAGTACACACACATGTGTTACACACCACTCTGAAGGCTTTGATGTTTCTGCCCTGCAGGTGTGTGTTTGTTTGGACGCCCGATGGCATGTCACGATGAATGGAATTGTGTTATATATGTTTTATAAGAGGACTTTCATTTTGGGAAAATCTTGGGGCTGTGGCATTCGGACAGGAAATGTGCTCGGACACCTTGAGGGGCAATGTTTGTGAATGTGGTGTTATCTATCTTTTCTAATCCTGTGCGCCCATTTTCTCCTGTCTCTTGGGTCTCAGAACAAGGGAAAATAACCTTCACGTCTTCTTTTTGAACTATGCTCTTTTGTGTTTGTCTGTGAATAACATTTTATCACTATAAAATAAACTGCGACAGAATTTTACTGTTTTTTTCAGATTTTTTGTGATTTTTTTCAAATACAGTAAAATTACAGGAAACTACCGTATAAATGTAATTTTACCGTTTTTCTTTACAGTTTCTTTTTGAAATACTGTCAAAAACTATAAAATTACAGAATAAGAAAACACATTTACTAGAAAAATGGGAAAATGGAAAAATATTTATGCTAATATCCTATAATTTTACTTATTTTTTATTGTAAATTTCTGTTTTTCCAGTTTACAGAAAATTTTCTTTTTTTTACTGATTTTTTTACATTGTAGATACATTACTACTGTAGACTCAACCAGGACTCAAAGCCAGACCTCTTGCATATCCACAATTAAGCAATGCACTGACCACAGATCGACCAGACACCGTGACCTGTTTAGATGAAAATGTTTTGCTTCTGTGTTTTAGTCATGGATCAAGGCTATATTAAGGATCGACAGATTATTCTTTCCATTGCATATTGGCCTGATAAGAGATGAAATTAACAGTTTCGATCTAACTGGCTGGTCTAACACAATTTCTGGGAGTCACTGCGCAGACTTTAATCAGATTGGCAAGAAATAAAGGTTTGTTCCCAGGATGCCTCCCAGAGGGCTTCCAAGGTGTATGGATTTGCCAACAGTTGTGAGGTTTGTGCCACATAATTTCCAGGAACGACCTTTAAAACCATTAACAAGGACACCAATTCAACAATGTACAATAAATTTGAATTAGAAACAGTTATAATCGTGCTAGATAATGTTTGAATTACTATAATGTTTAGATTTCCATGCCATGTGTGGTCATATTAAACGTAACAAGATTCTCCACAAGATTCATGTAAAGCCTTTCTTAATATTGATATTTCATTTTGCTTTCAGGGTTTCAATTCACTTCAAATTTATTCACCAATATAAGGGAACTGAACCATGGTTGTTTGCTTAACATGTCAGTCGACGAGATGTTCCTGTTTAACTAGACCAAAATAAGATGTAAAGTGGTTCAAACTATTATATTGTATGTTGACATCCAGACAAAGGAATGCTTCATGTTTCAGGAATAGATAACGGGCAATGATGCCGGATAACAGAGTGATTCATGTACACCAATGAGCGATTTAACATCAGTCTCTAATCAAGTTTAGCTTCAGAATCCAGATATAACATTGGACATTAAATGGCAACCCAAGAAAAATGGCAAACTATTTATCATAATGATTTTTTATTATCCTCAATCAATTTACTGCACTTAATTTCTCTGCATTGTTTTTTCCCTGCTGTCCGTAACCAAAGCCTGATGTAGTAACAGAAATTTTGTCTTATGCACAAATCACAACGGTTTACCAGAGACTTAACACTTAAAGTCCCCGTGAACCAAAATTGGGGTCGTTTTTACTTACGTAATTCCGAGTTAAAAGGAATTTGGAATGAGAAAAATAGTGGCCATGGCTTTTATTTTTCTCTGCGATTTTATTAGATGTATGAAAAAAGCCGTTGCATTTTGAAATGGAACTGGCAGAATACTGACTGTGTGTTCACAACAAACGCGAAAAAAGCGCTAAGCGCGTGTGATTTACATGTTAAGTCAATGCAAAGATGCGATATCCTTTGCGTGAAAAAACAACGGAGGACAAAATCATCAGTGGATACCCGGAGCTGTACAATACATCTTCTCACTTTTATCGAAACAGTAATAAAAAGGAAGAAAGTGAGTGAGGAGATCGGACAATCTAGTAAATTGTAAAAAACGCTCTTTACTCAAATTGAAATATTTATATATATACGAGACCTGAGCCGCCTGGCAGAAGCCCCTCCCATGATGCAAACCTGCGTCTGTTGTGAAGTGAATTGGACGCACGAATGAAGCGAGTAAACAAAAAAAAAGTTCAAGCGACCGACTACGCTCGAATATCGCGATTTATTCGCCCAAGTCGCGTTTATGGTGGAAACGCTCTATACCAGTTTAGGGGAGGAGTTAACAGATGCTCCGCCCAAGCTGTCTAACATACATCATTTAAGATAGATAGTCACTATAAGAAGGAATTGCATATTCTGATTTTAACTGAAGGTTATGAGGGCACACAATTTTTAAATAGAAAATGATGCACTTTGATAAACTATTTACAATAAACGCTGCAATATTTCATGAAAAAAAATTACATTTTCATCTTACTGGGACTTTCACCTATGTTTAATGGTATAAATGCTTCATTCAGACATAAATTTTTTGGGTAAAATATGGATAAACCCAACTCTTGGTCACAAAGTGTCCGTATTTGACCCAACCATGGGTCCGAACATCCTAGCGCAGGTGAATTTAAACCCAGCGCTCGGGTTTGTTCGTATTTAACCCAACCATGTAAGCCAGCCATTTTTAGGCTGTATATCAAATTGATAAGGTTTGATAATTAGGCCTCAGCGCTGCCTGAAGGATCTAAACACATTTTCTGCATCTACAAAGAATGCAGAGGTAAGCAGACTCATTTGCATCTCCTATATCACCAACAGAGAATTTAGCCAGACGAAAATCTCCTCTCTTTAATTCTCCCTCCCCTCCGCTCTCCCCCCCGAGTGACAGGTAGATTAAGGGGCTTGATAGATGCTCCCCTCTCTATCTCCTTCTCTCCATCTCCTGCCTCTCTGCCTCTATCTATCATGGACCCTGCTGTAATTGCGGTTGCGTTGGGCTGGCACTGCAAGCCACCATCCATCTCTTTAATAACAAACAGTCAGGGAAACGGATGGCGCTCCAGCTCAGAGTTAATCTCCATCTGTAAGAAGACTATCGGAAGGAGGGAGAGAATGAGAAAGAAGGAAGAGAGATCGAAGGAGATGAGGATGGAGAGAAAGACAGATTTGGACTGGTGGAGGAAGAAAGGGAAGTCAGCAACGGTTTCTCTAATAATCAATGTCGTGAAATTACAAATACGAAAGGATGGAGAAGAAGAAAACATGTATCAATGCTTTCCGGTATAAACCATTCTACAGTGGCTAGTCTCTAAGTCTAGTTCGGTTGGTTAGTTTTTATATTTTGAGCAGTCCTGGGTATCTATCAGGCGGTCAGACTAAGAGACATGTGTTGCCATGCAGTAGGGTTGCTAGGGTGTTTGGGGTGGTTGCTATTGTGGTGATCAATGGTTTTATCAAAAAGAGGCAGAACGGATGTCACTGGTTTTCTTTTTACTATTGGTTAATAGACATTATACACACTATGAAGACGATGATGTTTATTGAGTGGCAATTTCCAGTAAGGGAACATATGGAGCAGCTTTGTTTCCTGGTGCTTTGGTGTTGCACTTTTTGGGAATGAACGTTCCAGTGCAATGGAGGGATTTTTCAAATAAGATGGTCCTTAAAGGAGTAGTTCACTTTCAAATTGGCCCCCATTGACTTTCCATAGTAGGAATAAAAATGACTATGGAATCTGAATTGAGATAATAACCCATACGAATAATCCCTTCTAGTGACCCATGAGTGGAATACGCAAGTAAACAGAGTCTTTATATTGTTTGGAAATGCTGTTACATCCATAAGATGCTTGTGCATGTAAAGAAGTATAGTTCAGCGAGAGGGTGAACTCATATATAAAAGGCCTGATGGGAAAGATCGAAAGAATATTTATGGGTGTCCGGTCAGACGACATAGTAACTGGAGAGGTGCACGCTCATAAAAAAGCACTCTCACCCCTCTCTCTCTCTTTACCCCCCTTCAGCCACTCTCTCTCTCTCTCTGTGTCTGATGGAGCGCTGCTATAGGTAAAGTTGATTCTCTTTGATGCCCCGTGTTGCACTGCGCTGACCTGCATGCTATGGTTACGACGGCTATTAGAGTTAACGGTCATGTCAGCGGTGTTTACTAGCCTGGGTGGTCAACAGCAGTCACATCTCTGGACATGTGCACCAAACACAATTCAAGTACAACTTCGAAGACGATTATGATGGTACAAAAACTATACTATGACACATGTCTGGATACTTTTGAATAGCACTGTATAGAAATCCTGAACTGAGATCTTCTGGCAGCTAGCGACGGAAATATTCCAGACATTATTTAAAAAAAATGTCTTCTGTTTTCTTATGAATTTGTGGTCTTTTTATGTAATTCTATGTTTTATACCGTTTAAAAAAGGTCATTGGACATAGCAGTAAAATATTCTGAAACAGTAAAAAAATGACAGTAAATTTCTGTAAAATTGCGTTTTTTTTTACAGTGAGTGTCAAATTGTTTAAGCATATTTAAGAAGTTCTTTGTTATTTGTAAAATTGTTGAACTGGGTTTGGCCATTTAATTAAGGATTTGTGTATTTTGACACGATTGGCAGCTTTCCGCCAAAAACCATCACACTAACAAAAGAAGACAAAAATAAATGAGATAATGTCATCCTATTTAAGCAATCACTTTTAAAGTTTTTTTGTTGTTGTTTGTTTAAAAGGGACTAATTGCTTTCATAAGTAGGTGCTAAATCACACATTTTATCCAAAGCACGTTAAAGCACGTAGAATTGACTTGATGTGACAGTAAGACAAGAAGCGCTGCAGATGCCAAGATTTAAAGGGGTCATATGGTGCGAGCACGTGTTTTTCTGTGTCTTCGGTGTGTTATAAGTTGCCCATGCATGTATTAGACACGTTAAATGGGAAAAATTAAGTGTCGGAAGAAAAGATACATTCTATCTAAAAGCGAATGCTCACCAGGACCTGTCTGAAACGCCTCGTGTAACCACACCCCCACAAATCTATGTCAGTTGGTGGTATGATTTGACTAAGACCGCCCAAATGTATATGAGAGTAAGGTGGGCGTACCTGACAGTACAATTGCTTTGGCATCCGATGTCTCAAATATGGTAAGCGGCGTTACATTTCCGTCACACGTTTGCAGTATTCGACCAATCACTACGCACTAGTTAACTGGCCAATCATAGCACATCTCGCTTTTCAAAAAATCTGCGCGTTTCAGAGACGTGGGGGAGAGATGAGACACAAACATGCACGGTATGTGGAAAATACCCCGTTTCTGAACCTTGAATCGTGTATACATCTAAAGCAAACCATAATATCAGTTTTAGCCATGTCATAAGACCCTATTAAAAATGTAAATAAACCAACAACTAACTAAAATAATAAGAACGGTAAACAACCATCAACAAGGCTAAAAAGGCATCCAAATGGTGAGTGTGTGACGGAGAGATCGTGACCTCAGGATTTGAGGTGAAGGAACCAGAAAACGACTCCCTGAGGGATACACAACGCTCACAGCAGCAGATATGGATCAAGGTGTCAAAGGTCAGGTCTGAGAGACTGCCACGGCTTGTTTGGATGTTAATTTGAGAGGTCAGTACTTTAGCATCATAAACTGTAAATGTAAGACAGAGACCACGAGATCAATATGAAACTACATCAGGCTCTGAAATGAGGCTGTATTAAACTTTTGTGATTGTGTGTATACTTTTAATTAGTTCTGCATAGGTGTGTAATTTACATCTTTTTAACTCCTGTTGCTTTAAGCTTAAATCACTTATAATGTGTTCTATGACAATAGCACTTCGCAAGACTCATGTACAGAGACAAATGCCGCAGAACAAACCTTCACAGTTTGGGAGGATGTGACAAACAGGAACAAAAAAAACAAACAAACTTCACACCACAACACTAATGAGGTTATTCTCTCAACATAAACTCTTCTCACTTTCACTCCCACAAACACCCAAAAGTCGAAGACTTTAAAAGCACTGGTGGCAGGAGTCAGATATATTTTTATGTGATGTTTGGGATGACTCATTTAATTCATTATAAATATGATGCCATAAATACCATATTCATTTCACACAGAATGAAGACAAAAGATGGTATAGCACACGTTAGTTACAACAGTGCAAAGAAGACTTTTGTTTCTCTGTCAAACACAAGAGGACAATATCTTGATAAATGTTTACTTTTAAGCGTTTGGTACAGTACATGTTTCCTTGCTATCAAACATAGCAATGATCATACTAATGCCAGGGACTATTGTCCGTGCTATTAGCATCAGGGATGTTGGTTGAGTATGGAAGCAGAACTAAAAGTGATTGTGGTTATATAATTCGTTTCTCCATCAAAAATTGACTGATTCATAGCTCAATCAATATATGTCTCCATAGCTAAAAGGCAAACAGAAATCTTTATGTTTTTGCCTATTACGGTAATAATATTGTATAATTCATCATAAGAGCAAACATGCGCAACAGAAGATTACTGAAATTGAATAAAAGTTCACTTACACCATATTAAAAAAAACAGAAACCTTCATTGACAAAATCGCCAATTATAACTCAATGAACTCAACAAACCCTGAGAACTAGTTTTATTTTATATGATCTATTATAATCATAGGCCTATTCAATATTCACACACTAAACAAAAAGCACCAATCCACAAACTTTTGGACATGCATCATGATAATTTAATATTTTTTTTGCACCATATTAATTCTCTGGTATGCCTGACGCGGATGACGCGGTGATATGATACAGGCCGTATTATCCCATCGTTTTTGCAATGACGTGACCATGAGAATCGTACAGTAGACTGACATAAAACAGTACATTTCTTTCGACAGCCCATGAATAAAATGACAAAACGCGTTACAAGTGGAAATACCCGATTAAAGGGCGCATTCAAAGGGCGTTGCTCCATTCAACGCCTTTACAATCGCTGTTGTTGCGCTGTTAATGCCTTTATTTAGCTATGATCATCTCTGTTTGCCAGTGCCCTCCCATGGGGTTGAAAGGCCGCAGATCCCCTGATCCCTCGCCTCGCCTGTGTCATGCCGCCCGTCGCCCGCAGTGCGCGTCAGTGCGGCCGCGGCGCGGAGAAGAGCGCAGCAGCGATTGAAGTGCTGACCGTATGGCAAGCCAAGGGGGTCATAATTACGCCATAGATTAAACGTGTTTCTATCGGAACGCCGTTTTTGACGGCGTTTTAAACCGTGTTTGCGCCGCAAAATACGGCGTCGCGATTCCAAACGCCGTAAAAAACGCGCGAAAAGCCGTTCATAACGCCGTATTTGACGGCGTTTTAAGGCGGCCGAAAAGCGCCGCTTTTTGCGCCGCTATCTTGCCATATGACGGCGTAAAAAACGCCGTTTTGGTTGCACAGAGCGCGCGTCTTTTACGGCGTTTCGTCTGTTGTATAATGAGCCCCTCCCACTGATTTCCAAAGCCAGTAAATTTGAACCTTTGTCAACCAATCCCCGATGAACTGAGCCAGACCAGACCAATTTGCCACTGATCATTTCACAGGATTGTATTATGTGCGCAGTGTTTGCTAACATTAAACAAATTATTGCTTGCTTCCTGAAGAAGATAGTCATTTTCTTTGGTAATCTAAGGTTACACAACGTCGTCAACAATTATATAAAGGCCAACCAATCCTATTGTATGTATCCTTCTGATCTCATAAGATATAGCACATATTGTCTACGTAAAATGCAAAAAAGCAATCGGTTGAAATATTGCATTATATTATCATTTTACTATAAATAATTCCTGGTACAAGTGGTGTCAGACAGAAATAAACTTAATGTGCCTTCCGTTTGGGAAATTGTTGGGTGTCATGTGGCCTGCTGAGTAACACCATCGACTCGTGATCTGTTTTATGGTCGTGTTCCGGTTCGAGGCCCGCTCAGACCACCGGTCATTTTTTACGTTGTTGGTCTTCATCTATTTATCTGTATCGCCGGGTAGTTTTTAGATTTATATTTCAGCACTTAATGCGTGGTCAGTATGAAAAGAGAGTCTGGAATGAGAGATATTTTTATAAAACGGACCTGCACTTTTTCTTGCGGATGAACTGACACATCAGTGGACTTTCATGCTAAAAACAGGACGAACGAACAGTAATAGATGTTGCATTTACGGATTTAGCAGAAACCTTTATCCAAAGCAATTTACACGGGCCTTTTAGTTTATGCATGTCTTTTATCAGTAGCCCAGGTGATTGTGGTTTCCATATTACAAAAATTGATTGACTATAAGGATGCGCAATAATGTTGCCCAATGATGGTTATGTAACAAGCATGGACATATTTATTCAATATAGCTTACACAGCCCAAGTCAATGCCAAATGCCTTGCCGTTTAAAAAAATTCAAAGAAAAAACTGTCAAATGGCTATAAATAAAAGCTAAATGTTTAGCCTGCATTGCAAACTTACTGAGCCTCATTACAATGAGGACGGAACACAGTGGATCTAAAAGAAACAAAAATAAGGCAATCTATTTGTGCAGTTACAGTATCAAAACGAATACAAAACAAAAAGCACTGGATATTATAAGGTACACAAGAAATCCACAACAAACTTACACGATATTATTAGTTTCAGGTTTGAAAGTGTCTCAGGGGTAACAGAAACGCATTTTAAGTTTACACAGAGCGAACTGAAAAACCCGTTTCATAAAACAGCCTTCACACAGCCTACTGAAGTGAGTCATGGTGATTATTATTATTTAGTTTCATGCTTTGTGGAGAAAAATAAATCATATCTAAATGTTTTTGTGAACGTTTTAAAGGTTGTTTAGAAATCAAGCTTATACATTTTTTTGCAACAATTATATTGATTAAGTAATTTTCAAACTTAAATCTGCATGTAGTTGGTTGACGCTGCATTCTCATTGATTTAACTAATATGAGATGATATCTCAATTTCAGTTTGGGTGAAGTCTGAGATTTATGCATAGCTGCATTTTATAAGTAAACACTGTTTTCCTTTAGGAACAAATTACTCTCCTAACTCTTGTTCTTTACCATTTTATCTTTATTATAGTTAATACATTAATATAATACAATTATATCTTAAATTAGCTTAGTTTCGGTAAATTCCGTTAACATTTTTTTTAAATATATTTTCTTCTGTAAAGCTGCTTTTGAACAATACACATTGTGAAAAGCGCTATATAAGTAAAATCGAATTGAATTATCCATGGGAAAAGATGGTTAAATGATTCACAATTACGCCAGCTAATAGAAGGCCAGCGGCCCAGTGGTAAAGTTGGCGGGCCACCGGCGTCAACTGTCTGTGGTCCACCGGGTTTTGCTAATCATTTTTCCAGCGGTCCACCAGCGGCAGCCGCCACATTTCTGCTAGTGGTCCGCTATGAGCCGCTGGTTAATCCACGGTCGACCCGACCCGCCTCTCATTATTGTTAAATGACGCAAACCAATGTGTCCTTAAATACAATACTGGATCAAACATGTTTAATAGCAACAGCACATTTTTTATTTTAACACATCAAATACATAAATGCACTACCTTTATCAAATGCTTTTAACCAACGTTACACGAAAAGAATCATCCAGATAACATTTATTTGTATCCATACTTATATAGTTATCCTTCTTTCCAGTGAGACCATAGTAAATGGTCAACACAAAATAAATAGTTGTACTACAATTATACACTTCATAGTTGTAATAAAACCACAGTAAATCCAAAAATAACCATATCCTTGTACTTGCATAGTAGTAATTCATATTATATAGTTTTCCCATGGTTTTCAAAAACAATAGCTAACCACTCTAGAATTCCTGTAATATAACTATAGTAGAACCTTTATATCAAAACCTTAGTTTAAAAACATTTTAAACTATTATTTGCTAGATCCTTTCATTGTGATTTTCCTGCCGTTAGGGGGCAGTGTGGCTCAGCCGCATGACCTCATCAAATGCCGCTCCTTCTCTCGCCTCTTAGCTTAAAGTTAATTTTGCAACGGGTTTATCGCGAAAGTATTTGCAAAGTCAATGCGGGATGATTTGAAACTGCAGTGACAGGTTTGAGAGGTTGTAGATTCCTATTTGTTGTTGCAATTCAGATCTAGGAAAACGTGCACATAAATATCCATTCCATTCCATTCTCTACCGCTTATCCGAACTACCCCGGGTCACGGGGAGCCTGCGCCTATCTCAGGAGTCATCGGGCATCAAGGCAGGATACACCCTGGATGGAGTGCCAACCCATCGCAGGGCACACACACTCACTCATTCACTCACGCACTCACACCCTACGGACAATTTTTCCAGAGATGCCAATCAACCTACCATGCATGTCTTTGGACCAGGGGAGGAAACCGGAGTGCACATAAATATGTGCAATATATTTGTATCTTGTGTATTTTTTAAATGGCAGTCTACACTATTGTGACTGTTTTTCTGAAACTTTAAATTCAGATGACAGATTAGTGAGTTTTGTCCACGAGTGCAAAATTTTTACATTCAATTTCAGTTTTTTATTTTACACGTTTTCACATGGTTGTGTGTACATTTTATTGTAGGGGTACAAATACTTACTTAACAAGTGAACTAATTAAAATCTACCTGCTCTCAAGTTTTTCTACTGATTGACCTTTATAATAACTTTATAATTAACGGTGTTTTACTGCGCCCTGAAAAGCGCCGTCTTTTGCGCCGCTATCTTGATATTATGACGGCGTAAATAACGCGCGCTCTGTGCAACCAAAACGGCGTTTTTTACGCGCGTCATTTACGGCGTTTTGAATGTTGTATAATGAGCCCCTCCCGCTGATTTCAACAGCCAGTAAAATTGAACTGTTCTCACCCAATCACTGATGAACTCAGCCAGACTAAGATCGAATTCATCATGGACTTGGTAACGGTTATCTAATTTGCTTTACGATGGCGAGAAGAGAGTTTATTTTGCGCTGCAAGCGTACATTAAATGACTGCAGTCGGCGGTTAACAGAGGATACTGGACCCACTGTGTTTCAGTCAACCTTAGTAAGGTAAGAATTTCGCTTGTTAAGCTCTTTAGGGATGATGCCATTAAGCTAAGTACAGTTTTTGTTGAATGAGTGAGTTGGCAATTGTCTGCGTTATAACAAACAATAGAAATGTCATTTTTAGTGTATCTGTACCGTTCATTTGACTATTTCACGTCATTTTAATTCTAGAATGGAAACTATGCAGAGAAGTATTCAATTGGCAAGAGGGGGGCTAATCAATGTACCTGCAGCAGATGCATTACTCCGTGATATAGCAGAATATATAGCAGAAGTTAATGCATATACGCAGACTGAACGACAATGTAAGTGAAACTTAAACACCTTGGAATTTTGCAACATGATTCTTTCTAGCCAATAGTTTTACAAAAATAGTTTAAGAACAAACCTTTTTAAACTTGTTTAGTATTGTTTTGTTTCAGTATTTGTTACAATACAAACAAGTTTAGACCTTATCTTTACAGAATTCCTTCGAACATAATTTAAACTAAAGATGAAAAATCGACTGTGTGTAAAGATATTTTTAAACTAAGTTGTCATGGGTATGGAATGACCATTGTTTAAATAAACTAGTAGTAAAGATTATTTGACAAAAGTTCCTACAGTACAGCACAAAGCACTTATGTGATTCATTAATACATTGTTGTCACATAGACCTTTCATTGTAACCCTATCATTTCCATAAGTCACAATTATTTATTGTTTTTGTTGCAGCCAGTTCCAGTTATCAGGCTCCACTTATCTATAGTGGAGGTAGAGGAGCGCCCTCTTACAGAATCACTAGAGAGCAACTTTCTTTTCTGAAGTCATGTGGTTTTTCTTTTCCTTCAATAGCAGAGATTCTGCAGGTGTCTCTGGCTACAGTTAAACGACACATTAAGTAAGTTGCTTGATGTAGGTCACATTTGTTTTAAAATATGTACATGAAATGAACATTAATCTTTATGTATTTGCATTTAAGTCTACTTTATCTCAATTCATGTATTTCCTGGTTATCAAACACATGGCCTTTGCATGACTTTATACAGGTCCATCCTACTTAGGCCACAAGAAAATTTATATTTTTAGCAATTATTATCATTATCTTGATAATCATTTATTTTTATGTTTGTTTCACCAGGAAGTTCAATTTGAATCATGCTGTGTCATTTTCCGAGGTATCTGATGACGCCCTCAATGAAATGATAAAGGATATTGTGGCTGGGAATGACCAGCTGGGATCTGAGGCCGTCAGAGCACAGTTACGGGCTGGTGGAGTTCGGGTGCAGAGACATCGGATCAGGAAGAGTTTAGCTCAAATAAACCCTAGGGCAGCTGCACTAAGGGCAATGTCTCAAAGACCACAGAGACGATTGTACAGAGTAGCTGGACCAAACTCTCTGTGGCACCTTGATGGCAATCACAAATTGATAAGGTAAAGTTTCGGTGCCAAAACTATGCTTTTTTTATACATGTAATATCTAGTAATATGTCATTGACATTATAATACTATATGCCTCCCATTTTGAAAATATATTTAATAGGATGATGTACTGTAATGCATTTTATTTTTATACTTAAAGTCTCTTATATTATAACACAGTTTCTCTTGTGTTTTAGATGGCGCATTGTCATTCATGGTGGTATAGATGGGTACAGTCGTCTCATAGTCTTTCTCCGTGCCTCAGACAACAACCGAAGCAGCACTGTGTTGGATTGCTTTTTGAATGCTGTGGCCATGCATGGGATGCCTTCTAGGGTCAGAACAGATCATGGAGGCGAAAACAATGCTGTCTGTGTCATGATGAACATTTTCAGGGGCCTAGAAAGAGGTAGTGCTATCAGAGGCAGGAGCACTCACAACCAGCGCATTGAGAGGCTCTGGGGTGACATGTGGAGGGGATTTACCAATGTATATTATAATCTTTTCAACTTCCTGGAGAGTGAAGATATAATGGACATAGACAATGAGATGCACTTATGGGCTCTTCACTATGTCTTCTTACCAAGGATCAACAGGGACTTGACTGCCTTCACCCGGCAGTGGAACAACCATGGGTTGAGAACAGAAGGACATCAGACCCCCATCCAGATTTTTGTTAGAGGCTGCTTGGAGCAACAAGGACAAAGCAGCACAGCAATGCAGGACATTTTTGGCACAACAGCCTGGCCAGCAGATGAAACTGACGCAACATCTGAACAAGGACAAACCACATCAGGAAGGCAGGGGGCAGAAATGGTTGACTGGCCAGAGAGAGTAGCAGTACCACAAAATCGCTACACTTTGGACAATGCGACCTGTGAGCAACTCGCTGCACAATTTGATCCGCTTGGTGGTGGAAGAGGAGAACTTGGAATGGACATATTTTGTAATGTTTTATCTTTTTTGGCTTCTCATAATCAATAGTATATGAGAAGTTCATCACAAAATAGAACTAGTCGTATATAGCTGTAGGTTGTATATTGTAACTGACGTTTGAAGGACTAAACAGAGCTAACCTTGTAAATTTACTAAAGATAATGTTCTATTATGTTGTTGGTTTCAAAGGCTTTTTATATTGTCTTACCAAAAAACATCAAATGTTTTCAGATTTTGTTCACCGTTCAACATTTGTATAACGCCAATAAACGCTTGTGTAGCTTTTATAATAATATGTAAATATGATTTTGTGATTGTCAATGTGAATAAAAAACAATGTTGAATGCTGGTAAAATAAAGTTTTATTTTACATGCCTACACAAAAACTTTTTCTCATGAAAAAATTATAACCATCAAATCCACTTGGATCCTGCCCCATAATCTTTACCAGAACTGTACTAAATCCAACAGATTCAGATGTTTGCAAAAACATAAGAAAGGTTGCAAACATAAACAAATATAAATATATTTTAGTTTGCAATGGGCTCTATGCATGCTTGACTTCTGCTTTCAACAGGAAGAACCCCAGGCAGTTTACTCGAGCATGAATTAAGTCATCTTAATTTAAGTATTTTAAGTCACAATGAAATGACAATTGCTTTATATATAAAGTTCTGAAAAGTTTATCTGTGCATGTTGTTTTATCACTGTTTGCTCCTCATTTTCCATCAACCGTCATTTCTGTCAATAACCCCCCATAATGGGCTATATTCATGGGTCACTTCGGCAGTTTCCAGTTGGGGAGACTTAAAGCATAGAGAACTGGAAAAATAGTTCAATTTAGCATCATTTAGAGTATTTAGCTGAACATTGCAGCACACAGCAGTGGTATATAGAAGTGCTGTTCTACCGTTTTTGAATGTTATAACGAAATGTTAACTTATGAAAGTATCATTTCAAATAGAACAGCACTTCTATATACCACTGCTGTGTGTCGCAATGTCCCACTGCTCCCAAACCGGAAATTACTGAGGTTCTTATTGGTAGAAATTACTGTTGATTGAAAATGAGGAGCAAACAATGATAAAACATCATGCACAGATAAACATATCAGAACTTTATATCTATAACAAATGTCATCTCATTGTGACTTAAAATAAGGAAACCAAGTTTACACCTTTCCAAAACCAAGAGATCCTTTAATTGCAGTGAACATAAGTTCTTTGAATTCCTCTTCTTCAATCACACCTCTAGGCAGGTAGAGTGTCAGGGCACAGGTTGATGCATAGGGAATTCTTCTGGTTGGCTCTTCTTGTTCATAGAATTCAATGTGGCACTTTTGCTGAAATCCCAGTGGAGGGATTGAATCTGCAGCAGTGACAAATGCCAAAAGATCCTCAAAAGATATGGCCACGTCCTCTTCTGTGAATGTTGGCAAAACAGAACATGTTATAAGGTCAAGAAACAAAAAATAATTAAATTAAAAAACCCTGTGGATTTAAAAAACACCTTGTATTGACATTAACCAGCACTCCCACTGGAAGACAGTCTCCTCCTCCAGGTCTCGCCTGTTGCTCCCTGGTGAACTCCAGACAATGTCAAAAAGGTCTTTGACATCATTCCTTTTTAGTTTACCTCTTGTGTCGGTAAACAAGGGGAGGAAAGCCGCCGAGTTGGTACACACCACCTCCCACAGACGGCCACAGGAGTTAATCCCGGCAGTAAACTGATGAATCATACTTGCCACTCTGCTCAGAAAAAAATATATATTGTGACTTATAAAATCCATGTTGTTAAGTCAAGTTCCTACATAGTTATACAATGTAAAAGCGTCTTCAGTGTAATAAACCCAATATCTATAAATCTTTAAAAAACCCTGATCTCAATAGGTGCCCAGAGATAAACACTGTATGTGTTGAATATTAACAAGTGAACACTCACAATAATCATCCGTTTTATACAGATAAATCCATATAAAGCTGTAGTATTATAATATTACTCTATTATAATTTCCCTACTCCTATGAAATAAATGCTTTGTTAAATTTAGTAATTTTCATGTAGTAAGAGCATGTCTTACAAATAAACCACTGGTGAACGTAATATCTTTCCCCTATACCCTTATTTACTGCTTCCTTATATAAATGGGTGGATTGATTGAACGACTTAACATACACTATACTGCCAAAAGTATTGGTAAACCCTCTCCAAATGAACATTTCTGACTACTTCAGTCATTTTAATGAGCACCAATCTTAACTGTATAGCATATTATGATATTCTGTGAAATTATTATATAGGGTATGTATGAAACAACATGTACACTCTGAATATGGACACTATTTAAGTTCCAACATAGTGCACCTAGGAGATGGAGACAGCTGAAAGTGACGGTAAACATTCTTTACCTGTGGTAGATGTAGTGGGTTACTAACTGCCCATAAACAGTGGGCAGATCACTAAATGAGGCTATGAAAATGCTAGGCACTCCACAGTCACAAATCCAGTCTCCTAGGGAGCTCTTAAGGTCTCTCAGTTCCTCTGCAGTGCTGCACCTGACAACCTCCAATCATAAAACATTTTTGAAAAACATGAATTAGCTAAGTTGTTGAAAACATTGGTTGAAAAAGAGCACAACTATATCAGATGGCATGGTAACAGTAGTTACCTTTGTCAGCTTTTCTGCAATGTCACAATCTAAGAAATTTCCAAGATCAAACATGGTGAGGTTGGGTTTCTGGCCACACATGATCAGGAAGAGCTCCTTGTTGATGCATCTGATGCCTGGTCCATTGTGAACTATGGACCAGGCTATCAGTTTTCCTGCAGTATAAAATTTATTTTCAGCTAGAGCCTTTTGATTGTAGCTGAAGAGCAGCTCCCCAGGTTTGCCCTCGAAAATTCCAAGGGCGCTTTGGAGCTCAATCATGAGGAGTCTAAGAAAAAAAGTCAAATATTAAAGCCTGAAAGCCATAATAGTCTGAAAACGCCTAAGAGATATAGATTTAGGAAAATATCAATACAAATTCATAACATGCTGTTACACACATGCTGTTAAGATACTTAACTACCTCATGTATAACTAGAAAGAAAAGTCACTTTGGATAAAAGAGCCTGCCCAATGCATAAAGGTAAATTCTGATTGGTCTGTTGTAGAGTAACTTTAAAAAAATAACAGTTAATCAGTAAGCTATACGGTGTGCTGAGAGACGCTGCTCTTTAATGAACATCCAACTGCTGTTTAATGCGTTTATAGCAAAAAACAGAGGATTTTTTCCCCCAAACCATTATTGGCCAGTGTGGACATTATAAACAAACTGGGTTCTAATGTACCTGAAAAATTCTCTTCTGGGACCTCCATAGTCTTCTGCCATTTCTCCCACAAACTCAATATTGGGAGTTTTGTACCATTCAAAGTAGCCTCTTGATAAGGCCATACATGCACCCCTTAAAATGTGTTTGCGTCGTGCTATGACTGTTATGCTGGTATGACAGTCCAGATTTTCTTCGCAGAACACCTTTAAAATATCTGGTAGTTCTCTGTCAAGCTGAAAATATAAAATATTCAAATTAGCACCCACATATGATATGCACAAAAATAATTTACCATACGGCTGATTCACAACATTTTGAGACAAACAGTGTTGTGGATCATCCATCCATAATACATACATTTGGACTATTACTCCTCACTGGAGATGCAAGGGTCACTTCTTCTATGTCAGATTCTGACGAGTCCACATAGAAGTCCTCTCTAAGGATCACAAAATATGTCAATAAAAATATTTATTTATTATAAATATTATATATAATTATATTTAATATTATAAAATATTACATATTTTATACCACAAATAAACAAAAATCTGAATTTCAGCAAGAAATCTTGCATTTGAAAACGTACACTTTCTATTATGAACTTCGCTTGAAGAACATGATGGCTGTTGTGTACTTACACTGAGGTTGCTGCGGGCGCACTTGTGGTGGTGTAGGCGGGTTGGCTGCTCCCATTTGTGGGCGCACTTGTGGTGGTGTTGGGACTATGGCTTCTCCCATCTGTGGGCACACTTGAGGTGGTGTAGGGACTTCCGCTGCTCCCATCTGTGGGCACACTTGAGGTGGTGTAGGGACGTCGGCTTCTCCCATCTGTGGGCACACTTGAGGTGGTGTAGGGACTTCCGCTGCTCCCATCTGTGGGCACACTTGAGGTGGTGTAGGGACGTCGGCTTCTCCCATCTGTGGGCACACTTGAGGTGGTGTAGGGACTTCCGCTGCTCCCATCTGTGGGCACACTTGAGGTGGTGTAGGGACGTCGGCTTCTCCCATCTGTGGGCACACTTGAGGTGGTGTAGGGACTTCCGCTGCTCCCATCTGTGGGCACACTTGTGGTGGTGTGGGCAGGTTGGCTGCTCCCAGCTGTGGGCAAACTTGTGTTTGTCTGGTCAACCTGTCACATGGGTTTTAAAGGAAAAGAAACTTGCAAGTTAAAATCTGAGCCAAACTAAATGACTTTTAGTATATTTTTGTTGTCCAATGAAGATGCCAAACTAACTGAGAACCCAACAAAGTATTTATTTTATCTTATAATGCAGATTTAACAAGGAAAGGCCTTTGGACAGCATAACGTTTAGAATATTTAAGAACTCTACTGAATATTTCACTCACCTTCACACGAATGTAAAGGGCAGATCTCCCCAATGCACTGCTTGAGTAAATATGATCGGGACTCAAACTTTCCAACTGCAAAGGGATGACCTGTCTTTGGCCATTTACTTTGCATAGCTCAAAATCTTCTGGAAGATCAGGAAAATGATCTCTCAGTGCTTTCTTGAAATCTTCTTCATCCAAATCCCGTCGCACTACAACACGGCAGGGTGGAGTGGAATCTGAAAATATAAAAATATAGATTTCACAGCTTTCAGGGTAAAAAGCAAAACATAGTAATGTTACGATGAAAATTATGTAAACTCACCCCTATGTGATCTGTAATGGGAAATGGAGGAGTTTTTAAGCACAGACACTTTAAAAGTGATTTGTCTTTGTGCTCGGACTCTGTTGCGCCTTCGTTGGCGAATCGGCCCACTACCACTCGAATTTCTAAACATCTCGAACCTTAGAAACATATAAGAGTTGTTATTCTTTTTACCACACCAGACACACCTGTAAAACACATGTTGAAGCAGGTTGAATGTCCATGACAGACAGAATACAGGCTACTCGTCCTTGCCTGAAATCGCTCTCATTTTCATTTAATTCTTCCCCATATAGTGGACTCAAACAGTATTCACTATATAGGTTGGTTATTCACTATGACGGAGTGTACAAGGAAAAGGTAAGACACAGCACTACACTAAACTGCGTCCGAAATTGCATTCTATGACAGTAAGTTCTGAATTTGAATAAGTACCTACGTATCGGCCGTTGAAACATTACGTTCTATAAAGAGTTGAGTGGGAGTAGTATGAATTCATTTGGGACATACTGCGTCCGCCATGTTTTATGGTCATGGGACCCGTATGCTCTTTGATCTATGACATATTAACAACAACCTACAATTTAGTCACCATTAATTAATTTATTAGCACTTACAGTATATTAAAAACGGATGCCCGCCTTGAAGTTTTCCGCTATATTTATTTGAATTACTTTGAAAATTTGACCGTTGCTCAGCTCCCGTGGCACAATGGGATTAATAAATGTCGCCTACTGCTTTTTTGCATACGGAAGTTATGGATATACTACTCATGACTTATTTTGTCTACTATATAGTGTGGAAGTAGGTGAAATTTTCACCAGAAACAGTAAACCATCTGGGCACTTGGAAAATAATAATTTTACCATAGGCCTACTAGAATGTAGGACGCAGTAAGTCTTTAAGTATTTTGAATAGCATAATTGTGTGTGAAAAGGCTAATTATACGTTTCTAAACAATCGGGATGTGCGAAACCAGAACAGATAGCCTGTATAATGATTAGAGAATTACACAATGAATGATAGTGTCATTCCAGCCTGTTTGTTTAATGACTTGTTTAGCTTAAAATGGCATATTCAACGACGGTATTCCATAGGAAAAATACAATCATTTTTGCCATTCCTATTCTGACATTCAACAACAACAAAAACATGTTTTTAAAGCAATTGTCTCCTCCATTTCACTCATTGCTTCTTTGTTTTCCACAGTTTTAATACAACCAGTATGCGCGCGCAGCTGGCAGTAACATAACCGAGACGTCGACTCCAAATTGGTCTATAGAGGGAATGGACCTATCGTCACTTTACAACCTCAACTCCTCGTGAGTCCGCCTGTGAGGCGGCCGAGCAAATATTTCACCAAATAATTGCGTGTTTTAGTCCCAGTTTCTTTATATCTACTATTTTTCTCAGCCAATAAGCTGGGTCTTTTGCCACCCAGGGTAGCATGTCCCGACATTTTCACGTTGGAAAATGACGTCGATGCATACCCTCTATTGGTACCCACCGCTGGTTTTGTGCGATGGAACCAGACGTGCTAAAATGCTTCCTGGCTACCTGGTTTTGCATAAAAAAACACCTTATCCCTGTGACAACTCTTTACAATATTAAGCATTTCTTGCACAAGTGTGTGTATCGTTTAAATATGCAAGTATATCCTTCGAGTACATCATTTTATTATTTCTGTGATTATTGAAATTTCTTAACAACGTGTGCATTGGTGATTAATTAAATAATGAATAAATTAAAATTTTGATTACTAAATAACTGGTAAAAATTACTAATATATATATTTAGATATATTTATTATATTAAAATACCCACATAGATATAATTACTTAAATGGGGTCACATACCTATCCAGAAGACTGGTCTGTTCCTCCTCTGGGGGATCTTCATTTAGTAGTCGATTGAACTGGGCGTTCATTTTGTCTCGAAGATCATTAATTCGTCTTCTGTATCTGTTTCCACCATCCGCCATACTCGCAATGTTAGCTCATTCTAACCGTCACTGGAGTCTTGACTTGATGAACTTACCAAAATTGCGCGGTATTCCTTTTCAAGGCCCGCCCACTTAAAGGAACAGTTTAGGTTCCATTCAAGTTTGACTCATTGTGTTAGTAGTAATTCATTCTTACATCATAAACATATTCAGAGCCCCTTAAAACGGGACATTGTGAGCGATTCAATGTGTGTCAAAGTTTTCAATTAATTCTGTAGCAGAACAATGGTATGGTCAGATTTGTCTGTAAGCATATTTACCCAACACAATTGGTTTTTACAAAAAAATCATTGTAACGTGTAATCTAAAACTTTAAATCGAGCCAATGAGAAGCTACATCATTGTAGTGGCTATTACTGTGTTTTGATTAGTGGAATGAAGATTTTTATGAAAATCCTTTTATTATGTGAATTTTTACATTCAAAATCAAGAGGGTTTTAGACGTAAATAAAATAGAAAATGACAAAAATATATACATTGGGATATTTTCTTAAATCAAATTAGTGCATCCAATTCAACCACATTTGCCACAAACCAACTCAAAACCCACATCTATAGGT
This sequence comes from Triplophysa bombifrons, assembly GCA_029783895.1. Classification (NCBI taxonomy): domain Eukaryota; kingdom Metazoa; phylum Chordata; class Actinopteri; order Cypriniformes; family Nemacheilidae; genus Triplophysa; species Triplophysa bombifrons. The sequence continues at coordinate 1,768,458 of CM056458.1, forward strand.
ATTTTTATCTATGTTCATAAAATTGAATTTGTTTGGTTGACATCGAGAGTTAAGGCCTTAGGAACAAATATTTCCCCAGGCAGTTCACCAAGCATTCAGTTGAGACATGGTTATGTTCGCAAGACACTACACTCTGATGTGCACACTTTGGATGTTTCAGTCAGAGTAAGATACATTTTGTGTATTACTATCTTTGACAAACCCTTAACATCGATCAAGTGCCTCACTTTATTTTCTTTAGTATACCTTATGTTAATTCATTTTGAAGTGAACAAAGCATATGCAGCTTTTGCAGTAATATGTGCACATTATTAAGCCTAGAATAAATATGCGCGTTAATATGTATGATATGCTTTTTAATTATGATATTATGATTACAGTGTATGTTATCACGTTTAATAAGGGCTACTATTCGGAGCAAAGGGATCCGTAGGATTAACAACCATCTTTGTGCAAACCGACAATTTTCTGTAGCTAAATGGGCGCATCCCGACTCAATTTGCCACGTTCTCGCATAGGCTTGACTGCATGGGGGGGTCACCGGGCTTGAATCCTATATCCATGTGCTGAAAATTAGAAAATAATGCATAATATTTTTCCATTTGAAAAGGAAATTTGGCTGTTCATTGTATTCTTTGCAGACACGATATAGCGTCAGTCTCTTCACGGAGGTAACCGGCAAGGCATTTGGCATTGACTTGTGCTGTGTTAGCTATATTGAATAAATGAGTAGATGCTTGTTACATAACAATCATTACGCAACATTATTGCGCATCCTCATAATCAATCAATTTTTGTAATATGATGTAATCAATTCCAGACCCTCCTTTCATACTGGCCATACATTAAGTACTGAAATATAAATCTAAAAACTACCCGGCGATACAGATAAATAGATCAAGACCAACAACTTAAAAAATGACCGGTGATCTGAGCGGGCCTCGAACCGGAACACGACAATAAAACAGATCACGAGCCGAAGGTGCTACTCAGCAGGCCACATGACACCCAACAATATGACAAAAGGAAGGCAACTTAACTTTATCTCTGTCTGACACCACTTGTACCAGGAATTATTTATAGTAAAATGATAATATAATGCAATATTTCAACCGATTGCTTTTTTGCATTTTACGTAGACAATATGTGCTATATCTTATGAGATCAGAAGGATACATACAATAGGATTGGTTGGCCTTTATATAATTGTTGACGACGTTGTGTAACCTTGATTACCAAAGAAAATGACTATCTTCTTCAGAAAGCAAGCAATAATTTGTTTAATGTTAGCAAACACTGCGCACATAATACAATCCTGTGAAATGATCAGTGGCAAATTGGTCTGGTCTGGCTCAGTTCATCAGGGATTGGTTGACAAAGGTTCAAATTTACTGGCTTTGGAAATCAATGGGAGGGGCTCATTATACAACAGACGAAACGCCGTAAAAGACGCGCGCTCTGTGCAACCAAAACGGCGTTTTTTACGCCGTCATATGGCAAGATAGCGGCGCAAAAAGCGGCGCTTTTCGGCCGCCTTAAAACGCCGTCAAATACGGCGTTATGAACGGCTTTTCGCGCGTTTTTTACGGCGTTTGGAATCGCGACGCCGTATTTTGCGGCGCAAATGCTGTTTAAGACGCCGTCAAAAACGGCGTTCCGATACAAACGCGTTTAATCTATGGCGTAATTATGACCCCCTTGGCTTGCCATATGACCGCCCGGTGAGAGCGCGCCCAGCGGGAGGAGACTTTAAGAGGACGTGTCGAATAATTATTATGTTATTTAAGGGTCATTTACAACACAAGACCACGTTTGGACCGTTGCATGTTGCTCTAAATGATTGTTATGCTGGTTGGCGTATGTTTGCAGCGTTTTATTTTGACTCACAAATCACACTGACTTAAACAGCCAAACAATTATGAAACACTAAACAATTAAGGAAACGAAAAGTAATAAAGACTGGTTAAAAAACTGCAAATATCGCATGCAATTAAAAAACATGGAAATGCTTGGACTGATTTTATGTAGGTCTACCGGAATAGCCATGTCCTAAAATCTGTTTTCATCAACATAACCTATGCAATGCCAACATCAGAACACGATGGATGACTTCACAAACATTTTCAACCCGAAACTAATGTGCGTGTTTCAAACAGCATGCAAAGGCACGCAATTGTATAATGGACTTAAGATACAAACTGTTCAGAGTCATAAATAATAGACTAAGACACACTGCTATAATTTGCACCGCAATTAAAACAATTGCATGATAATGAGACTGTTATTTATGACGGCATACGATAGTAGTTAGATAATTGGCTATTAGTGTTATCAACTGATAACAACCTGTTTTCATTTTAGGTGTGCCTCTGTTTTTCGGTTTTATTGGGTTAAGTATCCTATCTCAGCAGTGTGCGATTGGTAAGAAATTACGCAGTTCCACTGTGTTTGCACACACTGCTGCCAAACGTTAGAAATGTATTCATACTTTACATAAACAGAAATGGCTATGAGGTAACTCATGGACAACTATGTGAGAAATTTAAATGAAGAAACTTAACGAAGTTAAGTGGGTACGCCGTTGAATTTTGTCATGCAATGACATTAATGTGCGACCAAAGTGTATAAATGCGTCTTGGTGCCACTAGGTAACATCTGACTGCGTTGCATGTGATTCGCATGGGAGGAAACGCTTGTGCGTTTGTGTGTCAATAGATTTAGCATTGCAACTCAATGCATGAATCAAAACAGAGCTGCTTCAGACATCACTGGACGTTACAGCCTACCGAGAATTAAGACAATATGATTTTACATCCCAATAGCGACGATGAAAGCACGGGCCGCGCGCGTATGTAAGCTCGGCGTTCAGATGAAATGAAAGGCTCTGCGTTTGAAATGCGCAAGTGTGTGTGTGTGTGTAATGCGCGGGCGCGTGTGTGAGGTGGGGAGGTGGGGGTGAGAGACCCCGTCGTGTTTTGACCCCCTAAACAACTCCCAGTCTCCATCTCTCCCTCTCTCCGGTTTAAAGCTCCATCGCTCATTGTGGGGAGACGCATTTGAGCCCGACGCGTCGCTTCATGGACATCGACAGAGCGCAAAGGACACGAACGGACAGCTAACACTGGATACTCGGGCCGCTCCACGTTGCTTCTGCTGCTAGAGCTTTATTAAGGTGGGGTATCTTTACGCCTTCTGGTGTAGCCTATCCATAATGTAATCTTTATTTTAAAATGCGTATCGTGAGAATAACAGAGCTGTCACGGCCGTTACGCGTGATGTAATTTATAACATCATTAAATGCGTTTCTCGGCCAGTCACTCTGGAAGAGTAACACAGTTATATTGCTGGATTGTGGATACTTTTAAAGTGAACAGAAACGGACTTCTCTCGTGTGCGTACTGTGCGTGCGCATAACGATGCTTCAAAACCTCTAAACATCTACTTTTTGTGCCGGAATATATGAGCGTGGTTTAGTGCACGCTTATATTTCTCCATGCAAATGCTGTAATGTGATGTTGTTGTTTGTTTTTAGTGTGTCTGATCTGCCGGGTCTGGTGTGTGTTGTCCTCCGTCAGTGAGTGTGTGAGCTCGGCTTCCGTATCGCATGGAGAAGAGGGTAGGTCCTGTTTTCCTTTTCTCGGCTCAATTCTCTGATATTTCCAAGCAAAGGTTGCTGCAGTGTACTAGATTAATGGCCAAGCGAATGCATGAACATAAATGCCTACAGTAGCCTATAAAAAGTTTATTTCTGTTTTGCCACGACACTTCCATTATGGCATTAACATTATATTATACTTCTGGTCATTATTAATTGCACATATAGTCATTGCATTTTTATGTTTGGTACATGTTATTACATACATATTCAAGACATTTCACATACATGTTTGAATTTATAAGAACAGATATTTTAAGTACTACAACGATTACTCAATGATGAAAGTTGTTGAAAAGTAGTAACACATATTTTTTATTTGGCCAATGCTTTAAACATGAGAACACATTTGCGTCTATTTTGCAAAGTGTTTGTGTTGCAGTTTTCAATCTCTTAAATATACTGAACAGATCATTATTGATATCATTCGTAAATGAGTATAGAGTCTAGATCAGGTGGAGTAGTAAAAATGGCACACAGGCCCTAGAAAGGCAAATGAAGTCAGTAAGTAGGTCAAATTTTGTGCTACGGTGAGCGGGCAAATGGAGGTTCCTCACAGGCCGATGGTAGTTTGGATCTTGTGAATTTATTATGAATGTTTTGGATCTCAAATAAGCTCTTATTGTCCCTGCAATATTTCTTCTAATTACGTGTGAAACGAATCGAGAAATTCACTGACACTGACTGCACAATTTGTTGGAAATAAAAGCCTGATAGATTTACTGTAAACTTTCATTGGTTTAAACCACCGAAGGAAGAATTGGCATTTGAAACTCACATAAAAGCTTAAGATGTTGTTTTTACTATGTTTAATGTTCTATTTGTGTGAGGTTTTGCGTTCATATATTTGTGAAGCACTTGATTTTTTCATCTGCATGCTTATTGACGTAATTCATATGACCTATATTTATAAATCAAAAAGCAATACTTTTATGTATTTGAGAACATATTTTCTGGATCATTTATCATAAATGTGACTGTATTACATGTTACATGAGACACTTGAAGTTCACATGGTTGGGGTCAGCATGAAAATAATTATTGTCAAGAATGATATGCGTCTTCATAAGTTTGATTTGAAATATGGTTTTATTATTTTGAATATTCTTTAAGAGCATAATTAAGTTTTTCACTTTGCAACCTGAAAAACGATGCCAAATTAAAATCAGATGTGGTATTGAGCTATGGTGCAGCGAGAAATCAAATCCTTCACAGAAAGAATGTTAAACTAAAGCATATAAAAAACGGGTGTGTTCTGTAGAGCTGGCTTATAAACTGTAATAGTATAAGAAGTGAATAATAATTACATACTAACATCATCTTGGAGCTGTCCAAAAATGTCTCCAACAAAATGTTTGGATGTAGAAATAGGTGTTTTTTTATATTGGTGTCCAAAAGTTTATTTCTTTTTGTGTTATGTTGTTTTGCCGATCATATCATCGTCCGACGAACGAAATGTTTCATCTAATCATCTAATTAGAATAAATGAAGGCTAGATGTTGTTTTGCATGTCAGAGCTGTAAAAGATAAATCCTGCGCTTTCTTCTGAGTTTGTGTCCCTGGGTGACTGTTGCTTGGCACTCAGAAAAATCGCACATCAAAGCTTCCCACAGCCCGTGTTTTTCTTCTTTTTTTTTGAGGAGGAGAAACAATTAGCAGCAACTTCAAACAGCTTCTCGCTAACTGTTGATCTTGTACGCAGTTATAATAAACCGTAACACATCCCGCCACACACAGCACACCTCACACTGACTTCGGGCAGTATCCTTCTCCATTTCCAGTCTTGAGATATTTCACTCTTGTTGTGTTTCAGTATGAGGACCTGGTGCATTACCCCGGCTCTGACGGCATGGCTGTGGGAGCCTATGGGGATGCGATGAGGTCACTTCCTCCGCCACACTACGGCCACAGTGTGCCTGACTCCCTCAAACACTACCGGGACCAAATCTACGGGTGAGATGCCGATTACTCGGACGAACCATCTGTGACATGCAGTGTACTGCAGCTTGACCTGATTTGACCCCAAAGATATTTTAGTTTGTGTCACCAAGAAATAATTTTAAATATTAGTGTCGACCACCGTTAATGGACCACATAAAACAGATCTTTTTTATTGCATACTTCATTTTATTGACTAAGAGTAGCCTTAGTTCAATGATGAGTGAGATTTTTGTTGGGTAAATTTTATGATACTGACAAAATTTAAAGTGATACTTCACCCAAAAAATTACAATTCTGTCTGCTTTTTTTCACCTCTGTTTGGAAGAATGCTTATAACCAGACAGATTTTGTCCCCCCCATTGACTCCCATAATAGGAAAAAATTGTTTTGTAATTTTTTGTTCTGTTGAAATCAAAAAAGATATTTTGAAGAATGTACGCCTGCAAACAGTTCTGGGGCACATTTGACCACCATTATATTTTTCCTACTATGGGAGTCAACCGGGGGGCAATATCTGCATCCTTTCAAATATAGGCCTATATGTAAAATAATATATATAATTTAAATTTTTGGGTGAAGTATCCCTTTAAGGAATAATTAGATCTGCAGTGTTGATTTTCTTAACTTTATGTGTGTGTGTTTTTGTGTGTATGCAGTCATCCTCTGTTTCCACTCCTGGCCCTGGTCTTTGAAAAGTGTGAACTCGCCACCTGCTCGCCGCGGGATTCCACCTCTATGTCAAACCCCGCCCACCTCCCTGGCATGACCATTCACAGCGATGTCTGTTCCTCTGAATCGTTCAACGACGATATTGCAGCCTTCGCCAAACAAGTGTGTAAAAGAAACTCAGTCACGTGTCCTAGAGAATAACCTGCTGACAGAAATATTAATGCATATCTCTCTGCTGATCTGTTTAGATTCGCTCTGAAAAGCCCATTTTTTCAACCAACCCAGAACTGGATAACCTGGTAATTTTGCAAGAATCATATATATTTTTTTTTGGTTTCACGAGAGAGGTGTATTGGGTCCATGTGTAACCATTGTATGTGTTTGTACAGATGATCCAGGCCATTCAAGTACTCCGCTTTCATCTGTTAGAGCTAGAAAAGGTATGTGTGTCTGCCTGATGCTTACCGTGTAATTACACCATAGTGCTTGTAAGAATCAAGGTATTTCCGTTTGTCAAGTATTTTGTCAAGGTCGTGACATCTTCATTCTCTTCTGTTACAGGTTCATGACCTCTGCGATAATTTCTGTCATCGCTACATCACCTGTCTGAAGGGCAAGATGCCCACCGATTTGATACTAGATGACCGAGAGGGCGGATCCAAATCCGACATGGAGGATTTTACTGGTTCCTGCACCAATCTGTCAGATCAAGTGAGTCGGTCGACATCTGAAAAGTGTCCATAGCGGAGTTCAGTGCATTAGTTTGACCGTGGCTCTCTCTGTCCTGAACCAGAATCAGTCTTGGTTGCGAGACCCCGATGACTGCGTGTCGACCCCCTCTGGCACCCCAAGTGTTTCCTGCGGTCTCAACTCACACAGTTTAGAAAACTGCAGCGATGCAGGTACCCGTTTATTTTTATCTGCTTTTGCACACAATAGCTTTGTTCATACAACTTATACTACATAATGCTCACTGTTTGAACATATAGGAAAAGATAAATGTTTAATTCGGCGAGGGGCATCCAGTTATGTTAAAAATAAAACTGGGTAATAGTTTTGTAAATATGCGACTTAAAAACAAAATTGGCTAACATTTTACAATATGGTGGTATTAGTTAACTTTAGTAAATGCATTAGCATTTATTATCATTTTTTAGCATTTGTTAGTCCTTGTTAATGTTAGTTCATGTCAATAGAGTTATTCATGTTAGTTTGTGGTGAATTAACTAATGTTGACAGTGACTTATGTATAAGTAAATGCTGAAATCGACGTGAATTAATATTTATAAATGCTGTAGAAGTATAGATAATTGTAAAGTATTACCCACAGTTTTATTTATTTGTATTATTTATTTGTAACATTAAATTAATAAAAAGTTTAAGCAATTTTAAAATGTGTAAAAAATATTATAGCTATACACTCCGCTAAACTGTTGATCTGTAAATTGATAAAATTGTCTGCTAAAAGGATAAATGTGAATGTCAATTTGTTAATTTTTGTTATTGTTTATCACAAATACACTATGGAAGAAAGACAAGATATTTCATTGTGCTTGTGTGTTTGTGTCAGGTGACGGGCTGGACGGTAGCGTGGCTTCCCCGAGCACAGGAGAAGAAGATGAAACCGACAGAGATAGACGAAACAACAAAAAAAGAGGGATTTTTCCCAAAGTTGCAACAAATATTATGAGAGCTTGGCTCTTCCAGCATCTATCGGTGAGAGAAAAAAAACGTCTCATACCAACGTAGTGTTGAAACATAAATAACCATTTGTTTGTATGTTTCTTCTGTAAAAAACACAGTTTTTCTAAAAAAATAAAATACTTGAAAATAAAATTATTACATAGATTACATGAAATTGTTCAAAATACACAAATGGGGGATTGAACGGGATTGTTTTAAAATGCATATGAATAATATGAAGAGTTTGGTTCCAAAAGGAGGTAACTCTTGTTTCTAAAATGTTTAAAAAATCATGTTTTTATTGTGTTAGTTGCCGTATTTTTTTTTGTTATTGTGGCTTATATCTAAACAAACCAACTGCAGTTTGATTGATATTAATTGGAATGCACAATTAAAAAAAACATGATTTTTGGAAAATCTTAATTATCTCGTTTTGGGACCAAACTCTTCGTGTATTTCCTATGATCTATTATTTTTATTTTTGATTTTGATTTATTTCTTTGACTTCTCAATGTTCCATTTTTGTGTTTAGTACAATTATAAAATAAGGAGCACATTTTTGTCAGAACAGTTTCGTATATAGAAAGTTCATGATAAGTAAAATGATATGAATTGCATTGTTTATTTGTTGAATCCTGATGATATCGCTCAGCACCCGTACCCATCTGAAGAACAGAAGAAACAACTCGCCCAAGACACAGGTCTAACCATACTACAGGTCAACAACTGGTAAGTGATCACTGTCCTTAAAGAGTTCGCATAAATCTTTACCAGAAATTATGAAAAATGTTTATAATCATTAAACGGTTGAATAAAATGGCCTCTCTTTTCACTCAGGTTTATAAATGCCAGGCGCAGAATAGTTCAGCCAATGATTGACCAGTCAAATCGCTCAGGTACAGGTCATTCTGCATTTATCTGTTTACCTGTGACTTATTTTCCAATCTGAAAAAACTACACGATAAAAAAGCTGTAATTTTACAGGATAGTTTTGTTATTTTATTTTACAGATTTTCCACGTAAAATGTAAAAAAAACAAAGTTTTACTGTTTTTTAAAGAATTGTATGGATTTTTAAAATACAGTCAAAAAGCGTAAAACTACAGGAAATTACCGCAAGTTTACTAGAAAAACGTGTGTGTAATTTTACTAGGAAAAAGCGTTATTTTACAGTTTATTTCTGGGGCCTCCCCTATCCTTTAGTTTTACAGGAATCAAATATTTTACAGGAAATGTCAGTTTTTTCAAGTTTACTAAAAATTATTTGTTTTACGTATTTTTTTCACAGTGTACTTTGCACTAAATAATCTAGGTGTGTGTGTTTTCAGGCCAAAGTACACCGTACAGTCCAGAGGGGGCGGCTTTAGGAGGATACGGGTTAGATGTTCAGTCTCATTTAGGTCTTAGAGCAGCAGGTGAGAAGCGTTTCGCCTCAAACGCACTTCTTCATTCCAATTTGTTGTCTCTCGCTCACTCTCTATTTGATTCTCTGTCGCCAGGTCTTCAGGGAATGCCATCCCTACCCAGCGATTACCCCGGCGCCCTCCTGCCCCAGCCGGGATACTCTCACGCCGGCCCGTCCCTGCATCCTTACCCCGGCCCTCACACTGCCATGCTGCTTCACCCGCCGCCCCACGCCCATCCTGCTGAACCCCTCTTAGGGCAAGGTCTCGACATCCACGCCCACTAACGGACCGGGCGCTTAAAGTGGGCTTGGAGGATACGTAGAATTGACTTTGTCCATCACTCTCACGGTACCTTCAGGACGCCAGCCCATGTCGACTCGCAATGACAATGTCTGAAATGCAATGATCTGGCAACCTAAACGTACAAACACGTATGCGGTCGACTCCGATGCGAATGCCTGAAAGACTTGTTACATTCCTTAGCCATTTCTTGAAATGTATTAGTCTCTTATCTCCTCATGCTCTGAATGCACTCGAAGGAATACACTCATCTTTTAATTGCAACACTGCTGCGTCCGACTGGAAACCCACGTCTTCCTAAATGGCCTTAGTGGTGAGCTGAGTCTATCGTTAGGCCTTCATATAGCCTTTTTTGCCTTGCCTCCGAAGATCCTCTCGAGGAGCACACAAAGAAAACAGCGTATACCTCCTCGGTCAGGACCTAAGATAACCATATCAAGACGTCCTGAAATAGTCTTCTGTGACGAATGACTTCACCAAATCTTATCTCCCGAAACCTGTTAGGAGCACATTCTTGGTTTGTTTCACCCTGGACAGAAAAATGCAAGAAATGAGAAGTTTTGCATGATCAAAAATCTAAAATGTTTTCTTTTGATTAGGTGATGTGCCTTTCCAATTCTTATTTTTTTTTCAAGTTTATTATGAGGAAGCAAATGTAAATAAGCCCGTTCGTAAGAGTGTGGACACCGTGGTGCTATCAAAACATTCATCCGTACATTTAGAGCTTATAAAACAGATTTATTTTCCTGTAGCAAACACACAACTTCATATTTTTTTATTTCTTTTGAAACCGGGGTGAAATGTGACCCGAATGTTCCTGTCAGGTTTTTGTGAGATTCGCCCGTGAAACGTCAGCCAGACACGTTGTCTTCCTAACTGTTCTTCTGTGAATGTTGGTCTCACTGCGTTATTTAATTAAAATTTTATGTTAAATCTATTTTTGTATTTATCGTATCCAGAGACTCGGTTGCTCCAAAACATGACAGTAAAGTTACAATAATCCGAGTGCCGCGGTTTGTGAATCTCTCAGTTTGATAAAGAAGTGAATGTTTTCTTCAGTTCTTTTGAAGTTTCTGTGAATGTTTACCTGCTGAGGTCCTGACAGGCGCGTTTTTGGTTTGCTTTAAAGGACCCAACTTATGTGACCATGAAAATTCCTCTGTTTTCATCACGAAATACAAATGTGTTAAAGAACGTCTCATTATGCTTTTCGGACATTTGTTGGACTTGTAAACCTGAGCTCTTTTGTCATTCTCTTTTCTGCATTAAAAAATGTACTACAGAATAGTTGATGATGTGTTTATGATGTTAAAATGCAGACAGTTACAATAATATTATTACATCACGTTTTTGCACGTTATGAGTTCAAAATCACTCGTATCACTCCTTCAATAAGTTTAATTCTTAATTTACAATCTGAAGAAATGACGTTATGTTTATGAAGCGTAAAATAAAAAAGATTTTAACTAAATTAATAAATATGTTCTATGATGTAAACATTGTCTATTCATGGAGAATCATTTTTTTTAAGCATTAATAAAAACAACTTTAACAGCAAAAGTTAACTCCTTTGGGACTTTACTGGTCATCATCTCAAATCTTTGGCACATTGTTGTAGATTCATCATCAGTCCTCCGGCTCCGTGTGCACCCCCACCCGTGTCAACCGCGCTGATGTGATAGATGCAGCCTGCAGCAGGGGTCAGAGTTCACTTAAGGGTTAACAGGAAGAGGCCCTATAAGGTCATCCGTTAAGGTCACCCGAGGCATCGCTACTTTACGTTCTTTTCTTAAATTTGTTTAACATCGGTGGCCTTTCTTTTCTTATGCTTAATGTAATTCATGTCAAATTATCCTATTTAATTTTTTTATTTTATAAAAAAAATAACGCTGCCTTTCTTAGTTTGTGACTTACATCTCTCATTTGTAAAGTCATAAAGTATCCCTTCCCCTAAAAATAAACAGTCAAATGAAATTTGAGAAATAAATAATGAAAACTATTTGTTCGTGCAAAGAGATGAATGGTGTTTACAAGAAATGAAATTTCCACTGGTTTTGTTTTTGTGACAAACATGAATTTTTTTTTTTCAAGTAATTACAGCATGGAAAAAACAAAGTATAAATAATAAAATGCATCCAACAAATAATTATGCGCTGTGAGCATATCAAAATAAACAGGCTTTTAAATGTTAAAAAAATGGAGATGAAAATACTTTCAGAGGTTCAAATCAATATTTGTTCAATGTGTTTGCATTTGTAAATCACTGCTTAAATTGTTAATATAGATTTGAAAAACGGTAACATGTAAAAAATGTTATGTGTTGCATATTAATATATTTGTTTGAAAACAAACGTTTTAGTGGGGTGTTTGTTTGCAATGTAAAATCCAGGGGTCTGATCTGATGACTTAACGTTGTGTATACACCAAAATGACCATTGCAATGCATGCACACAGCTGCAGACAAAAATCAGGAATTATTACAAATAAACAAATCGTAAAAAAAATGTGCATTCATAAAAACTTGTTAAGCTTGAGATCTACAATATTCTTTGTGCATATGAATGTTTTTGTGTGTTTGGGGGCTGGGGATGGGCGGGCTGCTTGTGAACATTAATCATTTAATTACACACCTGTCAAAATGCAGAATAAGGAACTCACTGCACTGCACAATAAAGAAATAATGGTTTGTAAAATATTCTAACTATTGCAGCTCGTTGAGAAACAGAAATTCATGTGAAATATATGAAAAATTCTCGTAACATAGTACATTTGTTCCACTATGGTATGTTGAACAGATAAAGTAAGTGTTATAGAGTAAACCGATAAGTCAGACTGAATTATTGACTGATACTTCGCCGTTTTGAAATGTTAAATTCTTCAGTTTTAATTGTGTTTAAATTATTTTTATATTACATTAAATGTAACTGAATTCAATCTGATATTAGTCTCGCTCTGTAAGATATCAGCATCACCTTCAGCCACTGGACAAAGAAACAAAGGACCAGCTTTTGTGCAATAAAGACAGTGGGGCTAGTTGTCACACTTTTATTTGCAGTGAGTAATTAATAAATTAATTATTGAATTAAAATAACAAACATATATTCAATTCAATTCAAGTTTATTTATATAGCGCTTTTCACAATGTGTATTGTTTCAAAGCAGCTTGTATAGCTTATATATGATAAACAAACATCTCATTTTAATATGGGCAATTATTAATTTAATTTGATAAGTATATATTTGTTAACTTATAATGAACAATACAACATTTACTAATATTGTCAATGTTGATTTCAACATACATTTTAAAATCAGAAGTTATTTTTGTCAACATTGGTAAAGCACAATGAACTAACAGGAACAAACAATGAACAATTGTATTTGCATTGACTAACATTATTCAAGGTTAATGAATGCTGTATATATATATATATATATATATATATATATATATATATATATATATATTAGGACTGTCAAAAGATTAATCGCGATTAATTGCATCAAGGATAAAAGTTTGTCTTTACTTAATATATGTCTGTGTACTGTACATATTAACTTTGAGTTTATAAACATATACACATACATGCATTTATTTAAGAATCGTATAAAATATAAAAATGCATTAACGTTTACATGTAATTTAAATTATTGGTGAATATAAATTATACATCTCAAACATTTATTAAATATTTATACATTTAAGTGTATGTTTTTGTATCCATAAATACAAAATTAATATGCACAATACATGGACACATATTATGTAAACACAAACTTTTTTTCTGGATGCGATTAATCGTGATTAATCGTTTGACAGCCCTATATATACACAATTTGTTTCCAAAATAACAATCAAAATCAAAAATCATGTTTTTATTGTGTTATCGTGTCTTTATTGTGTTAGTTTGCTGTATTTTGTTAGTTATTATTGCTTAAATCAAAAAATAAACCAACTGCAGCTTGATAAATACTGATTGGAATGCACAATAAAAAAACATGATTTGTGATTTTTTTAATATAAACATAGTATATAAGAGCAATATATACATATATATATATATGTGTGTGTGTGTGTGTGTGTGTATTGCTCTTATTGCTAGCTAAACATTAACTAATAATAATGAATTGTAAAGTGCCAGCCAAATCGAACTTGCCCCAGCTTGTGCAATTAGATGCTCAAAATGTTATGGTTACTGTAAAACCATACAGTTCACATCACTTTGGATAAGATCATCTGCCAGTTGCACAAATTTAAATGCACAAATGAATCAGATCTCAATTTACACCCATCATGAAGCATTTTCACAAGCTGTTGAAATTAGAGAAATCTAAAACTAGAGGAAAAATATGTGACAAATTTGGATGCAAAGTGTGAATGTTTGTGTGGTAAAGTGCACACGTGCAAATCCAGGCAGGTTGTTAATGATCCATCCATTAGATTAATGTCGAGAATAATTGCTCTGAAAGTGCTGGGGAGCATTATGCCATTGGCTCTTCCCTTTTAATCTCCATCAACAGCAACTTTCTCCAAGCTTCCAGTCCTTACAGAACTGTCAATCAAATCATCTCAGAGATCAGATGTGATCAAGCATGTGTGGGTTCGAAAAAGACGCCTCGGGCTTTAACCATCTCTGTATTCAGCGACTTTATCAAAAGCCTGTTTATCAAATGCATGCTTTGTCCTGTGTGAATAATGCGTCAAAGCATGATGGAAAAGTGTCGAATCATGCAGGTTTGACCGCAAAATGTGTGCCATTGTTGCATGTGTAGCTTTGCTTCCTAAACAGGATTTATGGGCTTGGTTCTTGCTGCAGAGGAGAGATGTAATATATCTTTCAACATAAAAAATTGTTGTGTGTCAAAACATGCTGAATGCAAGCTTTTTAATACATGATGGAGCTTGTTACCTGGTTCCTGCAGGCTGTGTATAGATGGATGACTCTGTACAAACCATCGTGTGCATTTCATAACATTTATGTGTTTATGCATCTTAATGTGCCATGTTTACTTTTCTGAAAAGCTGTAAGGACTGGATTTATAAAGAAATAGAAAGAAATACATTTCATGTTATATCATGTCTAGACTGTGAATAATGTGTGTTGTTGGTTGATGAAAATTAATACCAGTTGCCATATACAACAAAGAAGCAATTTTAGCATTTAAATAATTCATTAAACATAAATAATAATAACAATATTTTGAACAAAATAAACGGATACAAGTCAACACCATCAGAACTATGTTGGTTAAACAAATAAACCTTTCTGTATCTTTGGGGAAATAAACACAAGTACAATAGTGCCCCCTAGTGGTCCAGAGTCCAAAAAGTAAAAAAAATCAAACATGTAAGCATTTCATAACATTATTGTGTTTATGCATGTTAATGTGCCCTATTTACTTTCTGGAAAGCAATAAGGAGTGGATTTAGAAAGAAATACATTTCATCTTATATCATGTCTTGACTGTGAATAATGTGTGTTGTTGGTTGATGAAAATTAATACCAGTTGCCATATACAACAAAGACGCAATTTTAGCATTTAAATAATTCATTAAACATAAATAATGATAACAATATTTTGAACAAAATAAACGGATACAAGTCAACACCATCAGAACTATTTTGGTACGGTTAAACAAATAAACCTTTCTGTATCTTTGGGGGAATAAACACAAGTACAATAGTGCCCCCTAGTGGCCAAAGAGTGAAATAGGTTTAAAAAATCAAATGGGTAGTTTCTGTAAATGTTTATACACCCTAATGTGGTTCAAAACCTGTATATGACTCTTCTTTATTCTCTCAGGATTGTGATATTTTCACTAATCTTCTTTCCAGTTTACACCAGCCCCTCTCTCTTTATCCTCGGCATTCAATGTCTCTTGTAACTGTGTTTGTTGTCCATTTAAAGAGTCCTCTTCTTCCTCTACCACCTCTGGTTCTTCATCCAGACACTGGAGCGTTTCTTGGACGATAGAGTTTATTGAGCTGGTGTCTGATGGGTTGAAGGAATGTGTGTTCGTATGGTCCTCCGATGGGACAGGGACTCCCTCTGTAGGCCCGTGTCTGCGTATGGTCCTACGGTTTCTGCTGCGTCGTGATTGGTTGCAGTGAAGAGTGCGTCTGCGGTGCCATTGGGTGAGAGATTTGTGCGCTTCCGCACTGAGCTGCCGCTTAGCCAGACGTGGCCGAAAGCTGCTGATATAAAACAGGGCGGCGTATAGAGACGTAAGGTAGTAACCACCTGAAAATGAGAGAGAAAGTAAGACTACGAAAAGCAGAGTTTGACATTTTCCTTATGAAATTCATGTAAATATGTAAATCTGGCAGAAACAGTAGAACATTAATGACATTTTGATCCATCCAGACACATCCTGGGCCTCGCCTCCAGTTGACCCAACTGAGCATCTTTTTCTGATCAAGATTTTCTAAGAAAAGATTTCTTATGGGTTGGAGACAAAAATTTGGTCACTAACCAGTTTTGCTAGATATCACATTGTTTTTTTTCTTAATATAATCTTGATTCTAGAAAAAAATATGCAAAAAAATGCAGTATGAACATGAAACCTTATTTTTCTGTTTTTAAAAGAGATATGTTTTTATAATTTCTTTCCATCATTGGAATATATGAAAACTAAAAAGGCTCTGAAACGTTTTTGAAGAGAATGAATACACTCCTACTGCCCTGAAACAAACACTTCCTTCCCTGTTTTTTGTTTCCGTTTTTTCTTTCTTTCAGAATATTTTTAATTTATTGTTTCTTGGTATCTGTTTTATTCTTCTCATTTTATGTGCCTTGCTTAATAATTGTTTATGTACCTTTTATTATTGATGCCATAATATATGAATATTACGTTCAATATGTTCAATTAAAAATCCTGGGTCTTTCCTTAAATTTTGGACTATAATAATAATAATAATAGATTTAATTTATAATGAGCCTTTCTCACACCCTAGCGATACAACAGTGGTTCTCAAACCTTTTTGGCTTAAGTACCCCTTTTAATGATTTTTTCAAGCCAAGTACCCCTTGACCAGACAGCAACATTTTACTTTAAAATACAGTGAAACGAGAGTCAAACAGTTATTGTATCTAAACGTATTCATTTATTTTTTATATATCTTTGTGTAGTCCTAATTCCATATAAAAATACTATTATCCTAATTTATTGATTTTCATTTTTTATACCTATATGTCAGTTTCTCTCACGTACCCCCTGCAGTACCCCAAAGTACCCCTGGGGGTACGCGTACCCCCCATTGAGAACCCCTGCGCTACAACAACACATTAAATAAGTAATGAAAAAAGACATAAAATAAATCATAAGCAAATTAAACACAATCTATTGATATCAGTCGGTTAATAACCCTTTAATATTGTAAGCGATCTTAAATATTTGCGTTTTCACATGTTTCTTAAAGTTTCTAAGAAATTTTTGTTATAGAAAATGCCACCAAGCATTACATCTTAAAGAAACAGAGCAATGATTTAAGAGCACTGTGTTTTTGTCATGTCTTTTATTATGAAGTTGATTTGTAGTCCTGGTTTCATGGTCGCTGTAGTCTTTTGTGTTTCCCTGCCCTGATTGTTTCCAGGGGTGCCATTGTTAACTCTGATAGTCTTGTGTATTGTGTATATATTTATATATATATATAGTCCTTGTTGGTTATTGTTTGTATTTATCGTGTAGTTAATTGTTGTCTTTGCTTGCTGTTTTATGGGAGTATCTGTACTTTATTTAGTCTTTATATTTCTGCAGACTTTTACTTTTACTCCACTGCATTTGTATACAAATCTATACTTTTACTCTGATACATTTCCCCTTAGCGTGTTCGCTACTAAAATTACAAAATAAAAGCATAGAAACTCAAATAGACAAGTCGGCGATCGGTTCACCTAGACAATGCTGAACTTATCATTGGTTAAAACTCAAAGTGCAAGTGCAAAATGTTGCTCTCCGCAGTTAAATATAACACAAGGTTTTATTGTGCTGCTTCTTTTAAAGATCAACAGCATTTTGTTTCAGATTAAATGAATTATCAAATTATAATTTGTTCTACTTTGCATGGAGTACGCACCCAAACCGTTCACGTGGTGATGTTACAGTAAAAGCATGAGCAATGGCACAGGTATTTATGGTTCCGTGAAACAGGTACATTTTGTTTGAGTAATTTTAATTGAACAAATTATAAAGTAAATCCAGCTCAATTTGATGATGTTAAACCCATTTAGATTGGTCAAATTAAGTCTACTTATTCATTTTTTTGTTGATATAATACATTGGCAGTTGATTTGTAGTTCCCAGCATGATTTGTGTCTGACTGCATTAGGATTTTTGGATAAAAAAAGACTTGTTCGTGTTTTGTGTTGATTTATCTTTGAGATTTAGGAGAGTATCGGCATTATTTTTAAGTTAGAGTTTTTTAAGTTGTTACCGTTGTTCAGAAGAGCGAAGACAACATTAGTCATAATGTGTGCTATTTCAGATATAGAGTAGTAACTGTGCTAATACCGGAACAGAGACCACCAGTCTCTTCTTACTTAAAAAATAGTACATCTCAATATGAAAGTAAGTGATCTCGGAAGTTTGAGATAGACACATGATTTTGATCACTGTCTGTTTACTTTTGGTGACATTTACTTGATATTTTAACAAAGACTTAATGTATTTAATAAGTAGAATTTACTTTATTCTGGTTATTAAGTCGTACTTGAATTATAGCAGCAAATTTACTTAAAAATGGTTATGAGGATTTTATTAAGGAAATTCTACAAACTATTTTTTTCAGTTTATATAGCTTTTCAGCATTTCCTTTACTGATTATTGTTAGTTAACATCAATGCGATTATTCATGTTCATGGTACATTAACTAATGTTAACAGTTTCAAAAATGTATTAATAAATGCTGAGATGACCATAAACTAAGATTAATAAATGCTGAACATGACAAGTATTGTTCATTGTTAGATTATGTATAAATGAAAGCATTAACTCATTCACAACCTTATTGCAAAGTGTTAACCAAACATACAGAATTTTTTTTAAAAAGGTCAATTTAATTTTGACAGTGATTATAATGTACAATCCACACGTCAAGATTATATATACACTGTGAGTGTTAACTTTTAACTTTTTAAAACACTAGCATTTGATATAATTGTCCTAACAGTCTAAGAAAGTTTAAGGGTAGGGCTAGAAATTATCTTACTTATATAAATGATTTTATTTCCTGTTAGACGAGAAAGTGTTGGTTTTATCTCATCTGAATCTTATAGTTTTGAATATTGTAGTTTTACCTTATATTATCGTGTTATTGTATAATTTGTTGTCTTATAAACTTGTTTTATTGTATCATGTGTTGAGTCTTCGTCTAAAAGACAATTTCGTACCAATGTGCGAATACACAAAAAGCTTTTGAATTGAATGAATCTCTATTGTAGTAGTCAATTGAAAAGGTCCGACATATGCAAGTGCATGAATGTGCACTGCCTACCCTCTCCTTGCAGCTGTGTGGGGTCCAGTAGCTCCATCATATAGTCAGTGTCAACCTGCAGTGTGGTAACATCACTACGTAGCAACACCCACGTCAGACATGGCAGGAAGTCATCTGCCCCAAAAACCACACCTGGCATATAACAACGAAGATTTAATCTGCTTTCTGAATGTAGCATGAATACTCGTAAGCCTTGCTTTAAGAATTTTACATAGTGTTTTATCCATAAAGGCAACACTCACCGGGTTTAGCATTAGCATTCATGCTATGGTAGATAATCTTGCAGACTTTAAGCAGAGTGAGAACTTTTTTACTGGGTGAGTAGGCCTCATGCATTGTGGTCCAGTGGTGCAGGATTTTTTCCATCATGATGGTCTCAGGAACGCCAGCCCCTGCAGCCCCCTCCAGCTCCTCCAGACTGCGGTTCTCCAGTGTGCTCTTGTTCGTCTCCAAACGTTGCAGTGTTTCGTCGTCCCTGCGTGTCGTCTTCAGGCAAACGTAAAGATGAGTGTAGACTGGCTTCAACGCTGCCTTATGGAGGGCAAGCTCCAGTATAGCATCTGAGGCAGAAAACCAGAACATGAATCAAGTTATGAAGTTGGTAGAGACAAATTTTTTATCCATTTAAAACCATCAACACAACGGCTATTGCATGAATAACAAACCAATATGTATTAACTGTGTTAAGGGACTTGGTAGTTCACTTGGTACCGCATTGCACTAGCAACGCAAAGGTCATTGGTTTGATCCCAAGAAACACACATCCTAATAAAAGAAGTATACAAGGTCATACCCAGTTCAAAATCAGGCATATCTCCGAGTCCGTCTGTGATGCTTTGGATCTCTGGATAATCAAACAGTGATTCCCTCAGGGCTGTGAGAGAGGAACGCACTTCCTGCAGCATCTGGGTGCACGTCACACCAGGAGCGCTTCCGGCTAGGAGAGTCTGCTCTACAAATGCCTTGACAGCCTCTGCAAAAGGCCCATCCTTCCGCTCCGCCATCTCCTGCACACGTTTGGTCAGTCGCCGCTGTGGCGACACAAGTCCACCCAGAGCTTGACCCACTGCCGAGAGGCGGTTCTTCACCTTATCTGCCAAAGGGAGGCGGGGCGACTGTTGGGATGGGGAGGGGCATGAAACTGGTTCGAACTCCTCCTCAATACTACTGACCGACAGTGAGTCCAGCTCTAAGGGCAGGTGAAGCAGAGAAGAAGAAGGTGATGTGTTCAGCCAAATCTTGTCCTCTACCCATGACACGCGGTGCGGTGACTGAGGGAGTGGACTGTGGATGGAGTCTGTACTTCCTCTCTTGAGTGGATCTTGCTTGGTGGCACTACTTCCCCTTCGAAGCACAACTCCACTGGGCGTAGCTGGAGAGACTGGTCTCTTCTCAAGTGATCCTTTGAGAAACAAACGTGCATACACATAATCTTATGAAACATTAAACACCCTCTATTTTTTTAATCAGCAGAACCTGTTGCAGTGTGAACATGGGATTCCTCAAATCAAAATCTTTTAAAGATCAGGTTTCTCATGCTTTACATGGTCAACAACGGTTAAAAAACGAGTTGGACGTATGACGTAATATTTATTTCGGAGAGTTTTTTCTAATTCTGGATCCCTGTGTCGTCAAAGGGACCCTATTCCTTTAATTGGCCATTCTCCTGGAAAAGCAAAAGAAAAGCCAGCCCACAAGCCAACGACGACCGAGACCTTGAACTTAAAAAGATGAATGAGGAACCTAGTGTTTAGGTGAAATGAAACACCTACCTCTATCCTGATCAAAACTGCCCGAGTTCTCACTGGTGAGAGAGGTCGGCCTTTGTTTTAGTCCCCTCCCTTCCCATGCTCTTGTTGTGCTTAACCTCCTCTCTCGCTTCGAGCTGACTGGACTGTTGGCAAGATGTGGGCTGGCTGAAGAACGAGTCAGCCAATCATCGCCATGCTCATGGAGGTACAGGGGATTGATGAAGCACAGAGCACCATTGGTTGCTGTAAGCTACCAACAAACAGACATTTATTTTCATTTATTTATCAACAACAACAAAAAAATCATGGGAGAATGAATGTCAGAGTAAAGAAACTTGCAACTAGCTTACAGGTGTACTCAAATAATGAAAAATACATTAGATCACCCACCTCCACCCCCAGCTCCACATGTCTAGATCTGTTGGCAGTGGATATTGTGCCTAAAAACGCTGCTTAATTGCACGCCTTTATACTTGCTCGGTCGAGACAACTATTTTACACTTTAAAATGTAAAAATAATATCCATGTATTATGTGACATTTTTATAAAGCTGCTTTACAATATTGCACATTGTGAAATAGCTATACGAATAAAACTAAAATAAGACGATACCGTTTCTTTTAGAAGATTTTCTTATTAGTGAAAGATGTTTGTGCCCCACAGGATGTAAATTTGGGCGCTGACAGGAAAAGAAATGTACTGAAGAACGATGGTTGTGTAACAAAGGATTTCCAGTTATATGAGACGAGTGACAAAACAGAATTACAATCTTGAAATTACAAATTGACCGATTTAGTGGTGAGTAAATGATGAGAGATTTTTCATTTTTGGGTGAACAGTCCCCTAAATATGATCAAGGTTTTTGCTATTTAAATGGTTCTGAAGAAATTAGAAAATATTGATGTAAGGCAGAGACTATAAACTTGAAAGGTCAGTATCACCTGTATAGTGCACATGACAGTTTCTGGCATTTCTGTTTGCGGTGTTCCTGGAGTCATATTAATAGTTTCTGGACATGAGGATGAACACAGCCAAGCTTCTGAAAGTCAAACACAACAAACAATTGAGAAGTTTCATTGGCACCACAGCAGATGAACGGTGTAAGAGAATGCTGGGGACAGATACTAACTTGGACCAAGTGAGGAGGCAAGACAATCCGAAAGACTGTTAAGGGTGTAAACCCATGATGGAACCAATAAACACACAGGTAACACATCCCTGAAAGAGGTCCAAAATATATATTTGTAATTGAAATTAAACCAACAGAATGCAAAAGTATGTTAAAAAGTATATTTTATTTAGATTAGATTTGACGAATTGGATGCAATGCACCAGACGAGACAGTACAGTTATTGTACAGAAGCGCAAATAGCAGTTTATTTATAAGTGTATAAACAGTAAACAAATATAATTAATAAAAAATTATAAATATTATTCATCTACCGTGTATGGGGTGTGTACAGTTAGCATATTTGTAATCAATCATTGCGTAACCCAGTAGGACGTATATTTTGCAATAAATAATGGTAATACGACTTACTATAAAATATGACAAACAGCATAAAATATTTCCAATTGCAATACCATCACAGAAAATAACATTTTCTTTGCTCAAGGCTACGTTTGCTGTAATTTATTATCTAACACAGGGGCGCTCAACACTTCCTGTGCTAAATTTCTAGTCAACAGACCAAATCAGATGCATTAATCCACACTGCAGCCGCTAATAAAGTAAACCATTCAGACCTGCTCAGTGTGTAGAAGTGCAGCAGTTGAAAGACATCAGGGAATGCCAGATGAGATGTTGTCAGCTGAAGAGCTGTTACAGGAAAAGACAAGAGTTAGAAGTCGCCCCTGTGAGTAAGACAGAGAAACTGGACAGACTAGTCATGAGGTTGAAAAGATTGCACATGTCATGAGGAAACAGGAAGATATAAGCTCAGCGTGCACAAATAGAGAACAAACCACTGTGCAGAGTTTATTGACATTCTTTAAGCCTCGGACATTCCGAGTCGTGACATCAGTGCATTGAACCGAGTGTTGTGCATGCATTCCTATATCTGCCACATTATATCACTTGTGCATGTTTTCACACCTGTAGCATGCTTGACTGTGCCACCTGCGGCGTGGGAGCTTTTTTGTACTTTTTTGTGCAAACAAGGCTCTTCAGGCTCTCAGGTCTCATATCTCAGGAGAAGTTATGTTACAGGATTTAATAGCATGCAACACATTTGGTTGGCTAGTGTGACTTTGAAGGGCATGGGAAGCTGCACATACTTAAGTACCTGTTTTTGGAATCATTTACCGGAAAATAGTCATTCTTGCAGCATTTCCCTGTTAAAAAAACTGCAAATGGTGGTTAGGTTTTGAAGCAAGGTAACTGGTTTGTGCTGGTCATGTGCTGGTTTAAGATGGTCATGTGCTGGTTTAAGATGGACATGTGCTGCTTCTGAGCTTGTTTAGGCTGGTCATGTGCTGGTTTAAGCTGGTTTAAGATGGTCATGTGCTGGTTTAAGATGGTCCTGAGGTAGTTTAAGCTGGTCATGTGCTGCTTCTGAGCTTGTTTAAACTGGTGATGTGCTGATTTAAGATGTTTAAGATGGTCCTGAGCTGGTTATAGCTAGGCATGTGCAGGTTCTGAGCTGGTTTAAACTGGTTATGTGCTTGTTCAAACTGGTTATTTTATCCGAAGCGACAAACAAAGAGTTCAGGGAGCAATAAGCGATATGTCATTCAGGAGCAATAATACAACAGATGCTAATACAAAGTTACCAGTTTCAAAAAAAGCTAGACCACTACCTGTTGAGAGAAAGAGGGAGGGTTAGCATTCTTTTTTCATTTGTCCGTCAAGTATCAACTGAAGAGATGGGTTTTAAATGGGTTTCAGGACCAGCTTAAACCAGCACAAGACCAGCTTAAACCAGCAGAAACCAGCTACCATTCTTTAAAACCTACCTAACCAGCATATGCTGTTTTTTTAAACAGGGTCACCGTCATGTCATTCCAAATGTGTATGACTTTCTTTCTTCTGCCGATCACACAAAAGAAGTTTTTTTCAAAGACCAAACAACTTTGGCCCCCATTGACTTCCATTGTAAAAAACTACATTTCTCTTGTGTATAAAAGATTTCCTTTTATATTCCACAAAAGAAAGAGTAACAAACCGGTTTTCAATGACATGGCTTTAGCCTATACTAAAGGGTCGAAAACAATTGTGCTTATATCTCTTCTTGACAAGTGTCAACATCTCTTCCCAAACTACAGAAGTCTGATTCTATTTTTCTGGAGCAAAGTGTCCATTTGCTCTTCTTTAATCCTCACTGTCTCCAATAGGAGAATCGATTGAGAGGATCCTGGAAACTTTTCCAGGTTATCAGTACCTTTGCCTTTGGTCACGAGGGGAAAGTCTTTGACCGGCTCGCCCTCCCTCCCTACAGATATGCACAGGAGCTGTTCATTAGGCGAAGACCCTTCCACCACCAAAAAGCTCTGTGTATAGAAACATGTCGATCATTTGATATCCTGGACAGATAAAGATCATTAGTCTTGAGTCAGTGACAGCACTTGAAGACTGCAAGGAAATGTTCACTCGGTGAGCAAAAACTCTCACACACAAGAGGAAGTCAGTGTGCACAAGTGCCTGCCAAAGGAAAGCTAAAAATAAAGTGACAGTGAGAGTAATGAACTTGAATTTGAAAGGAATGGAGAAATAGTGATGCCACATTCAAGCAAACATTCCCTGAAATTGATATGACAGTAAGTATTGAGAATTAGAAGAATCACAAAAATCACAGAGGAAGTGAAACGAGATGTTTTAAAAGTTGGCATTCACAGAGATACAGGGGTGTGTTGAACCTGAATAAGTGACAGTGCTTTTTTTGATCAATATCTATTAGATTTATAGCGTTTCCCTCGCAGAGACTTTTTATTTACCATTTTCCAAACAGAAATTTAAATGCTTATTTGATATTTTAAATGCCGTTTTAGGCAACAAAAGCACCGAACAAAGTAAATTGTAGATCCATCATACTTAATCAATACAAATGTTAGCATTACTTACTACAATGCAATGCAAACTGTACTTACACTCTTACACTGGGTTCACACCAAACCGGAATTAAGCATTTTTTCGGCAAGTAAATTACATTGTCAATGCAAAGACATGTATAAACGTGAATCGGGTGGCGCAATAGCTGCAAACATGCGTCAATCTCGTCTTCTGGGAAGGTTGAAAATATTTGTCATATATAAATGATATTTATAAAAAGTTATAAAAAGATAACTTTTCCCGCAAGTAATTAAGAGCGTGGAACACGATTATTCGCATTTGGTGTGAACCCAGCATAATACTGGGTTCACACCAAACGTGAATTAAGCGTTTTTCGTGAGCAAATTACATACAAAGTCAATGCAAAGATGCACGCGTATAGACGTAAACTGCGAGTAATGAAGAATGTGGAACGCGATTGATTGCATTTGGTGTGAAGCTATTATTACATCGGACGGAACGCGTCACGACAAAAGACATTAGAAAAGCATTAGAACCAATTCTAAATTAAAATTTTCTCCACATCAGATGCGACGCCCATTGAGAACAAGCAGGTTGTCATGTCGCGTCCGGTGTAGACGACAACAGGTGCTTCCATAGGTTCTTCGATGCCATAGAAGAACCTTTCGGTTCCATGAAGAACCTTTAACATACATTTCACAACAAGATCTTTGTGGCGAAAAAGATTATAAAAAGTAAGAAAGAGACGGTTCTTCAAAGAACCTTTGACTGAATGGTTCTTTGTGGAACCAAAAATGGTTATTCTATGGCATTGCTGTGAAGAACCTTTCAAGCACCTTTATTATTTAACTTTACCTTAGGTTCTACAACCACCGAAACTGCTTCACTACCTCTCTACTTCTTTTTAAGTGCACTAGTCCTGCAGTTCTCCTGCCTGCACACGTCTCTTATCTAACTCTACTCCTGCAATCTCTCTCTATAGTGTATGCAGTAATATTCCGTTCCCTGGATACTGTGCGAGAATGTGTTAAGCCCATCTCATCTTTCAGACTAAACCACACATTAAGTTTAGGGTTGGGCATTTGTATTGAATCTCCAAGCAACGAATGAAAGAAATCACCCACCCCGACAGGTCTGCCCCATAGAGCAGTGTGGGCACCGTGTCTGTCCCAGGGGCTTGTGGGAGCCCAGGCGTCCTGACACAAGGGTAACCCCTGCAGCAGACTCAGGGTTTTTGTTTGAACTCCAGTAACCCCGTTGGGTAGCGTGCTAGTAGAATGTTCACCGCAAGAAGCAAGGGTTGGTGTCATGGAAAACATGGGACGATTGTTTAAGCGATGTAAAATGCTTTCAATGTTATGTCAATAAGATTTCAAAAAACTATAGTTGTGTTCTTGTTCTCGCTCACCTGTTCCTGGTGGTTGTGGTTTCATCTTTGGATTCGTTTATCATGATCGAAGCTGTTCAGGAGACGTGACTGGACCGCTCATGCAGGCCTAAGCTCCTCCATTCTAGGACGGCTCTTATCACTGTTTGACATGTTTGCAAATAAGAAGTAAAGGAAATGCAATACTTCTCCAAGCCCACATCCTTTCATTTGTATTTTATTCTCGCTGTCTTTTCTCTCTCGTTCTCTTTGTCACAGTTCCTTGGTAACAGTGCTCTATACAGAGAAATCTTTCTGAAAGAATATGTGGTAACACTTTCCTTGAAGCATGTATATATAATGCATTATAAAAGTAGTTTTAAAGCATTGTAATGCACCTTTAATGCATTGTACTGTCTCTTAAATAATTGTTATTACAGTTAATATATTATAACATTTAGCAATTCATTGTTACATAAAAAATGTTTTGGTTATAATTCTTAACAACTAGAGATAATGCACTACAACACACATTACAAAGAATTATAATGCATTTAACCCTTAAATAACTCTTTATAATGCATTATATATACATGCTTCAAGGAAAGTGTTACCAAATATTTTTTTCCCTAAGGGAGTAATTAATGATGTTCAGATCTGAAAATATGAGCTTGTTGTAAAAAGACGGTAAAAATGTTTCAAACTTGTTGACCCTGGAACAACATTTTTGTTTAAAAAAGCCTATTCCCACCTCAAACCCTATAGCTTATTCCTAATACTTTAGGGAAATGGTAGGTGAAAAAACGTAAATACACACGGTTAAAAAATCTGTGGAAAAAAAATGCCAGTACCTTATTGTAAATTTACATTTTTGTAATATACTGGCAACAGTGTCTTCAACGATGAATGAACATTACAAAATTAACAAATCTTTATCATTACAGAAATCAAACTATAAAATAACAGCATGGTGCACAGCATTCTGGGAATCAAAATGAGAAAAAAAACAGAAAAAGGTTGATGAGGATTTCTGGTTCCCAGAATGCTTTGCTTGAGGCTTTATTTTATGTTTTCTTCAGTACATCTAAAGACTTTGTTATTGTTTAATGTTAATTCATGTTTGAACAAACAGTTGCAGATAAATTAGATAAATATAAATCTAAAGTAAGTTACTGGCAAAGCTGCAAAACTACAGCATTTTTTTTACAGTGTTTTATATTTTCTGCATTACAAATAATATATCAAATCTGTTTTTTAAATTGTTTATCAATTATTTGGTGATTTTTTATAATTCCCCTTATTTTAAAAAGGTTTAGCAAGACCAAAAGAAACGGCAGCAGCATTTTCACACACGTGAGACTTGCGAAATGTGATGTTGTCAACCCTTTCATCTGTACTTCAAGTTGTATGAAGATCTCTTGAAACAAACAAAAAAAGCACTGAAAACATGTAATGCTCTGAAAACATTGAAATTAATGTAATTCTATTTCTTTTTTCTATTTTTGTTTCTCTCTGGCAGCTAATGTTAATGTGACTTGAATATGTAATACCTCTTGTTCTTATGGCATTGATAAAACAAAGCATTAAAAACGCTGTCTTCTGTAAACTGACAGATCTTTATGTATATAGGAGGTCGTACCTGATTTGAAACCAATATCAATTCATTGTTTGTTGATATTTGCAAAACAAAAATGGCAGCACACGTTTCCAATGACAGCATTAATATTGAGTAAGAAACTAGATGTTAAAAAAACACCTCTAAACATGTTAAACAGATTCATGCAAAAGATTTCCTTGATAGTAGTAGTATTTGCTTGCTTATTGTATTGAACCCAAAAGAAGTTTAGGGTGCACTCACATGCGTTGAATCTTCAGCATGACGTGCTAGGCGAAGAAGAGGCCGACATTTTTGAAACCTGTCGCCCATCGCTGCTGTCTGCCCCTTCATCACAAACCCTCCCCGCATCCGATCTCATCACCTAGATCAGAAGTCACTTTTGCTTGTGTGATGTTTTAAAAGATAATGATTCCAGTCCCACTAAAGTTCAGCGTAGCACTATCAGCTTTGACTTGTGATGCTCTTTGTACTGTCTGTGAGCTCTGTGAACTCCGCCCACCTGTGATTGTGGTGAACCTCACAGCGAACAACGCTCATGTGATGGAAGTAGGCCACGCAGAGAAATGATCAGAGCTCAATGAGTGTTACTTTCAAAACGGTTATGTAGCTCATACCACCACCATTCTCGTCAAGTGTGTAAATTGTGTGTCAAACTATGAAACCACTCTTGGCTGTAGCTGAAAATATATATGATAGCTGCTTTGATGTATATTAATCCGCATGTGAGTTCTGCCGTTTGAGCTCAGAGGAAGATCGTGGCCCATTGTTCCTCATTGGATTTTGTGGTTGCAACGTATTTGACTACTATAGTGAAAACAAAACACTGTCCTTGAAAGGACAGTTCACCCAAAAATGAAAATTCTGTCATCCTTTAGCCCTTCTCACCTTCCAGTTGTTCCAAATCTGCATACATTTCTTTGTTCTGATGAACACAGAGAAAGATATTTGGAAGAATGCTTTCCTTTGGCTCAGTGGTTGGAGCAGTGCCAAGGTCATGGGTTTGATCACAGGGGATTTCACGAAGTCCGAAACAAAAATGTATAATACAAAGCAATGTTTGGATAAAAGCATCTGCCAAATGCGTAAATGTAATGCTTATAACCAGACAGATATTGCCCCCCCGTTGACTCCCAAAGTAGGAAAAATGACTTGATCTTTTTTTTCTTCTTTTGAACACAAAAGAAGATATTTTGAAGAATGTAGGACCACAATCAGCTCTGGGGCACTTTTAACTAGCATTGCATTTTTTCCTACAATGGGAGTCAATTGGGGGCAGAATCTGTCTGGTTATAAGCATTCTTCCAAATATCTCCCTCTGTGATCATCAGAACAAAGACATTTATACAGGTTTGAAACAACTCGAAGGTGAGTAAATGATGACAAAACTTTAATTTTTGTGTGGAGTATCACTTTAAGACAATTTAGGGGTTGCACTTTGTTTTATAGTAAGTGCACTTAGTATTGCATGTACTTAATATTAGTTATGGCTTGGGTTGTATTTTTGTAATTACACTTAAAAAATGGCAATTTTCTGTAGATTGCATAACCCTAATGGTAATATGTTTTGTTTTGATTAGTCTCACTAAAGTAAATATAGGAAATCAAAAAAAAAAATCTGGCCAATCAAAATGACCCAATTTTTTCTTCATATTTGGTGGGTTTTGGAACGAAAAGGTTTGGGGACCGCCCTGTAGTCAAAAATACAGTACTAAATAGGATTTTTTATCATATTTTCGAGTGTATCGTCCAAATATACATTTAAAAATAAGGTTATCTCAAATGTTAAAACAATTTCTGTAATATTTCATGCATTTTGATGAGGGCAATTCTGAACTACACGAAATGGAAAACAGATCATTTTGAGTTCCCTGTGCTAGGGAGCAGTTATTTGACTGTATTTATAAGCTGTGTGTCCTATTATTCTGTCACAGTGTGAATCTCTACAGTGTTAATAATACATGTAATGATGCTGACCAAGAGTTTTTACATTTAAAAACATTTTGACAAAACGGCACCACATGCAAATATTTGAAGCCTTTAAAGGTTTCATGCTTCATTTGTTTCCTCATACTTTATTTCGTTGGGCTAAATCAGATAAAACAGTAGTTGTAAAACTTCCTTTTACACAATTGAGCCAAAGAGGAAGATACAATTTCAAACCAAAGATAAGCAACAGAGACAATATAAACAACAGACAATACATAATAACAGCATTTAAGCAACTGTTACTTATAAATTCCTTAAAAGAAGTTAATCATAATAAAAACATAACATCATCTACATTGGACAAATGTTATGGCTTGGGTTGAATTTTTGTAATTACACTTAAAAAATGGCAGAAAAATGTATGGTCAAGATCAGTCAATTATAAACCCATATTAGCATTAATCAAATGCTCAAGCCAAGACACACAAATGAACCCCATGTGTTTGTTGTTTATGTTGCGTATACAGTTGTTTTCTGTAAAATGAATGCGGCATGATGTGGATAACTTTATAAATGCTACAGGTAAAGCATTCTGCAATTTTTGACACTCACGTGCGGTACACTCATGCAGAGCTTCTGCAAAAAAGTGTGGCGTCAATGTTCCCAACTGAGCTCTTTGAGGTTTCTAAACTATTTCAGTAGCATGTATTGCTATCTACTCTTATGTAGATAGCAAGATGAGAGTCATAATAGCTCAGAAGAAAAATAGAAACGTGACACATCCTTTCGACATGCTCGGATTTGTACTGCTGTCTTCTTGCTCACTTTCCAGTGTCCACCCCAGTGCTTTCTGAGCTCTGTTTGAACTCCTTCTCCTTCTTTTTGGAGTCCTTGCTGTCGATCAAAGCATGTTCAAGCTTGACCATCTCTTCCAGCTCCGCCTGAAATAAGAGGGCGTCACCTCATAAACAAATATTTACGGACAGAATAGTGATGCATTGTAGAATTACATCTGTTTGTGTGTGTGCGGCTTTATTTACTTTCCAGCCTAGCAGACCGGCAAGAGCCATGCAGCCATCATCACAGCTGCTTATGTGTGCCACGTCTCTGTGAATGACCCACATGAGTAAGCATTCTCAAACCACAAAAACGAACACTTGTGACCAACAGATATTATTGTTTTAACTTTATATCTCAGGACGTTTGGAATTCACCGGTAAGATTTTTGTTGTCCGATCCCACTACTAGCAAATTTTTCTGCAACATGAATGGGATCCATTTAACATTTTAAGAGAGGCGAAAGTTATGATAAAAATACAATTAGACAACACTACAATCTTCAAAGGTGATTTTTCCTATCCAGTATTGCTTTTATTAACAACCTTAACTCATATTTGACTTAACATTGAACATTTCTTTAATAAACGACAATTAAGTCTGTGCTGTTGCTATTGAATTATTTTGCTCAGAAAAAAAAGTTGGATTATTCAGACATGCAACTCATTGCCTCCATGCAGTTGATTGATATCAATACGAAATACAAGTATGTAAATAAGAGATGCACCGATGTATCGGCCACCGATATTGGATTAATTGAACACTATCGGCATATTGGCAAGAGCATGAAAAAGGTAGATATGCAAACAGTGTTAAATTAATCTAATATTGGCCGATTGCTATCGGTGGCCCATACATCGGTGCAACCCTTATTTACATACTTTTATTTTGAATAGCTAGAAAAAGACACAGATGATGTCACTTTTGCAAAATTGATGTCAGACAGATTAAACCATTATATTTAGAATAAAGCAATAAGTCCCAAGAAGCAGTGGGTTACAGTGAATTGTATAACAACTAAGGGCATTGAAAACCCTGTAGCTGTTATAAAATGCACTGTTACCCACTGCTTCGCTGGGCTTATTGCTTTTATAAAACGGTTACTCCATATGCTTAGCAAGGTTTCATAAAATAAAGTAAATAAAATGATATAAAGGCTATGTAGTGCTGTCAGCCTTTATATATCGGGGTATTTAATAACGGCTTAGAACTCCGCTCAGCCTATCAGAATCAAGGACCAGAACTGAACGTTTTATAAGAGAAAATAATGCTGAAACAACTGTAACAAAAGACTATTTTGTTATACGTTTTCTTTTTTGTAGTCTATAATACTTGGCAGAATAAAATGTCAAAATATAAAATATCTCTAAGTTCAGATATATATGAAGAGTTAATTTTCAAAACAGATAACGCTATTAGAAAAATCATATATTTATTATGCATTCCAATTGAATATCAATCAAACTGCAGTTGGGTAAGTAATAATAATATATTATATTTAATAATAATATTTAGCAAATAATCTCTTCATATGTAGTAACACAGCAGTGAAATGCACAGACACTTACCTGTACGCTTTTTCCGAGTCGAAATCCATCCCACCTCCAAAACCAAACAATCCCATGCCAAACTCAGACTATCAGAAAAACATGACACACATGATATATCCGTTTCAAAATACAATTATTTCAAAAATGGCATTTCAACATACATTTATTATAATGAGAGAGACTCTACCTGTCCGGTTTTCTCCATATTGATGAGCAGTCTGGGACAGCTGTTTGCTACTCTGTACACAGACACTGAATGAGTCACACATACTGTAAAACTTTCACAGAATCACAGGCCTGCATAAAATCCCCATCATTTGAATGCATTCCACAGAAGTATGTTTCAAAATGAATGCAGAAAATGTGAATAAATTGCTGGAGACTTGAGTTCCTCACTTGCTGACTAGGGATGCAAATGGTTGCACCTGCAGAGATGTACCCATGATGATGAGAAGATCACAGCGTGGAAAGTCCTGTGATCCAAACCAGGAGAGACATAGAGACTCAAACACTAAATGACTACAGATCAACTTCAACTAATGAGAAGCCAAAGAGTGTGACGTGATGTCAAAATGTATTGCACGTGTATTGTTTTGTTACCGTTTGCATGGAGGTGAAGAATCGGGCGGGTAGATTCTCCCCGAAAAACACAATATCTACAGACGGATAAACACTTGGAATCAAAGCGCCTGCCAAATGCATAAAAGTAAATGTGGAGAAAATGATCGGGCTGTAGAAAGGATTATGATCTCACCAGGCTTCACCAGGTTTCCACAGGTGTCACACTTCGGAATATCTTCAGAAAATATTTTATCTGTGGGCAAAAAATAAGCATGACAACCAAAGCTGGGTAGCTAAAAAACCAGTTTATCCTTATCTTTCGTCAATCGTCCTGAACAGTAAAGGATGGCGTTTAACGAAAGCACCTTTCATCCAGTCCATAGAGAACTCCTTCCGACAGAGGAAGCTCACACAGTGAGAGGTGTGAAAAGTGCCATGGGCTTCAATAAGGTCCCCTCCTTCCAGACCCGCTACCCTCTCCAGAGTATCAATATTCTTTAAAAAGAAGGACGGACAAGAAATCAGGCTGAGAAATACAGCAGCAGGACAAACCCTGGGCTTTAACAAATAGGATAAAAAAACGTCTTTCACCTGAGAGTAGCAGCGTTGGAGTAAGCCTTTGTCTTTCAGCAACTTCATAAAGTAGTGACACACTGTTGGCTGGAAAAAAACAAAGGAATAGAAACAAAAAAAATAGGTCATTCAAGCAGTCAGGTAGATCGTCAAGTCATAGCAACACAATGTTCTTAGCTTCCCATGTAGTGTGTGGCATGTTTTAAGTTAATGTGTCAAAAATAAAAACTTTGAAGGGGCATCGTGGGCCGCATTCTCCTCAATTCTTATCTTTTGTATTTGAATGAACGAACGTCTCTGAAGTCATTTGAAACTTGTATCTTTACCTTAAATTGTCCTGGATAGAGCTCTCTGGCCAAAGCAAAGAACGGCTCGGGATGTTTCTAAAGAAAGAAAGCATGAAAGAGACTCAACCTCTGTGTTCCGTTAAAGTATAAGTCAGCGTCTTTTCTTCAGAAGCACGAGCAGACCTTGAAGTAGTCGATCTGGAAAATAGCCTCTGGGTGAGGAAGATTGTACTTCTGCAGGTTGGCATACAGACCAGTGCCAGGTGAGCGGAAATCTGGGATTCCAGCCGCTAAAGAAAGGAAACAACCGTTGTCGATGAATAGCAATGTATGGTCTAGAAGATAATGTGATAAACAACGGTTACAGAATTGAACGCACCATATACAGAATAAATAAAAAATATGAAATGTAATTCGAGGTAGTGGCTTCTGGTGCAATACCGCCATCTACTGAGCTGAATGAATGCGAAAATTAATGTTTAAGTTGCATGCATCTCCAACACTGTTTTTTGACTTTCAAAGAACTGCTTTCATTGTTGAATCGCCACAAAAAATGAAAGTGGGCTAAAGGGGACTCTAGGTGTCATGGGTCATTCGGCGTTTATGTGAGGCAACTTACTCACATGTTGATATTCCAGCTCCGACCATACAGATAATGCTCTTGCCTGCAGACACAGATAAACTCATCTGACATTCAGCAGGCACACTTATTTAACCCCTCTCAATTTTTAGTCGCAGTACCCTCACATATCTAAGACACCGGCTCACATTTGCCACTCTTTATGTAGCGGGCAACGCCATCCAAGGTCAACTCATCCAGCACTTTCTCTCCAGGACTCAAGCCAAGGGTCCGTGAGAAAAGACTGCGCAGAAAATCCACTAAAAGAGGAAGAGAGTTGATTTAAGTTTAGGTTACACGATTGCTGCGTTTATGATTTATAGATGCCTAACACATACTCTCAGTATCTCCAGATGCTCCGCCTTCGTCACTGCTGTCCTCAGACTGACCCTGTGGAGCAATGAATGATGACAAGACAGGCCACCAATCCAACGGTTTATAATTGTACCCCTTTAGTTAACATGTGGCTTTTTCAAAACTTACTAAAATTTTTATTTTCAATAATTCAATTTAAGATGAAAATTATACAAATAATTTGAGATTCACCAATGTATTGGATTATTGCATAAAAAATGTGTTTCTTTGTTAATAACGTTTGTAAAATAGGTAATAGGTAACTTAATAAAATGACTTAACAGTCAAACATAGTTGTGTAAAAAAATTAAATCACAGTATTTTGACAATGATAAAATTGAATAAAATCTTGTTAAATGTTAAAGTACATTTAAATAATTTGTTAACAAGTTTATTAAAAATACGTAATGTTCTGTAAAATGAAGTTTTATATGAGTTATTATCGTTTATAGGAAATATTTGATGGCAGAATGTGGCTATAAATCCACGTTTAATCAAAATTTTTGATTATGCAGAACATACCGAAATGCCAAAAAACATTATAATTTCAAAATAAAAGTCCAACTAATTACTTGCGACATGCCCAAAACAAAACCAAGTCTAAGTTAGTTCTATCATGCAAATACACATACACAAGTCTCATAAAAATGTCTAAAGTTTATATATATTGTACAGTGTATGGGTGTATAGGAGATTCGTGTCTTTCTTATGTACCTCGAGATCTAGTTTGTCAGCCTCCACTTCTGGTGTTTTGGGATCTTCTACAGAAGGATATAAAGCAAATCACACTCATACTGATAACTCTCGCAATTAATGTAAAATAACATCACATCAAGCATGAAAGGTGAACAACTCTCAAGACACTTAGCCTTCTCTTTAGCTGCAGGCTAACGTTAACTGAGTAATGTGACAACACACAGTACAAATACACACTAAAACATTACCTTCAGACATCTATTCGCTTTTAACGCCAATAAAATTCACAAAATACATCAACGTGGGAGATGACAGGACTGTGTGTTTATTAAACGGACTACTAATAGTGTACGTCGCTTATATTTCATTGGGTGACAACGTTTAAAACATTGATCAGCGATTAACTCAAAATCCTGAAGGGGGCGCTTGGCGGCTCAGAAAGACAAATCCCCTATCGAGTTGCATTGAATCTTTTAAATGTTTTATTGAATACGTGTGTGTTTTTAAAAAGAAGCTGTTTAAAAAATATGAATGCAAACGATTTATACTTGACATACAAATGTGATCTACAAAAGCAAGCGTTGAACAACAATGTATTAGATACAAAAAGATACCAAAATTACAATTGACTGTGATTGGTCCTTTTTCAGTCAGCGATAAGAACGGTTCCTTGAATCACGTGATAACGCCGTCATACCTGACCAGCACGAGGCACGATGTTCACCAAAGTCGCTTTAAAGAAGGTCTGCGCAATAGACAGACATATTTGTATCGCTACCGGGCGGCAAATTCGGTCATTCAAGAAGTTCGAGCGTTTATATGCGTAAAACCGTCAAGACGAATCCACTTGAATACAAAAAATGACATTAATAGCAATATTAGAAGACTGAAAGAAGACTTGTAAAGCGTTGAACTATTTAAATTCCTCATAGTATTAGTGCGGCGTCTTAGTAATGTTTGTGGTCTTTGTTATGATCACAACTCTGATTTTCCCTCTTTATTTTATTTCTAATAATTATTCTCCCATCAGTAAATCAAATCTCTTTCGGTTGCTACAGGAGCTCTACAAAAACAACAATGAAATAATTAAATGACCTGGCCAATTCTGCTTTCAACACTTATACAAATGTAAATATTAAACCTGATTAATATTACTAATGTTGCTGTTTATATTAAAAGAAAGACACTACCTTTGCTGCAAGTCAGATTTCTTCATCCACGTTTGCATGTTTCCTTGTCTTTAAAGTCTAGTGTCTTCACACCTCCATTTAATAGATTACAGGATTACTGCACACTGCACAGGACTAATCAGATTGACACCTGTTTTTAAAGATACAGTACCACAATACGTTGCCATATTTGGGAGGGCGAGACTGCCCTGTAAACACACAATTGAAGGGTGTAGGAAATATAAAACATTTCTGAAGCGATTTCAATGGTTTATGGTCACGTAGTGAAGAAAAATTCTCTATTTAGGCTACGTATTTAATGTCGGAAAATGTAAGGGCTGTGTGTCCCTCTCACCCTCTCACAACAAGCCAAATTACTCAATGCCTATGTTAACATGCACCCATTTTTACTAGTTACTAATTACATATTCAATAGTGTAATTAGATTACTTAACAAATTACTAAAAAAAAGTATATTACTTTCTATATCCTATCAACCTTGATTAGAACTGATTCAAGGATAGACATGACATGCTTATTTAATTCATTCAAATAAATAACAAATAACTACATAAATGATTCTTATTAACTGACTAAAGTATACAAATGTGGGAAGGATACACTGTAGCATACATTTTAAAGTTAGACTTATAATTTTGATGTCGTTTCCACTATTGAATATATTACACGGTATTTAGTTCAATTACATCAGAAGTAACTGTAATTCAATTAAAGGGAACAAAATAAGAGTAATCCCTTACTTTACTCTCAGGTAC
The DNA here is from genome assembly GCA_029783895.1 of Triplophysa bombifrons. Classification (NCBI taxonomy): domain Eukaryota; kingdom Metazoa; phylum Chordata; class Actinopteri; order Cypriniformes; family Nemacheilidae; genus Triplophysa; species Triplophysa bombifrons. Next base: position 1,805,697 of record CM056458.1, read on the forward strand.
AGTAACTAATTACTAGTTACTCCCAACATACACTTGTATTTCTAATCCACATTAAATAGTACCACAAAAATATATTTATGTTAAGTTTTCGTTTTTAATTTTTAAACATAAATATTTAATGTGTTTTTGTCAAAAACAAAAAAATGTACAACACTGTCACAAGAATGCAACAAACAACGTATAGATCACTTTCTTTAAAATAACAGTGGGGTTTTAAATGACTGTATAGTAACTTATACGTTTTCATCATCAGTAGTCCCATCGTCATATCTGTATTCTTGTTCATATAGCTCTGAGTCCAGTGTTGGTGTGTGAGGAGGTTTCACTATGGTCCTCTGGGGGCTCAAGACTGTCTGTCTGGATTAAGCCTCGCTCATAATCAGCTCCAGTGACCCGGCAATGTGGCAGCATTTCTTCCACCAGAATCCGCACCAGGCCTGGACTCTGTAGCAGAGGAAGTCCAGAAATGTCCAGATGCTGTAACTTTCTGGTGGTAAACAAAAAAAGACAAGAGAATCGAATAATACAGCCGAAACATGCAGGGGTACATTTACAGTTGCACAAGAAGTCACACATACACGTCATACGGCATTAAGAACCAAAAATATATCTAGCACAACAACAGATATATTAAAATAAAGCATTCACACGGGGGACCAGTGTAAATATAGAAAGATACAAATACCAACACACCCTTCTACTAGGACACCTGTGTAAACTAGGACCACTGACTTAATTGATCCCCAAAAAACTTGGCATCAGTAAGCAAAGAAATAGCAAAATGGCTCAAAAATAAAGATAGTTTTAACGAAAGAAAGAGTTCTAAATGAAAGAGTCTTAAGTGTCCCAAACTCTTTTTGGAATAACTGTTGACATGTTCAGGCTTACTAAGAGTTGCAAAGTTTGGTCATATCAAAGCTTATTTCATAAGGGCATAAGACATGAAGTATGAAACCCTTTTAAAGTTGGGTCACCTGAGGTTCTTTAATGCAGCAAGTCCTCCCACAGTGACACAGGAACAGTGAGACAGATCTAACTCCACCAGACTCTCGCCAAATACATGCAGACGGCCGAGGAACCAGTCGTCCACTTCAGGACATCCTCGAAGAGAAAGAGTTTGTAGCTTGTTCTGCCTTACTAAGGAAAGAAAGAGATAACAAAATAAGTATGAAAAAGTTTCATATAAAAGTTTCATTTCTCCCACTATCATAAAAAACAAAAATAACAGCTTAGACTGTACAATATACACTGCTCAAATAAATCAAGGGAACACCTGATCAATCAAAAACTGGGTGAGGAAGCATAAGTGATTGTGAACCATTTTCACTTGTTTTCTGGGAGGACCATTCTCAGAGGGGCTTACAGACCTCAACGTGCTATAAAATATCGGGATGAAATCATCAGATCTATCGTCAGATCTTATGCTGGTTCAGTGCAGAGCCCTCCTGATACCCGGCCTCATGTGACCGGAGTCTGTAGGCAGTTTCTGGACGATGGCATTGATGACATCGACTTGCCCTCACCTTCCCCAGACCTCAATTCAGATGAGAACCTCTAGAATCTCATCTATCCAAAGCCATCAAGTAGCACCATAGAATGTCCAGGAGCTCACTTATGCTCTGATTTCCACGTCTGTGAGGAGATCCCACAGGACACCATGTGCCTTCTCATCAGGAGTATGCCTGGGAGTTCATACGGGCACGTAGAGGCATGCACATCACTGACTAACAATGAGTTACTTTAATGAAATTCAAACAAGTTGAATTAGCCAGTGTTTTCACCTTTTTTTACTGTGATTTTATTGCAATTCCTGCCCTGAGTGAGTTTATGATTTTGGCCATCACATTATTTTGTTCTTACAAGATTATTAAAGTTTATAAGTAAGTGACGAGTTTTAACCTGGATATTTCATTCATTGAGATCTAATACAGTGTGATTTAGGAGTTCCCTTAATTTTCTTGAGTAAGCATACAGTAGTCTTAAAACCTTTACTTTATTTTCAAATTTCAAACAAAAAAGGAACGCATTTCTTGACTGTGTGATAATGCAACAAGTGAGTGCAAAAGTGTGTATATAAACCAGCTGTCAATTACCAAGATTATCGAGTCCATCATGGTTTATTAGGGTGCCACCCAAATCCATTTGCTCAATATGTGCGTCAGGGGTGTTCAGAAACTCATAGCTGAATCTTCCTCTGGAGTCCGGACGGAACCACTCAGACTGACCAGCAAATCTACACCAGAGTAATGCAACGGAGAGATTTACACTGTTTAGGAACTTCACGAGCCAGTAAGAAACCGGATGCTTTTATAGAGCAAAGAAATTACCTGAAACTTCCTTTGAGACTCAAAATGTAATAGGCCGCTGCTATATTATCCCCATACCTCTGCTGCGTGTAATTGAACAACCTTCATGAGAGATCAAAAAAACTTTTTAATACTAAAACATTCCAAATGACATGATAGTTTGAAGATGTGACTTCAATATACATCTATGAGATCACTTTACCATTTAATCCTTGTATTAGCAATTATACCAGTGACGGTTATTAAAGATTCAAGCTTAACTACATATAAACACCTGCGAACACACACTGACACTTACTTATTCTTGCGTCTGACCAGGCGTGTCCTCAACCAGCTGCTCCAGCCTACAATGTTCTTTACATCATAAAAGTGGTGGTTGAGTTTCAAGAGGAATCTGTTGAAGACAGATGAAGGAGCAGAACTCAAAGACCTCCTGAAGGCAACGGTACAGGTGTGTGCGGGACATCTCCTTATTCCCTGAAATTTAAAACAGGATAACACATAGGAGTTAATCTGTAATTTACAGCTATCTACCAAGAAAGTCACATATACAGTGGCTACATGATGAGCTGTAGTCATTACAGCTTGATATCAAACTGTAGTACTTAGATTCTTCCCAGGATAAATCACTACAAAATATATTTATAATGGTATTTAGATTATAATTTAAGAGACTCCAATGCATACTATGGTATTACCGTAGAACCATGTTCCAAAATATAGTAACACAGTGGTAAATAGGCTACTAGTGCACTATGGTGCATGTACAAAACATGGTAATACCGTGGTATGGTATTGTTATACGAGTGATTTACGCACGTTTACAGAATCGATGCGTTGGAAACATAAACCAATTATTTTTACGCATAACATTGGCTATCACGAGAAATCAACATTTAATAATAAAATGAATTTATAGAGACAGTAAGGTTGAACTCACTAATAAGGAGGCAGCCATATTGTTTTTATGCTACGGCGACTGTGGAAGGACAAACCGCGCTTTGTCTTTGAACGCTGTTCGACTTTTTTATATTGTATGTTAATGTCGTTTTTGAATATTGGTTCAAAATAATCACCAATATAGCACATAAAATAAAATGGAATACAATATTTAATGAATACGAATTTTAATTAAATATGAATTTTATATTTAAATTCATTTTAATTCGACAAGTATCGCGAGAGCGATTCGAAGTTGATTTATTTACTGTAAGACTAATTAATATTCGGCTTTAATGTTTCCCAGTAATCAGCTATTTATCTTCTTTTATACTATTATAGAATTAAAGTAAAATGCAATATTGATAACAACAACAGGCGCATTTATGCACGCAACGGACAAATGTGCAGCAAATGCATGACGATATTATACCCTGATAAAAACAAGAAGACGTCTAATGTTTTTCATTGCAAATAAACCATCAGCAGCACCAAAACCTTTAATGTAAAATGTTTATTTGTGGTCGATATTGTTATTATACAGTGCAAACAGCAGGGGGTGCATGAACATTAAGAAAACGAACTGAACTGATGTGATAGTAGCTAAAAACTATATACTGCTATTAATATTACGGGACTTTTATAAGAAACAGTGTCAACCTTTACCCTCATTTATACATGACAAAAGCTGAAATGACTTAGAACCTTGAGAAATGAATTAAATAGGGACATACAGTCACATACATATATTCACCTTTTGTTGCCAAGACTTTAAAGCAGTGTCTATACCCAAACAGAACAATGAATAGGACAAAAAAAAAAAAACATCTACATCCCATATTTTTCCTCTGCTAGCTGATAATCACATTTGTATTTTTACATATTTATACACACTAATCCAAAATGTAAAATCATAAAAATCCAACATTTAGATTTGTATAAAATCGACATCATTTATTCACTCAATTGAAATTGCACGCTGACTTTTATGTCTCTATATGATATGCCAGAGATTATTCTACTTTATGATTTTACAGTAGAACTACAGATGTTTTGCCCCAAGCTCTTTTCATCAAGGGATTATCCAAAAATTGTTATGCACAAATGCTCATCGTTGCCTAGTCTAGAAAGGTCAATAATTTGACGAATGGAGGGATTTATAATGACCCACAAAAAAGTTTTGGTTTATTCATATATTCTTTGCCTCTGTAATGTCCAAAATACAATTAGTACATTTACAAATACTGAACTGGACATCACCAAATTGATCCTTCCATAAACCTATCAATTTATAAACGTTCACAGACACTTTGTAAAATCCTTGAGTATTATTTCAACACAGTCTATAACGATAACACAGTTGATCTATCATGGAAATCATTTATGTATTCCATATTGTGATCCTGTTTGTAATACAACTATTTCCTTTTTGTTTATTGAAAACGACATGATGCGTTGACATACCGTGTAACCGATATATCCTATACAGATCAGTTCATGTAAGGTCGAGGACTCTCTGTGGAAGTAGGCCTATTTCATGTTTTTTGTTAAATAAACAGTCGTGTTTCTTCAGTGGGTTTATACACACAGGAAATCCTCAGCGGCTTGTTGCAGTCTAAAATCCGTCATTTTGATCCAGGGCAGATGGACTTTGAATAATTATTCCAGGTGGAAATATAAAATGGCCGAAAATAGCCACAAACAAAGCTAGATTCCGTTGCCAATAAAAAGGCACAATCAATTTCTCAATATGTCTTTTTATCACACTTCATTTTTCACTCTGTGTTTATTTTACTCGTCTTTGCTTTATGTTGCTCATCGCGTCACGTTATTCACTTTATCCCGAGCAAACTATTTCTTTGCCAGACAATGTATGTAAATACTGTCAGGGGAACACAGAATACAAAAGCAAGGCAGGATTGAAGACCGGTTCAAGAAGTGCAGACTTTATGTGGAGGGATTACATAACCTTGTGTGTGTGTATGTGGGATACACTTGTCAGGAAAGCCTGTGTTTCCTCTCTGCTGTGCCTGTCACTGTGACTCTGTCGTGGGAGATGATGACGCTGAAGTGACCCGGGTCTTGGCGTACCCGCTGCACGCTGCGGTTCCGCTCTGTGCGTCTGTGGGCAGAGTTGCGGGCCAAACATGGCAGTAGCGCGGTGTCGCGTGACAGTGTTGCTGCCAAGCTGTTGGCGTGGGGGAATGTGTGTGTGTTTGTTACGACAGACTGGTGTTTGATTGGTGTGTGCCGTACCATTCTGCTGCAACTATTACCACACACCTCACTTACTCATCATGTACCAAAACCTGGTGGGCTGCCTCCGTATTGGCACCCCTTTAAGACATCATTTGTGCTCTCGCGACGCAAACGCTGCTCCTAAAGGTAGGCAGCGTAATTGTGTTACCTTCTAAGATTTCTTGTTTTGGCCAAGGACAGCGTCTCATGTGTCCTTTGTGGAGATGGCGATCCCAGAATGCATTGCAATGTAAGAACCTATCATTTTAAATACGCTGTAGTGTTAGAGTATACCGCCAGAGCCGGCCCTCCTGAGTCCCTATAAGCGAACTAAGCGGCTGCTTAGGGCCTCGCCGACACTAAGGGGCCCCCAAGAGCAGATGGAATTACATTTTTTCTTCTAAGGAAGCCCGTTTCCAATTAAAATACTCAAAATACACAAAATAAAAAAGATTTAATCATCTTTAAGGGCTGTGTGACTTTAAAATGGGGTTTATGGGTTGTGGTTATAATAAAATAAAAATGTATTTTAAAATGAAATCTTTGAATGAAATAATCACATGTTTTGACGATCACAATATACTGAAAAAAATTTTTTTGCTGCTTGTCCGATTGATTAATTGAAATAAGTTAAATCAACATCATTTTTTATTTTTTCATGTTCCGTTATGTTACTTAATCCATTGGCACAACATAAATGAAATGTGTTGTGTTAACATATATTTCCTACAACTAGGCAGAGGATTTATATTTCCCAAGATGCTTTGCACAAGACAGCATTTTGAGAGTTATTTTTTGAATAAAGTGTTGTTTTTTGTGGTTTTCAGTAAAAAGATCACTTGTTAGGGTTTAATGTTCATTTCTCCTTGAGATTTAGAGGAGTTTGTTATATTTGTAAGTTTTGTGGTTAGCATTGTTTAGAAAAGCATTGCCTTTGCTTAGGCAGTGGGCTAAGTTTGGTTATCTTCATATCTTGTTAGAGATAATTTTATGTCACATTAACTAACAACCTTAATGTTGAGAACGTTGAATGAATATATGAAACGTTAACATATAAAAATCATGTTTCTTTAACATTATTTTATTTAGTAGGCATGACGAAATAAAACATAGTTAACCTGACAAAATTCTTTCTATTATGCATTGCATTTTTAGGTTGTACTGGTTCATGTAGCATCCTCCTTTTCTTAATCCTTTCTCTCATCATTTTTCTTGTCTACATAGTTTTTTTCTCACCATCTTTACACTTCAGCTACCCACAGGGATCATTTTTCGCAGTTCTCCAGAAACCTCGCACAGACGTATTAAACACGATATGAAACAGCTGTGTACCAAAAATATATTTCTCTTTTCTAAGATAAATTCTGAGTTGCATCTCCCCGTCGAGCAGCATCTGTATGGACATCTTTTAGCGCCAAACAAAAGCAGCTGGTAAAAACAAACATTTATCACGCCGTAATTGAGAAGTAAAGGTTTGCTCTTGTGTTTCAAGAACACTGAATAATAACATTGCTTTTCACTTAATGCACAAGCGTGTCCTTTCAGAATGGGATATTGTAAAGCAGCTGCCTTCTGAGTCTAATTTAGCCAATGAATTTGTCCTTTGTGTAAAAGGCAATCCCAGAATTCATTGCGATTTATGTAGTGTGGCTAATGAGTCCATGATAGTGTTCAGGGTGATAAGCAGTCAAGGACTGTGACAGAGTGGATGTGAGAGAGAACCAAAGGAGGCATGATTTTATGAAGGAGATGAATAATGTTGATTCTAAGTACACATTTATTCAACACTGACAAGCCATTAATAAAATAGATGTTATATTAGTAAAAGTAATACAATTTGTATTAGTAATAGTAATAACATACTTTAATATTTAATTGTATTAATGCAATTTTGACATGCGCATGGAAAACACTATCATTCTCATCATTCTATCAGTGTGCGAAAATATAAATAATTAGAGGCATGATGTCAAAAAAAAGCAGCAACTTAAAATGATTTCGCCACGTGAAAGATGTTTCTTGGTCAAGGTAACTCATCTGTGAAATCAAAAGAAAATGATATTGTGAATAACACTGGAACACTGGTTGTAACTTTAGTGAAATGTTTTCCCAGGGTCAACAAGAATTTATTATAATAATACAAAGTGTAATATAATACAGCCTTCCAATGTATATGCACCAGTTTTTAATTTAATAAAAAATTTATGAATATGTCCATAATATCTTATGTGCTACTATAACTTAAAAATTTCAGCAATAAGCAGTTTGTCATTCTAAATATCTGTTTCATATTTTCAGGAGGTTGCAAACTCTGTTCCTTTTATCACTAGCCAGCACGAGAGCCATTCTGTAAATAGGATAGGGGCTGTTTTCTGATCACGGGTTTGTCAAAAAGAGGTCATCGGTGTCTGAAGGCAGAGTGCATGTATTTGTCATTACTGAACTCATACTTTCTCTGCTCCTCATACACTTTTTATTGACAGACACGCCTGAGAGAAGAACGTTTTCAACAGTACGTCAAACCTAATGTTGGCTCTTGAAAGGATCTCATCTAAAGCTATTCATCATAAGTACATACACGGGAGAATTTCAGACATATGATCGTGTCCATTAATGATGCTGTGCATTGATTCTACTAATCAAAGGTGATATGGTGACATTTACTGCCGCTGTTGGAGTGCGCATGATGTATGTGGCTGCAGGTGGTGATGCTCACGATTATGACATGGAGTGTGGGTGGAGCCTGCCGTGATCTCTGCTCGTCTCTTAGGAAGTGACGCTCTCCCTCTCTCCCATCTGTCCGCACAATAATCCCCATAGCGCTTAGTGATATTACTGCCTGGTTTATCGCCGTGGCAACAGGCCCTCAATCCCGGGTACCGCAGCCACGTGACTGCCGGCAGTGAAAAGGGTGGACATGCACACTGTCACAGTAAAAACATATTACTGTCTTCACGTGGTGCATTTATTAAAAATAATTGTTGAAATCTAATTCAAAGGTGCCTTTCAGTTTTTTATATATATTTTTAATGAAAGCTCATTTCCATTCCCAGCTTTGATCACTTCTTTCGTTTCTGATGATGGAGAGAAGGATGGTAATAGCATATTTATGAATGTAAGATAATGGCATCTACCAGAAACAGATGCAAATATTTGATTTGGTTTAATTTATTGCGTGGTCCATTACTCATAAAGAAAACACATTGGGAGGAGGACCAAAAGGTTAATAAGTTAAAATGTCTCTGTTTATTTTCTTTATTTAACGCCCCGTTTTCCATGCAGTTTATACAGCCAGATCTCCTGGGAGTTTGTAACTGTTTTAAAAGGGGGCTACAATTTATATGATTGTAAAAATTGTCAAAGATCAACAGATTTTCGATGTGGTTTTAAACATTTAGACGACACTGTGCAGACCTGATCAGAGAGGATCAAAATTGGGTAAGAGTTAACAAAAATGTTTTTTTTTAATGTAACTGATTTCATTTTCAAATCAAATTTAAACAAATGATTACACACTAATTGTTTTATACATTTCTCTGTAATTTGTATTCTGTTATGCAATTCTTATTAAACAATAACAAGACAATTCCTTCACCCCAGCCACTGGAAAAGGAAATGATATCAAATAAAGAACTTCTCTGTTGTTTACTTTCTTTGTGCCTTATTTCTTCATGGGAACAGTTTTTTTTAAGAAAATAGCTATATACTTGATAAGGTTGCATTCACCCCAGGGCTTCTCTAACTTGCTTTGTATCGCATGACATTCTGTTTGCTTCTCTTCTCTCTGTAATCTTTTGTTTCCATTTGCACCTAAACACAGGGAACTTTAACTAAACATGTCAAACTGCTTATCAAAGAACTAAACATCTCCTGCATAAACTCACACATTCATTTTCATTTTTGGATTACATTTTCCCCATCTGTAACACCCGGTAGCTAACCTTACAGTGGGCTAACATGTGACACTTGAAATGTATACATTGTATGGCCTCACAATGGTATCCCTGGGGACAGTAGAACAAGAAGCAAATAAATGTCAATTCAAAATTTGTTCATTAACTGGTGTGGAATTTGCAGCACAAAGTAAATTCCAAAAACAACCGAATTTCAACCAAAGACTATATCTACAGTAGGGATGCACCGATATAAAAATTTTGGTCGATTACGATAACCAATAATTCTTTAACATTGGAAGCCGATAACCGATATATTGGCCGATATAAAGTATAAATCTATATAAATATCTAAATATAAATATAAAATTCCATAAAAGTTAATAAAAAATTGACAAATGCTTTTATTTGAAAACATTGACTACAGAAAACAAAGTAATCATTAGTTCACTTTTCCCCTGAAAGTTATGTACAAGGCCTACTTAACACTTGTTAAAGATTCTTAAGCCTAAATTTTATTATCGGCCGATACCGATAACATTAAAAATGACCACTTATATGGCTGATCATTTATTGTGCATCCCTAATCTACAGTTTTGGCAATTGTGACCTTTGTTCTCTACAACTACAAACGGACTATTCAACAACTGCAAGAAATCATAATTGTAAAACAGATTTTGATCTAAAATCTAGTAAATCTCAGAGTTTTGCTAAAGATAGAGTAAACACCATCTATCTAGGATGTACCCTGCCTGTGGCCCAAGATGTTAAGCATTTTTCAACCAGTCGGAAGCAGTACGACTTGCCTGGGTTGGCAAATTTTTTTTAAATACTAGTTGAACAACAACAATTTTAAAAGTGCTACAAAGCTACTCTTCAGAAAGTGGTTTTATTCATGTTTTCATAGTCGCCTTTGTATACAGGAGAAAATATTTTAACATCGATGACGTCTAAAGACACACACACAAGTCCTCGCAAGTTCATTCAAGGTGTTTAATTCAGTCATCATACACAATCCACAAAAGTCAGAAACATATAGAAAGCAAAACCTTTAAATAAGGTCAACTGGATAAAAAATAGAAATCTGTGTTCCAAACAACAGATTTCCCTTCAGACATAAGAAATAAGAAATAAGTAAGAATCGTTCACTTGGGACAAATTCAGCAAAGACTATGAAAGAGATCATAACAGGGAAAGAGAAATGGTGGTGTTCGCAGACTTGACAATAGTCATACAATTCTATACACGTATGCATTTTAGCAGCACCCTTTGATATTTCAGGAGTGCAACTTTTTGCACAATGAGTTGAACAAACATGTTCCTTGACCTTACAAACCATTTCCACAAAAAGCTCTAAAAAACAAAAGGAAGAAAATCTGAGTTAAAGAGGAAATAATGCTATATCCTAATCGTTCCAGCACATTTTAATTAGATAAAGTAATCAGAGTGCTGATATCACACAGGATTAAAGGGTCGCAGATTGCATAATCTCTAAAGGACGTGGCTGCAGGTGTTACCTTAAACCACATGGCAGAAGGTGTGATGGGAGGTCGCAATAATGCAAGTGCATGTCTAACATCTGTTATATATCCATTTTCAAATCGTGAAACTAAAAAAACTTGCTTTGCTGTTGATAACAGTTGTAGTTGGGTGAGACCCTTCACTGAGGTCTTCTGAAACAGTGATTGATTGATTCATCCTTAGTGTTTGATCATTTCTAAATTCTTGAAACAAATCATCTAAAAATAAAACTTTGCTGTAATTTCACAGCAGGTTTGCCAGTATCTTCCCATAGATTTAATTTACAATTTTGTTTTAAGCATAAACTTACCAATAGTTTATATAATTTCTCTCATAAAACAAGACTTAGTATCTGAGGTCATTTTCTTCTTGTGTGAATGTATCGTAATCGTAACTAAACAACAAGAGAAAAATGCTTAGGAAGAGTGTCATTTTTTGCAATGTTTTTGTGCTTATAACACTCTCTCCTTGCTATTTTGAATATTTAATTTTGATTCAAGTCATTGAAAACGTCACTAATAGGAAAATAGTATTAAGTAGTATTTGAATATACAGTAATTTACTGGCAAACCTGCTGCAACACTACAGCAAAGTTTTACAGTGTACAATTTAATGCAAGATGCTCAGGATGTTTCTCCTCTTTTCCTAATGCTACATTTAGAAAACAACATATTCGCTGTAAAATACATTTATGATAATAATATTAATTTAAATATTTATCCAGAAAACAGTAGTGACAATAGTAAGTAGTTCATAGTACCGTAATAACATATCAGTCTACACTAATGTCAGCGGTTGTAACTTCTATGAAATGCGGCTTTTCTCCTTTTATTTAATTCGATTCTGATTCGTAGTTTACACTTTTTTAAATACAATCACGGCATAATTTAGAAAACAACAGATAAAACGCTTTGCAACGTCACAGCTTGCGCATGAATAAACTCTTATCACATGGCTTTTTGAACACGTACTTCTGATTAGTCAATCGCAACACTGAGCGGCGAATCATTCTAGTATGTTTTTGGACACAAAGGTGTAACTTATCAACATCAGTGCAAATGACCGAAAAGGTGCAACATTGTGACTCACCGCTGTTTCTATGACTACTGACTGTAATGAGAAGGTAAGAGATCACAAGAAAAAAAGACAGAACATAAAATAGAAGTCATGTGACATTGAAGCTACATATGTTGGTTAACTAGTCTATCTAACAAGTGACTTTAAGTTCTTCACATCAAGAATGATGAATAAAGATACACTGTATAAGATTTTTTTTGATTTCCCTAAAATGAAGGTTCTGTCATCATTTACTCACCCTCAAGCTCAAACCTGTTTATGTTTTGTTCTGTTCAAGACGAAAGAAGATATTTAAACGAATGTGAAATCCAAGCTCCACTTTCTTTGTGTTTAGCAGAACACCGAACTTTACAGGTTTGGGTTTGCTTTATAATGTTGTCATAATGTGGTCTTGTTTCTATTGTCTTAAATGTAGAGCGATATTTAAACCTTTCTCTTTATAGTTATAGTCTTATAAACGTTAAATATAAATGAATAACATGTTGTTGTCTTCATCTTTCTGCTAGGCTCTTTGTTCGCTATGTTGTAACTCTTTTGTATTTAGCATAAGCTTTGAACAAATCTTAACGTACAACTTCACGTCCACGTGTTTATTTGTGTTCCCTGATCATTGGGATTAATTTGCAATAATGATCAGGTTGACCCTTAACATTTTATCCATGTTTTTAGCAGTTGAAAACCACGCTATTCATGAAAAATTCCAACTCGTTTCTATATGAGAAGTTTTATTTAAACGTCTTTATTTTCAGAACAGTTTACGTTGCGCATGACCAATCATAAGGTATTACATACTGTGATGAACTGAATTGTCGTCTGCAGATCCCTGGTTAGCAGAACGTCCCCTGATTTCTCTGACTTATTCTGTATATAGACGTTTGTTATTAGGATTGGTGCCTTTGCACGGATCCTGAGTTATAGCGGCGTGTGTTGACGTTATTTGTGCTGTGGCGGTGCAGGTACGAGCGATGGATGATTCGTCTGCCCTTTTGCCTTTGCCAAATGCTAATCCAGTGTTTATACGGCGGTGTAAGCAGCTGGGAGTGATTAGAAGCGGCGAGTCGTCTTATTCCTGAGAGATTAGCGTGGTTTATACGGCGGGTGTCAAACTCTCCTGGCAGCACACGTGGGGCTGTAATTATCCTTTTACTCTGATCCCAGAAGAGTTTTTCTTTATAAAGGTAAAGATTAGGATTTGAAAAGCAAAATCTGGCTCCAGATTAAAGAGACGGCTTCGACACACAGTTTGCCACTATAAGCATGTCTACCAACGGCAGACGATATAAACGAGGTTTAACTGCAACCGAATGATTGGTCGCAGAGCTTTAGAGAAGAACCTTGGTTGGCTTTGGAGAAGTGTGGTTAGGACACGGGCATTCTGGGACACGTGATGATCATTCAAAAGGGATTATCATTGGGATTAGAACGATTCTTTTGCCCGAGCTAACAAGGCATGAACTTTACTTTGTTTTCATTACTTAATAGGTTTAGTTGAGTAGGATGTTTGGTGTCCTTGGCACAGACCAGACTGATGTCTGAGCATGTTTTGATTTTCTCTTAGTGTATATCACCTGAATCCATGTTTTTTGTAATTCCCTGAAACACGGCTATCATATCACGAAGAATTTGTCTATAATGTAGTTTAGAAAACGTGGGCGTACCTTGAAATAGTTTTTGGAAGTACACTGTACATCGCGTACTAATTGTAGAAACACTAAAAAGGTCATCTTAAAAAATTGTCACCTGAGACAGTTCTTGCTTATGCACTGGTCCACTTGCGTGTTTAATTGACATCATGACTTTATAATATCGTCATCTCATATTTTAGATATTGACCAATGGCAGTAGATTAATGTCATATTGTCAAATACACACGTAGGTTTGACTGAATCAATGATGTCTCCAAATATCATCAAAATCATTAAGAAAGATTTTAAGAAGACAATTTTCTATAAAATTGTTGGCAGTGATATGGATAATATGCCTGTAATATAGATGTGCATTTTCTTAGACAGGTGGGAAAAAAAACTTAGTTTTAAAGGTTTGTCATATCATTCTTTCATTTGGAAAATACGTATTAAGTCTGCTTTTTACTAACTTGTCCCTGTTTTTCTGTTTCACAACAACAACAACAGTATTAATAATAATGATATAAAAAAGCAACAACAACTAAAAACATGCTTCTTCAAACCAGTAATCCATGCATTTACCATCATTTAACAGTTCATTCACTGAAACCCAGTTACTTATAATTTGCATAATACAGTACTTTGGCAAAAAAGCCACATTTTCGGTTTCCCAGGCAATATTTTAAAGTCCCAACTTTGCTCTTTAAATACATCTTTACCCTCATATTACAGCGGACGCACAAAAACTTAATTCACAAATGATGTAATAAATAAAAAAAAGATAAACTTTGCATAAAATTCCGCATACTGTAGTACTTTTTTGTCTATACTCTGATATAGATTTGTTATAAAAAAAATAGATTGAGAAGAGTGGATTTGAAGAAATATCTCACTTGGGGAAGCGGCGGTCATTCATCTGTGAATCCTACTTAAAAGCCATCTCCTTGTAAAGGATGTTTTGCCCTTTTATGCTGCATAGTTACTGGGTTCATGGGTTTGGTAGTTTTCTGATGTCAGCATTACAGCATTGGAAAGGCAGAAAGTACAATGTGAGAGGATGGGATCGGTACCAAGATTATGGCTATAGTCCTTTATACTGGTCCAGCCTTGTAGACCAATCATCCTTTGGTTTTCTCAGAGATAGGATATTTGTGCTTCGTATTTTCGTTTTGGTGTCTCATTGCGCATGAAGTTGCACAGGAACCATTTTTAGCCATACTAGATGAAAAATGATGGTCAATTTTTCACACAGATACCATAAAAGTTGTTTGTGGATGTTTGGGTCCAGTTTTGGGTCAACACTGACAAACTTATACAGTACTCCTGTATACTTCTTTTTATATATATTTTCTCAGATTTTATATTCTTATTTGGGGATGTAACAGGGGTCGAAGCAAATCGTTACCAGTTAATTTACAATTAAGGAAACTGGACATGCATACAAGGCCTTATTAACCTGACCCATTTTCCATCTCTATTAGCCGCCAGACATTTCTATTTAGGAGTGAACGACAATATCCGTCCTCATGCTGACTTCTGTTCTGATTTATAAATGCTGCAAAGTAGAATTTATGGCAAACTTAATGCAAACACACGTTCCTGCAAAAGTCTGTGTATAAGACTTGCCGAAGCCAGGAAACATTGTGCTGCTGATAAAGGGCCTCCGAATTTTCCTTCTCACGTCAGCCCTCTCCGTATCTCCGTATCTTCTCTGACAGTATTTTCTGTTTCTGCGGTATGTCAGAGAGTCTGTTTGCACTGGGTTCTGTCAACACTGTTTAATGCAGGAGTGCGGGCAGTGTAGGCACAAAAATACTTTTGTTTAGTGAGTCTACCGCTAACAACGTCTAAATAAGCAACTCTGCATTGTGTGTGTATTTGTGAGAGATGCTACACCTTGCTTTAACTCACACTGACTGTGTAAACGAAGGCACACAGCTACATAGATGCTCACAACCCTATGCACTCATCGTGGCTCGCCTAAGTTCTTCCCGGAGTGAGTCCATTCTTCTATCCACTCTTCCCATCTCACAAAGTGCAACACATACATTTTTTCTATTCATCTTTTTATATCATGAAGGCATGCCGATAAACACTTGACCAGAAGGAAAAGCTAAATAAACACTGTAAATGATTCCTTTTTCTATGAACGTACACTGATCATCATGTTTCATTCATTCGACAGGTAGAGCTTTGTAAACATGCCTTTTAAAGATACCTTTATGCCCATTTTTATGCTCAAGTCTTCTGATAGAAACCTCTGCATTAAAGTCCCAGTGAAATGAAAAATAACAATGGCTATTTTTTCATGAAATATTACGGCGTTTAATGTAAATAGTTTATAAATGTGGGTCATTTTCTTTTTAAAGATCGTGTGCACTCATGATCTTCAGTTAAAATAAAAAAAATGCATTTCCGTACTGTGATGTCTAGCCATCTCACGTATGTTAGACGGCTTGGGCGGAGCATCCTAACTCCTCCCCTTCAACTGTCAGTCTGCTGCCAGTTCCATTTTTAAATGCAACGGCTGTTTTTACACAACCAAACAAATCGTGGTGAAAAATCTGTTTTTTCTCATTCGAAATTCCATTTCACTCAGAAATACGTCAATCGCAACTTCTGGTTCACGGGGACTTTAATCTGGATGTGTGAAAATCACTCTTATACTATTGACAAAGATCAACAGCTGGTTTGCTGATGCCCACATTAGTTGAACTAAAGAATTGCCATCAGCAGCACTTTATTTTACAGTCCACTTCTACATATTAATACTTTGTACTGTAAAGGTACCAACCCTGAAACCTAACTCGAACCCATGTTAAAAACATGTAGATACCCATATTTCGTTGCATAAATACACTCTAAGTGCATTCTAGGTTCACAATATACACTGTGAGTTCGATGTAAGTTCATGTACTGTAACATAAAGTGCAACTGAACTTTCTTTGTCCACAAAGCATCACTAGAAAGATGATTCTGGATGACCAGCACCAAACCAACAATGAGCCGGTCTTTTCAGCAGTATCGGCTCTCTTTCCCAAGGAAAAGAAATAATCAAAAAATTTAACTATATGCTAAACTATATACAGTAATCTGAAACAAAAGAATGGCACCGACCTTCGCAAAATATGAGTCATTGTAAGACGAACAACATGGAATCCGGAAATTCTTTCAACTTTGGTCACAAACACACAAAGAAACAGACGTTCATGCACCACAAATGGGAGGAATGCTCAACTGTTACGCTAAACAGTGGGGGTCTTTGTGGAAGGACACGCTTTGTGTGGAGGTAATAGTCTTTTGTGATCTTTTACAAGAAGAAGCTAATGTTTGTTCGGTGATGTGTCAATGTGAAGGTGCCATTGCTGTTACAATGTTTAGACCCCCTCTGTTGTTTGTTTTAGGCCAATTCATTGCCAAGAGAGCAAACCTAAACAGTATTCTGGCACCTGCTCAGCAATGGTCGAAGATAATGACCCTTCTTCTTCTTCCCAAAGTAAGAAAAGTGGGACGACAATCCCAGACAAAGTCATTTCCATACGTTATGTGTTAGCCATCTATCTCTTCCCACCTCGCTCCTCACCCTTTGACTAACCCATGTGCCCAGTTTGACGATTACCAGATCAGAAGCGAAGAATTCCTCCTCTGTGCCTTGCTTCTGTGTGCTCCTGGACCCAACGCTAACCTCCTCAAACATTTTCACACACTGTCATGGTGGGGAGGGTTTATTGGAAAGAGGTGTGGCTATGTAGAGACGCTCCCCTCCCAGAAGAAACATTTGCACAGGCACTCGAATGGCCTTGTCGATCCAGCGGCCCACCCTCCATTCCACTCCCCCGCTTGTCACGCTATATTTAAAATAAAGGGAGATCAGACATAAGCAGACTCGCTGGACTGGGTCCTGCCCAGGTTCGGAGGCTGCGACAGGTGGGCCATGTCCTTTTTACGGATCTCACAGATGGACTTCCTGCGGGCTTGCACACCTCGAATGGCGGCCTTGATTTTCCTCCAGCCCAGGTGGTTGAGCTCAGCGAGGTTCAGCACAACGCAAAGGCCGCTCACTGCAAACATGAACACCAGGAAGACCGTCTTCTCGGTGGGCCGCGAAACATAGCACTCCACCTCTTTCAGGCAAGGATAACGGTCGCACTCGAAGATGCCAGGAACGCTGAAGCCGTACAGAAAGTACTGGCCCGCCAAGAAACCTATCTCAAGTGCGTTGCGGAACACCACCTGGATTATGTAGAAGCGGGAGATGCCTTCCTGTCGACGTACCTTGGAGTTCTTGCCGTGGAGGAGACCTCTGGGCGCGTTCGGGATCTCTTTCACTTCAAAGCAGTCGGGTTCGTCCTTTCCGCTGTCGGGGTGCTGCACCAAGATACCGTTGATGTTGCGCAGTCTGCGGGTTCCTTCGCGGCTGTAGTCTCTTTCCGTGGCTGGGTAGAGGAAGGAGTAGCGGCGGTCCCGCTGTTTGGCCGACTGGTGCACTGAATAAGTTATGAAACAGAGACTTGGTGTGCAGACAAGAATGATCTGAAAGACCCAGTATCGGATGTGGGAAATGGGAAAGGCTTTGTCGTAGCAGGCCTGGTTGCATCCTGGTTGGAGGGTGTTGCAAATAAACATGGTCTGCTCATCTTCGTAAACCGTCTCGCCTACGATGGCCACGATGAGGATACGGAATATCACCACCACCGTCAGGAGAATCCTGTGAAAGACATAAGAAAAATCAAAAAGGATTTAACAAAATAGGCAAAGGACCCCAAAAACCTTCCTCTGTTTGCTCCATTGACGTCATTCGTCCTTCATTTAGTCATTTGCTAATTAGCATTGCAGATGTTTGCATTTGCTATTCAGACCCTCTTTGCTCTAATTCATCTCTCTGGAACTTTACTTATAGCTCCTTCTGTGCCATTACCTCTGTTAACATGGTAACCTGCACCGTTGATACAGTAACCTGTGTCGTAACACCTACTCACTCATTTGCTTGTGTGATCGCAGTCAACTCTCTCTCTTCTCTTTTTTCCTTAGCAAGTGTTTAGATTTTACACCTCAGTTACTCAGTGCTGTTAGAGCTATTTCTGTACCGGTGCTGGATTGAGAGGGTGAGAGAGAAACAAAGAAAGAGACTGCATATGTTTGTGAGGAGAGGTAAGAGTAAAACAGAGGAAATTTGCGCATCAGTGGGTCTGTATTCAATAAGGTTGTAAAACATCTGTTATATGGAGTAATTCTTTCAGTATCTGATTTGTATTTGATTTTTTTGCAATAATTTTGATTCACAAAATTAGTTCAAATGACCAAAAATTGTCCACTTTTGTTGTACGGAAAATAGTGATTTGGAAATTCTGTGAAATATTTGTAGAAAAAAAGCAGTACTGATATAATATATTTTTTTTAAATATAAATTCTATAAATATAAATAAATAATTGTCTGTAAAGGGTTGTAATCAGAATGCTTTTTAAATCATAGAGCAATTATATATATATTTTTTAATATAGTCACATAGAAGAACATTCACTTTAGACAACATGTGGGGAAGGAAATCATGCCAGTTTTCAATTTTGGGTACTCATTGAAAACAATAATTTG
The DNA here is from genome assembly GCA_029783895.1 of Triplophysa bombifrons. NCBI lineage: Eukaryota > Metazoa > Chordata > Actinopteri > Cypriniformes > Nemacheilidae > Triplophysa > Triplophysa bombifrons. The sequence continues at coordinate 1,824,889 of CM056458.1, forward strand.
AAACGTGTTCTTCAAATATTCCTTTTTACCAGAACATCTCATCCTGCCCTTATCTAGAAATCATCCCTTCCAGGAAAGCAGTGGCTTTCCAATCTCATTAATTTTTAAATCAAAGCTAGAGACGGCACTTGAGCGTCCTAGACCTCAGAAGACACACAAACTCAAGTCAGAATCCGAAATACTCCAACCTTTCGGTCGTAGGAAAGTGTCTGAACAAATGCTGTACTCTATAGTTTCTTATCATACGTTTTTTGCATGGCACGTGTAATACTTGATTGCAATTGCTTCAAACTACTGTTGAACTTTGTTTTTGCGAATTGATGCTGAACGGCATAACTGTCCGTTGCCCCGGGCAACCCATTTCCTGCTGTGTTGGTTTCTTAATACTCTTATAATTCTGCAGGCTCTTTTCCCCCCTTTCTAACATTTTAAATGAATTGAAATATAACATTTCCTACAAAATGGTAACTATGTAAAATAGTTGCATTACACTAAATAGGTTATTTTGATGTATGTGTTTTGTTCATTCAATGCTTTAAATGAAATTTCATTGCATGTTTTTTTAAGATTGTGAACTACACGTTCATCCAAGTACAGTATTATTGTTGTATTATGTTGTTAAAAGGTACTTGCAATAATGCTTTTTAAGTTTGAGTTACATTTTAAAGTTAAATAAAATTTATATAAAAAAATGTATAAAAATGTATTGAGCAATAATAATAGGTTATTCAGAATTGCTGTCTGTGTAGGAAGGTGTCACGTCAGCTGTGATTGGAGCCTCCAGTTCGGAAGATGAAATCTAAATGGAATTATGTGTTATGTTCCTGCTCCAGCTGTGAGGTCAAAGCGACCGGTTTAATCTGCACCCATCAACTGCAGTATTCTGTATCTCCAGACCCAGTATCAGCTCTTAATGTACTCTTAAAGGGATAGTTCGAGCAAAAAGGAAAATTCTGTCATCATTTACTCACTTTTGAGTTGTTCAAAATCTGTATAAATGTCTTTGTTCTGATGAACACATAGAAAGATATTTTGAAGAATACTTATAACTAAACAGATTTTGCCCCCCATTGACTCTCGTAGTACGAAAAATTTCTTTATAATTTTTTGTTCTGTTGAACACAAAAGAAGACATTTTGAAAAATGTGGGACAGCAAACAGTTCTGGGGCACTTTTAACTACCATTGTATTTCTTCTACTATGGGAGTCAATCTAAGATCTGTGGTTAGAACCATTTTCACACCACAAATAACCTTTGGTTGCACTTTATTTTACAGTCCAATTTACCAATGAGCCGGTAGTAAATATTATAACTGGGTAATAACCAGGTCCTAAACCTGAACCTACCCCTAAACCTAAACTTATCCCATGTAGTAACTTTAAATTACCCAGTACTTTCTTAGGTGAGTATAGTGTTAGTACACTGTAGGTACATGTACCGAACCTTTTGTGAAATAGAAAGGTTCTTCAGATGTTAAAGGTTCTTTATGGTTCTCTATGGCTACTCTCTTTTTAAAAAATTAATAGTTGTATCCAGTTTAAGGGCTTATTTAGTCTTTTTAGCACACTTTTTGATATATTCAAAATTAACAAATAATGATAACAGTAGTCTACTCAACGGTAGTTTTTCTCCACATTTCTCTGCCTGTGTGAAACTCATGCCTGCACCAGATTAAAATGTATTTATTTATTTTCTTTTTATAACCCTTTAAAAGCACAGTGCAGTTAAGAAGAATGCGTTATCCCTGTATGGTTATCCTCGTGGGCAGCAAGATCGAAGAAAGCCCATGGAATGCCGGGAAGCAGAGGAAAGGAAAAATTGTGCAGGGAATTGCACTTGCATTCAGTAGGCAGACACACAACACTGACAATAATGGAAGATTTTCTCAAATGAAAAACGTGCGAATGTGGAAAAACCCATCAGAGGATGAATTATATAATAGCTTGAGCACACAAAACCCATAACCTTTAATCTGTACGGGAGCCAATAGAGGGATTCTTGCATTAAGAGTTCCTTAATACCACCCAATAGCTTTAGATGATGTATTCCCCAACCCCCACCTATCCACCTACTTCTCCCCTTCATCTCTTTCTTTTCACACTTTTCATTTCTTTTCACACCTGCTTTAATTTTCTCAACATACCACAAACTCTCCTTCTATGAGGGATTCGCCAGGACACTTGCTCTCATCAAACTCTTTAAAAAAAAGAAAATGAGAGGACCATTTTAAAAATCCTGTTAGAAATTGAAGGCTGAAGTCTCTGGCTTGGGTCTCTCCTTTAATGGCATATGGCATGAGTATGTGCTAATAAAAGTAATAGCACAATTCTCATAAACAAGCTGCGTAATTTAGTGTGAAGTGGATCTGTAAAACTTTCACAGTGCTACAGCATTGTAAATACAGCTTTCTGCTGCCAATAAACATTTATAGCCTCTCACATTTTATTGCCCAAATACGACGTTCCTTATTCAGTTTTATGCATCAATATGCACTTGAAGCACTTTTTCTCAATATATATGAAGATCTGACTTTGACATATTGCATGTATAACAGCAGCATTAAATGACACCGACTGCACACGTGTGTTGTAACACCACAGAGATGTGAAGATGTTCAGCCCAAAACCTCCCCCTACCAATGGTACCCGCAGCATCACTTTGCCTCCCTCTGCCTGTTACCACGGCAACTAACACAGGGCAGAGAGCTCATGAAAACAGGGCAAATGAGATCGAGAGAGAGCAAGAGTGATTTTGTGTGTTGCATTCAGTTATGATATAATAATCTGTTACATTGAGGTGCAGTTCTCTATTCAGCCTCTATTTCAGTACAAGCAGTGTGATATTCAACCGGCTCTGATAGCGGCAATTACAGGGGCGCGGCGATGACTTTGATTAAGACAACACAAAGCAGCGGAGAGAAACAAGCGTTCTCCTCCACACGACGGTTTCACGCAGCTGGCTCTTTGTGCTATTTTGGGAAAGAGACAAAAATAAAGAACACCAAGAGCTGTGAATAAATCTATTTATTTTTACTGTCTGAGTCATTGAGGGATAAAAAACTCAGATTTAAGACTCGGTTTTTGCTTGTGGCATTATCTGCTGAGCTGCCGACTATGAATAGTTATACATCCTCATAGCTTGCCGTCACTTAAATGACTTCAATGATTTATTACATCACCATGATGTAATAAATCTCTTTCTCTCTCTCTCTCTCTCTCTCTCTCTCCCTATATATATATATATATACCGTATATACTGATGCCATTCTGATTGGAAAGCTGTTTCAGAGATAAACCATTTACAGACCTGTATATTTGATACGTTACCATGGTAACCACGGCATTTGCAGAAAAGTTCACAGATCGTTGAATAATTAAAAATGAAATTTAATGAGCACGCTGCCATATGGTCACATCACTACCTCGGGCGTGTGTTCCTTTCCAACATTCAACTGTCTGTCAAATAATTGTTTACTTCAATATACAGTATGTGTGTTTAAAATATATGAAAAATATATACCCAAAACACATATAGTTATTTTCAGACACAATTTGAAATTACTGAGTTGTAAATATCATGGAACAGTATGTATACTCATTCCACAATTATAAAAGCAGTAAGCATTTCTATGAGGCGTGTCTGTAAACTCATAAAAATAAAAGGTTTGCTTAAAAGGTTGTTTTCAACATTTTGTCAAAGGATCTTTAAAGACTCACCTCTTTCTTGTCTTTTTATAATCTGAAGAACCTTTTTTCACCACAAAGAACCATCTGTGAAACCAAAGGTTCTTACGATGTCAAAGGTTCTTCATGGAACCAAAAGGTCAAAGGAGCTTTGGATGCACATTTTTTTAACAGTGAACGTCACCAAAAACAAAGCCAGTACACTTGCAATGTTTCACAGAGGTGTTTCATTTGTGAGACTGTGTTGCTCAGCATTCTGGTGACATCATTGTCAGGTTATTACCATTCGATCACTGGACTAGTATTTTTGGTAAGGGACTTCACATTTTCCTTCCACAGACCCAGCAGAGATGCACATGTCCTTACATAGAGAGAGAGAGAGAGAGAGAGAGAGAGAGAAAGAGAGAGAGTGGCTAAACTCCATATCTCTCCTCTCGAAGCAGAAGGACAGAGGGTAAGAGGAGAGAGGAAGGTCCCCACGCACAGTTTTGTGCCAGAACGACCATCCGTTTACCCGAATTGACTTCCAGAATTGTGCTTTACGCACACATGCCCATGCGAACACACAGCCACGAGTCGGCAACAGTAAGAAGCCACTGTGCCAGAGCGCTAGGAGCTGTTTTTGTCTCAGCAAGATTTGCGCTTTTGCTTGAGGGCTCACATAAAGCTCTTAGAGATGTTTGTTGATGTTTATGTGTATTTGTGTGTGTTTGTGGCTCTTTGGTGATGCTGTGTTGGAGTACGTTGCATAACCTGGATTCTGCCATTAAGGGTTGCCTTGTCTTTTGCCTTTTATTGTTTTAATTCTACGGGTTCAAAAACCACACGCCTTCAGGATTAAAACCACAGATGCATATTTTGTTCCTGTGTGGAATTACAAAGGATGTGCAGGCATCTTACACACTGATGATGTACATTTACATTTGTGGATTTGACAGATGCTTTAATCTAAAGTGATTTACAGTGTATTCGTTGTAAGAGACGAAATGTATAGGCTACATTAGTATAAGTGTTACCTATGGAATTAAACACATAATCTTTGCGCTGCTATAGAAACACCATCTGCCTTTACAATGTCTGTTCCATTCATAGTATCATAATGTAATAAATAAATTGTTTTATTATAACATAATAAATAAATATGAATTAATGAAGTCAACACCCATCTCAGGTTCAGCCGTTGATTCACAAACATATTCAAACCAACCGTTGGTTAGTAAAGGAACCTGGGTTGTTATATTAATGAAAACGTCATCGTAACCCTTGAAAGAGCAATTTCAAATGTTTCCTCTGCGTAGTGGGTGAATTCGGTTGTAACAAAACGGGAAAGGGTGGATATAATCCAGATTAAATCTGAAGATCTGGTTAATCCAGTTCCACAACCCAGCCAAAATGACAAGCCCTGGCGCATGCCAGTATAGTTTCAGAGCTCAACTGCTGTCAGCCGGCCAACTATTATCAATATAGAAATTCTATTGCCATTATTGTAATGTGAAATGGTTATTCTTTATTTGAAAAGTATTTATTTTTTGTTATAATACTTTCTGAACTGCATTGATGCTCTATTAAAAAGATGAAAAATAATGGAAAACGTTTCGAAGAATTTCATAATGCATGGGAGTAAGGAGTGTTGAAGGGTAAAAATATGTTTTCATTTTCCCAAAATGTAAAATACTGTCAATTTCACACTGCATAATAACATGAAAAGTACCTTTTTTATCATTTGGATTATACAAAGCAATTTATTAAAGGGACGCTGGTTCAACGCTGGTCCATAAAAACTTCCTTGTTCAGTCACACATTTCAACAAAATACAATCAAGAGAATATATATAACCAATTTTAAACGTAAAACAAATATATTTAAGATTGAATTATTTCTAAGATTTAAAAAAAACGCTTATAATAAGAGAAAACCTGAAACCGGAAGTGCTTAAAGTGTTTAAATCTTGCAAAGTGGTCTATATGTTAACGCATGTCTGTTATTATCAGAAAGTGACAGCTTTTCTTCATGTTGGCCATATTTGTGAACGTATTAGTGTGTCTGCTAATATTAACACATAGCACAACAGAAGGCTGTCTGGCCACATTAGGATTGCTTGGCTCGCTAAATCGATCTGTTAGTAAATGAAGACATAATGCTGGCATACATCTTTCTATGTGTGTGTGTGTGTCTCGGTGTTCTAGAGATTTCTGTGTGTGGTGCACATGATCTATTATTTGATAGATTCAAAACTTTTCATGACAGACATATAAGATCTTGTTAAGATGCCATTGTGAACAGGAATCATGAACATCATTTATTTGTTTGCTTTTCAACAAGCACAGTTGAGTGCCAAAGGGATGATATTCTTTTGTCGGATAACCCGCAAGTTAATGACAAACCAGTTCCCTTGACTAAAAGCCTATGGGGTTGTTTGTAGGCTTTTGTAAGATCACAAAAATAAGCTCTATGACTTTTTCCATGATTTATCTATCAAGATCAAGATCATTACCTTTACAAATGAACTCAACATTTATGAATTTTGAAGCCTAAATACAATCGCCCGAAAGAAAAAGGTAACAGGTGGCTAGACTACTCCACAGTCCCTCGACATCAACATCCCGACCAACATATTTCAAACTTTAACATTTAGCAACTTTTTGTGTTTGAAATTGATGAGCATGTTATTACAGATGCATTTTATGTCGTAGAACAAAACGTAAAATTTTGAGCTTTTGTTAACCACAGACCTTATTTAAGGCATTTAACCAAAGACTCTTTCATAAAACCCATTTGCTGCGTCCAAAATCACCTTCTTCCATAGTAGACGAAAATGAGTATGAGTCATGAACAGTAGACAAAAAATAGTAGGCGAGAAATACCCGGATGGTCTAATACTTCCACTGAGATTCGTGAGTGTGGATCTGATGGACACTTATCCATCCCATGATGCCACGGGAGATGAGCGACGGTCAAATTTCAAAAGTAAACTTTATAGCGGACGTTCGATTTTAATGTGAGTGCCAATAAATTAATTTCTCGTGACTAAATTATGCTTTATAAACGCTGTGTATGTTGTTGTTAAAACGTCATAGGTCAAAGAGCAAACATGTCACATGACCATAAAACATGGAGGAGAAAATGTAGGCCTATTCTGAAATGGATTTATCTACACCCACTCATACTACATAGACAGACTCTTTTAAGAGATGAATATTTATTTGTTTCCTGAGTTTATTAGGACTCAAGCATGTTTAACAGTTGTGAGTCATGTCTTTTTTTTCTAATTTATTTTTCTATATTGTTTCATAAAACAGAAATTTCCGGTCCGTGATTCTGAAGGTTGGGGCACATTTAAAGCCATTGTAAAGAATATAAACGTGTGACCTTATTACATAAGTGTTATTGTGAAAATTGTATTTAATTTATAGGCCCTAATGACTATTCTCAGAATTAATAAATATATAAATACAATCTATGGGCAATTCCATGAAAAGTTTTTACCAACTGTTAACTCTGCTAACAGCAGAGATATCAACATTTGGTGGTTCAAATACCCATGTGAGGTCACTCGTCAAGTTTTTAAAGCATACGTCTTATTTCTAGCGCATGCATTTTCAAAGGCAGTAAAGTGCCATTTTTAGGATTGTCACATCCATAACGCTACATATTACAAATAAAATAAGTTAATACGTTTTTTAATTAAAGATTTATTTTTATTTGTATAGTTAAGTGAGAGAGGCAACAGGAAGCGAAGTGCGAGAGAAGGGGTTGGGTTCGGGAAAGGACCACGAGACGGGAATCGAACCCGGGTCGCCTGATGCGCAACCGCGTCACATGTCGGCTCCGACAGGTTTGTGCATTTTGATTCACGGAAATCATACAAAATTTGTCGTGTTTCAAAAATCGTGTCATTTTTTTGTCACTTCCAAAACCGATGTGTATTTCCATTTTTTAAATAGAAAATGTATTCATAGACTGACATTTTTCTGATGTTTAGACTCTATCGACAAGGATTTAGTAATATTCAATATATTCGTAACAAATACACTCTATGAACACTATGAACATGAATACGAACATGAATACACTATGAACATTTTAATGTCACACCCATAATGCTAAATGTCACATCCACGACGCTGGAATTGTCAAGTTTTGTGTTGCACTAGAAAAATATAAGGCTAGGGGGTTTGAAATGTCAGGGGTTCTGTGATAAATGTCTCTCTTCATCCATGTCCTTCCTTTCGTCTATAGCCTTAAGCCTGTTCTGTTGATTTTTTAATTCAGCCATTTTTCATAATGTCTGTCTAAACAGCGTATAATCCCGCTGTAAAAGATATTCAAGGCTATTGTGTCTCTGATACATTGGTGGTATTTAACTCGGATGAAATCTGCGTTGATGTTGAGTGACAACCGGTTTGATGATTTTAAAATGCGTGTCGTAACACATCTCCTCTGGGGTTATATACTCATTCTCTGCGCCACTTTTGATGCGCATAACCAATATAGTCCAAGTAAGACAGCCGCACAGGCAATGAGGGAGCAAAAAATGATGAAGGGCAGAAAGAGAGAGAAAGAGAGAGAGGACTGGAAAAGGAGGACGGACAACAGCATGCAGTTCAGGAAGTCACAGTGTGACTCACGCACGTGTGTGTGTGTGTGTGTGTGTGTGTGTGTGTGTGTGTGTGTGTGTGTGAGCGAGCTGTAATAAATCTGTAAGTGCATATTTAAACATGTATCGAAATGATGTGAATAAAATATTGAGAGGTCGAATAAAACAAACATATGATTGAATGCTGGGATCTGTGCTAGTCTACAAACCTTGCTGCCACAATGCTAGCATGTTGTGGGCGGTTGGTACATTAGTGCGCTGATGTGAGGCTGCTAAGTAGTTCTGAACGGTTGCTAGGCAGTTCTGAACGGTTGCTATGTGGTTCTGAATGTTTGCCGGTGCTCACCGGTCTCTTTTAACTTTTCACCTGTCAAGCTAAAATCATAAGTCTGAAAAGGAGAGTAATGGTTACTTCTTGCCTCAGCTAGCTTCGAGCTTACTATACTATGTACTATCACGGTGTCCCTGTGTGATTAATATATAGAAACCAGTCCTAACACAGTGAAATTGTGTTTAATTCAGAATTGTTTAAATATTCTGAGTCAAACATCCTCCAGAATGACAAAAAAATTTAGGGCAGGAATTGACTTTGTCCTTTGGGAACTGAAAACTTGGCCATTGGACAGTCTAACATAGACACACACTATTGTTCTGTCCTCACTCCGAGACATGTGTCAAGCAGAATATTTTTGATGAAAGATTATGCACGCTATTAAAAATAAAGGTGCATGTAAGGTTGTTCACAGCGATGCCTTACAAGAACCATTTTTGGTTCAACAAAGAACCGTTCAGACAAAGGATCTTTAAAGAACCATCTGTTTCTTACTTTTTTATAATCTGAAGAACATTTGTTCGCCACAAAGAACCTAATGAAACAGAAAGGTTCTTCAGATGTTAAAGGTTCTCTATGTAACCAAAAGGATCTTCTATGACATCAAAGATCCTTTTGAAGCACCTTTTTTTTTTAGTACAGGCACATTGGGGCAATTTCATGCAAATGTATTGAAGATGAAAAAAATCTAATTTTTACCAAAGGGTTTCACCATAATGATAGCTATAATACCAGATGTCAACATTTGGTTCATGCGAGGTCAATTTGTTTTGGTGTTATTTATGCACAGTTTTCATTGTTAAGGGATTTTTTTTACATCTTTACATCCATAACAAAATTTTTCATCCATAACAGTCCATATTCCTCAGAAATGGGCACTTGAAAAAAATCTAATAAAATTTAATTTTCTATAAATTTTCTCCATTTGTCAGGTATTATTGCTTCTGGTCTGATCGTTTTAATTTAGAGAAATCCTGATGTTTAGTATAATGCAATGTAAGTCGCTTTGGATGAAAGCGTCTCTCAAATGTGTAAATGTCGAAAACTTCGTCACATCCATATGAACTTTTCTTTATTTCAAAATAGAAAACATGTGCATAGAATGATATTTTTCTGATGTCTGGACTCCATCAACAGATGATTCTATATCAAGTTTTGACTGAAAATGTCACATCCATGACGCTGGAATTGTCTTTGCTATATTCCATAAAAAAATGAATTGTCACTTTTTTCATTTAATGATCGCGACACTCTAAATCCACAAATACAGTAAAAACAAAGGGCAGCTAAAGATTTATGTAATAATGTTCAAAATAAATAATCAAGGGTTTGTTCAATAAAGATCAAATTTTTTTTGGTAGAGTATTGAAATAGCAACGCAAAGGGTTCGATCCCATTGAACACACAAACTATTTTTTTACTAATAAACAATACTTGCTATAAGGTTATAGGCTTGGTTCCTTGTATGGATAATTTACTATATAAATGAAATGTACTGTTTGTAAATTATTTATTATGTGAGGGATAATGTACAGACAGGCGGTTGTTATTGCAGAAAAGAATTGTTAACAGAATTCCGTCTTGAATCACACTGAATGGGCTTATTTTGTGTTAACAGCCGGCTGCATGTACATCATCCCGCTTATTACACGGCCACTTGCCACATGAGAGGAAAAACTGGACATGAAATGTGAATTTGAAATCTTTTATTAGCTCATTTTTACCGAATGCAGACCTTCCGCGAGGAAAAGACATTTACTTTCGGTTTTAAGGTAAGAAACAATGTTCAAATATCATGAACAGACAAATTGGTTTAATCAATTATGAATTCAATGTCATATGATATTAAAATAATTTTGTGTAATATTAAACTGTAACTATCAAAATGATTTACAGCATCCGGGTCACAGTTTTTTATTAGTTTTGAGAGGTTATATACTGGGATTATTACACGGCACATTTGATTGCTTCATTCTGATTGGCCAGCCGCGACATTCCAAGGGTTGCTATTTTCAAATACACCTTGTAACCCGGATACTGCAAATCACTTTGAGAGGGGCAGTTTAATATTACTCAAAATGTAATTATAAATATGTCTTGTAATAACATATATTACATTATATTTACAAATAATTAAACCAATTTGCCTGTTCGTGAAGTTTGTATATCGTTTCTTACTTGAAAACCGAAACGAAACGGCTTTTCCTCGCGGATGGTCTGCATTCGGTAAAAATGAGCTAATAAAAGATTTCAAATTCACATTTCATGTCCAGTTTTTTTTTCATATGGCAAGTAGCCGTGGAATAAGCGGGATAATGTACAAAAAGGCAGCCTGTTGTTATCGCAGAAATAAAACCCGACAGTGTGATACAAGACCCTGACTATCGCATCGGGTCCTGATCACACTGTCGGGCTTATTTTCTGCGATAACAACAGGCTGCCTGTACATTATCCCTAATATAACAAACCTGCAAATCTCCCGACTGCCCAATCAGAATCAAGCACTTCTACAGGCTGTGTAATAAACATAAATGACATGTAACATTTTAAAAAAGGATGCTGTAAAAAAACAAAATAATAGTGGCAAAAAGTGCGAACGCTACTATTAGTGTTTTTTTCCTCAGCAAAAACTTGCACTCATGGAAGCGTTTATAAGATGAGGTGTCATCCATAACATCCAAAGCTCTTTGCAAGTGAAACGTCTCATATTAAGATAAACAAACAAACAACCCACATCACCTCAGTAATGCCAAACATAATGAATGAAACGGTCTCATGAGACTCAGGCATTCCCTGTCAAGCGTCGAGTAATTCACCATTGGCTGCCAAGCAGCCTGCGCTCAGTGAAGTGTGAGCGTGGGGGCAGCGGCTGGTGAATGAGATGCGATCGGGGCAATCATTCATATTCAGCCCAGCGGCACCTCAGTAAAAGTGTTGCTTTCTTGCTGGCCTGCCAAATCCCTGCCAGGATGCACAAAGCAGAATTTCAAGGCAAACACCAGGCGGCTGAGATTGGTCTCGTGAAGGGTGGGGAAAAAGAGGAATTCAAGTATCTGTTGCCATGGAAGCGATGCATATTTTGGGTCCTAGCACAGCAATGAACTGCAGGTTCAGCAAAACAAGTCTATTAATAGATGCCAGACACCGCTTGATGAGGTTGTGAGAGCACTACAGGCATCACTTACAGTACATCATCTCTTTGAACGATTGCGAGCTACAATGATTGGTAACTGAATTGCCTGAATGCTCAACGTCAGTGGATGGCTTTTTGGATGCCTGCTATCATTGCACACTCCATTTCTACCTAATGACCGCCTTAATGCACCCTTCTCGATTTCTATGTATATCAGATAGCACATTTTTGAGAAAGTATACCATCAAACTTAAAGGGATAGGATACCGAAAATGAAAATGAAAAACTCATCCTTCAATTTCTTTGTTCTGCTTAACACAAAGGACGATATTTGGAAGAACGTCAGTAACCAAACAGATCTCAACCATAGTAGGGAAAATAAATTATATGGGAGTAAGATCTGTTTGGTTACTGACATTCTTCCAAATATCGCCCTTTGTGTTCAAGAGAACAAAGACATCTTACAGGTTTGAACAATCTGAAGGTGAGTAAATGATTACAAAATTTTCATTTTTGGGTGAACTATCTCGTTAAGTGTAAGGCACTAGCACTGCATGTTCAAAGCGACCACGTGGCACTAAAAGGTTTAAAACAAAAGTCTTTGAAAAGATGCAGTCTTTGGTTGAGCTAAATCACAAAAGACATTCGTATTTAAATCAGAAGCGGACAAGGGAATTGGTGGGCTAAACGTCAAGAGAAAATAGCATCACGCGAACATGTCACTTGAGGTCTCGCAGGCTTCAGCGGTTCAAACACTGGATCTGCTGAAGCTCGAGATCGACCAATAGGAGCTCGCCCCACTTGGAGGATTAATTTAGAGCTTGGCTGTAAGGTCACTCTGTCTCTCCGCCATAAGCCACCATCATGAGCAGAAAACACCATACAGTAATACCGCCGTATGAAAATGTAATTCTCCCTATTCATGCAGATAGACGTCATTACAACGTTTTTTTTACTTTCTTTCTTCGGGCTGGAATGTAGACAGTTCTAATATTACTTATAGATAATTGCAGTATTGTTTATATATTTATATTTTATATATAAAATATATATATTTTAACATACATTCCATTATACTATACATCGGTTTCTAAGTATGAGAGACAACATAGGATTTCTCTGAATTAAAACGATCAGACCAGGTCATGCACATTGCAATGTCGTTTCTATGGTGTTGCAGGTGGTTTTACTTTTCTCCCATGTACTTGCTGAGGAAAGCTTCATTAGTCCATCGTGTAGTGGTTGCTATGAACGTTCTGGGTGGTTGGTAATGTGTTACTTCTGGAAGAAAGTGAAAAGTGCTAAGCATGTCCATAGTAAGTCTCTGTAATATTCTGGTACCTATATGGATCCCTTTTTTAGTGTCCAAGCAACCTATTGCCAACTGTATTACATTTACATTTAGTCATTTAGCTGACGACTCTATCCAAAAAAACATTAATATGATCACTTAGGCTATTGCCTCTGCTCACCAAACTATTGATTTTAGATTATTACTAGGTTACTCAAAGAAGTTTAATACTTGAGCTTTGGGATTTGGAAAAAAACAGACACTCCCACACTCACACCTTTGGTTGAGCCATGTTGACATGTTGGTTGTTTAGAAATACAATACGATCTATTTGAATATTGTTTAATATGGAGCCATGTTTAATTTTAGTACCAAAACCAATTTTAGTACAAATGTAGAACCAATAGTACCAATTATTCTCTTAGCAAAGGTCACAGCTGATGATCATTAACCGACTCATTACATTGATTTTCCATTTCTTACCTTCCGATCATAGTAGAGTGCTGTTGCACGGCGGCCTCCAGGAGGCGCTCTAGAATGGTCCACTCTCCCATGACTGGATGCTGAATGCATTCACAGGTCACTGGACACTTTTTTGGATGCCTTTACGAAGACCTGTGAAAGAGACTCCAGTCCCCGTGGACTTTGAGGAAATCAGAAGCAAGAGACACAATGTCCTACAAATAGCTCCACTGATGTGCACCCATGGTTCCTCTTCACCTACTTTAGCGTCTGTATAGGTTTCTGTGCTTTACCTCCTTCGGGCTGAAGTTCTCAGACGGCAGTTTCTAGGCGAGAGTGCAAAAACCGAGGGCTGTGCTTGTCCCTGAATGCCCCGGCATCCTCAAATGCTTCAAATGTCTGGGCTATCTTTCCTGTTCTCCAGCGGCAGGGTTTTCGAAAAACGTACGTTGACAGACGGCACCTAACCCTTATGCTCACTATAAACACACAAATGTCCTCTTCTTGATCTCTCGTGATCCACCAGGCACGCTTTCTAGGCAATACTGGTCGCACTGGCAATCAGCCTCGGAAACACTCTCCACTCTCTGATATAAGCGAGCACCGCCAGTTGCGCATCACACATCTGGAAAAGTCACGCAATTTGCACGCTTGGACTCTGCCTGATTTGCACACTGTTTAGTCTTGGCAAGCAGGCAGCAGCCTCTCCAGCCGTGATTCTCCTCCACCATCTCAGCCAGCATTATCTTCCACTCCCTGCCCTCTCTCCTCCCGCTCTCTCGCTCTGCCTGCCTCTAACCCGGCTGTCACTATGAGCCTATTTCTTGTCACACTCTCGCTTTTGCCGTCCTCTCCCTCCCTCCGCTCTCAGCTCACGCTCTGTGGATTCTCTCTCTCTCTATCTCTCTCTCTCTCTGTCTCTTGATGTGCTTAACTCGCTGCAAGCCTAATGCGATGGTACTCTTCACTTGTGAATTAACCCTGTTCATTCACCTTTCAGTCCAAAAGCCTCTTTCTTTGTTTCGCTCTCTCTCTCAGGCACCTGGCTTAAGTGTGTGTCCAGAGGATTATCGAGAGAAATCATCGCACTACCCCCCCTCTTAACTAAACACAACACACAAAAGAAAATCCTCCTTTAATCTGCAAACCAGGTTATTGCCCCGTCTCTCACAGATGAAGGAGAAGAAGTGTTGAACAAACAGCAGGATGGAGAAAGACACTCAATGTAAGGACTTTCAGTATAATAATAAAACGGTTTTGCATGATTCACTTTGTAGAAGAGTAAACAGTTCCTATAAGATCAGGCTGTCATTGCGCCATGCACAAAGGTTTAAACAAAATAGCGGCTTCACATTATCTTTCCACAAAAGAGCAGCCATAGCTAGAGATAAGAATGGCTTTAAACAACAGAGTTACTTTACATCTTTACACTATTATTACAAATCATAGCAACTATAAACAACAGAGCGTCTTTAAACAATTGAGTAGAGTTACACTATCTTTACACATCAGAGCAACTATAAACAACAGAGCGTCTTTAAACAACAGAGTAGTTACAGTATCTTTACACATCAGAGCAACTATAAACAACAGAGCGTCTTTAAACAACAGAGTAGATTTACAGTATCTTTACACATCAGAGCAACTATAAACAACATAGCATCTTTAAACAACAGAGTGGAGTTACACTATCATTACACATCATAGCAACTATAAACAACAGAGTGTCTTTAAACAACAGAGTAGAGTTAAACTATCTTTACACATCAGAGCAACTTTAAACAACAGAGTGTCTTTAAACAACACAGTAGAGTTAAACTATCTTTACACATCAGAGCAACTTTAAACAACAGAGTGTCTTTAAACAACACAGTAGAGTTACACTATCTTTACACATCATAGCAACTATAAACAACAGAGCGTCTTTAAACAACAGAGTAGAGTTAAACTATCTTTACACATCAGAGCAACTTTAAACAACAGAGTGTCTTTAAACAACACAGTAGAGTTAAACTATCTTTACACATCAGAGCAACTTTAAACAACAGAGTGTCTTTAAACAACAGAGTAGTTACACTTTCTTTACACATCATAGCAACTATAAACAACAGAGTGTCTTTAAACAACAGAGTAGTTACACTTTCTTTACACATCATAGCAACTATAAACAACAGAGTGTCTTTAAACAACAGAGTAGAGTTACAGTCTCTTAACACATCATAGCAACTATAAACAACAGAGCGTCTTCAAACAACAGAGTAGAGTTAAACTATCATTACACATCATAGCAACTATAAACAACAGAGCGTCTTTAAACAACAGAGTAGAGTTACACTATCATTACACATCATAGCAACTATAAACAACAGAGCGTCTTTAAACAACAGAGTAGTTGCAGTATCTTTACACATCAGAGCAACTATAAACAACAGAGCGTCTTTAAACAACAGAGTAGAGTTAAACTATCTTTACACATCATAGCAACTATAAACAACAGAGTGTCTTTAAACAACAGAGTAGAGTTACACTATCTTTACACATCAGAGCAACTATAAACAACAGAGTGTCTTTAAACAACAGAGTAGAGTAACACTATCTTTACACATCATAGCAACTATAAACAACAGAGTGTCTTTAAACAACAGAGTAGAGTAACACTATCTTTACACATCATAGCAACTATAAACAACAGAGCGTCTTTAAACAACAGAGTAGAGTAACACTATCTTTACACATCATAGCAACTATAAACAACAGAGTGTCTTTAAACAACAGAGTAGAGTAACACTATCTTTACACATCATAGCAACTATAAACAACAGAGCGTCTTTAAACAACAGAGTAGATTAACACTATCTTTACACATCATAGCAACTATAAACAACAGAGTGTCTTTAAACAACAGAGTAGAGTAACACTATCTTTACACATCATAGCAACTATAAACAACAGAGCGTCTTTAAACAACAGAGTAGAGTAACACTATCTTTACACATCATAGCAACTATAAACAACAGAGCGTCTTTAAACAGCAGAGTAGAGTTACACTATCTTTACACATCAGAGCAACTATAATTAACATGGCGTCTTTAAACAACAGAGTAGTTACAGTTTCTTTGCACATCATAGCAACTATAAACAACAGAGCGTCTTTAAACAACAGAGTAGAGTTACAGTCTCTTAACACATCAGAGCAACTTTAAACAACAGAGCGTCTTTAAACAACAGAGTAGAGTTACAGTCTCTTAACACATCAGAGCAACTATAAACAACAGAGCGTCTTTAAACAACAGAGTAGAGTAACACTATCTTTACACATCAGAGCAACTATAAACAACAAAGCGTCTTTAAACAACAGAGTAGAGTTACAGTCTCTTAACACATCAGAGCAACTATAAACAACAGAGTGTCTTTAAACAACAGAGTAGAGTTACACTATCCTTACACCTCAGAGCAACTATAAACAACAGAGTGTCTTTAAACAACAGAGTAGAGTTACACTATCCTTACACCTCAGAGCAACTATAAACAACAGAGTGTCTTTAAACAACAGAGTAGAGTTACACTATCTTTACACATCATAGCAACTATAAACAACAGAGCGTCTTTAAACAACAGAGTAGAGTTACACTATCTTTACACATCATAGCAACTATAAACAACAGAGCGTCTTTAAACAACAGAGTAGAGTTAAACTATCTTTACACATCATAGCAACTATAAACAACAGAGCGTCTTTAAACAACAGAGTAGAGTTACACTATCTTTACACATCAGAGCAACTATAAACAACAGAGCGTCTTTAAACAACAGAGTAGAGTTACACTATCCTTACACATCAGAGCAATGACTCCAATGGCAGTAAATGGGGGTCGGTTCATATAGATTTCACAATCTTTTTAAGTAGAGATATCACTATTTGTATGGTATGCATGTCACACCCCTGTGTTGCGTTCAGGTATCTACAAGATCTTTCTTCATAAATTTGGTTTAACAAAGGTTAACAAATAATAACCATATAGGATGTATATGTTGCTTATAATTGTGATAAAGCAAAAATCTGTAAAGTATTTTAATGCATCTGTCATTACGGCTTAATTTATTTCTAAACCACTAGACCATTGTGGAGTATTGGCATATAACCTGCTTAAAACCGCTTCATAAATGTGTTATTACAGCCTCATTACAAAGAATTGCTTTACAGCATGCCAGTCGATATGCATAGAGGTTTTATATGAATTCAGTGATCTGAGGTGAGTTCATGTCAAGAACAGGATTACTGGAGGGACGTTCTGTCGGGCAGCAGAGATCAGAGATGATGATGACCAGGGTGGGCGTCTCCTTAGGTAAGATTACATTCCCACCCACGATTGCATGATAATCAGCTTTGCCTGCGCACTGCTAACAGGGCAGAAGCAAGAAGGAATCAGTCCTCACATCCACGGTAATAAAGCTCAAGCAGCAACAGCTGCAATTTCACCTTATTTCAAAGAATGGCATCACGCTGTCAACTGACAGATCGAAAGTCTATTTCATTTTTTTATTCAATTGTGTCCAAGTATACCTTTACCTTTGGGGGCCCATCACAATATAAAAGAGCGAGTTGCAACCGAAACTACTTGCAATAATCACATTTGAAGTGCAGCACATTGCATTGCGAGATTTGCAAGTCTTGGTTTTGGTTGGACTGACTCCTATGACAGAATAAAACTGGGAGGCAATCGTTTTGATGGAAAATTGAATATTGATCTCAAGGTGCAGTATGTAAAGGAGCCATTAGTGCATTGAGACGTGTAAGGTCAAAGCAATTCTCACTATGGCAATAATAAAAATCAGTTTAAAAGAATTATAAATACCTGTTTTTTCAAGGGAGAGTGAATATTTATATTCATATTTTACACAAAGCCTGGTCACGTTATGTAAAATTTCAGTAAATTACAGCATTCTGCACATTACACGCTAAACAGGATATTGCCTATTCTGTAAATCCATTGATAAAAGTTGACTATGTTGTTCCTAAACAGCCTCACTACATTTTTAAGCCTGGTCCCATGTTTTAGCTGTTTTAAGTGAAAATAACTTGTCCTGGCATATCTTAAAATATATCAGTCAAGATGCATACCAGTAATGCTTTTTTTTATAAAGGGACTTTATAATTAACCTAAGGCATAGTCCTGGCTCAAACTAAGCTTTGTCTGCGAAACCGGGCAATTTCATCTAATTACATGACTATTCTTGAAATATCATCCATGGCATTTTTAACGATTTTGCACAGATTTTCTTAAACCCTCGAGTCTGATCAATTAACAAGCCAAGAAGATAAAACTTTGTACATTTGCCATATTGGAAATGAAATACCAAGCTAGGCATAGCAATGTAAAATTCAATATGTTTCATTAACACCTCAGTATAGGGCGCAATTCTCACTATTAACTAGTTGTTATTAGCATGCATGTTATTGGCATATTGGTTGTGTATTAGTACCTATAAAGCACATATTCTGCATGACCATACTCTACATCCATAATCCTGCCTAATACTTTAACCTAACAACTACCTTAATAACTATTTATAAGCAACAAATTAAGAGTTTATAGGGAGAAAAAGTCGTAGTAAATGGTTTGTTAATAGCAGGAATTGCCCCCTATTCTGAAGTTGACCAATTTTTCTTATTCAAACTTGTAGTCAGACTACTCATAATAATGTATAACAAACAAACAGCCAATAAGTCAACATATTTTTTTGAAACATGCAATAAAGGCAACAAAGTATCAATGAATTTTGATATCCAAGTATTTTATTTTGATTGTTCTGTGAGCAGCACAGCACGTCATGTGGTCATAGTTTGCTCCACTGTAGGAGGATTGTGACAGTCACTGTATCTCCCTGAAAGCTCTCTTTTCTGTGTACTTCACCTTCAGCCTCCTCTTATATCTGAAAATATGATTTGAAATAATGAATATAATTTAAAAAAAAGCATTGAATAGACCAATTACAATCCATAATTTGTGTTTATGTATTAAAAAGCAAATATAGAATAAAACGTACTTGGCCCGCTCTCTGGGCTCAATCAGGTTTCTCTTCTGGAAGCTCTTAAATCTGTCTTTGAGGATGCTGCCCTCTGGCTGCAACAAAAACACATGCACATCTCAAAAACTAGAACTCAACAGAGTATAAAACAGACAAAAGAGAACCAAGAAACAAACCTTTAGACAGCGAAGAGAGCCGGGAAGCTCATCGCTCAACTGCACATCCAGATCAGGTGTCTGAAACCTATGACAATAAATCACAGAGCCTTAGCCATTTCTTTTTTCAATTCAGATCCTTTGTAAAAAAATTGGTTGAATTTAATCTTGTTCTTCACTACATTAAAAAGGGACAACAAGGGTATCGGTGAATAAAAACTGTTACTCAAAAGATGTGTCAGCAAAGCATAAGGTTAGAGAACTGACTTGAGTATGCCCAGTCGACGTGGCATGCTTTTCTCCGCCTCCTGGTTTGCCTTCCGCTGAGCTTGTCTCATCTTTGTCACCTGTTCCTGTGTTTTCAGGTTGGCACGGATAGACCGCAGCTGGAACAACTGTTGCCTCCTGTCAATCACCTGACGCTCGGCTTTCTTTTGCAACTCCTGTAAAAATGAATCGAAAGATGTGAAATGCGAAACAAACAAAAAACTCAAGCAGCACTTGCTGATGCAGCAAATCCACTTACCTTTATCCTTTCTTCTTTCTCTTTCCTCCTCTGTTTCTCGGTTTTCTTTTTTTGAGTTGCAGATGGTCCGACAGCGGTGTCTTCGGTATCCTCCTCCGACTGCATTTGTTCCGTCTCATCCTCCTCCTCCTCCTCGTCATCCTCCTCTTCAATCAAACCTTCCACCTGTTCAATAAAGGTGCTCTCCTACACACAAACAAACCAAATCTGCATTCACAGCAGAACTCAACACGACAAAGTTGCCTTCGCCAGGCAATGAATCACCCCACTCCCATGTTATAAACAACAGTACATTTGAGACCCGTTTAAAACCAATGTATAGTTAAAGTTGCCATAAAAAAAAGTGATTAGAGTTCCCAGTTCCAACTAAAGCGTAATAATTTGTTATAGGCATAACTGAATATGAAAACCAAATAATAATAAAATAAATAGCATTGCACCTGGTTAGGTCAAGTTTTAGTGTTGCTTTTTTTACCTCAGTTGCAATTTCTCCAGTCACAGCCAATTGTCGCTGCAATTTATCCTCCTCCTTTAGCCTCTTGACTTCCACCTTATGAGCTTCACCGAGCAGCTCCTAATTCACACATACACAGTCATTTTATGATAACCCGAATTATCCTCATAACACGCATAAATAATGTAGAATAAATTGGCTGTATTTTTTAACCTGGTGAGAAAAGAAGTCAGGGTTGTATGAAGCTCCAGGAGCGATAATCTCAACCGCAGGAAGAACCGAGGGCTTCTCGTTCAGTTTACTTGGTCTCTGTAGGTGAAAAAACACAAATTAATTGCAATAATGACTGGTAATAAATCTGTCAAGACCACGATCAATCAGATCCTAAAAAATAAGGTGCTTACCCTGACACGCTTTTTCTTGGTCTGTTCGAGGTAGTAGGGATCTGCGGTTTCTGGTGCTGTTAGACATAAAGATTCTTTAATATACCAAATGGGTTCCATGAGAAAAAAAAATATGGGAAGTGAAATGAACCGACTCACTGCCTGCAGTCCATAGGTCATAAAAAGGCGTGTGTGGATTATTACAGGCTGGATTTTCTTTAACGGGGACTCTTGTGGTGGCCGCTGCCCTGCGGAGCTGAAGAAGCTTTTCTCTGCGTGGCACCACGCCTCTGGCCGCCAACTTTGCTGCTTTCTCTGCAATGCGGCGCTGCTTTTTAGCGTTGGGCTGCTGGAAGGCTAATATACTGAAACACAAGAATCACGTGCTTTTTAATAATGTTCTAGGGTTGAACAAACTGGCCTGTTTGTTTTAGGAACAACCACACTCCTATAGACCCTTTCACACCAAATAAATATTTTAAGCAAGGAGCTATTTTTCTTCAATTCTGAATGATAAATAAAAAACAAACATTCAGTTAAGTTCAGAGCAGTTGATATCAGTGATTAGAAATAACATGTCAGATAAGTTTAGCATCCCTAATGCCCTCAGATCCCAGAGCGCCGTTCACACAACAGCCTCCTCCAGGTTCCATTAAGTATCTTCACATTCCCAAAGAAATGCTGGGAGCGCAAGGATGAGATCATCACCGGGCACGAGCTAACCTTGAAACAAGGTAGTGTGGACACAAAGAGAAGGATGCAGGTTACATACTGCACTTACTTCTTTGGTGCTTGTATATGAGAGGCAGGCTGAAGAATTAGATCTATCCGCAGTGGCTTTGAATTTCTAGACTTCTGGACGGTTTCTTCTTTTTCTTCTAATAACAGAGAGGAATGGTTGTGGTTAGACTACGAGATGAAGGCAATAAGCACGATGTTTATTTAATTTCAACTTACGTGGTCGAGTGTCTTTTTCTTTTTCACCGAAGTCTACAAAGAAGAGGCCGTCATCTGGTTTTTCGGATATCAACCCACTGTGGAAAAACGTCGAGGTTAAAATGAATCGAACATCCAAAGTTTGTTTGTGAAGAAGTCCCGTGCAAGGGATCTCGTGAACTGCCCGACGACCACGTGATCATCTCCTCTTTAACTCTACACAGATGAATGCGTTGACAGATGTACTTCAAAGTTAAACACAAATGAACTGGTGGCCGACATGTATCTTTATTTTTAAGTTAATCGTTCCAGTGCACATCTGTTCACTTACCCTGCGGCTCTCTCCTGAAGCCTCACGTCATCCAGAAACTCCTCCACATCGTGAATATCACTGTATTTGTTCCAGTTCTTTTTCCTGTTTCTGTTTACACGTTTCCTCCGCTTGATGTCCGCAATTTTCCCATCTAAATCCGCTTTAAGAGGCAAAAAGCCTGCTTGAGATGAGGCCACGCGCTTGTGTCTTCTGGCAGCCGCCATGATGGATTTAAAGAGGCGGAGGAACAAGGAAGAACGTCACGAATACTACTTCTTCTTCCTGTATTTTTTATTGGCGGTTGACAAGCCAATTTATGGTGTATTACCGCCACCAACTGGCCTGGAGTGTGATCATGAATATTAATAAGGCAGAGTGACTTTTATTTTATATACAAACATTTTTTTCATACAAAACATTACACTATGCCATAAGTGCAATCGATTGATCTTAACTTGTAGCGAACTCCGAAAATTCTCGACAGTAGTAAATATTGGACGTTTTTACAGCGGCTCAGAAAGCATATTACATTTATTACGGTTCATTCAAACTTTAGTGAGACGTTTATTCAGTTCAATTTCAAACGATAAATAACAAGGATTGGCACGCAAGTAAAATTACTCCATTATCCTTTAAAATGATTATTTAAAAGTCCTTGTCAATTGCTGCTGTAGGGAAGAAGGACCCACCTTCCGGTAAAAAGAGCCAATCGTGTATCGACTAATTATTCTCTTGGGGCGGAGATGTGTACATGGTGTGCGAAGCTCGGTCCACATTTGCGCATGCGCAGCCTGGAAAAAGCGCTTTTTACCTCAAATCGAGCTTTAGCAACTATATTTGTCATACAGTTGATGTTACTATGTATACGCGAACATATGCAAGACGAATCAGCTTTTATTAACGATCTGGATTATATGAATTTTTTATATAAAAAATATATAATTCTTGACATCAAGAATGGCATTTCTACTACTAACACTTGATATTTTTTTATATCAGTAATTAAATTTTCACAAGTAAAAACATAATTCTTGATATCTGTAATTGCACGTTAAATATAAATAACACAATTAGGCTGCCATTTAAATTCAATTACAGATATAAATAATGCATTTCTTACATGTTAAAAATCTTATACCTGGGTTTATTAAACCAGCGGCGTCTTGTATTTTCTTCTCAAAAGGGCAGAAAATTGCTTTCCCGCTCATTCTCCTTCACAACTCCATCCTGGTGGATCATTCTTCATAACTCAGTCCGGTCAACAAAATCTCTCACAACTATTTAAAACCTGTCTCTTCTGTGAATACTTGACAGACAAATGAAAAATACATCTAACTTTCTCTCTTTCTCCCAACAGGTATTGTTCTGGCTTTTGTGGAAAGATGTAACTTGGTATTAGCACCTATTGTATTATTGTAATTGCCTTTGGATAAAGGCGTCTGCTTAATGATTAAATGTAAATGGATCCTCAACAAAAACAGATTTAATGATCACAGTCTGACAATATAGAGAAAGACGGACAAAGACAAATTGTTGACTCTGCTCTTCTTTTCCTCTGCTTGAGCATTTCTCTCTCTTTCTGTTCTCCATCTCTTATGTGATATCTCTTACAGTTCATTCTACAAGCATTGCAATTCTACATTAGTCACTATTTCTTGTATTTATATTGTACCCAAAAGCTCTCCCACAGATTTATATTTATCCATCGTAACTGCACTTATTTCTCTCAACTAACAAA
Organism: Triplophysa bombifrons; assembly: GCA_029783895.1. Taxonomy (NCBI): domain Eukaryota; kingdom Metazoa; phylum Chordata; class Actinopteri; order Cypriniformes; family Nemacheilidae; genus Triplophysa; species Triplophysa bombifrons. Next base: position 1,848,922 of record CM056458.1, read on the forward strand.
AGACAGTTTTATTACATGAAACATTACATCCAACATGTTTTGAAAAGTGTATATAAAATAATCTGATGATATAAAATGACACTATATAATACATAGAAATGAACATAGAGTATACTTTACACTAGACAATCATTAGAAATTTTGAATTGTTATTCCCTCAATGAAATAATGGAGTTGCTGTTGCTAGCCATGTCAGCTGCTGGTAGTCAAAGGTGCCAAAGAATGTTCAACAGAACAAAGACATTTACAGGTTTGGAACAACTTGAGGGTCAGTAATTCATGACAGAATTTTCATTTTTGGGTGAAGTATCCCTTTAAGAACATGATCATGTGACTATCAGGGAGATGATCTTACTTTTGGAAGTAAATGTGTAGCTCATAGATTTTGGTTACATTAGTGACCTTCTTGTAAAAGTAAAAAAAAACAATAATAATGTTAATATGAAGTCATTACTTCAATGCTTTCAGGATTCAGACTCAAAAGTTTCAATCTCTTTCTATTTCTGATCCTTCTTCAGATGTTGTGACGATTAAATTCATTTGTTTTATTTGTTTATAAAGTGAGTCACACACATGATGATCTTTACTGTACATCTCTGAACACACACACTAGATTTGCTCTATTTGATTCAAATCTTCTGGAGTTTACACAACATTTGTGTGTGTTTTTTGTTGAAGAAGTTTTTCAGTCACTTCATCAAGACTATCACAGGATTATGAAACTGAATGTTTAGGCAAATCGGACCATTCTGCGGAAGTGACCATCATGAGCCTATGAAAATGAATGGGATAGGTTACGAGTGTCAGCGTCCCAAGGAGTCTCTAGAGTTCCCCAAATTTATATTCTGGTAGTCTGTAGGTCCCTGTTTCACATACCGAAAGGGCGGCTTTCTAGAGCCGAAGCAAACAGTTTTCAGTGTGTTTCACAAAAATCTCTCTATCGGGCCTCTTTCGTTAAAGGGGTACTTCACACAAAGTTGTCTTGCCTTCGGGTTGTTCCAAATCTGGGTACCATTTTTGGCCCATCACCACCCTTTATGGACAAAAATGAGGGATAATTTGAGAGTAACATCAAATAACCCTGCCCAACTAACAGAGTCTGTATGTGGACTTTTGATCGTTGCTCAAGCCACAGCCAGAGGTGGGTAGTAACGAGTTACATTTACTCCGTTACATTTACTTGAGTAAGTTTTTGAAAAAATTATACTTCTAGGAGTAGTTTTAAATCACTATACTTTTTACTTTTACTTGAGTAGATTTGTGAAGAAGAAACTGTACTCTTACTCCGCTACATTAGGCTACAATAAGCTCGTTACTTTTCTTTTGACCTTATTGATATTCTACGTGTCATTGTTTTATTTTGACAGAGAGTGAGATTTCTGCCAAAGGCTCTACCATGTGACTGTGTTTCACCAATCAGACGTAGTAACGCAGTCTCGTCACGTGACCATACTCAATCTCAGCGGCGTTCGGCGGGACGGGTTAGTTTACAGTCGTAGCAAAACAAAAATGTCACAAGAATCAACTATCGGCAATGCAGACACAGGCGAGGAGGAACACCGCTGGCCTCATGTTTACCTTAGTAAAAGTGCGAAACAGCAGCTACATTATGCGGTGTCTTCTGTGTCTCCCAAAACAAACGGACATTTCAGCATTCAAAAACTCAACATCTAACTTGAGGAAACATGTAGCGGCAAGTGTTCTAAATGAATGTTTGTCTTTTAGGTTACATATGTTTTAAACATTTCCTATATATATTATGTGTGGAACGGTACATGTATTTGTATTGAACCGAAATGGTATGGGCGTCAGGGTTCGGTGTATACATTTAACTTACACAGAGAATAACTTACACGGTATAAAAATAAATAAAACTCGCGTGCAAATTAATTAATATAATGCAGAACTACTGTTAGATACGTGGGTTCTTTAGGGACACTTAATCTGTAGTCCCGCTTTAGCTCTGAAGCAAGCTGCGTTTGCATTGCAATGCTTTAGTATGTTGTGTGAGAGAGAGAGAGAATGGCGTGGGCGCGATCGAAAAGTCACAAAGTGTTTACTTATATCTGTGTGTGTGTGAATGTGTGTGTGTGTGTGTGTGTGTGTATGAGGCGTGGGCAAGATCGAACAGTGGAAACATAAACATTTTCCATCATTTTGTTTATGCAGGACATCATTCAAACTGCAAAGTGTTGAAGTTACCTTTAAATAAAATTTTAAGGAAAACAAATTTATTTATTTTATTTATTTTATTTTTTAAGTACTTGAATTGAACTGGATTATTTTAATTTAAGCTATTTTGTAATTAATTAATTAATTAATTTTATTGATTTGATGAACTATAATTTGCTTAAACATTATTATTTTGTATTTTTGTCTGTCTGATTGAATGCTTGTTAAAAAATAAATCAGACGTTACTCAACAGTTACTCAGTACTTGAGTAGTTTTTTAACCAAGCACTTTTTTACTCTTACTCAAGTAATTATTTGGATGACTACTTTTTACTTTTACTTGAGTACAATTATTCTGAAGTAACAGTACTTTTACTTGAGTACAATTATTCTGAAGTAACAGTACTTTTACTTGAGTACAATTTTTGGCTACTCTACTCACCTCTGGCCACAGCCCCACACATCATTCTGGGACTGCTATTCAACAGGCTCATGTGTCTAAGGTTGAGCCCCTGACATCACTGAAATTTATTCCAAAACTGGTGATAACGTCCGGTTTGACGAAATCCCCCAAAGCTAGTGGGGATGATGTTTCTAGTCTTTAAACAATTGTAATGTTTGCAGATTCATCTGAAAAATAGAAGATTAGATGACTTTAACTGTATATGTGTAGTTCACATTAATATTTTTTTCGAAAACTAAGATTCCTATTCTGGACTGTTAGAATAAAAGAAAACATGACATATGAATAAATATATATAATGTATTGCGATGCAACTTTGTTTTGACTAACTGGAAAACCAAACAAAAAAATGCAATAAAACCGCATTGTAAATCATTAAAACAAGAATAAAATATAATGTCTATCAATAAAGGCTTCACATTTTCTAGATATGTTCATACCTTGCGTTAACACACAATGTAATGGGACACAGGTGAAAGCCATAAACTAAGTGATGATGGATTACACAGAATTGATTGGTCAGCCATGTAAATAACCAGGTGATTATTTACAAAAGGTGAGTACAAATAGCAAATTGTCTCGATGAAATTGTCAACTTTTGCAGTTAAGGTTTTTCAACTGAATTGAGGTGTTATAGCGGCACTCACAAGAAAAGTTGAATTGTGTATTGCCCTTGCAATGCTGGGGCTTAAGGATATTTTCCTTCTCTGCTTGACTGTGGTGACCGCAAGCTGTTTAAGGATTGATCATGCTGCTTTTTCAGGAATGGGTTTCTCACATGGCACCATTGCCAACAGAACACCCAATTTTGGCAAGATTATTATTGGCAGTGGTGTATCCAATGATTCTGCTGAAAGACAAGGAGAACAGCCTAATGGCTACTGGTCTGCTGAACAAGGTATGTTAATTGTAAATGTTTAAATTGTAGCCTTATTTAAATGGACAGCTGGTTGACTTGTCTCATTTATCTAAATTAGGCCAATTCCAATTTGCTGAGGCTAAGCTGAAACGCCTGAGTCCTTCTGTGCACTGTGGAAATGATTCTATGACCCTGCGTGTTCCTGGCCCAAGAATGCCCCACTTCCTGGTTGATGGAGGTAAGCCTGTGCAACCTTTTGGTTTCCTTCAAACATTTTATAAGGTCTGTTATGGTATGGTTTCTTTTAAAAAGGAGTGGGGTCTCCAGTGCCTGTGTCTGAAATCCCAGCCAGCTGTGGTATCTCTGTGAAGAGGGTTCGTCGGGATGTTTCTTTTTCTGTTCCTTTCCATGGCTGTCCTGTCCGACAACAGGTCAGTGTGTGCCCCTGCTGTGCAAAAAATGACTTTGCTGCAGTTGTTTTGTGCAAATGGGTCTTAATCTTTTCTCTCTTCTGACAGCGTGGAAGTTATATTCTGTCTCTAATTATAATGGGGGCACCAGTTCAGGCGTCATGCCCGGCGAGTTCTCCTGTTCCTATGGTTTCTGCTCCCCTTCCTGCAGTTTCTTGCTTTCCCACTAGAATGGTTATCTCGCTTGGGTTCAGGGCTGATACTGTCAAGATCAAAGGTAGTTATTGTCTCAAATTCTTTAGTGAATTTAAACACGACAGATTCTTTAGGATTTTTACCCCTCCATTTAGTTGATGGATTATGGCAGCCTCTGCTGTTAGAGTACTCTAAATGTGGGTTCACATTGGATGTTGTCGGTGGTGCTCTGGTGGTTACAGCACCATTTACTGGAAGCTGTTGGGTAATCAAGGTAAGATGTAACGGTCCTGTCAGCTACACTGTTTTCTTTAATGCTTTTTTTGTACTTTACAAACAGGACTTATTCATATTATGATTTTGTCTTTCTCAGGATACAGAAAGGCATCTCCCTTTGCTATACTCTGACCGTGAAGTGATTCTTTCCTGCCCTTTGACACTGCCCGGGCGGCCCGCTCCTGGCAGGCCCGCTCCTGGCAGGCCCGGACACGGAAGGCCCGCTCCTGGCAGGCCCGGACACGGAAGGCCCGCTCCTGGCAGGCCCGGACACGGAAGGCCCGCTCCTGGCAGGCCCGGACACGGAAGGCCCGCTCCTGGCAGGCCCGGACACGGAAGGCCCGCTCCTGGCAGGCCCGGACACGGAAGGCCCGCTCCTGGCAGGCCCGGACACGGAAGGCCCGCTCCTGGCAGGCCCGGACACGGAAGGCCCGCTCCTGGCAGGCCCGGACACGGAAGGCCCGCTCCTGGCAGGCCCGGACACGGAAGGCCCGCTCCTGGCAGGCCCGGACACGGAAGGCCCGCTCCTGGCAGGCCCGGACACGGAAGGCCCGCTCCTGGCAGGCCCGGACACGGAAGGCCCGCTCCTGGCAGGCCCGGACACGGAAGGCCCGCTCCTGGCAGGCCCGGACACGGAAGGCCCGCTCCTGGCAGGCCCGGACACGGAAGGCCCGCTCCTGGCAGGCCCGGACACGGAAGGCCCGCTCCTGGCAGGCCCGGACACGGAAGGCCCGCTCCTGGCAGGCCCGGACACGGAAGGCCCGCTCCTGGCAGGCCCGGACACGGAAGGCCCGCTCCTGGCAGGCCCGGACACGGAAGGCCCGCTCCTGGCAGGCCCGGACACGGAAGGCCCGCTCCTGGCAGGCCCGGACACGGAAGGCCCGCTCCTGGCAGGCCCGGACACGGAAGGCCCGCTCCTGGCAGGCCCGGACACGGAAGGCCCGCTCCTGGCAGGCCCGGACACGGAAGGCCCGCTCCTGGCAGGCCCGGACACGGAAGGCCCGCTCCTGGCAGGCCCGGACACGGAAGGCCCGCTCCTGGCAGGCCCGGACACGGAAGGCCCGCTCCTGGCAGGCCCGGACACGGAAGGCCCGCTCCTGGCAGGCCCGGACACGGAAGGCCCGCTCCTGGCAGGCCCGGACACGGAAGGCCCGCTCCTGGCAGGCCCGGACACGGAAGGCCCGCTCCTGGCAGGCCCGGACACGGAAGGCCCGCTCCTGGCAGGCCCGGACACGGAAGGCCCGCTCCTGGCAGGCCCGGACACGGAAGGCCCGCTCCTGGCAGGCCCGGACACGGAAGGCCCGCTCCTGGCAGGCCCGGACACGGAAGGCCCGCTCCTGGCAGGCCCGGACACGGAAGGCCCGCTCCTGGCAGGCCCGGACACGGAAGGCCCGCTCCTGGCAGGCCCGGACACGGAAGGCCCGCTCCTGGCAGGCCCGGACACGGAAGGCCCGCTCCTGGCAGGCCCGGACACGGAAGGCCCGCTCCTGGCAGGCCCGGACACGGAAGGCCCGCTCCTGGCAGGCCCGGACACGGAAGGCCCGCTCCTGGCAGGCCCGGACACGGAAGGCCCGCTCCTGGCAGGCCCGGACACGGAAGGCCCGCTCCTGGCAGGCCCGGACACGGAAGGCCCGCTCCTGGCAGGCCCGGACACGGAAGGCCCGCTCCTGGCAGGCCCGGACACGGAAGGCCCGCTCCTGGCAGGCCCGGACACGGAAGGCCCGCTCCTGGCAGGCCCGGACACGGAAGGCCCGCTCCTGGCAGGCCCGGACACGGAAGGCCCGCTCCTGGCAGGCCCGGACACGGAAGGCCCGCTCCTGGCAGGCCCGGACACGGAAGGCCCGCTCCTGGCAGGCCCGGACACGGAAGGCCCGCTCCTGGCAGGCCCGGACACGGAAGGCCCGCTCCTGGCAGGCCCGGACACGGAAGGCCCGCTCCTGGCAGGCCCGGACACGGAAGGCCCGCTCCTGGCAGGCCCGGACACGGAAGGCCCGCTCCTGGCAGGCCCGGACACGGAAGGCCCGCTCCTGGCAGGCCCGGACACGGAAGGCCCGCTCCTGGCAGGCCCGGACACGGAAGGCCCGCTCCTGGCAGGCCCGGACACGGAAGGCCCGCTCCTGGCAGGCCCGGACACGGAAGGCCCGCTCCTGGCAGGCCCGGACACGGAAGGCCCGCTCCTGGCAGGCCCGGACACGGAAGGCCCGCTCCTGGCAGGCCCGGACACGGAAGGCCCGCTCCTGGCAGGCCCGGACACGGAAGGCCCGCTCCTGGCAGGCCCGGACACGGAAGGCCCGCTCCTGGCAGGCCCGGACACGGAAGGCCCGCTCCTGGCAGGCCCGGACACGGAAGGCCCGCTCCTGGCAGGCCCGGACACGGAAGGCCCGCTCCTGGCAGGCCCGGACACGGAAGGCCCGCTCCTGGCAGGCCCGGACACGGAAGGCCCGCTCCTGGCAGGCCCGGACACGGAAGGCCCGCTCCTGGCAGGCCCGGACACGGAAGGCCCGCTCCTGGCAGGCCCGGACACGGAAGGCCCGCTCCTGGCAGGCCCGGACACGGAAGGCCCGCTCCTGGCAGGCCCGGACACGGAAGGCCCGCTCCTGGCAGGCCCGGACACGGAAGGCCCGCTCCTGGCAGGCCCGGACACGGAAGGCCCGCTCCTGGCAGGCCCGGACACGGAAGGCCCGCTCCTGGCAGGCCCGGACACGGAAGGCCCGCTCCTGGCAGGCCCGGACACGGAAGGCCCGCTCCTGGCAGGCCCGGACACGGAAGGCCCGCTCCTGGCAGGCCCGGACACGGAAGGCCCGCTCCTGGCAGGCCCGGACACGGAAGGCCCGCTCCTGGCAGGCCCGGACACGGAAGGCCCGCTCCTGGCAGGCCCGGACACGGAAGGCCCGCTCCTGGCAGGCCCGGACACGGAAGGCCCGCTCCTGGCAGGCCCGGACACGGAAGGCCCGCTCCTGGCAGGCCCGGACACGGAAGGCCCGCTCCTGGCAGGCCCGGACACGGAAGGCCCGCTCCTGGCAGGCCCGGACACGGAAGGCCCGCTCCTGGCAGGCCCGGACACGGAAGGCCCGCTCCTGGCACTAAATCTGGTTAATTTCTTAAATTTGTTTTCTATTTATGCTTGAATGTCATGTTTTGTCTTTCAGGTTCTTGAACAAACCTAATAAAGCTTGAATGACTTATTTTGTCTGTCTTAATGTATGACTAGTGGAAACAACACAAATACAACTTCCCAGATTTATTGGACGCGCTCAGTATAGTAACAAACAAGTTGCAAACCTTAAACTAGTGAGCCCTCAAGGCCTTACTATTGGGCCAAATGATTGGCTTACCAGGCAGAGTAGAAAATGAAACATAACTCATACCAAACAAAATGGCAAAAAATAAATTCCAAGAGCATCATATCAGCCTCAACAACCTGGAGTGAACTATCCCTTTAACAGTTTCATGTGTGTAACATTAGTTTGTTTACTCAAAATGCTAAACTTTTGACAATCTATATTTCAGAGACCAAAAATAGAAATTGTTCAAAATGCCTGTTGACAGTAACCTCTGTAACTACTCTGCTCGGGAGCGTTAGAATTGGTGGTGGTTTCAAATATAGCAGCAGGAGCAATGACTCATGCCACGCGTCTCTAGACTAGTGGTGTAGAAGGGCAAGAACATGAGTGCTTTCTTTCGTTAAATGGGTACTTCACACAAAGTTGTCTCTCCTTCGAGTTGTTCCAAATCTGCGTACCATTTTTGGCCCATCACCACCCTTTATGGACAAAAATGAGAGAATTTGAGAGTAACATCACATAACCCTGCCCAAATAACAGAGTCTGCAGGTGGACTTTAGATCGTTGCTCAAGCCACAGCCCCACACATAATTCTGGGACTGCCGTTCAACAGGCTCATGTGTCTAAGGTTGAGCCCCTGGCATCACTGACTCCAGAGACCAGTAGAAAGTGTGGGAGAGGGATATAGATATTCCAAAACTGGTGATAACGACTGGTTTGACAAAATCCCCCAAAGTTAGTGGGGATGATGTTACTAGTCTGTTAACAATTGTAATGTTTGCAGTTTTCATCTGAAAAATAGATTAGATGACTGTAACTGTATATGTGCAGTTCACATTAATATTTTTTGAAAACTAAGATTCCTATTCTGGACTTTTAGAATAAATAAGGACATGACATATGATTAAATCTATTTAATTTATTGTGAAGCAACTTTGTTTTGACTAACTGGAAATGCATTGTAAATCATTAAAACAAGAATAAAATATAATGTCTTTCAAAAAAGGCTTCACATTTCCTAGATATTTTCATTCCTGGGATAACTCACAACGTAATGAGACACAGGTGTAAGCCATAAACTAAGTGATGATGGATTACACAGATGACCGGATTGATTGGTCAGCCATGTAAATTACCAAGTGATTATTTACAAAAGGTGAGTACAAATAGCAAATAGTCTCGATGAAATTGCCAACTTTTGCAGTTAAGGTTCGTCAACTGAATTGAGGTGTTGTAGCGACACTCACAAGTAGAGTTGAATCGTGTGTTGCTCTTGCAATGCCGGGGCTTAAGGATCTTTTACTTCTCTGCTTGACTGTGGTGACTGCAAGCTGTTTACGGATTGGTCATGCTGCTTTTTCAGGAATGGGGATTTCACATGGCACCATTGCTAACAGAACTCCCCATTTTGGCAAGATTATTATTGGCAGTGGTGTATCCAATGATTCTGCTGAACGAAAAGGAGAACAGCCTAATGGCTACTGGTCTGCTGAACAAGGTATGTTAATTGTAAATGTTTAAATTGTAGCCTTATTTAAATGGACAACTGGTTGACTTGTCTCATTTATCTAAATTAGGCCAATTCCAACTTGCTGAGGCTAAGCTGAAACGCCTGAGTCCTTCTGTGCACTGTGGAAATGATTCTATGACCCTGCGTGTTCCTGGCCCAAGAATGCCCCACTTCCTGGTTGATGGAGGTAAGCCTATGCAACCTTTTGGTTTCCTTCAAACATTTTATAAGGTCTGTTATGGTATGGTTTCTTTTAAAAAGGAGTGGGGTCTCCAGTGCCTGTGTCTGAAATCCCAGCCAGCTGTGGTATCTCTGTGAAGAGGGTTCGTCGGGATGTTTCTTTTTCTGTTCCTTTCCATGGCTGTCCTGTCCGACAACAGGTCAGTGTGTGCCCCTGCTGTGCAAAAAATGACTTTGCTGCAGTTGTTTTGTGCAAATGGGTCTTAATCTTTTCTCTCTTCTGACAGCGTGGAAGTTATATTCTGTCTCTAATTATAATGGGGGCACCAGTTCAGGCGTCATGCCCGGCGAGTTCTCCTGTTCCTATGGTTTCTGCTCCCCTTCCTGCAGTTTCTTGCTTTCCCACTAGAATGGTTATCTCGCTTGGGTTCAGGGCTGATACTGTCAAGATCAAAGGTAGTTATTGTCTCAAATTCTTTAGGGAATTTAAACACGACAGATTCTTTAGGATTTTTACCCCTCCATTTAGTTGATGGATTATGGCAGCCTCTGCTGTTAGAGTACTCTAAATGTGGGTTCACATTGGATGTTGTCGGTGGTGCTCTGGTGGTTACAGCACCATTTACTGGGAGCTGTTGGGTAATCAAGGTAAGATGTAACGGTCCTGTCAGCTACACTGTTTTCTTTAATGCTTTTTTTGTACTTTACAAACAGGACTTATTCATATTATGATTTTGACTTTCTCAGGATACAGAAAGGCATCTCCCTTTGCTATACTCTGACCGTGAAGTGATTCTTTCCTGCCCTTTGACACTGCCCGCTCCTGGCAGGCCCGCTCCTGGCAGGCCCGCTCCTGGCAGGCCCGCTCCTGGCAGGCCCGCTCCTGGCAGGCCCGCTCCTGGCAGGCCCGCTCCTGGCAGGCCCGGACATGGCAGGCCCGCTCCTGGCAGGCCCGGACATGGCAGGCCCGCTCCTGGCAGGCCCGGACATGGCAGGCCCGCTCCTGGCAGGCCCGGACATGGCAGGCCCGCTCCTGGCAGGCCCGGACATGGCAGGCCCGCTCCTGGCAGGCCCGGACATGGCAGGCCCGCTCCTGGCAGGCCCGGACATGGCAGGCCCGCTCCTGGCAGGCCCGGACATGGCAGGCCCGCTCCTGGCAGGCCCGGACATGGAAGGCCCGCTCCTGGCAGGCCCGGACATGGAAGGCCCGCTCCTGGCAGGCCCGGACATGGAAGGCCCGCTCCTGGCAGGCCCGGACATGGAAGGCCCGCTCCTGGCAGGCCCGGACATGGAAGGCCCGCTCCTGGCAGGCCCGGACATGGAAGGCCCGCTCCTGGCAGGCCCGGACATGGAAGGCCCGCTCCTGGCAGGCCCGGACATGGAAGGCCCGCTCCTGGCAGGCCCGGACATGGAAGGCCCGCTCCTGGCAGGCCCGGACATGGAAGGCCCGCTCCTGGCAGGCCCGGACATGGAAGGCCCGCTCCTGGCAGGCCCGGACATGGAAGGCCCGCTCCTGGCAGGCCCGGACATGGAAGGCCCGCTCCTGGCAGGCCCGGACATGGAAGGCCCGCTCCTGGCAGGCCCGGACATGGAAGGCCCGCTCCTGGCAGGCCCGGACATGGAAGGCCCGCTCCTGGCAGGCCCGGACATGGAAGGCCCGCTCCTGGCAGGCCCGGACATGGAAGGCCCGCTCCTGGCAGGCCCGGACATGGAAGGCCCGCTCCTGGCAGGCCCGGACATGGAAGGCCCGCTCCTGGCAGGCCCGGACATGGAAGGCCCGCTCCTGGCAGGCCCGGACATGGAAGGCCCGCTCCTGGCAGGCCCGGACATGGAAGGCCCGCTCCTGGCAGGCCCGGACATGGAAGGCCCGCTCCTGGCAGGCCCGGACATGGAAGGCCCGCTCCTGGCAGGCCCGGACATGGAAGGCCCGCTCCTGGCAGGCCCGGACATGGAAGGCCCGCTCCTGGCAGGCCCGGACATGGAAGGCCCGCTCCTGGCAGGCCCGGACATGGAAGGCCCGCTCCTGGCAGGCCCGGACATGGAAGGCCCGCTCCTGGCAGGCCCGGACATGGAAGGCCCGCTCCTGGCAGGCCCGGACATGGAAGGCCCGCTCCTGGCAGGCCCGGACATGGAAGGCCCGCTCCTGGCAGGCCCGGACATGGAAGGCCCGCTCCTGGCAGGCCCGGACATGGAAGGCCCGCTCCTGGCAGGCCCGGACATGGAAGGCCCGCTCCTGGCAGGCCCGGACATGGAAGGCCCGCTCCTGGCAGGCCCGGACATGGAAGGCCCGCTCCTGGCAGGCCCGGACATGGAAGGCCCGCTCCTGGCAGGCCCGGACATGGAAGGCCCGCTCCTGGCAGGCCCGGACATGGAAGGCCCGCTCCTGGCAGGCCCGGACATGGAAGGCCCGCTCCTGGCAGGCCCGGACATGGAAGGCCCGCTCCTGGCAGGCCCGGACATGGAAGGCCCGCTCCTGGCAGGCCCGGACATGGAAGGCCCGCTCCTGGCAGGCCCGGACATGGAAGGCCCGCTCCTGGCAGGCCCGGACATGGAAGGCCCGCTCCTGGCAGGCCCGGACATGGAAGGCCCGCTCCTGGCAGGCCCGGACATGGAAGGCCCGCTCCTGGCAGGCCCGGACATGGAAGGCCCGCTCCTGGCAGGCCCGGACATGGAAGGCCCGCTCCTGGCAGGCCCGGACATGGAAGGCCCGCTCCTGGCAGGCCCGGACATGGAAGGCCCGCTCCTGGCAGGCCCGGACATGGAAGGCCCGCTCCTGGCAGGCCCGGACATGGAAGGCCCGCTCCTGGCACTAAATCTGGTTAATTTCTTAAATTTGTTTTCTATTTATGCTTGAATGTCATGTTTTGTCTTTCAGGTTCTTGAACAAACCTAATAAAGCTTGAATGACTTATTTTGTCTGTCTTAATGTATGACTAGTGGAAACAACACAAATACAACTTCCCAGATTTATTGGACGCGCTCAGTATAGTAACAAACAAGTTGCAAACCTTAAACTAGTGAGCCCTCAAGGCCTTACTATTGGGCCAAATGATTGGCTTACCAGGCAGAGTAGAAAATGAAACATAACTCATACCAAACAAAATGGCAAAAAATAAATTCCAAGAACATCATATCAGCCCCAACAACCTGGAGTGAACTATCCCTTTAACAGTTTCATGTGTGTAACATTAGTTTGTTTACTCAAAATGCTAAACTTTTGACAACCTATATTTCAGAGACAAAAAATAGAAATTGTTCAAAATGCCTGTTGACAGCAACCTCTGTAACTACTCTGCTCGGGAGCGTTAGAATTGGTGGTGGTTTCAAATATAGCAGCAGCAGCAATGACTCATGCCACGCGTCTCTAGACTAGTGGTGTAGAAGGGCAAGAACATGAGTGCTTTCTTTCGTTAAATGGGTACTTCACACAAAGTTGTCTCTCCTTCGAGTTGTTCCAAATCTGCGTACCATTTTTGGCACATCACCACCCTTTATGGACAAAAATTCAGAGAATTTGAGAGTAACATCACATAACCCTGCCCAACTAACAGAGTTTGCAGGTGGACTTTAGATCGTTGCTCAAGCCACAGCCCCACACATAATTCTGGGACTGCCGTTCAACAGGCTCATGTGTCTAAGGTTGAGCCCCTGGCATCACTGACTCCAGAGACCAGTAGAAAGTGTGGGAGAGGGATATAGATATTCCAAAACTGGTGATAACGACTGGTTTGACAAAATCCCCCAAAGTTAGTGGGGATGATGTTACTAGTCTGTTAACAATTGTAATGTTTGCAGTTTTCATCTGAAAAATAGATTAGATGACTGTAACTGTATATGTGCAGTTCACATTAATATTTTTTGAAAACTAAGATTCCTATTCTGGACTTTTAGAATAAATAAGGACATGACATATGATTAAATCGATTTAATTTATTGTGAAGCAACTTTGTTTTGACTAACTGGAAATGCATTGTAAATTATTAAAACAAGAATAAAATATAATGTCTTTCAAAAAAGGCTTCACATTTCCTAGATATTTTCATTCCTGGGATAACTCACAACGTAATGAGACACAGGTGTAAGCCATAAACTAAGTGATGATGGATTACACAGATGACCGGATTGATTGGTCAGCCATGTAAATTACCAAGTGATTATTTACAAAAGGTGAGTACAAATAGCAAATAGTCTCGATGAAATTGCCAACTTTTGCAGTTAAGGTTCTTCAACTGAATTGAGGTGTTGTAGCGACACTCACAAGTAGAGTTGAATCGTGTGTTGCTCTTGCAATGCCGGGGCTTAAGGATCTTTTACTTCTCTGCTTGACTGTGGTGACTGCAAGCTGTTTACGGATTGGTCATGCTGCTTTTTCAGGAATGGGGATTTCACATGGCACCATTGCTAACAGAACTCCCAATTTTGGCAAGATTATTATTGGCAGTGGTGTATCCAATGATTCTGCTGAACGAAAAGGAGAACAGCCTAATGGCTACTGGTCTGCTGAACAAGGTATGTTAATTGTAAATGTTTAAATTGCAGCCTTATTTAAATGGACAACTGGTTGACTTGTCTCATTTATCTAAATTAGGCCAATTCCAACTTGCTGAGGCTAAGCTGAAACGCCTGAGTCCTTCTGTGCACTGTGGAAATGATTCTATGACCCTGCGTGTTCCTGGCCCAAGAATGCCCCACTTCCTGGTTGATGGAGGTAAGCCTATGCAACCTTTTGGTTTCCTTCAAACACTTTATAAGGTCTGTTATGGTATGGTTTCTTTTAAAAAGGAGTGGGGTCTCCAGTGCCTGTGTCTGAAATCCCAGCCAGCTGTGGTATCTCTGTGAAGAGGGTTCGTCGGGATGTTTCTTTTTCTGTTCCTTTCCATGGCTGTCCTGTCCGACAACAGGTCAGTGTGTGCGCCCCTGCTGTGCAAAAAATGACTTTGCTGCAGTTGTTTTGTGCAAATGGGTCTTAATCTTTTCTCTCTTCTTACAGCGTGGAAGTTATATTCTGTCTCTAATTATAATGGGGGCACCAGTTCAGGCGTCATGCCCGGCGAGTTCTCCTGTTCCTATGGTTTCTGCTCCCCTTCCTGCAGTTTCTTGCTTTCCCACTAGAATGGTTATCTCGCTTGGGTTCAGGGCTGATACTGTCAAGATCAAAGGTAGTTATTGTCTCAAATTCTTTAGGGAATTTAAACACGACAGATTCTTTAGGATTTTTACCCCTCCATTTAGTTGATGGATTATGGCAGCCTCTGCTGTTAGAGTACTCTAAATGTGGGTTCACATTGGATGATGTCGGTGGTGCTCTGGTGGTTACAGCACCATTTACTGGGAGCTGTTGGGTAATCAAGGTAAGATGTAACGGTCCTGTCAGCTACACTGTTTTCTTTAATGCTTTTTTTGTACTTTACAAACAGGACTTATTCATATTATGATTTTGTCTTTCTCAGGATACAGAAAGGCATCTCCCTTTGCTATACTCTGACCGTGAAGTGATTCTTTCCTGCCCTTTGACACTGCCCGCTCCCGGAAGACCCGGACATGGAAGGCCCGCTCCCGGAAGACCCGGACATGGAAGGCCCGCTCCCGGAAGACCCGGACATGGAAGGCCCGCTCCCGGAAGACCCGGACATGGAAGGCCCGCTCCCGGAAGACCCGGACATGGAAGGCCCGCTCCCGGAAGACCCGGACATGGAAGGCCCGCTCCCGGAAGACCCGGACATGGAAGGCCCGCTCCCGGAAGACCCGGACATGGAAGGCCCGCTCCCGGAAGACCCGGACATGGAAGGCCCGCTCCCGGAAGACCCGGACATGGAAGGCCCGCTCCCGGAAGACCCGGACATGGAAGGCCCGCTCCCGGAAGACCCGGACATGGAAGGCCCGCTCCCGGAAGACCCGGACATGGAAGGCCCGCTCCCGGAAGACCCGGACATGGAAGGCCCGCTCCCGGAAGACCCGGACATGGAAGGCCCGCTCCCGGAAGACCCGGACATGGAAGGCCCGCTCCCGGAAGACCCGGACATGGAAGGCCCGCTCCCGGAAGACCCGGACATGGAAGGCCCGCTCCCGGAAGACCCGGACATGGAAGGCCCGCTCCCGGAAGACCCGGACATGGAAGGCCCGCTCCCGGAAGACCCGGACATGGAAGGCCCGCTCCCGGAAGACCCGGACATGGAAGGCCCGCTCCCGGAAGACCCGGACATGGAAGGCCCGCTCCCGGAAGACCCGGACATGGAAGGCCCGCTCCCGGAAGACCCGGACATGGAAGGCCCGCTCCCGGAAGACCCGGACATGGAAGGCCCGCTCCCGGAAGACCCGGACATGGAAGGCCCGCTCCCGGAAGACCCGGACATGGAAGGCCCGCTCCCGGAAGACCCGGACATGGAAGGCCCGCTCCCGGAAGACCCGGACATGGAAGGCCCGCTCCCGGAAGACCCGGACATGGAAGGCCCGCTCCCGGAAGACCCGGACATGGAAGGCCCGCTCCCGGAAGACCCGGACATGGAAGGCCCGCTCCCGGAAGACCCGGACATGGAAGGCCCGCTCCCGGAAGACCCGGACATGGAAGGCCCGCTCCCGGAAGACCCGGACATGGAAGGCCCGCTCCCGGAAGACCCGGACATGGAAGGCCCGCTCCCGGAAGACCCGGACATGGAAGGCCCGCTCCCGGAAGACCCGGACATGGAAGGCCCGCTCCCGGAAGACCCGGACATGGAAGGCCCGCTCCCGGAAGACCCGGACATGGAAGGCCCGCTCCCGGAAGACCCGGACATGGAAGGCCCGCTCCCGGAAGACCCGGACATGGAAGGCCCGCTCCCGGAAGACCCGGACATGGAAGGCCCGCTCCCGGAAGACCCGGACATGGAAGGCCCGCTCCCGGAAGACCCGGACATGGAAGGCCCGCTCCCGGAAGACCCGGACATGGAAGGCCCGCTCCCGGAAGACCCGGACATGGAAGGCCCGCTCCCGGAAGACCCGGACATGGAAGGCCCGCTCCCGGAAGACCCGGACATGGAAGGCCCGCTCCCGGAAGACCCGGACATGGAAGGCCCGCTCCCGGAAGACCCGGACATGGAAGGCCCGCTCCCGGAAGACCCGGACATGGAAGGCCCGCTCCCGGAAGACCCGGACATGGAAGGCCCGCTCCCGGAAGACCCGGACATGGAAGGCCCGCTCCCGGAAGACCCGGACATGGAAGGCCCGCTCCCGGAAGACCCGGACATGGAAGGCCCGCTCCCGGAAGACCCGGACATGGAAGGCCCGCTCCCGGAAGACCCGGACATGGAAGGCCCGCTCCCGGAAGACCCGGACATGGAAGGCCCGCTCCCCATAGAACTAAATCTGGTTAAGTTCTTAAATTTGTTTTCTATTCATTCTTGAATGTCATGTTTTGTCTATCAGGTTTTTAAACAAACCTAATAAAGCTTGAATGACTAATTTTGTCTGTCTTAATGTATGACTAGTGGAAACGCAAATACAGCTTCCCAGATTTATTGGACGCCCTCCGTATAGTAACAAACAAGTTGCAAACCATGAACTAGTCAGCCCTCAAGGCCATACTATTGGGACAAATGAATGGCTTTCCAGGCGGACAAGAAAATGAAACGACCTCGTTCCAAACAAAATTGCAAAAAATAAATTCCAAGAGAATCATATCTGCCCAAACAACCTGGGGTGAACTATCCCTTTACAGTTTCATGTGTGTAACATTAGATTGTTTACTGAAAATGCAAAAAACTTATAACAACTTCGATATTCAAAGACTCGAAATGGAAATTGTTCAAATTGCCTGTGTTGGCAGCAACCTCTAACTACTCTGCTCGGCAGCGTTAGAATTGTTGGTGGTGGTGTCCAATATAGCAGCAATGTCTGTCATGCCACTCGTCTCTGGACTAGTGGTGTAGAATGGCAAGAACATGAGTGCTTTCTTTCGTTAAAGGGGTACTTCACACAAAGTTGTCTCGACTTTGAGTCGTTCCAAATCTGGGTACCATTTTTGGCCCATCACCAACCTTTACCGACAAAAATTAGGGAGAAATTCAGAGTAACATCACATAACCCTGCCCAATAACAGAGTCTGCAGGTGGACTTTAGATCGTTGCTCAAGCAACAGCCCCACACATCAATTTGGGACTGCCGCTCATGTGTCTAAGGTTGAGCCCCTGGCATCACTGACTCCAGAGACCATTAGAAAGTGTTGGAGAGGGATATAGATTTTCCAAAACTGGTGATAACGACTGGTTTGACCGAATCCCCCAAAGCTAGTGGGGATGATGTTTCTAGTCTTTAAACGATTAAAGTTTAGCAGTTTTCATCTGAAAAATAGATTAGATGACTGTAACTGTATAGGTGCAGTTCACATTAATATTTTTTGAAAACTAAGATTCCTATTCTGGACTTTTAGAATAAATAAAGACATGACATATGATTAAATCTATTTAATGTATTGTGAAGCAACTTTGTTTTGACAAACTGGAAAACCGAACAAAAAAATGCAATAAAACCGCATTGTAAATCATTAAAACGAGAATAAAATAAATCTATCGATAAAGTCTTCACGTTTCATAGATATTTTCTGTGTCATATATTATGACTGTGGTGACCGCAAGCTGTTTAAGGATTGGTCATGCTGCTTTTTCAGGAATAGGTTTTTCACATGGCACCATTGCAAACAGAACACCTAATTTTGGCAAGATTATTATTGGCAGTGGTGTATCCAATGATTCTGCTGAAAGACAAGGAGAACAGCCTAATGGATACTGGTCTGCTGGACAAGGTATGTTAATTGTAAATGTTTAAATTGTAGCCTTATTTAAATGGGCAATTGGTTGACTTGTCTCATTTAACTAAATTAGGCCAATTCCAATTTGCTGAGGCTAAGCTGAAACGCCTGAGTCCTTCTGTGCACTGTCGAAATGATACTGTGACCCTGCGTATTCCTGGCCCAAGAATGCTTCATTTCCTGGTTGATGGAGGTAAGCCTATACAACCTTTTGGTTTCCTTTTCACATTTTATGAGGTCTGTTATGATATGGTTCCTTTTAAATAGGACTGGGGTCTCCAGTGCCAGTGTGGAGATACCCAGCCAGCTGTGGTATCTCTGTGAAGAGGGTTCGTCTGGATGTTTCTTTTTCTGTTCATTTCCGTGGCTGTCCTGTCCGACAACAGGTCAGTGTGTGCCCCCTTACTATGCTTAAAAATTAATTTGCTGCAGTTTTTTGCAAATGGGTCATAATCTTTTCTCTCTTCTGACAGAGCGGAAGTTATATTCTGTCTCTGATTATAATGGGGGCACCAGTGCAGGCGTCATGCCCGGCGAGTTCAGTGTGATTGAACAGTGTGACATTAATGTGCGGCTTTAAGCTTTCCTTTATTTTATTTTTATAAAAATAAACTTTGACATTGAATTGCTGTTTTCATTTTCCAGCAGGACTTTGCACCTGCTACACTGCCAAAGGTACTAAAAGCTGGTTCAATGACAATGGAGGTACTTTGCTTGATTTGCCATCAAACCCACCTGACCTGAACCTCACAGAGAATCTATGGGGTATTGTCAAGAGGAAGAGACACCAGACCCAACAATGCAGATGACCCGAAGGCTGCTATCACAGCAACCTGGGCTTCCATTACACCTGAGCAGTGCCACAGGTTATTCCCTCCATGCCACGCCACATTGATGCAGTAATTCATGCAAAAGGAGGCCCAACCGAGTGTTGAGTGCATAGAAAATAAACATACTTTTCAGAATTAACACAAGGGACACGGAACCAGAGAGCGAGCAATCAATAAACAAACATGTCGTTAAAGATAGTTAAATATCGTGACATCCCTGGTTGTGGAAGAATACAGTCGCTGCATAAACCTTCTTTCGGATTCCGACATTAGTAATGCGGAGTTAAAGTTTCTTTTAAAGACGTTCCAGCTCATGTGGGAAAAACATGAAGCATTTGTTTGTTTCATCTCTCCGAAGATTTCTCTGTGAACAAGGATGATATCGATACTGGATTTGTGGAATGACTTAAATTTAAAAGCAGTGCTGTGCCTTCAATATTGGATCCGATAAGAATGGTGCAGCAATCTTATGAGAGTAAAACATTTTTGTACTATGCGTCACTATTGCTTTGTTAGAGATCACTTGATGTGCCCCGAGCACTATCGCACGATATTAGTGTTACCTGGGGATCTCCAGTCATTTGTAATATTTGCAGAGGTTGTCTGTGATCTTAAGACCGTGCGAATCGGCATCTCTGTGATTTTGGAGGGCTCATATATCATTTTTCAGGTTTTATCCACCGTTTGCGGATAATGGAGGCTGCTATGAAGTGTTTAGGTTTTATTTCGGGTAATGGGTGATATCCATAAGTTCCCGGCAGTCTCCCGTTTGTTTATTTATCAAGGAAACTCAGAATCTCAAGTAGACCTCATATAACAGTATAAAACAATAAACAAGCACATTTCATGAGTCCTTTAACACAAGTCCTGAACTATTCAACATCTTGAAATAGCAATTTGGCCTTCTGCAATTTTCACACATGGTGCGATTTTTGTTAAAGGCAAAATGTAACAAAATAACATTTTAAATGAAATATTGTGGTGCTTGCAGAGATTCCTTAGCCTATACGTCATATTCCACATACTAACGAAAACACCTTTGTTGGCTCCAAATCCTTGCAAAATCACACAATAATCATTTTTATATCATTCAGTATCATGGCATGACGTGAGTTATGAATAGTTGTTGTGTGCAGTCGCAGCAGTGTGATTGTGGAAGTGGTTTTACAAGGTTTCTTTCTGTATATATAGAATGTAAAAATAGATTTGTGTGAACTGTAGTACATCTACGATTTCTGGCAATTATTTACCAACATAATAATAACACGCATTGAATATTACATACATGTTAATAGATTAATTTGAAAACCGTCCGTTTACATAATTAACATCCAGATATTTTTACTCCGATCTGTAATATGGTCTAAAAAAGCTTGATAAATGTTCAGAGAGTTACTATTAGAGCTGATATTATTTTATGATAAAAGATAAAACAGATTGTCATCAATTATCAAATATTTAACCAAGTGCAGACAGGTTGATATTATATCAGAAATAATAATAAGAAAAATTGAATATAAAATGTTTAATATTTATGGTAAAGGTTTTATCTAAAAGCAGAACTCAGTTAACAACTGACAATATGCAACACCTGTTATAGACTACTATTTTGCAAACAGCCATGGAGGTCTGTGGAGTCTTGTGTGTTGCCAAGAATGGAGGATGAGTTATCATCATAATAATACTGACACAGAGAACAGGTGAGAAGATGGATATCTATTAGTTATGTCAGGTTAACATTAAACTGAATGTGATGATTGTCTGGGATACATTAAGCAACAAAAAATTTGGTATATGTGGTAGGCATAGAATTTTACCCAATAGTTTTAACGTAAAACAATTAATCGGGTTGAATGGAATGAACATTTGTTTAACACATAGTGAACAACTTCAACATGAGTTTAGCATCACAATTAGCATGTAGTACATACCAGAAGTAGCAACGCAGGTGAACTACTGGACAGTCAAATGTTATCTGTGCACGCGGAGACTCGGGCAGTTCATTGGAATCGCACAGTCATGAGCATAAATGAGTCGTGAAAGACAGCAGTCTTGAACGGATGTTTACTTGCGTATTTGACGTAATTGCCCGCATCGCTGGCAACATAGATCGGCTTCGAATCGGCAAGACGTGAGACTGACCGGCCGCTCAATCGGTGCACCTATACTGGAAGTTATAAATTCTTGAGTTCTGTTGAATGTTTCACTTTGGGAACAGGAACTAAACATGATGTTTTCATGCTCAAGGAAGGAAACTCAGATTAAACTGGTGAGAAAAAGTTCAGCACAACTGGCTGGAGCTGCTTCTAGACGTTTGGAGCTAATCTTATTCACTAGCTAGTAACTTGGTATTAGCACCTATTGTATTATTGTAAGTGGCTTTGGATTAAAGCGTCTGCTTTATGACTAAATGTAAACGGATCCTGAACAAAAACAGATTTATGATCACAGTCTGACAATGTAGAGAAAGACAGACACAGACAAACATGAAGGATGAGTTTGTCGTTGGGTTCTCTGTTGGCTCTGCTCTTCTTTTCCTCTGGCCTCCTCTGCTTGAGCATTTCTCTCTCTTTCTGTTTTCCATCTCTCATGTGATGTCTCAAACGCTTCATTATACATGCAATACTATTCATTCATTATTCACTGTTTCATGTATTTATTTTGTAACCATAAGCTCTTCCACAGATTTACATTTATCCATCATAACTGCACTTATTTCTCTCAACTAACAAAAGACAGTTCTATTACATCTTAATAGTTTAAACATTACATCCAACATGTTCTGAAAAGTGTATATGAAATAATCTGATGAAATAAAAGGGCACAGCGTATACTATACACAATGTATACAATCATTTGAAATGTTCAATTTAACTGTACACTGTCATCTGTAAATATACTTCTTTTTTAAGTGATGATCCATCTCTGAAAATGTCAGTTTGATGGATTGGACAGAAAATCTGTTAAAGGGAAGTCTGCCCAAAAATAAACATGCCATAATGTTTCCTCATAGAAGTCCCAAACTTTTGCGAGCAGTCCACATCGTCAATAGGCTAACAGGCTCGTGGAAATGGTTTCGCGGACGCTGCGCGGGGAAGACCCCAGATTTTTCGGGGGTCCGACGTCGGGGTCAACCGAAGGGGGGACCGCCCCGAGCGGACCTGAGGCGAAATATCGGACCCCCGCCCAAGGGGGTCCGCACGGGAGGCGCGCCAAGCGAAGAGGCCAAATGCTGCGCTTCGGCACTCTTCCACCAGGGGGCGCAAGGACCGTCCACGGCCCAACTAAAATGAATGGGGCTCGTTCCATGGCCATAGTCCAGGGGTGGGCTTTCTGTGCTTCCCCCGAGTGTCCACGAACGTGATATTTATCCCACTTCCCAACTATCTTTGGCAAGTGGTCCTGGGACCCCAATTCCTCTCACTGATTGGTTCCCCCTTTTGGCGGGCGACGCCCCCTGACACGCCCCCTGTACCACCAAAGCACTATTTGTCCACTAACCAACTACTTTTGCCAAAGTGGTCAGGTGACCACCAGGGTCGACCCCCAACCCCCCCCCGTACCACGGAAGCACTATTTGTCCACTAACCAACTACTTTTGCCAAAGTGGTCAGGTGACCACCAGGGTCGACCCCAGCCCCCCCCCCCCCGTACCACGGAAGCACTATTTGTCCACTTGCAAACTAATTTTGGCTTGTCCACCTGCAATTTATTTTAATGGGCCACACGTATTAAGTTCGTGGACACACTTTAGAATAATCTCTATGCATTATGGACCCTGTTAGTCAGTTGGTACACCTTAATAGACATACATATGTTAGCAGCAACTCACAGAATGCTTATTTATGCTTAATTATGCTTAAAAATGCATTTCCACGAACTCACTACACGTGGTCCATTATATAAATTGCAGGTGGACACTTCCTGTATGACTTAGTGAAAAACGGGGCAAATGTCCACCTACAATTTATGTTAATGGGCCACACATATTAAGTTCGTGGACACACTTTATAGTAATCTATATGCATTATAGACCCTGTTAGTCTGTTAAAACACTTATATAGACATATATATGTTAGCAGCAACTCACAGAATGCTTATTTATGCTTTATTATGCATAAAAATGAATTTCCACGAACTCACTACACGTGGTCCATTCACACAAATTGTAGATGGACATGTCCACATGGAGTTTATAGTATTGGGCAAAGTATATTAGTGGTCATGTCCACCTACAATTTATAGTAATGGGCCACACGTATTAGGTTCGTGGACACCCTTTATAGTAATCTATATGCATTAACGACCCTGTTAGTCTGTTGGTACACTTATATAGACATGCATATGTTAGCAGCAACTCACAGAATGCTTATTTATGCTTTATTATGCATAAAAATGAATTTCCACGAACTCACTACACGTGGTCCATTATATAAACTGCAGGTGGACACTTCCTGTATGACTTAGTGAAAAACGGGGCAAATGTCCACCTACAATTTATGTTAATGGGCCACACATATAAAGTTCGTGGACACACTTTATAGTAATCTATATGCATTATAGACCCTGTTAGTCTGTTAGTACACTTATATAGACATACATATGTTAGCAGCAACTCACAGAATGCTTATTTATGCTTTATTATGCATAAAAATGAATTTCCACGAACTCACTACACGTGGTCCATTATATAAATTGCAGGTGGACACTTCCTGTATGACTTAGTGAAAAACGGGGCAAATGTCCACCTACAATTTATGTTAATGGGCCACACATATTAAGTTCGTGGACACACTTTATAGTAATCTATATGCATTATAGACCCTGTTAGTCTGTTAGTACACTTATATAGACATACATATGTTAGCAGCAACTCACAGAATGCTTATTTATGCTTTATTATGCATAAAAATGAATTTCCACGAACTCACTACACGTGGTCCATTCACACAAATTGTAGGTGGACATGTCCACATGGAGTTTATAGTATTGGGCATAGTATATTAGTGGTCATGTCCACCTACAATTTATAGTAATGGGCCACACGTATTAAGTTCGTGGAAACCCTTTATAGTAATCTATATGCATTAACGACCCTGTTAGTCTGTTAGTACACTTATATAGACATACATATGTTAGCAGCAACTCACAGAATGCTTATTTATGCTTAATTATGCTTAAAAATGAATTTCCACGAACTCACTACACGTGGTCCATTATATAAATTGCAGGTGGACACTTCCTGTATGACTTAGTGAAAAACGGGGCAAATGTCCACCTACAATTTTATGTTAATGGGACACACATATTAAGTTCGTGGACACACTTTATAGTAATCTATGTGCATTATAGACCCTGTTAGTCTGTTAGTACACTTATATAGACATGCATATGTTAGCAGCAACTCACAGAATGCTTATTTATGCTTTATAATGCATAAAAATGAATTTCCACGAACTCACTACACGTGGTCCATTATATAAACTGCAGGTGGACACTTCCTGTATGACTTAGTGAAAAACGGGGCAAATGTCCACCTACAATTTATGTTAATGGGCCACACATATTAAGTTCGTGGACACACTTTATAGTAATCTATATGCATTATAGACCCTGTTAGTCTGTTGGTACACTTATATAGACATACATATGTTAGCAGCAACTCACAGAATGCTTATTTATGCTTTATTATGCATAAAAATGAATTTCCACAAACTCACTACACGTGGTCCATTCACACAAATTGTAGGTGGACATGTCCACATGGAGTTTATAGTATTGGGCATAGTATATTAGTGGTCATGTCCACCTACAATTTATAGTAATGGGCCACACGTATTAAGTTCGTGGACACCCTTTATAGTAATCTATATGCATTAACGACCCTGTTAGTCTGTTAGTACACTTATATAGACATACATATGTTAGCAGCAACTCACAGAATGCTTATTTATGCTTAAAAAATCCATTTCCACGAACTCACTACACGTGGTCCATCACATAAACTGCAGGTGGACACTTCCTGTATGACTTAGTGAAAAACGGGGCAAATGTCCACCTGCAGTTTATGAGAATAGTCCACACATATGCAGTTGGTGGACACACTTTATAGGAATCTATATGCATTATAGACCCTGTTAGTCTGTTAGTACACTTATATAGACATACATATGTTAGCAGCAACTCACAGAATGCTTATTTATGCTTTATTATGCATAAAAATGAATTTCCACGAACTCACTACACGTGGTCCATTATATAAATTGCAGGTGGACACTTCCTGTATGACTTAGTGAAAAACGGGGCAAATGTCCACCTACAATTTATGTTAATGGGCCACACATATTAAGTTCGTGGACACACTTTATAGTAATCTATATGCATTATAGACCCTGTTAGTCTGTTGGTACACTTATATAGACATACATATGTTAGCAGCAACTCACACAATGGTTATTTATGCTTAATTATGCTTAAAAATGAATTTCCACGAACTCACTACACGTGGTCCATTATATAAATTGCAGGTGGACACTTCCTGTATGACTTAGTGAAAAACGGGGCAAATGTCCACCTACAATTTATGTTAATGGACCCCACATATGCAGTTCGTGGACACACTATATAATAATCTATATGCATTATGGACCCTGTTAGTCTGTTAGTACACTTATATAGACATACATATGTTAGCAGCAACTCACAGAATGCCTATATATACTTAAAAAAAGCATTTCCACGAACTCACTACACGTGGTCCATTATATAAACTGCATATGGACACTTCCTGTATGACTTAGTGAAAAACGGGGCAAATGTCCACTTACAATTTATGTTAATGGACCCCACATATGCAGTTCGTGGACACACTATATAATAATCTATATGCATTATGGACCCTGTTAGTCTGTTAATACACTTATATAGACATACATATGTTAGCAGCAACTCACAGAATGCCTATATATACTTAAAAAATGCATTTCCACGAACTCACTACATGTGGTCCATCACATAAACTGCAGGTGGACACTTCCTGTATGACTTAGTGAAAAACGGGGCAAATGTCCACCTACAATTTATGTTAATGGGCCACACATATGAAGTTCGTGGACACTCTTTATAATAATCTATATGCATTATAGACCCTGTTAGTCTGTTGGTACACTGATATAGACATACATATGTTAGCAGCAACTTACAGAATGCTTATTTATGCTTTATTATGCATAAAAATGAATTTCCACGAACTCACTACACGTGGTCCATTATATAAATTGCAGGTGGACACTTCCTGTATGACTTAGTGAAAAACGGGGCAAATGTCCACCTACAATTTATGTTAATGGACCACACATATTAAGTTCGTGGACACAATTTATAGTAATCTATATGCATTATAGACCCTGTTAGTCTGTTAGTACACTTATATAGACATACATATGTTAGCAGCAACTTACATAATGCTTATTTATGCTTTATTATGCATAAAAATGAATTTCCACGAACTCACTACACGTGGTCCATTATATAAATTGCAGGTGGACCCTTCCTGTATGACTTAGTGAAAAACGGGGCAAATGTCCACCTACAATTTATGTTAATGGGCCACACATATTAAGTTCGTGGACACACTTTATAGTAATCTATATGCATTATAGACCCTGTTAGTCTGTTGGTACACTTATATAGACATACATATGTTAGCAGCAACTCACAGAATGCTTATTTATGCTTAATTATGCTTAAAAATGAATTTCCACGAACTCACTACACGTGGTCCATTATATAAATTGCAGGTGGACACTTCCTGTATGACTTAGTGAAAAACGGGGCAAATGTCCACCTACAATTTATGTTAATGGACCCCACATATGCAGTTCGTGGACACACTATATAATAATCTATATGCATTATGGACCCTGTTAGTCTGTTGGTACACTTATATAGACATACATATGTTAGCAGCAACTCACACAATGGTTATTTATGCTTAATTATGCTTAAAAATGAATTTCCACGAACTCACTACACGTGGTCCATTATATAAATTGCAGGTGGACACTTCCTGTATGACTTAGTGAAAAACGGGGCAAATGTCCACCTACAATTTATGTTAATGGACCCCACATATGCAGTTCGTGGACACACTATATAATAATCTATATGCATTATGGACCCTGTTAGTCTGTTAGTACACTTATATAGACATACATATGTTAGCAGCAACTCACAGAATGCCTATATATACTTAAAAAAAGCATTTCCACGAACTCACTACACGTGGTCCATTATATAAACTGCATATGGACACTTCCTGTATGACTTAGTGAAAAACGGGGCAAATGTCCACTTACAATTTATGTTAATGGACCCCACATATGCAGTTCGTGGACACACTATATAATAATCTATATGCATTATGGACCCTGTTAGTCTGTTAATACACTTATATAGACATACATATGTTAGCAGCAACTCACAGAATGCCTATATATACTTAAAAAATGCATTTCCACGAACTCACTACATGTGGTCCATCACATAAACTGCAGGTGGACACTTCCTGTATGACTTAGTGAAAAACGGGGCAAATGTCCACCTACAATTTATGTTAATGGGCCACACATATGAAGTTCGTGGACACTCTTTATAATAATCTATATGCATTATAGACCCTGTTAGTCTGTTGGTACACTGATATAGACATACATATGTTAGCAGCAACTTACAGAATGCTTATTTATGCTTTATTATGCATAAAAATGAATTTCCACGAACTCACTACACGTGGTCCATTATATAAATTGCAGGTGGACACTTCCTGTATGACTTAGTGAAAAACGGGGCAAATGTCCACCTACAATTTATGTTAATGGACCACACATATTAAGTTCGTGGACACAATTTATAGTAATCTATATGCATTATAGACCCTGTTAGTCTGTTAGTACACTTATATAGACATACATATGTTAGCAGCAACTTACATAATGCTTATTTATGCTTTATTATGCATAAAAATGAATTTCCACGAACTCACTACACGTGGTCCATTATATAAATTGCAGGTGGACCCTTCCTGTATGACTTAGTGAAAAACGGGGCAAATGTCCACCTACAATTTATGTTAATGGGCCACACATATTAAGTTCGTGGACACACTTTATAGTAATCTATATGCATTATAGACCCTGTTAGTCTGTTGGTACACTTATATAGACATACATATGTTAGCAGCAACTCACAGAATGCTTATTTATGCTTAATTATGCTTAAAAATGAATTTCCACGAACTCACTACACGTGGTCCATTATATAAATTGCAGGTGGACACTTCCTGTATGACTTAGTGAAAAACGGGGCAAATGTCCACCTACAATTTATGTTAATGGACCCCACATATGCAGTTCGTGGACACACTATATAATAATCTATATGCATTATGGACCCTGTTAGTCTGTTGGTACACTTATATAGACATACATATGTTAGCAGCAACTCACAGAATGCTTATTTATGCTTAATTATGCTTAAAAATGAATTTCCACGAACTCACTACACGTGGTCCATTATATAAATTGCAGGTGGACACTTCCTGTATGACTTAGTGAAAAACGGGGCAAATGTCCACCTACAATTTATGTTAATGGGCCACACATATTAAGTTCGTGGACACACTTTATAGTAATCTATATGCATTAACGACCCTGTTAGTCTGTTAATACACTTATATAGACATACATATGTTAGCAGCAACTCACAGAATGCCTATATATACTTAAAAAATGCATTTCCACGAACTCACTACATGTGGTCCATTCATATAAATTGCAGGTGGTCATGTCCGCCTGCAGTTTATAGCAATGGGTATAGCATATTAACTTGGTGGACAAACCCCCAAAAGGTGGTTGTCCACCAACCTAATATGCCTAGTCCATACAAATAAACTACATGTGGTCATTTCCACCTGCAGATTACAGTAGTAGTCCACACATATGAAGTTTGTGGACACACTTTATAATAATCTATATGCATTATAGACCCTGTTAGTCTGTTGGTACACTTATATAGACATACATATGTTAGCAGCAACTCACAGAATGCTTATTTATGCTTTATTATGCATAAAAATGAATTTCCACGAACTCACTACACGTGGCTAATTATATAAATTGCAGGTGGACACTTCCTGTATGACTTAGTGAAAAACGGGGCAAATGTCCACCTGCAGTTTATGAGAATAGTCCACACATATGCAGTTGGTGGACACACTTTATAGGAATCTATATGCATTATAGACCCTGTTAGTATGTTGGTACACTTATATAGACATACATATGTTAGCAGCAACTCACAGAATGCCTATATATACTTAAAAAAAGCATTTCCACGAACTCACTACACGTAATCCATTATATAAACTGCATGTGGACACTTCCTGTATGACTTAGTGAAAAACGGGGCAAATGTCCACCTACAATTTATGTTAATGGGCCACACATATTAAGTTCGTGGACACACTTTATAGTAATCTATATGCATTAACGACCCTGTTAGTCTGTTAATACACTTATATAGACATACATATGTTAGCAGCAACTCACAGAATGCCTATATATACTTAAAAAATGCATTTCCACGAACTCACTACACGTGGTCCATTCATATAAATTGCAGGTGGTCATGTCCGCCTGCAGTTTATAGCAATGGGTATAGCATATTAACTTGGTGGACAAACCCCCAAAAGGTGGTTGTCCACCAACCTAATATGCCTAGTCCATACAAATAAACTACATGTGGTCATTTCCACCTGCAGATTACAGTAGTAGTCCACACATATGAAGTTTGTGGACACACTTTATAATAATCTATATGCATTATAGACCCTGTTAGTCTGTTGGTACACTTATATAGACATACATATGTTAGCAGCAACTCACAGAATGCTTATTTATGCTTTATTATGCATAAAAATGAATTTCCACGAACTCACTACACGTGGTCCATTATATAAATTGCAGGTGGACACTTCCTGTATGACTTAGTGAAAAACGGGGCAAATGTCCACCTACAATTTATGTTAATGGGCCACACATATTAAGTTCGTGGACACACTTTATAGTAATCTATATGCATTAACGACCCTGTTAGTCTGTTAATACACTTATATAGACATACATATGTTAGCAGCAACTCACAGAATGCCTATATATACTTAAAAAATGCATTTCCACGAACTCACTACACGTGGTCCATTCATATAAATTGCAGGTGGTCATGTCCACCTGCAGTTTATAGCAATGGGTATAGCATATTAACTTGGTGGACAAACCCCCAAAAGGTGGTTGTCCACCAACCTAATATGCCTAGTCCATACAAATAAACTACATGTGGTCATTTCCACCTGCAGATTACAGTAGTAGTCCACACATATGAAGTTTGTGGACACACTTTATAATAATCTATATGCATTATAGACCCTGTTAGTCTGTTGGTACACTTATATAGACATACATATGTTAGCAGCAACTCACAGAATGCTTATTTATGCTTTATTATGCATAAAAATGAATTTCCACGAACTCACTACACGTGGCCCATTATATAAATTGCAGGTGGACACTTCCTGTATGACTTAGTGAAAAACGGGGCAAATGTCCACCTGCAGTTTATGAGAATAGTCCACACATATGCAGTTGGTGGACACACTTTATAGGAATCTATATGCATTATAGACCCTGTTAGTATGTTGGTACACTTATATAGACATACATATGTTAGCAGCAACTCACAGAATGCCTATATATACTTAAAAAAAGCATTTCCACGAACTCACTACACGTAATCCATTATATAAACTGCATGTGGACACTTCCTGTATGACTTAGTGAAAAACGGGGCAAATGTCCACCTACAATTTATGTTAATGGGCCACACATATTAAGTTCGTGGACACACTTTATAGTAATCTATATGCATTAACGACCCTGTTAGTCTGTTAATACACTTATATAGACATACATATGTTAGCAGCAACTCACAGAATGCCTATATATACTTAAAAAATGCATTTCCACGAACTCACTACACGTGGTCCATTCATATAAATTGCAGGTGGTCATGTCCGCCTGCAGTTTATAGCAATGGGTATAGCATATTAACTTGGTGGACAAACCCCCAAAAGGTGGTTGTCCACCAACCTAATATGCCTAGTCCATACAAATAAACTACATGTGGTCATTTCCACCTGCAGATTACAGTAGTAGTCCACACATATGAAGTTTGTGGACACACTTTATAATAATCTATATGCATTATAGACCCTGTTAGTCTGTTGGTACACTTATATAGACATACATATGTTAGCAGCAACTCACAGAATGCTTATTTATGCTTTATTATGCATAAAAATGAATTTCCACGAACTCACTACACGTGGTCCATTATATAAATTGCAGGTGGACACTTCCTGTATGACTTAGTGAAAAACGGGGCAAATGTCCACCTACAATTTATGTTAATGGGCCACACATATTAAGTTCGTGGACACACTTTATAGTAATCTATATGCATTAACGACCCTGTTAGTCTGTTAATACACTTATATAGACATACATATGTTAGCAGCAACTCACAGAATGCCTATATATACTTAAAAAATGCATTTCCACGAACTCACTACACGTGGTCCATTCATATAAATTGCAGGTGGTCATGTCCACCTGCAGTTTATAGCAATGGGTATAGCATATTAACTTGGTGGACAAACCCCCAAAAGGTGGTTGTCCACCAACCTAATATGCCTAGTCCATACAAATAAACTACATGTGGTCATTTCCACCTGCAGATTACAGTAGTAGTCCACACATATGAAGTTTGTGGACACACTTTATAATAATCTATATGCATTATAGACCCTGTTAGTCTGTTGGTACACTTATATAGACATACATATGTTAGCAGCAACTCACAGAATGCTTATTTATGCTTTATTATGCATAAAAATGAATTTCCACGAACTCACTACACGTGGCCCATTATATAAATTGCAGGTGGACACTTCCTGTATGACTTAGTGAAAAACGGGGCAAATGTCCACCTGCAGTTTATGAGAATAGTCCACACATATGCAGTTGGTGGACACACTTTATAGGAATCTATATGCATTATAGACCCTGTTAGTATGTTGGTACACTTATATAGACATACATATGTTAGCAGCAACTCACAGAATGCTTATTTATGCTTTATTATGCATAAAAATGAATTTCCACGAACTCACTACACGTGGTCCATTCACACAAATTGTAGGTGGACATGTCCACATGGAGTTTATAGTATTGGGCATATTATATAAGTGGTCATGTCCACCTACAATTTATAGTAATTGGCCACACGTATTAAGTTCGTGGACATCCTTTATAGTAATCTATATGCATTAACGACCCTGTTAGTCTGTTAGTACACTTATATAGACATACATATGTTAAAAGCAACTCACAGAATGCTTATTTATGCTTAAAAAAGGCATTTCCACGAACTCACTACACGTGGTCCATTATATAAATTGCAGGTGGACACTTCCTGTATGACTTAGTGAAAAACGGGGCAAATGTCCACCTACAATTTATGTTAATGGGACACACATATTAAGTTCGTGGACACACTTTATAGTAATCTATATGCATTAACGACCCTGTTAGTCTGTTAGTACACTTATATAGACATACATATGTTAGCAGCAACTCACAGAATGCCTATATATACTTAAAAAATGCATTTCCACGAACTCACTACACGTGGTCCATTATATAAACTGCATGTGGACACTTCCTGTATGACTTAGTGAAAAACGGGGCAAATGTCCACCTACAATTTATGTTAATGGGCCACACATATTAAGTTCGTGGACACACTTTATAGTAATCTATATGCATTATAGACCCTGTTAGTCTGTTAGTACACTTATATAGACATACATATGTTAGCAGCAACTCACAGAATGCTTATTTATGCTTAAAAAATGCATTTCCACGAACTCACTACACGTGGTCCATTCACACAAATTGTAGGTGGACATGTCCACATGGAGTTTATAGTATTGGGCATAGTATATTAGTGGTCATGTCCACCTACAATTTATAGTAATGGGCCACACGTATTAAGTTCGTGGACACCCTTTATAGTAATCTATATGCATTAACGACCCTGTTAGTCTGTTAGTACACTTATATGGACATACATATGTTAGCAGCAACTCACAGAATGCCTATATATACTTAAAAAATGCATTTCCACGAACTCACTACACGTGGTCCATTATATAAACTGCAGGTGGACACTTCCTGTATGACTTAGTGAAAAACGGGGCAAGTGTCCACCTACAATTTATGTTAATGGGCCACACATATGAAGTTCGTGGACACGCTTTATAATAATCTATATGCATTATAGACCCTGTTAGTCTGTTGGTACACTGATATAGACATACATATGTTAGCATAAACTCACAGAATGCTTAATTATGCTTAATTATGCTTAAAAATGCATTTCCACGAACTCACTACATGTGGTCCATCCATATAAATTGCAGGTGGACACTTCCTGGTTGCCATATTTGTAGTGCTTTGTAGTTTTTCTTGATAATTACTTTTTTGTCCAATGTATTCACATATATACGATTAAAGAACCACATTATTCCCTTAGTACACTTTATTAGACATACATATGTTAGTATCATTTCACAGAAGACTGAATTATGCCCTAAAAGTGGTTGTCCACCAACTCACTACACGTGGTCCAGTCATATAAATTGCAGGTGGTCACTTCCCGGATGACTTGGCGAAAATTGAAAAATGTCCACCTGCAATTTATAGTATGGGCCACGTGTAGTGAGCTGGTGGACATAACACTTATTAACAATGTTTAACTAAAAAATATTAATTTCTTTGTTTCAAAAACCACATTATTCAATGAGCACACTATATTGTTCACATATATGTTGGTATCAAGTCATTAAATGCTCATTTTGACTATTTAGTTAGCATCTTTTATTTTTAAGGCCTCATATTCAAGCATCGTCCATTGAAATGAATGGGCTGCAGAGCGATACATAAAAAATGAAATAAAATACTTTTCGGGCACCCACGCATTTGTCCTTTCAGTATGTCGCTTGTGGGACTGTGACGCAAGTGACTGTGATGTTTGGGGTCTCTCGGGACCCCGAGGGCCTTTGTGGAAACTGTCCTTGTGTACATTACATTTTCATGGAACACCTTCCCATGGTCTGCTCTATGCATTCACTGACGCATACACGCACTGTTATTAAAGTGCGTGCATGCGTCACGGCCTGCTCTATGCACGATGCAGACTGCGACGCATGCAGCGCATGCTATAACAGCACGTGGATGTGTCAGGGTCTGCTCTATGCATGGGGGTTTCATTGACGCATACAACGCGTGCATGCGACACGACCGGCTCCACGCATGATGCATTCGGTGACGCATGCACGCATTCAATGACGCATACACCCTCCCTGTTTTGACCCCTAAACAAAGTCGCAAAGTCGCCCGGCTTTTCCGCACGACCGGTGGATAATGGACGGTTGCTTGTGACCCGGTTTCGGATCGGTTGACCCTGTCGGGGTCACGTCCACGAAACCGCTATGGACTAGCCATTCAAATAAGCTATACGAGGAAATTTCCAGAAAGGTCCGAGGGGTCCCATATTCTAGATTCTGGCCCGTCTGGTGGCCCCCGACAACATACCGAGAGCACATCACCCTAGACGATTAGGAAATGTTTTTTGTACCCAATCACAAGATTAAGCACACAGCCTTCTCTCTCATATAACTCTCAACAGCATTATGAAGGTTTAGTGTTGGGGAGGTGGATTTTTTAAGAAAAGGTCTAAGACCTTTGGACATTTGGGGTATAAATGGGGGGCTTCTAGACAAAAATAATCTAAAATGTCGAGACCCTTCGGCCTATCGTTTCCCAACGGGAGGGCTTCCACCTACCATATATGCCAATGCGTTTTCATTAAGTGCTTCGTGGACGACACTCCCTATTTTGACCTTTTGACACCTAAACAAAGTCACAATGTCGCCCGGCTTTTCCGCATGATAGGTGGATGATGGACGGTTGCATGTGACCCGGTTTTGGATCGGTTGACCCTGTCGGGGTCACGACCACGAAACCGCTATGGAATACCCATGCAAATAAGCTATACGAGGAAATTTCCAGAAAGATCCGAGGGGTCCCATATTCTAGATTCTGACCCGTCTGGTGGCCCCCGACAACATACCGAGAGCACATCACCCTAAACGATTAGGAAATGTTTTTTGTACCCAATCACAAGATTAAGCACACAGCCTTCTCTCTCATATAACTCTCAACAGCATTATGAAGGTTTAGTGTTGGGGAGGTGGATTTTTTAAGAAAAGGTCTAAGACCTTTGGACATTTGGGGTATAAATGGGGGGCTTCTAGACAAAAATAATCTAAAATGTCGAGACCCTTCGGCCTATCGTTTCCCAACGGGAGGGCTTCCACCTACCATATATGCCAATGCGTTTTCATTAAGTGCTTCGTGGACGACACTCCCTATTTTGACCTTTTGACACCTAAACAAAGTCACAATGTCGCCCGGCTTTTCCGCATGATAGGTGGATGATGGACGGTTGCATGTGACCCGGTTTTGGATCGGTTGACCCTGTCGGGGTCACGACCACGAAACCGCTATGGAATACCCATGCAAATAAGCTATACGAGGAAATTTCCAGAAAGATCCGAGGGGTCCCATATTCTAGATTCTGACCCGTCTGGTGGCCCCCGACAACATACCGAGAGCACATCACCCTAAACGATTAGGAAATGTTTTTTGTACCCAATCACAAGATTAAGCACACAGCCTTCTCTCTCATATAACTCTCAACAGCATTATGAAGGTTTAGTGTTGGGGAGGTGGATTTTTTAAGAAAAGGTCTAAGACCTTTGGACATTTGGGGTATAAATGGGGGGCTTCTAGACAAAAATAATCTAAAATGTCGAGACCCTTCGGCCTATCGTTTCCCAACGGGAGGGCGTCCACCTACCATATATGCCAATGCGTTTTCATTAAGTGCTTCGTGGACGACACTCCCTATTTTGACCTTTTGACACCTAAACAAAGTCACAATGTCGCCCGGCTTTTCCGCATGATAGGTGGATGATGGACGGTTGCATGTGACCCGGTTTTGGATCGGTTGACCCTGTCGGGTCACGACCACGAAACCGCTATGGAATACCCATGCAAATAAGCTATACGAGGAAATTTCCAGGAAGGTCCGAGGGGTCCCATATTCTAGATTCTGGCCCGTCTAGTGGCCCCCGACCACATACCGAGAGCACATCGCCCTAGAGGTTTAGAAAATGTTTTTTGCACCCAATCACAAGATTACTCACACTGCCTTCTCTCTCATATAACCCTCAACAGCCTTTTGAAGCTTTCAGAGGTGGTGGAGGGGGGATTTTTCAGAAAAGAAATCTAGGAACTTAGACATTTGGGGCATAAATGGGGGCTTCTAGACAACAATAATCTAAAATGTCCATACCCTTCGGCCTATCGTTTCCCAACGGGAGCGCGTCCACCTATAATCTATGCCAATGCGTTTTCGTGGACGACTCTCCCTATTTTGACCTTTTGACCCGTAAACAAAGTCACAAAGTCGCCTGGCTTCTCTGGACGATCGGTGGATGATGGACGGTCGCTCATGTCTATATGCTATATGCGTGACGCATGCACGTGTGGTTACTTAAGCGTGTGCATGCGTCACGGTCTCTTATATGCAGGATGCATTCAGTGACGCGTACAGCGCACGCATGTCTTTCGATCTGCTCAATGCATCACACATGCAGTGACGCATACAGAGCGCGCATGCAGTGACGCATGCATGACATTCTGCTCTATTCACAACACGTGCAGCGTGCACCCGTCACTGACTGCAATATGCATGATGCATGCAGTGACACATGTCTTTCGATCTGCTCAATGCATCACACATTCAGTGACGCATGCAAAGTGCGCACGCATGACATTCTGCTCTATGCACAACGCATGCAGTAAACACGCGTCACTGACTTACGTTTTTCTCCCTAATTAGACATTTGAGGCCAAACTGAGCGTTCTACAAGTTGTTGCTAACATATGTGTGTCTAATAAAGTGCACTGACTGAATGATGTGGTAGTTGATGCATTTAAATGAATATAAAGGTACATTTTTGCTAATAAGTGGGTTGTCCACCAACTTAATACACGTGGCCCATACAAATAAATTGCTCCAGGACTTCTCCCGCAAGGCCGCCGGAGTGTCCGACGATCCCAAAACCTCACGTGCACTTGCGTGCCGGTCCCCCGAGAGACATACCGAAAGGGCAAAAGTCTTGGTCCTCTAGAAGTATTTTGTAACCTTTTTAATGTAAATGAAAAGGCCCTATGCTTTCAATGGCAGAGACTCAGAAACGAGGCCTGTTTTAGCTATGTACTCATCCACTTTTAAACCCTTTAAGAAGAAGCCACGGACTCTAAACTGCTGGGCCTGATTTGAGGGTCCGTGACAGTGGTCACTGCAAAGGCTCGATGGCCTCCGACCTTAGGAACCTTGTCTTCTGGACCTTTGTTTCCACCCTGACCTTCAACATATGAGATACCCGATTTTTGTCAAAACTGAACATTTCA
The DNA here is from genome assembly GCA_029783895.1 of Triplophysa bombifrons. Taxonomy (NCBI): domain Eukaryota; kingdom Metazoa; phylum Chordata; class Actinopteri; order Cypriniformes; family Nemacheilidae; genus Triplophysa; species Triplophysa bombifrons. Next base: position 1,886,602 of record CM056458.1, read on the forward strand.
CGAGCTGTTTCCTAACCCGTGTGTGTCTAAAAGAGTGTTCTCACTGAAAAGCGTTGTTCCTGACAACTAGAAATGAATACATACACTTTAAATATTGTTAAAAAGCATTATGTCCACCAACTTAATACACGTGGTCCACTCACATAAACCACACGTGGACAGGCAATGCAAACATACTAGAAAATGGATGCATTTTCTAGTTAGAACAGACTGGAAAATGGATTGCTTTTTAACAACGTTTCATATGGATTTATTTATTTCCAAGTGTGTTTGAGAACACTCTTTTGGACACGCGTATGTTAGAAACAACTGGTAAAATGATGAGTTTGACTTAAATTCTGGTATCTACTACGTTGAATGCGATGTTGTCCACGTGCAGTTTGTAGAATGGGCCAGGAATAAGTGCTTGGTGGACATTGCACAGAATGGGCATTTTAAAGGTGTAAATATTATATTTTGTTTTAAAAACCACAAAACTCGATGGCCACGCCCCCTCAGACAAACATATGTCAGTCCCGAGCGTCAAAAACCAGGTTCTGGTAAAAGTAGTTGGGAAGCTGCCAAACAGTGGTTTGGTGGTCGGGGGCGTGGCCATGGATGGGTCAGGGGGGTCGAAGGTCAAATTGACACCCATAGTTGATCAGTGGACAAATAGTGGTTTCGTGGTAGCTGGCACCCATGGGCAGTAAGCTCGTACCCGCCTCCCAAGAAAACAAATGAATCGCAGGACTCATATGAAGTTGGAGGACAAGTGGGTAAGCCGACTTACATGGGATAAACCTGTGAGGGACGCATATGCTGTTCGTGGACAGGGGTCTTTGGGGTCTTCGAGGGGTGCCATGGCGCGAGGGCACCCCCAGTGGTGTCCTCACACCCCCTATCCGTGGCCAGCAGATTTAAAAGTGGTCTTACCACAGGGTAAGGTGAAATGTCCACTTCGTCATTTAGATATGCGCTACGTGTCAGGTTTTTTCACACTACGATCCATCGCAAGACTGTGCGTCAAATGGCTGGCATTTTCAAGAGGCTTTTTTCCACGAACCCCCTATTTGTGCTTCCTACTATGGTAGTCAATGGTTCCCCAGAACTGTCAGTTGTTGAGATTCTTCCAAATATCTACATTTACAGGTTTGGAACAACTTGAGGGTCAGTAATTCATGACAGAATTTTCATTTTTGTGTGAAGTATTCCTTTAAGAACATTATCATGTGACTATCAGAGAGATGATCTTACTTTTGGAAGTAAATGTGTAGCTCATAGATTTTAGTTACATTAGTGACCTTCTTGTAAAAAGTTAAACGATAATAATGTTAATATGAAGTCATTACTTCAATGGTTTCAGGATTCAGACTCAAAGTTTAAAACTCTTTCTATTTATGATCCGTCTTCAGATGTTGTGACGATTAAATTCATTTGTTTTATTTGTTTATAAAGTGAGTCACACACATGATGATCTTTACTGTACATCTCTGAACACACACACTAGATTTGCTCTATTTGATTCAAATCTACTGGAGTTTACACAACATTTGTGTGTGTTTTTTGTTGAAGAAGTTTTTCAGTCACTTCATCAAGACTATCACAGGATTATGAAACTGAATGTGTGAATGATTGTTTTCAAACAGTGTTATCAGTGTGAGATGTTAGTGTGTCTTCAGTCTGTGTTGATTGTGTGTCCCTGATGTCACTATAGTGTCGTCTTCTTATTCACCATCAGATGATACTGAACATCACACACACACATTACTGACATCACCTGTGAATCCTAAAAGAGAAACACAAAGACAGAAGTAATGTATCATCACTACACATATCAACAATAATAAACTCACTTTAATCTTCCTCTGTTGAACTTATAACCTGTATTATATGTGTCATCTGTCACTTTATTGTGTAGATGTTTTGTGTATATATTGTGTGTTGTTATTTCTACAGTCTGTCAGTATTCTGCAGTGTCTGAAGCACTCAAGACTTTCACTCACTGCACACGTGTGATGATGATGATGATGATTTGATCAATAATAATGATCAAGAGCATCAAATAAAAACATCTACCCATGTGTGCACAAACACTGAGGTGAACATCCATCAAACAAACAGCAGGAAATAAAAGAATAAAGCTCCACATCAATAATAATCATATGTTTAAGAAGAGTAAGATGACAGTATTAAATCCTGAAGTGAACAGACTCTTCATCACACTCATTGAATTGAATTCTTATTGTGCTGCACTTATAAAACATCAAGTGTGTTCTGTACACTTCACATTTACTCTTGTGTTTTATTATTCACAACTCGTATGTGCTCCAGAAATTGTTTTTTGTCAGTTGGGCAAAAATTTGAGAAAAAAACACATAGGAAGTTTAATTAAACTAAGAAATATTTGTATTTTGACAAAAACTTAAACTCGTCAGAGGGGTAGAGATGGGTAGAAAGATTTTAACAAGCAAATTATAAGGAAATAATAATGAGAAATGTCTTAAAACAGAAACACTGATCTTATAACAGCACCAGAGTCATTTACATTTATTTGAGTAAGTTTTTATAGTTGTTGAACTGTTGAAACATTTATTTAAATGAGCTCTACTCACCTCACTGTCTCTAGTTTATAATGTGGATCATCTCTCAGCTCACAGAGAAGCTTCTTTATTGAATCTCCTACATTATTATAATACAGATCCAGATGTCTCAGGTGTGAGGGGTTTGATCTCAGAGCTGAAGTCATAGCAACACAACCTTCATCTGTGATCTTACAACTCCTCAACCTGTAGAGAACAATAACACACACTTCAGTCTCTCACTTCAGCAGAACGTCATTATTAAATAAAAAATGAAAAAATTATGTTTTATAAATTACATCACTAAGATTTACATTTATATTGGTCAGAATAAAACTGGCAGAATTTATCACTTGTTCAGATGATTTTTTCAGAACATATGTGTTGTATGATGCACTTCTTACTGTCACATTACTGTACAAAAACAGATAAGCTTGAATGTTAAAGTTGTGGTCACAAGCTTTAAAGATCAACACAAACACTCTCATTCAGTCTGTTTTGTTGGTCTGTTGGGTCAGATTGTGTTTTTATCACAAGTCAACTGCTCCAGAGTTCATGATCAAGAATGAGAGACACTTTATTTAGATGTTTTTTTGCTGCGTGACCGAGTGTGATTGTCAGGTTTGATAAATGTTCCTCAGTTATGTCATCATTAAATAAACATTGAAACACACAAGAGTACCTGACACAATGTCTATAATAATGAATAGAGGGGAGAAAATCTGTTCATACACAAAACCAGCAAAGAGGAGCTTGTCGTCTCATCAGATCACTTTTTGCCTTTTATGTCCCATAAATTCTGCTTTGTTTTAAACACACTTGATGTTTTCTGCGACTGTAAGAATCATGTCATGTGTGACTATCAGAGAGATGATCTTACTTCAGTGTCTCCAGTTTACAGTGAGGATTCTCCAGTACAGTAGAGATCAGCTTCACTTCTGAATCTCCTACATTATTCCCAGACAGATTCAGATGTCTCAGGTGTGAGGGGTTTGATCTCAGAGCTGAAGTCAGAGCAACACAACCTTCATCTATGATCTTACACTGAATCAACCTGTAAAGAACAATAACACACACTTCAGTCTCTCACTTCAGCAGAATGTCATTATTAAATAAAAATAATGTTTTATAAATGACATCACTAAGATTTACATTTTCATTTGGTCAGAATAGAAGTGTCAGAATTTATTACTTGTTCAGAATTTTTTTAGAACATATGTGTTGTATGATGAACTTCTTACTGTCACATTATGTGAGGGATAATGTACAGGCATCGGGTTATTATCGCAGAAATAAGCCCCGACAGTGTGATCTGGACACGAGGCAAAGCGGAGGGTCTTGTATCACTGTTACATTCCGCGTGTGTTTTGTGTATATTGTTTTGTTTCTCGCTCTCCTGTCTTTCTGTGTTCCTTTTTGCTCCACTTCAAGGTTGGTGTTTATTGGCTGACTCGACTGCCAATCATCATTCTGATGTCATGAGGTTCTGCCAATCTGCTGGCGTTGCCAGTTGTATTCGAGGACTCGAGTTGATTGTGTGGGTGCGCCATACCAGCGTACCCTGTGCTCCAACGCGGTCAGCAGTTTGTGTTCGACACAAATTGTCTACTGATGCTTAATGTATCTGGTCTTATGAAGTCATGCGTTGTGTTGTGGGATTTGATCTGTTTATAGATTTGTTCTTTGGCTATTGATTTCTATCAAATTCTTTGTTGAAGATAACGCTGATGCCGGTATTGGAGTTTCAGTCTTACTATGTCAATTCAAAGTTAAGAATGCATGTCGGTGCATCGGGTTAGATTATACTTTGTTAGATTAGGTTCGAGAGTGTAACGCCGCCCTTGTACTTTTGTTTGTAGATTACAGGAGTTTAGTTGGGAGTCGTATACGCCGAAGATTTTGGTTTTATTTTCATATTTCTTTTTGTTAGTCAGTTTAGAGGTTAGTATAAGGATTGTTTTGTTTTGTTCATTTCTTTAATTTGGGTAACACGAAATAAGCTCCTTCAGTTGGATTGTAACGTGCCTGGTGTTAAAAAGGGATGATATCGTAACATTTATGTGAGACGACTGTTATTGGGTGTGGTGCAGATCAAAGAGGATGCCGAAAAGAGATATTAAAGTTCAAAAAGTCTATACTAGTCGTGTTGAGGAAAAATAAAAATGTTTACCAAAAAACGAGAAATCATAGTTTCAGTTTTAAAGTAAAAATGACGTTCAAACGTCACAAACAGGCAAATTGGTTAAAATATTTGTAAATATAATATATATGTTATTAAAGAAATATTAATAATTATTTTTTGTGTAATATTAAACTCCCCCCACAAAATGATTTGCAGCATCCGGATAACAGGGTGTTATTAGTTTTGAGCGGTTGTTATTTGAAAATAACAACACTTGTACTGTTGTGACTGGCCAATCAGAATCAAGAATTAAAATGAGCCGTGTAATAATATACAATAACAGATAAGCTTGAATGTTAAAGTTGTGGTCAGAATCTTTAAAGATCAACACAAACACTCTCATTCAGTCTGTTTTGTTGGTCTGTTGGGTCAGATTGTGTTTTTATCACAAGTCAACTGCTCCAGAGGTCATGATAAAGAATGAGAGACACTTTATTTAGATGTTTTTTTGCTGCGTGATCGAGTGTGATTGTCAGGTTTGACAAATGTTCCTCAGTTATGTCATCATTAAATAAACATTGAAACACACAAGAGTACCTGACACAATGTTTATAATAATGAATAGAGGAGAAAACCTGTTCATACACAAAACCAGCAAAGAGGAGCTTGTCGTCTCATCAGATCACTTTTTGCCTTTTATGTCCCATAAATTCTGCTTTGTTTTAAACACACTTGATGTTTTCTGCGACTGTAAGAATCAGTACATGTGTGACTATCAGAGAGATGATCTTACACCAGTGTCTCCAGTTTACAGTGAGGATTCTCCAGTACAGTAGAGATCAGCTTCACTCCTGAATCTCCTACATTATTATCAGACAGATCCAGATGTCTCAGGTGTGAGGGGTTTGATCTCAGAGCTGAAGTCAGAGCAACACAACCTTCATCTGTGATCTTACACTGACTCAACCTGTAGAGAACAATAACACACACTTTAGTCTCTCACTTCAGAAACACAGATGTTTGTGCAGAGAGAGGCGTTTAATTATAAAGAATAAAGTAAAAATGTAAATGAAGATATTTTTTTTCTTAAAACTGTAAGACTACCTCTGGATGAACTGAAGTTAAAGTATCGACAGCATAAAACAACTTTCTCACAGTAGTTTACATTTACATTTACATTTAGCAGACGCTTTTATCCAAAGCGACTTACAGTGCACTTATTACAGGGACAATCCCCCTGGAGCAACATGGAGTAAAGTGTCTTGCTCAAGGACACACTGGTGGTGACTGCTGGGATCAAACCAGCAACCTTTGATTTACCAGTTCAGTGGTTTAACCCACTAGACCACCATCTTTTCTCAGTTTAATACAGTCCAGTAGAATATGATTCATGGATAGAGGGTTCTTGGGGTTTATATATCTTCAAATATATCATTGTCATTGTTGACATTGTTTTTTGTAAGGCAAGTTTGTTAAATTTAACTCAGGTCCAGTTCTTGCTTAATCTTATCCCTGTTTGAGAAAATGTCTCATAGTGTTTTACGAACTTGATATTTGATCAAATTAAATAGCTACTACACTCTTTGGGTGTAACACAATACATCAATAGACCTACACATCGACTTAATCATTCACTAGACCTGATTATATCTCACGAAGCTGATCTAACCAATATCGATATTATATGATCGATGACATGACCAGCAACATGCACTATTTTCTCTAATACATTAGAAGCGGTCACACCTATGAAGTCAAAAAAGATTAATGAAAAGATCATAGCACCATGGTACAATAGCACCACTCGCGCCCTAAAATGAGAAACACGTTAACTGAAGCGCAAATGGAAACAAACCCAATTAGAGGTCTTTAAATGTTGGATGTGGTTGGGGGGATTCATTTGCTGGGGCTGTGTGGGTCTGCTAGGTCTTGTTTTGTGGTCAAAGTCGGACAACAGAGGAATAAAGTTACAACATGCCATTACGATGTGCTGCTTCTTCCTGTTGCTCACTAAACACAGTAATGTGCTCCTAGTCCTTGTGCTTAAAGGTGGGGTGGTTGATTTGAAAAGGTGCTAATTTTAGCCTGCTAGAACTGAAGTTATAATCCCACCCTTTTTGTGATTCGCCGTCCAAAGCCACGCCTCCTCCAAACACATGAATGTATTTTGTAAATACACTTAACAAATAACAAACAAAATCCATGAAATTCTTCTCAAAGCATGTATATACCTGTCCAAAAGAAAGAGAGAAACCAAGGGATCCATATGACTGCTGGAGCTGTCTCCATCGTGTTTAAAGCTAAACTGATGTTAATGCGAGCGCAGTGGTATGCAAAATATTTGGCTGAAAATGTACACATGACCAATCACAGCGTTCAGCTAGAATGTTTTGATTGGGCGAACGTTTTTTGGTCCTACGCCTTTCACAGACGATATATAATAAAAAATATATATATACTTTATATACTATATCACTATACTTCTTGATCGCTATAAGGATATAAAGAGATTTCCAACCAACATGACAAAAACTGTTTCTGGACAGGATCCCCCACAATGCCTTTAAGATTTATTCAAATTGACCAGATTTATCATAAGGGGCTTTTTGAAAATAAGACACTCAATCTAGAAACAACGTCACTAAATTGACAACACTGACTAGAGGTCCTTCAGGACTGAGATAAGAAATGTTTGTAATATTTATTAATCATTTATTGAAAGAGGATGAAAGAGAATGTTTTATATAATCTTACACCAGTGTCTCCAGTTTACAGAGAGGATTCTCCAGTACAGTAGAGATCAGCTTCACTCCTGAATCTCCTACATTATTATAATTCAGATCCAGTTCGGTCAGGTGTGAAGGGTTCGATCTCAGAGCTGAAGTCAGAGCAACACAACCTTCATCTGTGATATTAGAACTACACAACCTGTAGAGAGATGAATAACAAACATTGCTGCTAAACATGAAATGTAAAAGAGAAAGTTAAACAATAATAATAACATATAAATCAGTTTCTCAATGTGTCTTTCCTTATATAAACACATGTGTAATATTGCTGACTTGTTTGTTGTCGAACGCAGATGTTTTATGTTGAAGTTCATGAACATCAGATCAAAAACAAAACAAAACCTTTGATAACACTCCCAATTATTTAAGACAGCTGGAGAGGTCTCTCAAGTGCTTAGGAGTTGCCACTAGGGGCTTGTGATGGTGCTGAGGAGACAGAGACATGTGGTGGACAGAGGGGTTGGCCAATGGAACTGTATCATTCCACATTACACACATATAAATTCGGTACTCCCCAGCATAGGCGTAATTGCGGGTGGCACTTTTTTTAAAGTATGAATTTGCGAAAGACATTTTTTAATGAAACATAATCGCATTCAAGTTTTTATGTTCTATGAATCATCAGTATTCATAGGTCGACATCCCTTTCAGTCATCTTCATTCAGAAAATAAGCGACGTCTGGTTGTTCCGTCCCAGCGAGGCACCAAATCGCTTGTAATAACCTTTACTCATTTGGTTCCCCTGTGGTGGAATGAACTGCCAGTCTCCACCCCTACTGCAGCATCTTTCACAACTTTCACAAAACAGCTCAAAACAAATCTGTTCTGCATTTACTTGACTAACCATTAACTGTATGTCTTGTCAAAAAAACGATATCTATATCAGACAAATGAGACCCTCGATACTCTTTGGGTCAGGACTCAGGATAAAGAATACTATACGAATGTAAAAATAATTTATGTGTACTGTGTGTGTGATATGAAAACTTTATTTGATTTCGGGCTCAGGATTCTAGAAAGTGAGCGATGGTTACAAGGAATAAAACTGTACCAGTGAAGATATTGTTGATAGTTTTACTTACTTCAGTTTTCTTGATTCTTTAATCACAGGCTTCAGTCTCACAAGAACTTCATCTGCTGTATTTACATCTCCAATAAACTTATTCAGAACAAGTTCATCCAAATACTGATCAGATGTTAGCAACACAAAAACTAAAGCTGACCACTGTGAAGAGGAGAGTTTGGAGCGTCCGACTGATTCAGATTTCACATAATGTTGAATCTCCTGCAGCAGTGAATCATCATCCAGTTCATTCAGACAGTGAAACAGATTGATGGATTTCTCTGGAGACAGATTCTTCTTGAGCTTCTGTTTAATGTACTCAACAGTTTTCTCTTTCTTGTAGGAGCATCTTCTCATGTGTGTCAGTAGATCCTGTAAGAGGATCTGATTGGACTCCAGTGAAAGACCCAGAAGAAAACGCAGGAAAAGATCCAGATGTCCATTCTGACTCTGTAAAGCTTCATCTACAACTCTCTGATGCAGCTCAGATAATAAAACCTGCTCTAATGATTTATTTTTAACTCTGTCCAATATTTTAGAAAACAGACCCGCTCCAAACACATTTCTCTTGTTGTTTATGAAGGAGATGTGAGCATAAAGAGCTGCGAGATGTTCCTGAATGCTCAGATGAACAAAGCAGTAAACTTTCCCCTGATACAAGCAAAACTCCTCTCTGAAGATCTGAGTGCACAATCCTGAGTACACTGATGCTTCTGCTACATCAATGCCACACTCTCTTAGGTCCTCATCATAGAAGATCAGGTTCCCTTTCACAAGTTGCTCAAAAGCCAGTTTGCCCAGTTTGAAGATCATGTCTTCATCATTCTTCACTTTCTTCTCATAGTCCTTCTGATGTTTGATGTTTGTCTGAATGATCAGGAAGTGTGTGTACATTTGAGTGAGAGTCTTGGGGATCTCTCCTTCACTCTCTGCTTCACTCAACATTCTCTCTAGAACAGTGGCTGAAATCCAGCAGAACACTGGGATGTGACACATGATGTAGAGGCTCCTGGATGACTTCAGGTGTGAGATGATTCTGTTGTTCAGACTCTCATCACTGATTCTCTTGCTGAAGTATTCCAGCTTCTGTTTGTCAGTGAAGCCTCGTACCTCTGTGACTCGATCAACACACTCAGAGGGGATGAGATCAGCTGCTGCTGGTCTGGAGGTGATCCAGATGAGAGCAGAGGGAAGCAGATTCCCCTTCATGAGGTTTGTCAAGATCACGTCCACTGAGGCTGATTCACTGACATCACACAACCTCACACTGCTGTGAAAATCCAGAGACACACGACACTCATCCAAACCATCAAAGATGAACAACACTTTATATTCACCGCTGGAGATTTCCATTTCTTTTGTCTCTGGGAAGAAAAGATGAAGAAGATGTAAAAGACTGAGTGTTTGGTTCTTCATCAGATTGATCTCTCTGAAAGGAAGTGGAAATATGAGGTGGACGTCCTGATTCTCTTTCCCTTCAGCCCAGTCCAGAATGAACTTCTGCACAGAGACTGTTTTTCCAATGCCAGCGACTCCCTTTGTCAGCACACGTCTGATGGGTTTGTCTTGTGCAGGTAAAGCTTTAAAGATGTCGTTGCATTTGATTGGTGTGTCCTCTGCTGCTGTTCTCCTGGATTGTGTCTCAATCTGTCTCACCTCATGTTCATTACTGATCTCTCCACTTTCACTCTCTGTGATGTAGAGCTCTGTGAAGATCTCATTCAGCAGTGTTGGGTTTCTCTCATCTGATGTTCCTTCACACAAACACTCAAACTTCTTCCTCAGGTTTGATCTGAATGTGTTGAGGACTTCAGCAGGTTTATAGTGACAGCTGTGAAAGTCAAATAACAGATTTTTAAAGTTAGAAAATAGAGAATTAAACATTTAAAGCAAATCAGCTTTTATGTTCTTGTAACATAACACACAGAACATTTCTACAGACCACTTTGCAATATGTCAACAAAACAACAATTAATTTAAATAATATTTTTTTAATAAAAGATCAAAACGACAAACAATTCGCTGGGCTCAAGACTGCGACTTAATGGTCGCATTTTGTAACAATTTTTCCTGCCAGTGCGAGATTTTCTTAATGGTTGTATCAGTGTGACTGCCAAACTGATCAATATACAAGGTACAAAAGAGCTAAGAAAACGAAATGTGTTGCGTGTATTGTATGCATGTGAAACTAATGCAGGAAACATCTGTTAAAGCACTAAACTATTGTATAAAGTTCTCTAAAATTACTGCAAAGTATACAGTAAAATGTTCACATTCTACATCACGATAAAAATGATTTATTTGTGAGTCTCTATTGATAAAAGCTAAACATGTGTATCAATACAGCTTTCATGAAGAATAATCACTAAAAGCTTTCTGGTCTCGTGGGTTGTTTGAGTTATGCGTGGGCACAGGAACCTTTTTTTTTTACATGGAACTATAACAGTCACTTTCATTGGATCATTTATACACAAACTCAAAAACTCAATCAGACTGTCTGATATTAATGAACTTCTGATGAACTGATCTATAACAATAAACACAACATTAAACAGCAGATGTTTGATAAGTAAGGACTGTTAATAAAAATAAAATGAAAGATCTGTTGTACCTATGATCAGGTGATGTGTCTTTAAAATTCATTGGATCCTTCATAGATCCATCACTCTTCATGGACACACAGCTGATCTCAGATGAGTCTGATCTCTTCTGATTAACTGATCTGTTACAATAAACACAACATTAAACATCAGATATTTGATAAATGAGGACTTTTAATAAAAATAAAATGAAAGATCTGTTGTACCTCTGATCAGGTGATGAGTCTTTAAAATTCATTGGATCCTTCAAAGATCCATCACTCTTTATAGACACACAACTGATCTCAGATGAGTCTGATCTCTTATGATGAAGTGATCTGTAACAATAAACACAACATTAAACATCAGATATTTGATAAATGAGGACTTTTAATAAAAATAAAATGAAAGATCTGTTGTACCTATGATCAGGTGATGTGTCTTTAAAATTCATTGGATCCTTCATAGATCCATCACTCTTCATGGACACACAGCTGATCTCAGATGAGTCTGATCTCTTCTGATTAACTGATCTGTTACAATAAACACAACATTAAACATCAGATATTTGATAAATGAGGACTTTTAATAAAAATAAAATGAAAGATCTGTTGTACCTCTGATCAGGTGATGAGTCTTTAAAATTCATTGGATCCTTCAAAGATCCATCACTCTTTATAGACACACAACTGATCTCAGATGAGTCTGATCTCTTCTGATTAACTGATCTGTTACAATAAACACAACATTAAACATCAGATATTTGATAAATGAGGACTTTTAATAAAAATAAAATGAAAGATCTGTTGTACCTCTGATCAGGTGATGAGTCTTTAAAATTCATTGGATCCTTCAAAGATCCATCACTCTTTATAGACACACAACTGATCTCAGGTGAGTCTGATCTCTTATGATGAAGTGATCTGTAACAATAAACACAACATTAAACATCAGATGTTTGATAAGTAAGGACTGTTAATAAAAATAAAATGAAAGAACTGTTGTACCTCTGATCAGGTGATGTGTCTTTAAAATTCATTGGATCCTTCATAGATCCATCACTCTTCATGGACACAAAACTGATCTCAGGTGAGTCTGATCTCGTCTGATGAACTGATCTGTTACAATAAACACAACATTAAACATCAGATATTTGATAAATGAGGACTTTTAATAAAAATAAAACGAAAGATCTGTTGTACCTCTGATCAGGTGATGAGTCTTTAAAATTCATTGGATCCTTCATAGATCCATCACTCTTCATAGACACACAACTGATCTCAGATGAGTCTGATCTCTTATGATGAAGTGATCTGTAACAATAAACACAACATTAAACATCAGATGTTTGATAAGTAAGGACTGTTAATAAAAATAAAACGAAAGATCTGTTGTACCTATGATCAGGTGATGAGTCTTTAAAATTCATTGGATCCTTCATAGATCCTTCACTCTTCATAGACACACAACTGATCTCAGGTGAGTCTGATCTCGTCTGATGAACTGATCTGTTAAAATAAACACAACATTAAACATCAGATATTTGATAAGTAAGGACTGTTAATAAAAATAAAATGAAAGATCTGTTGTACCTATGATCAGGTGATGAGTCTTTAAAATTCATTGGATCCTTCATAGATCCATCACTCTTCATAGACACACAACTGATCTCAGGTGAGTCTGATCTCGTCTGATGAACTGAACTGTAACAGAAAGTTAATTATTATTTATTCATTCTTTGTCATACATTATAATAAATTGCTGAAGATGAAGAATATTATTATTATTTTATTGTTCTTTTGGTGTAATTTAGAATTTTAATATGAAAATGCAAACTAAATGTTTTTAAACTTTAATAAGAATACCTGACTCGTGGAGAACAATCTCCATCTCTGAGTGTCTGTGAATCATCCATGAATCATTCAGTCACATCAGTCTGATCTTCACTGATGAATCTGATCACCTCCACTGACTCTGAATGGATCTGATAAACATATATTTCCACATTATTATTAATATTCAGATGTTTTAGGAATGTTTTTGTTAATCAGCACAACAAAGTATATTAATATAAAAGTTATAAAATAATGTCTGCTAAATTACTAAATGTAAATGTAAAATGAAAAATATGATTTAAAAAAACAAATAACTTCTGCAAAACAAAATTCATTCACCTAATTTATACAATCATTTATCTGCATTGAGGGGCTAACCATAGTTCTCAGTCACGTGATCTACTGGGGGGGCTGGTGGGCACTAAAGCGGATATTTACACTGAACTCACAATTTTCCTTCAGTTTCAAGACACGAATATCTCAAAACAGAAGAAAAACTAAGATATGAACACAAACTACATAACGTTATGTGATCCATATAAACAGCAAGCGCCGATGTGTTTTAATCACAGATTCCTGTCAGAGCTCCTCTGATGTTTACATGTATATTGTTCAGAATCCCTCAGGACGTTTATCGCACAAAATTCATTATTTCTGGATTTTCTTTCTCGTACGAGAATCAGGCCTCTCCTCAACGGCTGCTGCAACAACTCTTCTTTATTTAAGATTAACGACAGAAATCACCAAGTTTTAATCTCACAGACAACAAAAATTAGATTTCATTTCACACCCGCTGATGTAATGCGCTGCGACACTGCAGTGCGACGTCACACTAAACTATGAGGCCCGTTTACCAACAATAAAGCCTTAAACTGCACATAATACTAACTATGAGTAAATCCCGAATGTAAAATACAATGTTTTAAGTCCTAGTCTGCATTTTGTGCTAACTGAAGACTGTAACGTTAGCTGTAGCTCCAGATCCTTAAGCCTTGAAAAGATAAACGCCTGAATAACAGTTTTCAAATCAATAAAAGATCATTTACTCGACACTTACCTCGATCATAATGTTACTTGATCCTCAAAAGATCCCGTCAGAGTTAAAAAGCGACTTTAATACTCAAGATAACGGCCGCCGGGAGAGAGTCACGTGATGTACTCCGCTCATTGTTTCACTTTCTTTTTGTGTTAATAAATTGTTCAAAATAAATAAAAGTGTTTAAAATACTTTTCCGGGAGGGTCTGGAGACCTATGTGAACATTACACATAGACTGCAGCCATAGTATGATTTTTTTTATTTAAATTTTTTATAATGTTCTTTGTTCTGTCTTTTGCCATGAAATTAAACATGTATGATATGGTCTTCAGCTACACTACAGGGACACACACCTGTATTAACATGATTGATCATCAGTTGTATTCTATGACTATGGTAAACTGGGCATTGTTGGTTATATTAAACAGTGTAGCAGTTTTATTCCTTATGACTGTATACATTTACACCAACATTAGGAAAATACTCAATTCAGACTCTCTGTCTATATTTCAAGTAGCCTATAAGAACTATTTTGTAAACAGAGCTTTATACAATAACAAGACAATGTGCTACATATGTGAAACATCCTCTTATTGCTCTTACAAAGTAAAAGAAAGCACAAAAAACAGTGCAGTCTTTAAGTGCACTTCCAATAAACAGAAACCAACATATTTCTTAACTGTAACAAAACACTTTCAGTAAGACTATTTTAGTCGCTTAATTTGTCAATATTGACAGAACCTCTCCTAGACCTCTTAAAAAACAAGCTTGCCAGCGAACATATTGGCTTTATTTAAAGTCAGCTGTCATGATCATTTAGATAAGTCTGGATACAGAGACTGCACGCTGCCCACAGCATCAGTGATGACAAGCACAGAATTGGGAACGTTTGTGCACATCTTACACATGAATGCATTTCTCAGAGAGGAAGCAACGATTTGTCTTAAGGTGCTTGACTGAAATGGTAGCTAGCTAAATTTTCCTCCATGTTTTCAGCTAGCCTGGATACAGAGTTTTTAATCTAAAGTTCAACATCTTGTAGGCCCTCCAGCACCTGAATCTACTACTACTTTAAATACTATATTTTTACTTGTTTACACACTATGCGGACTTGACGATTAATGTTTTGGTAATAAAAAGTTTTTTTTTTTGATGAATGTAAATAAGATGTATAAGCTATTATTTGAATTATAAATTAAAGATTAAAAAAAATGTGTTTCTTAATATTACCCTTAAATGAGAATTCATAATATTATCAGACTGAGATCTTTAAGCCATATTCCTGCTTAAACACATCATACAAAACTGAAAACACTGAAGGTTCACTGAAGGTTGAGAATCACTGCTGAAATAAAACGAATGTCCGCTAGAAGACAGTAGATTTGAAGTGATCTTTAGATCTGCAAACAAACTGAATTTCTGTTGATGATATTAAAATATAAGATATTATAGAAATAGATCAAAGTCAGATTTATTAAATATAAAATTAACAACTGTCTTTAGAATAGGCCTAAGACCATTGTGGTGTTAATTCACATAGATTCATGCTCTGGGGAGTCTGGAGATCTGGAGCATGCAGTTTTACGCCCCAAGCAGTTCTCCTGTAGGGGTTCAATCTTCAGCTGGCTGGCAGGAGCTGCTGCTGGGGGGTCACCTGACCCGGCACTTCACAGCTAAACATAGCCAGAAAAAGCACTGGCTTTCAAGCGTTCCCACAGCTCTTATAAATACAAATTTTGTACTCTGTATTTCTTCCTATGGTTGTCTTCTTGTGCATGAATAAAAGTTTGTGTGACCGATTGCATGGGAATACAAGTGCTTGAATGCACTGTAACTTTGGATACGTCTGCCAAATGAATTATTGTAAATTAAACAATCTGCTTTATATGTTTATTTAAATGGGTGAATATATTACCACTATTTCTTTTTTTGTCCAAAAATAGAACTAAACTATAAAAAACATAGGCCTATATTAATTGCAGCTACAAATATAATCAATAAATGCGTCACTATGTTTCATGTATACCAGTTTGAACTGTTTTAATGAACTTTAGATATTTTTTTTCTTTGAAGAATTTTAAGGATTTTAAGTTCATTGTTTCAATTTTTGTGATTAGTTTAGAATATTGTTTTAATTATTTTAATGTAAAGCACTTTGAATTACTATTGTGTTTGAAATGTGCTATTTGAAATGTACACCGCATATTTAAGGAATCTTGAGTCGCGTCTTTTGGAATGCACGTAATCGCGTAGGCTATTATTCAAATATATACACGCACGATGTAATTGGAGTATGACAGCCAATGGCGTGTCACAATCAACAAAGACGTAAAGCTTCTTTCGAGTTGGCGGTTCTCAGGTTCTCAGGAAGACAGAGGGGTTCCACAGATTCCGAGCTGAAAAAACATTTCTCGAGATAAAAGAATGTTTGAAAGTATAAAAGTACTGTTGAAATCTGTTTTGTCATTTTCCATGTTCTGTCATTAAATTAAGGATTTTTCTTTTAAATGCAGTAGTCTACAAATAGGCTAGTAAAAAAATACTGTTGTAGTTTGTTCGTCTTCTTTAAGGTATAGGTAACTGAAATTTGATAATAAAGACATGTGTAACATACTCTTTTCATTTACAGCATTGTGCTTGGTCTCAACAGGATATGTTACTGCATTAAATATATATTTTAAAGTAATGTGCAAGTTTCAAACACCTGCCAGTTGTTCTGACAACATTTGATCACCACATTTTGTGGGCTTATGCATAAAAAGACATCCATAGGAACAAATTCTGAATTAGTTATATAATGTGGTGACATACTTACATTATAATTTAAAAAAATAGGGTTAATCAATCAGTTCAAAACAAAAAACATTATTTTCTAACGATTTAGAAATAACTAGTACACACATATTTTAAGTTTGCGTCCCTGTTTTTGCTTATGTGTACAGTAGGGGGCCTTAAGGACCACCAGACAGATCTTAGAACAGATAACTTCATCGTCCATCACGTGTTATGGTAAATAAACGTTCTGTTATTAGGCAATCGTTCAACATGTATAGTTTTAAACGATTCATTGATATCGATATTAATTAATTTCAACATCTAAAAAGATATGTATGTGTAATTTATACTCAAAGACAATAAAATATATACTTATTGACCAGGTCGATGTTCTATCAGGATTAACCTTAGCTAACCACGTGTTTGCTTACTCGATATCTATTATTCATTTTCATAATTATTTTATTTTTGTTGTGTTGTGTGTCTCTATCCGGTGGGATGGCCTTTTCTGGTGAGATATTCTTCTGATCCTCTTTACTTGCATTACGTCACTGCAGTAGGCTTATATGTAAAAAAAAACATTTCAATTCACGTTATCTGCTCACATCCTTAAGATATTTGTTATTTTAAGTCGTTAGTCATAGTGCAACTTCCTTCAAAATTGAGAGCCCCATATTCAGACCTAACAATTAATCTCAGGTGAAAAGATCAAAGTCAACATAATAATTAGCCAGCAAACAATTTTCTTAAATGTGTATTAAGAAAACGAAAGATCAACAATTGAGTACCACAATCACAAACATGATCAAACTCAAATTAAAAACGTTATTCCCATATGGAATAAAATAAATTATCATATTATGTAATGTACATATAAAATACATTTTTGTTAAAATAGCTTAATGATCCTGATTAAATTTAATTACTTTTAATCTTATACATACATAATACATTTTTTGATTAACAATTCGAAATTCGTTCAACTCCCCCTACTGGAAAAATAAGGAACAACAGGGACATAAAACTGCCTGCTCCAGGTCTGCAGACTCCCCACATGGATAGAAGGCGGGTCTGTCACATGGGCACTGAGGAGCTTCTGCAAGGATGTATGAAAGTAAAACAAGAGGATGATAAATATATTACTGTAAATTAAAACACTTTTTTAAATATACATTTTACATGATATCTATTCTCTGTGCTTGGTAGGATTCTTAGTTTTGACGTCGGATTATGTTTGTTTTGCAGCACTTGTCAAACAGATCACTGTACATGTTGTTGTCAATACACACCTGATGAATCGTCTCTTCTGAATGACAATGAGTCTGGTGCTACACGAGCTGTTAGTGTGCTGTCGAGGACTAGACAATGATAAAGCTACAGAGAGAAAGGTGTGTGTGACATTTCATCTTTAACCAGATCTGATAGACGTAAACAAGCACACAACACTGATAAATGTGAAAACTTGCTTTGAACTTTTAATTGAAATTTGCAAGTGGAATTTCATATTAATGATTTAAGTGTTTTTTTAAGTGCATTTTATTTTTACTGTAAATTACACAAAGTGTAATACATACATCATAAGAAACAAGATTATATTTATAATCGTTTTAAATGCCATGTGTAGTTTGAACTAAATTGATATGTGTAGACAAAAAGTATATTAAGAATCTGGGGTTCAAACCTATTTTTGAAGCTTGAAATAAACATTTAAATTATACACATATTGTTGACATTACAGTCAATACATTCAGATAAATACCAGCACTTATATGTATTAACATTCATGTTTCATTCTGAAAATTTTTGAAGAGTTTGATTCCAAAATGAGATCACTCCATTTAAAATAAAAATAAATCATGTTTTATATTGTGCATTCCAATTAATATTAATCAAACTGTACAGTCATGGCCAAAAGTTTTGAGAATTACATAAATATTAGTTTTCAAAAAGTTTGCTGCTAAACTGCTTTTAGATCTTTGTTTCAGTTGTTTCTGTGATGTACTGAAATATAATTACAAGCACTTCATACGTTTCAAAGGCTTTTATCGACAATTACATGACATTTATGCAAAGAGTCAGTATTTGCAGTGTTGGCCCTTCTTTTTCAGGACCTCTGCAATTCGACTGGGCATGCTCTCAATCAACTTCTGGGCCAAATCCTGACTGATAGCAACCCATTCTTTCATAATAACTTCTTGGAGTTTGTCAGAATTAGTGGCTTTTTGTTTGTCCACCCGCCTCTTGAGGATTGACCAAGTTCTCAATGGGATTAAGATCTGGGGAGTTTCCAGGCCATGGACCCAAAATTTTAACATTCTGGTCCCCGAGCCACTTAGTTATCACTTTTGCCTTATGGCACGGTGCTCCATCGTGCTGGAAAATGCATTGTTCTTCACCAAACTGTTGTTGGATTGTTGGAAGAAGTTGCTGTTGGAGGGTGTTTTGGTACCATTCTTTATTCATGGCTGTGTTTTTGGGCAGAATTGTGAGTGAGCCCACTCCCTTGGATGAGAAGCAACTCCACACATGAATGGTGTTAGGATGCTTTACTGTTGGCAAGACACAGGACTGATGGTAGCGCTCACCTTTTCTTCTCCGGACAAGCCTTTTTCCAGATGCCCCAAACAATCGGAAAGGGGCTTCATCAGAGAATATGACTTTGCCCCAGTCCTCAGCAGTCCATTCACTATACTTTCTGAAGAAGATCAATCTGTCCCTGATGTTCTTTTTGGAGAGAAGTGGCTTCTTTGCTGCCCTTCTTGACACCAGGCCATCTTCCAAAAGTCTTCGCCTCACTGTGCGTGCAGATGCGCTCACACCTGCCTGCTGCCATTCCTGAGCAAGCTCTGCACTGGTGGCACTTCGATCCCGCAGCTGAATCCTCTTTAGGAGACGATCCTGGCGCTTGCTGGACGTTCTTGGACGCCCTGAAGCCTTCTTTACAAGAATTGAACCTCTTTCTTGATGAAACTATAAATTGTTGATTTAGGTGCAATCTTAGTAGCCACAATATCCTTGCCTGTGAAGCCATTTTTATGCACCGCAATGATGGCTGCATGCGTTTCTTTGCAGGTCACCATGGTTAACAATGGAAGAACAATGATTTCAAGCATCACCCTCCTTTTAACAAGTCAAGTCTGCCATTCTAACCCAATCAGCCTGACATAATGATCTCCAGCCTTGTGCTTGTCAACGTTCTCACCTGAGTTAACAAGATGATTACTGAAATGATCTCAGCAGGTCCTTTAATGACAGCAATGAAATGCAGTGGAAAGGTTTTTTTGGGATTAAGTTAATTTTCATTGCAAAGGACTATGCAATTCATCTGATCACTCTTCATAACATTCTGGAGTATATGCAAATTGCTATTATAAAAACTTAAGCAGCAACTTTTCCAATTTCCAATATTTATGTAATTCTCAAAACTTTTGGCCACGACTGTAGACAGTTTGTTTGATTAAAGCCATAATAACTCCAAAAATGGGGCAGCGAGACAACACATCACTAAGCGCTATAAAATGATTTTTTATTTCATGTTTGAAAATGATTATTATTTGTTGATAGTTGAATCCGTAATTATAAATGTGTGTTGTCTGTAGTTGTTTAGTCAAGGCACTCATGTTCAGGAAGTGACATCATCTCTGTATCGGGATACTCAGCGAGACAGTCCCCAGAACTGCAAGCGCAGGCGAATTGAGCAGCCGTTGACAAACTGGGAGGTGATTCGATCGAAACTGCAACCCAACCTTAGCGACTTCGATATGATACCCTGGTAGGTTTTTATTGCAACATTAAAGCATAAATATTTTATCTTGAAAAGTGTCAAAGATTGGAGGCTGTGCCTCGAAGTAGTACAATATCAGCACACAATCTCATTCGGTCCACCGATAGGTTACAGGTCACGGCCGCCCTGATATCAAAGTATCCCTCCATCTTGCCGGCCGATGAGCTGGTGCCTCTGCTGGGGTTACTGTCCCAGCTCCAGGGTGAACAACAGCGACGGGGAGAGAGAGGACCGTATGTCCTGCGCTGTCTGAGGGAGGTGGCGCTCTGCCATGCCTCATGTCACTCAGCCGTCTGTGGGCCAAAGTTTGGGCGCTGGCTCTGAGAGGAATCGGTTCAGCTCAGACCGGGACTCTGTGTCTGGAACTGTTGCGTACCATGGTGCAAGAATCCCTGGTCCCGGTCGATAGAGAGTTCTGGAAAGTCTTCTCTGGGGCTGTTTGCAAACCTTCTCTGTGAGTTTTTTTTTTAAACTGTAAATAGTTAAAGTTAAGTGTGTTTATAGAATTGACCATTAAAGATTTTTTATTGAATTATTTTAATACAGCTTTTAAGCATTAATGTATGCTATTTTGACTTTTAATAAGATTAAATCCTGCTGTCATGCGTTACCAAACACAAATTGAAGTTGCTACATGCATAAACTTACATCTTGATTATATTAAGATAAAAATAATGTTAGATGCCAAATAATCAATATATGAACTAAAATATAAAATTGCATATATTTCATATTTTGGAATAAAAAAATAGAGGAACTACATTACAATAAAAAATATTATAAAGGTTAGATGTCCCGTAAAAATTTAGGATTGAGAAATTATTTTAATGTTAGATGCCAAATAAAAAATAGAGGAACTAAATACATTCGATATTTAAATGTTAGAAAGCACAGATATTTTTTTTACTTTTACTTTGGTCAAATTGTTCAGTAATTTTCTCTATTTATAATTTAATATTTACAATTAATTAAGAGGTGCTTTAGAAATAAATTTTCAAAAAAATACTAAATCTTACCATTTTTGCATGTCATAAATTTAAGTATTAAAATTCTTTCTCCTATCTGCACCTCTTTAAAGTGAATATTGATATTAAAATGTACTGTATATAGAAAAAAAGAACTGAACAATATGACAAAATTAGCTACAAAAAAAAAATGTAACTAAAAAGTTACAAAATAATAATCTTTGCTTTCTAACATTACATTTTTTGCACAAGATGCAGATTTCTCCTTTATTGTGCAGTTTTTTAATAAATAATATCTTCATTTAAAAAAAAATCTAAAACTCTAAAACTTTAGCCGACCAATGGAAGGGTCAAGTATTTTGATAATTGCAGGGTGCTGGAGGGTTCATGGGAGTTTGCCCATCCAATCCACATGTGTTTTGTGGATTTGGAGAAGGCATTCGACTGTGTCTCTCGCGGCATCTTGTGGAGGGTGCTCCGGGAGTATGGGATTCGGGACCCTTTGCTAAGGGCCATCCGGTCCCTGTACGACCGGAGTAGGAGCTTGGTTCGCATTGCCGGCAGTAAGTCAGACTTGTTTCCGGTGCATGTTGGACTCCGGCAGGGCTGCCCTTTGTCGCCGGTTCTGTTCATTATTTTTATGGACAGAATTTCTAGGCACAGCCAGGGGCCGGAGGGCGTTGGGTTTGGGGACCACATGATTTCATCTCTGCTTTTTGCGGATGATGTCGTCATGTTGGCCCCATCAGACCAGGACCTTCAGCATGCATTGGGACGGTTTGCAGCCAAGTGTGAAGCGGCAGGGATGAGAATCAGCACCTCCAAATCTGAGGCCATGGTTCTCAATCAGAAAAGGGTGGCTTGCACACTTCAGGTAGGTGGAGAGTTCCTGCCTCAAGTGGAGGAGTTCAAGTATCTGGGGGTCTTGTTCACGAGTGAGGGAAGGGTGGAACGGGAGATTGACAGACGGATCGGTGCAGCTTCTGCAGTAATGTGGTCGCTGTACCGGTCTGTCGTGGTGAAGAAGGAGCTGAGCCGCAAGGCGAAGCTCTCGATTTACCGGTCAATCTACGTTCCTACTCTCACCTATGGTCATGAGTTGTGGCTCATGACCGAAAGGACAAGATCCCGGATACAGGCGGCCGAAATGAGCTTTCTCCGCAGGGTGGCTGGGCGATCCCTTAGAGATAGGGTGAG
Source organism: Triplophysa bombifrons (assembly GCA_029783895.1). Classification (NCBI taxonomy): domain Eukaryota; kingdom Metazoa; phylum Chordata; class Actinopteri; order Cypriniformes; family Nemacheilidae; genus Triplophysa; species Triplophysa bombifrons. Next base: position 1,909,306 of record CM056458.1, read on the forward strand.
AAGCTCGGTCACTCGGGAGGAGCTCAGAGTAGAGCCGCTGCTCCTCCACATCGAGAGGGGCCAGCTGAGGTGGCTCGGGCATCTTTTCCGGATGCCCCCTGGACGCCTTCCTGGGAAGCTGTTCCGGGCATGTCCCACCGGGAGGAGACCCCGGGAAAGACCTAGGACACGCTGGAGGGACTATGTCTCCCGGCTGGCCTGCAAGGCTCGGTGTCCCCCCGGAAGAGCTGGAGGAAGTGTCTAGGGATAGGGAAGTCTGGGCATCCCTGCTTAGACTGCTGCCCCCGCGACCCGGCCCCGGATAAGCGGAAGAAAATGGATGAATGGATGGATGTTTGATAATACAAGTGGCATTAAACTTACAAATTTTACTCTTAGGCCTGGCTCAGACTACAGGAGTTTTAAAATCATGAAAGATTAAAAATCTGGTTGCAGCACACACATAAAAATAATCTTGACAGGTTATTTTATTTAAATCCTTAAACAAGCTCAAACTCATCAGTGTACAAATAAATATATACTACACATGTTTTACATGTCCATAGGATCATACAATGCAGTTTTGTAAAAGGAGCTTATAGTAACCGTTTTAATGGGCAGTGGCGTTGCCAGGCCGTTTTTAGGGAAGCTAAAGCCCCCCTAAAGTTCTAGCTCAGCCCCCCCCTAAAATATTGTGTGTAATGTAATCGTACAAGAATTCGAGATCGCTTTATAGCCCCCTTTAAAACTCTTATTATGAAAACGGCGTTAGGCTGCGTTATTTAGCGCATTCTTCAGATCACACAGTAGCACATTGGATTTAACGTCATTAGCAGAGTAACTTTACAAGGTGTGTTCATTAACATGACATCTGCATTTTTGCCATTCTTTGTTATAAATGCATCTTCATATGATGTGGAGGCGATACAAGACCCTTTCCCATTCACTGTTTAAAAGTTTTATGTGCGTTTACCCCTCGTTAACTTTTTGTTAACGTTACCTCAAGCAAAATGAAAGCACTAAACACCAATGACGACATACTTCCACGATCAAGATGATATTGTAGCGCACAGAAAGTGTCATTAATGATGATGTGATATAGTTATAGAGAGTCGACGGTAGTTTTGACAGCTCCGGAAAGAGGACGCGCAGATAAGAGTTACTGTAGTTCAGCCTGGTGCGGCAGTGATATTCACTGATCTGAGTTCCGAGGAGATAAAAGTGTACAGAAGCTCTATGTCGTTTTTCAGACGCTTTGGTATTTTTATCATTAATTGAAAACATATTGTGGAGTTAATAGATAAACACGCAGTCCTGCAGAGAGTGACAGCGCTAGTGCTAATCTGAATGAATGGCAGGGAAACATATTCAGTTATTCTTACTAAATAATGATTCAGCAGTTGATCGTCGCATTTATTTTATGGATTTGTGGCTGTTGTTTTCACTTTGAAATAGAAATGTTGCAGATTGACCGATTAATGTGATATTCATTCGAATAACAATAACTTGTATTTATGCTTTTCTGCATATTCTTTCTTAATTATTTATTTTAGTATCGTATGCAATATGTGGTGATTAGTGTGTGGCTCTCTCTCTATATATATATATCCTCATTCAGGCTGAGCCCCCCTAATATTGAAAACCTAGAATCGCCCCTGTTAATGGGTTTACTTTTTTTAGATGTTGACATCAAATCTACATTTAAACTCTTTTATAGCACTACAAAAAAAGGTTTGCCCTTTGTCAACTTTGATTTTTGAAAACCTTTGGGGGATAAAGTTGTGCTTATAAATAAGACTAAAGGTAGCAAGTGCAAAAATAAAAAATAATTGATTGGAAGTTTTTTATTTCATAATTGCACATCAAAAGACATTCTAAGACACCCAAATACATGATAATTTTATAATTATAAAATATTATCATACCAGAGGACCCCTCTTACATCATCTCACCGGGAAACAGAAGTAAACAAAGGGACATCGCAGTTCATTTCACTTGATCTATTTGTCCTATTTAAAAAAAGTGTAATTCGACCATAGATGAAGGAAATGCAGCGGCTATGCAACAGGTCTAGAGTAACTGTGTAACTGTACAGTTTTAACTGTACTACTGCATATTAGCGGTTAAAAGCAAATGTTTCTGTAGCAAGTATTAGCAAGGGATTTATACGTTACTGTAGCAAAACTGTAGCAAGGTGTGTAACATTAAATCCTGGAATGCTGTGTCTTTGTCGCGCTCTGAATGATTTTCTGTCTGTCAGTCCACAGCCGCGGGAACGTGTTTTGAGCAGGTGGTGCTATAATGCTTTTTTTCAAGGGCTGAAGTTATGACTGTGCTTTGGGCGAGCAGCTTAAGTTTAATGTTCATAAATAACGGAAGAAAACAATTGTCGCTGCAGAGAATATAGATGAATGCCAATGTGATTATAAGATACAGCATAAAAATAAACACAAAAACACATGTTATATGTGTGCCTATAGACAAATAACAATCTGTTGAACGAAACTACAAGCTTGGCATTAGCAGTTAACTGACCCGGTACATTTATAACCGACGCGACTTCTCCCTGCAGCTCTTTTTCTTATCTATGCAGTTGTAGTATGTTTTGGAGGATACATTATACAGACAATCATGTTGTTGCCACAAATTGTTCCTCCATCTCCATTGTCCTACTTACCCTTGCAGAAGCTTTTGCTGTCAACATTTTTAAAGGTCTGTCAGTCATCTATGTCACCTTGGAGACGTGTCTTTCATTGGCTGTAGCGAAACTTCCAACAATCGGGGCGGCTCAGATTTCTCTCGGAGCAGATCGGGAGGTGTAAGATTCGATCTGTGAACGCCTCACATTACGTGATTATCTGGGTCCAAATCTGGTGATAAGACTGGTTTGACGAAATCCTCCAAAGCTAGTGGGGATGATGTTACTAGTCTTTAAACAATTGTATGTCTAGCAGGTTTCATCTGAAAAATAGAAGATTAGATGACTTTAATTGTATATGTGCAGTTCACATTAATATTTCTTTTGAAAACTAAGATTCCTTTCTGGACTGTTAGAATAGAAAAAGACATGACATATATTTAAATCTATTTAATGTATTGTGAAGCAACTTTGTTTTGACTAACTGGAAAACCAAACAAAAAAATGCAATAAAACCGCATTGTAACTCATTAAAACGAGAATAAAATATAATGTCTATCAATGAAAGCTTCACGTTTCCTAGATATTTTCATACCTTGTGTTAACTCACAACGTAATGAGACACAGTTGAAAACCATAAACTAAGTGATGATGGACTACACAGATGACAGAATTGATTGGTCAGCCAGGTAAATTACCAAGTGATTATTTACAAAAGGTGAGTACAAATAGCAAATAGTCTCGATGAGATTGTCAACTTGGAACTCTCCTGACAAGAAGAATGAAAGAAGAGTATAAGGTAATGATGAAACTTGAAAACGGATCTTTCAGCAGCTTTAATCCCTTGAAGTTATTAAAAACAATGAAGGAAGTGATAGGACTGGTTGAAAGTGTTAAGAAGTTGAGAGATGGTAGATTGCTAATATACTGTAAGGATAGTAGGCAACAAAAAAAGGCGCTAGGAGTTAAGTCGATCATGGGACAAAATGTGATTTGTTCGGTTCTAGAAGAAAAGAAATGGGTGAAAGGAGTAATAACGGGGATCCCCACAGAGATAACAGTTGGAAAGATTAAGAAAGGTATTACGGGAGCTGCAGTAATTGATATGAAAAGACTATAATGCAATAGGAATAATGAAAGGGGAGACAGCCTCTCTGTGATGATTCATTTTGATGAGGAAAAACTGCCAAGTAAAGTTTTTCTGGGATTTATGAGTTTTTCGGTAAGGCTCTATGTACCCCCGCCTCTAAGATGTTTTAAATGCAAAAAGTTTGGGCATGTAGCGGCGGTATGCAGAGGCAAACAGAGGTGCGCGAGATGTGGTGGAGAACATGAGCATGGAAAATGCGGGCAAGAAGTTTATCCCAAGTGTTGTAATTGTGGAGGGGAACACAGTGCGGGATATGGAGGGTGCAAGGTGAGGAAACATGCGGCTCAAATGCAAAATGTCAGAATACAGGAAGGATTGCCATACTCTGAGGCTCTTCAAAAAGTAGCAAAGAATGTGGAATCAGGAGACAAAAATAAAGAAATCATTCAACAAAGGATGGAAGTGGCCAAGGAAAACACAAAAGAGAATTTGGCATTAAGAACAATGTTGCATTTGTTACCTTTATGGCTGAAGTAGTGAATTGTTCTGCGCAAACTGAAAGCCGGACAGAAAGAATCCGAATTATAATCAAAACAGCGGAAAAGTATCTAGAGATTGAAGATGTTTCAGTGGATATGATTAATGAGAAATTAAAGATGCAGACAACATACACTCAACCGGGATGTGGTGGTACATAATGGTGCTGCTAATATTCCAGTGGAATGCAAGAAGCTTAATAGCTAATGGGCAAGAGTTTAAAAAGTTCATTTCTGACTTAATAAATACCTGATATAATATGTGTTCAAGAAACAGGGCTCAAACCTCAGTTGAATTTTGTTGTACAAGGATATGAGGTCATACGGAAAGACAGGAAACAATGTAATGGAGGTGGGATAGCTACATTTATAAAACAAGCTGTGGGATATAGGAATGTTGATGAGAGTTTGGACAAGGAGGTGGTAGTGATGGAAATCTGAGAAGGGAGCTGGAGTATTAAAGTAATTTATTTTTACAATCCATGTGAAAAGTTAAGCAAGGAAGTATTGGAAGATATAAGAGGTAACACAAATCAGAAAGTAATATGGTGTGGTGATTTTAATGCCCATAATACACTATGGGCGATTATAATGGGCTGATTGTGGAAGAAATGTTAGATTGGGGACAGCTAGTATGTATTAATAATGGATGTTATACAAGAATTAACATAACTCAGGGGTGTACATCCGCTTTAGATATTACTCTAGTATCAGAAAATCTAGCTAGAAATTGTCAATGGCATGTAAGTAAACAAAGTACAATGGGAAGTGATCATTATCCTGTATGGTGTAAAATTGGTGTGGACATTACCCAAACATTGGTGGGGAGAATTCCAAGATGGAAATTTAATGCAGCCAAATGCTTTAAAAGCTTTTTAAAGAATTATGTAATAACAATATGTGTGAAATGGTAGATGATAATGACGGCATTGAAGAATTAAGAAAATAAGGGAAGTGTTAAGGAATACTTGGGAGGAAGTAATAGGAAAATAGAAAACTATAAATAGGAAAAAAGCAGTACCGTGGTGGAATGAAGAGTGTAGTAAGGCAGTTACGGAAATAAATAAAGCAATGAAGAAAGCCAGAAAATCAGTATTGTTTAATGAGTACATTAACTTCAAGAGAGCACATAGTGAGGAGAGAAGTAAGAAAAGCAAAAATAAATTACTGGAGAGAATTTTGTAAGAGAATTGGGGAAGATATTGAAATTAATGAAGTGTGGAATATGATTAGGAAGATGGGAGGGATTCAGAGAAATAACAAGATTCCAGTTTTAGTAAATAATGGAAAAATAGCAATAAAAGACAGAGATTAAGCAGAGATGTTAATGGAAACTTTCATAAAGGTGCACAGTAATGAAAATATTTCAGAGAATATGAGGAAATATAGGGAACAGAAAGTTTGGGAGAATCCTCACATGTATGTAAAGAAGAATCCGTCTGGAAGTATGTTGGACTCAGAATTGACCTTGTATGAGTTAAAGAGAGCGCTAGTGGGGTCAAACATACTTCTCCAGGCAAGGATGACATATGCACTTATCAGAATTATCATTAAGTATGATTTAGGACTTTTTAACAAAATATGGGATACAGGGAATATGCAAGCAGATTGGAGGCATGAGGTCAAAGTGCCAATATCCAAACCAGGAAAAGATCACTCTCAGCCAATTAATTATAGACCTATTGCATTGACATCAAATCTATGCAAAATTATGGAACGGATGGTTATGAATAAGTTGACTGAATATGTGATTGAAAGTAGAAAATTTTTTCAGCATGTCAAAGTGGATTTAGAAAAGGGAGAAATACGATGGATTCAATAGTATGTCTGGAAGCAGAAATTCGAAAAACTCTAATTAATAAAGAAGTGCTTGTGGGAGTCTTTTTTATGTAGAAAAAGCATACGATATGTTGTGGAAAGAGGGGCTTTTATTGAAATTGGAAAGCTTGAGAATTGACAAAGGATTCTGAGTTTCTTGTTTGGAAGAACGATTCAAGTAAGAGTAGGGACTGCATTTTCTCAGACTCTTCCAATTGAGAATGGAACTCCCCAGGGAAGTGTGAGCAGTCCTATTCTTTTTAGTTTAATGATTAATGACATCTATCATAACGTAGATACTGGAATAGGAAGATCATTATATGCGGATGATGAGCACTATGGAAAAGGGGGCGAAATGTTCTATTTGTAAAAAGGAAAATGCAAAAAGCAGTGAATGAGGTGGAAAAATGGGCGAATAGTTGGGGTTTTCGTTTTTCTGTGGCAAAAACACAAGTAACATGTTTTTCGAGAAAGAATCCAAGCTTGAATATCAAAATGTATGGTTATCAGCTGGACCTAGTTAATGTAGTAAGATTTCTGGGTAAGTGGATGGACTCTAAACAAAGTTTTAGAATTCATATTCAGAAATTGATAGAAAAATGAAAAAAGTGATAAGGTGTATTAAGGTGCTTGTCAGGAGCTGAGTGGGGGGCAAGCTGTCAGTCATTGAAAATAATTTATTATGCTGTGATTAGATCAAACATAGATTATGGTTGTGTAGTATACAGTTCTGCGAACAAAACATTATTTAAAAAGATAGAGGTAATACAAAATCAAGCTTTGCGCATGTAGGTCCCAGTTGAGATTAAGGTACTGGTATGGTATAAAGGGACATCTTGAAAACCATCCAGTTAGAGTCATTTTGGAAAATTGTTAGGAATATGAATATAAAGAAATAACAAGTTTTGGTTGGGTAGTAAGGAAGAAGGTGACCAGCTTGGAGTTGAAAGATTATGAAATTGCTCCTTCTGTTGGTATACCAACAATTCCCCCCTGGTTGTTCCCTATGCCACTTATAGATTTAAAAATTCACAAAATAATAAAAGAACCAGAGATGAACATACCAGCTAAATTAGTGGTTCAATTATTCTGTATTTACAGATGGGTCTAAGGAACCAGAGTCTGGAAGAACAGCAGCAGCAGTATATATTCCTACTTTTAAAATAATAATTGCAAAAAGATTATCAGAGCATGTGTCAGTTTTTACAACTAAATTGTTAGCTCTACAGTGGATCGAAGAAGTCCAACCAGAAAGAACTGGGATATGCAGTGATTCCATGGCTGCGCTCACTAGTCTACTAAGTGGTAAATCTGAAGCTAGGCAAGACTTAGTATTTTAAGTTTTACAAAGTTTGTTAAGAATAAGGCAGTTAAGGATAGAATTAAATATCCTCTGGGTACCTGCTAGTGATGCCATTAACGCGTTACTCTAATCTGATCACATTTTTCAGTAACGCGTAATCTAACGCGTCACTTTTTCCAAACCATTAATCAGATTAAAGATATTTATCCAAGTCACTGTGCCTTACTATTTTTGTCATTTTCCTTAGTAAAAATATCTATTTTTTTGCTTTCTTCTTGCGTCTCAGGGAGTGAAGTCACGTAGCATTATACGACAAGTCACGTTTTCAGCATGAGGACTATTCACATGTAATAGCCCCTCCCACGCAGCGACACAAACGTAATCAACAATGGAGGGAGGAGAGAGATGCTTGTTTCTAGCTGGAAATACAGTCACGAGTTTGTGTCCGCTAGATGAGAATATTAAGGTTTGTTGTATTCTCTGTGCTGGCGACAAAGTGCTATCTAGCTACAAAAACACTACGTCAAATTTGAAGAAACAATTGGAGTCGCAGCACTGCACAGTCCAACTAACAGAGCAAGTCCCACCAGGTGGTGTGAAGCAGAGAGCAGCAGGTCCCCCACCACCAGAACAACAAATGCTGGACTTTGCTGCAAAACCAGTAAGTGGGGGAGATTTGAAGAAGTTGGTCGGGCAGTAGTGATGTGGATGATCCGCGGGTCGGGTGGGTCGGGTAATAAAAAATACATTCAGATTAATTGCGGGTGGGTCGCGGGTGGATGATATCATATACAATATTAACAACATTTCTCAAACATACGAATGTGTTTTAAATGCATTTTTCATCAGGCGCTAATTTACAGTCATTTAAAAGAAATGCGTGCGTGGCGGCGGTAGTGCGTGGCGGCGGTAGAGCACGGTCTATTTCTTAAAGCAGAGATGGAGGCGAAACAGATCCGAGAGAAATGTAAAAAGGGAGAATTAAAAAGAAAAAAAGGTATAAAAGAAAAGTACCGTGTGGGAGCGTTTTAGCGAAGTGGTTAACAAGGATGAATCAAGTACTGGGTAAGTAATATGCCACGACTGTGAGTCATTGTATGTATATGAAAGCCATAAGACTGGTACCTGTAGGTACATCATGTGTGTGCTAAATCGAAAGATAAGATTTAAGCATTTACAGACAAAGACAGTGCTAGAAAATGTACTGAGTAATTAAAGTGACGACCGGGTCGGGGGCGGATATCTATATCACAGAAAAGTATGCGGGTGGCGGGTGGATAATTGATTTGAAACAGCGGATGCGGGTGACATTTTAGCTTTTCCGCACATCTCTATCGGGCAGTATGTTGTAGAGGAAATCCTGCCCTTAAACACGGTTGACGCGCTCTCGTTTCGTAGATTTACACTTGATTAGTAAAACCCCTCCTTGCTGCTCTACTGCTGTGAACAACAGGTTCAATGTTCATAAAACATGTTAAAAATAAATTAATAGTTACTTTTATAAATAATGTAGATTATAAATAGTATGTTTTGCCATTATTAAAGTGTTGACAGTTAAATATGTCAGGTCAAACAAGTATTTACGTTAAGTGTAATCAAGAAAATCAGTCTTTATATTGTTTTTAATAAAACATGTTTTTTTTCCGGAAGAAGTCTTGAAGTTCAACTTAAAATGTCAGGAAATACATTGTTGACATTACTGTTAAAAATACACTTCCAATAAAGTGAGTGTTGGCAAAACCGATTGTCGTTTTTATGTTGAGGCAGCGGGGGTGTTGGCGGCAGCTGCTGAATGTAACTGATAAAGTAACGTGTAATCTAATTTAGTTACTTCTAAAATCCAGTAATCTGTACAGTAACTAAGTTACTTTTAAGAGGTATAATCAGTAATCAGATTACTTTTTCAAAGTAACTGTGGCAACACTGGTACCTGCACATGTGGGTGTGGATGGACATGACGAAGTAGACTTGCTAGCAAAGAAAGCATTAAATCATCCGCAATTAGAAATTAAGTAAGCTTTTGTGAGATTTGGATTTCGTCTGTGTCCTCGACAATATTTCGGCTGTGTCTAATACAATAAAGTTGTATCATGTCTTATGCTGTTTTATGCTGATATGAGTATCTGTTGGTCTCCATCTCAAGGTTCCTAATGATGTCAAGGGACAATTGTTTTGATACTGTAATATTGAGTGCGTATATTGCATACGTACTTTGTGATATCATATCTGATTGTTGGCAGGAGGAATAAGAAGGTCTGGTGAGTTTCCAATGACCAATGTTACCTCCTGGGTCAAGGCAATCCAGAGTTCATGCAATATTATTTAAATACCTAAAAAACACAGGAACAATAGATAGAATATAGATTTTATTTTGTATTTCCTCCAAAACGTAGTACTCTGCACACTCCAGATCAGTAGGTGGCGGTAATGCACCTTTTCTTGGGTTTGCCAAACCGCCATAAAAATACTAGAAGAAGAAGAGATTGTCAACTTTTGCAGTTAAAGTTTTTTCAACTGAATTGAGGTGTTATAGCGGCACTCACAAGTAGAGTAGAATAGTGTATTGCCCTTGCAATGCTGGGGTTAAGAGATCTTTTACTTCTCTGCTTGACTGTGGTGACCGCAAGCTGTTTAAGGATTGATCATGCTGCTTTTTCAGGAATGGGTTTTTCACATGGCACCATTGCCAACAGAACACCCAATTTTGGCAAGGTTATTATTGGCAGTGGCGTATCCAATGATTCTGCTGAAAGACAAGGAGAACAGCCTAATGGCTTCTTGTCTGCTGAACAAGGTATGTTAATTGTAAATGTTTAAATTGCAGCTTTATTCAAATGGACAATTGGTTGACTTGTCTTTAACTAAATTAAGCCCAATTCCAATTTGCTGAGGCTAAGCTGAAACAACTGGGTCCTTCTGTGCACTGTGGAAATGATACAATGACCCTGCGTGTTCATGGCCCAAGAATGCCCCACTTCCTGGTTGATGGAGGTAAGCCTATACAACCTTTTGGTTTCCTTTTCACATTTTATAAGGTCTGTTATGGTATGGTTACTTTTAAATTGGACTGGGGTCTCCAGTGGCTGTGTCTGAAATCCCAGCCAGCTGTGGTATCTCTGTGAAGAGGGTTCGTCGGGATGTTTCTTTTTCTGTTCCTTTCCGTGGCTGTCCTGTCCGACAACAGGTCAGTGCGTGCATCTGCTGTGCAAAAATTACATTGCTGCAGTTGTTTTGTGCAAATGGGTCTTAATCTTTTCTCTCTTCTGACAGAGTGGGAGTTATATTCTATCTCTGATTATAATGGGGGCACCAGTGCAGGCGTCATGCCCGGCGAGTTCTACTGTTCCTATGGTTTCTTCTCCCGGACATGGAAGGCCCAGGCGGCCTGGACCTGGATTGCCCGGACATGGAAGGCCTGGGCGGCCTGGACTGGTGGACATGAACGGCCCGGACATGGAAGGCCTGGGCGACCTGGACATGGACGACCAAGATATGGAAGGCCAGGGTGAACTGGACCTGGAAGGCCCGGACATGGAAGGCCCGGTTGACCCTGACGTGGAAGGTCCGGACATGGAAGGCCCGGTTGACCCTGACATGGAAGGCCCGGACATGGAAGTCCCGGACATGGAAGGCCCGGACATGGAAGGCCCGGTTGACCCTGACCTGGAAGGCCCGGACATGGAAGGCCCGGTTGACCCGGAAATGGAAGGCCCGGACATGGAAGGCCCGGTTAACCCGGACCTGGAAGAACCGGACATGGAAGGCCCGGTTGACCCGGACCTGGAAGGCCCCAACATGGAAGGCCTGGTTGACCCGGACCTGGAATGCCCGGACATGGAAGGCACGGGCCGCCCGGACCTGGGAGGCCCGGACATGGAAGGCCCGGGCGACCCGGACCTGGGAGGCCCGGACATGGAAGGCCCGGGCGACCCGGACCTGGAAGGCCCCGACACGGAAGGCCCGGTTGACCCGGACCTGGAAGGCCCGGACATGGAAGGCCCTGACATGGAAGGCCAGGGCGGCCCGGACATGGAAGGCCCTGACATGGAAGGCCAGGGCGGCCCGGACATGGAAGGCCCTGACATGGAAGGCCAGGGCTGCCCGGACATGTAAGGCCCTGACATGGAAGGCCAGGGCCTGGGAGACCTGGACATGGAAAGCCCGGTCCTGGGAGACCTGGACATGGAAGGCCTGGTCCTGGGAGACCTGGACATGGAAGGCCCGGTCCCGGGAGGCCAGGAAGACCTGGACATGGTAGGCCCGGTCCTGGGAGACCGGGAAGACCTGGACATGAAAAAACCCGGACGGCCCAGTCCTGGAAGACCGGGAAAACCTGGACATGGAAAGCCCGGACGGCCCGGTCCTGGAAGACCGGGAAAACCTGGACATGGAAAGCCAGGGCGGCCCGGTCCTGGAAGACCTGGAAATGGAAAGCCAGGGCGGCCCGGTCCTGAAAGACCTGGACATGGAAAGCCAGGGCGGCCCGGTCCTGAAAGAACTGGACATGGAAAGCCCGGACGGCCTGGTCCTGGAAGACCTGGACATGGAAAGCCCGGCCGGCCCGGTCCTGGAAGACCTGGACATGGAAAGCCCGGGCGGCCCGGTCCTGGAAGACCTGGACATGGAAAGCCCGGGCGGCCCGGTCCTGGAAGACCTGGAAGACTAGGACATGGAAAGCCAGGGCGGCCCGATCCTGGAAGACCTGGACATGGAAAGCCCGGTCCTGGAAGACCGGGAAGACCCGGACATGGAAAGCCAGGGCGGCCCGGTCCTGGAAGACCCGGACATGGAAAGCCAGGGCGGCCCGGTCCTGGAAGACCCGGACATGGAAAGCCAGGGCGGCCCGGTCCTGGAAGACCCGGACATGGAAAGCCAGGGCGGCCCGGTCCTGGAAGACCCGGACATGGAAAGCAAGGGCGGCCCGGTCCTGGAAGACCCGGACATGGAAAGCCAGGGCGGCCCGGTCCTGGAAGACCTGGAAGACCCGGACATGGAAGACCCGGACATGGAAGGCCCGGGCGACCCGTACCTGGAAGGCCCGGACATGGAAGGCCCGGGCGACCCGTACCTGGAAGGCCCGGACATGGAAGGCCCGGGCGACCCGTACCTGGAAGGCCCGGACATGGAAGGCCCGGGCGACCCGTACCTGGAAGGCCCGGACATGGAAGGCCCGGGCGACCCGTACCTGGAAGGCCCGGACATGGAAGGCCCGGGCGACCCGTACCTGGAAGGCCCGGACATGGAAGGCCCGGGCGACCCGGACATGGAAGGCCCTGACATGGAAGGCCAGGGCGGCCCGGACATGGAAGGCCCTGACATGGAAGGCCAGGGCGGCCCGGACATGGAAGGCCCTGACATGGAAGGCCAGGGCGGCCCGGACGTGCAAGGCCCTGACATGGAAGGCCAGGGCGGCCAGGACGTGCAAGGCCCTGACATGGAAGGCCAGGGCGGCCAGGACGTGCAAGGCCCTGACATGGAAGGCCAGGGCGGCCCGGACGTGCAAGGCCCTGACATGGAAGGCCAGGGCGGCCCGGACGTGCAAGGCCCTGACATGGAAGGCCAGGGCGGCCCGGACGTGCAAGGCCCTGACATGGAAGGCCAGGGCGGCCCGGACGTGCAAGGCCCTGACATGGAAGGCCAGGGCGGACCGGACGTGCAAGGCCCTGACATGGAAGGCCAGGGCGGCCCGGACGTGCAAGGCCCTGACATGGAAGGCCAGGGCGGCCCGGACGTGCAAGGCCCTGACATGGAAGGCCAGGGCGGCCCGGACGTGCAAGGCCCTGACATGGAAGGCCAGGGCGGCCCGGACGTGCAAGGCCCTGACATGGAAGCCCCGGACACGGATAGGCCCGGTCCCGGGAGGCCAGGCAGACCTGGACATGGAAAGCCCGGGCGGCCCGGTCCCGGAAGACCTGGAAGACCTGGACATGGAAAGCCAGGGCGGCCCGGTCCCGGAAGACCTGGAAGACCTGGACATGGAAAGCCCGGGCGGCCCGGTCCCGGAAGACCTGGAAGACCTGGACATGGAAAGCCCGGACGGCCCGGTCCTGGAAGACCTGGACATGGAAAGCCCGGACGGCCCGGTCCTGGAAGACCTGGACATGGAAAGCCCGGACGGCCCGGTCCTGGAAGACCTGGACATGGAAAGCCCGGACGGCCCGGTCCTGGAAGACCTGGACATGGAAAGCCCGGACGGCCCGGTCCTGGAAGACCTGGACATGGAAAGCCCGGACGGCCCGGTCCTGGAAGACCTGGACATGGAAAGCCCGGACGGCCCGGTCCTGGAAGACCGGGAAGACCTGGACATGGAAAGCCCGGACGGCCCGGTCCTGGAAGACCGGGAAGACCCGGACATGGAAAGCCCGGACGGCCCGGTCCTGGAAGACCCGGACATGGAAAGCCAGGGCGGCCCGGTCCTGGAAGACCCGGACATGGAAAGCCAGGGCGGCCCGGTCCTGGAAGACCCGGACATGGAAAGCCAGGGCGGCCCGGTCCTGGAAGACCCGGACATGGAAAGCCAGGGCGGCCCGGTCCTGGAAGACCCGGACATGGAAAGCCAGGGCGGCCCGGTCCTGGAAGACCCGGACATGGAAAGCCAGGGCGGCCCGGTCCTGGAAGACCCGGACATGGAAAGCCCGGACGGCCCGGTCCTGGAAGACCCGGACATGGAAAGCCCGGACGGCCCGGTCCTGGAAGACCCGGACATGGAAAGCCCGGACGGCCCGGTCCTGGAAGACCCGGACATGGAAAGCCAGGGCGGCCCGGTCCTGGAAGACCCGGACATGGAAAGCCAGGGCGGCCCGGTCCTGGAAGACCCGGACATGGAAAGCCAGGGCGGCCCGGTCCTGGAAGACCCGGACATGGAAAGCCAGGGCGGCCCGGTCCTGGAAGACCCGGACATGGAAAGCCAGGGCGGCCCGGTCCTGGAAGACCCGGACATGGAAAGCCAGGGCGGCCCGGTCCTGGAAGACCCGGACATGGAAAGCCAGGGCGGCCCGGTCCTGGAAGACCCGGACATGGAAAGCCAGGGCGGCCCGGTCCTGGGAGACCCGGACATGGAAAGCCAGGGAGGCCCGGTCCTGGGAGACCCGGACATGGAAAGCCAGGGCGGCCGGGTCCTGGGAGACCCGGACATGGAAAGCCAGGGCGGCCGGGTCCTGGGAGACCCGGACATGGAAAGCCCGGGCGGCCCGGTCCTGGGAGACATCATAGAACGAAATCTGTTTAACTTCTTAAATTTGTTTTCTGTTTATGCTGGAATGTCATGTTTAGTCTTTCAGGTTCTTGAACAAACCTAATAAAGCTTGAATGACTCATTTTGTTTCTTAGAATGTTTGACTAGTGGCAACAACACAAATACAACACTTAGATTCAAGGTTAAAAAAATTCCCAGATTTATTGGACTCCCTCAGTATAAATTGCAAACCATAAACTAGTCGGCCCTCAAGGCCGTACTATTGGGCCAAATTACTGGCTCACCGGGCAGACAAGAACATGAAACAAAACCTCATACCAAACAAAATGGCTAAAAATATAATTCCAAGAGCATCATATCAGCCCCAACAACCTGGGGTGAAGTATCCCTTTAACAGTTTCATGTGTAACATTAGTTTGTTTGCTGAAAATCCAAACGACTTTTGACAACCTATATTCAGAGACTCATAACTGAAATTATTCAGAATGCCTGGGTTGGCAGCAACCTCTGTAACTACTCTCCTCAGCAGTGTGAGAATTATTGAAAAATAGAATTATACGGGGTCCAATATAGCAGCAGCAATGACTGTCACGCCACTCGTATCTGGACTAGTGGTGTAGAAGGGCAAGAACATGAGTGCTTTCTTTCGTTAAATGGGTACTTCACACAAAAATTATAATTCTGTCATGTACTTCGAGTTGTTCCAAATCTGGGTACCATTTTTGGCCCATCACCACCCTTTATGGACAAAAATGAGAGAATTTGAGAGTAACATCACATAACCCTGCCCAAATAACAGAGTCTGCAGGTGGACTTTAGATCATTGCTCAAGCCACAGTCCCACACATAAATTTGGGACTGCCGTTCAACAGGCTCATATGTCTAAGGTTGAGCCCCTGGCATCACTGACTCCAGAGACCATTAGAAAGTGTGGCAGAGGGATATAGATATTCCAAATCTGGTGATAAGACTGGTTCGACAAAATCCCCCAAAGCTAGTGGGGATGATGTTACTAGTCAATTGTAATGTTTAGCAGTTTTCATCTGAAAAATAGAAGATTAGATGACTTTAACTGTATATGTGAAGTTCACATTAATATTTTTTTTGAAAACTAAGATTCCTATTCTGGACTGTTAGAATAGAAAAAGACATGACATATGATTAAATCTATTTAATGTACGTATTGCAAAGCAACTTTGTTTTGACAAACTGGAAAACCAAGCAAAAAAATGCAATAAGACCGCATTGTAAATCATTAAAACGAGAATAAAATATAATATCTGTCAATAAAGGCTTCACGTTTCCTAGATATTTTCATACCATGTGTTAACGCAAAACGTGATGAGACACAGGTGAAAACCATAAGCTAAGTGATGATGGATTACACAGATGACAGAATTGATTGGTCAGCCATGTAAATTACCAAGTGATTATTTACAAAAGGTGAGTACAAATAGCAAATAGTCTCGATGAGATTGTCAACTTTTGCAGTTAAAGTTTTTTTCAACTGAATTGAGGTGTTATAGCGGCACTCACAAGTAGAGTAGAATAGTGTATTGCCCTTGCAATGCTGGGGCTAAGGGATCTTTTACTTCTCTGCTTGACTGTGGTGACCGCAAGCTGTTTAAGGATTGATCATGCTGCTTTTTCAGGAATGGGTTTTTCACATGGCACCATTGCCAACAGAACACCCAATTTTGGCAAGGTTATTATTGGCAGTGGTGTATCCAATGATTCTGCTGAAAGACAAGGAGAACAGCCTAATGGCTTCTTGTCTGCTGAACAAGGTATGTTAATTGTAAATGTTTAAATTGCAGCTTTATTCAAATGGACAATTGGTTGACTTGTCTTTAACTAAATTAAGCCCAATTCCAATTTGCTGAGGCTAAGCTGAAACGCCTGGGTCCTTCTGTGCACTGTGGAAATGATACAATGACCCTGCGTGTTCCTGGCCCAAGAATGCCCCACTTCCTGGTTGATGGAGGTAAGCCTATACAACCTTTTGGTTTCCTTTACACATTTTATAAGGTCTGTTATGGTATGGTTTCTTTTAAATAGGACTGGGGTCTCCAGTGCCTGTGTCTGAAATCCCAGCCAGCTGTGGTATCTCTGTGAAGAGGGTTCGTCGGGATGTTTCTTTTTCTGTTCCTTTCCGTGGCTGTCCTGTCCGACAACAGGTCAGTGCGTGCATCTGCAGTGCAAAAATTACATTGCTGCAGTTGTTTTGTGCAAATGGGTCTTAATCTTTTCTCTCTTCTGACAGAGTGGAAGTTATATTCTATCTCTGATTATAATGGGGGCACCAGTGCAGGCGTCATGCCCGGCGAGTTCTACTGTTCCTATGGTTTCTTCTCCCGGACATGGAAGGCCTGGGCGGCCTGGACCTGGATTGCCCGGACATGGAAGGCCTGGGCGGCCTGGACTGGTGGACCTGAACGGCCCGGACATGGAAGGCCTGGGCGACCTGGACATGGACGACCCGGATATGGAAGGCCAGGGTGAACTGGACCTGGAAGGCCCGACAACGGAAGGCCCTGTTGACCCTGACACGGAAGGCCCGGTTGACCCGGAACTGGAAGAACCGGAAATGGAAGGCCCGGTTGACCCGGACCTGGAAGGCCCCCACATGAAAGGCCCGGTTGACCCGGACCTGGAAGGCCCGGACATGGAAGGCCCGGGACACCCGTACCTGGAAGGCCCGGACATGGAAGGCCCGGGACACCCGTACCTGGAAGGCCCGGACATGGAAGGCCCGGGCGACCCGTACCTGGAAGGCCCGGACATGGAAGGCCCGGGCGACCCGTACCTGGAAGGCCCGGACATGGAAGGCCCGGGCGACCCGTACCTGGAAGGCCCGGACATTGAAGGCCCGGGCGACCCGTACCTGGAAGGCCCGGACATTGAAGGCCCGGGCGACCCGTACCTGGAAGGCCCGGACATTGAAGGCCCGGGCGACCCGTACCTGGAAGGCCCGGACATTGAAGGCCCGGGCGACCCGTACCTGGAAGGCCCGGACATTGAAGGCCCGGGCGACCCGTACCTGGAAGGCCCGGACATTGAAGGCCCGGGCGACCCGTACCTGGAAGGCCCGGACATTGAAGGCCCGGGCGACCCGTACCTGGAAGGCCCGGACATTGAAGGCCCGGGCGACCCGTACCTGGAAGGCCCGGACATTGAAGGCCCGGGCGACCCGGACGTGGAAGGCCCTGACATGGAAGGCCCGGGCGGCCCGGACGTGCAAGGCCCTGACATGGAAGGCCAGGGCGGCCCGGACGTGCAAGGCCCTGACATGGAAGGCCAGGGTGGCCCGGACGTCCAAGGCCCTGACATGGAAGGCCAGGGCGGCCCGGACGTCCAAGGCCCTGACATGGAAGGCCAGGGCGGCCCGGACGTCCAAGGCCCTGACATGGAAGGCCAGGGCGGCCCGGACATGCAAGGCCCTGACATGGAAGGCCAGGGCGGCCCGGACATGCAAGGCCCTGACATGGAAGCCCCGGACACGGATAGGCCCGGTCCCGGGAGGCCAGGCAGACCTGGACATGGAAAGCCCGGGCGGCCCGGTCCCGGAAGACCTGGAAGACCTGGACATGGAAAGCCAGGGCGGCCCGGTCCCGGAAGACCTGGAAGACCTGGACATGGAAAGCCCGGGCGGCCCGGTCCCGGAAGACCTGGAAGACCTGGACATGGAAAGCCCGGACGGCCCGGTCCCGGAAGACCTGGACATGGAAAGCCCGGACGGCCCGGTCCCGGAAGACCTGGACATGGAAAGCCCGGACGGCCCGGTCCCGGAAGACCTGGACATGGAAAGCCCGGTCCCGGAAGACCTGGACATGGAAAGCCCGGACGGCCCGGTCCTGGAAGACCGGGAAGACCTGGACATGGAAAGCCCGGACGGCCCGGTCCTGGAAGACCGGGAAGACCCGGACATGGAAAGCCCGGACGGCCCGGTCCTGGAAGACCGGGAAGACCCGGACATGGAAAGCCCGGACGGCCCGGTCCTGGAAGACCGGGAAGACCCGGACATGGAAAGCCCGGACGGCCCGGTCCTGGAAGACCCGGACATGGAAAGCCAGGGCGGCCCGGTCCTGGAAGACCCGGACATGGAAAGCCAGGGCGGCCCGGTCCTGGAAGACCCGGACATGGAAAGCCAGGGCGGCCCGGTCCTGGAAGACCCGGACATGGAAAGCCAGGGCGGCCCGGTCCTGGAAGACCCGGACATGGAAAGCCAGGGCGGCCCGGTCCTGGAAGACCCGGACATGGAAAGCCCGGACGGCCCGGTCCTGGAAGACCCGGACATGGAAAGCCAGGGCGGCCCGGTCCTGGAAGACCCGGACATGGAAAGCCCGGACGGCCCGGTCCTGGAAGACCCGGACATGGAAAGCCCGGACGGCCCGGTCCTGGAAGACCCGGACATGGAAAGCCAGGGCGGCCCGGTCCTGGAAGACCCGGACATGGAAAGCCAGGGCGGCCCGGTCCTGGAAGACCCGGACATGGAAAGCCAGGGCGGCCCGGTCCTGGAAGACCCGGACATGGAAAGCCAGGGCGGCCCGGTCCTGGAAGACCCGGACATGGAAAGCCAGGGCGGCCCGGTCCTGGAAGACCCGGACATGGAAAGCCAGGGCGGCCCGGTCCTGGAAGACCCGGACATGGAAAGCCAGGGCGGCCCGGTCCTGGAAGACCCGGACATGGAAAGCCAGGGCGGCCGGGTCCTGGGAGACCCGGACATGGAAAGCCCGGGCGGCCCGGTCCTGGGAGACCCGGACATGGAAAGCCCGGGCGGCCCGGTCCTGGGAGACATCATAGAACGAAATTTGTTTAACTTCTTAAATTTGTTTTCTGTTTATGCTGGAATGTCATGTTTAGTCTTTCAGGTTCTTGAACAAACCTAATAAAGCTTGAATGACTCATTTTGTTTCTTAGAATGTTTGACTAGTGGCAACAACACAAATACAACACTTAGATTCAAGGTTAAAAAAATTCCCAGATTTATTGGACTCCCTCAGTATAAATTGCAAACCATAAACTAGTCGGCCCTCAAGGCCGTACTATTGGGCCAAATTACTGGCTCACCGGGCAGACAAGAACATGAAACAAAACCTCATACCAAACAAAATGGCTAAAAATATAATTCCAAGAGCATCATATCAGCCCCAACAACCTGGGGTGAAGTATCCCTTTAACAGTTTCATGTGTAACATTAGTTTGTTTGCTGAAAATCCAAACGACTTTTGACAACCTATATTCAGAGACTCATAACTGAAATTATTCAGAATGCCTGGGTTGGCAGCAACCTCTGTAACTACTCTCCTCAGCAGTGTGAGAATTATTGAAAAATAGAATTATACGGGGTCCAATATAGCAGCAGCAATGACTGTCACGCCACTCGTATCTGGACTAGTGGTGTAGAAGGGCAAGAACATGAGTGCTTTCTTTCGTTAAATGGGTACTTCACACAAAAATTATAATTCTGTCATGTACTTCGAGTTGTTCCAAATCTGGGTACCATTTTTGGCCCATCACCACCCTTTATGGACAAAAATGAGAGAATTTGAGAGTAACATCACATAACCCTGCCCAAATAACAGAGTCTGCAGGTGGACTTTAGATCATTGCTCAAGCCACAGTCCCACACATAAATTTGGGACTGCCGTTCAACAGGCTCATATGTCTAAGGTTGAGCCCCTGGCATCACTGACTCCAGAGACCATTAGAAAGTGTGGCAGAGGGATATAGATATTCCAAATCTGGTGATAAGACTGGTTCGACGAAATCCCCCAAAGCTAGTGGGGATGATGTTACTAGTCAATTGTAATGTTTAGCAGTTTTCATCTGAAAAATAGAAGATTAGATGACTTTAACTGTATATGTGAAGTTCACATTAATATTTTTTTTGAAAACTAAGATTCCTATTCTGGACTGTTAGAATAGAAAAAGACATGACATATGATTAAATCTATTTAATGTACGTATTGCAAAGCAACTTTGTTTTGACAAACTGGAAAACCAAGCAAAAAAATGCAATAAGACCGCATTGTAAATCATTAAAACGAGAATAAAATATAATATCTGTCAATAAAGGCTTCACGTTTCCTAGATATTTTCATACCATGTGTTAACGCAAAACGTGATGAGACACAGGTGAAAACCATAAGCTAAGTGATGATGGATTACACAGATGACAGAATTGATTGGTCAGCCATGTAAATTACCAAGTGATTATTTACAAAAGGTGAGTACAAATAGCAAATAGTCTCGATGAGATTGTCAACTTTTGCAGTTAAAGTTTTTTTCAACTGAATTGAGGTGTTATAGCGGCACTCACAAGTAGAGTAGAATAGTGTATTGCCCTTGCAATGCTGGGGCTAAGGGATCTTTTACTTCTCTGCTTGACTGTGGTGACCGCAAGCTGTTTAAGGATTGATCATGCTGCTTTTTCAGGAATGGGTTTTTCACATGGCACCATTGCCAACAGAACACCCAATTTTGGCAAGGTTATTATTGGCAGTGGTGTATCCAATGATTCTGCTGAAAGACAAGGAGAACAGCCTAATGGCTTCTTGTCTGCTGAACAAGGTATGTTAATTGTAAATGTTTAAATTGCAGCTTTATTCAAATGGACAATTGGTTGACTTGTCTTTAACTAAATTAAGCCCAATTCCAATTTGCTGAGGCTAAGCTGAAACGCCTGGGTCCTTCTGTGCACTGTGGAAATGATACAATGACCCTGCGTGTTCCTGGCCCAAGAATGCCCCACTTCCTGGTTGATGGAGGTAAGCCTATACAACCTTTTGGTTTCCTTTACACATTTTATAAGGTCTGTTATGGTATGGTTTCTTTTAAATAGGACTGGGGTCTCCAGTGCCTGTGTCTGAAATCCCAGCCAGCTGTGGTATCTCTGTGAAGAGGGTTCGTCGGGATGTTTCTTTTTCTGTTCCTTTCCGTGGCTGTCCTGTCCGACAACAGGTCAGTGCGTGCATCTGCAGTGCAAAAATTACATTGCTGCAGTTGTTTTGTGCAAATGGGTCTTAATCTTTTCTCTCTTCTGACAGAGTGGAAGTTATATTCTATCTCTGATTATAATGGGGGCACCAGTGCAGGCGTCATGCCCGGCGAGTTCTACTGTTCCTATGGTTTCTTCTCCCGGACATGGAAGGCCTGGGCGGCCTGGACCTGGATTGCCCGGACATGGAAGGCCTGGGCGGCCTGGACTGGTGGACCTGAACGGCCCGGACATGGAAGGCCTGGGCGACCTGGACATGGACGACCCGGATATGGAAGGCCAGGGTGAACTGGACCTGGAAGGCCCGACAACGGAAGGCCCTGTTGACCCTGACACGGAAGGCCCGGTTGACCCGGAACTGGAAGAACCGGAAATGGAAGGCCCGGTTGACCCGGACCTGGAAGGCCCCCACATGAAAGGCCCGGTTGACCCGGACATGGAAGGCCCGGGACACCCGTACCTGGAAGGCCCGGACATGGAAGGCCCGGGCGACCTGTACCTGGAAGGCCCGGACATGGAAGGCCCGGGCGACCCGTACCTGGAAGGCCCGGACATGGAAGGCCCGGGCGACCCGTACCTGGAAGGCCCGGACATGGAAGGCCCGGGCGACCCGTACCTGGAAGGCCCGGACATGGAAGGCCCGGGCGACCCGTACCTGGAAGGCCCGGACATTGAAGGCCCGGGCGACCCGTACCTGGAAGGCCCGGACATTGAAGGCCCGGGCGACCCGTACCTGGAAGGCCCGGACATTGAAGGCCCGGGCGACCCGTACCTGGAAGGCCCGGACATTGAAGGCCCGGGCGACCCGTACCTGGAAGGCCCGGACATTGAAGGCCCGGGCGACCCGTACCTGGAAGGCCCGGACATTGAAGGCCCGGGCGACCCGTACCTGGAAGGCCCGGACATTGAAGGCCCGGGCGACCCGGACATGGAAGGCCCTGACATGGAAGGCCCGGGCGGCCCGGACATGGAAGGCCCTGACATGGAAGGCCAGGGCGGCCCGGACGTGCAAGGCCCGGACATGGAAGGCCAGGGCGGCCCGGACGTGAAAGGCCCTGACATGGAAGGCCAGGGCGGCCCGGACGTGCAAGGCCCTGACATGGAAGGCCAGGGCGGCCCGGACGTGCAAGGCCCTGACATGGAAGGCCAGGGCGGCCCGGACGTCCAAGGCCCTGACATGGAAGGCCAGGGCGGCCCGGACGTGCAAGGCCCTGACATGGAAGGCCAGGGCGGCCCGGACATGCAAGGCCCTGACATGGAAGCCCCGGACACGGATAGGCCCGGTCCCGGGAGGCCAGGCAGACCTGGACATGGAAAGCCCGGGCGGCCCGGTCCCGGAAGACCTGGAAGACCTGGACATGGAAAGCCAGGGCGGCCCGGTCCCGGAAGACCTGGAAGACCTGGACATGGAAAGCCCGGGCGGCCCGGTCCCGGAAGACCTGGAAGACCTGGACATGGAAAGCCCGGACGGCCCGGTCCCGGAAGACCTGGACATGGAAAGCCCGGACGGCCCGGTCCCGGAAGACCTGGACATGGAAAGCCCGGACGGCCCGGTCCTGGAAGACCGGGAAGACCTGGACATGGAAAGCCCGGACGGCCCGGTCCTGGAAGACCGGGAAGACCCGGACATGGAAAGCCCGGACGGCCCGGTCCTGGAAGACCCGGACATGGAAAGCCAGGGCGGCCCGGTCCTGGAAGACCCGGACATGGAAAGCCAGGGCGGCCCGGTCCTGGAAGACCCGGACATGGAAAGCCAGGGCGGCCCGGTCCTGGAAGACCCGGACATGGAAAGCCAGGGCGGCCCGGTCCTGGAAGACCCGGACATGGAAAGCCAGGGCGGCCCGGTCCTGGAAGACCCGGACATGGAAAGCCAGGGCGGCCCGGTCCTGGAAGACCCGGACATGGAAAGCCCGGACGGCCCGGTCCTGGAAGACCCGGACATGGAAAGCCCGGACGGCCCGGTCCTGGAAGACCCGGACATGGAAAGCCCGGACGGCCCGGTCCTGGAAGACCCGGACATGGAAAGCCAGGGCGGCCCGGTCCTGGAAGACCCGGACATGGAAAGCCAGGGCGGCCCGGTCCTGGAAGACCCGGACATGGAAAGCCAGGGCGGCCCGGTCCTGGAAGACCCGGACATGGAAAGCCAGGGCGGCCCGGTCTTGGAAGACCCGGACATGGAAAGCCAGGGCGGCCCGGTCCTGGAAGACCCGGACATGGAAAGCCAGGGCGGCCCGGTCCTGGAAGACCCGGACATGGAAAGCCAGGGCGGCCCGGTCCTGGAAGACCCGGACATGGAAAGCCAGGGCGGCCCGGTCCTGGAAGACCCGGACATGGAAAGCCAGGGCGGCCCGGTCCTGGAAGACCCGGACATGGAAAGCCAGGGCGGCCCGGTCCTGGAAGACCCGGACATGGAAAGCCAGGGCGGCCCGGTCCTGGGAGACCCGGACATGGAAAGCCAGGGCGGCCCGGTCCTGGGAGACCCGGACATGGAAAGCCAGGGAGGCCCGGTCCTGGGAGACCCGGACATGGAAAGCCAGGGCGGCCGGGTCCTGGGAGACCCGGACATGGAAAGCCAGGGCGGCCGGGTCCTGGGAGACCCGGACATGGAAAGCCCGGGCGGCCCGGTCCTGGGAGACATCATAGAACGAAATCTGTTTAACTTCTTAAATTTGTTTTCTGTTTATGCTGGAATGTCATGTTTAGTCTTTCAGGTTCTTGAACAAACCTAATAAAGCTTGAATGACTCATTTTGTTTCTTAGAATGTTTGACTAGTGGCAACAACACAAATACAACACTTAGATTCAAGGTTAAAAAAATTCCCAGATTTATTGGACTCCCTCAGTATAAATTGCAAACCATAAACTAGTCGGCCCTCAAGGCCGTACTATTGGGCCAAATTACTGGCTCACCGGGCAGACAAGAACATGAAACAAAACCTCATACCAAACAAAATGGCTAAAAATATAATTCCAAGAGCATCATATCAGCCCCAACAACCTGGGGTGAAGTATCCCTTTAACAGTTTCATGTGTAACATTAGTTTGTTTGCTGAAAATCCAAACGACTTTTGACAACCTATATTCAGAGACTCATAACTGAAATTATTCAGAATGCCTGGGTTGGCAGCAACCTCTGTAACTACTCTCCTCAGCAGCGTGAGAATTATTGAAAAATAGAATTATACGGGGTCCAATATAGCAGCAGCAATGACTGTCACGCCACTCGTATCTGGACTAGTGGTGTAGAAGGGCAAGAACATGAGTGCTTTCTTTCGTTAAATGGGTACTTCACACAAAAATTATAATTCTGTCATGTACTTCGAGTTGTTCCAAATCTGGGTACCATTTTTGGCCCATCACCACCCTTTATGGACAAAAATGAGAGAATTTGAGAGTAACATCACATAACCCTGCCCAAATAACAGAGTCTGCAGGTGGACTTTAGATCATTGCTCAAGCCACAGTCCCACACATAAATTTGGGACTGCCGTTCAACAGGCTCATATGTCTAAGGTTGAGCCCCTGGCATCACTGACTCCAGAGACCATTAGAAAGTGTGGCAGAGGGATATAGATATTCCAAATCTGGTGATAAGACTGGTTCGACGAAATCCCCCAAAGCTAGTGGGGATGATGTTACTAGTCAATTGTAATGTTTAGCAGTTTTCATCTGAAAAATAGAAGATTAGATGACTTTAACTGTATATGTGAAGTTCACATTAATATTTTTTTTGAAAACTAAGATTCCTATTCTGGACTGTTAGAATAGAAAAAGACATGACATATGATTAAATCTATTTAATGTACGTATTGCAAAGCAACTTTGTTTTGACAAACTGGAAAACCAAGCAAAAAAATGCAATAAGACCGCATTGTAAATCATTAAAACGAGAATAAAATATAATATCTGTCAATAAAGGCTTCACGTTTCCTAGATATTTTCATACCATGTGTTAACGCAAAACGTGATGAGACACAGGTGAAAACCATAAGCTAAGTGATGATGGATTACACAGATGACAGAATTGATTGGTCAGCCATGTAAATTACCAAGTGATTATTTACAAAAGGTGAGTACAAATAGCAAATAGTCTCGATGAGATTGTCAACTTTTGCAGTTAAAGTTTTTTTCAACTGAATTGAGGTGTTATAGCGGCACTCACAAGTAGAGTAGAATAGTGTATTGCCCTTGCAATGCTGGGGCTAAGGGATCTTTTACTTCTCTGCTTGACTGTGGTGACCGCAAGCTGTTTAAGGATTGATCATGCTGCTTTTTCAGGAATGGGTTTTTCACATGGCACCATTGCCAACAGAACACCCAATTTTGGCAAGGTTATTATTGGCAGTGGTGTATCCAATGATTCTGCTGAAAGACAAGGAGAACAGCCTAATGGCTTCTTGTCTGCTGAACAAGGTATGTTAATTGTAAATGTTTAAATTGCAGCTTTATTCAAATGGACAATTGGTTGACTTGTCTTTAACTAAATTAAGCCCAATTCCAATTTGCTGAGGCTAAGCTGAAACGCCTGGGTCCTTCTGTGCACTGTGGAAATGATACAATGACCCTGCGTGTTCCTGGCCCAAGAATGCCCCACTTCCTGGTTGATGGAGGTAAGCCTATACAACCTTTTGGTTTCCTTTACACATTTTATAAGGTCTGTTATGGTATGGTTTCTTTTAAATAGGACTGGGGTCTCCAGTGCCTGTGTCTGAAATCCCAGCCAGCTGTGGTATCTCTGTGAAGAGGGTTCGTCGGGATGTTTCTTTTTCTGTTCCTTTCCGTGGCTGTCCTGTCCGACAACAGGTCAGTGCGTGCATCTGCAGTGCAAAAATTACATTGCTGCAGTTGTTTTGTGCAAATGGGTCTTAATCTTTTCTCTCTTCTGACAGAGTGGAAGTTATATTCTATCTCTGATTATAATGGGGGCACCAGTGCAGGCGTCATGCCCGGCGAGTTCTACTGTTCCTATGGTTTCTTCTCCCGGACATGGAAGGCCTGGGCGGCCTGGACCTGGATTGCCCGGAAATGGTAGGCCTGGGCGGCCTGGACTGGTGGACCTGAACGGCCCGGACATGGAAGGCCTGGGCGACCTGGACATGGACGACCCGGATATGGAAGGCCAGGGTGAACTGGACCTGGAAGGCCCGACAACGGAAGGCCCTGTTGACCCTGACACGGAAGGCCCGGTTGACCCGGAACTGGAAGAACCGGAAATGGAAGGCCCGGTTGACCCGGACCTGGAAGGCCCCCACATGAAAGGCCCGGTTGACCCGTACCTGGAAGGCCCGGACATGGAAGGCCCGGGACACCTGTACCTGGAAGGCCCGGACATTGAAGGCCCGGGCGACCCGTACCTGGAAGGCCCGGACATTGAAGGCCCGGGCGACCCGTACCTGAAAGGCCCGGACATTGAAGGCCCGGGCGACCCGTACCTGGAAGGCCCGGACATTGAAGGCCCGGGCGACCCGTACCTGGAAGGCCCGGACATTGAAGGCCCGGGCGACCCGTACCTGGAAGGCCCGGACATTGAAGGCCCGGGCGACCCGTACCTGGAAGGCCCGGACATGGAAGGCCCGGGCGACCCGTACCTGGAAGGCCCGGACATGGAAGGCCAGGGCGGCCCGTACCTGGAAGGCCCGGACATGGAAGGCCAGGGCGGCCCGTACCTGGAAGGCCCGGACATGGAAGGCCCAAGCGACCCGTACCTGGAAGGCCCGGACATGGAATGCCCGGGCGACCCGTACCTGGAATGCCCGGACATGGAAGGCCCGGGCGACCCGTACCTGGAATGCCCGGACATGGAAGGCCAGGGCGGCCCGGACATGCAAGGCCCTGACATGGAAGCCCCGGACACGGATAGGCCCGGTCCCGGGAGGCCAGGCAGACCTGGACATGGAAAGCCCGGGCGGCCCGGTCCTGGAAGACCTGGAAGACCTGGACATGGAAAGCCAGGGCGGCCCGGTCCTGGAAGACCTGGACATGGAAAGCCCGGGCGGCCCGGTCCTGGAAGACCTGGAAGACCTGGACATGGAAAGCCCGGACGGCCCGGTCCTGGAAGACCGGGAAGACCCGGACATGGAAAGCCCGGACGGCCCGGTCCTGGAAGACCCGGACATGGAAAGCCCGGACGGCCCGGTCCTGGAAGACCCGGACATGGAAAGCCCGGGCGGCCCGGTCCTGGAAGACCCGGACATGGAAAGCCCGGGCGGCCCGGTCCTGGAAGACCCGGACATGGAAAGCCAGGGCGGCCCGGTCCTGGAAGACCCGGACATGGAAAGCCAGGGCGGCCCGGTCCTGGAAGACCCGGACATGGAAAGCCAGGGCGGCCCGGTCCTGGAAGACCCGGACATGGAAAGCCAGGGCGGCCCGGTCCTGGAAGACCCGGACATGGAAAGCCAGGGCGGCCCGGTCCTGGAAGACCCGGACATGGAAAGCCAGGGCGGCCCGGTCCTGGAAGACCCGGACATGGAAAGCCAGGGCGGCCCGGTCCTGGAAGACCCGGACATGGAAAGCCAGGGCGGCCCGGTCCTGGAAGACCCGGACATGGAAAGCCAGGGCGGCCCGGTCCTGGAAGACCCGGACATGGAAAGCCAGGGCGGCCCGGTCCTGGGAGACCCGGACATGGAAAGCCCGGGCGGCCCGGTCCTGGGAGACCCGGACATGGAAAGCCCGGGCGGCCCGGTCCTGGGAGACCCGGACATGGAAAGCCCGGGCGGCCCGGTCCTGGGAGACATCATAGAACGAAATCTGGTTAACTTCTTAAATTTGTTTTCTGTTTATGCTGGAATGTCATGTTTAGTCTTTCAGGTTCTTGAACAAACCTAATAAAGCTTGAATGACTCATTTTGTTTCTTAGAATGTTTGACTAGTGGCAACAACACAAATACAACACTTGGATTCAAGGTTAAAAAAATTCCCAGATTTATTGGACTCCCTCAGTATAAGTTGCAAACCATAAACTAGTCGGCCCTCGAGGCCGTACTATTGGGCCAAATTACTGGCTCACCGGGCAGACAAGAACATGAAACAAAACCTCATACCAAACAAAATGGCTAAAAATATAATTCCAAGAGCATCATATCAGCCCCAACAACCTGGGGTGAAGTATCCCTTTAACAGTTTCATGTGTAACATTAGTTTGTTTGCTGAAAATCCAAACGACTTTTGACAACCTATATTCAGAGACTCATAACTGAAATTATTCAGAATGCCTGGGTTGGCAGCAACCTCTGTAACTACTCTCCTCAGCAGCGTGAGAATTATTGAAAAATAGAATTATACGGGGTCCAATATAGCAGCAGCAATGACTGTCACGCCACTCGTATCTGGACTAGTGGTGTAGAAGGGCAAGAACATGAGTGCTTTCTTTCGTTAAATGGGTACTTCACACAAAAAATATAATTCTGTCATGTACTTGCCTTCGAGTTGTTGCAAAACTTTTTCATTCAATTTTTGTCATCAAGAATAAATTTCAGATAGATTTCACATTTTTACAAGTGAAAATACTGATATTTTTACTGATATCAAAAATAGTAATTCGGAGCTAGAAATTCCATTCCAGAATTTTTTTTTTTACTATTAACAATTGAATTGTGAATTGTCAAAAATGAATATCCTGAGACTGATTAAATGCTAGTTCGACATGCAATACGAATCAAAATGTGTTGTTTTAACGTGATCTATGTCGGCGGTGTAAGTGATATTTGTCTTTTCCAACCCCAATTCAAGCGGATAGGACTCGATCAATCAATGAGTGAAAAAGCTGCCGGGAGGCGTTGCAAATTTTGCCTGCCGAGTGCGGAGACTTCGTTGATGTAGTCTTGTTTGGGCTTTGTAGCTTCTCCGTCCGTCCGTTAGTTGGCAGTAATGAGAACTTCATGCGGCTCTCATGCAGCAGAAGTGGAAGCCAGAAGAGTAGAAGGCGGGTCTGTCACATGGGCACTGAGGAGCTGCTGCGAGGATGTATGAAAGTAAAACAAGAGGATGATAAATATATTACTGTAAGCTAAAACACTTTTTTAAACATACATTTTACATGACATCTATTCTCTGTGCTTGGTAGGATTCTTAGTTTTGACGCCGGATTATGTTTGTTTTGCAGCACTTGTCAAACAGATCACTGTACATGTTGTTGTCAATACACACCTGATGAATCGTCTCCTCTAAATGACAATGAGTCTGGTGCTACACGAGCTGTTAGTGTGCTGTCGAGGACTAGACAATGATAAAGCTACAGAGAGAAAGGTGTGTGTGACATTTCATCTTTAACCAGATCTGATAGAAGTAAACAAGCACACAACACTGATAAATGTGAAAACTTGCTTTGAACTTTTAATTGAAATTTGCAAGTGCAATTTCATATTAATGATGTAAGTGTTGTGTGGTGTAAGTGTTTTTACTGTAAATTACACAAAGTGTAATACATACATCATAAGAAACAAGATTATATTTATAATCGTTTTAAATGCCATGTGTAGTTTAAACTAAATTGATATGATGTGTAGATAAAACGTGTATTAAGAATCTGGGGTTCAAAGATATTTTTGAAGCTTGAATTAAACGTTTAAATTATACACATATTGTTGACATTACAGTCAATACATTCAGATAAATACCAGCACTTATATGTATTAACAATTTGTGTAAATTTCTGTAAATATTTGAAGAGTTTGGTTCCAAAATAACTCAATATCTCTGTTTAAAAGAAAAATAAATCATTTTTTATATTGTGCATTCCAATTAATATTAATCAAACTGCAGTTTGTTTGATTTAAGCCACAATAACTCCAAAATACAACCGAGTAACTCAATAAAACACACAAAAAAACTTGATAACATAATCAAATTTCAAAAAACATATTAAAAACAGAGTTACCTCATTTTGGAACCAAACTCTTTGTTTGTTTTAATATGTTGTTTTGAATTTGATATTTAATACTTAAATTAACTTTGTAAGCCAGACTTATTTATGGCACTGACTAAATATCATTGACTTTTTTAAAAGGCATCATCGGTTTTGTCTCTTTTTTTTGTCCACCAGAAAGAGGTGGATCGGTTCAGGAGACTCATCCGTGCGCCGGGGACGCTCGAAGAACTTGATCGCTTGTCTGGATGCAGAGCATCCAAGGGCTCTAAACAACTCACCTGGGATGCAGTTTTCCGGTCCGTTATATTCCTTCCATTCAACATCCACAGTAAACGTGTTCTGCTGTTAATGTCTCACAATAATAATTCTACTTGTTTTATAGATTCCTGCAGAGGTTTCTTCAGAAAGAGACCGAGCTCTTGCAATCGGGGAAAGCCAATGTTTCTGCCTCCACGCAGGCCAACCGGCAGAAAAAGATGCAGGAAATCAGCAGCCTGATGAAGTTTTTCATCAAATGTGCCAATCAACGTAATGTCTGAGCTTTAACTAGTACTCAGTTGCTATCAAGTTTTTTCATCTACATTCAAATAAGAATTACACTCACACTTAGCATTAAATATGTTTTTTTTCTTATGAAAAATGGCTTTAATCAGCCTAGTGAGCCAGCTAGCTGGAATTTAAAACTGATTTTAAAAATCCTCAAACCAGACCACCCTAACAAGCTTGGCCAGGCAGGAAACCTAGTTCACCGACTTGTTGGAAAAGGTTTGAAAAGTCTCATCTAATCCTCAGGTGGTCCAAAGTTAAAGTGTGGTGAGTTGATGTCCCACGTGGTGGAGGTCCTACAGGGTCCGTTCAGCTGTGCGGCGTATGGTGAAGACTACAGCTCTATTCTCTTGAAGAACATCTTATCGGTTAGAAAATACTGGTGTGAGATGAACCAGCAACAGTGGCACAGTAAGTACCTCGATGGCTAGATGATGGGATTCAATCCCACGAAATGCACAAACTGTGAGTAAATAATGATACTACTGAATGCTACCGTTCGTTTTTATATATTTGTGGTGCAGGTCTGTTGGATCTGTATTGTGGGCTTTTCAATAAAAGCTCCAAGTATATAAACAGAGTCCAAGTGAGTCGGATAATCTTCACCGTGGTTCAGGGCTGTTGTCTTCAGGCTGAGGGGTTGTCACACGGTCTCTTTAAGTTTTTCCGAAAGGCTCTAAGCAACACCAGGTTCGTCACTTGTTTTTTGTCATTTACAGGTCTCACGTTATTTGTTTGTAACATATATCCAACTTGTTTTGTCATGTTAATCCTCAGGGCCGAAAAGCAGCTGATGGTTCTGGAGAATCTGGTAACTGCTGCCAACGTGTTTCTGCGCTCAGTGGTTCTGTCCAGCAGGAAAAGAGTGTGCGCTCTGGGTGAAGACGTTCTGCCGTCTATGCTGTATGTTTACACGCAGATGAGACCCATTTCAGTGCTCAAGGAAGAGTTAGTGAAGTTTTTCTACCTTCAGATCTGCGTTCATCATCCCAAAGGAGCCAAGACTCCCGAGACAGGTACTGAAACAACAGCAGTTTACAACACATCTCGCTTTGGAAGACTCATTAAAGAATCATGTAAATGAGAAAAATTAAAAGCTGCCTGAGTTTTCAATGTAGGCTACTTGACCCTTTATACATTGTTAAGGCTTTAGGAAGATAGATGTTTGAGCGAACATTTAGGATAAAGCACTGTGAAAAATATTTGAAAGTGCTTTTAATTGTGTGCAGGACTGTTAAGCAGTTGTAATGTTTACACGTGAAACGGAAAAGTCATGGTCCACTGCATTAAAACGTCTCATTTTGCATAAAGAAAGTCAAACAAAAATGAAAAAATAAAGTTTTAGCTTTGACAGTAATGATGATAATTTGGGCTGGGCTATACATCTCACCATTCACACTTATTATACATGTCTAAATCCATTCTGAAACTGGTTCAACTTTTATGCAAAGCTCTTCAATGAACAACGACTCTCTGATCAGATTGAGTCATTTATAACGTGGATTTGACAAAGCAACGCTCATCAAACATATTCATTATAAATATACTTTATTATCATGAAAATACCTGAAAAGGTTTGAAGAACAGTGATAGAATATGACCCATAGACATGTATATGTTAACTAGACGCCTCATTGTCCACTGGATCGGACGTCAACCTCGCCGCCCTATTGGTGTGGGCAGCATTTAACCGTAATTCATCGAGAAAACTGAGCATAAGAATTCCACGATATATCGCCCAGCCGTAAAAAATATACAGTATTTTCCACAAAGTGATATTCTCATTGCCCGTAGCATCTTTCTATAAAGATTTAACCAAGATGCTTCGTTGGCACAGGTGCTCACGCGGAGGACTGGTTCAGATGGCAGGGTCAGCTCTACACCCTTTATGAAGCCCTCATCAGTGAGATCGGTCAGATAGGAAGCAGAGGAAAGTATGCCACAGGCTCTCGTCACATAGCCGTCAAAGAAAACCTCATTGAGCTGACGGCTGATGTTTGCCACCAGGTGATTTATGTTGATGTTTAATCACAAATCTCTGCTCTGCGTTTTACCCAAAGTAAAACCTGAAAAAAGACAGGGCAGAAGAATTCGTGAAATATAATTATGATTCATAGTGCATCAAAATACAGTGTCATCAGTTAATGTTTATCAGTTTAAATAATACTGAACGTTACGTGCGGTTTTACAGACTATTTACACATGGTATGGAGCTGGTGTACATTTTTTTCGTACAAATTTACATTTTTCATGAATGAGGCCCAATGTGCGTATCCATGTAAACAAACGGAAGAAAGAGAACACACACACACACACACACACACACACACACACACACACACACCTGGAATGGCAAGAGAGTGACAGAAGTTAAATTTTTGGCTGAACTATCCCTCACATCACTAAGCGCTATAAAATGATTTTTTATTTCATGTTTGAAAATGATTATTATTTGTTGATAGTTGAATCCGTAATTATAAATGTGTGTCGTCTGTAGTTGTTTAGTCAAGGCACTCATGTTCAGGAAGTGACATCATCTCTGTATCGGGATACTCAGCGAGACAGTCCCCAGAACTGCAAGCGCAGGCGAATTGAGCAGCCACTGACAAACTGGGAGGTGATTCGATCGAAACTGCAACCCAACCTTAGCGACTTCGATATGATACCCTGGTAGGTTTTTTTTTATCTTGAAAAGTGTCAAAGATTGGAGGCTGTGCCTCGAAGTAGTACAATATCAGCACACAATCTCATTCGGTCCACTGACAGGTTACAGGTCACGGCCGCCCTGATATCAAAGTATCCCTCCATCTTGCCGGCCGATGAGCTGGTGCCTCTGCTGGGGTTACTGTCCCAGCTCCAGGGTGAACAGCAGCGACGGGGAGAGAGAGGACCGTATGTCCTGCGCTGTCTGAGGGAGGTGGCGCTCTGCCATGCCTCATGTCACTCATCTGAACTCAGCCGTCTATGGGCCAAAGTTTGGGCGCTGGCTCTGAGAGGAATCGGTTCAGCTCAGACCGGGACTCTGTGTCTGGAACTGTTGCGTACCATGGTGCAAGAATCCCTGGTCCCGGTCGATAGAGAGTTCTGGAAAGTCTTCTCTGGGGCTGTTTGCAAACCTTCTCTGTGAGTTTTTTTTTAACTGTAAATAGTTAAAGTTAAGTGTGTTTATAGAATTGACCATTAAAGATTTTTTATTGAATTATTTTAATACAGCTGTTAAGCATTAATGTATGCTATTTTGACTTTTAATAAGATTAAATCCTGCTGTCATGCGTTACCAAACACAAATTGAAGAAGTTGCTACATGCATAAACTTACATCTTGATTATATTAAAATAAAATAAATGTTAGATGCCAAATAAACAATATATGAACTGAAATATAAAATTGCATATATTTCATATTTTGGAATTAAAAAAAATAGAGGAACTACATTACAATAAAAATTATTATAAAGGTTAGATGTCCCTTTTTGTAGGATTAAGCAATTATTTTAATGTTAGATGCCAAATAAAAAACAGGAATTAAATAAATTTAATATTTAAATGATAGGAAGCACAATTTTTTTTACTTTTACTTTGGTCACATTGTTTAGTAATTTTCTCTCTATATAATTTAATATTTACATTTAATTAAGAGGTGCTTTAGAAATAAATGCAACAATTTTAAGATTCTCCTATCTGCACCTCTTGAAAGTGAATATCAATATTAAAATGTACTGTATACAGAACTGAACAATGTGACAAAATTAGCTAAAAAAACTAAATTTAACTGAAAAGTTAAAAAATTATAATCTTTGCTTTCTAACATTACAATTTTTGCACAAGATGCAGATTTTTCCTTTATTGTGCAGTTTTTAAATAAATAATATCTTCATTTAAAAAAGAAATCATATTTCTACAATGTGTTTTTTCACTTTAAAACTTTAGCCGACCAATGGGAGGGTCAAGTATTTCGAAAACTTGTTTGATAATTCTAGTGGCATTAAACTCAGAAACTTAACTTTTATTTGTATTTAACTTGAAATATTCAAAGTTAATGTTTGTAAACTGTAGCTGATGTTTGTTGTTGTTGTTCTCCTCAGCACTAGTACCCTCTGCCTTGCGCAGGCTCTATTGAAGCACTCCGTTCCTAACAGCGTTCACAGCAGTGACTTCACCGGTGGCCTTCACATGGAGACGGGTGGAGAGATGCCCACCCTCAGAGACTCCATCATCAGCTGGCTGCTCATGAATGAACAGAGTGAGGAGACGGAGGACAACTGTAAACCTCACCTCATTATCACCAGGTCAGACGTCTTTATATTCACGCTCATGTGAGTCACACATTCTGACTCCGAGGATCCGTTTTAAGTTTTCAATTTTTGGTTTAACCATTGGCATGTGTGTTTGCTACTACCCGTTTAAACAAACAGTCAATTAATTGGGCGATAAAATGGACTTTTGTCATTAAAAAGTCATATCTATGGATGATATACTGTATCTTAGGGCGTGCGTTTTTTGGGGGAACCACCCAGAACACCTTAGGAACAAAACATCAACATGCCAAGAAGCACCTAGAACATCATAGCAGTTATAAAGTGCGTCCTAAAGGAATAGTAACACCAAAAAAAGAAAAGTATTTAGTTGGTGACTTATCCTCATCTACTCTGTGTAACAGTCATGTACTTTTGTACCATGTTGGTTCTCCTCTGTTGTAAACAGTTCTGTGTAGTGCGATTCCTTGCTTTCTGCGAGATGCATTCATTCTTTACGACATGAATTACATCATGCGCACGGTCAAAGGTTTGGCAGAACTTAAAGGTCTTACTTAAACCACATACAGTCCAACATTTTTTATTTGGCGCTCGTTTGCACGATTTCTCTGAATTGTCAAAAACGCCTTTCAAAATGCTTGCTATGGATGCGAAAAACGCTTTTTATGACGGACTAAAAATATCGGAGTCAGTGTGTAAATGCGATTGCCACAACGTGAGGTCGTATTTATTATTTTACGTGCAAAAATTTCTGACGCAATGTGCAGTTGCCTTAAAGGTGACATCATATGAAAACCACACTTTTTCTGTGCTATAATCAGATCCCCGGTGCATCTAGCAACCCAGAAAAATGTGAAAAATAAGAACCCAGTAAGTTTGTGATGTTCAAAGTGGATTTTAAATTAATAATGTTACCGCCCCTTAATCTACACAGTTCAGCCCACCGCGCTCCGCCATTGTGGTTTTCACAAGCGACAGCGCTGTACGTGACGCCATGGCTAAAGTTCGATGACAACATGCGATGTAGTCGCTGCACAGAGTCCAATCCTAGGAAGAGAAAGGGCTGGATCTATTTTATTTTTAGTGGAAATCCCTCAGAAACCATAAGTAAAACCTGCCTGTTTGCGCGAATCACTTTAAGCAGGAGTGCTTTTTCAACCTGGGACGTACAAGGAGGATTAGCTTCAAAGTTGATCCTCAAAAGTGATCGAGATCGACTGAACCAGACAAAACTGCCGATGTGATTAATATTTATCAACAGTCTGAATTGACGTAAAGGTACTGTATATATAGGAGGATAACATTAGCATATGATAGCGAAGGGAGTCAGTCACACGCTAAATAGAACATTCACAGCCAGTGTTAAACTTTTAGTTTAGCTGCATGATTGTTAATACATTATGCAAGTTAATATGTTTCGCTGCGGCAAGATGTTTGTTTTGCTAATGAACAGGGGCGAACACTGCAGGCTAGTTTCGTTTGGAACATCTCAAATCATTTGTAGGCTGAAAAATCATTCACAGCTTACTAGGTTATGCTTTCAGGTTGTGTGTATAACGTTATAACTTGTCAATGACAAGCTCTTAAATCCACGTTTTTCTGCTGAGATCTGCAGGTGCGCAATCCGTGGATCTTAGGCAAACAAACACGCACAACGTGAGCACTGTTTGCTGTGACGGAATTTTTAGTCTACAGAGACGTTTAAGACGAAACTAACCGCAGAGGAATTCAGGAGATATAATTTAGCTAAGCCATTGCCATGCCAGTATTATGCGTGTGTTGACACGCAAGACAGAAGTGTGGGGTTTGCTGTAACTCATTATCATTTAAAGAGACATGCACCAAAACGGGTTGCTGTGAGCAGAGCAGTTTTTGATGAGGCAAGAAGGGTTTTGTTTACACAGCCATTGAGTGTTTTTAAGCAAAATATGTTCCAGACATTTCATGCAGACCCTAATAAATCAGACCAACTTTTTGAAAGTGCTCATCTGAGGAAACCTTTACCTCTTGTCAAAGCTCAAATGACTATTAGCCAGTGAACTATTCCTTTAACATCATTCAAAATGGTTTAGGCCGCAATAAGCGATATGTCATGCAGGAGCAATAATCCAGTAGGTGCCAGTACAAAGTTACTGGTTTCAACAAAAGCCAGACCAATACTTGTTGAGAGAAAGGGTAAGTGTTTTTTTATTTCTTTTTATAACTGTGAATGTTAATGTTGTTTTTGGTGCTTTTAGGGATTTCCCACTGCACCTCATTCCTAGGATTTTGGTGTCTTTGACACTTAAAGACAGCAGGGCAGGTGTGATGTTTCTGATGGGCAGTCTGTTGTCTGAGAGGTGAGTACTGCATGATACCAAAGTACGTTTAGGGAAGTCGTGCCACTCGTACCACTATTCAAACAAGTTGTGAATTGGGAATACTGATATTTCTAGAATCTCAGACTAAAATCCCAATTAAACGACATATTTAAAAACAACATTTAAAAATGACGCAAACTGTACCATAACGTTTGTTTCCTGTGATCAAACCGCGCTTAAAAAACAATGTTGCCCTAGATACTATAGATGTGCAAAGCTTCGCTAGGGCGGCCATATTGAGCGTTGCATTCCTTCCCAGTCATGTCAATGGTAGTGACGCGTCTTTGTTAATATTAATATCTTTGATGAAACACATATATGCTTTTTGTCCCCGGGAACAGGCACGTCTGGTCACCTTATTGTAAATGTGTTAAATATTAACTATATCTGTGGCCCGCAATCTGATTTACTGCTTTCCTTACTTTACGTGAACAAGTAAAATAAATATAAGATCTTTGTTTCAATTCCTATACAGCTTCTCTGCTTCTAGTGTCCACACAGAGGAGAAAGAAAGTTTAGGGGAGGTGGAGAGTCTGTATCTGCAGTTCAGTTTTGATGACATGCCTTCCTGCTCTACAGTAAAAGCTCGGGGAGAAAGTGTTTGTTTAGACAAGCCACAGTTCACTGTTATTCAAACTCTCAGGACCAAACTGGAGACGAGTCTTCTGTCTGTGACTGAGCAACTCTTTAACTGCTACTCTCCTGATGTGAGTATAGCGTCATGGTATATTAATATTAAACCATTAGGGTCACTAACATCAGACATGTTAGCGCTTTATGCATAGTTGTATGTGTTATGAAACAACGATGGCTGTCAAACGATTCAAACTTTTGATCTAATTAATTGAATTACATGGGAATTAATTAATCTTATTAATCTCGAATGATTCACACATCAAGTTTGGCTGAGAAATGACCCCCAAATGTTCGTAATGGCAAAATATAAGATCGTTCTTAAGATAAATTATAGGAAGTTCGTATGAAAGTGCCATTCTCCAACAGAAACGGCCGCAGAAACATTTCTTAAAAAGTTCTCAAATAAGTTCTCAAACATCTTAATTTTTTTCGTAAGAGTGAAATGATACTCATACAATAATCTTTATTTGTGTAACAAGCACCTCGCGTTCTTATTTAGCCTATAGATCGTTTCTTTAAGCACGCCTGGTTTTTTCAGTTTGTGTTTGGCTAGTGTCTAATAATATAAATATTTATATTTAATCTAATTTACATTTACATTACATTTATGCATTTGGCAGACGCTTTTATCCAAAGCGACTTACATTGCATTATCCTATACATTTATACATAGGTATGTGCAATCCCCTGGGATCGAACCCACAACCTTGCGTTTTCAATGCAATGCTCTTACCACTGAGCTACAGAAAATGAATGTTAATATTCATTTGAATCATTATTTTACTGTATAATAATTGTAGTAAATCAATTATTTGTTGAACTTTGTTGTATGTTCATTTTATTAAATAAACAATTTGTTGAATGGGTCCTGTATTTCGGTCGCATTTAAAGACAGCGTATGGTACATTGACACATAGTGGTCGAGTTTGGTATCGCAGTCTAAATTCTAAATATTGGAGCGACAAGTTTAGCCAAGTAACACTTCTTCTCGGTTTCTTTTGATTGTTATCAGACATAATCTACAGGCGCTCTATTGTTTGTGAATGTGTACCGGAAGTTCAGCTAGGGTCACAAAAGTGCGCATGTGCATTAACGTTTGTTTAACCGTATTTATATATTAGCATGTGATGTGTTAAACGTTGTTTACGATAGCATGGCCAAAATATCTTTGTGTCGAGATTTGGGATTCTTAATAATCTTGAGAAAAATTTTAAGAACTGTCTTAAAGGTATACTTCTCCCAAAAATGAAAATTCATTCATCATTTACTCACCTTCGAGTTGTTCCAAATCTGTATACATTTATTTGTTCTGATGAACACAGAGAAAGATATTTGGAA
Source organism: Triplophysa bombifrons (assembly GCA_029783895.1). NCBI lineage: Eukaryota > Metazoa > Chordata > Actinopteri > Cypriniformes > Nemacheilidae > Triplophysa > Triplophysa bombifrons. The sequence continues at coordinate 1,948,866 of CM056458.1, forward strand.
GAACAGATCTCGTTGACTCCCACAGTAGGAAAAATTACAATGCTAGTCAAAAGTGCCCCAGAACTGTTTGCTGTCCTACATTCTTCAAAATATCTTCTTTTGTGTTCAACAGAACAAAATATATATAAAGTAATTTTTCCTACTATGGGAGTCAATGGGGAGCAACATCTGTCTTGTTATAAGCATTCTCCATAAATGTGTATCTTATTGAAACTGCACAGGGTGTGAACGCCCCTCATGAGTGTGTGTTACGCTGTGTGTTTCTGCTGACCGGAGTTCTCTCGGCATACGTGTGTATTGGGCTTCTCACGGAAGAACAGGCCTGTCACTCTCCACTCTTCCTCAAAGCCAAGGTCAGATTCGTGTGCTTTGAAGTGTTGTTTCTTTTCACTATTTAAAATAGGGAGTAACATTGACATATTTTGTTTCTTTGCAGGCACTGGTTCAAGAATTTAGCCATTACGTATCGACAGCGAAGAGCAAACTTGCAGAGAATGACACCATCGCAACAATTCAAACTGTCATGCAGCTGTGCTCACATAGTGTCAGCAAAAGAGAAAAGGTAAGATGATATTTTAAATCAAGTATTTCACTTTTCTCCTTAAAGTGATAGTTCACCAAGGAAAATTCTGCCATCGTTTACTCACCCTATTGTCATTTCAAAGCTGTATGACCGCAGAAAACAAAAGAAGATATTTTGAAGAACGTTGGCAACGACTTTCTTCAAAATATCTTCTTTTGTGTTCTGCGGAAGAAAGTCATACAATGCAAAAAATTACATTCTAACTAAAGGTCTTCGCGCATACAGTCAGAAATTTTCGTATGTATTTTTTCGTTTCTGGCTCTCGTTTGTACGGTGTCTCTAAATTGTTAAAAAGGCCACTCAGAATGCTTCACAGATGCGAAAAAAGCAGAAAATTGAACCCGGTCCTAATTTTTTTATGACAGACGAACATATCGGAGACAGTGTGTAAATGTCATGGACACAACGTGAGGTCGTATTTATTTTTTGACGTGCACAAATTTCGGACTTAATGTGCAATGGGCTTAAGTGTCGTTGTCTTGTTATGTAGTACAAATATCTAAACATTCTCAAAGCAAAATACAATTACTTGACAAGAAAAGTGACCTAAGAAATTTGGACTTGTTTTATGAAAAATAATATAAGAATTAAGCAAATTTGTGGTAAAAACAAGCAAAAAGTCTGCCAACGGGATTTTTCTTCGTGGACAGATTTTTTTTACTTGTTTTTACCAAACTTACTTAATTCTTATATTATTTTTCATAAAACTAAATATCTCGGGTCACTTTTCTTGTCAAGTTTTGGGTTGATTGCTGAGATATTTTCACAAAAAACAAGACAAAAAATGCTTAGTAAGAATGTAATTTTTGAGGTGTACAGCTTTTGACGAGGGTGAATAAACGATGACAGAATTTTCATGTTTTTGGAGAGTATCCCTTTAAGTACGAATAGTAAAATACTGAAAAATAAAATGTATTTCTTATTCGCTGTTCTTTCCTAGGAGGACAACGTTTACAGCATCTCTCGCAATTTATTTATGAAGACGCTGCCTGCGAGGTTGTTGAATGATCTGGGTGATCTATCGAAGCAGTTGGTAAGACTTCAATTGTACTCGTTTATACATAGAACCAAATGAATACCATGCTACCTGTCGTTTATCTACCCCTGAACGAGTCAACCGATGCAAACCTTTCACATCCGTAGCTGAGTAACTCGGGTAAAAAAGACAGCGTGGTCATGGAGAATGAGCCAATGGATGAAGACATGGATGTGAGCAGGACCCAAGTCGACAATCGGGAGGAAATTGACCTGTTTGAAGACGGAGATGGACCACACCACAGCACCTCCAGACCGAACCAGCATAATGAAGAAGCTGGGGATTCAAAGTTCAGCACAGGTAATGCCTTGAATAACCAAACCATCACGATATCACTGAGTGTGTACTCTCTTTGTCGATTAATTCAATGTTTTTGTGTTCGATCACAGGGGCAAAGAGCGCTTTATCCGAGCAGCATTTAGCTAAACAGGACTTAGCCTTTCTGTCTGTGCTTGGATTCTTGTCAGTGTGTGCGTCCTCGGAGCTCAACGGCGGGTTCTCTTTTAAACCTGTGGACACACAACGCAAGCTGCTGAAACTGCTGGACCTCACAGACTTCTCTCAGCCGTTACACCTCAACATGGTGATTATATTCACATGTATTAGATGCTTTGTCAATGTGCTGGCTTAAAGGAGAAGTTAACCTTCAAAATGCAAATTCTGTCACGCCCCCATGTCATTTCAAACCTGTTTGACTCTCTTCTTCCGCAGAACACAAAAGAAGATATTTTGAAAAATGTCGGTAAGAGAACAGCACAGCCCCCCATTCACTTCTATTGCTACCAATGCAAGCGAATGGGGGGATTCTTCAAAATATCTTCTTTTGTGTTCCGTGGAAGAAAGAAAGTCAAACAGGATTAAAATGACGGGCTGGTGAGTAAATGATGACAGACTTTTCATTTCAAAGGGGAACTACTCCTTAAAGATTTTGAGATGTGACGAATTCGACACTTGTTTAGTGGGAAGTAGGAATGTGTGTAATATACCTTATTGGAATAATCTTTGCTGTCATGTATTCAAGTCTTTGCTGTGTTGTGTAGTATCTCACTTTGCTGAAGAAACTCCCAGCTGAGGTCGCATCTCTGGCTCCTGAAGAATGGGATGCTCTTCTCAGACCTCTGGCGTAGGAAAACTTTACTCAAGTTCTTCGCTAAGATGACTAATGCTTAGGGTGCGTTCATATTTGTAATTCGGTTCTTTTGAAAAAAAATAATTCAGTCCTGGTTCGCTTGGCGTTCAGAAAGGCATTTTAACAGCGAACCTAATGATACAGCTTATGTGTAAAGTCGCGACATGATTGGATATGTTTTATGATTTGTGTTTTGAAATCGAACTTACCGGACATCCATAACAATGCTGTGTGCTTGGTAACACATGTGTATGGCTGCGCATATGTGGGTAGCAAGCCGGTTTCTCGCTAAGACCACATGTAGTGTTTAAAGCAGTCAAAACGGCGCCAGGAATTCCTCCGTTACATGCGCAAGCACAGATCTAATAAACACTCCTTTTTTATTACCAAACCACTTGGTTTTCGGCTCGTCTACTGTTATCACTTCCTGTATTTCGTTCGTTTGAAACTTGACCGAGACCCATCTTTTAAGCGGTCTCAGCCCGCTTTTTTCGTGCGCACCTGGGTTCGGGTGGCAGTGTTCACACTTACACAAATAAACCGCACTAACAGAGCAATTGCACCGGAGTTCGTTTTAATCGAACCAAAGATGACATATGTGAACGCACCCTAAGAGTTGCAGAGCTAAGTTTTTTTGATTTTTGTAATGCTTTTTGATTTCTCTCGCAGTGATGTTTGTTCTCTCTACCGGCAAGACCAGGAAGTGTGTGCTGCCATCTTGTGCGCTTTAATCCCAGCCATCAGTTGTGTGGGCCGCACGGCTCCTGAGAGCGAGCCGGAAGATGAGATGGCACATGTGCGTGGAGCTCTGCTGAAGGTTATGTCAGGTTTCTGGTGAGGAGCACACCTTCACCTTTCACTATTGCACGTTTAAAATGTGTTTATTTTTTACAGTAATGTTTGGTTACTCAAAGGAATAGGAAAAAGTTGTTTGAAACAGTTCTGCTGTTAACGTGTATTTCATTCATTAAGCTGAGAAGGGGGGTCTCGATATTGAATGGAATCGAAAGCATTACTGATGTGACGATTCACTCAGCTAACGATGCGATTTACGATTCTGATCTCACGATGCGATTTATTCAACATTTACTCACGATTTATTTGTACAATAACAAAACTAAACTACAATTTTAAATCAAATTAATAACAGAAAAAGTCTCTTTAATATAAACAAACTAATACTGTCTGTGCTTTTCCTTTATATTTTTTGCATTTAAGAAATATCATCATATCCACGTTTAGGTTTGCAGTGAACATGGCGGCCCCTGCTGTTCAAAAAATGTATTGCGATTCAGTTCATAACTCAACCGATTTGAATCGTCACACATTATAATCGATTTTCAACCGGCTCATGTTCAATCTTACATACCTAGTAACCATATAAATAAAAATTAAATTAAAATGCTGTCATTTATGTTACTTGGGACTCAAAATGTTGAAGCTCCAAAACGCACAAACATACATTACAACAGCAATCCAAATGATTCCATAAATGTCAATATGTTCATATTTCATGGTTAACGTTCATATTTCTGATTGAAATTGAAACGGGAAGAAACTTTATTTAAATTTAAATATGGTGACATGTCCATAACTTCAAATCTCATTGGTTCTCACGTGTCTTGTGACTAATTGTAATAGATTTCGTCCCAAGGAACCAATAGGAATGGGAGTTATCGCCATGTCATATTTCAGTTTAGCTTTGAATTTGTTTCTTTCTCTAATTTCACACGTCTTGACACATTTGACATGTTTTCCTCTTTGTAGTTTCTTGGGTAAATCTGGCAAATGCACTGCAGCTGTGAAGGCAGCGCTGGGCCAGTGTTTAGTGGCTTTGTTAGAGGTAAGACTGATTCAAGATGAAGGTAAAATGACTAGTTTTGGAGTAATTGGCAAAGCCAGCTTGTAACGCCATAAACTGAGAAATAAAATCACGGTGCAAATTTGTGCAAAACTAAGAATAAAACCGTAAAGACCTTGATTTGGTATATTTATGTACTGTATATTGTAAAGTTTTGTCGTTGTTTGGCTTTGTGTTTGTTTTGTATCATTGTTGATTTGTTGGTTAGGCGGACCCGTGCTGTAAGTGGGCGGTCCTAAACGTGAAGGATGAGAATCTACCGGCATCTGTGGTTCTTTTGGCAGATCCCCATCATCACGTGTGCATGCTGGCAGCGCTGTCTGTGGAGCGGTGGGTTATCCACTGAAACCCCTCTCTCTCTCTCTCCAAAAACTATTTCAAACGAACCTAACGATCCATCACTTTTAAATTCTAGACTGTTTCTCATAAAAAGAGGGGATGGTGGAGAGAAGACTATGCTTCCTCTGAAGAGTCAGCAGATGGCGTTTGAGAACATTTACCTTAAGGCTCAGGAGCGAATAAGGGGCCAGGTAAATTTAAATATACCTGTACATTTAAAAACTAAAGTCTAACTCACCATCAACATGCACATCATTTATAAAAATCGTTATATACAAGATTTGAAGTCTGTACTATATAACAGTGATGTTGAATTCAACCTTTAAAGGAGTCATTCACCTCAGCGTTTACACAACCTCTCGTCATTTCAAACCTATATGACTTTCTTTCTTCCGCAGAACACAAAATAAGATATTTTGAAGAAAGTTGGCAACAGAACAGCACGGCCCCCCATTCACTTCTATTGTAACCAACGCAGCGAATGGGGGGCCGTTAACAACGTTCTTCAAAATATATTTTTTGTTGTGCGGAAGAAAGTCAAATGGTTTGAAATGATGAGGGGATGCGTAAACTAAACTATGACTGAATTTTCATTTCAAATGTGAACGACTCGAAAAAAACGGGTTAAAATATCCCATAAATTTGCATAAATCTTGCAAATTCGTCATGCGCTACAGCAAAACTGTTCGCCTGAAGACGAGTCCGACGAGACGTTTAATCGACGAGCGACCTTGTTAAAGAGCCTCTCGCTGGTGATGTCCTGCAGCCCCGTGTGCGAGAAGCAAGCCCTGTTCGCTCTTTTGCAGTCCTACAAAGAGAACGCCGTCGACCAACAGCTCATCACAAAGGTAGAGCTGAGAACACGGCGTCAGATGTTGCCGCTTAGACGGGATTCAACGTGAATTGAAACGCTTTCTCGTTTGCAGGTATTGAGGGGAGTTTCTCGAGCGCTTGGGTATAAGGACCCTGAAAGTTTGATTCATTCACACCTGTATTACCTGGTGGCCGAGTGGCTTAACCAGACGCAAGCCGACTCACGCTACACGCTAGAGTCCTTCCCCCACACACTGATGGGCTACAGAGATCTGGAAGAGTTTTACAGGTATTGAGTTTAAGAGTTTTATCTGCGATTCTGATTCACCTCTGGGCGCATCTCGCCAAAACCAACATCGTTTTGAAATAGAAGAGGAAGTTTCGTATGAAGCTCATGTCATTTATTTCTCATCGCTTTCAGGTCGTCCTACAATGTGCTGATCCCACACCTGGTCTTTCTGAACGACTTTGAGGAGGTGAGGTCTATCGGTGATCATCTTAGTCAGGACTGGAAGCAACTGCTGGCCAACTGCTTCCCCAAGATCATGGTGAACATACTGCCACATTTCGCCCTCGCCGGGCAAGAAGCTCAGGTGGCCCAACAGAGAGAGAAAGCCCACAGGGTGTATGATTTACTGAAAGACAGCAACTGCCTGGGAAAACAGGTGAGGATATAGATAACGCCGGTTCCCTTCTTTTCTTAACGCTTTACAATACGGTGCTATTTGTTAATAATTTCTCAATGCGTTAGCTAACAGTAGCTAACAATGGGCTGTCATATGATTAATCGTGATTAATCGCATCGATAATAAAGGTTTGTGTTTACATAATATATATCTTTGTACTGTGCATATTCATTTTGTGTTTTTAAACACAAAACATATTTAGGAAATATTTAAATGTATTAATTTGTATTTACCAATAATTAAAATTAAAAAAATATGAGTTTATTAATTGTTATATTTTATATTTTTCTTAAGTATATGCATTTATTTGTATGTGTTCATGAATACAAAATTAATATGCACGGTACAAAGACAAATATTATGTAAACACAAACTTTTATTCTGGATGCGATTAATCACGATTAATTGTTTGACAGCCCTACAATGAACAATCCTAATACAGCATTTAATCATGTTAGTTCCGGATAATTTCAGCATTTACGAAGACATTATTAAAATCAAACACTGTCGCTGTTAACATTAGTTAATGAACCTTGAACTAGCATGAATAACTGTTTTGACATGAACTAACAATAGGGATTAATAAATGCTGAAAAACCAAATGGTTAGCTAATGCATTTACTACTGTTCAATAGCAAATATTTAGTGATTTTTAATGGAGTGGTTAATGGAGTGTCCAACAACAAGTTTACGTACGTTATACATGGTGTAAAAACACAGTTTTAATAATAGGGAGTTATTATTACCTCATTTCTTGACTGATTCTCAAATGATTGTTCGGTGATTCATCAGTCTAATCCCCACCTTCCTGTCACCACACTCTGATCTGATTGGTCAGATGGTCTAGTCTGCTGTGATTGGTCTACCGTGTACAGTGTTGCAAATGGAACGTAGGCGGGCATTACACCGAGTGACGCAAATCTGACCCGAAACTGAAATTAGAATGACAGATGACTCGTTCCTGTGATTCAGAGTCAACTCTTTCCTTTTAAAAGCAAAAAACTTTGTTATTCGTTCACATTATTCGTTTACAACGTGGTTGCAACATTACACAACATTGCTTTCCCAAATTCTTCAAAATATCTTATTTTGCTTTCAACAGAACAACAAAAAAGAAGAACTTTTCCTACTATGGTAGTCAATGGTGCCCCAGAAATCTGTTGCTTACCTTCTTCCAAATATCTTCCTTCGTCTATAACCCAACAGAGAAATCTTTATTCTTGCAGTGATTTCTTTGGATTTTCTTTGTTCTGTAGCAAATTGACAGTTTGATTTGCAATAACCTGCCTGACATCGTGGTGGAGCTGTTGATGACGCTGCATGAGACGGCAGGAGGGCCAACGGCAGATAAAGGAGACTTACAGAAGTTTACTGGGTACTTTGTTTCTTTTCGTATCACCTTACAAATAACTAACACAACATGATCACATTTTCAGAAAATGAAAAAAACATCAAATAAAATGTAAGATTTCAATTGTCTCCCCTGTATTTTAATTGAAAGGTACTTTACTGGCACGATTGTGTGATCTTTATTATATTCAAATAATTTTACTTGAACCAATTTATTACAAAATAATATACAATATCACTGTACCAACAAACAAATACAAAATGAAAATTTTATTATTAATTTGTATTTGCATTAATATAAAAGTAACATTTTTGCAGCCGTTACGTTTAACAGTTTTTGAGGTTGTTGTTTCACATGATTGACACAAACAAATATGTTGCTATGGTTAAAAAGAAGTCAAAGATTATACTTCATTAATAAACTCTAATTTGTTTACTATTCAATAATAAAATAAAAATGAAAAATATTAACTAATGTAATTAAGATTTTTAGTTTTTCTTTTGTTTTATAAAATTTTGTGGCAATTCAAACGTTTGTTTAACATTTAAAGCATTTATTATGCCATTCCAAGTGAAAACATAAGTGATGTACAACTTCATAAATCAAATTTGCTGTATTTTTGTATTTGTTTTAGAGAGTTAGATCCAGCACCAAACCCTCCATTCTTCAGCTCATATGTGATCAGAGCCACGCTGGATTACCTGAGCAAGTGTCACAGTGCCGGGAACAAGTCTCTGGTCACCATACTGTCCAAGACGCCAGTGAGTCTCCGAATCAAACTGTCATGAAGGAAAATTTGCCCGCCGGACATATTTTGAAGGCCTGCCTGTGTTTTGTTTTGGTAAATGTCCTAGATGTCCATTCAGAAGATCCTCGTAGCCATTTGTCAGAAAGCAGCTGAGACCACCAACGCTTACGAGAGACACCGAATCCTCATGATGTACCATCTGTTTGTCGGCCTGTTGCTCAGAGAGGTGAAGGATGGACTGGGCGGAGCTTGGGCCTTTGTGCTGCGAGATATCATCTATACACTCATTCACCACATTAACAGCAGGTTCGCTTGCATGTACACGTACACGGCGACAAGCTTTTAACAAGCATAAAAATATGCTTTTTTTAGTCCATAGTCATTTAGCTAGTAAGTCATTTGTAAATGTAAATAGATCGACTGAAAAACATGTCATTTCAAAAAAAGATATTTTGAGGAATTGTCGGTCACTAAACAACCCCGTTGACTTTCATTGTATGAACACATTTCTCAAAATATCTTCTTTTGTGTTCCACAGAAGAAAGAGTCATCTAAAGATCATGAATGACAAGATTGTGAATAAGTAATGAATTATTATTTTTATTTGATGGAACGTAACACTGACATTAAAGTCCCCATGAAGCGGTCGTTTTTACTTCTGTGTCCTGACACATTTCCGAGTGAAAAGAAATTTCAAAGGAGAGAATTAGTGGGTGTGGCTTGCGTTTTTCACCGAAAATTGATTGGATGTGTAAAAACAACTGTTGCATTGATTTGGAAAGGAAGCCGACGGAAGACTGACAGTAGAAGGGGAGGAGTTAACAGATGCTCCGCCCAAGCCGTCTAATTTATGCAATTTAAGAAGGATTATCATTTTCAGATTTTAATTGAAGATTATGAGGGGACATGAATTTTAAAAAGGAAATGACCCACAAAGATAAGCTATTCACTATAAACGCTTCAATGTTTCATGAAAAAATAAGAATTCAACTTTTTACTTTCACCGTGACCTGTCTTGTTGTCTCTCGCAGATCATTTCAGCTGAATGAGGTGTCCACACGTAGTCTCTCTCTGTGTTGTGACCTGCTGTCTCTGGTCTGTCAGACGGCTGTGGAATACTGTGACGATGCTCTGGAGAGCCACCTGCAGGTCATTGTGGGTACTCTCACGGCACAGGTCACCCAACAGTCAGCCATATCCCAGCAGGTACAAGAAAGAATGATATAATTTGTGTTGCTGTATGTTTATTGATTTTTTGATTTTTTTTAATGAAGAATAAATCAGTGACAGCAGATCATTTAAAAACATTCGATTTAAAGGTACTGAAGTGCACATGGTCATAATTACATTTATGCATTTTGCAGACACTTTTATCCAAAGCGACTTACATTTTATTTCCAAGTATGTGCAATCCCTGGGATCAAAGACACGACCTTGGCGTTGTTAGCGCCATGCTCTTACCACTTAGCTACAGGAAAGCTTAGTTATAATAAACATAACTTTATCGTTTGTTTGTGCGGACCAATAAAGTGACCATTTGAGTTATTTTATAGTTATCGTTATTGATGTGAATGGGCATTTAAAGTAAATCCAAATTAAAATGATCACGAACAAAATAATGTTGAATGTAACATTTGCTATGTTGCTAAGCAACAACAAGGCTGTACGTTTGGATGCTTTCAGGTCCTACGTTTGCTGAGATTTTTAGTGATGGAGAACCCAGAGAACCGGATGTTGAAGAAAGCCATACCCCTTCTGGAGCCTTTCCCCGACCGCCCGGCCTTCAGAGAGCTCAGAGCCGCCCAACATGCTCTCAAGTACAACTCGGGAACATTCACCCTCAGACAGGTCACTAATGCTGCCCCGCAATCAGCAATATCTCTTATAATGCGTCATTCTTACAAACAATAATGCAATTCATTTGAATTTAGTTTACTTTCCATAGCGCTTTTCACAGCGTGCATTCTTGCAAAGCAGCTTTACGATACACGAATTGTAAACATGGTTCTTTAATAAGACAGGGTCCTGGAGAAATGCAAAAAACTACTTAATAATATGAAGGAACTTTATGGAAATGTTATTTTCAGGTTTTGATCTGCTCCAAATGTCTGTCAGTTGAGAGTCACAGGCTTTTTCATTCACAAAGCAACACGATTTCTTAAAGGAGTAGTTCACCTTTACAATGAACACAAACAACACAAAAGAAGATATTTAGAAAAATGTTGCCCCCCCATTTCTATTGTAACCAATGCAAGCGAATGGGGGGATTCGTCAAAAGATCTTCTTTTGCGTTCTGCGGAAGAAAGAAACTCGTACAGGTTTGAAATGACAAGAGGGTGAGTAAACGCAGACAGTATTTTCATTTCAAAGGTGAACTGCTCCTTTAAGGGACAGAAAGTTGTCTTTCTCAAAAGAACACATTCACATCTCAGTAATCTGAATTCATAGCTTAGAAATAACTTTGACGTTTTCTTGCTTTTGTTTTCATCCTCTTCAGGAAATAGAGCATTTTCTCTCTGTGACGTCATGCGATTCGCTGCCGTTGACGCGTCTGGAGGGATTGAAAGATTTGAAAAGACAGCTTCACAGCCACAAACAGCAGATAGTTCAGCTTCTGAGAGAATGTCACGGTCAGCATAAGTTCAGTTTTCCCACAATCACAAGCTACTTACATTTGATAAGACGGTTCAGAAAAAAAAACGTTATTTCACAGTTCTGGTCCCAGAGAATTGAAAAATGTGTTGTCAATGGTGCCGTCCAATCACAGCACAGAAGGGGCGGGACAAGCATTGCTTTAACAGTCGTATGTCTGTGTTCGATGATTAAAAACCAATACAAAAGTGAATATTTATGTACCCAATTATTCATTTCTGTAACATAATATCCCCAGACTTCCTAAGCATCATTTATTTGGTGCCTTAACAAACTATCTGTGAAATCACAAGACAACAGATACATAACTCTACATTTTTTTATATTTTAGCGAAGCGTTAAACAGCATGCAAATCACATAAAATATCACAGTTTAACACATTTCTGTTTATTTTATTATATTATATGATATGCATATTTTATTGGTGCATTTTGTCTGTCGTCTTTGTGATGTAACACCAACCGATTGAATTCAAATTATAAAAATCTGAAATCCTATAAGAGGTCGGTTGATGTTCACATCTGATTTGTTGGTGTAGTTGACCCATCGGGCTGTGTTCTGCTTAAGCTGGTTTTGAACCTTCTCCAGCTCTGCAAAATCGCAGCCAACCACCCCGGCGGAAGAGACATCCTGGGTAAGTCCTTCGCACTATTGTAAAGTTTTATCCAAAATAAATGTTTTTCATTAAAACGCTACTTGTGGGATTGTATTCAGAGGCTGTCGGACGGTGCTTAGGAGAACTTGGACCTGTCGACTTGTCAACAATAGCATTGCATCATGGGAAGGATCAGCTGTATGCTAAGGCTGCTCGTTTGTTTCCCGAAGTTGCTATTCAGTGGATCTTCATCATTCTGAACTGCATGGACAACGCACTCACACATCACAGGCACGTCAAATATCTCATTCTTTGATTCTTGAGATAAGGTACAAAACTTGTTCTGGTGATCAGTTTTGTTTTTTTGACGTGGAATAATATTATATAATATTATATGAAGAGTTTTCTTCCAAAATGAGATAACTCTGTTTTAAAAATGTTAAGTTTCCTATTATGTTATCATGTTTTTTTTGTGTTGTATTTTTGTAGTTATTATGACTTAAATCAAAACAAACCAACAGCACTTTGATTGATATTTATTAGAATACACAATAAAAAAACATTTTCTCTCATTATGGAACCAATCTCTTCAAATATAATATTATATAAATATTTATCCATATATATATATATATATATAGAACTCCAATAAAAAAAATCAAAGATCATGTTTTTTATTGTTATCATGTTTTTATTGTGTTAGTTAGCTGTATTTTTTCTATAATAATTTCTTAATTGAAAACAAACCAATTGCATTTTTATTGATATTAATCAGAATACACATTAAAAAAACATGATTTTTTTATAAAGAATTCTCTCATTGTGGAACCAGTCTGTTCGTTTATATATATATTATATATGTATTTCAATTAATATCAATCAAACTGAAGTTGGTTTTTTGATTTATGCAATCATTACTAAAAAATACACTTACTCACTAAATAAAACACAGTAAAAACATAACATAATAATAACATGAATTTTTAACTTGTTTAAGAACCGAGTTATCTCATTTCAGAAATAAACTATTTAAATATAATATTATATAAATGAATATATAGATATATATGAAGAGTTTGATTCCAAAATGCGATAACACCATTTAAGAAAAAAACGAAGATCATGTTTTTTATTGGGTTTTTATTGTGTTTAATTGTGTTAGTTAGCTGTGTTTTTTTTTGTTATTATGGCTTAAATCAAAACAAACCAACTGCAGTTTGATTGATATTAATTGGAATGGACAATAAAAAAAACGATTTTTCGTTTAAAAGATTTTTCTTAGTTCTCTAATTTTGGAACCAATCTCTTCATTTAAATATATATATTTGGAAACAAACTCTTCATATAATATTATTATATAAAGTATTATTTCACTTCAAAAAACCGAACAAAGAATAAAAAGTAAATAAAACCTGACGACATTGATGTAGCTCGCTGGAACAATACTAGAAGCATTTGGTCCCCGTTAATTCAATATTGATCGAATCAAAACCTACGATTTCATTTTTCTGCTGAATATTCTGGTTAGGTCCTAAAAAGCGAACATTTTGGGGTTTGCCTATAACCGGTACTTCCTGTCTAGCCTTTAAAACGAACCAAAACAGTGACATTATATGACTATTTCTCCTTTATTTCAGTATTGCGGTGCGTCAGGCGGCTGGTGTGTGTCTAAAGAACATCTTGGCCACCGAGTCTGCTCTTGAATTCGGGCAATTGAACAGCAGTAAAAGGAACCCGATGCTGGCATACCTAAACCCCTTCCGCTCTGCCAAGAGACGGGCAAGTGTTTCACACCTACTGCTGTACTCGATGTGCACATGAAATCATCTTAGTGGAAAAGTTTAATGAATAAATGCATAAATTAAAAACAATATAAACATACATTGCAAAATATAACGAGTCGTGAAAGTGAGCGGTCTTTGCCACAGGAGCCCACCCTGACCGTGGAGGTGACCTCAGAGTCCAGAGAGAGACTGGACAGTCCTGACCTGTGGTCTGTGCAGCCCGATGGACACAAGGACTGGTTGAAGAATCTGTGTACGGCCTTGTTAGACAGCGGAGGAGTCCAGGATGAGGCTCTGCTTCTCACCAGACCTCTCTGTGAGGTACATTAGATGAAAAGTTCAGCCAAAAATTTTAATTCTGTCATCGTCTACTCACCTTCAGGAGCCGGAATAAAGCTCTTTGTTCTGTTGAACACAAAGAAAGATATTTTGAAGAAGGTCAGCACGTCTCAGTTCTGGGACATCGTCCACTACCATAGTAGAAATAAATACTGTATATTTTTGGTTCTGTTGAACACAAAATGAGACATTTTGGAAGAAATAGTAAAGCAAACAGTTCTGGGGACCTATAAGAACAATTCAGTTTTTCCTACCATGGTAGTACATGATGCCCCAGAAGTGTCATTTTATCCAAATATCTTTCTCAGCATTCATCAGAACAAAGTGATTATACAGTTATGAAGTAAGGGTGGGTAAAGACATCTTTAATTTGTGAATCTTAATAGAAATAATGTTTCGACGAATCGCACGCTCGTGTGCTCTGCAGGTGAAAACCGATTTTTGCCAGAGGATGCTGCCGCTCTTCATTCACGATATTCTTCTGGGAGATGCGGATGGGTCCTGGAGACAGCTCTTATCCACACATATCCAGAGCTTCTTTAGTCAGTGCTGCAGACCCTCGACACCCACCAGCCGTCCCACCACCCCCATGCTATCAGACTCGGGTACAAAATCAGATTTGTTAAGGCCAGTTCACAACAAGAATTTGTATGATTTTTGGAAATGTTTCTGTATTTTACAAGAGCACATGTTTCTAGTTTTAACAGGGAATACAGATTTTGGGAACCAGGCCGCAGTAGATAAGCCGTCTCTCCGAAGCATGCTGACAGTCATAGACTACCTCAGACAACAGGCTCGACCAGTGGCACATGGAAGGTCGGAGGAATTTACTTGACCTTCCTTCTCTTTGGCCAAAGCATCGTGATTTTATGATTATCATTATAAATGCAGTTGTGATATTCAGTTTCTAGGTTTGATTTATTAACTCTTTACCTGCCAAACACAGAATTTTTTGGGTATCTGTTTTTTCACTGAAAAACATTTTCTGAAAGACAGCATCTCTAGAGGCTAGAAACAGTAAATATTTGATCCGTTTTTTATTTATCGTTCTGAAGCTGAAATGCTAAAGCTGAAGCTAATCAAAACCCACATTTAAGAGGTGATAAAAAAACTAATGAAGATAGAAGGAAACATTTTTTGTTTTTGTATAAAAGCAGAGACTCTTTTCTTTCAGTTGGTATATTGTTTGTCCATATTCTTTCATATTCATACTTGGAGCCATCAAATTTGAGTGAAAATTATTTAAAAAAATGATTCAAGACATGTTTACAGCTCTTCAGACTAGAAAAAGCAGGCGTTTTAAACTCACATCTTGTGTTTTGACAGTAATGAATACGGGACAGTGTGCGATTCAAACTTCTGGCTGGATCTGAATTATCTGGAGGTGGCCGGAGCTGCTCAGTTGTGTTCTGCCCATTTCACAGCTCTCCTGTACTCTGAGATCTATGTGGACAAGATCAGATCCAACATGGAGCAGAGCCGAAGGTATCGCCAGAAAAAAACTCTGTCAAATTTATTGACCTTAATATTTAAAATGAACAAAATATTGATTTCTCTGTAACATCTCTTTAGTTTCTGTATAATTCAAGTTTAATTTAAAGGTCCAGTGTATGAAATTTAACGGCATCTATAGAGCTTGTTAATCGACGTCACCCCACGTTGAATGTTGCGCCATCTTTGAAGGATTGCTGGTAGCGCGTTCAATGCAGTGTTTTGTTTTTCTTGTTTGATTTGGAAAAAACAACAGGAGGTCGGTCTTACTGCGTTAAAAACTGTAATAGCATTACCAGAGGAGAAGTCCATGGTTCTTTCACTCTCGATTTCTCCGTATATCATACGAAACAAGTAACTGTACATATCAAAACAATAATAGCAGTTGAGTATGATCCTGCCAAGGCGCCACCGCAACATGAATCATAGTGCGTGACGTCAGCTTCACATTGTCTATAACGCCCTGTTCAAAACGCCAGCGACAAAGCGAGCCGATGTCATTCATTCCATTAGTAGCCTAGCGACATCTAGTGTGGACTTGTCTAGAGACTCGACAAAGTTGAGAATCGATCGTCTTTATGCATATAGAAGATAGAAATAGCTCATTCTAAGGTAATAAAAACAAAACGCTTTATTCACCTCTGAAGACACTGTGTCAATTATATTGCATTTCTGTCAACGGATCCTCCCATAACAACACACTGGACCTTTAATAAAATACCATTTCTCCCAGTGTTTGTATTTTCTGTGTAGATTCAGGAATGGATTGTGCTGTTGTCATTATTAGAAATCTAGCGAGTCATGAGCAGAGTCTCCCATTATTTATTCACAGGTCACAGTCTCGAGCGTCGAGGAAGATCACATTTGATGAGGCCAGCCAGACTCTGTCCATTGGCACAGTGAATGAAAAGAGTTTAGAAGACTCTGGCATCAGTCTACAGGTGTGTGATATCATATTAATAAGATCCGTGATTATTGATTTATCAGTAGCTGTTGTTAATTCGCTGTAATGCAGAGCCGTGACCTGATTTACATTGAACTGGAATACGAGCTAAAGATCTGAACTGGCATCAAAGAATCGATTTATGTTGTTAAATTATTATAATATACTAACTGTTTTATAATTGTAATAAGGCACTGTGAGGCAGTGCCATGTTGTAAATATAGTCACGACTGTATAGGTTGTTTGCAATCACATGGTTTTTATGACGAAGGCAGCAAGTTATATTCTGGATAGGAATTCACTGTCACAACCTCATAGTACTTATGTTCAAGGACCAGGTTAACCCAAATTTCTGTCATACCTTACTTGTAATAAACACTAGCTTCTGTTTAAAAGTGAAAAATGCGTTAATTCACCATAGAAGTCCATTATAAGGAAACAGCTCAACGTACCAAAACAACAACCACGGAAAGCCAATCACTGATATCAAACATAAACATGATAACCGAAAAGTTTTATGTTCTCAGTTTGTCGCTCTCTTGAGCCACGTTATGTGGTTTCTTTATAATGAACTTTAATGAGTAACAAGCTTAACGAATATTCTTATCCCTTGAATAAGTGCTTGCTCTTTTAGTGTTTATTACAATTAATAAGTTTTTACGTGGTTGTCGTTTTGGCACGTTAAGGTATTTAATTATAATGCTGGGTTCACACCAAATGCAAATTAAGCATTTTGCGCAAGTAAATTACATGCAATGTCAACGCAAAAACACGTATGATGCAAATCTGGCAACGGCGCTAACGCACATCAGTCTCGTCTTCTGCGAAGGTTGAAAATATTTGTCAGATCGCGTCACTCACACAAAAATAACGAACTTTTCCCCTGAACGTGATCGTTTCGTGTTTTATTGAACCCAGCATAATGGACTTCTATGGGGAGAAACGCTTAACGTGAACTTTATCCGTTTAATCAGGACCCGATCTTTGCAGCTAGAGTTCATGACAAGATTCTAGAGCAGTCAATTTGAGCTCACCTGGTCGTTGTTTAGGTGCGTTAAACCTTTTTAAGCGTTTAAGAAAGTCATTCGTCTCGGCTCATCCCAACCACAGATTTCGTTTTACGAACCACTTTTATCTATGTTTCTGAATACTCGCATTTTCCCTCTTCAAAAGAACGTCAACTTTTGCTACACAATAAAAACACCTTTCATGGTTTGATCGATTTAAACAAAAACAACGAAGCAAAAATAACGATTTTGTGTTTGTTATAATTCCTATGGAGAAAATCACTTGCTGCCCTCCATCGGCACTTCTCACAGTCGTCATCTGCAAACATCCTATTGTTGCAGGTTTTGGGCTGTCGCACATCCTCTGAAATTATTCTTTTGAACCCATTACATACTCATGATCTGTTTTGATTTGTCTCAGGATCTTCTCATTGAAGTGTACAGGTGCATTGGAGAACCTGACAGTCTATACGGGTGTGGAGAGGGCAAGTTAGTCAGTCCTCTGACTAGGTGACACTTTTTTTGTTATTTACTCAAAAAACGTATTATTCCGTTTGGCAGCAGTGGTTTTAGCTTGTTACTCCGTTTTCTTTCAGTTTTGTTTATGTGTGCATGTCTGAAAGTCCCAAACGGAAGTAATAGTAAAATGAAGTATAAACGCCTGCTCTGAAATCATACAGTTGATTTAGAAACGTCAAAATGAAGAACTATTGTTGCATATGAAGGTACTGCGGACATGAGAAGAGATATAAAAATACAGCTTCTGACCGTTCACCCGCTGTATTATTAATTTCTTAACAGACTATCTACGATGACGTCACTGCACGTGAGAAACCCGGCAATTCTCAAACTTCCGTGTAAAGGCGGTTTTCTGCGTAGCCGGTTTATTACTATGCATGTAAACAAGTGAAAAACAGGTTTCTTTTTAAGCTGCTTTTTTATAGATATCCTTTTATTTTGTGCATGTTAACACTCAATGTTACAATGATGGACACCTTAAATCTTGTTCTTTATTTCATTCTTATTTGCATTGAGTTTTCTGTCATTTGTGTAACAACAAATTAGAAATAAAACCCAATAAGTTTGCAAAGTGGCGGCTAGGTCGCCTCCAAAGGCATACTAAAATCTATACAGTATACCCATAAAAAAAAATCCCAATAAAAATCCATAATACTGACACAACCAAAGTAACTCCAATGAGACGTCTAAAGATCCGTCACATTAAAGATAACTTCTAACTTAGATCACGGGAAGTGATGTGTGTGCTTGAACAGAGCCTCTTCTTAGATGATCTTTGACCTTGGAAGTGCTTACTTACATTTTTGTTTTCTTTTTAAATAATAGTTTGTCACCAAACACACCAATAACACAAAACCAAAGGACATGTATTCTTTTAAAATTGTTTGTATTAATAAATAATTATTATGCTTTGGATTTGTATGCATTTATTAGACCCTGTACTTGTAATAATGAAATAATATTCTGTAATTAGTTAACTTAATTAAAAATAAATAAAAGGAAATGTTAAAACATAAAAAGGTGTTGAACAAAGGCAGGGGGACATATGTTTTTTCCAAGTACAAATGAAATGAAAACTAATTTAGAAAGAAAATGCGCAAAACTATACAGATTTAAAAAAAACATCTTAATAGTTCATAGTTGCGTATTTATGGCTAAATAGGGGTGGATTTTTGTATTTCCAAGCTTTTTACATGCTAAACAGTGTAGGGACAGGTTTGTCACCATATTTGGAAATGCCATATTTTTTTTATATTGTATTTACATTTATATTATTCCTTATTGTGTAAAACTATATATACGCTTTGGATAAAAGTGTCTGCTAAATGGCAAAAATATATGTATATATATATAGCAAGCATTGCATTGTTTTCATTTAGTAAAAACAGATTTCTAAATTTGGTGTTTGTTTGGTGCTCTCCAGGATCCGAACATATGAGCATGAGGCCATGTGGGAAAAAGCTTTGGTTTCATATGACCTTCACTCCAACCTCCCAGAGGTCACACGACAGATCGGCATAGTGGAGGTACGTATGACCTCTGGTCTGAATGCTTACAGACTAAACCTGGATCAGGTGAGCAGTATTGAGTTTGTGTTTTCTCAGGCTCTGCAGAACTTTGGTTTGTCTAGTATTCTGAGCACATATCTGCACGGACTGGAGAGAGAGGGGGTGGAGTCCAGTCCTGAACTGAGAGAGCTGCGTTTTCAGGCTGCGTGGAGAAATACACAGTGGGACTGCGATCTGCCTGAAAGGTGTGTGGGGGGTTGTGTTTGCCTCCTTCTGTAGATTTAAGAGATGTGGCCATAATAAGATTTTTTTGGACATTGGCCATAGTCCAATAAAGAGGTCCCCATAATTAGGGGTGTAAAGATGCTGGGTTTGCGATCAACAGTTGCATCATCATATTTGTTAGAAAAAATATATATATTAAACTGACAGATCTTTTTCCAAAAGATAAACTATTTTAGTAACATTTGTTAAAGAATTGATGACATACAAGGTTTAATTCAACCGTTTTTATGTAAACTCATAAAAACTGATTAGATCTCTTAATTTCAGAAAAGTAAAACTGAATTTTAACATAAATTGTCATTGAATAATATATTGCCATATACATATTTTAATAGCTCTATCTAGGGCTGTCACGATTATTAAAGGATGGTCTCATTGCACATCTCTATAGAAGACACTAGGGGGAGCTGTAGTGCCTGCTTATTGCATGTTTCAGTGTATATATTGTAACTAAAGCATAGTATTACTTGTAAAATCTACCCCCACAACACAATCATAAAGAAAAACTAAAGAATGTATGAGAATTAAAGGTCAAAGCTCTAAAACAAACAATTAATCGTCATAATCGCAATGATTTATTAGATAAGTAATCGTCAGGCAAATTTCATAATCTTGACAGCTCTAGCTCTACAATACTTCATGGTGTTGTATTGCGATATGCGATACCTCAATATATTGTTGTTATGCCCCCTTATGATAATGTGTTTGTGTAAGTGCAGACCTGTATTGTGTTGAAATTATGATTCTGTGAGAATCTAATCTTCCAACTTTATCGTGAGAATTTAGTGGAGGCCACAATTTACAGGTATATTTCACAGTTTTTATTGCGAAAAGAGGGCCTTTAAGGATCATGGGATTTATAAATGACTCGTTATTTATATTTTCGTTTGTGTAGAACTGAGAAGCTGAAGCCTGGAATCAATGAGTCTCTGTTCAGCGCTCTTCAGGCTCTGAGGGATAAAGAATTCTCCCTGTTTGAGCAAACACTCAACTATGCCAGGTAACCAGAACACATCTTCCTGTATAAACCCTGTCCACACCAAACGCGACAAAACACTCTTAATGAAAGAAAATAACTACATTGGACGGTGGTCGGATGCTAATATAGCTGTCATCTTAGATACTTAGTAACTTTTATGTGCAGCTGTGCTCAACGGTAGACTGCTGATATATTAGATTAGTTTAAGATTCTTTAAACTCCATAAACATTGCTTAGTACTGAATTGTATTTTATTTATCGATGCACTGATAGGATTTTCTGGGCCGATACTGATTTTAACAAACAACTATCAGCCGTTTCCGATATCGATATTGGTCATATGCATACAGTTTTATGTTAGCTAGTTTTTCTGCATTCAAGTAATTTTACTGAACATGAATTGGATCCATTTAACATTAAACAGAGAGACACAAGAGTAAGTGTGCGTAAATGTATAAATATGATAAGTTGAGATAAAAACACAATAAGACAACATGACAATCTTCAAAGGTTATTTTTGCTTTCCAATATTTATTTTATTAAAAACATTAACTCAAATTTGACTTAAAATTTAACATTTCTTTAATAAATTTAAATAAAGTCTGTCCTGTTGCTATTTACAGTAACTATTTTGCTCAAAGAAAAACATTGTACGTACAAACATCTAACTCATTGCCTCAATGCAGTTAACTAATAAACTAGGGACCGAGGAAAATCCTTTTTATTTTTTTCCCCAAATTCCATTTTTATTTTTCTGGATTCTGTGTTTTCTTTTTTTCTTGTGGTGTACAACTATGTTAATATGAACCATTCTCTTACATCTTTTTTACTTACATTTAATTAGTAGTTTTGGAAAATTTTAGTAGCAGTTTTGTCAAGTGGTTACCTGGACTTTTATTTTGACGAAAGACTTTAATATTGATGGCTTGTTGCAAAGTTTGACAGCAGCTTTTCTCAAATGAAATGGTAAAATGCACCTTAGGTAAACTCTGTTAGCGCAGCGCTGATTCAGTTTTTGTGTTCTCGTCCACAAGATGCTAAAAAGTACACAAAACAACACCACTCATTCACATGCAGAACAAGCAGATTAAATAAAACATATTTAATCAGCGGCTGCATAATTATTAGCGCCATTCATAGCACAATTAGAAGTTTTTTAGCTGTTCAGTGCTACTTTCTGGCGTGTTTACTACTTTCCATCTGTGTTTTCCGCATCACGTAAAAATAAATAAACTATTTTTCATGCTATTGCCAATACATCGGTGCATCCCTAATTTTACCTTTCTCTCTTTTTCGTTTCTTTTTGTTTATCTCCCTGTAAAGGTGCTTTGAAATAACGCAACATTGTAAAAGGTCACTTTAAACAAAATAATATAGATTGTATTATCTCTATAGTTATCGTTCTTGGTGCGGACTGACCTTAATCTGACTTGTGTGCGCGTGTGTTTTGTCAGAGGTCATGAGGTGGAGGAGTTGTGTCGTGGCAGTCTGGAGGCTGCTTCTTCACTTTACCCTGCACTTTGTAACCTGCAGAGAATCGCCGAACTCCAGAGTGTCCAGCATCTTTTCGCAAGGTCGCCAGATCCTATCACTGTTTTGCTTCTATGTATTCATAGATTCTGCATGTAATTAAAATGTTTGTGTGTCTGTACAGAAATGAAGTTGAAAACACGTGGTAATTGATTTCTTTGCTCTTGACAGGCCTATAACTGACTCCGCTCTGAATGAGGTCTACGGAAAATGGCAGCAACACTCAGATCTCTTGACTGATAGTGATTTCAGTCTGGTTGAGCCCGTTTTAGCCCTGCGCTCTTCAATACAGGAAAGCCTGATTTCCTCAGCGACAGATCCTGACAAGAAGAGCTACCTGATATCGGCCTATTCCTCACACCTGATGGTGCTGTGCAAACTCGCTCGTGCTGCAGGCAACACACAGGTGCTCTTCATGTCTTGTGTATTTTGAATTTGCTAAAATTGCCATTTATGTTTCATTTAAACATTTACATGTATGCGTTTGGCAGACGCTTTTATCCAAAGCGACTTACATTGTATTGTACTATACATTTGGTTTCACTATGTGCAATCCCCTGGGATCGAACCCATGACCTTGATACCATTATTCGCTTACCACTGAGCTACAGGAAAGCTCATTTAAAGGCGCAGTTTGTAAAATTTTCGAAGTAAAATATCCAAAAACTACTAGGCAAGTGTTAGATATTTTTTTCACTTGAGTACTTAAAATGTCGCTTATGTTTCCAACTGCTTGTGAATAGTGAGAAATTCGCAATTTTAAAAGCGTCAATGGCGTCATATCCGTGTTACCCTTTGTTAGCGCCTTTACTGAAGTAGGAACATGATGAACATGATTTCTCGTTCCCGTCTGATTGATTGGCATCAGCGGTGGAGTTGAAGACAACAGATCCCATCATTCCACGCATCTTCACAGCGTCATCACGCTACGCCATTGTTGTTGTTTTGAATGTGCGCCCTCTATGGGGCGGATTTTACAAATGCATAAGCAAATTGGCTGTACCATCAACAAGGCCAATATAACGAACCTGAGTTGTATAATGCTAAGTAATTGTAATGTTGTAGAATTACATCGAAACATTAATATAATGTAATGAAGAATGGAAAATAAGTTAGCAAGTGGCAAATATCGGTGTCGGCCAGATAGTCGTTTTGGGGAGACCGCTTCTTATTAGTATCGCATAATTATCCTTAAAGTATAACCTCCAGCTTTGTGTGTTTTTGTTCATGTAGCTGGCAGAGCGAGCAGTTTTTCACATGAAGCAGAAAGGCGTGGCCAGCGCTGTTGGTGTGGGCTCGTGGGCGTGGCAGCTGGAGGAGGCTCAGGTGTTCTGGGTGAAGAGAGAACAGGGGCTAGCTCTGGGGCTGCTCAAACAGATGATCCACAAACTGGATGATTTAGTAAGCGGGCGTGAAGACCGTATATATTGCGTCTATTTCGTATATTTCTCTGTACGTGTCGAATACAAATGTGTTTATGTGAGCAGGTGTCTGTGAATCCTGCTCTGGTGCCGGTGTTTTCTGAAGGCTTGAGACTGTGTGGGAACTGGCTGGCCGAATCCTGTTTGGAGAGTCCTGCTGTCATACTGGAGAAATATCTGGAGAGGGTAAAGCTGTCATATTTTGTACAAGGCATGATGGGAAATGAAGTGATTTCTGGAAAGTAATAAATGATTACGGATAAGGTTATTTGTTATTTTGAGATTGGACACTGGGATAATATTACTTGACAATAAACGCTGCAATATTCAATGAAAAAATAGGAATCGTGATTTTTCTTTTTACTGGGACTTTAATAACTTGCAGTTATTGTCTTATCATTGTTAACATGGTACCGCCACACTAGTGTTTTATATACTGTGTATTGAATGTCAGTGAATGAGTGATTGATGCCGGACAGGCTGTAGAGGTTATCGAGGACCATTGTGCCGGATCCGATACTAAACTCCAGAGCCAGAAAACCCAGGCTTTCTTCTCGCTAGCACGGTTTTCTGACGCACAGTACCAGAGCATCGAGAATTACATGAAGTCCTCTGAGTTTGAGAATAAACAGGCGCTTCTGGAGAAGGCCAAGGAGGAAGTGGATCTCATGCGGGAGAGGAAGGTCATCAACAACAGGTCAGCAGGACTTAACTCTGTAGTGACTACTATTGGAGTGACAGGGAAAGTATCTCACCAGAGCCCATAGCGAATAAGGGCTTCAAACAAGCTTCCTCCCATGCAAGCAGAATTTTATTCATGCGCAGGTACACGGTGAAAGTTCAGAGGGAACTCGAGCTGGACGTCAAGGCGATGGCCAACCTCCAGACTGACCGTAACCGCTTCCTCCTCAAGGCTGTGGAGAACTACATCCAGTGCCTGGAGCTCGGAGAAGAACACGACACCTGGGTCTTCAGACTGGCGTCCCTCTGGCTGGAGAATGCCGATGTCAAAACAGTCAACGACATGATGAGGGTAAGACTGCAAATCTAATTTTCGCACAAAGTTGCAGATTTCTTATTGTTGGTGGTTGTAAGTGGTGTTTTGTTTGTGTTGGTGTTAGACAGGGGTAAAGAAAATTTCGTCCTATAAGTTCCTGCCCCTGATGTACCAGTTAGCTGCTCGAATGGGCACAAAAGTGTCCAGTTCACAGGACGTTGGTTTCCATACTGTTCTGAATGAGGTAACCTCGAGCTTTTCATTTGAACTACACAAGTGTGGAATCACAGCTTAAATAAGTCCATGGTCTGTACTCAGCTGATCTGTCAGTCATCCCTGGACCACCCGCACCACACTCTCTTCATCATCTTGGCCCTGGTCAACGCCAACAAAGATGAGAGTTTCTCTCGCAGTCGTATATCCAAGAGCAGTGCGCGGCAGCCTTCGCCTTTGGACTTGGTATGTATATCTACATTCAGCCAAAACATTATTTATTTACCATTGCTCTATGTGGATACTGACAAGAGTGTACACGAACACTTGAGACTTGGGGTTTATGATATTGTTTAATACATTGTGTTGTAGGAGCGCGCCGAGGTAGCTCGAAAGATCATTGACATGGTTCGTAAAAAGAAAGCCAAGATGATCAAGGGCATTGAGACACTCTGCAGTGCATACATCACTTTGGCGTACATGGACGCAAGTCGCCATAAAACTGAGAAGAGTAAGTACATCCCTAAAGCGTTTATTTTGTGTGTTGTTTCCTGTCGGTTTCGAGTCTTGTAACTTGCTCGTAACCAGGGATGCACCGATACCAGTATCAGTATCGGCCCGATACCAAGCTCATGTACTCATACTCGTAATGATCCACCGATACCGAAGAGCCCTATGAACGGGGACGGAATCTGGCAAATGTATTATTGCCTAACAAGAACAGCTAACTTAACTTTAGCAAACTGAAGTAAATTTGTGAGATAAATTGTGCTACTTATCATAAACAAATAGAAATTATTTAAAAAATAGTACTTAATTTAAGTAGACATAAAAAGAAAAGAAAAAAAAAGAAAATGTAACAGTAAGATACTGTTTTATTAACATAATTGTACAATAGCAAGGCATCGGTTATAGGTATCGGTATCGCAGAGTACCAGAAAAAATATCGGTATTCGTACTAGGTCTTTAAAAAATGGTATCGGTGCATTCCTGCTTGTTACATTTCTTATCAGTGTCGTATAAAGATGAAATGTAATTAAGTTGTACTATGTTAATATATACAATGTTTTGAATTTAACGTACATACTCTGGTAATAAGAGGGTTATCTTGTTTGCATAGAAGCCATACCGATCCCACCTGAACAACCAATCATGCAAATCAAAGACCTTGATGATGTCATCATTCCCACCATGGAGATCAAGGTAAAAAGATCAAAACGTTTTATGGTCAGAGATGTCTCGTAAAAATCTATTTCGTATGAAAGTGTGAAAACAAAATACAAAATATGCAACTAGCATTCAATTGTAAAAAAAAGCAAAGATGTCACAGAACTAACAAAACATTTCGATCTATGATAATTATTCTGTAATATCTCAAATTAAAGATCTATAAAAAAAGAGCAGTAATTCTTGATGTGATCCCTTTCTCTTATTCCAAGTGTTTGCGAGCCATTTTGAATTTTTCTTTGATTTGCTCAAAACGTGACATGCATCATTTATACTTCAAAATAATTTAGATCGGTCCCACTGCTCAGCAGATTTAAGCAAATTTAATTTCTTGATTGGCCCTTTTTTTAATATCCAAGCCAAGATCTTTTGAATACAAAGTCCAAGGTTTAAGAAATTCCGCCACAATGTGGACATTGTGTGCGGCAGACTTTGTCAAAAACCTCCAACAGGGGGCGCTAAAACTAGAAACATCATAACTGCAGCCTTTATCGAAATAGTGGCAAATTGGCATCCTTAGTTTTTTACACATGCTAAAATAACAGAAAATTAATAAAATAATCTTCCAACAGCCAATTTAATTGCAGTAGTAATATTTGGAACAAGCGTACAAAGTTAAATCAAGACTAACATACAACATTTTGTACAATATCAAGATGCATCATTTCAATAGTTACTTTGAATAATAGTTTTCTACTAATAATGAATAATGTGTGAACAATGCAAGATGACATGTTTACTGCTAAAATGCTGAAACATCAGAATGTTTGACCAACATCTATTGTATTACTGCATTATTCTATAAAGATTTTGTGGCCCTCTGTTTTTCAAGTCGCTTTGTCCCAGAATAAATGTAAAAGTCACTCGTTATTAATAAAGAAAGCTAAAGTAAGGGGGCTTGAGCTTATCATTATTATATCAATATAAAAATTCCTCAATGGCAAATTAACGTCAAAATTGGGATTCGTGATTCGAAAGAGTTTTTGCCACGTTTGAAACAACCCAAAACATGTACATAACACATTTTGAGACAACCATGAGGCTTTCTTAATTTTTTAAGATTTACGACAGCTTTTGTTTTGAGAAATGTTTTTATTTTTTCATTTTTTCCTGAAATCAATCTTCAGAAAAACTAGGGAAATAAAACATTCCTTACTTTTTTCTTGAATTATATAATAAAGTTCCCGTGAAGCGGAGGTCGCTTTTACGTCCGTATTGTGGCGCATTTCCGAGTGAAATGGAATTTGGGATGAGAAAAATAGTGGCTGTGGCTTTCGTCTTTCTCAGCGCTTTGATTGGACATATAAAAACAGCCGATGCCTTTTGAAATGGGACTGGCAACTGACAGTTGAAGGGGAGGAGTTAAGGGATGCTCCGCCCATGCCGTCTAACATACGTCATTTAAGATGGATAGTCCTTTCAGATTTTCAGATATTAACTAAAGATTATGAGGCCACACAAATTTTGTAAAGAGAATGAACCACATTGATACGCTTTTTACAATAAACGCTGCAATATTTCATGAAAAAATAAACATTGTAATTTTTTATTTCACTGGGACTTTAAGAAAACATATGTTAGATTTTCATCTTAAGGATGTTTTATGAATCCTGCCCCTGTTTCCCAAGAACAAGGAGAGTCCTATGAGATTGGAGAGTTAATGATGACAGACCTTTCATTTTAATATCATTAACTTGTATTATTTAGGTGGATCCATCAGGCAGATATGAAGACCTTGTGTCTGTCAGGTCATTCAAACCTTACTTTCACCTGGCTGGAGGCGTGAACCTGCCGAAGATAATCGACTGTGTGGGCTCAGACGGCCTGACCAGGAAACAGCTAGTCAAGGTCAGGTTATTTACCATAAACCATAATCATTCAAAGGTTCGGTGTCTATAGTACATACTTTATAATTTCCGATTATAATGAATTTCTGATAACATTATGAAGACCTAAACCGGTCAGATCAGAAGTTTTTAAATATAAAGAAGAAAAAAAACCTTGAGTGTTCAAAAATATTCGATGGGTACTGTATGTATTGAATCTTCGGGAACCCGAGATTACTGTGATATACGTGTTCCTTACAAGTGCAAGTCAAGTTTAAAGCCCGATTGTGTGGTTGTGTCGGGGTCACAGGGTCAGGATGATCTGAGGCAGGACGCGGTAATGCAGCAGGTCTTTCATATGTGCTCCACGCTCCTGCAGCGCAACGCAGAAACACGCAAGAGAAAACTCAACATCCGCCGCTACAAAGTACGAACACTCCTCGCACACAATAAACGTTCGTAAGATTACAACAGCAGCTTAAGAATTGTGCGACACTGTGCCGTGTATGCGGAGCAGGTGGTGCCGTTTTCCCAGCGCAGCGGTGTTTTGGAGTGGTGTTCTGGAACCGTGCCCATTGGAGAGTTCCTGGTTGACCCACTGAAGGGGGCGCACAAACGCTTCCGCCCACAGGACTGGACCAACATGGCCTGTCGCAAGAAAATGATGGTAGTCATTTCTATACATGTAATTGTCTAACCCTTTTAAAAAAATCCAATGAAATCATTTGGCTCTCTGTTACGTGTAGGATGCCCAGAGGATGGAGTTTGATGGCAAACATCAGGCGTTCACAGAGGTGTGCCAGCATTTCCGGCCAGTGTTTCGATACTTTTGCATGGAGCGCTTCCTGGACCCTGCAGTGTGGCTGGAGAGACGACTAGCGTATACGCGCAGTGTGGCCACATCCTCGATTGGTACCCCATACTCGCACGATAACATCGTCCTCTGGGTTTAGACACACCTGATCTTTAATTCGTGGAATTTAATAAATGATGTTTTATTTATTTTTTTCCCTGACAGTCGGTTACATCGTTGGCTTGGGCGATCGACACATTCAGAACATTCTTATTGATGAAGAGACCGCAGAACTGGTCCACATAGACCTGGGTATGCACACAAAGAAATCCTTGCTTATTCAAATGTTTGATCTTTTCATTTTATGTCAACCTGCAACACCTTTTCACGCAGGGGTTGCATTCGAGCAGGGTAAAATCTTGCCTACCCCTGAGACGGTGCCGTTCAGACTTTCTCGAGATATCGTGGATGGGATGGGCATCGCTGGGGTGGAGGGGGTGTTCAGGAGGTGAGCCTTGATTAGACTATTAAACTCAGACCTATTCATTTAAAAAAATATAATATTTATTAAACTATAATATAATAAAATATAACCGTAATAAATAATAATCATTAATATAATAATAAATCAAGTATTATTAATAATATGTGAGCTATAACATTTTATAAGAAAACATTTTGTGTTTGTTGTTGTAATATCTCCTGAAACCCTGTGTGGTGTCTCCTGTAAATCTTCCCTAAACGTGAGACACTGCATGCATTTTTGTGACATTTATTACGACACATATTTAGGTTTCTAAAGTACTGAACTTTTATTTTTGTTCTTATGAATATTTAGATGTTGTGAGAAAACTATGGAAGTTATGAGGAGTTCTCAGGAGGCCCTGTTAACCATTGTGGAGGTGAACAGAAGCACATCACGTATCCGTCAGTCATGAGTAAATGAGTGTGCTTTCTTAACCTGGATGGTTTGTGCAGGTGTTGCTGTACGACCCTCTGTTCGATTGGACTATGAACCCTCTGAAGGCCTTTTACCTGCAGCAACACGACGAGCAGGCCGAGCTTAATGCCACGCTTAACCCCACGCCGGGCGGAGACGAGCTCGATGCCCACCGCAAGGCCAGGTCTGCAATGTTTTAACAGGGTGGCCGCGGGTCCTTAAAAAGTCTTAAATAAAATGTTCCTAATATAAGGCCTATAAAATTATTTTTGACCATTTAGAATTTGGTAGAAATGCTGTCAGTAGATCAAAGAATAAAACAAAAATGATCCTTTGCATTAAAACACACCTAGAAATGGTAAATGCAGAAAAATTGAAATGTGTGTATGTCGTTCGCTGGTTTGGTCTTAAAGGGGTCATATGACACGGCTAAAACAAATATTATGTGTATACACGATTTAAGGTTAAATGACGCTGTATTTTCTACATACCGTGCATGATTGCGTCTCCTTTTTGCCCTGCGTCTCTGAAACACTTACAAGCTCATGGCTCTGAAAAGCGAGCTGTGTTATGATTGGCCAGTTAACCAGTGTGTAGTGATTGGTTCGAATAATGCAAGCGTGTGACGGAAATGTAACGCCTCTTACCATATTTGGAACACCAGGTTCCTCTTCAATTGTACTGACAGGTACGCCCACCTTACTTGCGTATACATTTGGGTGGTCTTACTCCGATCTTATCACCAACTGACGTAGATTTGTGGGGGTGTGTTAACACAAGGCTTTTCAGGCAGGTCTGGGTGATAACTGGCTTTTAGATAGAATGCATCTTTTGTTCCGACACTTTCATTTTTGCAATTTTACGTGTCTAATACATGAATGGACAACTTATAACACACCAAAGACACAGAAAAACACGTGTTCGCGCCATATGACCCCTTTAAATTTCATAAAAGTTTGCATTAAAATGGTCTTTAAATGTCTTAAATTTAACTGTTGCAAGGACATATGCATCCAGCATTTATTTTTGGCAGTTACTCAGCGCCAGAGTTTTAAAACCATTGGCCAATCATAAGGAGCATTGGCAAGAGTCTTCAGTATCATTTGTTTATTTCACTTCTAATGTGTTTTGTGTTTTAGCAGTGACAGTCAGA
The DNA here is from genome assembly GCA_029783895.1 of Triplophysa bombifrons. NCBI lineage: Eukaryota > Metazoa > Chordata > Actinopteri > Cypriniformes > Nemacheilidae > Triplophysa > Triplophysa bombifrons. Next base: position 1,979,615 of record CM056458.1, read on the forward strand.
GCTTTAATAAAGTGGCGGAGCGAGTGTTGCTCAGACTGCAGGAGAAGCTGAAGGGTGTTGAGGAGGGAACAGTGCTCAGTGTGGGAGGGCAGGTCAACCTCCTCATCCAGCAGGCCATGGACCCTAAAAATCTCAGTCGACTTTTCTCCGGCTGGCAGGCCTGGGTCTGATATACGCGACAGATCTTCATGTTCTGGTACAGATTTAAAAACAATCTAAAGTGAATGAATGTCAATGAATCTCCCTCATGTCCCCTCGTGGTCTCTGTAACGTTCAAGCTTTATCTACTTTGAATGGCCACCTTTAAAAATACTTGCACTATTAGCCGACAGTATGTATGAATTAAAAAAAACATTTCAATACGTTTATGCTTGACTGACAGATTCATGACTGACAAGTCTGTAATTAAATAAAATCATTAACTTTTTTAAAAGGGAAACTAATTTTCTTTCACCACTCCTTTTATTTGTATGTATTGAATCGAAATTTTGTTTAGCAAGTGGGTAAAAACGATTGCAATAATAACCGTTGTTTGTTCTGGAGATATTCATGTTCTGTGCGTGCAGACATCACTCATAGGTTTTCATTTATATCTTACTGAATGCAATTATTAATATACTAAATAAACTGTTTGTTTAAACATCATTTTGCCTATTGTTTCAGTTTTGAGGTTGTACCAAATGTTGTCAAAATGTTTGTTATGTAAGGGATAATGTACAAGCAGCCGGTTGTAATAAATAAGCCCCGACAGTGAGATCTGGACATGACGCGAGGTGGAGGGTCTTGTATCACTCTGAAGGGGCTTATTTCGCGATAACAACCGGCTGCCTGTACATTCTCCCACTAATAACACGGCTAATTTTTTTTAAAATTTGAAATATATTTTTCCGTGAGGAAAAGCTGTTTGTTTCGGTTTTAAAGTATACCATAACCATAACGAACAGGCAAATTGGTGCAATCATATATACATATAATATCATATAAGTTTTGAAAAGACATATTTAAAATACATTTTTGTGTAATATTAAACTGCCCCTCTCAAAATGTTTTGCAGCATCTGGGTTACAGGGTGTTATTAGTTTTGAGCAGTTGTTATTTGAAAATAACAACCCCTGGAATGTCGCGACTGGCCAATCAGAATCAAGCATTCAAATGAGCCGTGTAATAACGTAAAATAACAATCAACATTACTTCTGCAGAATCGGTTAATTTAAGTAATGTAACATTTAAACAATTACTAATACAGTGAAATCTAAAGCTGTTCATCTCTGCTCACCAAAATTCACCTATAGACCACTTCGCAAGATGTAAACACTGGTTTAAGTTTTTATTTATTATGTTTTTAATCTTAAAGATATTTGTTGATATTTGTAATAAATATTCTGTCGGTTTTATTTTGTTGAAATGTTTGTGTAGGAAAACAGAAAGTTATTCTGGACCAGTGTTTAATACATCATCCAAAGAGGTCTATATTTGTAGGCCTGTATATATAGTTCATGTTATGTCTGAGCTTCAGTACACCTCTGCTTTAACTACTGTACCCCACGAGCCTTATATTTGCATATACTGTACCATGTCTGCTTCATGAGTCAATGTGTCGGTGCAGTTAATGAAGGTATGAGGAGTTTGATGGAGTCAGTGGGAGAACTGGAGTTGAGCGGTGGATGATTAGAGCTGCTTTGGTTCATTACAGGATTCATGAGGCAAAGCCACTAGAAACAGCCGCCGGGGGGCTCTTACATAACTCTCGGAGTCTGAGTGTAGTCTTGGGGCCGTTTACATGAGACCGTTTTCAACTGAAAAAAAAAAAGTGTATTGCCCTTTCATTTAGATGGAAACGGCATTTAGGGGGACTGAAAACGCAGACTTTTGCATAACCACATCAATATGGCGGCTTCCCGGCTCTCGCTGCTCGACTATGTAATGACGTTTCCCCAGCAAAATCCCCTATACACATATACGTCGACCAATGGTATTAAAAAGCACTTTTGCCTTATAACTGTGCATATGTAAGTGCCAGGCACGTCAGTTTTGAAAACGCTGTCATATCATGTGTACGTGAAACGTTTCAGTGTTTCATCGTGTAAACGTGGCCTTATACTGAAACAGTGTTACCTCAAAACAAGTTACTTAAACGTTGGGGCTTTCTTTTTCATGACTGTATAATTGGGTCGTTCTTTGTCTGAATTAAAGCAAAGGTCGTAATTACATTTATGATCACTTGTTCTTGCTAAGCATTGTTGGGAAAATGACTTTGAAAAAAGAATGAATTACTAGTTACAAATGACATAATCAATAGTGTAATTACATTACTGTACAAATGACTCTCTCCAAAAAGTATTTGATTACTAATGACTTCCTATATCCTACATCAACCTTGATTAGTTCAGTGATTCAAGGATTCACTCTTTAATTCATTCAGATAAATAGTATAAAACTAAATAAAGTATTTTTATTTACTAGGCAACGTGTTTCAAATGTGAGAAGGATACATTAAAGAGTGTATTTTAAAGTTAGACTTTGTAATATTTTCAATAGTGGAATTAACATCAAAATTCAAAGTATTTAGTACAATGACATCAGAAGTAACTGTAATTAAATTACAGGGAAAATAAAAGTAGTCCCTGGCTTTACTTTTTCAAGGGGAAAAGTAACTAATTACTTAGCAGCAGTGCTGGATGTGTCACTAGTTGCTAAGACAGACATCACTTTTTCTACAGCTTGGTTTAAAGGAATAATTCACCCCAAAAAATGAAAATTCTCACATTCTTCAAATATTATCCTTGGTAGCTTCAGACTCTTACACTGGATAACAACAAAAAACATCCATTACACTATAAGTTTGGACACTGCTTAGGTGTTGGTAGATGACCTTGGCCCTTTTGTAAGATGCTGTAACAGCACCATCCGGTGATAAATGGACATCATGTAAAGGCAAAAAACTAGAAAACTAGATGAGCACATTCAGGAGGAGAACAAGATTTGTCATGATGAGATATAAGAGACCACAGAAAATGCCACTCACATACATGTTATCATTCTCAATTCTTTACTATCTTTATTCTTTTTAACATCTTTAAAATTTCTTGTAAGCTTTTGATTGTTTGTGAAATCAGTTGTTTGTAAAGCCTTTTTATTTTCAAAAGTGTTATACAAACAGGATGTTTAATACACAAAAGTTATGAAAGCATACAGTATGTGAAAATAAACAATGTAATGGCTCTGTATTAGTTTCCTTTAACATTAGTTGCTTGAATTTTTTTCACATTATTAAAGCAAGACGGATGTTACCGAGATGCTTTAATACGCTTTCATTAATATTATCATTTGTATGTAAATGGACACAGAATAAAATAAATGCATTTATTTAAATAATGTTCAAATTGAACTTTGGCGGTATTAGGACAATGCGTATCATAATACACAAACAACGTATTAAACCAACTGGCATTTATTTTAAGGCACACTTCTCAAACGAAACAGTTTTATTATTCACCAAATTAAGTTTGATAAAACAATTGATACACAATTGTTCAATATTAAGTCGTAGGCCCGGGTTCACAGACAAGGCTTAGCTTTAGCCAGGACTATAACTCGGTTGAATTAAGATATTTATGTCGCTTTTCTAAAAACGCCGTTGAAGAATACATTACTGGTGAGCATCTTGAGACAAAGCAATGGCACTGATATATTTTAAGATATTTCTGGGCGTTACATTCAGTTTAGACAGGTCACTCATTTTAGTCTGGGACTAGCCTTAAGCCTTGTCTGTGAAAACGGGCACTAAACATGTCCAACGTTAATATGATAAACTATAGCGCTGTTCAGTGGCGTGTGGCTGACCTCTGACATGAGGTGACTTCTGGGAAAATGCATAAATATAAGAGGGCTAAGTCAGTTTCCAGCAGGGCCGGGTCTGGGGGGCATTCCCCCCTTCACAAATATCCAACAACAAATCAAATAATTCAAAATGAAATACTTACTAAATGCTTATACTTGTGTTCTCTATTAAATATTGATCTGTCAATTTAATCACAGAAAGAAATGTAAAATGATGCATGCAATGAACTTTGATTATATATCTGCCCAACTGAAATATGTAATTGCCCCCCTCGCCATCACCCCCCCAGTCAAACCAGCCTAGTACTGGGCCTGGTTTCCAGGCATAAAAGTAATTTCTTTGCAATACTTATTTGGAATAATGTGTATGAAGTAATTATCAAGTTATAAAATCTCATAAAAATTCCTGTTTTATTTATAAAGAATACATTTTGTTATTTGTTACAATTCTTTATTTAAAAAATGTTGTATTTTGCTATCTAGTGCAATCATATATCGTAGGACTAGTTCACCCAAAAATTACAAATGTGTCATCGCTACCATAATTTTATTAAAAGCAAATGGTGTCCTTGAGAAATGATCAGCAAGACATTTTGTGCAGGACATACCATTTTTTTAGAGGTAAATATATTATGTAGATTCTTATTGAATTAGCCAAACCAGATATTTATACTTAAATTCAGTGTTTTAGTGCATCGTACAACTCTCTGGAATTATGAGGAAAATCATGACAAAAATATAATTTGGGGGAATTTTTTCCTTTACAGATGTGTTTGCTTAAAGGGTTAGTTCATTTTACTTTCCATTGTAGGAATAAAAATGACTTGGGGAAGTTAAAGGGGCCAAATTTTGGAGTGAACTACTCCGTAAAGTGACTAAATACTTTTTGGGGCCATTGCACCTGAGAGACCAAACCTTCAGTCGAGTTTCAGTAGTTTTATTAACAGACTCATATTTGAGACTATTAAGAGGAGCAGAATAATTTAACGAAACAGATCAGAATGCACCCTATACTCTCGTTCAACACCAGATTGCTATTCATACTTTTCTCGAGAAAATATACATAAAACTTACAACGTCAAAAGTATAAACCTGATTTGTTTAACCTTCTACGGTTTTCTTCCCGTCCGAAAACGTCAAAAAAGTTTTAATCGTACAGAAAACGTGTCCACAGATGTCCAAATCCCAGCATATCCCGCTAAACAGGTGCATGTGATCTAGAGATCTCATCCAGGGTTCAGGGCAATATATTCACCCCTGTGACTTGTTCTGGGGTCTCTTCGGAGCCCTGACGTCATTTGATGCGATGGCGTACCAGTGAAGACTCATCCGTGATCTCGCCATCTCTGTGGCGTCGACAGGGTAGTATTAGCAGAATGAGGAGTATGATCAGCACCAGGGCACATACGGCCATCAGAGCGTACACGATCACCCACATCAAAGGCTCTCTGAGAGTCACGCCGGCCGTACAGTCTGACGCCACACCCTCAGCTAGGAAAGGCCCGGCAATCTCCGCCATTGGTTCACCGCCATTTTCTGATGGAATGAGGGGAGAGGTCGACACAAATAAAGCATATTGAATGTTCAAATACTTTGTTGTGTTTATGATTGGTGTTTGTTGGGCAAGATGGGTAAACCTTTCGAATTTGATAAAATTCATGAATTCAAAATTATCCATGTTTACTTTGTTGACCCAATGTTGTAACTAGTAATGCAGCAAACAAGTCACCCTTTAACACCCAAATCAACTTGATAGACTTAAAGCAAAATCTAAGAAAGATACTTGTGCATACTTGTTAATGCTTCACCGATGAAATTTGATGGTTAAGGGAAGAAATCTGTTAACCCATCCCCTCCTACTCCATTTCTGAATTAAACACCCCACTTTTCTAGATAGAATCAATTCACGTTCAATATTTGGTTTCACTTGCGTCACAATGCTGAAGTAGGCTACTGAGAGAATGAATTGCAAGCCTTTTGTACTTAAAGAACCCAATAAACAGTTTGGTCAACGCTGTTTTTTTTTTTTTTACATATTCATGATGTACTGTATATCCATATTGTAAAAAGAACGTTGGTTGGGTCGTTTCAGCATTTTTGGTTGGGTCGTTTCAACCAAAGAACAGTGGTTGGGTCGTTTTTATTGTGTGGTCAACAAGCTTGAACCATCATTTACTACTCTCGAGTCACTCAAAGAGAAAAGTCATTGGCTATATTTGGAATAAAATACTAGCAAGACACACTTTTACTGACATACATGGTAATACAATACAAGACTTCAATGTGAATGCAAAACAACGGTTTCAGTTGCGGAGACTTTTTCACGCAAACAAAGTACTACAAATACGGTTTAACTGATTCTTCTGTATTGCGACATATATAAACTGTAATGGCTTCTGGAATAAGATCAAAACATTGGGGAGCATTGATTTTGTCCTTCAGGAATGGATCGGATCGTTGGAAATTGGAAGCCCGGTCAATGGACAGTCAATGTAGTCTTACACTCATGCCAAGACACGCACTTAAAAATATTATTAAAAGCTATAACATTAAAAAAGTGTCCATTCTGAATTCATGGTGACATTAAACGGGTCATTCTCACGAAACCACTGGAACATCAAGGCAGTAAAGAATGTGGTTATAAAACGGGAATTGACAACACAAAATGAATGAAATAAATATAATTGTGTTCTTTACCCTGCACAAAGCATAATTTTTACATAAGAATGAATTATGTGTTTTATTGCTTTTTCTACTGAAATTATCATTACTGTACTGATTTGTACCGAAAAGGGGATTATGTGTTGCAATTTAAAATTGGATGTTAAAACAATTGGATGTTCTTCTAGATGTTCTCCAAAGAAAACATTTTTTTTGACAGAATACTCATTTATAATAAAATGAAAAAATAGTGGAAAAGAGAAGTGTCCAGGACTGATATTCTCATCCTCCGTAACATTTTTAAAACACACACACAAAGATATTTCCATCAATTTTTATTTTATGTGAAGAAACACATCTGCCAGGTTAACATTACTTTATATTGTACTAGTTTAAAGCTTAATATTCTCTTGTCATCCTGTGTGCACAACTTTTTTTCATGTTCATAACCGATGCAGATTTTTTGTATTTTATGTATAATGTCTAAATATGTATGATTAATAATAACTTGTTTAGACATCACAGATGTTTTTTTTTACATGCTATAGGATCGACAGTTTTAAATGGTTATGGTAATAAGAATAATTTTTAATTTTGATTAATTCATTCTTAATTTATATATTTTTTTATGAAAGAAATTAATGTTCTTATAATTGGTCTTTAATTTATGAAAAGGATAATTTTGATATGAGTATTTTTCACTTTGTTGTTTTCTCAATCTTAAAATAATGTCTCTAAAATTATTTCCGTGTTAGAGCAAGCGGGAGGCTAATACAGCGATATTATTGTTAACAGACAATTGTGCTTATCAACCACAAGGGGGCCATGAGCAAAAGTTCAATAGTGTTGCTTTAAGAAAATAATGTTTGACATTGAAACCAAGATTTCCTGAGAATCCCCCAAATATTAATCCTTAGACCCTTAAATCCACCTACCTGCACAGGTGCTAACAGCGAAGCCCACCCTCTTTTTGACACGGTCAAAGATGACATAGAAGCCCTCCATCACTGTAGCTCCAATGACTAATCCGTTGGCCGAAGGGGAGATTCCAAAACGAAAACAGTCCAACGTACCATCAATATCTGTGACAGGCTGCACGTACAGCTGCAGGAAAAAAAATCAGTCATTTGAGGAACATATTTAAATTGATGTCGCATATTTTTGATAGTTAAAACAATATAATAATTTTATATTTTTTCATACAGCTAAATTTTAGGGTTGACCTTTCTTTTAGGACTCTTAATGCTTAAATGTTAATATTTACGCTCTGCTGGCTGATGCTTACCTGTGGGAGAATGGTGATGCGAAAAGACTCGCTGGCGTTTGTTGCTCTGAGGTAGATTGAGATTTTAGGAAAAAACCTCCATGGTGATTCTCCTCTCACCCAACATGCCAACTTAGTGCCACCAAAGAATCCAGCTGAGAAGCCTTGAATCTAGAAAAGAGCACAGAGATCGAAACAAGCATGACTGGATTGTCTCAGAGCTGTCCCCCCTCTTATGCCCGTCATTTATATTTGTATTTTTTACTATCAATAAACTTGACAATAACAACACCACAAATCAAAGCATATATTTTGATGGTTTTTAAAGGTCCTGTGTGTGGGGATGATTCTCTCTACAGAAACTACAATTTTTGCTCCTGTGAGAATACTATCCATGCAATTTGTATGTGAACGTTTTACTTCCACACAGATAATGTTGTGTTGTGTAGGTCATACCAATGATGTTTCCATAATGGCCTCCACCACGGCATTAAACACATTTCCAGGCAGTCGAAGTAGAGTCGTCCCACTATCCACTATGGCTTTATCCGAGTTGTACTAAAAAAAACATGAAAGACATTAGGTCAAGGCCTCCATCTAATAGCGATGGCTGCTTCACCTTAAACGCTTTCATAAACATCATTATGGTGGAGATAATGGCACCCTTCAGAGGTACACATCCAGCACATCCTTGAAGCCACTCCAAGCAGAAGATTTAACAGAACTTACAAACAACCACTGTCCTTCTTTTATCTCTATCTGCAAAGGATGTTCTAGGTCGGAATTGGCTTTACTTTGCAGTACATGTACAGTAGCCTAGAGTTCATATGAGGATATGTTTAGATTTGGTTTGCATACCTCTTTGCAGTCTAGATTCAAATTTTGGTCTCCAACTTCAAGCTTCAACACTTCCACTTGGTAATACCACTCTTCTAGGATCGGGGTGTACCAAACAGAACCCCGGTATAAGGTTGGCTCAACCCCTCCCATGATCTGCAACACAGCACAAAACAACGTTCTTAAGTCAGTTGGATCAGAGAATCAGCTGGATCCGAAAGTTAGTTGAAATTAAGTGTATGCATGAGAGTCATTTGTTGTCTAAAGATATTTCCGGCAGTATGTACATAAGTGAAATAGCAAAGAGACACTAGACAATTGTAAACCAATCAACGGAAATGCAAAAGCATTCTAAAGCACAATTTTAAACCCAGATTTTTTTTAAAGGGGTCATATGCGGCTAAAAAAAATATAATCGTTTGTTTTGATGTAATGCAATGTGTATACACGATTTAAGGTTAAAAAACGCTGTATTTTCGACACACTGTGCAAGTTTGTATCTCCTCTTTCCCCCTCTCTGAAAAGTGAGGTGTGCTATGATTGGCCAGATAACCAGTGCATAGTGATTGGTCGAATACTGCAAGCGTGTGACGGAAATGTAACGCCTCTTACCATATTCTGAACATGAGGTTCCTAAGCAATTGTACTGTCAGGTACGCCCACCTTACTTGAGTAAACATTTGGGCGGTCTTGGTCAAATCATATCACGAACTGAGGTAGATTTGTGGGGGTGTGGTTACACGGGGCGTTTCAGGCAGGTCCTGGTGAGCATTTGCTTTTAGATAGAATGCATCTTTTGTTCCGATACTTCCATTTTTGCAATTTTACGTGTCTAATACATCCATGGGATACTTATGACCCACCAAACACATGTACAGTATTCGTGCCATATGACCCCTTTAAATCCTGGGATGTTTCTCTCCAAACAGCGTATAATGTTGTTTTTATAGTATTAATAAAGCCCTGCTATGAAAACACTAAAAAAGTAGAAAGTCAAGTAACATCCTGGGTTTCAAACTGTGATGTAGAGATTGGATAACAATTGTCTAGTTTCTCTTTGCTATAGTACTTGTGTACATGCTGCCGGAAATAGATTAACACAACTGACGCTGCACAGGATATGCCCGGTGCTTCCCTAAAATTTGCTTTCCAACCTCCCGAAAACCTATGTTTTTCAACAAACAAAGCCAAAAAGTGAAACGCTTCAGAACTGATGCTGTGATTTTTGCAAACAGCATCCAATTAAGAGGTAAGTCAAATATTTCAAAAGGCTTTGGATGTTGTTCAGTTTTGGACACGGGACACACCCCTCCCCACCGTGCTGTCCATCTGCTCCTCTCAGCGGGACACAGCGTCGTCCCCTCGTCCAGCAGTCATGTATTACTAACAGAATGCACCAGCAGTAGGGAGCTCTCTTTAGCTTAATGAGCTTCTCACTAACAAGACCCGCCATCCTATAGGAGGTGTCGGAGGTGCAAGAAGGAGTCTCACTCCGTGCTATTGTGATTCTTGAGTAGATGAGATGAATAATCTCATCTGTCCTTGAGAGCTTTTAACTGATCTGTCTTATCAGAGCGGGAAGTCTGTGTGATACAGACTACTTTAGCGATGACTCTGATTGATGACATTTGTTTTTCTGCTTTTATTCGTTCCGTTCGCACCTGGTCAGGGTGATTCCATCACAGGGGCTCAGATGAGGCAGTTTGCCACTCGTCCCTTGCATTAGCATGCATCTATTATTTATGGGAGGTATACAATTTCAGAACACTTTATATCATACAGATTCATAAACCTTCATTGCTTTTGTTATAACCGTTTTGTCTATAATATGTATAATGTTTTGAAGTACAAGTAGTTGAGTATAATTGCTGGAAACATTTGTGGCTTAGTAGTCAGAGCTTTTCAAAAGACAAAAGTGACACTCGACCACAAAACCACTTTAAAGGGATACTTCACACAAAAATGAAAATTCTGACATCATTCCAACTCACCTTGGAGTTGTTCCAAATGTGTAAACATTTCTTTGTTCTGATAAAAACAGAGAACGATATTTGGAAGAATGCTTATACAAGACAGATTTTGCTCCCTATTGACTCCCATAGTAGGAAAAATTACTTTATAATTTTTCAAATCTGTCTGGTTTATAAGCATTCTTTCAAATATCTTTGTCTGTGTTCATCAGAATACAGATTTGGAGCAACTCGAAGGTGAGTAAATGATGACAGAATTTTCATTTTTGGGTGAACTATCCCTTTAAGTAGCACGGGAATATTAGTATGGGACAAAATCTTTAGTGCCAAAAATCATAAGGATATTAAGTAAAGGTCATGTTCCATGAAGATATTTTGTAAATTTCCTTTTGTAAATATTGAAAACTTTTTGTGAGTGCAAAATCGCTAACAAAAATGGCCGGAAACCTGCCTACAAACTTCACTCGCTGTTGCCCGCTCTATAGCAACGGCCTGCTATAACTTCAAAGCCTATGATTGTCAACTTCAAAGACGCTTTTCTCAATATTCCGATTTTTTGCACCCTCAGAGTTTTAAGTAGTTGTATCTCAGCAAAATAAAGAAATAAACATCAATAGAAAGCTATTTATTCAGCTTTCAGATAATGTAAAAATCTCAATTTCGAAACCTTTATCCTTAAAGTCCAAGTGAAATGAAAAATTATAATGACCATTTTTTCATGAAATATTGAAGCGTTTATTGTAAACAGTTTATCAATGTGGCTCATTCTCTTTCTAAAATACGTGTGGCCTCATAATCTTCAGTTAAAACTGAAACTGCACTTCAGTCATGTAATGACTATCCATCTTTAATGACATTTGTTAGACGGTTTGGGCGGAGCATACGTTAACTCCTCCCCTTCAACTCTTATAGAGCGTTCCCACCAAACGCGACTTATGTGAATAAATCGCGCTATTCGTGCATAGTTGGACGCTTGATCCTTTTTATTCCTGTTTCGATAAAAGTAAGATGTATCGTACAGCTGCAGGTATGTGCAACAGCAACAAAGATTTTGTCCTCCATTGTCACAGGGACTTTAAGACCGGTTTTGTTGTCAAGGGTCACATTATTATATGAGAAGTTCTACGGTGCATACAGAGTTATAAAGATTCATCATTATTTATGGAAAGAGAGAAATAAGAGAGTAAAAATGAGAATCGAATAGAAAGTTTAAAGTGTTTTTGAATATACAGAGGGATGCAGCAGACTGAAGCAAGCAGGTCTATATTGAAGATCAATGCAAGACTACGGGTTGAATACCTACCAGGCTGCCGCCCGCTGGGTCGGCTGTAGTGCTGGCAGAGACTCCTGCTCCACACATCTGGAGAGAGAAGACATCTGGAATGCCCGTCTGCCGCACAACAGAGTTGAAGAAGGGCTCTACTGCGGGATCGGGCTGAGAAAAGACCAATATAAACGCCGTCTAATATAAATATGAGTTCAAACAGTCTTTTGTGAACTTTGAACTTATCAACTTGCTAAACAATGTAGACCTTACAAACAAACCTTCCAACAGCCTTTATTGTGTTAGTAGTGTCTGAAATATGCTCAAACGTGTAAAAATGCTCCCTGTGTTGATTTACTTCTTATTTTATGTTAATAAAGTAATTAAACGGATTGAAAAAGCATCTGACACAATACTTCTGATACTCTGGTACAGCCCACTATCAAAAACAAATTCATCATTTGCCAAAAACAAACACCCATCATTTCAAGGATCCTTATCTGTAAAAGAATGAGTCAAAGACGAAACGCCGAAACTGATGTTTGAGGACATGAGCCGCACCCAAGTCAAACAGTTACACCTTCCTCTACTAAGACGCACTTTCAAACTGAAACGCTTCATGTTACTTACTCGAGCCAGAAGAGGATACGCAAGGCCCAAAATTCCCTGCCAGTTGATCTCAGGCAGGAAGAAGCCTTCTGAGACGAGGATGGCAGCTATGTTGATGATGATGGTGCCACTGGGTCCTTGAGGAATGGTGATGTGGTCACTTCCAAGTTCACCTTCCCATTCTCCCTGCGTGTATTTAACCGCAACGGCCCTCTCAGCGCTTTGATATGTACTGGAACTGAAGAAAACATGAAACGGTCACATTGGTTCATCACTTATAAACATCATATTACTCAATGGCGTGATCTTACAGCGCTCTGTTGAAGTAGTGTGTTATGTAGGGATGTGCTGCTGCAGCTACAGCGAAGTTACTGCTTCCAGTATCGACAAGGACGTTGAGCTTTAAAGACAATAAAACATCAATGAATCATTATACCTTTTTGTTAATAATTAATAATATTAATGTATTCATATTAACTATAACTGAAGTATGTGAGAGATACATGAGCAGTTTAAGGAGGTCTTTTGAAAATGCCTTGATCGGAGCAACTTTTATTTTGAAAAAATTAACTGGCCGAATTTTGTCTGAAAATGTTTTTAGGATAAATTCATATGAAGATGATTAAAAGTCGACGTTTCTTTACTAGATAGAAAGTCTTTATATGGGTTTTGAACAATTTATAGGTTGAAGTCTCTTTGGCACATGTATAAAAGTAAATACATGGTCATTTTTTTATTTTGTTGTTATTATCTACTTTGTATTTTAGTTATGGTATTGAAGTATTAATTCAATTTTTCTGTGCAAGACAAATATTTCAAAGATGCCACGTGCAGAAAACATTGTAAAGTCATGACTCACTTGAAAATCTTGCTGTCAATCTGATCCTGACTTTGTTTACTATGCAGAAAACAGATATTTTGAAGAAGTCGGTCCACAACATTGAAACCATTTTTTACGCTCTAAAAAAAAATGTGCTTTATGAGGTTCTTTGATGGCATTGAAGAACTTTTGGTTTCATTGATAAACTTTAACTTCTGAAAAAACTTTCGGTTTCCAAAAAGGCTCTTTGTGGCGAAAATTTTTTCTTCAGATTATAAAAAGACAGAAAGAGATGGTGACTGAATGGTTCTTCTATGGCATCGCCGTGACCTTTATTTTTAAGAGTGTGTTGTATGGGCACAAAACCACTTTGTCTTACACAGAAGAAAGAGTCATATTCAATTTTTGAACAAGATGCATCATTCTCACATTTGTATACTTTGCTCAGTTAATAAGAACAATTTATGTAGTTATTTATTAATTATTTGAATAAATTAAATACGCCGTTTCAGGTCTATCAATTTTAATCAAGGTTGATGTAGGATATAGAAAGTAATTCGTAATAAGTAATTAAATACTTTTTGGAGAGAGTCATTTGTACTGTAATCTAATGACACTATTGAATATGTAACTAGTAACTAGTCACTTTTTCAGAGTAACTTACCCAACACTGATTATCATACCCAATAGAAAGCTTGAAATCACAACACTGCAAATGAGTGTGTGACGTGTATCCTTTACTGTTGCGTCATGTGTAAATAATCACACAATTTTGGAATAGATATACGTGCAGTAAGTGCATTCTTTAGTTTATTCATTTGATTTAATTCATTCCTGAATGCTGAACATCTATATCCCACACCTATATCCCAGGCCCAGCGGAGCTCTCTCCACACATATGTTTCTGCATGGCAGGCGCGCGTGAGCCGACCGCAGCGGTTGGAATAATGTTGTCGGAGCGCTGGTTCAACGAGGCTGAACTAATGAGATAACAGAGCCGTGCCATCTCACCCAGTTGCCAAAGAGGCCATTATGAGCATTCCTCATAGTTAACAGCATCATAATATACACACAGATCTGCTCCGCCGCATTCATCCTAACAGCTTCATTTAAAATCAGTTAAACCCACAAACGCATTTGATGCTCTGTTTAAATTAAACATTGCGGCAAATCTTCAAATGTTCCTAAGTAATGACTCGAATTTAGGAGGAAGAGAAAACCAGAAAGACGTTGTTTGCAATGCAATACTGACTAATACATTTTACAATAATAAATGTCTCAAACGCTATCTCTATGTGTTTAATTCAAGGATTGCTATACACATGTCATTAAAAATATTCACTTAAAATAAATAAGGATCGGATAAAATAAGGACCGGAAAAGCTATTTCTGAAGTTGGAAGCATGTATTGTGTTCACAAAAAATGCATTAAATATGAGCAGTGCGTTATGGGTAGAGTACCCATCCCAGTGAGTTCTCAGTCTACTGCTGTTTTTGAAGTTTCGTAGGTCACCTGGGTCTCCTACTGTATGCAAAAATGTACATAGAATATTTGGTATACTTTTGTTTGAAACAGAAAAAAGAAGTATGGCATACTGAACATCTGAATACTGTTATTGGGTATTTAGCATTGCCATGGAAGTAATTCAAGAGGCTTAAGGCTGAAGTCTTGTTCCGGGACATATGCAAGGTACAGCGTAGAGTGCGCGTGACGCAAATTTCATCGTCAGAATAGTACACGCACCGCCGGAATTTTGTTACCCCGCATACAAAGGTTGCATGCAGGTCGAGCATACGCATGCATTTTTTTGCAGTAATTAGTTTAACCACCAGTGTTCTTGGAGCAGCGATTCATGTTAGTTGAAGAAAACCTGACCTCTGTAGGTCCGGAGAGGTATTGCAATAGGTCGCGTCGGCCATGCGTCAATACCTGCGTATCCGAGGTCCAAAAATGCAATTTGTCGCCCCCCCCAAAAAAAATCTTTTATCTACATATGTGCATTTTAAAAGTTTCGAGTGCAAATTACTTACAATTGCTTAAATTATCTCTGTCTTTTCATGTTAATCAGTAATGAAAGTATACACATGGTGGTCATCGGATATTTTTATACAAATACTACGACTGAAATACAACCTGTCTTTCATAAAGGATCATAATGCATTTGGGTTTTATATTACATAAGGTTTCCATTTTCAAATGAACTGCCCCTTTAACTTTTTTAAAGTTACGCAAACACGTAAAAAAGAAGTATGCCACAGGCTTTATTGTGTCTACAACTGGAGACTTTTCAAAAAGCAGGGAAAAGCAGAACTTGATCATGCTTTTATATTATTGGGCGGATTTCCACATTCCTTGCAGGCTTCAATGAAAGAAAATGCATAAGGAGTAATGTTCTGGAAACAGCGAACACCTGTTCAATGTTCACACTAGCCAATGTACCAATCGGAGAAATGCTATACAACTAGATATATGAAATATAACCAAATGAACCTAGTAACTCAGCCACAGTATGATTTTTCAGAGACATTACACACCCCTGTAGATTTCATGTGTGCCAATCGGTTAAAAAGAACCTCACCAATCTTTAAGTCAATATGCGGGTCCGGTGTGCTTGAAAATAAATGTGGAGGGTACATAAAGTGTACAGCTCACTTTGGCAATGTTCTGGCAAAATAAAAACACAGCCATGTTACCGGCGACTACATCGCCAATCCACAACAGGACTCTGGCACACATCTTCTCTCTCTTTCCAAGAATCTTCCTTACTGATGCTTGGCTCTTCATACCCCTCCTCTCCTCACTCCCATGACTCCTCTCGCGCTGAAGCGGGCTCTAATCGGTCCATCGAGGTGGCTTAGCTAATTGGCAGACGCTCAGTCACCGGGAACGCATCTGCTACCTGTTTGTACCAATTAGCAGATGTGAGCCACTCCAGTCCGACGCCTCCGCACACGCGACAGATTTCACATTTAGTGGCTCATTTAGAAAGAGCGCCTCAATTAACTTGAGTCCCCTTAATTACATATTCACAGAGGATGATGGCCTGACGCCGCTTTCCTTAGTCATTTATTTACAATGAGACGATAGAACCAAAATGATATTCTGTTGCATTTCATATACCACAACAACAATTATATCTTAAGAGAGATTTTCAGAAGTACCTGCTATTACTGGTTCAAATTATTTTGTATTCATTATAGTGATGAAAGCAATGCATTTATTGAGCAATGGGATGTGTGGACCCAAGCCGTGGACGACAGTACATTTTCCCACCACTTACCGAATAAATACAAATCAAAATGAAATATTATTTGAGATGAATAAGAGAGAAGAATTTCCTGTGTGAAGAATAATATAGGGCAGTAAAGGACGATTGAAACGTCTACAGAATGTAAGTGAGTAATTGGAACCAAGATCAAATAAGTGTCAATAAATAGAAACATCATTCGCACATCCATCCATCATTAAGACGTCCAAATGACTCCACTAGGTCAATAAAGTAGGAAGAATGTCAGCGAGAGTTCTGAGGCACCAGTAAAATGGTTATCAAAGGTGCCTCAGAACTCTTTGCTTTCCTTAATCTTCAAAATATTTTCGTTTGTGTTCAGAACAAATACAATACTTCTTTATACTGAGGTAGTCAATAGGGCTGTGTGGTATATATCGCGATTTAACCGTAATTCGCTGAGGAAACGGAGCATAAGAATTCCCAGCCCAGTAGTCAACAGTGTCCCAGAAATCTTTCTTTGTATTCAACCAAACAAACAAAAAATACGCAGGTTTGGAACAACTTAAGGGTGACAGAATTTAAATTTTTGGGTGAACTGTCCCTTTAAATTTAAAAAATGCTTTATTATGCCATGGTAGAGCCATTTTTGGCAAAATGGTGAGATGAAGAATGCTTTAAATCCAAATAATTATAAAAAAGAAATGGTTCTTATCAAGGACCTTCCAGTAAATGGTTTTTAGTGAGACCAAAAAAGATCATGTCATCACTGTAGAAAAATGTAGTTGTCATTTTACAAAAGAGAACCAACAAGATATGTCACAATACGCACTAAACGTTTTTGTTCCGATTTCAATCTCACTACATAAGCTTAAAACAATAACAGCTTTCTTTGTAAACCTCTGAAGATTTCAGCTGAAGATAGGAAGTCATACATCCGGGATGATGCGGAGGTGAGTAAATAATGTGAGAATTTTCAATATTTTCAGGTGAACATGTCTTCATTTAAGCAAATATTTGACAGCAGAATGTTTTCCAGCAAAGCCAATGTTCTCAAAAGGCATGGAAAATAAAAAGTAAGAGAATACAGAAAGAACTTGAGTTTCTGACCACAGCTATCTTACTAACACAAACCTTGATCTCGCATTTCATGTGCAATTCTAAAAATGTACATATCTACACATCTAACAGATGGCGGGTGTTGGTGAACACATAGAATATTTATCCATCACCCTAAGCATGTCCTTCTGAGTTTTAACGCTGGTAGAACAAATCGACCCTTTAGGCCTTAATCTGAGTCAGCTGCTCTCATCAAGAGCCCCGATGTCATGTGAGCCCATGTGAGCTGCCTCTTACATATTCAGCAAAGAGATCAAGAGCTCTTTGGTCTCCGTCCTCTGCCCGAGGCATTTTCATAGAGCCTTTCACATCACATGCTGTCTGAACTGATATGCGTTTAAAGCCTGGAACACTGCTCTGAGATCAGCCTAAGCCATCTTTTGTTGTGCAGGGTGATGACTGTGAAGCGCAGCGGTAGCTGATCTAAAATCAGTGGAGTTTGACAAAGAATGAAAAGGGCGAACCTCATGAAAACACATTAGTACATTAAATATAATCACAAAATATCAAACAAAGTGACATCTGCAGAAAAGTATAAGTTTATTTCTCAGAACTAACTGAACTTTTCTAAGTCATGTTTGGTTTGTTGAGGGGATTTTAATCGGTATACAAAGTCAGTTTAAGGACTTCCGGGAATAATTCACTAATGTTTAACAACCGTTTAACTTTTGGGGTGGTTTCCCAGACAGGGATTAGGTAAAACCAGGACTAGGCCTTAGTTTGATGAGGTTATTAGAAAGTAGTTTGAACAAACATGCCTTACTGAAAAACGTTACTTGTGTGCATTTTGAGACAACACAAAGGTATGTGTTTTAAGTTAGACAGTATACCTCTAAGTTTTATTCATTTTGGACAGCTCTTACATTTATTTTAGTCTTGGACTCCTCTAATCCCTGTAATGAAACCGCCCCTAATAATTCTACAATCTAAACCGAACATTTTATTTTAAATATGATTGCAAACACATTTTGCTTGAAATTTGGTGCTTTATTTATTTAAAAGTTTTTAAAATATGTTTTTATATATTGATCATAATAAAATTATAAAGCTACTTTGAAACAACGTACATTAGGAAATAAACAAAAAATTAAATTTTGAATATAAATGCTGACCGAAGCGTTGAAAGTTGTATTGGCACTTATTGTATTATTGCTCCCTAAACGCTTTGTAAGTCGCTTCGGAGTAAAGCGTCTGCTAAATGACTAAATGTAAATGTAAAAGCGTGTCTTATAAAACTAAAACACACTCCAAAGCTCGTTGTTCTATTCATTTGTAAATGCATCTTAAATGTCCAAAGTCCTACAATGATAAATTATAAGAAAAAAAATCTTAAGACCAGAATTTGTTAAAGAAAAAAAGGAAATGTTAAACTTTAACACACTTTCATAACTCCGTTGCATTTTCTACTTTTAACCATTACTAAGAAACAACGGGAAAATTAAAGCTCTCCAAAGTTTTGACGCAAAGGAAATGACATACCGTCTGCCCAGGAGTTCCTATGACCATCTCCATATAATATCCCCTACCGGAGTCTCCCTTTAAATTGTTGATCATGTCCAGAAAGTTGACAGTCCCGGCGGGATCGGACGCCAGAGAGAGTCCTCTGTCAGCTGCGTCTTCATTCTGCGTCAAAGGCCTGAGGTCCAACTGCACGGACGCGTTAAACTTCCCCGCAAATATCTTCAGAGGTATTTTAAACACTGACTGCGACGTCCAGAAACACAGAGACAGCAGCAGAATCCCAAAGAGCCGCATGTCGCCAAACTTCCCGTTGTTTTATTAAACAAGCGTCACAGTGCCGAAGTGCGCCGTGGATAACTCCAGATGAGGTCCATTATGGGAATTAGTTATGGACGCTCTTCACCACAGGGTTCTGTATGCGAACGGTCGCCAGCATGAAATATGAAGTATGTGTGTTGTGCGGGATGGAGAACTTCCTGAAAGAAGTTTAACGCGGATGTGACGAGTTTATTCAAACATCCCGGCGCTGAGTGAGTGAGAGCCAGAGGCGCGCGGAGAGGGGCGAGACTGCAATTGATCAGTTGTGGGGAAAAACCATCAGTTGTGGGCAACACGGGCGCGTTTCCAGATGGACGAGGTGACAACACGCGCCTATGACACCCGGGATGTTGTCTAGGTAGGGAGCTCACTTTGTTTCAAACTTTCCAGGTTTGCATTCTTCTGTTTAGTACATTCATGCATTTAGTCGAAAGCATCAGTGCGTTCAAGGTGACGTCAGATATTTTTGTCTGTAGGCCTTAGTGTGTTACATGGGATTCAAACGACGGCTGCATGATTCTGACAAAATATTGAGATTCGGATTATTTAACACGATCCCTCACTGACTTTTCAAAAGCATTGCATTGGTTTAAAATGGGAATTCAACTGAAAATCTGTGTAAAGAAATAGCACAGGTGAATCACTATAAAGGAAGGCTGTGCGCGCAGTTATAGGATTTTTTCTAAGTTAACTGCAGCACAATACAAATTTAACCTTGGTTATTTTGTTTTTGTAATCAATGAAGGCCATATTTGACGATTACGATTAATTTTCGATTAATTGCAAAGCCCTTATTCAAAACCATAACTCAAAATCTCAAATTGTAAATTATTTTACTTTTACTTGCTTTTATTTTAAAGATTTTTTTGTTATTAAGAAAGTAAGTTTCTTTCAGGATTACCCGATTTACCTGTTAATCGTAATCGTGATTAATCATAAAGTGATTTTTTGTGATCGGTCACGACCGGACAATAGCGCCCTCTGCGCTCCAA
This sequence comes from Triplophysa bombifrons, assembly GCA_029783895.1. Taxonomy (NCBI): domain Eukaryota; kingdom Metazoa; phylum Chordata; class Actinopteri; order Cypriniformes; family Nemacheilidae; genus Triplophysa; species Triplophysa bombifrons. The sequence continues at coordinate 1,999,997 of CM056458.1, forward strand.
AGTTATACATGTCCAAAAACGTTTTGTGTCCATTTTAGGGTATATAAATAGATTATATACAGAGGTGGAAAATTGCAAAAATATTATACTCAAATACAAGTATTACTTTGATGAAATTTAAGGAAAATTACCAGTCAAATCCTCCCAAGTAAAAGTAAAAAGTATTCATTTCTCTTTCATCTACTTGACTGTGTGTGAAGCTGCTTTGCAAAAATTGTGAAAAGCCAACAGAAAGTAGATTAGGTAAAAGTTTGTGAACAAACTTGATGTTGGCTCGAGAAAGCCTAGTCTAGAAGTTTAAAATAATATACAGTGGAAGAAATAATATACAGTAAAAGTTCAAAATGCACTGTAACAAATGTCCATAAATTTAACAGTAAAATAGCGTATAATGATACAATATAAGACCGTATTTCACAAAACATTTATTAACCGTAGAATTTAAAGTAAACAAAACTGTAATTCGTTTCACAGAGAAATACCTTAAATGTAACACTTAAAAACATATGAAAAGACGGTAAATTGGAGTTAAATTAACAATATACATATTAACATTATTATTGTGTCTTGGGGAACTCCAGCATTATGGATTTGATATATGCAAATAGAGTTTAATATAAGCAAACATGGCTGAATGTGCAGAATCACGTCTATTTGAATTTCATTCTGTAATAAAATGTTAAAACCCATAAGGTCATTCAAGCAGAAAAGCCCTCTCTTTACAGTACGGTTTTGCAGTACCACAGATAGTCAGAAGAGGGCACAGTTCACCACTGGAGTCCATCAGCTCCCTCCTAAGCGGTGCATTAAATAAGGGAGATTATCTGAGTGAACAGCCTCACAGTTTACCATCCAAATCGCCTTTGCTGGAACATTGCTTCCTAATCTCCCCCCAAAACCGATTGGAAGAAAACTTGAGAGGCAAGACGGCGGACGAGTAAGAGCTGAACACCCTGTTCTCCTTTGACTTTAAGACAACACCCACTTTAGACAGAACCACTGCTGTTGTTAACCCATCGTGTTCAAACACATCAGAGATTGTTTTGGTTAGCATAATGTCCAAGTGTTTTTCATACACCACAATCATGCCTGAGGAAATTAAACACAGACACAATCTCCAAGGAATATTAATGCAAATAAAATTAAAACACATTTAAGTAGGACCCCATTGCAACCTGTAACAGTTTGTGATCTGATGATAAGTAATCATAGTGTCTTGATGTAAACAGTCCGTGGTCGAGTCATGTGAACCCAGAAACCACTGTTGTATATAATGTGACTACCGACCCCCGGCCTGGACCTCAATGCCATAATCTCCACACCCCTCACAGGCCGAATTACTCAAGCATCTTTAAATCCATAATTCTTGTCTTAAGACACCGTGCATCTGTCAGTATCTTGTACGGTGGTGATAGTGGATATTGTGTAATTACAGACAGCGAAGTGGAGCTGGACAATCTGGGATTAAAGTGGGAGGTGTGTGTTGTTATCACCTGACCACATGGTATTTCTTTTTTCTCTAAATATTATTTTCCACAAGTCTTGTCCACCCTCTATCCTTTGAGTTTTATGTCCAGGTGATGTTATTCTGGGGATCCAGGTCTGACAGGTACTGTATGAGGCGACAGTGGGCACTATTTATTTCTCCTACTTGACTTACCTTTGTTTTAGCCCTTTTTGACATATATGTATAAATAAATCAATTTAATGCCCCGAACTGAATGTTTATGGTTTGGTTTATGTTTTTCTGTAAACCTAATGGGGCGGTTTCCCAAACAGGGTTTAAGACTAGTCTCAGACTAATTTAAATGTAGTCGGTGTCTTGATCGAAAACAACTTGCACCGGCATACCTTCAAATATATCAGTGCAATTATTTTGTCTCAAGATGCACACCAGCAATGTTTCTTTGTTAAGTATGTCTTTAAAAACAATTTATCCCAATTTAACTAAGGCCTAGTCCTGGTTTAAAATAATCCCTGTCCGGAAAACCGCCCTAATGTGTATTAGTTACAACGCGGTGCAACTCACGTAATTGGATCAGACGGCATTTTTGTGAAGAGCATGTTTGAAAAATGTGTCTTTCATCACTGGTTAACTCTTAGACTAGTTAAGCTGAGTCCTTGAGTAACAGGAGAAAACATCCAGTTGATGTTCAAGAACTATCAAAACTATTGTAGTAAGAAATGTGAGACTAAATTTGTATAAAATACAATTTTGTAGCTTCATACTGGATGGCAACAATAGCTTCATTTGTTTACGTTTGTCTCCCAAACATTTTTAGACCTGTGGACTGTTTGAGACTGTTTGCTTCCAGACAGGGATTTATGCTGCACACACGAGATATCTCGGATTCCAGATATTTCACACCTCAAACCCCAAAATAAACATCTGAAACGTCAGACATCCGACCTCTAAATTCAGGGCAAATAGATCGACCCCGACCGCCCAAGATGCTCTCATTGAAACCTAAAAACAAATGTTGAAGTATTTCACAGCACGAAATAATCTGAAATCCTCGATATGTATTATTAATAAATTCAAGTAATAAATATCATCTTAGCTCTCTTTAATGTGCCATGACGATGATTGACTGGAACGTATTAAGCTCGGAGGTAGGACATTTCAACTGGAATGCCACGCTTCCACTCGAACGCGGCGTAAATTGTTACATTTTCTTCTTGGATTGAAATCGACGTCTTTTGCGTTTAAAGTTTAATTTAAAAAATGTATCAAATTGGACCCGGGATTAAATACCAAAACCCACAACCAATCAGTCTATATACGTCCCATAGTGTTCAGCTAAGCTTTGAGTCCGTCGCTGTGCATTAAACGTCCGTACTACGACGTGCATCGCTGAACATTACGTACTCCGGCTGATGACCCGCTCAGCTGGCAGGGTTAAGCTCACCGTCCCTGTACCTGCCAGCTTGCTCTCTTAAGGGGCATCGCCTGCTTGCCATCTCTGAGGTATCACCCTCGCACGCCATCTGCGCCCCGACAGACGCTCGTACGCCACACTGCGCCGCAGATGTTCCCAGGACAGCGGGAGGTCGAACGGTGAAGTCTTGCTGCCACCCTCGCTGCCTTCCGGTGCCCCCCGGGGCCGTAGCCATCCTGCGCTCGGCATCACAAACACCTTCTGTGATATGACTGCGAGGTGTGTTTATCGCAGGCTCATTTGAGAGGAAGTAGAGGACATCGAGGAGAAATGTTGGCGTAGGCTGGGGCAGCCATTAAAAGTTTAAACCGCATAGAGATGATGTTACCAAGCTATGTTCACACCACTGGTGAATGTGGCCCACGTTTTTGTGACACTGTGTACAGCAAATGTTATTGGATGTGATGTTCTGTGATGTCTGTCCCATTTCAATTTGTGTACATTTAGGCCATATTTAAATCAGTTTAATGTGATTTAAATCAGTAATTTTGCCTCATACTGTAACTAATCCATTATTTTAAGGCAAAAGGCATCTTTCTTCATGATTTTTGCAAACAACATATAAATTGTTACATTATCCCTTTTTTAGATCGACTGGGTATGTTCGTGTGGTCCTTAACGTTGTCAAACTGCAATCCTGTCCTTCCTGGCTCTTAGTGCACCCATCCACTTTGTCCAAATGAGTTTGCTGCCATGACTCCATAGCATGCCGTTGTTAACATTTAGCCCTGTCCTCACCCTCATAATGGATCCATGTGCTATATGACACCAGCCGCCAGCGCTCATCAGTTTTACAAGCATTGACCATATTAAGTATCTGGTTTACATGTCAGGGCAGAAAGTTGTATCCATATTGGTCAGTTTCGGAATGAATCCTGTTAAGACCCATGTCTGATTCTGGTTTAATTTAAACCGTCATATGTGAATAATGGCATTTGATAGACGTATGGGTGTACCCTGTGGCCTATGATGCAGAAATATCCTGCAGCCGTTCTGTGACCCTGCAGAGAATGTGCATGTTCAGAAAATGGATGGATGGATTTGATCAGAAAAAAGAAGTGGCCACTTTGGCATTTAGTGGGATGTAGTCCTAGAAGAAATTCGTTTAATGTTGGATCAATGCGTAACGCCTTTAAAGAAAAAAAGATGTTGGTGTTGTTTTGCACTTCCAGCAGCTTTAAATGGCAGTAATGTGGATATTTAGATCATTCACAACATTTATGGCACTGGAAATATGGGGTTTTAACATTTTCTGAAAAAGGATGCAATGGATGAGCTTGATTCTAGGATGTTGCGGTTGTGGACGCTAGTGCATTGTGAATGCTGAGGTGTTTTTGTTATGTGGTTACTAGGGTGTTCTTATTGGTTGGTACTGGTAGTTCTTGGGTTACTTACTGACCCAAGTCAAAATAACCTTTTGCTGTATGATGTTCTTATTCTGAGATGTATTCATGGCTTAGTTGTAGCCCATTTTCATCTAGAAACCAAATGATAACATTGACTGTATAAAGTTTTAAAATAGTTCTAAATTTAAGACTTAACTTTAACTAATGATTTTTAAGGCCCTACTTTGGTTTATGGAGTGTCCAACAACAAGTTTATGTACAAAGAAGGTGTAAAAACACTACTATTTTGTTAGAATAGGCAGTTATTCTTCTTGACTGACAAATTATTCTTTCCGCAATTCATCTGTCTAATCCCCTCCTTTCCGCCATTCTAGTCTGATGCTATTGGTCAGATGGTCTAGTCTGCTGTGATTGGTCTACAGCAAATGAGGCTCACGAGCTACAGTGTTTGTGGGGGAAAAGTGAAGTTTTTGTGTGCAGACGTAGGCGGGGACTATATGTAGTGACATAAATCGAGAAATCGGACTAGGGACGACTTGTTTGCGTGATTCAGAGTCGACTCCCTTTTTTCCAAGCCAATAACTTTGTCATTCATGCTCCTTCGGATTTACAACTTGGCAGACTGTTTACTTTTTAAGCACGGCAACATTACACACGGCATGACATGTCATTTTCATGATCTCATGTTATGTACTCTTTATTTGCCTTTGATGAACATATTCAAGTCGCTATTCTACAGTATTGCCGTATTCACTTTTCAGCTGATATACGATTAAATATTGACAGCCAATCCCAATGTAGAACTTCAGCACGTGAGCTCAGAATAAACATAGTGTCAACATAACGTCATTCTTATAGTTATCTTCAAAGTTATTGCTTTAACTGTTATCATCCAAAAGTAATTTTTATATGGTTTCATCATACACTTTTTTCATTCGTTTTTCGCATATTTATTCGCACAACCACGGTTTCCAAAATATTAGCCTGACGCGCATTTGCAAGTTACGTGCCGAGTAACGCACAGAGGTTTAAAAGCAAGGGTTTGTTCAAATCTTCATTCTACATACATAACACATTCCAGCCAACAGTGACGGCTGCCTATAGAAACACCGATAAATATCCGTCGATATCCCCTAACGCCACCGTCCTCACTTTCAGAGTTGTAAATATATTTGGTCTTCCGAGACGATCATGTTGCAGAGAAATTGGCACGGTGCAGCAAGACATGCAGGAGAATTGCATTGTAGCCTCAGTGTGGTGGATGATGGGAAAAAGTGTCGGGTGTTATTGAACGCTGGTGTCTGAAACCCCCTCCCCCCAACCCCCTCGGAGGCAGAATGGATTCTGCTGAAATTATCACTGTCAAGGCCAATCCAATAAAGGTGCAGCCTCTTCTATACAAGCCGTCTCCCTTTTAGACATTTGGCTTTCTCTCCCGTATAGATACATGTGTGTGTGTGTTAAATTTAAACCATGTGATCTGCTTCCCTCCTACCCAGTGTGCGTTGTGAGACAGTGTTCTGGTTCAGATAACAACGCTGTAATGAAACAAGGAAGCTCCCAGGCAAAGCACGCACGCATGCCATAGCAATGCTGTAGTAGGGAATAAGAAAATGCATAGTGTGCTTTGCCCTTGGCTGCGTACGAGTGATTGTGCATGGAGAGCGGGGAATAGAGAACCGAGGAAGGAAAATAGAGGGGACTTCATACATTTTTATGACCGCACAAGATAAGGTCAGTTGTGTGCCATCGTTACTAGGCAACACAGCAACCCGCTATTGGATTGAGTTGTGAAGCTGAGCAGTCAAATTCGCCGCCGTTATTAGACTCTTTCTTTTTCACAGTTCATACGGAGAATGATGCACATTTTAATTGTCAACACAAACAGACTAAAAGATGACCGTGCGCTATTGCTCGCTTCTGTATCGTAATGCGAAATGATGGCTGTGCAATTCGTGTTTTCCTTCATTCTTTACTATTTTCTTTATGGTTTCCGTCTGCATTTTAATTGCTAAAGAAATCAATTTGAATCGAATCGCACGTCATTTGTTTTTGGAATATGAGCACAGCCGTGAGAGCACAGGTAACCACAGCCATGTGTATTATAAACAATATCAAGTAAAATTGGTTTTAAACACATTTTTTGATGGTTTTGTTCCACTATTTCCCAGACGGTCTGTCTGGACACAAGATAAGTGGAGAGAGACGTACACAAAAGCATCTTAGTAATGTATACTTTATATCACTGAATGCTGCTTGTCCATTAGATGACTGGATTTGTTTTTTGCACATTTCCAAAATGAAATCCTTTAAGGTATCACTTTACATAAAAGTAGAACTGTACGTTTCCAAATCATTTTCACCCTCCAACGTTGCTAAAATGTGCTCTGCGCCAAAAAGGAAACGCACCCGGCACTATTCTGGTCTTGTCGCCCCACCCTGCCTTCTTACCACTCCCTCACCATTTTCCTCTCTCTCCTCCCCTCATTCTAGCCCTCTCAGTGCCCTAGTTTAGTACTTCAAGGTTGGCCACATATATTCTACTCCATGCCTTACGGCCAGCCAATGGCAGACGAGCAGCGGTTGCAGTGAAAGGGTGGGGCTATCATGTCATAAAGCAGCGCTGCATGGTCAGCGGGAGATGTGTGTGTGTGTGTGTGTTGTGTGGAGGGGGGTTCGGTGTCTTTTTAGTATGGTGGGTCACATCAGGAAAGAACCTGAAAAGCAAGGGTGGGAAGAGCAGATTTTATGAAAATTGTCCGGCTACTATACGATTTATATACAAGAATAACGTAAGATGCATTAATGCAAAACTATTGGAGTAGATACAAGTAATTCAATTCTTAATTAGTGGAATTGAATCAACTCCTTTTATTGACACGTTCAACTCTTTATCAATAAATGTCACTTTTTTCACTCAGAAAGTGACATGCATGCAAAACTTATTACCATGATGTCATTTTTACATTTTATGCTATATGGTTTTGTGCGTGTACTGGTTGGTTGCTGGGTAGTTTACTAGCCCGAGTGCCCACCATGACCCTACTCCTAAACTTTGAAGGATTCTGGGGTGGTAGAAAATAAAATAAACACACTTCGCTCTTTAAATAAACATATTAGTCATATGGACTATTTTTATGGCGCGTATGACTTTTTGGCATTTTGGTTATGTAGTAATTTCAGAGCTTGGTGGCGTTCTTATTTAAAGGGATAGCTCACCAAAGAATGAGATTTCTTTTACCCACCTTCATCACTTCTTCTGCAGAACACAAAAAGTGATATTTTTAAGAACGTTGGTAGCCAAACAACATCTGCCCCCATTGACTTCCCTTGTTTGGACACAAGACCACTTTTGTGAATAAGAGGGTAAACTATGCCTTTAAAGAACATTGTCTCATTTTCAATGTGAAAATACTTTTGCTTGTTTCATATTACAGAACGTGTACGGGCTCGTGGGCTAGAAAGCACCCAAGCTGGGACAGTATCCCTTAAAAAGCTTCTAATATCTACTACCATTTAGGTACAGATATGCTTTTATTTTGTACAAATATATACTGTACCACTGAGGTACCACAGTAATATGCACTCTTTAGGTGCAAAACTATACTTTTTGAAAGGGAACTGCCCCATTAACAGATTGGGTACCTTTGTTTTACAATTTTCTGACATAGTATAGTAAAAAATGGAGAATCATTCTAACATCTTATGGCATTGAGTTTTGTAGGGAGTAAATAATATTCGGTGTTGGCCAGAAGTGATAAAGAATATTTGCCTGAAATGATTCCTCAATCTGATATTTATTTATTTTTAATGTAATTATTTATTGCCTTCCGGGTTTAAAATCCTCATCTGGCCAACGTAAAGGATGTGACGTTGCGATGTACTATAGTACATCGATGACGCATCAGTGTCTCATTATTATTCATGAAACTGTGTTTCTGACCAATGAGAAGACATTTCTCCTAATTATTAATGACAGCGCCTTGGGATCGGAGCGCTTGTCTCAAAGCCAGAACCTTCGCCGGTTTTTAACGGCTCTTCTTCTCACTGCGTTGTAGCTGAAATGGGAGGTTTCATGACACTTTAAATGAAAATATACAACTTTTTAAATACGTCTTTAATCAAATATTTAAATAAAAGCTGAATATATCAATACATATTATGTATTATAATAGGCCTGTATGGGCTACATTTTACGGTTCCGTTTGGCGCTCCCTGGTTGCACACTACACCTTTGCCTGAAGAAAGTAATTTTAATTATTCTAATAAAATATCTCTATAATGAAAGGACGGAGTGTTTAAGAGACCTTTCTCAATTAGGTGATCTTATCTTGAGAGACTTTGAGCTGACTTTTACTCAATAATGTCCTGTCAGCCCCAGACAATCTGACTCAAAGGTCATCTCTGTCCTATAACCACAAACTCTGCACAGCCTAACCAAATGTTTCACCTCCCCCCAAAACTGGTGTTATTTCTTATATTTAGTTGTGTTCTTTGGAATCTTCAGCAGAGGGCAAGGTTATTAGTGAATAACAACTTCATTTTTGATCTCTAAGCTTAACATTTATTGGTGTTGTGTACAATACATCTTGATTGTTTCTTGCAATGGTGCATTAGTGATGGTACATGTAGAAGGTCACTTTACATGTTGTTACATTAGGTCTGCCACACGCACCTCGTGTCTTTATCGGCTCTATTGTTTGAGGTAACAAACGAGATCATATGCCGATCCTCTTGGCGGATCTATTCTTGGCTAATGGGCAGTGGAGTTAAAGAGGAACCCGATCCACTGCGGGCGTCTGGGAGTCAGCCGGCTGACATTTGGCCACTGATAGCCCGGTGTGTGTTTGGTTGTAAGGGAACACTGGGCCTCAGTGGAGTTATCAAAACAAAGGGATCGCTCTCTCCAGGAATGACTGACTGACTGTCTCTGAACTTGTGTGTGTGTACTGAGCAGGGGTGCGATTCCTAAACCATCGATAGGCAACTATAGTCATAAATTCCGTCATTCCAGCATAGTTCAAAGATTCAGGTGTTTCCCAAAACAATCATTCCAACGATCAATCGCAAGCAGCATCCCAAAGTCGCATTGTTGGAACTACAGGTCTAGAGCTGTGGTTAGAAGCATTGTTCCTTTCTATTGTGACATGTAGACTTACATGCATCATGCCTTTGAGCAAACTAAGCAACATGCAGTGCTGTCTTTATCCCTCAATTGAAATATATACAAATTTAATTTGACATCTTTTAGTTTGTTAAGAAAATTCAAGCGCTGTTTTTTAAAATAACTGTCAACAAGAATAAACACAAGTGTCTAAACACTTATATATTTTTCACGTTGCGGCTGGCAGAATGACCGCTTCTCCAAGGTGGGCTAAAGGGCCGTTCTTACAGTTTGGCCGTTCGTAATTCACCCTTCAACATGATCGAGAAGTGGAAAGAGATTCACACATTGGGGTCCGGTGTGCCCAGTCATCCCAGAAGTGCCTGTCCAAGAAATGCCCATCCCAGTGTTTCCAGAGGGGCCTGTCCCAGCAGTCCCGACCATGGATTTCCCAACCCTGTTGGTCCCAGACGTGGACAGGGTTTCCCTCTGGAAGTTGAAGCTCCCTGTGTTTTCTGTGCCTCTATCCCTACGCTCCAAGGATGAATCCTCTGGTTTCCTCTTAGACCAGCACGACTCTGGGCCATGCCTGCTCCATCGACTATGATCTGCCTCAGCTCCTCCCTGGTCACCAGCTCCTCCAGATCCGCGGGTCACTGTTTTTTTTCCTGTGTCCTCTTGCCCTGCTCCTCTCCCTCCATGATTCTGAACCATCCATATGTTTTGTTCTTTATGAATCTCAAACACTGAGACCAGGAGAACAGAGACCCCTTCTTAAAAAAAAAGGAACAGATATTTTGCCGTAACAGCTCTCAAACAGCCTGCCGGCTCAGATTAGACTGGCTGTGTCATTAAATCCTTTTAAATATCCCCTAAAAACTTCTGATGGTTTTAAAATATTTGCCAAGTTATGCTTTGTGATGTTTCTACCCTTTTTATTATTTTATATTTCTGTACAGCACTTTGGTAAGCCATTGCTTAAATATGCTTTATAAATGGAATAAACTTGAAACCTCAGACTAGAATGCCATGATTTATGATGTCAAAAGCAGCACTAAAATCCAATAACACTAAAAGAGAGATGCAGCCTCCATTGGATTATTTAAGAAGTGCTGTATCACTGCTGTAATGTGGCCTAAATCCGGATTGAAATTTATCACTGATACTATTTTTCTGAGACAATTCTCACCACTGGGGGAAAATATAATAAAGTGCACATTGTTACCAGCATAGTTTCCCAAAACCATCATTACAGTGAACATCTGGAATCTTGGAGGGTTGGAACTACAGCTTGCTGCCTGTGGTTTAGAAGCAAAGTTCCTTGATAGTTTGAGCTGTCAATGTCATTGACAGTGTCTTTATCACAATTATAATGTAAAGTGAACCCTGGAGACATTATGTCATTTGGATACTATACGCCAATGTAAGTTATTTTTTATTTTCACTTCTACTATACTAAACTGTTTGTTTTACATGCACGCAAGTGTGATGCAAAAGTCGTTCATTCACATATTTTAAAATATTACGCCTAACTTGTTAAACACAATAATGGACACTCAAGAACCAATAATAAGGATACACAAAAACAAAAATACACAATGAAGTAACAGACAATACACCAAACTCAGTACATCATATGAATACTGTAAGAAGAAACATTACTCTGTAAGAACTATAACAATAAGAAATCATTTGTGCACGTGTTTTGGTAAGGGCAACCTGTTGTGACATACAAATTTGTACTGTTAATAAAATAAAAATATGTTATTATAAACAATTATGCATAAGATTGTATTTCATTGCTTTATGTTCAAAAAATGTTTTATTTGTTCATATATTTGTTCAAAACATTGTTAAGGTGGAGATGACGGGTAAGGGAGCAGTGAATAAAAGCAAAAATGTGTCTTGTTACTTTTCTGCTATTCCATTTTAAGGTTATTATGTCAAAATGTTTATGTTTTTTGGGGTGTCTTGCAGGCGACGGCTGAGCTAAGCACGAAGTACCTCAGGGTTCAGTGCTTAGCCTGCTTCACTTCTCGAAATACACAAAATGGCTTAAATTAATCATTCAGCAGTCTGATGATCCCACAGTGTGTACAGTGTGATCTCAGTCTGCCTGTTAGCTTGTCAAGCTTTTTTTTTTTAAACATTCCAGGATTTTTCTCCATATAGTGAACTTCAATGGACTCCAAATGGTTGAAGGTTAAAATGACAGTTTCATTGCAGCTTCAAAGGGCTTTAAACCATACCAGACGATGAATAAAGGTCTTATCTTGTAAAACAATTGGTCATTTAAAAAATAAACAAAAATCTATATGCTCTATAAACAGAAAAGCTCGCCTTGCTCTGTTCAGCGATGCGCGTTCATGACTTCACAAAATACCGAATTACGTTGAAACAGTCACGCTGACTCAGTACCGAGTCAGTGTTAACAAGTTGAACATGCAAGTTTTCAACGTAATTACGTATTACGTGAAGTCATGAACATGCATCGCAGAACAGAGCAAGGCGAGCATTTGTGTTTATAAAGCATATAGTTTTTTGGGGAGGGAAATGACCGATGGTTTCACTAGATAAGACCCTTATTCATGGTCTGGTATCGTTTATAGCCCTTTGAAGCTGCACTGAAACTGTAATCTGTAAAATATATTGTGACACCTTGAAAGTGTTTCATCATAACATAATTTTACTCTTTACACCACTTGATATCTTTAAAGAAAATCAAAGTTGTTGTGAAAATCAAAGTTGTTGTATAAACAAAGTATATTTGTTGGGCTTTATAAATCCGGAGACACATTGTATGATTTGTAAATAGCCTTTATGATTGTTGCTTGTCACAACATACAAATTTGATCCCAGCTAAAAAGCCATGTCAAACTGTGGGATCTCGCTTGTCATTAATGTGACCGTACGCCATTAAAGACACAAAACTTTTGAGAAAATTCATCCAGATTTTTGTCAAACTGTAGGTTTCCATAAAAGAAGGATGCTGCAGGACTGAGTCCTAACATTTTTAGACCTCATACATCAGATGTACACGAGAGTTGTTTTCTGACAATAACAAGTCCTCTTGGATTTGTGTCATCACAGGTGTATTGTTCATATGAAGGTAAAATGTTGATTTAGGGCACAGATGATGCTGTATTCAAAGGAGACTATCCATAAGGGTCGGGCCGCACAAGATTTTTATCGTTTCACTGGGAAACAAGTATACTCCAGCACAAATACAAAATAAGTTGTACATGTACCAAATTGCAATTCAGCCTTTTAAACATTTTGGCATACATTTAAAGGAAGGGACATCACAAAATGTTTTGAACACACGATGTATTTCATGCTTATTTGATTAGACTTTTATTAAAGATAGTTTAAAATGTAACATTTTTACAGTCAATTTATTTACAAATGTATTCACATATTTATTGAATTCTATACAGTAACATTATAGCTTGCATAACATACATAAGCTCGTTTTGGGTATGTTAAGGGTAAGTAATGGCAAATAACTATTGGTCCATCGAAAGACTGATATATATTTATGATTGTGGATTATATTTTAACTATAATGTTAGAAAATACAAAATGTGTCTTAAAGTGTCTTGGAACTTTCAATATAGCATTTATAATTATGTAATATAGCATTTAGGTCTTAAACTTATATAGATATAAAAGCCACAAAACACCGATTCGGATTGTCTTTAAAGTCCACATTAATGTTGTAAAATGCAAGGTTGGAAGGTAAACATTTTTTAGTAAGTGCGCACCTGATAGGTGTGTCCTTACTCATCAGGCATCAGAGGAGCGCATCGGCTCCTTTAAGGCAGTCAGCAGTGAGTCGGGCTTTGGAGGCAGGGGAGAGAGAGAGAGACAGAGAGAGAGAGAGAGAGAGAGAGAGAGAGAGGGTTATTCTCTAATGCTCTAAGGCAGAGAGGGTTAGCAGCACACGAACCAATGCGATTAAAGCGCCACGCAGGAGGAAGATGCGCCCGCTTGCAGCCTGCTGGACGGCGAGAGGTGCTCAAGAAGATGGTCTGACTGTGGGATCTCACCTTAATTCCTGCCGCTTCAGCTTCTCCGGACTTTCTTTCCGTCCCCACTTCTAATAAAACATCTATGATTTACTCTTCCCTGTTTAGTTCCTTTTCCTCCCTTTTTTTGAAAATACTTGGTTCCCCTTGGTTCAAGTGAGACGTTCGTGCGGCACCATTGTTTTTGGTTTCGAAAGTTTTCTTTTTCCTCCGCACCACCACCTGCTCTGATGAAAGACGCTCCTGACTCAGCATCGCACCTGCACCCAGCATCCCCCCTAAAGCACAGCAGCATCCGGATAGCATCCGAGCTTTAACCAGGACAATCACACCAGAACGGCCGCACAGTTTTCATGCGCAACGACCGGGCGCAAAAGCGCACGAATAATACGCACGGTGGAGATACTCGCAAGTCATTGGCACAGGACGGCTGGACTGCTTTTTGTTTTAACCTAACCGTTGGCATTCCGAGTCGGGGATCAGGAAAAAGCAGTGAGCAAAGTGTGCGGAGTGAAAAGAGGAAAATCTAGCTTGGGGATTGAACGGAGCGGGGCATGTGGATATTGGCATTTCTCTTTCTCCAGAGCATCCTGAATGGTAAGTCTTAATTTTCTTTTCGCACTCGTTTCAAACTTCATTTACCCTCAGCACGATATTTGGGGGGGGGGTGAAAGGTGTCCTGTGAGTAGAGCTGTATGCAAATTAATTTTTAATGGTGTCATGGGTGGCCACCTATGCTGTGAGACTTTCTCTCTTTTTAATCATTTATTAAAACGCCTTATTAGTCACATTATGACATTGATGATGTCAACTAATCACCGTGTACTGTGAAAGCTTTATTTAATGATCTGTGCGCATACGAGGTCCGCCAGCAGGTATTGCACAGGTTTCTTGTCGTTTGTTTTACGCATGGGGAGATGTTAATGAATGTGACCTCTGCTTCATCAACACGACTGTTTCAGACGCACCTCGTCAATGCATTTTGCGTTTTAATTTTCCAATTCGTAGTTTTCATTTCAAATTTTTTTCATTTCGGATATCCACAATGACTGACGCATTTTCTATTAGTTAGACCAGTCTGTATTCCGCCCTGCCTTTTTTGTCATGCTACATGTCGATGCAATTTAATTGTGGGCAGAAATAATTTGTTTAATTGAAAAATGCAACGCTTAGTTTAGTCAATTAAAATCAGAAAGATAGTGTTTTATTGATTTAATATGGTTTGAAATCATTACAATGTGTTTCAGGCGCCGGTACAATTATGAAATAAAAACAATTCAGCTCTGCACATCAAATGAAGTTATTTCGTTCAGTCATTTTCCTAAGATGCCCCTGTTGTGCACTTGAGCCCCTGCAGTCGGTGGATAGCAGAGAAAAAAAGAAATAGTCATTTATTTTACATAATTTAATTATTTTCTTATGGAATCATTTTCATACATAACCATCTTTTATATTTTGAATACAAATATGGCTTACTTGGGTGTTTTTAAATAGCTTGCAGGAAATAAATGTATTGTACACTGCACATGTTGTATACACCAATTAATGGTGTGTAAAAATTAAAAACAGTTAAAATGATGTCCATAAGACACATGCAAGGCAGAAAAATACTACACAACGCCTTAATAGCCGTGTGTGTGTGTGCTGAAGGGACTGCGCCTGCGTGGATGCATGTGTGTGCAGCGAGAAATTTAAATCCATTTTTATGTAAAATTTTAGGCCGATTGTGTATCAAGCATGAGCATATAAGCTTTTCCACCCTTATTTAACGTACATCTTTTCACAAGTGTATAAAGGTGTGATTCGGCCGTGCTAGAGAGATGGTCAGTAGGTGAAAACATGGAAGGGTGTGTACGTAAGGAGGGAGCCATGGAGGATGAAGAAAAACAGATTGAAGGCAGGCAGGAAAATTGACTGATCTCGACGAAATATTGCAGACAGGCAGATAACATTGAAGGAAGGTTACGGCACGACGCCAAAGAAGAAGCACAGACCCGTACTCGAAAGAGAAATAATAAAGGCTTTCGAGCAAACGCTGGCACGAGTCCTCAATGTGATGCTTTGAATGGCAGTCATTTTGAGGCGGCGAGGTTGTTGCGAAAGCTCGCCCTCAAAAAACAACAGAAAATAATCCTCCTCTTCAGAAGAGGGAGATAAATGTGCCCCTGCTTCTGCTGTCTGAGCGGCACACTTTGAGCTCTCCGAGGTATTTCTCACCTGGGGCTGATATTAAATAAAGAAAATATTGAGATGTATTTTGTAATAACTTTGAATTGAAATTGCGCCACCCCTGCCTCAGCTGAAACTCATAAGAGAACAGCAAGAACTCATCAGTCACCATCAGTGGCCCAGCTGAGCAGATAGTCAAATGAGACGCTCACAAGATTTACGTCTCCGTGCCCTTGCCTTTTTTTTGTACCTTGCATGCGTCTTCACAAAATCAAGAAAAGTATTTTCAAGAAAAAAAGAGTGCTTTGTAAATCAGATGTTGGCTTGTTCGTTATTTGGTACGGAATATCAGCAAGCATTGGTAAGATTTCCGGTTTACGCCTTAATAAATGGTTTCTATTCTCTTTTCCGAGAGCATTCTGGAAAATTCAAGCTCTACAAGGTTCATCACATGCTGCTTGGCCTGTCACTATGGAAACCTCTATTATGAGAGCCATAGTTGCGCGTTTCATCAAATAAGGCCGTTGGGTGATTGCATGACCCCTGACATATAACAAAAGTGCAGATTAAATAGGTATCGAGATGAGCATGCACTCTTTTGGCATCTTATCTATTTTTACTCGTGTCTGTCCATAATATTCAAGCAGTTATGTTTTCTTAATTCTGCTGGTTCAACTTTTTGCCTGAATACAGATATCAATAAACACCGCACCAAAGACAATTATCATTTGTAACGTTGAAATAAAACCGGCATAGAAAATAAGTTTTCCACCCTGATTTAAATTCAAACTGTCACAAGGTGTTCAGGGCGAGAAACATGACCGTCTCAGATTTCTTGCTCAAACGGTCCTAATCCGGCTCTTGTCGTCCATGCTGGCACGACGGATTATAATCTCAGCCGTTTTAATCCTGTATAAAAACATCCGATGTTGTTACTGGAGATTACACAGGAACTGATGTCCTAAAAGAATGATATGAGGTAATCAAAACGATGTGATCCACAATAAGGACTTCATTCCTAGTTAGACCAGGAATGGGTTGAGAAGTCTAAAGGAGGAACTGGAGAAATGGTTTGACTCCACTTGGCCGTGAGAAGCGCGTGTTAGCTGGGACTTAATCTATTGGGGGCAATTAAAGCAGTGTGCTGATTAGGGGCCCATCTGTTCAAGTTTGTTAGATAGTCCTGGTAGACCTGTGCCCTCCAATCCTCTATTACCTATTTAAAGACGTTGAGTAAGTGTACACCACCCCCACCCGCCAGAATTCAAATCCGACCATTGCAATGCACACTTTATTTTTATATTTCCTCCTAAACTGTTGTTCTGTTATTTAGCCATTTCTAAAGCAATTCATGCATGTAATGTAAAAAAAATGATGCTTTATGTCTGTGGCATAACTACCGACTGTCGTGAAGATGAGACTTCGAATGACTCAAACCACCCACTGACTTTAATGTTTGCAACCGATTTCTGGTTGCCTTCGGATGATATTACATAATGCAGAATAAACACTAAACTTTAAGCAGAATCCGGCAAAATAAAATCGATAGCGGCTCCATCACGGAATGGAATAAAGATGTCGTTTCTGAAAAATGAGATGTTTGGTTTGTAATTGCAGAAGAAATTGTGAAAGTTGTGTTATGGGAGAAAACCTGTTTAGAGGTCATTTTGAGGGCAACACGGTTTTCTGCATTTCATTCAGTAGATATGAATTTCTTTAACTGTGCTTCCTTCACATGATTTATTATGTTTTAGCTGGAGGCAGTTCAAGATTTAATTTTGTTGAATACACATCCACATTTATGAGAATTAGAGGGTTTGTAAACAATTTAATATTTATTTTTATTAAACACAATTAAAGGTAGTTGTAAAATGCAGTTTCCTCATATTCATCATTACCTTGAAAGAAAATGTGTCTAGCTATCAACTCAGATTTTTTTCTATTGCGTCTACAGTTAAATATAACTTTAATATTCAAAACGGATATTTTACGGTGCAATGACTTTTAAATAAAAGTTTAATTTTAAACATGGAATAAAATCGTTAAGCTTAACTGTAAATATATTAAGGTTGTTGACAGACTAATATGCAAATCTGTTTTATGGTGTGACAGCATAAATTTAGAAAAAAAACTAACAACGAAGATAAATCTCTCTTATGCTGTTTTCTATGATAAAGATAAATATTAATAATACAATGTAATATTAACAATTTGTTTTCTAAATACACATGTATGATTTATTAGGCAACTACCCGTTTTCAGTTATTTACACGCTAAAATGTTTATGTATTCTTCTCAAATGAACTTATTGAATAACAAAATAGTAAAAGAACAATACGTACGTCATTAAATAAATAAACAAATGTTTTCCGATGATGTGGTTCATTTCTTTATACCTGGAGGCTGTATATGCATGAATGGATGATAATGTGATATCTTTCATCCAGACGCATCTGTCACCAATACCTTCTTGAAAATGCCATGCGTCATACTTTAAACACCCGTCTATGTGTATGTCTACGAAATTGCTGTGTTTTTAAATGAGACCGAGGCAGAAGTACACGCTGGCTGAGCGATATCTGATTTATCCTAAGAGGAGTGATGAGCATTACTTTGCTTTCTCAATGTTGAGATATATTTTTGATCATAGCATAGACCGAAATGCGTAAGACTGAGGTGGCTGGTATATTTGGCTGCCCCGTGTCATAAAGGGTTAATCATTATCATTGATTCATTTTAATACCATTCATATGGTGCATCCTCCGCAGATAATGAAAACTGTAGTATCATTGACACGTTAATCACTTAATTGCTTTTGACAGATGGTTAACCCGCCATATGTTGATTGTAATGGTTTTATTCTGACAATCAGTGGCTCTTACTAATTTACTATACCACCACGATCGTGGTAGCTGGAATATTTAGGTGTGGTTATTTTTCTTGTAATCCATAAATGTTTTGTTTTTCTTTTAACCAGTTGCTTTAAATCATTCGAGGAACTGAAAGCAAGATTTTCTCATCAAATGGGTGCATATAAAACGCATTGCTGTCCTTCAGCTCATAACAGCTGTCTCGACTCCAGCAAACATGAAGATGTTGCTTTTTGATGTGTGTTTTAGCAGTTAAATGTCTCATTAGAGCGGCAGTTGCCTGAGGTTTATTATCTGTTGCTCTCTCTCTCTCTCTCTCTCTCTCTCTCTCTCTCTCTCTCTCTCTCTCTCTCTCTCTCTCTATCAGCTGTTCCCCACAAGTGATTATGCTAATTGCTGTTTGATCAGATGATTAAATTATAATTCGATTAATCCAGGCTACTAAATGCTCTGAATATATTTGTGTCTGCTCGCTCGGCTGACTGGCTGGTTGTGTGGAGCGGCGGTCTCCTGTCACCTTGCTAGTGCACACTGAGAGACAAAAACGTGTCGACTTCAAATGGAAAGAGTATGCAGTATGCACGGAGGGAGGGGGGATGTGGAAGCATCATCTTTCAGAAGACATTACAGCAGTGTGAAACACATCAGACGGATAATAAATGTGGATTTAGTACAAAAACAGTCCATTTACTATCAGTACACTTGTTTTTTTTTTGTTGTTACGTTTTGCATTTAGCAACTAAAATTCAAGTTCTACCTTTTTTAACTTTATTTTTTAAATAGAAAGATGAAGGGTGTGTATGTTTGTATAGGGGTCGGGGGGGTTCTGCACAATCTACAGTATACTCATGGACTGCTGCAGTGCTATGGTAGGGTGACCATACGTGCCATACGTGCCACGTTTGTCCACAGAATACATCAAGGTTTATTATTTCAGGCATTGATTCAGAAAAGAATCAGTTATATGTCAAGGTACGAATGAAATTTCAATGATTATACGTCTTAAGATAAATAAATGTTAATTTTATTATGTCTTTTTAACCTTGATGCGGTGGACAAACGCAACCTCGAAATCCTGGCGAGGGGTCAGTTTCCCGAACAACTACATGAATCGCTAAACAACCACTACAGTACGATGCATCATTGGGGAAATGCACGATGTAGTTACGACTGTTTCCCGAGACCGTAACTCTGTCGGAGATCAGTCGTTTGAACCAAGTTGATTCAGCAATCTAGTTGATGACGCCACACAGGTGACGTCTACTAATAAATACGTTCAGATCGAATTAATTTAAATTTCTTGCTGTAAATAGCATACATTGTTATCCTGTTTTTGTTATCTGTTGTTTTATTTCATGTTATTTCATTTATTTTTAAGTTTCCTCCTACGTCACTCTGCCCAGAGATTCCCCAGGGTCCTAGAGCACTATATTTTCTTAACAAAGTAAAAAATGTCAAATGAAATTTGTATATATTTCGAATGATGGATATAGAATGCACTCCATGTGCTTGCTTAGTTTCTTCAAAGGCATGATGCTTGTAAGTCTACATGTCACAATAAAAAGGAAGTATGCTTCTAGACCTTTAGTTCCAACCACGCAACTTTGCGATGCTGCTTGCAATTGATTGTTGGATTTATTATTTCTGGAAACACTTGAATCGTTGAACTATGCTGGAATGACGGAATTTGCGATTATAGTTGCCTAACCTAACGAGGCTTTTGGGAAACGCAATATGGTAAAAATGGCACGTATGGTCACCCTATGGCAAGCTTTGACAAAGATGCTTCTGAAAGACATGATTTCAGTATAGAATTATAAAATCTTGTTAAAAATGCTGGTTAACATACTAAACAGGGTGTTAATTATATTAATATACGTCATTATTATATATTTGCGTCTAATATTACCCACAGTTTTATCAGCCTTTCGGTAACAAAACAGTCTTAGGTTAATTTGTGACAATGTCAAGTAATTTAACCTATTGATTCGTGTTCATAGACACCAATTTCACCTTTCTTTCGTGTCACTCAGCACACATTTTTTCCTGTCATCCAGCACAACTTTCAATCTAACTAATGCAATATTTTTTAAATTTACAAAAATATATCAATGCAATCTGACAGGAATTCGTACCTCTTTCACGAGGTGGCTCATTCGTGTCAATTCCTACAATCTCATTTGTATGTTTTATTATGATTTCACGTAGCCCTTGTGACTTTAGGGTCATCACTATGTTTCACTATAGACATTGTTCGATGCCAATTTGATAGAAAACGCCCAACCAAACAGATATATATATATATATATATATATAGATATACTGTATATTCCAAGATGTTAGAGCTAAACACACAATTTAGGTTTAGTGTCAAGCAGAACCATATATGATTTATTTTATAGGCTTACATAGACTTTTAAACTACTTTTCTGAATCGTTGTTAAATAAGGAACATTTGAACACGCTTCCATCTTCTATTCATGTTGAGACAACCTTTTTGTCAACAAGAACAAGTTGAAAACGCTCTCCAAATTTGAAATCACCATTTTTACTAAATAGTCTGGACTGTGAAATTAGATGCTTACAACATCTATGTTACTGCACGTGATTCAGACTACGCATTTAGCCCAATGCAGGATAGTGGATGATGTCGTATCACAGCTGACTCCACTTCATTTTCAATGTTAGGGTTCAGTTTCTATATACTTAAAGTAGTGTTTCTTCAAAGGAGCCATAATGTTTTATATACTGCAACTAAATGTCTAAATGTCTAAATGAATGACGCATATCAGAGCGTCTTTCATTTACTCATGCGCAGCAAAGGAACGTAAGCGCTTACATTTGATAAACGTTTGACAACGATAGTTGGGACGAAGAGAAACCACTGTGTAGTGTGATTAGCGTAGACGTAGCCCAAGGACCCTCACCCCAAAATAGCACACAAAAATGATTGATGAATTGAAATCAATTGGACATCTTTTTCTGTGTAACTGGGCGGTACTTGGCCTAAAATAATCTACAGACCTTTCGCAAAGAATTGGGAATGTGAGACTACATAGGCCTACAATGCCACAAGGTCATGTAACAATAATGCAGCACAATGCTGTTCGATGTGCATACTGTGCAGCAAGCCTCATTATGTACTTCAGCTCTTCAGTTTCGTATCTTTACTTCATTCAAAATAGAAACTGATTTCTCAATCTGGCTTTGAATCTATTACAACTGATGCTAATTCGTTGACAAAGATGCCATTGTACATTCATCGGTATAACACATGTAATGAAGTCAATTTCAACATCGATCTGAGTCATATAGATACTAAGATATTGTTTCATACGAGCCCCATAATGAGCAGGTGTATCGAGTTGCGGACCACGATGTTTGGCCAACCGAGCTGGGCATCAGCCTGCAAACTCAAATAGACGGATGTGTGCAGATGCCATTGAAATAGACACCTGCACCATGATGAAGACAACACAGAGGAAGTCTTTTACTGAACCCAGAACAGTTTTACGTGCCAAGGAGGGGAAAGAGGCAGCTATCCGGAGTTGCGCTGGCCACAATGAGGGTTCTTGTTGAGGCTCTCATTGGCTCTAATGAAGACAGGATGCTTGTTTGTTAAGATGCTGTGCATCATTATAAACCGTCAAGGCAGGATGGCCTATCTCGACACCGGCCTCATAGTCTTTGCTTTGAGCTCTCAGATAGAGGCTTCTCTGTATGTTAACAGAGGTGTCTTGACTTCCCACTGAGGTGTTTTTGTGTCCCCTACCCATCTGTCCACAAACAGACGCTTATTTAGAGAACGCCAAGATTAAATATGCACTTAAACCTGGCAAACAAATGTAGGTAATGTCATCTTTACATGGATGCAACTAACATTAAAGATGAATTCGTATTTCTATATAAAAAGGCTTTCTCCATATGGAGTGGTGTCTAATCGCAAACAAGGAAAGTGTTAAGGATGTTGATTCTTCGTTTATCTAAATCAATAAAGTACTACCAAAGTTTCTCGCACCAAAGTAAAACTGAACATCGGATTAGAAATATAAAGGGCGTGGCTTGTTCCTAGAAAAGCATACTATTCATTCATAAATGAAAGGATAAAAAAAAATTTTAGGGGGGGTTAATTTGCACTATTTATTTGTTTACCACAAAACTATTCATGTGCACTGACGAATCTTTGATTTCATGGTACCTTGGAAATTCTCTGGTAAATTAATCTGGTTATTCATTCTGTACTATGGTATTAGTACTAGTATGGTATCACCACCTATAAACATTTTTAGAAAACGTCCATGATTCTGATTGGTTAAGCCACTTTCTAAGCCATAATAAAATACCTGATTTGTAACTGCTGACTGCATTACATGACTTCAGTATCACTGTCAGTTTCTTGGCCTTGCTACGCATGTGGTATAACTGTTTTATAAAAGCAATGTGCCCCGCCTCTCTAAAATTGCCTACCCTACCTTTAACAGTATAAATCTGAAAACGGATAAAATGTAAAATCCACTTCATGGAAATTGCTTCTTATTTCAGCACATTTTTGCTTTAAAATTCTGCACGTAATATGCATTAGACAATAGACTGTCGGTCCGTAGCCGTGCCATCAAGGTTGAGAGTTCTTGTAACCTAAACGAATGTGACGAGGCATAGCTAATTGGGCATCAATCTAAAAATAATTTAAAAAACAGCTCATATTATCAAGATTATTAAAACAGAAAAACTTAAAGACCGTCTGTCATCTGTTTGCAAAGAGTGAATAAGAATAAGAGGTTCAATTAATTTCATAAATGGTCATTATTCCTGAAATTAAAAGATGTCAGTCCACGCGCTGTGCGGATTGTAAATCCGAGCTGACAGTAGGCTTGATAAATATCATCTTGCTTTACTTTTGCAAAGTGACTTGCCTAATAGATTTCGCAGGCTTTTCTAAACAGTGCTTAGATTGAAATTGCCTGACTAACAGCCTTGTTCATGCCATCAGCTAGGCAAATTCAGACATTAAAGTCAACAGCACTCCTGTTCTGCGATCTCAGCCCGCTGCCAAGTCGCTTCTTAATGAGCCGCTCACGTTCGCCCGTTTAAAACATGACAACGGGAATCAGAGGCGCACCGCAGGGCCGCACTCCGCGCGCTTTACCCTTCCCCGACATCAGAGAGCCGATCTGTCTGCACATATCACAGGCGAGCAGACGGCGGGCTTTTTCTCGTCTGTCATGTCCTGCTTAATATTCATGAAAGCAAATTGGGAGACAGTCATTTGGCAAGTGCTGCGAGTGCTAAAGCCTTTGGGGGTTGTAAGAGAGAAGTGCATACTCGCAGTGGCAAAAACCCTGTCCCGCTCGCCCCTACCTGGTCCTCCGTCCCCAGTCGCCGCCTTTGGCACCTTGTCGCGCCCCGTCCCGTCGGTGCCCTGCGGGCTGAGTGCAGCTTTAATTACCCCGGGCCCACGACAAAGCCTGTCATTGTGGAGCAGATATCCCATGATCCTGTTCAGCAGTGAGAGGGCACTGCCCCTATACCACCAGACATGGCAAGCGGTTGTACGGGATCAAACATGAAGCGCTTCTGGACCGTATACTTGTGGATTGGTCAGAAACTGTCTGATGATGCTCGTTAAAATGTCTCGGACATAAAGGCTGTTACAAACTGTGATTATGCCTTTCTTCAAATGTAATGTATTCTTCACGAATGAATGTTTTATTATTGCCCTATCACTGACACAAGCTTAGTGTATAAATCTAAGATGGTGGGCAAAGCAAGAAAACAATCTAAACGTGATTCATTCAATGTCAAAATGTATCGTAAATCAATACGATCTGCTTTCGTGCTAAGTGCACATTTGGGTAATATTCTTCTTGCCACCTTGTAAAATAATTGAGTTCTGTGAGATCACGTTGAGATGAAAGCACCTCTTTATGGTTTGGAATAAAACCCTTAAAGGTCCAGTGTATGAAATTTAGCGGCATCTAGCGGTGACCGGTTTTGAATAACATTAACATTTAAGCATTTGGCAGACGCTATTATCCAAAGTGATTTACATTGCATGATACTTTACTTTCTTTTTTGTATAGTATTGCAACCAATGGCTCACTCCGCCCCTGCGAAAACATGCTTTTTCGAAGCACTACGCGGCTGACACAGAACTACAATGTCGTTGCGTTTTCGCTTCTTTGCCGAGGGAGATAACGTATTTACGAAACGTGCTCTGTAGAGCAGTTGATCCATTTAGGGCTAATGTAGAAACAACATGGTCAATTCCATGCAAGGGGACTCGTGGTGTATAAAGATAGAAATAGCTCATTCTAAGCTAATAAAAACATAACACTTCATTATGTAAGTTCTTTAAATACCTATGAAGACATAGGTATGCATATTATATTTCATTTCTGTCATTTGATCCTCCATAAATTACACTTTCACCGGTCTCAGCGAGGAATGTGTAGATGCTTTTATTCAAACTTCAAGTAAATTCAAGCGTCACATTAAAAATCTAAGTGTAATCAGTGTTTCCTGTGATGCAAACCCACGACTGGAGCATCACAAAACGCACCTCTGGTTATTGGAACCATTCTTGGTGTCTTTTGCACATTATTTTCTTAAGACATTAAAGGCAAGTTAAAATAAAGAAAACCATATTTTTCATGTTTAAATGATGCGGGAACAGATGAATTTGTGTACATGCGTTGGGCTGCTCAGCATTGATTGCACCTTTACACAGATCAAATGCATCAGTGGTCCTGAAAGCTGTTTGAGATGCCCGATTACACTGTTCAGCATGATAAACGCTCTTGTGTGTGATTGACTGGTCATTCTAAAGCTACTATTGTTCAGCATACAGTATGTCTTTAATGAAATGCATCATTGTTTTCCCTTTATAACTGTATAATGCTAATAAGTTAACACGAGTCTGTCTCTGTATCATATCCAGGGCTTAAAATAAACATAGCAACCCCCAAATGGAAATAAAGGGCTTTGATGAGTTAATAAAGTGAGTTACGTGTACGTTGGCTGGTAACATAATGCCTGCTAATAGCCTTAATCTGACCCTCGCTGATTAAGTGACACGAGCAATTAAAATCAAAGGCATTAACTGAAGAAAACATCTGACACGCTGTGTTTTCAGACTGTTTTTAACCCGTTTATCAAGTATGCCATCAGTAGATTTCCCCAAAGTGACTCATGTACTGTGTGTGTAAAATGTACATGAAACTTCCAAAATGAAAATACTGTATAAGAAAATCACAGTGTGTCTTTACCCTTTTGAGACTTGCAATATCATTAAGCTACATTTATATTCATATGTGTGTTCCTGGAACCGAACCCACAACCTTTTGTGTTGCCAACGCATGTGCTTTACCAATTGACATGCAAGAAATGACCCCATTGAGCTTATTATCAAAATAACCAACGATATATAAACACGCAAATAGTCAAATGCAGTAGATACACTGTCGTTTTTGAAGCAGGTTTGCCAGGAACTTACAGTAGATTTAATTACTACTTAATATACTTTCCAATTAGTACTGTTTTCAATGACTTTAATAAAAATTAAAACACTTTTGAGATTCAAAATGAGCAAGAAGAGACTGGCATTGGCACAGCAAAACTACAAAAATTGACATAATTCCTAAACATTTTTCTATTGTTTTTTTTCTATATTGAAAACTTCTAAAATTACGATGCATCTACAAAACAAGAAAAGTGTCCCAAGATATTAAGTCTTGTTTTATGAAAGAAAAATATATAGACTTGGTTAGTTTATACTTAAAACAAAATTCAACATTAAATCTACAGTAAATGACTGGCAAACCTGCTGAAAAATTACGGCAAAGTTATACAGTGTATATATGAGGAATGATCACACAAATTGGTATCAGGGGGCCTTAAAAACAGCCTTAAGGCTCACTTTTTAGATATTGAGATTTTTACATCATCTGAAAGCTGAAGAAATAAGCTTTCTATTGATATATGGTTTGTTAGGATGGGACACTATGTGGTGGAACAACAACTGTTTACAAAGCTGGAATCTGAGGGTGCAAAAAAATCTAAATATTGAGAAAATGGCCTGTGAAGTTGTTAATCTGAGGCACTGCAGAAGGCCACCACACCATCCACTCACAAAAAGAAAGTTTTTATACATTTACGGTAGGAAATTTATAAAATATCTTCATGCAACATACTCTTTACTTAATATCCTAATGATTTTTGGCAAAAAGAAAAATCTGTCATTTTTACCCCTACAATGTATTTTTGGCGATTACTAAAAATGTTCCCGTGCCACTTTAAAAGGGGTCACATTTATAAACTAATTGGTATCATCTTTTTGAATTTATTTTGTTTTACATCAGTTGTCAAGTAGGTGTCGTAAAAGGAATACAAAATATTACTACAAGATGGAGACGAAATTGTAGTTGTATTCTTAATCCCTGTAAATTTGTCCATGTAAAGTATACTCCACAATTTTAGTCAATTTTACAGTAAATTGCTTTGACACATTTAGCAAATCTTGGCCTTAAACTAAATGTAGATATTCACTTAGACCACTAGATTCTGATTGGCAGTCTTTGCCAGTGGCGTGAAGTTAATCTCCTGCCGCTCTCAAAGGCTCTTTAGCATGCTGTCACTATGGCCAAACTCATAGATTCCTTTAGTCCAATTCTGCTTTCTTCCTCACATCAGTATGCTCACCAGAGGTAAAGAATGCCATTCTGTATTGGTGAAACACACAAAACCTGTCAAGAATATATCCCCAACATATTTGCCCTATCATAAAAAATCAACAATTTTTGGACACTCAAGCAATTCTCACCGTAGGTTAATATGAAAAGTTGGAATAGCTTTTTTTTTCAAAGATTTGTACAATACTGATATAATGATAGGGTTTCTCTGCAATCTGAAACCTTTTGTTTGGTGCAGGATTTTCCAAGAATCAGCTGAAAACACAGCACCTGACCGATTACTTCTGACTTCTGACCATCTCTTTTCAACTCTTTCTATCCTTAATTTTTTTTTTTACTGCGCTTATGCTTTTTGTTGTCCTTAAGTTGTTCCAATAGCTTGTTTACTTGTTTTGGATAAAAGCGTCTCCTAAATGACAAAATGTAAACATGCAATTTTCAGGATGGTCACATCCATAACTGTACATGTTCCTCATGAACAGACACATAAAAAAAAAAAAAATGTTTTATGTTCTCTAAAGAGGCATCCCTTCTCCGCTTGTTGGGTATTATTGCTTCAGGTTCGTGCATTTTAATTCACAGAAAGTCCTTTTTTGTCACATTCATAACGCATGTGTATTTTCCTTTTTTAAAATAGGAAAACTTGTGCGTATACGGATGTTTCTCTGATATTTAGACTCTATCCTAAAGGGTTTAGTTAAATATAAAAATGCGGTTCAGGTTATCGGGAACAAATACATTCTCTGGGCGTTTATATGTCACATCCATAACGCAAAATGTCAACAAGGGTGGAACTGCCCAAATATACCTGTGTAATCTGGGGTAACATTATACATAATTTCATCGCAATCTAATGGCAATTCCCAACTATTTTACGAAGTGGCTGATTTGTATGAATTGTTTATTCATACATCCGTGTTTGGATGATCTGCTTTCGCCCCAGTGAAGTTATGTTTAGCTTTTCTCACATCGTATGAATTCATACAAAATCGTCACTTGGTGAAATAGTTCAGTTTCCAGTGAGAGCAGGTTGGAAATTCACATCCAATCACATTAAAGTAATATTTTGAGTATGTTCGTGAGTGTAGTTATGTTTTTCATGCCAGCTGCATGAGTGTTTTTGTTTCTTTTGAACGCCCTTCTAAAGTCACCTTGGCTTGGTGTTGGGCGCTCTTGTCAGCTGTCAGGTGGAATCCACGCCTCAGGTGACACGGCATTAAAGACCTACAGGCAAAGCAAGGCCAGTGCATTAGAGTCAAATGCCATCCCAATCACACTTTCTTCCTTTTCAATTCCAAAGAAAAGAAAGACCAGATGAATCTGACATTCGGATCTTCAGATGGGAGAGCAGTTTAATATTGAATAGAGGGTGGTTTTTCTTCGCTTTACGCAAAGAGAGTGAAAAAGCGGAGTTAATTATGAATGTACACAATACATTATTGAACAGTGTCACTTTTAAGTCTTTGCGGTTCATCTGCTGAAAAATGATGACAATTGGGAATTTTTCCTCTGGGTTGTTGAGTATCAAAGGGCCGTTGGCTTGGAAATGATGACATGTAACCTTTCCATAGAAAAAATGAACGTAGCTTTCACCGTAAAATTTTTATTTGGTCCTGGCAATCGAAAAGACTAAACCTTAAAAAGGGCAACACTTTTAGCTGAGACTGAGAGTTTTGTAATACAAAATTATATTAAAAATGTATTGGTTTCAACTCAAGAAAGGTATTGTTTGAAATGTGCCTAGGTTTGTTTTTTTTGTTAAAAAAAAAACTCAAATCAATTTTTGGTGAAGTACACAATTGACCTCACCCTGATTTGTAATGGTTTATAAGCTGTCAGGTTTGATTTTGTGGAAAATATTTATTAGACTTAGACCCTCGTAAAGACTAGTACATATCATGTTTTAAACAGAGATGGCGATAGAGAGGCAAATGTTTCAGATTGCATTTTTTTGCTAAAAAAAGAATAACTTTTAAAGAATAAGTTTACCTTCAAAATGAAAATTCTGTCGTCATTAACAGTACACGCCCTCATGTCATTTCAAACCTGTATGACTTTATTTCTTCTGAGAATCTGCAAATGAAGATATTTTGAAACAGCACGGCCCCCCATTCACCTCTATTGTAACCAATGCGAGCGAATGGAGGGCTCTTGACAACATTCTTCAAAATATTTTCTTTTGTGTTCTTCGTGAGAAAGAAAGTCATACAGTTTCGAAATGACAAGAGGGGGATTAAATGGCCAAATGTTCATTTTAAAGGTGAATCCCGGCTTTCTGGATAACACGCAGCGTTCTCTTTGGAAAATGATCGTCTTAATTAGGATCGATTCATTTTTTATGGACTCGCATGTAATTTAAATGGACCCTAGATCACCGGACCCTTATACTAGCGCCCGAGGCCCGAATGTTTGTCTTTAAACCGGCATACCCCCATGAATTCATCAAGTGCCAGCTGATTAATGTTGAATCACATGCGTTAGTTAGCAGAAATACTCTGTCATTCCACTTGAAATGAAAATTGACAATGATTGCTTTCGCTTTACAACAGAGCGAGCGAGAAAATCCTTCTTGCTTAAACGGCAGAATGTTTGCACGCTCTTTAATATCAGACCGAACGCTTCGCCAAGCCTCTCGCTGGCAAAACAAGATATTTTAACAGATGGCTGCTTCAGCGTGCCACTTGATGAATGATACCATATGCCTCAGATCGCCACAGTAAAGATTATCACCATTAGGAGCGGTTGTTCGTGGGTTTTGTTTGTTTGTTCGTCTGTGTTTGTTTATCGAGCGTGCCAGTTACTGCAGTGATATATCTGAGCATGTGGGCGTACATGTGTTTATGAACATGCCGTTTCTTCTATGAGCACCTTCTGCTTTGTAAGTAAAAGCCACTGAACCTCAGAAAAGGTTGAAAGTGCTGCGATTTGAAACCTTGTTAGAAATTTATGAAGTGCTAAAATGTTTCGTCCCGAGGGGAAACGGTGCCAGCTGTCACTGGCGAGCCATTTACTGCCAAACAGAGATCGGAGCTCAGTTAGACTCTATGGCAAAGAGATAAGAGGACTGCCATCATTGCATGGGCACGACACCAGTGAGTCATTAAATGAACAAGGAATTAAGATTATTCTTAAGATTGTTGACCACTACGTGTCTGTATTTGCATTCACCATAAGTTTATCATTTACTTGTATAGTTCAGATGTTCTGCGCCTATTAGTTTGAGATATCCCACCCTTAACAGGGATGGAAGATTCAAATATTTGTTTAAATAAAAAGAAAAGTTGTTGGGTTTTTTTCGTTTTTGGGGAACCCTCACTGTTGTAGTTAAACTATTGACCGTAATACTAAAATGAAACAATACTTTGGTAAAGAGGTATGGTACGAGACAGAAGGGGGCATATCATGTGGAAGGGGGATTAGGAAATCTCGCATGTGATAACTAAACCTCTTTAAATACTCTTAATACAATGAACATAAGTAGGTTTGTATCCACTAACTAGAACTGTACAAATACTGTTGTCCCAAACACACTTCATCGTCTGCCATTAGTCATCAAATAGATCAAATGCATAGCAACTTTGTTAAGCTTATTGAGATACACATGTCAGGAAAATTAACCAGGAAAAGATCAAGTATGGAGCATAAAATACAAATAAACTTTGTAGGATCGTCTTTTTCAAATACAAGTTGAAATTTTTGTTTCAAAAATGGTTTTAAAATCTTTCATTTTAACAAAAGAGAATAAGCAAGCCAGCTGTCAAGTTTCAAAATGACAAAAAAAGCATCATTAGGTTCATAATCAGTTACAAATTAACCTTTGCTGGGTTGTTTCAACCCAAACGCTTTTTCTTTTTAATCCATTGTTGCGTCAAATATCAACATTATTTGGGTCAATGGTACCCAGCTGTTGGGCTCGTCCTTTTTGGACCCAACGATGGGTTGATAATAACCAAGTTTATGATTCTTAAGGGTCTTCATGAAATGTCCGTAACAAACTTTGATTAAAATTCCTCAATGGTCGTGTAAAACCCTTGTCAAAGACAGCTCTGTTCACAGTGACCCGTTTCACATGTCTCTTTAAATGATAATGGGTCACTGTACCCCTCTTTTTGAGAGGATGCTTCATTGTCCAACGCTTGCTGAAACGAAATGAACCTTGGTGATCATTAACGTCATGCAACCACACGAGCATCAAAAGTATACAGAACAGTCGGCACTTGACTCTTTTTCTTTATTGCAGTTCGGTCTGAGAGGCACTGTATGAAGTTGAACAAAGCTCTTGTTAATTAGCATCACTAACAGTTTTCACCCATATAAGGAGACTCCATAGATAGCTCGGATGTGGTCTTATTCAGCGAGTTTAATGATTCACATTGATAGGATTTGTTTTGAAATATTATAGAGGAGAGTTGTGACTGCCAAATGCTGTGACTTACCTTGAAAATGACTAAAATAAACTATTAAGATGTTTACTAACTAACTCTTGTTCTATGTTCTCCTTTACAGTTTTCGGTGAAGATATACGTTCCAGCTTATATTTTGTCAATGCATCTTTGCAAGAGGTAGTGTTCTCCAGCACCACAGGGGCACTGGTGCCGTGTCCTGCCGCGGCTGTGCCCCCCGCCACGCTGCGCTGGTACCTCGCCACTGGGGAGGAGATCTACGATGTCCCAGGCATCCGCCATGTGCACCCCAACGGCACGCTGCAGATCTACGGCTTTCTGCCGTCCAGCTTTAGTAACCTAATCAATGACAATACATACTACTGCACAGCTGAAAACCCTTCAGGAAAGATCAGGAGTCAAGATCTCCACATTAAGGCCGGTCAGTCGTCTCATGCAAAACATGCAACTGTTGATGAACACACAATTTACAATGTACCTAGCTTTGGGGGCACAAATCCGTCGCAGATTATGACTAGTCACTACTTTCCCAGGATCTCAGTTTACATGAATATGTAGCGTAAACTATTAATATGAATTGTTTCGTTTTTCCCAAATGAATTGTTTCACATCGCAAGACATTTATTATTATTTTTATAATTTTTTTATTTCAGTTGCTTTACAAAGCTTGGAAGAGCCAGGATATTATTTAAGATAACTCATTCTCAGGTGAACCGTTCCTTTAAGAACTCTGTGTGCCGCAGTTGTTTTACAGTAAATGACCTACAGCACAGTTCTTAAAAGTGTTCGCAGAGATGTGCTGAGGTGACAGCTCTATGATAGACAGATGAAAAACACTGAAATATTAATGAATTTTCGCTCAGGTCAGTCATGTGTGGAAAAGACAATGCTGGAAGTTGGGTCAGTTTTTTTCTGGGCCAACGTGGACTAGCATTTTATTTTACATAGCAGTCATCTACATCAACCAGTAAATGGCCCAGAGGTTTAGTTAAATGTAAATAACAGAAATAGTGATGTAACTAATAGTTAAATTGAACATTAAAGGGATACCTCACCAAAAATTCCCATAGTAGGTGGAACAAAAAAACCTGATAAAGTAATTTTCCTACTATGGGAGTCAATGGGTGGAAAACTCAATCCGGTTATAAACATTCTTCCAAATATCTGTCTCTGTGTTCATCAGAACAAAGAAATATATACAGATTTAGAACAACTCGAATGTGAGTAAATGATGTCAGAATTGTCTTTTTTGAAGGGCTGCGCTCAATGCCCAAAATATCGATAAATAGTGCTGTGATTTTTTTACGATAATGTAAAGCCATTCTAACTCGGTTTCCTCTGTGCTGCAGTATTCCGGGAGCCGTACACAGTTCGCGTGGCTGATCAGAGAGTCATGCGAGGGAATACGGCGGTCTTCAAGTGCATTATCCCGGCCTCAGTAGAGGACTACGTCAGCGTTGTATCATGGGAAAAAGACACAGTCTCACTTGTCTCAGGTAGGGCTCAGATGTCTAACAAATGTTGACGATACTTTGTGGAAGTTGTCAGAAAAAGTTCACTATCTGGATGTGATGGACGGTTACTACAGTAAAGTGTGCATGGAAACCACAAGTTTTTGGTGTGGTTGGGTAAAGATTTTCACAAGAAATGCGTAATAATTTAATAAACTTACATTGAACTTTGTCACTAAGTCTGGCATTGCCTTGAAATGGGTGCTTCTCTTAATATTTTGTATCTTTAATGGCAGACATACTCTGCCATATTCGTTTCAATCTCAAGTTAATGCGTGGCTTCTGCTTCAGGTAGACATAAAGTGTCCTGCTACTAATGTAAAGTTAGCACAAATAAATTCACACAGTGACGGAGCCCAAATGGCTGAAATACACTACAAGACTTTTCAAATCTGAACAAGACATCTCACACTTGCAGACTTTTTGATAGTTTCAGATAGAAACACACTTACTCATAAAATCTGCAAACTGGCACAATACTTTCTACAACAAGTCCAGATTGAAAATCTGGGCAAAATCTGAGCAAAAGTCTTGTAGTGTATACGGTACACCTCGCATCAGCAAAGAATCTGAACATGACAGACGGCCACACCTTGCTTCGATGCTTTTACTGAGCTTTGAAAAATCCATTCTCTCACCAATCAATGTACATCACCAGTTATTTCCTCTGACGACATTTCTATGGTAACCGTCCAGTCATAATTGGCTAGCTCTGAGATATGGGGTACTATGCATGATATTCTTCATACTTGTGTCATGTCTCCTCCTTTATGTAAGATTTAACGTCTGAATAGTCTTATTTAGACAGATACATTTTGATGTGGTCAAGGCACATGCCAATATCGGACCGTGTGCGAAATGTCAGAAGCATTAGACCTATCTTACGCTCATCCCTCCCTACATATTTAATGACGAAGGACCTCAAAAGCACGCCTGAATGCTCACTGGCTCAAACTGAAGACTTGCTGTGGGCTTTATGAAATATACAATGAGATTTCTGTGTAGCTTATGTTTTATTCTTCTTTTTTTGCACAAGGTTTTGGTGAATTGTTTTGTATGTTTCTATGGTCAATGAAGAAAAAATTACTTTCAAGAGCCCTAATCATATTGTGAAGGTTATGATGGTCGGTCAACCTTAACATGTGTTTCAAACCTTCCAAAAAATGAGATCTAATTGCTAAATCGAAATGGTTGCAAGGCTTTGCTGTGGCTTTTGGTAATTTCTCTCTTTGTTGCTCATCTGGTCTAAGTTGATATATGTTGTTATGTCGTCAGTCAACGTGTAATCTTCAAATCTTTATTATTAGATGTTTCTACACAAATCTATCCTTCAAAATGTAAGAACTTTCTCCATCTTGGAAACCGCAGCAGGAAAATACTATTCACTTATACGGTACCCAAATTTTGGCATTGTTTTAGACAAAGAATGTAATGAAGTCTTAAAATTCAATGTGATTTAATATAAAAAATTGAAATAATACCAAGCATATTGTGTAATTGCAATGCAAAATTGTGATCTATAGAAATACATTTGAACTGAATGGATTTGATATCAGTTAATTTTTGTAGAAAATTGACAAATAGATTTTTCTTGCTATAAGCTCAAAACGAACAAAATTGAAGGAGGTTTTTGCCATTGACAAGAAAACATCGAAAAAAAAAGTCTACACATTATTCTGTTTCTAAAGTAAATGTTGTCTTTTTTTTATATTTAGATTTGTTACAGGGACAAAATACATATTACTGTAAAGGTCTTTGCACATATAGTGCGAAATGTTTGTATGTGTTTTTTCGTATTTGGCATGCGTTTGTACCGTTTCTCTGAATTGTCAAAACACCTTTCAAAATCCTTGCTACGGATGCGAAAAACGCAGCAAATCTATTTTTTTTACCAATGAAAATATCGGAGCCAGTGTGTAAATGTGTTTGACACAACGTGAGGTCGTATTTATTATTTAACGTGCAGAAATTTCAGATTATATGTGCCATGGGCTTAAGAAAATGATCAGATACAAGTTCTTGCCTGATCAGTTCTTGCCCGATATTTTCTTATTACTGTAAATGTCTTGTTTCTATTTCAAA
Source organism: Triplophysa bombifrons (assembly GCA_029783895.1). Classification (NCBI taxonomy): domain Eukaryota; kingdom Metazoa; phylum Chordata; class Actinopteri; order Cypriniformes; family Nemacheilidae; genus Triplophysa; species Triplophysa bombifrons. Next base: position 2,035,136 of record CM056458.1, read on the forward strand.
TATGTGACATTATAAGAGTTAAATAAGAGTTGTACCAAAGCATTTTACTGTTCACTAAAACCATAAGCCTCCACCACTCCAAATGTGCTTAACGTCTTTGAGCCATCTGAGTCATTGTTCCCAGCAGCCTTTTTCACGCCATTTCCCTGATTTTGGGCTGCAGATGTGTAATTGGATGTTTCTTCAATTATGAGCACTTACGGCCCTTTCACACTCACGAGTTTATTTAATTTGACATTATCCTATGGCGTAAATGCATCACAACAGGACTTTCGCACTTGTTTATCTTCGAACGAATAGAGAATCACCACATCTCAAATTATTAATAATTCTGTGGTGAAAATGTCGCATTTACTGTATATATGTTAAAATCATACCGTTATATTTCAGTGTTACCCTGTTTAACTTGACTATAAATGCACACAAAGTGTCACTGCAATTGAACTTTCTAAGAATTCTGAACCTTTATTTGTCCTGTTTCCAAAGTGACCTTCGTATAATAATCGTTGTATCATTAATAAAACTTTTTAATATTTCAGTAAAACTGCTTGTACCTTTTGGAGTCAACCAAAAAGTACAAGTCGTCTTGACTTAAAAATTGCTAATATTAAGCTTAATATTTGTTTGAGACGGCCAGTTGCACGTAAGACTATAAAATTGATGTTCTTCGTCATGACAACTGTTGGGATCAAAACCCCTTAGCAATCGTTTCTGTAAAAATGGTAGATCAGGAATTACTGACAGATGGATCTTTTGTCCCTCGTCCAAATCCGTGTTGAAAGTGGACACGCGACCCTATAATTCTCCCTGACGCTAGAGATTGTCGCGCAAATCACAGAGAAGATGAAATGCATGATTACAGAGCGGGACTCGTCTTAATTAATGAACTGTGATTGAAAATATAATTACAATATGAATTACCTCTCAAAATAAAAACTGCTCCCTAGTCATTTGAAGCGAGGGCCTGTTTTAAATGTGAATGAACGGGGACTAATGATACTCTAACTTACCATTAACCTGTCATGCATTTTAAAACGGACCTTTCTGCGTGCGCTTTCAAATGCATGGCCGCGCATCCGTCCCCTCCTGCCTTTTGATATACAATTGACAGCTCTAATAAAGAGATGAAAGGCAACGCAGGTGAAAGGGCCACGTGTGTGTGTGTTTGTGAGCGTGTCTTCTTTGAACGTTCCGGGCACGGAACAGGTCCTAATGCACCTTGTGTGCATTTCAGTGGTTTGGCTGCTGAATATTGATGCTGGAAAGGGAAAAGGACGTTTTTCTTTTGTCTCCTGGTCAAGGCACGGGCCTTTTGTCTGTTTGCTCACCCATTTGATCTAGTTTTAGATACGATCAGGCATGAGGATGCTACAGACATGAAATCCGAATTGTCTATTTAATTCTATAATTCGCGTATTCTGGTGTATATGACGATGCATACATCACATTATAACGATAACTGTAACAATAACTAACTGTAACTATATTTGCATCCACACCAGCGGACGTTAAATATAAGGTTACGTTTATTTTAAAGGGGTCATATCACGCGAATACTTTTTTCTCTGGTGGGTCATAAGTTGCCCATGCATGTATTAGACATGTGAAATTGCAAAAATGAAAGTGTACCTCTCAGTACAATTGCTTAGGAACCTATGCTTCAAATATGGTAAGAGGTGTTACATTTCCGTCACACGCTTGCAGTATTCGACCAATCACTAAGCACACCTCGCTTTTCAGAGCCATGAGCTTTGTAAAAAAATCTGCAAAGAGGAGATACAAACATGCACGGCATGTAGAAAATACAACGTTTGTTAACTTCCAATCGTGTATACACATTGCATTACATCTAAAACAAACAATAATATCGTTTAACCCGTGTCCTATGACCCCTTTAAGCCTGTGCGCTGCAGTGTTCCCAAAGACTAAAATGAATGTAGATGACCTGCTCCGGATGCTTTCGTTATCATTCCCGAATGTGTTTTCTTCAAAATATGACAGAAAAGGCTGGATGCTCTCTCTGAAGGCTGAACGTGCGATCATGTCAGGGATGTATTTTGCCAGCTTGCTTAGACTCATAAGCATTTCATACAGCAGGGGTCTTCTAACTTTATGATGCCAAGGACCCCCAAACATGATTAACTGTTTGTGAGGGACCGCTTTTCTAAAATATACATCAATCTATATATTTTCTGTGCAAAGAAACGTTTAGAATTTGTTAGCTAAATAGTAAATATGATATTATAAAAACAACACTTTGTTTCTAAAGCTAAATAGTCGACTACAATTTCACTATAAGTCCCAAAAAAGAAACTAAATAGTAAAACTCACTAGAAAGATTTAAATATAAACAATTCTGGAGACTGTCAATATCCAGAAAAAGCAGATAAACACTGTGGACTCATTTTTCTGGGGTACCCCTTGCAACCTTCTGGAAGTCCCCTGACCCCAGTGTGAATCTCCCTGACATACAGTATATAATATCCCGACGTAAACACTACAGGTTTTAATTCATACATGAAACCTGAGTTGCGATCACCAATAGTCGTGCGTTATCTGCCAGAAACTGTTTGACAATATGTTTTATCGTTCATCAGCTGAATTTTGTTTTCTGAAAGTTTTTCCAACAAAAGTGTTCTCTTTACATTTATCGTTTATCGAACAATTTTATAACCTTTTTTTTACAATTTTTAAAAACTTTTTTTAGTTATATATAGTTTTTTTATCATTATAATGTGAACGTGCCTTTACAACTTTTGGTTACACTTTATTTTGAGTCTCTTGTGTTACAGTGTATTTATATATCGAAGTACTGAGTAATAATATTTAACAACATGTACTTACTGTAGGGTGTGGTTTGGGTTCAATCACATGAAAAATGCATAATTGACACTAAATACTATAGTAAATACATGTAATATGTGTAAGAAGGGCACAGTAAAATAAGGTGTTACCCTTTGTTTCAATCTGTCTATTTGAATAGGTTGATCAGAAAGCGGGAGCTCAGTAACCCGCTTGTTGCTTTTGTGTTAAACTTCGGCCGCTGTGTCATTTTTCACCGTGCTTTGCCTTTGGCTTCTCTCATTACATTTTGCTTCATAGCTGGAAAAGTGTCTCTCTTATGGCTGACATTCACTGACATTTGTCAAACCATTAAGCTCAATTCACTTTCCCTCCCAGCACAGTTAGAGGGAGAATCTCAACCACATGCACATTACTTATTTAATGGTGCGATTCTAATGGGACTTTGCTGTAAATATTGAAGGTTTACATTTAAAAATGCATCAGCGCTGTAAGTGGATCTTTCGGGGTGGCTGATGATCATTTTGGCCACAGCAATATGCCAAATGAAAAACATTCAAACGTTTGAGATTTTATTGGTCAGGAACTGTTTGCATAGTTAAAAGAGTGCAATAGTTTTTTTTACATCTGAGCAATTCCAGCGTGACTCTCAAAGAATTAAAATGTTACGATTATATTGAACCATCTTTTTATATTTTACTGAACCCTTGTTGATAGTCTAAACATAAAAAAATGTCAGTATTTGAAAAAAAAAATATTTAAAAAAAGGGAAATAAACGTGTGACAAAAAAAGGACGCGTTTTTTGGGAGACAATAAAGTTTGTAGGATTTCTGTAAAATAAAATGCACAATCCTGAAGCAATGATACCCAATGAATGGAGAAGGGATGCCTCTTTATAGAACATCAAATAGTTACTTTATATAAATTTTTATGTGTCCATTTATGAGGAATATGTATTGTTATGGATGTGACAATCCTGAAAATGGCACTTATCTGACTATGAAAAATCATGCACTAAAAATAAAACGAATGCTTTACAAATTTGAAGAGAGATCTCACATTGATATTTGAATCTGACGTATTATTTTTAATAACTTTAATAACGTTTGTTTAAAGGTCAAGCCCTTAACTCCATCAATAGCAAGAGTGATGCTTGCTTAACTATATTCATATGAACATAGTTATATGGATGTAACAATATTATCGATATGTCAATATTATGGTGGTCACATGACAGTTTGAAACGAATGGTCAACCGGGCCTAACATAGAGACTGTAAGAAAAAATAATAGATGTGACCTTCGGCATTTTATTTTATAAAAGGGATTTTAGGTCATTTGACCCATCTCATACTATAACTCATACCTCTGAGCAACCAGTTATAATTAGAGGATAAAGAAAAGATGATGCTTATTGCACGTTTCCATTTGAAATATTGCTACGAATACCGTACCGTGAATACCGAGGTATTACCATAGAGCGAGATTTTGATCATGATACATCCCTATTATATCACCGTCAGAGATTGAAACGTGTGGTCCACAATAAAATACGTAATATCGTTGCATTGAGCCGTAGACCATATAGACAATATCAAGAGCCGAGGGGCGGTCAGACATGTTGAAAAGCCAGCGCCATGTTTGAGTGAGTGAGACTGGTCCTGCTGCGAGCCTACAGATGCATTCTCATAAGAACAAACCCACACACCTTTCTTCTCTCCCAAACCTGCAGATTAAGTTGGAGATGGTGAAGTATCAAGCTCCCAGGCTGAAGCTAGAGGAGAGAGATAAATGTAGTCTCTCTCTCTCTCTCTCTCTCTCTCTCTCTCTCGCTCTGTCTTTTCTCTTTGTGTGTACAGCATGTTCTATGCAGTGTGCGGTGTGAATGTCTCTTCTCTCTCCTGAATGAGAGGAACACTGGTTAACAATTCCCATTTATTTTATAACCTCACGGCTTGATAAAATGGCTGTTTATTATAAGTGTAGATATGTTGGACGAATGAACTGTGAACCTACATGCTTTGTCATAGATGAAGCGTGTCATTGCTGCGTAGAAATAAACTAGCATAGGGGAAATGCAAAAATAATGTTTCTTTCCAATTACGTTGGATTATTTTTATGCTTTGTTTATACCATAAAAATGATCTTAAAAAAAAACAGGCATCGAAAACATCAAGAAATAATAGAGAGCTTTAGAGGGATTCGGAGCACACAATGCCAAACATGACATTAATAATGCATTGGGTGTTTTGGGGATCTTGTTTAATGCAATGCAATTATTTTTCCCATTTTTATTTCATAATTGTAGTGTGTGAAAATCTTGACGCTTGCAATAAACATTTACATTTACATTAAGTCATTTATTGCTTTTATCCAAATTGTCATATAGGAGCAATTATACAGTAGGTGCCAATACAAAGTTAATGGTTTCAAGCTAAACCACTACCTGTTGAGAGAAAGAGAGTTTTTTTTCATCTGGTTAGATTTACATTTTCACTGTATTTTATGTGCTCTGCGGCTGGAAATCTAACCTCAACAATGTTGGTTTGGTATATAAAAAAGGCACAAAGGTGTTTTCGGTTTTGTTTTTCGGCCAAAGTCAAAAACACACCATGTTTCATTGCCGGATGTTTATAGCATAAAAAACATGTTTAGTTAAAATTATAAAGGGAAAGAAGGAATAACATTTGATGTAAAATCTAGGTACTGTTTGCTGAACGCACTCAAATTTAAACTTCATTACACCAATGTTGTGAATGAAAGTCCTAATTAGTTTAATGCAACAGATGAACTCCGATTCTTTGAGTTTATACAACCTGTTAAGGTTTACGGCATATAATATTATATATCAAGAAGATGTGCATGCCAGAAACAGACTTTGAAATATTGTTTCGCGATATATCTAGTGAGGTTGAAAAATACTAGGACTGTCAAAAGATTAATCGTGAATAAAAGTTTGTGTTTACATAATATATGTCAGTGTACTGTGCATATAATTTTGTATTTGTGAACACATACACATAAATGTATATATTTAAGAAAAATATAAAATATGACAAAACTTTTATTTAGAATTTCAATTATTGGTAAATATAAATGAATACATTTAAATATTTCCTAAACATATAGACAAGTATGTGTATGTTTCATTTTTATAAGTACAAAATGAATATGCATAGTACAAAGATATATATAATGTAAACAAGAACCTTTATTCTGGATGCGATTAATCACGATGAATCGTTTGACAGCCCTAAAAAATACACACTTTAATTGTTTCGCTATTTTAAATAAAACATTTACATGAACAATATTAAACAAACATATGAACATAAATTATGAACTGTTTTGTTTAAAATATATGATAAATAATACTTGCAGTGTATGTACAGTATACAGTATATGTATGTACAGTTGTACGTATATGTATATATACAGTTTATATATTGGAAGTTTTGGTAAAACATAATCACCATCTCTACAGCATCAGACCAACCCATAACTGCTGGCAGACTAGATTAAAGACCAAGTTTTATCAAAAGTACACAAAGGAAAAATCTGTAATCTAATATGGGGTGTCATTATTTTTTTATTTATTCGTCATCATTATGATGTGGACTGTGGTATCATGCTTTAAAAGTGATGTGCTATAGCATATGCCATTACAGACACCTGCTTTCATCACACAAACAGAGAAGAGAGAAAGAGAGAGAAGGAAAAAAGGATATAGTGTAGAGGGGGAAAAGGACCAGAAAAATCAATAGCTATGTACATTAATCACACGGCTGCCACTGAGAATTATGGGAGCATAATCTGAAGGATGCATTTGTGCATTTGCAGCATGAGTGCTGGTGAACGTTTAGGGAATACAGAGAGAGAGAGAGAGAGGGGTATTGGTTTTCTGATGTCTCCTTTAAGGGTGTGGTGGATATAAAAATGGTCGGGTGGCTGGATGTTTACGTGAACAGTGGACGTCACTCTCCTTTCATCTCCCACATACGCAGAACAACGAGTGATGTCAAGAAAATCTAAGCTAGAAAGAGAGATGAAAGGTGAAGCACGTCATGTGTTTATTTATTTTCTCTCATCAAGCAGAGGCGACGACAAGTAAAATATTTGTAGCATTTTTCTCACCCAAAAGTGTAAACAGATGCAAACGTGCTTTACCTCAGAAATGAATTCCTTGTAAAAACCTGAAAGTAAAAAAATAACAATTCGCATGAGATTTTGAAGCTTCATTTTTTGCTGCAGTAACAGACAGTTGTGTATAAACTGCCAGATCAACTTTTACAGTAAAATCAAAGTAACTGGAAAAAATATACTATCAAAAAAGACCAAAAGATATGTTGTTGGTATTGTGTATATTGGTAATATTGATGTAGGATAATGCACACACCACTTTAAGTCATCCTGACCAGCCTAATATACTTCTACATTCATGCATTCGGCAGACATGTTTGTCCAAAGCGACATTTTTTTTCGAGCCCATCAATTTTGCAATGTTGACCCAATGGCAGTTCTTCTGCATTTCTTTATTCTTTTATATTATATATTTGCATGTGTGTGTGTTTGGATAGACCCTGAAGTGCACAACAGCATCATAAAACAAAATATTTATAAAATATTTTTTAATTGAAATATTTACGAATCCATTGAGGTTAACTGGGAGGTTAATGGGTTGCATGAGTTGGTTTATTTAACAAGAAACAAGAGCAATTCAACATCTTATATCACATATATTTAAAGACAATTCAAGGCAATTTAATGACAAGCTTAGTTGTACATCCCTTTTCACAATACACGTCGTTTCAAAGCAGTTAACGACTAAACTGTAATAAGTCCCATCTGTACATTATTTAAAACAATACATCTGCCATTAAAATCGTCTCTTCTCCATTCATTGATTTGAATACAGCCGTGCGAATGTGTCTGCATTCAAAAGGGATTTACAGTTTACAAATTTTACAGCAATAAAAAAAAGTGCATCTGAACTTATATGTTTGTGCATCATCTAGTGAGAAGAACTTTGGAAGAAATTGTAGAAACTAGAAGGTTGTTTTTAAAGTGTGTATATGATGATGATATTGTATATTTTAGCGTCTATCCAAATCTACGAAAGCATACTTTTCACACACTAAAACCTGAGCATATGAATGAGATCACGGAGCATTAAACCCTCTTACAGCGCGGTTAGCGATAAATAAGTGCAATATGGTAGCGATTAGGCTGTTTAGGATGAGTATGATTACCGAATGGTCTGCCTAGGCCGCCGGGGATCGAGCGACACTTAATCCTTAATAAGCGCTGATGGCTTTGTTAGCATCTGATGCTATGCAGCCGTTTGGCTCGGCTCCCCAGAACGGGGCCTTCCCCGAGCTTATGGATTACGGCACGCTGACACACTGGACCACGGCCAGGGCATAAAATGGCAGCGCTCCAAACGGCAGATTAGTAATAAGTGTGGCGGGAGCTAATTACGGGCGGAACAACCAATTAATTTCAGTTTATAAACGCCTGTAGATTTGGCCAGGTTTCTACCCCAGGTGCCCTCGAACGGGGTCTGTCTCCCCCGCGGCGAGAGGAGGCCGGCAGCAGGTGTTTTGGGCCGTGTTTGAGGTCTTCCATATGTTCAGATGTAAAGGTGCGTTTAGTGGCTCTGAGAGACAGAGTGATGCTTCAATCGCATCTTTGAACAGACGTTCAGAAAGCACGGCGTTCAAAAAGCCACTCGGAAGAACAAAGCGATCACGGACAAAGGAGTTGTTTGTGCTGAATGTCGCTGCCATATCTCGCGGATGTGGTGGTAGTTTGTTTATGATTTATTTTTGTATCGTGGAGATCAAAGCTTTGTCAGAGCCAATGAAAGGAACATTTACACCTTCTTCATTGCCAAATTTAAGGTGTACCGAGTGTGTGTTGTGTAATGTAGTGTTATTTGTTATTTCTCCATTTAAAACAGCAGACACATTGACACTTGCCGAAAATTCTTACTGAGTAAATTTACTATAGTCAATTTTAGTATGTTATAGTAAAGTAGAAATACTAGCAGACATCTTTGTCCAGCCATTTATGTTCATGTGTTCGCTCTTTCGATTATCTCTCTATGTGAAGAGTGTACATTATTATAGTTGACTTAAATGCACGCACGCACACGCATAATTATGTATATATTCTGTATATATGAAGAGGGTTTTTTTTATTGTGCATTCCAATTAATATCAATCGAATGGCAGTTGGTTTGTTTTGACTTAAGCCATAATAGCACAATAAATACAGTTAACTAACAATAAAATACCACTATAATAACTAACACTATAAAACATGATAACATAATAATAAACATAACTTATTTTAAAAAATCATAAATCATCTCATTTTGAAACCAAACTCTTCATACGTATATAAAGTTTAAATGCGGCGTACAATCTGTCTTCTGTGATCCTTTCATCCTCTTTCTTAATTACCATGGTAACCATCAAGCCGAAAGACTTTGCCTTTTGATATTACAGAAGTAAAGCTCTCTAATACCGTAGTAGTTTAGTACACAGTATGGTGTTAAATGTTTACCAAATCTCTTACTAAAATGGAACTAATATGGTGCTCCTTGGTCTTTTAAACGTACCGTGCAACAATGAGTGCGATTAATATTCATTCAGTATTATTACATAACATTTTTATAAAAAACAATAACAAGCTGCCAAACCCTTATTTAATATGGTACTAATAACCTATAATACAATATTAGTATACTAACTAGTACAATATGCTGTATTACTAGGAATATAACATAACTTTTTTGGGGGACAAAATATCACGTCATGAGGTGGCAGAGTGACCTTTGACTCCTTTTGCTTTGCCTCCCTTCCAATCGTCATGGGTGTCATGCCAGCCAATCACATGCCTTCTGAAGCTTATCGCCCGAATCCAGCTGTGCTTTCTGTTTTTCAGCGAGAGAAAGAGAGATCCAGTCACTGCATTAGCGGTAAAAGGCTCTGTAGATGCTGTTGGGAATTTGATATGTTTACGTCGTATTTAAATGATCGGTTATCGTACCCCGCATGCTCGAGAGCGAGGGGGAACACTCCTGCGTCTGCGAAACGGAAGACGGAGAGAGAAAAAATGTGGAATCGATTTTCCTGTTACTTTCTGCTGTACTTGTGTTGCCATGGCAACATGGTCAGGTTTCACCATCCTCCCAGGGCAAATGTAATTGTTGTCTGTTTCTCAAAGCTAGAGTCAACATTCAGTATCTCACACTCTCACGGCGCATCAAAATCACACATATTGTACATTAAACAAGCCACGTACTGAGTATTAATGGTGAGACTTTCTGTATTTCAAGCTTTATCTGTGTCCATTACGATTCTCCTGTTTTCGCTTTGATGTAATTGTTTGTGATTCAATGTAAATCTGTTGAATAATGGTATAAAACGTCATTTCTTGATTTGATAAGCAATTTTTTCACATCAATAATTTACTAGTATGTTGTGTTGATGTCCATGATAATATTTATGTATTCACACCAAATACTGATTTTATACGTTTATACTAGATTTTCTCTTGTCTGTTACTTTGATGTAAGTTTAGGTGTAAACATTGATTAGATTTAAATTAGTTTGCATATACAAAATCAGTCAAATAAGCTTTTCCTGATATAAAAAATGAGTAACAATTTACATTAAGGTGCCCTTTATGAAGCATTTATAAATGTGTTCATTAATGATTAATAACTCATTTATAAATGCATTACAACTGCATGAATAAAAAGCGTGATTCTATCGAAATACCTGCCAAATAGTGAGCAAGTACAAGAAAACAACACAACACCCCACAGTGACCCGTCTGACAGCCTATATTGCAAACAACATAAAGAATGTTTTCGAGTCAAATAAATATTGAATACATCTATTTAATAAGCATTTATAACATGCGAGTTGAAAATGTCTCACTATTTTGCAGGTATTTCGTTAGAATCCCTCTTTATAGTTATAACTGCTTCATAATGCATTTGTAAATGACTTATTAATTATTAATGAACACATTTATAAATGCTTTATAAAGGGTAGCTTAATGTAAAGTGCTGCAAAAAATCTTCATCAAATTGACTTTAGTAATGAGTAGTGGGGAGGACGAGATCTGTCTGTTTTCCTTCAGGAGTAATTTAATGAAACTGTAGCAGGTTGACTGCTCGGAAGTAAATCAGCATCTGAAATAAACAGTTCTGTGGATGATGAACGTGTTCCATATGGAGATGTCTCGTGATGATTCTGCCTCTGCACCTCCTTTTTCTAAATCACTAATTAATATTTATTCCTCGGGGACATAAAAGCATCCCCACGGGTTTTATAGATGGCTGTTGAGTCAATATGAATAATTTTAAGCAAAAGCTATCCTACAAGGACTTTACCTTGGGAAGGCTGATTTCTACATTTACCTGATTTTCTTCTTTAAGTTTTCAAGAAAATGTCATTTTATGTTGTTTTTTTATCTAGTAGAACGGCCATACAGTAGAGTTATGAAATCTGATGGACATGCAATAACTGTCAACATTAATTAATGCACAATGAACCAATGAACAAATCCTGCATTCTCAAAAATAATGTGTCAATTATTATGCTATTTGACACATTGTGTGTCCTTTTGTGTTCAATAAATGCAACAGTTAACAGTTAAACTACTTTGGTTATTTACATCTAATAACTGGTTTTACAACGTACACCTAGTAACAATGTAAGAACATGAAGAGAAAATCTATAAAGTATAAAAATCACTATCGGCATGTGTGTTTACATCATTATGGACATCAACACAACATTCTGAAACAAAACATGTCGTCCCAAAAATAACATAGATGTGTTCTGTTAAGGACAAACACTCTGTGTGTTGGATCAAAAATATAGTTTTAACATTAAATTAGATACACAATAGATAAATGGTGCTTTATTAAACACATGTAATACTTTAAAATAAATGAACGTTTGTTAACAATAAGTTAATGCATTAACTCACAGGAGCATTAAGTCATCTTAGTTATTTAATTATTAAAATCAATCAAAACATTAGTTAATGCACTATGAACTCACATGACTAATTGTTTGGACATATCATTAACACGGATTAAAACATGCAAACAAAGTGATTTATAATTGTTAGTTCATGTCAGTTAATGTATTAACTAATAATGAATGCAACCACATTGTGAAGTGCCACCGTAATTCCTTCAAGTCTCGATAATGTTGTTCAAATTTCTATTCTAATAGCACTCAACACATGTGTTCTGGTATATTTTTATTGTTTTTTCTCCAATGATTTAAACCCAGTTACCACTCACTGATGCATTTAAATGCTTAAAAACATAAAAATGGTAAGTGCAGAAAATTATAACTCTTGTCAAGTCACACTGCCAGCGTCCAAGTGTCCTCTTCTCTTCTTAGCTCGGTGCTGGTAGCTATTAGGGCTAATTCCTGATAATTGCCGGGTTATTAGGTCAAATCTATTCCAAACCAGTCTGCCTGCATGCTAATGTCACTTCCGCTTCTGTTCTGCATCTCCATTATTGTAACGATTCAAAAGATTTGTTTTTTAAATGTAATTGTAAAAAAAAGGAATACAATATTTTGTCATTTTATCTCACACATGATTATTCAATACTATTATCATCATTATTATTGTTATTGTTGTTATTATTGTTAGTAATAATAATAATAATGTGACTGTGGATTGTAGCTATTCCATGCATTAATAAAACATTTGATATTGCAGCCATATAAACAATTTGCTTATGATTTGTTACCACTGCAGCCATTTCACTACAGCACCCCTATAGCATATACATACTTTTGTAAAGTACTCTATTAAAACATGCAAAAGCAAACTTAACAAAAAAAGTATTTTGTAAATGCCTTGCAGACAGATTGTGAAGCGCATAACTAGTGATTCTTCTGAAGTGGGTGAAATCTATTTGCTTGTTGAAGCTGCTTGCATAATCCTTTAGTTCCAGTTGCCAGCTGTGAGCAAAGATATGGCACTGTGGGAATTTGCATGAATATCATTGAAAGGACAAAGAAATGAGTATGATAAGCACGCGTGTGCGGACTCCTTTGCATAATCCTGCCTAATCCAAAATCTGAATCTTTAGAAAATATCACCAAAATATAAAACCCATTAATAGGTGCGTAGAGTAAAAAAACTAAATACGAAGGGTGAGCAAACAGCATAGTGGTTGTAGACACAGGCAATCCTTTGACCCACAATGATGATGGAGCAATTACAGGAGAAATAAAAACAGGAATGATACATGCTTGTCCAGAGGGACGTTTCATTGCTCAGTGTTTGTGCTTTCCTAACTCGGGTGATTAATGGGTTGCTTAGTTTCATTTCAACCCAGATATTTCTCCAAAACATCTTGGATTATTTTGTTCTGACATTTTGATATGAAAGTATTAAAGTAACAAGTGGCATAAAATTAAGTTTGAGCTTTTAAATTAATTTTGTATTGCAGATATACAATGTGAGTAGTATAATTTGGATCAAAATATGATAAGTGATCAGAAAATCAGACTTGTTTTGACACACTGTTGTTATAAAAGACACGTGACATTACTGAAAATGATTTGTTTACCAACATACATTATCATATTGGAGTGAGCTTTTCTTATCTTAGACAACAACCGAGTAACCACTTGTCAACACTCATACTGGCAGTGTGTTATGCACAGGCAAACAAACTTTATTTGTAAATTTTAAAATGGCCCTTGTCTACATTTGTTGTCTTTCTCAGGAAAAATATCCAAGAAGCCGGAGAGCCCTTACACTTCCGAGTTTTTAAAGGGGTCCTACATTGCCTATTTTCAAAAGGTGTTCATGTCGATTTTCCCACGAAAAAAATATATTTCACCTGTATTTTACACCGATGTTTCGATTTTTTTTAGAAAACATGCTGTTGAGTTCCTGGTTCTATGAAGTCTCTCCTTCCGAAATGTTCCGGGGTGCGTTTCCCAAACAATGACATAACTCGCTAGTTGACCACCACAGTACGATGCATCATTGGGGAAAGTAACGATGTAGTTACGACTTTTTCCCAAAACTGTATTAACTCTGTCGGAGATCAATCGTTCGAACAAAGTTGGTTCAGCAATCTAGTTGATGACACCATACAGGTGATGGAGTTACGATGTATACTAATAAATACGTTCAGATCACATTAATGTCAAATTTTTGCTGTAAATAACATACATAACATTTATCTGCAACTTTTGCTATCCTTTTTTCTTATCTATTGTTTTATTTCACAATATTTAATTCATTCATAAGTTTCATCCATGTCAGTCTGCCCAGGGATTCCCAAGGGTCCTAGTGCACGAATATATGCGCACTTTTAAAATAACAGCGCTTGTATTTTCAAAGATACAGTTTGTAGAAATCGCCGCTAGAAGGCGCGCGATCAAAACCACAACAGTCGCATAGTTTGATGATGCTGTGTAGAAGTGTGGAATGATGGGATATGTTGTCTTCAACTCCACCGCAGACGGTACCGCTGATACATCAATCAGACGGTAACGAGAAATCATGTTAGCGGAAGAGGAAAAGTAATAAAGTTTTATAAATGTTGCATTTGATGAAACCATTTCATTATAATGAATTAGACCCGAGTAATGTAAGGTTTAATACTAAATTGTTAGTCATAGATGTTACAGTAATTGTCCAATTCGATGGTGTGATATAGTGTGATATAGTTTTAAGTGTTCAAATCAATCATAGTAAAAGTTATTTTGAACGGACAGCAGTACAAACTACTTCCGGATCTGTCTACGACAGTGTCACGCGGTTGCTACGTCTGTAAAGGCGTTAACAAAGGGTAACGCGGATATGTCACCATTGACAGGCGGCTAAACGTCGCTGGTCCACTGTTTAGAATGGAGATTTTCTCAGGTTTTAAAAGCAGTTGGAAAATTTTGAGATATTGTAAGTACTCAGCTGAAAAAAATCGCTGGCTGACGTTGATTTTTGGAAACGCAACCCTGTTTGGTCAAACTGACCCAGTTTGTTGTGATTGGTCTTTTGCTTAAAGTGTGTGTTGGAGATGCCCCGCCCCTTACCATATTCATGTTCCAGAGGGCAGCGTTTATGTAAATTTTGGAAGTTTGTGATGTCACTAAGCCGTGAAGAGGCTTATTGCAGTCTTATAAAGCGATTTTCTTGCTAACGTTAAAAAAGTTAAATTCCACGAGCCCACCCCTTTAATGTGTTATTTGTGATATTTCTTTGCTTTGGACGGGATGTTATGTTTACATTTTTCATAAAACACTGAATCATTTGAAAGTGTCTTAGTAACACTTGGAAGGGAGGGGCTTACATTTCATGTTATGATTGGTCGCTGTAAGATTAGAACACTCCCCATTTCTTTCTTTCTACTTCTCATGCTCAGAAGACCAAAAGCCTTGATTCTGTGAAACTACAGATCGGATGTTTCTACATCATATTACACCTTCATTTTAGACGGAGAGAATACATGTAGTTTAGATTTATATCTTTTGCAGATATTTCTCCTCTGTCATTTTTTCCCCAGTCTCTTCCGTCCCCTGCACAATATTAACATTTAATTGAAAAAGTAATGGAGGAATAATGTAAAAATGGCGAAGGAAGACAATCCATCGTGAAATATTTATCTGGCCGTTGAGAGAAAATGGCCCAAATGTGAGACACGGGCTAGAGGGGGAAATGCCAGGAAACACAATGTGCGTTGAGAGAGAAAGAGAGAGCGATGTGGAGATGTGTCTTGTAAGCTGCTCACTCCAGGGCTGAGGCGCATAATCAATGAAGAGAAGTGTGTGCTGTAACCTCTGTGTTTGAGCGGTCTCGCTGAGACCCATCCTATTTTTACAGGGAGGGCAGGTCTGTTGCTATGCTCCAGCTGAGCAGGACTACTGCAGTGAACAGGCCACTCTCCATCACCAGCGCTGCGTCTGTGCCGACCATCCTCAGCATTCATCCTCTTGTGTTGTGTTCTGACACATAAGACAGAAAATTACATTTTTCGAAGCTGTTAAAACCGATGCTAAATACAGATCAACATGTAAATGTCATGTGAACAATGCATTGTGAATTCTGCAGTACATACTTTGCATACAATGCTGTGACAGAGTTTCAGAATATCATTCAATGGAAAAATGTCTAGTTTTAAAGTATTTAGTAAAGCATTTAGCACAACCATGAATGCTCGCACGTGTCTGTATTTAGCATATTATATGCTTTATGTTTCGTACTTGATCGGTATGTTCGAAATTTAATTATAAATAAACAAAGTAATATTCAGACATAGGTGGTTTTATGCGCTCATGTTTAGTTTCTTACTATTGAGATATTATTTCAAGTTTTGTTGATAAAAAAATCAGCTTGTGTCTGTCTACATGTGTATACACAATGCCGGTCAAGACACAGATTCTGCATGCATGTTTGATACACACTGTAAAGGGAAAGAAAATTTAAAGGAAAGATTCACATTATAATAAAGAAATAAAAATATTATAAAAAATATATTATTACGATCTGATCTATACCATCCACGAAACGTATCTGTTCATTAAAATCAAATAGAGTATTGACCTAAAATTATTTGAAAAACTTAAACTAAATGACAAATGTAAATGTTGCCTCAAAAATAAGTCTTAAGCACTAAAATAAGAATTAATTATTCTTATATGTCAACATAACAAATCAACAAACAATTTATAAAATGACAAAAGCATATAGAAAAATTAAAATTAAAGTGTCTAAAAAACAAAAGCTAGTTCAAAATATTAATACATTAATATAAATCTAAAATCAAAGCTATAATAATTACGCCATTAAAAAAAATCTGTAAAAATAGGGCACAATAAACTTTACTGTATTAATATGAACAGAAACGCTCACAACTTGATCAAATCGGGTTTTGTTATTATTTAAACTCAAATTAATTCAGTGAATATTTACTCAAGTCATTCTTTATCTGCGGTTTATAGTGACCATGACGTCGCAGCTAAATTGCTTTAAGAAAAACTCGCACCATATGAGATCTCTGTCCGGTTCTAGGACATGACACTCATAAATAATGACAAAAATTGATTTTTTCTTGTGAACTGTTCCTTTAAGGTATTGTAATCACCTTATGTGTTTTGTCTAAAGTTATTTTGGTCCAATGCAGTGTGCAGAGATATTTCATGAGCCTTTTATTGTACACCGTTTTTGCTATTTCGTTTTCTCTCCGTGTGGATTGCGGTCACACGTGCCATTTGGCCATGGCAATGTTACTCAGTCCCGGGCAAGGCTTTTGTCACGTCTGATTAGACTTAACCCCTCAGACGGTGGCGGGTTCATGTGTCACTCCTCCTCTCTGCGTCTCCTCCATCTCCTTCTCCACCCCTCCCTCTCCTCCGGTTATTTTCAGACATCGCAGTAGAAGAATATTTCCCCCTTCAAGATCTCCCGCCCACTCCCGTGGGTGCCGTTTCCCTGGAAACCATGTCAGAGTTGACTCAGGGACTGCAGATGGATTGCCCTTTATCAGGTTACACAATTGGCCCATTAAAGAGAGGCAGCCTGTTGCTCTTATGACGGGACCGACCAACCCGCATACACCCCGCCCCTGATGGATATAGCTGCACGTCCACGTCTGGACGCTGTGCCGGACCAGGTCACAGTTTATGAGTTTGTTTATGTGTGGATTACACCTATCTGGGGATTGCATTGTAGCGACAACTGACCGGACTAATATCACATGGAAAGAAACTTTGAAATAGCCAAAGTAGATTCAACGATTGACGTTATATGGTCGCAATGCAATCGTGAATTCAAATGTAAAGTACAATCACCTTTCCGAATGTTTTTACCCCTTTTCTCATATAGAGAAGGATGGTTTGAGTTTTCAGTGGCGTCATCTCAAGAGTTGGTTGGTTCAACACAAAAAGCTCTTTGTTGAAAAGAAATCTGTATCAAAATAATTATAAATGAAATTTCGGGTGGTCTGTTATTAAAGATGTTACCAATGGTTGTTGAGTTGGGGTTGGGTAGATAGTATCACATCTCATCTCGCCTGCTACGAAACTGTCCCTGCGCCCGAAATCGCCTACTTTCATACTATATAGCGTTGTTATTATAGTTCAGATTTTTGTTTAATTTAGCTCTAATAATATTTTAAATTAGATTTCATTTTTATTTTATTAAGTTAATTTTTAGCAATTTTATTGTATGCTTTTGTCATTTTATAATTTATTTGTTGATTTTTTATGTTGCTAATGCGATTTTTATTTTTATTTTATTTTTTATTATTATAATTTTAGTGCTCTCAACTTATATCAGTTTATTTTTATTTGATTTCAATGAACAGAAACGTTTTTAAAACGTAAAATTTATTTGCGAAAATGGGTCACAAATAACAAAAAACAGGATGGTCTACTGCATCTGCCGAGTTTCGTGGGTGTGGATCCGATGGACACTTCTCTATCCCATGATGCCACAGGAGCTGAGCAACGGTCAAATAAAAACAAATAGCTTAAATCTTTACAGCGCATGTCCGTTTTAAATTTAAGTGCCGATAATTTAATTTCTCGTTGCTTAATTATGTTTTCATAAGGGTCTCCTGACCATAAAACATGGTGGCTGCAGTATGTCCGAAATGTATTCATACTACTCATACTTAATAAAATGTACTTATTCAAATTCAGTACGTACTGTCACAGATATGCGATTTCGGACGCAGCACGTGTTAGCTAAAGATTACAAAATGAATCTTGTTTCTTCTTCTGCATGAGCAACCTATAATTAGTACCAGAGAAGAATGAAAATCCTTTCGAAATATTTTTATCTGTATTGGTATGATGAGGCTGGCCATAACCTAATTCCTGGTGTTATCTTTGCTGACCTACTGGTCTAGTGGCTTGATTTACTTACTGAACGAAGCTTTATCAGATTAACGGAGATCAACGGGCTGGCAAGACAACTTCCTGCATTCAAGGAGGTCTAGAGGTCTGATGTGTAGCTTACGCACAAAAATATACGTTGAAACTGATCATTGCTTATTATGGTTTATTTTGAGGGCTTCTGAAACTATTTTTACAACTGTTGAATTTGTTTCTATAAATATTACTATACAGCCATTTTCTTATCTGTAAAACATTCATATTGTACACAAACATGTACTGTATCTGATTCTGTAGGGCAGAGGAGTTTTGCGGCCCCCAAAATTAAAAACTTAATATCCTAAATTTAGAAGATGAATTTAAACAAATACACATTTGGAACATCTATTTTAAGTTCGGTACTTATTTTCCTGATTGCATAAAATTGATGATACATTTCTATATTTGACAAACTGCCAAAAAATCGGTGGCCCCCCGGATGCATCTAGGGCCCCCCCATCTTGGGCCCCCCTTGGCTGCAGGACTCAGCTGAAATCCTGAAAAAATATATAAAAGACATGTACAAATGAACTATTGTTTACAGTGTAAAGATGTAGTCTTCATCTCATGAACATCCACTGAAAAACTCCTCAGTGTGTTACAGTCTTTGTCCGTTATCGCGTGTCCGCCTTTATTTAAATGATTAAGGCATCATCTTAAGGCATCAGGAAATCTTTCGGAGCCTGATTTGCATCAATAAACAGCGGCAAGTGTGGCTTTTTAATGCCTAATTGGGATCTAATAAGTGGTGTATTATTGCGAGTGCCGGGGTTCAACCCTATTAGTTGCTTGGCTGCCCATAACATTTGCTTCCTCCCTTAGTACTTCAGTATCGCAGACATGATTGTGAATGAGATTTCGCTCTCTCTCCCTCTCTGTCTCTCTTTATCGCTTTATATTTGAAGTGCTAAAAATAGAGCCCCCCATTAGCCACATCGCCTGTTACAATGTGTCAGCAATCAGTATGGAAAGCACGCTGTGCAGAAATTATAATGGCCGCTTTTTTCATCTGCCTCGCTGTCTTTCTCTTTTTCTCCTTTGCACCCCACCCCCACCCACACGTTCGCGCTCCCGCCAGAGCTCTCAAAACCTCTTCCCCGGAGAAACGGTCGGGCCTAATTTATGGGTGAGGTGGGGAGAAGCTTTTATCTTTGAATTGCATCTGAACTCAATTCTCATATGATGTTTCTGTATGGCGCAAATAGGGTTGACGTCTGTAAGGTGATGCTAATTCCGCATCACTGCCATTGCTTCGATCATTTCTGTGCATTGTGCTGTGCCTTTTAGCTTAGACTTCTACGTTCGGCCCAACCACGATAACAATATGGAGAACTATAACGGTATAAGCGTACACATCAATGAACGATAACGTTGTGTTTATTCTTTATATTCAATTGAGTTTGATCGTTCAACAGCTTGAGAAAAACCTGTCTGAAAGTGGTCCCAATTCTGATGTTTTGATTCGATTCCGATTCACAAGCTCTCGATTTGAGTCAATGATTATAGATTTAAAACAAATCCAATATAGATTTCTAAAACAGATCAGTCAATATCAATGGTGAATAACAAAAAATGAAATGAAGAGCCACAAACCTGTATATTGAACTTTAAACACACTTTGGTATATTGAAACAGAACAGGGCCGGGTTTCCCGGTAACGAAGGAGAGTTTTCTACGAGCCACTTTGCGAACGTTCGTCATCGTTTCACGAGCATTTCCCAAAAATGCACTTAAGCAGTAGCAGTACTTTAAGTGCTACTTACGAGTCGCTCTCCGTTTGTCAGGTGCTGAAATGACACCTTATACAATGGCTCGTTTTTGAAGTAGGCGCTTGTTTTCGATTTTTTTTGGCCAAATATTTTCACCCGATGTACATGCGGTAGGTGAATATTGTTTAATGTTTTCTAACATATTTTTTTGTGCAACATGTTATACTTTTTCTTGTTATACTTTATTAATGTATGTTCAGTCATTTATTTTTAATGGTACTTTATTTTTTATTAATTTAGTTTAGTAATTTAAAAGATTTAAACAAACAAACAAACAAACTAAATAAATAAAAACATAATAAGTCGCATATAGGGGTGTTTAAGTTTAAGCGCAATTCTCCAGTTGAACTGCAGGTGACCACATACATCTGTCTTCTTACGATGCACATAGGGCTTTACGATTACTCCAGAGCAGTCGTAGATCTACGATGATTTTCAAGTGCTACTTAAATTACGATGCATTTTGGAAACAACCCATAATATTATGATCACTCGTACGATCGTTTTACAATCAATTTAGGCTTACGATGCTTTTGGGACACCCAGCCCAGGTTATTTTACATTTATACAGTATATATAGATACAGTATAACAAACAAAATTAAAAATTTCACAAAATTTGCTGTAAAGAGGAGCTGCAATCATATGAAATTCGACAACACACCCGCATCGCCATGTTAATTAAGAAATGAATGAACGATATGCTCCCTGTTGTAACACCCACCCGTTGCAAAAAGAAAAGTTACATCTAGTGGATAGTAAGCAATAAAATTCATGTTAATGAATGTTCAGTGCTTGTGGAAGTATGAAAGAAAAAAATAGATTCCTAGCTCTTGAGATTTGATATTAAATCTACCAGATTTTTTAAAATTATTAATTGATTTTGTATTTTGTTGGGCCAGCCCTAGTCCCAATGATATTGTTTATCTGTATCATTATAGAATTTCAGCGGACTTTTAAGTAACTCTTCAATTAAGAAATTTTTCGCAACTCATTTCATTGTCAACAGGCCTTTTGACGCGATATCAATGCTCAGTCATGCCATGTTCAAAACCCACCTCCATCTCCAACTCCTCCACAGTTAACAGATCATTTTAATTGCATCCGATTATGCATGATTATTATCTTTTTGATAGGTATTGCACCTTTTTTAAGATGGTATCCTTTTTGTATATGTCCAAATCAGTGTAATGGTATGTAGATCCCTGTTATATGAAAATAATAATTCCGCTAAAATGCTGTTCTGGTTCCCTGGTGGGGGACATGTGATGCTGCAAGGCTGCATTGACGGGGAAGAGTTTGCCCAAAATAGTTTCATGCCGCCAATCTTATATATTGCTACTGTATATTTGGCTCTATATAGTGGTTCTAATAGAAACTAGTTAATGTGATAAGGGTAAGGAATATGTAGACTGTGAATGTTGTATGAACCATAGATAATGATGAAAAACACTGTCTACCAGATGCATACATTTAAAATGATCCTAGGTAATATAAAAACTAAACAAGTACCTTATTTACTCTGCTTAAACAGTCATCGTGTTCTTGTAAGCGAGAGATATCTGACAGATCTCCAAGATACCAGTTTACGGATGTAAAACGTTCTGCTTGTGACATTAGAAAGAAGAGGCGATTGTAGTGATAGGAAATCTTTGCTAAGCCTGGGTTTGCTGATCAAGATTTTACTCAAGTAGATGGATCTCAGGGGGCAACAGAGGTCTTGTGGGAAGATGTCAATTAACGGCAGAATGAGAAGCCTCATTTAGCTGTGTTTTTCATCCCTCAATTGTAATTTAATAAAAAATGGGAGCGGTTACCCTGAGGCGACTGTTGACATTGCATCTTGAGCTGTGCCACTACTAAGCTATTGCCATATTTTTCTAATGTATTTATACATCATTGCCGAACAGAGGACCCTGTTACTAATTCATCTACTTAAAGGAGTACTGTAGCGCCAGAGGGTATGAACAAATGAGAGCAGTTAGTCTAGCGCACCCCTCGTCTCTTTTGGTTCTCCACCCCTCCTTCTTGCATATACCCACAGCCGACTGCTCTGTTAACTTGTCACTTGTCATCGCCAAAATGGAGGGAGCCATATGCCACAGTGTTTGTTGGAACAACCACCCCCAACCTCCCTGCACGCTACTGGCGCTTCTCTGCTATCAAACAACAGAGTGTCGCTACAAAGGGAGCGATCCCATACGCAAAGTGACTTCAATTGAGGATGAAAGCATTGCCTGCTTCTCCCTGCCATCTGATTCCCCGATTTGCCATCGATGATCAGAGCGAGTCTCAGCTCTCATTTTTATCTCTTGCATAATGCAGGAGTGTATCTTGCTCCAGTGACGGCGAGGGAATTTCTACCCTCGCAGGCTAACATGCTCACAGCTGTTAACTCTACTGCTGGCGTCATCAACTGTGTGACAGTTTCCATGCATGGAGGGAAATCCTCTGTGTTGACGTCACAGTGTGCTTGCACAACTGTGGTCTCGCGTAGCCAGACCTTAGGAGCGACTTTTCTTGGCCAAGGACCATTCTGGAGCAACGAATCACAGTTTGTTTCGTGCGAGCATCGTAAATATAGCGATGTCTCTACATCTCCCAGAAATCCTGTAGAACTTCTGAAATGTTTCTAGTGGTCCATGGAGGTACTGTCTGAGGCATAGACTAGCCAAACCGTGACCCACTGACCCTGTTGAGCGGCGATATTGTCGCTAAAGGTCACTAACTCGACCTTGTTGCTGGTCATTAGTTGTAGTCTGATTCCCAATGCTTTGTCGCTGTCAATATGAATCTCAGGCTTCACAGAGATCCTCTTTTCATACAGTATCTTACAATCAGTTACAAAACATTAATTTGTGCATAGTTAGCGTTCGCGTAGCGAGACGAACTTAAGTGCAAGTTAGCAATGAACACGTCAAGGGTTTGCACACGGTATTGCGTGGGGCTGATTTACGGGTGTGCATTCAAGACAGGCTCATTTTCCGCTGGAAAGATTCAAAGCATAACCCGATGCCTTGTGTGTCTTTCCCTTGGCTTTTATGGGAAACGGTTAGGGCCTTGCGCTCATCAGCAGAGCCTACTTACACTTCCAGTACGTGCAAGGCTAACGCTGCCAAAAGAGATAAATACTATGTATACGTATAAATACTGTCAGGAAGCTCATCCATCGCCACCGACCGCATTTCAGCCCTCCATTGGCAGCCTGTAATGTATGTTAATGGCACTCTGGAACATTAAGAAAGCGTTGCACCGACGTTTGTCTGGCGCCTCAGAGTGTGTGTACATATGTACGGGAAGGCTCATAAAACACGGCAACGAGGACCGTCTGTGGCAGCTGCTACTTAATCTGATTACATCTCGTTCAATCTGGAGAGACCTCTGTTTAATGTCTGCCAGTTACGTACAACCACAGCTGTGTACACGTTAAAGAATCTGCACCATTTGGGCTGGTGTCGATCTCAGCCTTGTGTGATGATGTGAGTCAACAGTTGCAGAGACGGTGGCCTGATTTGCACAAAGTTAAAAAGAGAGCGTCCTTTTGTCTTGTGCATGAACATGTTTTTGATATTCTATCTTCACTACACTTTCACCTTAATTCTACCCTCTCACCCACTTCTATCTGCCTCCAAGCCCAACTGCCTTTCTCTGCTGACCGTTACCAGTGTTGACAGTGATTCGTTTTGAAAAGGACATTTTAGCAAAGGATTTCAATGAAATTTAGAGAGCGCCTCATCCCAATCTAAAAGGGTGATTTAACCTGTCTACAAACAAACATGGTACATCGTATGAGTCTCACTGTACTCCTTGCGGGTATATTTGATGCGGGTATACTTGAAAATCTTTTTGTGGCACTTAGAAAAGGGGTCTTTGGGAACTGAACCAACTTAATCTCACCATTTTATGAGCTGGTTAATTAATTTTTATCTTATTTGTACATTTTAGTTTGAACTAGTGACAGTTAGGTTTGGGCTTGAGGCTTTAGTATTGCTTTGTTCGAATGATTGTGCATATTTGTATAATGACACATTTTTACAAAAACGTTAGTTGTACAAGATGCCTCCGGTGAGCTTTTGGGATGCCAGAGTCACCAGAGTAATTTCCGGTCTCATAACACTTTATGGGAAGAGGATTTTTGGGCAGCGAATATGGGTGTTTTTTAGATAAAACAGGAGAAAGTAATATATCAGCGATTTAACAGATCCTCTTAACATTGCTGAGAACTTCGTTAAGCCAAAACAATGGTGATATACGAAAGGAAAGCAAAAGCAGCGCCATCTTGTGCAACTTCCCTAACCAAGTGCGAATTACAAAGCAAAATCAGGCAAAGAAAATCAGCAAAGTCATGGCTGTGTATACAGACTAACTTTAGTTATCAAAATGCGTTTAAATCGATACTGAAAATAAAAAAGTAGCTATAGAAGAACAGTTTTAATACATAGCACTTGTACGAATTGAACTCGATTAGCATGATAGGTTAGAAAAAAGCGGACGCGCATTCAGAAGAATCAGAACTCTTGTCATAGTGCTGACACAGCGTGAAGGTCATCCGCACTGTAGGGGGCGGCATCTCTATTTCAGTCCCCCTGTTGAGACGCCTACTCCGTCCTTCTGTTTTCCCCCAGGTTAAGCTTGACCTTTTTTCTCTAGGTCAAGAAGACATCTCTCTCTGTCTGAGCCAAGCCATAAACACACACACAAAAACAGGAAAAGGGTATCACATAGAGTGAAAGCAAAAAGACAGCTTTCTCTACTCTGTCTCAAAAATAAGTATGTAAGTGTAAATGATTTGGATTGAATATTCATCTTTATGTTTCTTCTGAACCTGTTTGTTGAGAATGGTAAAACAAGACGTACTGTCAGTATGACTTGTGATATTTCCAGTAGTTGTGTGTTAGGAACACCCTAGTCTCAATCTCAGACGTCACGCCCACGATCCGTTGGCTGAACGTCTGATGCATATGGCACACTTTTTAGGAAACACTTTCGAAGTCGTCATCTGATTGGGTCAATTTCACAGGATTTTCGGTAGACGTTCGTGTGGAAACAACACAAATCCATCTGATCTAAGAAGTAAGCTGTCGTGTTTACAACGGTTGCTATAGGAATTCATCACGATTGACTAAATGCTTAATTCTTAAAAGTATGCGAGGTTCACAGAATAAACTTATAATAATTTAGTTGCTGTTAACTTTTGACACGTTCGTGAATTTACACCGGTCTGTTATTGCGGGGACACTTCAAAGCCTCAACACATTAACTCAGCTCAAGACGAAACGTGATTGGTCGCTTTACCTGTCAGTCATATGGCCTTTTTGGGCGGGACTTGGCCAAAGAAAGCGGGGAGAAGTTCCAGACCTTCAGTATGAACCGTCAGTATGAAAACGTGCGTACGCAATCTGTCACATGTGAAATCTATCAATTAAGAAACTGTGCACACTGCGCAGCTTGACAGTTTCAGATCTTCGCATCGAAAGGATTTCTAATTAATGTCATTAACATATAAAAGCTCACCTGTCAAGTTCCAAAAGCTTGAATGGCTTAAATATCAGAGAAAATCAGCAGATAAGCGCTTTTTCACGACAAAGACGGTTTTTATCAATTTTGTAAATAAATTTTGCCCTTGGTGCCGTTCTATTGATAAACATTGAATCAAATAGTGTGTGTCTTGTGATATTTTAATATACATTACATTCGTCAAAATCCAACAGGCAGTTTTACTTGAGATGAAATATAGTGAAAGGGTAATATAGTCAGCACGTTCGCCTCACACCTCCAGGGTTGGGGGTTCGATTCCCGCCTCCGACTTGTGTGTGTGGAGTTTGCATGTTCTCCCCGTGCCTCGAGGGTTTCCTCCGGGTACTCCGGTTTCCTCCCCTGGTCCAAAGACATGCATGGTAGGTTGATTGGCATCTCTGGAAAAATTGTCCGTAGGGTGTGAGTGAGTGAGTGAATGAGTGAGTGTGTGTGCCCTGCGATGGGTTGGCACTCCATCCAGGGTGTATCCTGCCTTGATGGCCGATGACTCCTGAGATAGGCGCAGGCTCCCCGTGACCCGAGGTAGTTCGGATAAGCGGTAGAGAATGGAATGGAATGGGTAATATAGTCAAGGTTTAGGGCATGAGAAAATAGTGACAATTTTCATGTTTGGCTAAACAGTTCATCTAAATGTTTATGTGGATATTGTCTTTAAACACACAGGAGTGATGGCTGAGACTGCATTTACTCGGTATAGTGACGTCTTTGTTTCTCTTTTCCTTTGCCGTATTCTTCTGATACGAACAGAATACATAGTTGGGTGAAAGTCACACACCTGACACATCACACTCTCAGAGTCTGCCGCAGACACGCTTAGCTCTCCGGTTGTCACAGTAACCGTCTCGCCTCCTCTCTCCAGGCACACCTAATGAGGTGAGTGCAACACGGCCGTAAGAGAGGAGAGGGGAAGTAACGGGTGTTGGCACAAAAAGAACACGCTTTATTGAAGTCATGCCAAATATGTGTTTTGTGAGCATTCTCCGGCTCTCTGTCACATATTTCCCGCGTGCGGTAAGTGCCGCTGTCAGTGAATGGCGCCTTCTTTCAAAGACAAAAACAGGAGATGCAAAAAATGCATGTTGAGGATGGGGGAGAGAGAAATGGAGGAGGAAAGAAAGAGTGTGTGACATGGCATCTGCCGTCTTGAGGTTGTTATTCATCCAGGAACACAGAGCTCCTCCCTTGACTCAGGCAGTTGTGCGTTGCTGTTCTCCACATGCTTTAGGGCCGTTCTGCTGTTCGTGGAATCTTACTAAGAATAAAGAACGTCAATGTGCTGACTTGTTCTGTAAATAGCGAAACATGGTAGCTTTTGACCGGATCCAAATAAAAAGATAATACGGGAACCATTTTCTTTTCCCGTACAAAGACAGATACAGTGGGCCAAATTATTATGTCACAAACGATATTAAAAAGCACAAATATATCGTTTTATTATTGTTTTCTTTTTTTGCACTTTACATTTATATAAAGATAAGGATACACCTGTGAGGTATTTTTGGGCCAGTAAGTGACCAACCAGTCAACCTGAGAAAAAGGACATTCTTACTAGGCATTTTTGTCATGTATAAATATATGAAACTTCTTAAATCAATATACAATTACTTGATAAGAAAAGTGACCTAAACATTTAGTCTTGTTTTATGAAAAATAATATAAGAATAAAGTAATTTTATGGTAAAAACAAGCAAAAAAAATCTGCCAATGGGGTGAGAAAAAAAACTGGAATTTAGTTTGACCTTTTTCTCAAGATTTTTTGCTTGTTTTCGCTTTTCTTGTCAAGAAAGTGCATCTTGATTTGAAGAATGTTTAGATATTTGTACTACAAAACAAGACAAAAACACTTCTCAAGAATGTCATTTGCAGTGTGAACACCCATAAGATTATTAATAATAAATTATTCAATCATTTTAATCAATGTAAAATTAAGATGCTGATGGCTCAAAGATCATATAGAATATGTTAGGTCACAGAACACTATAAGGGGGGTTTACAGTGGCCTGATGCGGACCAAATCTGAGTGTGATCGACCGGGCCGCTGATCTGGTTTCCCACTCACTTGATTCCCCGGTGCATTTGCTATCATCTTTCGTAACACAACACATTTCTCTCCATGTTTTTGTACACGGCAAAGTGAGTGACAGCTGTGTATATGTTGCATGACGTAATTCATCTTTTGTGGAAACTTACGATGCGATTATTAGCTCAAATGCTTTCACATTACTACCGGAATGAGTGCACAAGTCTTTGTTGGCATCCGTGCGAGTCACAGCACAGTTTCAGTGCAACCAAACATAGACCGCCTCCTACAAGTAGTCTCACATTTTCATGCAAACCGGTTCTGCCAGTGTAAAAGACATCTTAAACAACTTAAAGCATCTACGTCGGATCCTGTGAGAAATGACTACAGCTTTCTTACTGTTGGTTTAGTGTCAGCAGTTTGGGATGTGTTTTATTGGCTTGCATTGTCAATTATCTTAGCATTAATTAAAGGCACCTTACATGGCCGTTTGGTTGTTTGGACTGCTATTACCGGATTTCAGAAAGATGCACAGGCGATATCTGTCATGCTCTTGGCAGTGTGTCTTTAATGGATAAGCAGTTGAATTTCTGATTTGATTCATTGGCTGGAAAAGGATACAGCACTGGAAGCTAAAGGTGTTTGAGATCCATCCAATGTGTATCGAAATTCCTTCTTTAGATCTTCAATGCTGAACGCTGGAAATGGCGGAAGGACTTTTAGGCAAAAGCATTAGTAAGCAAACATTATTTCTAAAGTCTGTGTTGAGAAATGAGGGTGACGCTTGACGTTTGAAGCTCTTGGTTGTTTTGGTTAAACCAAAAAAGAAAATGGTACATTTAGTCCTGGTTCGCCTAGCGTTCACACTTGCATTTTAAATCCCCAAACCCCAAACCTTAAGACATAAGAATAAGGTCATAACCTGATTGGTTCATGCAATCCGATACTCAAAATCACGCTCATCGTATGTGAGCACTTATGTGAAAACTTACTCATTCTCTAATAATCAAAGCTATGATAAGCACTTTTGCTAATGGTACTATTAAATGTCTTGTTTGTTTGGAAATACAGTATAAACTTCTCAAGGGGTTTGGTCTGCTCGCTTGTTACACACCAAGGTGCAGATGGCCAGATATGGAATAATATCTTATTCAAATGTTTTGAGTCTCCAAACCTGCCAAGTGTGAACACACCCTTAATCCACAGTAAATGAGGCTCAAGCATTATTATAAATTGGTATATGGGTTGAGACTTTGTAAAATACATTGCATTCACAGTTTACTCTGTAAACTCTTGAGATTAATATTGCACGCTGGTTGAGCATCTTTCCGTCCCAGACAGCCTCTCATCAGTGGCTCTCATTAGCGTGCTAATGAAGACCCTACGACAAGCGGTTCAGTGTAATCAGTCAATGGGGACAATATTTACAATCCTTGCCATCTTCAGCGCCGAACGCGGACCAACACTAGGGCTTAAGACTCTCTTCCGTTTTTTACCCCTCTTTTCTCACCGTCAACTTAATTAGTCACATCAGACGTTAATTATACCAAGTGTAGGAAGTCGCAATCTCAAGTAGATCAAATTAAGCAGCGTGCAAAGCTTGAAGTGTCTCCTCTCTGCCTGTGCGCAGACGATCTCAAATCTGCGGGGAACTCGTCACGTGAGCCATCTTTCCTTTCTGCCGCTAAATAGGATTTTAATGCTGGAAATCACCCTGTTAGGATTGTTAAGTGAATACGTGCTACTCACGGTGAGAAGTAACTCATCTCTGGTGTGAGAAAAGGTAATGCCCTGGAAATTACTACGCACCAACTTCAACATGGCGCAAACCATGTGATCCACCAAGGGAATGTGATGCATGTAGAAGTATGCAAATCATGTGCCGGCTCAAAATAATAGTTTTCACACAATTTACAAGATGCATCTTCTTGCCGGATTGAGTGCTAGTTTGTGATGGAGACGGTAGATGTCCCTACATTAGAATATTCTGGATTTTTATCATCTTCTCCCTCCCTTTCATCTTTCAATTTGACAGATGTTTTAATAAAAAGGTGACGTAGAGTGGATTCAAGCTATACATGTTATTAAGATGTGTGTCAACTGCGAATCAACCTTTACGCTGATAATGTAATGCTCCACCAGTTGAGCCCCATGAAGAAACCCTACGTTTTCATAATTTCTCCCATCCATGTTGAAAAAAACAGCATATGCTGGTTAGGTAGGTTTTAAAGCATGGTAGCTGGTCATTTGCTGGTTCTGAGCTTAATCCATCTCAGGACCATCTTAAACCAGCACATGACCAGCTTAAACCAGCACAAACCAGCTTCCATGAACCACGACTCAATACGGAAATGGTAGAGCAACAACAGGAGTATGACGCAAAACTGCTGCAGAAATCTGTCGACCAATCAAGATGCAGAGGGAGGAGACTGGGTCCAGTGTTGACCAATCACAATGCAATAGGAGGAGACTGGATCTGGAGCCAACCTTGCTCCCTAGATCTCGCATTCTGCAGTGAGAAGCTTGATTAGTAAAACGTTTGTTAACCAGAACAACACCACGTTCACTGTCTGCCTATAACTTCATGCTTTTCGTCGACTTTACTGCACCATTTCGTAGAAGGGGAATGTGAATAAACGTCTTACAGAAATAACGCATGTTGAAACATCCTAGTCATGCACAATACCAGAACATATGTGTTTTCTGATGTCGCAGTGTAGATAAACAACTTTGGGAACACACTTAAAAGTGGAGAGGTAGGATATAACAAGCATATCTGACCTTGTGCCGAATGAAGAGCTTTTACTGAACACGGCTCACAATGAGTCTGGTAACCTTGTGTCCTGCAGGTCTAAATGACCCGGCCTTTTCATTTAAAAAACAGGTGGTGTCACAGCACAGCTGTAGTTGGGATATGCTTGAGTCACTTTGATATTCATATTCAGTGCATATTCAACACAGTGCCGCTTTTAGGAGGTAATAACCTCAGATTGTTTAAGTAAAGGTCGAATCCTCAGGTTGAGATCAGATTCATATTACCTCTGTACACAAAACACGGATCATTCACTTTTTGTCAAGGGTTGTGGGTAAAAATGTTTGTAATTCTTAACAACAGTCCTGGTCTCATTGTGCATGATTCCTCAGCGTAAATTATAAAAAATCCTCTTAATCCATTTAGACTGTGTGGGAGACAAAATTGTCAAGTCGCTTTTTTGCACACCACACAATACAAATCAAAGCAGCTTTACAGAAGATAATATTGTCGTGTCAGAAATGTCTAAAGGTGAATTCAAATAGTTTAATGCAGCTCCTCAGGAGTGACATTTGAATGTAAACTGCATTCGTAATAAAAAAGTAAATAATTATCAAATTCATGTTTAAATTATACAGTTTTAAAGACTACAGTATTAAATAAATAACCCATGTGACCGTATAGGTCTTCTGTCTCATGTAACTTGCATGACCAAGGAACACATCTGCTAATAATATGTATACACTGAACATTGCACACACATCGGTTAAGGGACTATTTGTAAAGTTCACACGTTACGTATTAACAAAAGCACATTTTGATTAGCAGTTTCACGCAAGTTTGTTTTAAGTGCCGATGGAGGGCAGCGAGGGATTTTCTTTCACTATTACAAACACAAAATACCTATGTTTCTGCGTTTGCGTTTGATTGGGCCCAATCGTACAAGTGGGCGTTCTGGTCTAAAAAACAGGTGTTTTCAGGCGCATTGTTGGCGCGTTGTTATGTGGAGGAAGTGAAAAAAGACTAACTTTCAGAAAAATAGAAAAAATAATATTTATGCAATCATATATAATTTAAGTTATTGGTCAATAAAAATACCTAAATACATGTAAATATTTCCTAAATATATATACATGTTTACATGCACAATAGACAGACATATATTACGCAAACACAAACCTTTATTCTGTTTGTGATTAATCACGATTAAT
Source organism: Triplophysa bombifrons (assembly GCA_029783895.1). Lineage (NCBI taxonomy): Eukaryota > Metazoa > Chordata > Actinopteri > Cypriniformes > Nemacheilidae > Triplophysa > Triplophysa bombifrons. The sequence goes on from CM056458.1 coordinate 2,067,165, forward strand.
TGTTTGATAGCCCTACTTATTAGACAGAAGGAAGCGCAGCAGCACACAAACATGCCAAATATAAAAAATAAATGGGATACAATGAAAAAGATTGATACTGTGTACCCGTTTAGACCTTGCGATTAGGCGCAACGACAGTTTTGCCACTGCCAGAGGAGCTAAGTTCACAAATGTTAGGGCAAAAGCTGTTTTTTTGAGGCAATCTCATAAGAACACACAATACATCTCCAGCTTTGAATACAGCATTTGTTGTTGATTCTCGAGTCCGCTTGTTTGCTTCCCACCTCAGTCATATGAAATGTTTGCTGTACAACCCCGAGCAATAAGTCACCATTACACACAGTAAAAGATACAGCCAATATTAAACTGTAAATATTAAATATTAAAGCTGCGATTCGCAGCGGGTGTGCGACGCCCATGGGTAGCGGCTATAATCCCTCAGTTTAAGACGTGTTTGTTTTAAACCGATTCTGCATCTCTAAATGGTGCTAAATCAGTCTTTGATGGCCGTGTTTAATTCATGGCAGCCTTGCACAAACAGAGATTGCGCAGCGCGGAGTCTATGAAAGATTAAACAGTGATAATTCGTTTGATAAATGCACACAACTGCGCTTCTGTCCCGGACGGTTGGGAGCCGGGCTGGCGGTTCTGGATCGGACTGGTGAAGGAATTCTGGTCCGAACAGCTTTCTGTACAGTTTCCTGAAGCACAATGTGTGCGTACGAGTGCGGGCTCTGGCGGGATTTGCATAAATGCATGCAGGGAAGGCACACTCGCTGTTGAAAAGCGCAGGCAGATCAAACCAAATAGCTGGAGGCGAGATTGTAATTAGATCAGCCGGAGGCAGTTAAGAATAAATGTCTTATTTAACATACGGTCAAAGTCAGTTTCCATTTTTATACAAGAATTAAAATGAGCTTTTGTTTAAAGTGCTATAAAATGGTTAGGGCGCCTCCTTTGATTTTAGTCTTTTTTTCGCAGGTGAGAATTGTGCTTGGTGTTAGGGGTTTTGAAACCGAAAAATATGGACTGTATTGATTCGTTTTTCCCACCCTAGGTTGACATGCCAGACGCTGGAGAAGAACTGTCATGTTGTGAAATCGCCACAGAGCTGAAGTTCTTTTCGGAGATTGACTTTCTAAAGAATGTAAAATCCGATGGCTCTCTTCTAGTATAATTATTTATGGGCAATGTCGGCGTTATGGACGTGACATTTTGCGTTATGGACGTGACATAAAAATGCTCAGAGAATGAATTTGTTATTATATTGAACCATCTGTTTATATTTTACTGAACCCTTGTTGATAGAGTCTAAACATAAAAAAATGTCAGTCTATGTAAAAAATATGTATAAAAAAATGGGAAATAAACATCATTACGGATGTGACAAAAAAAGGACGCGTTTTTTTGGAGACGATAAACTTTGTAGGATTTCTGTAAAATAAAATGCACAATCCTGAATCAATAATACCCAATGAATGGAGAAGGGATGCCTCTTTATAGAACATCAACAAGTTACTTTATATTCATTTTCATGTGTCCATTTATGAGGAATATGTAGTGTTGTGGATGTGACAATCCTGAAAATGGCACTTATCTGACTATGAAAAATGATGCAGTAAAAATGAAACAAATGCAAAGGAACGATATTTTAAATTAAATTAATAAAATGTGTTAAAATTACTTTCTTTCTATGCAAACTTGGATTCGAAGAGTTGAAATTATGGACAAATGAACTTAAGATGGAGATACATGTTGTGCCTCGATTCACCTTCCTATCTAATACTTTGCACTGACAGTATGTTGTGTTTTTGTTACAGAAAAATACATATAGTACGTATGCGGAAGTAACTAAAGAGTATGGGAGTACTGGGATGTTGCATCATTACGAATGCAAAATGACTGTTTCCTACCTTTTGGAAAAAATGACCATAACCAAAAGTGGTAAAAAACATAATTATATTGTTTTACCATAGTGTTACTACAAAAACTATGGTAAACTACAAATACCAGTGTTCGAACTATAGTGAAAGCATATTGGGGAGAGACCATAGTACATGTGATTCAATGGCTACTGTGATTCAATAACAAAAACAAAATAAAACAAAAAACTTTTATAGTTTAACCATAGTTAAGGAATAGTTCACCTTCTGTCATCATTTACTCACCTGTAGTCAGTGGTTTTTTTTTTCTTACTAAACACAAAAGAAGATATTTTGAAATATGTTTGTAACCAAAAACCATCGGTCCCCATTGACACAAAACCAATGGAAGTCAATGGGGACCAATGGTTTTCCCTTTTTAACATTTTTCTAAATTTCTCCTTTCGTGTTCTGTAGAAGAAAGAAAGTAATACAGGTTTAAAATGACAAGAGGGCCTGTAAATAATGACAGAATTTACATTCTGAAGGTGAACTACTCCTTTAATCTTTATCGGGGCAGACGCGCATAAAGAATATTAACAATCACACAAATCAAAAAGCTTTATAAATAAATATTTGTTATGTAATTTTTACAATAAAATAAAATGATTAACTCAGTTTAAGGTCACTCATCGGATGCGCGCATGGACTAATAATATATATGTAATAATATAATGTATTATTAATATTATAAAACTAATATTATAATTAGTATATTATTAATTAATAATAATAACTAATTATATTTAATTTAATATATGCTAATATTTATTCATATTATTATTTTATTGCATAATAATTGCATTAATTAAAGGATTTGTTGAATTTTGTTTTATTTGATTTTATTAAATAAACAATTTGTTGACTGGGTCCTGTAGTTTTGTTGCATTTAATAAACCGTATGGTAAATTGACATCTAGTGGTTGAGCTCGGTTACTTTAATGATTCAAAATACCATGGTTTTGGATGTATGTGACTATTTTAAATGTTGAAAACAATTGAGGGTATGTATAGTATGTGAATTGGGACGTGGTGATATTGCTGGCTGTACTCTCATCAGCTTGACTCTGATTTGGTGAGGTAATGGCACAGAAATGAACACAGATTGCTCATAATGGATCCTTCTGGCTGTAATTAAGCACTAACAAGCTGCATTTCAGAGGAAGTCCACACTGCCAACACAGTGCCTCAATAAAACATGATGCCGGTGAAGATATTGTGTGCCTTACTGTACGTGTGTGTCTGAGTTCTTGGATTGACAGAAGAAAGAAAGATTAAACGTATGCGGTGGGGAACGGCTGGAGTAGTCTGGCTGCTTCGTGCAAGAGATTCGGGGATTGCGGACAAGTCTTTCATCTTGAACAACGTGCTGTAGGGGAGTGTGGGGCATTGTGAATTTTATGTGAAGTATTTCAAAGGCCTTGCACCGCTGAGGCCGATACTTGGCAATTTCAATGGTTGTGCTGTTCGGAATAGTATGGAGTGCTGACTAATTAGACGTCTATCAATCCCAGCACATGTTTTTCAATATGTTGTAAGTCTACCAATATTATCATTATCGTCTGGTCGTGAAAAACATTCCCATTTATTTTCATCAAAAAATGACTTGTTTGCTTATGTTGTGTATTAGCTATAAAAAGCTTTTTTTTAAATCACGTTAAATGAAATGAGCTGATTGAAAAAATCTGCGAATGCTGTTGACTTTGCACGTGAGACGTCGAGACGGAAATGTCAATGTATTATGAATCACAGAGCTAAAGTGTTGAATATTCATGGCAAACGCCGTGTGGAAATGAGCGATAAAAAGGTCTGGGCCTCTGCCAAAGCAAATGGATGAGAGAAAAAAGACCAATGGGAGCGCTGTATTAACAGCAGTGGTTTAATGGTGCGAATCTAACGCGGGCCAATTAAAAGGCAGCCAGAGAGCGTGGGGGTGGGCCTCCATTCATTTCGGAGGAAATTGAGGTTGAAATTAGGCATTGTGCGACCATTGGGCCTGGACCGAGTCTGGACCAAATAGCAGCTTTCACCAGCTCTTCGCTCCAACAATACAAACGAAAGATGTGAAGGGATTGTGGTGGAATATTGCAAATGGCATCGACATCGAATCTGAATGAATTGGTAAACTGTCGTGTTTACATCAGCTGCAATAAGAATTCATCACCATCGACTAAATGCTTAAAGGAGTAGTTCACTTTCAAAATAAATTTTTGTGAAAATATAATCACCCCTGTTGTCATCCAAGATGTTTATGTATGCGTTTCTTTAGTCGAAAAGGTTTTTGATGAAAACATTCCTGGATTTTTCTCCACATTGTGGACTTCAATGGATTGAAGGTCAAGATGACAGTTTCAGTGCAGCTTCAAAGGGCTTTAAACCATACCAGACAATGAATAAGGGTCTTATCTAGTGAAATGATCTGTCATTTAATAAAGTAAAGTATATGATTTATAAACACAAATGCTCGCCTTGCTCTGTTCTGCAAGCGCGTTCATGACTTCACAAAATACGTAATTACGTTGAAAAGGTCACGCTTGACGTAGGCGGAAGTACCGAGTCAGTGTTTACAAGTTAAATGTGCAAGTTTTCAACATAATTACCTATTATGTGAATCGCAGAACAGAGCAAGGCAAGCATTTGTGTTTATAAAGCATATACTTTTTAATCGTATGGTGTGGTTTAAAGCCCTTTGAAGCTGCACTGAAACAGTCATTTCGACCTTCAACCATTTGGAGTCCATTGAAGTCCACTATATGGAGAAAAATGTTTTCATTATAAACCTTCATTTCTTTTCGACTACAGAAACAAATACATAAACATCTTGGATGACAACAGGGGTGAATAAATTATAATGAACATTAATTTTGAAAGTGAAATACTCTTTTAATTCTTCAAACTGTGGGAAGATTACGGCATGAACTTATAATCATTGTTGTCGCTGTTAACCTTTGACACATTTGTGAATGTACACCATTTCCACGCCTCTTAACAAGACACGGCCAGAAAACGAAACCTGATTGGTTGCTTTACCTGTCAGTCACATGGCCTCTTGTGTGCGCCAAAGAAAGACAGTTATAATACCATCAGTATTATTTTTTTAACAAAGTAACCGGAAGAAGTTATAGCCCAGGAGAAAAACTGCATTGCTTGTACTGTTGTATGATTCGGGAAGTGACCTTTGGTTAATGTCACACATCACATCCTTTAATACCACTCCACCACCATATGCCTTGACACAGGAATCTGGTTTGTTTTTTCCTTCAAGTTTATACTGTTGCTGCAGATGTCTTTTTCTCGTCTGAATATCGGAGATATTTCTGCTCATGATAATTAGCATGTTGGACAGCAGAAGGTTAGCGCTAATGTTCTGAAAGTGAGCTGCAAATAAAGGCTTGCTAACCTCTTCAAGCTAAATAATGTCAGCTTCTGGTGGCTTTTTTTCCAGAGTGTATAACGCTTACCCATGTGACCTGTAAAAGGCACAAGAATGTATGTAAAATGATTACTTAGTTGGGTTGAAACAAGATGGTAAAATAATCGTCCATTTACTAACAAAGAAATGAATGAAAATTGATCCTAAAAATGTTATCTCAAGGTCTTTTGCTCTGGTGTATTTCATTGGCTCCCTAATGTGTTTTATTAGGGTCATGCAAAGTCAAACTAATATATTAATCAAAAACCTTGGAAGTTCCTTTCTATAGCTCATTGGTAGAGCTTCGATTTAACAGAAGAAAGATCTTGTGTGTTTATGTCCCAGGGACCACAAATACAAGTAGAACATATCTGGATAAAAGTAGTAAATGTGTTATTCTCCAACATTTCTTCTGGCAATTTGTAACTACTTAACAGTTCAGAGTATTGGTTGCCAATTCGTTTGAATTTGTCTTATTTAATCATTATTTGTGTCTTGTTATTCATACATTTTTAGATGAGCTGCTTTCAGCACCTTAAGGCTGAAGTATAGTTCCATTTTTACACGTACGCTAGGGACAGCGTACATCGATTAAAGGTAGTAGAAGAGAACCTGACCCCTGAAGGCCCGGAGAGGTATTGCAATATGTTGTATGTTGAGTCGAAAGCAGTATACTTTGCAAAGCTGATGTGCATTCTATTCTATTCTATTCTATTCTATTCTAAAGTTTTATGGTATTACGGTATATTTATAAATAACATATGAAAACTTTTTTTTATAAAATTGCTTTTTAAAGGGGACATAATGTTTTATATTCAAGTTCATTACCAAATTAACCCACAAACTTTGTTGATATGCTCATGTGTTTGTTGTCAGAAAGTTGTTCCTAAAGAGAGTCTTTCTAAAATGTACAGTATGCATAGTATTCGCTAGTTGCACAAGATGGCTTCGGTGAGCTTTTGGGACGCCAGGGTCGGCGGACTAATTTCTGGTCGTATAAAACTGTATGGGATGGGAGGATTTTTGGCCGGCATATACGGGTGTTTTTAGGTTAAAAAAAAGAAAGTAATATATCAGCGATATGGCAGATCCTCTTTATATTGCTGAGAAATTCGTTAAGCCAAAACAACTCAATAGTATTATACGACAGGCCGACCCTGGCACCGCAAAAGCTCACCGCCGCCATCTTGTGCAACAAGCACCATCAAAGTTTCAAGTTTTACGAAATGGCATCCTCGGTAATAAAAAGTGACGTGTTTCTGCATCCACACAAGAGGCGTACGTGCTCTTATAGTAACACATGTGGGCATGTTCATAAGGACATTACGGGGGTTCTGATGATATTAGCTGTCAATGTGTCGCTCTAATAATGACAAATGAAACTTATTACATCAGTGTTAATTTCCTCTGCGCAGATAGATCTCAGATGCTGATACTTATCTAGTGCTGATCGAATTGTATGAGTGTAATGACTGGGAACAGACCCTATTAAAGCATGAGGTCTGTGCATCTGATATCAGCTCATATGGGACATCGGACCTCTCATCATTCTGTCTTGTACCTCCTCCCGCACTTTTTCTTCATGCATCTTCAAATATGGTTTTGTCGCTGCTCTGTTTCAGAAAAAAATTACAAAACCACACATTTCAGTTCACGGTGCATTAATGGCAACCAATGTGATGGTCAACCAAAAACAAGCTTTGGAGAAACCAGTCTTTTAACTTCAACAGCTGATTTACCGGAAGCTATTATATTCCCTTAAACTATATTGAACCTTATATGAATCTGAAGCATTTGTTATTTAATGGGGGGATAGCAGAGACGCGTTTGCCATATGCTACAGGTACGTTACACTAAAAGCCAATGCTTAGCACAGCAGAATATTCTCTTTTCTCTTCACGCGTTTAAGAGGAGCCGGTTCACTAATTGAACTCATTTGATATAAATGTGTTAATTGCTCGAGTTGAGCAAGCGCTGTAATTGGGTCATGATTGCACTTGCTCTCCTCTTCAGCCTGCACACTTCCACTAATAACATCAATGACAATATCATGAGAGCCGGGTTACCAAGTATTGCTTTTTTATTGAATCGCAAATCCTGCCACTGTCATATTGTTCGTGCAGGGTTTTCAGTATTGCTTTTTTTCTAATAACCCTACAGATTCATACGAATTAGCCACCTAGTAAGTAGTTACGAATTCCCAGTGAGATCAGGTTGTATATTTCCATCCTAAAACACTACCAGCACCCACATTTGAGGAAGGTTTTGTGGAGGCTGAAGGTTAAGTATCTCACTCATGGCCCAGTTCTCCTTTCCCCATCCTGCGCTGCGTTGTTTAAATAGCGAATGCGTTTGCGCTCAATTGCGTGCCCATGGGCGTGTTGGTCTAAAAAAGAGGTGTTTCCAGGTGCATTGTTTGAGCGTTGCTATTTTGAGGAACTTAAAATAGACTGAGACATAGACCAACTCAAACCTGGTCTAAAGTCAATGGCGCAATATTTTTTTATTTAAAGAGCGCTGTAGTAGAAAATGCGCCTCTGGTCAGGTCCACAACACGTTTTTACTTTATTTATTACGTAGAGGGAAGCGCAGCAGCACACAAATATTCCAGATATAAAATAAATGAAGCTCAATGGAAAAGATGATTATGGTGGACTATAAAAATCCAGCTTGTCCTGTTGTCGCCATTCCTCTCTGGAGAAGCGTCCAGTCGTTGCTCTTGCAAAGTCCGCCGTGTAAATATCGAATCCACCATGGCCCAAGCGCAAATGGCTCTTAAAGGGAATGAGAAATGAGACTCTGATTGGTTTACTGTACATTACGCCCAAAAAACACCCATTAAAGAATCGGGGCAACCCGTTTAGCACATGCGCCTGGGTACGCCGACAGCTTACCCTTCGTTAAACTTGCAAAAGTGGCTTCAGACACACCCTGAGTGCACATGCGCCGTTCGCTTTAGACAATACGCTTAGATCGTGAAAATTGGTTTAAAATTTATTGACAAATCCCAGTCATCATATAATCTACTTTGATCACTTAAACTGAGATTACTGCATAAATAACTATTTGCAACACTATAGGGAGACCATTATCAAAAGTTTTTGAGTAATAGCTTTGCAATTTTGGCATTACGAAATACACATTATTATGCATCCAACATGTTATTATAAGCCAAACTAAAGTTTTCAGTACCAACCGAGTGGCGGTCTGTGCGGCTTGGTATCGTTATTCAAAAATGAGGATAGTTGAGGAGATAAAAGCCATTCCACTTTGAAGAAAGATTACATGGACGAAAATTGTTTTTACTTCTGATGACATTTATTAAGAAAGGAAAAGGGTTACATTTCCACAGTCAGTCATGCAAAGAGAACACAGTATCAGCCTCACTCAACATGCATGATTATTTTATATGGCAAATCATGCACAATGTATTTATTCTTTTTAAATATAGATGAACCATTTCTGCGGCTCCTGGCCATTTTTGCATGCTTTGCAACAAAATGTATAATTTATGGAGGAAATATGAGAGCCTGCCCGTTTGGTTGAACGACACGGCACAAACGCAACCCAAAAGGTAGAGTCATGAAATGGAGTCACGCGTAGGGCCAATAAGTTTCATCAGTCTGTTCCGACTTCATAAACGTTTGCTTCATTTATACTCGCAGAATGTCTTGGACGTTTTTCAATGTCATTTCTGACAAATCTTGGACAGGGCTGTGAAATGGAAAAGGTTATTGTGTCTTGGAGCACTACTGGGGCTGCGCTGTAAATGAATTATTCATGTTAAGAATCGGAGAGGGGCACTGGATAAAGAGCAAAGGATGAGAGACAAAGGATGGGAAGATGAGAGAGACTGGCTGAAAGAAAAATATGGTATACCAACTATGATAGAGCCCAATGTTTATTAAAATATATAGATGGTATTCTGCATTAAGGAAACATTGGACCATTGTTTTACTGGTTACTGTAGTAGAACCATGGTTAATTTGCAGTGGTTTTACTAAAAATAAATAACCTATATTTTAAAAAAAATCATGCAGTATTTTATTTTACCCGTACATGCAACATAACAGATTGACAGATTGTAGGATATTCATTGAATGTGACACTGGATTTTCATCACATTTGTTATATCACGAGCATGTTCTTGCGTGTCCTGGGTGTCATGAGGATGTTGTGAACTGGTTGAGAAATCTAAGTCCAGGGTTAACCAGGAACTCTGACCTTAATCATCCTGATTAGTGTTCTCATCCCTTGAGGAACAGGCAGTCTGGAGGCTGGATTTAACATTGATTAGCCGGGAACATGTTGTCCAGCCTTCTGTCACCCACGTGGAGCATCGGCAGAAGACATCACGGTTAAATATGTTGTTAAATGGTCAATCCTGAGCTTTGCTTTAGGTCCACATTTGGATTAGTAGCTAATTCCTAGCCTTCGATGGCTTTTTCCTGTTTGTTGGTTTTGAATCAAAACATTTCTTATATACAGAAGTGATGTCTGGAGAAAATTACACAATGTTTGCTTCTTATTTTACAAAACTTTATTTTTTAGAATATGCAAAAAAAAATGCATGGTTAAACAAAAAGCAAACATTGAATTTATAAATTATTTAATAATTTGAATTGATCAATTATTTAATGTTTTCTTGACACACTCTTGATTTTGACATTCTCCTGGACCATAACTCAGAAAGCTTCCATGTGTTCTTTCACATTTTTGGCCGAGCGTCCCTTTGAGGAAAGGGTGAAAACGTCATTTTCGAGCCTACATCACTTTTGACCACTACTATTAATGAAAAAAAGTACATTTTGGCATTGGTCAATTTATGAGATACTCTCAATTAGGAAATGAGATATTCACTTGAGTACCACATACAAAAAAGGCAAAATCCGGCGAAGGCTTGTTTAATGCACTTAAATGTCACCTAAATCATCTGGAATGATAAAAATTTTGGTTATATAAAGGAAAAGATATATATCAGACCGTAACACAAGTATCTTGATTATGTAACTAAATGATAGTCCAGGCAGGGATCCTCCTTTTAATTGCCAAATTGCACAACACGGCTCGCTTTGCGAGTTCTTCTATTTTAACCTTTTCAGAACAACAGCATACAGATGCATTTTCTATTTGCATTGCTGGTAGCAGGTCTCACACGACAGCATGTAAACTAGGAGCTATAACCCCCTCTGGGGTATCAAATCCTGGACTCTCTTTTCTAACTAGGTCAATGCTCGCAAAAACTGCAGACTTTCATACTGTTTTCTCTCTCTCCTCAACCCTGTGCACCACAAGATCCATTTCTCATCTACATCAAAATCATTTCATTTCATTTATACGTGCTCATTTTACTGTAGCGATGCGATCCGGAAAAGAATAAATGAACAAGACCGTAGGAACTTATCCTCGTAATTGTAACGTTTCTCTGGTTTGTGTTGGTGTGAACTGTAAGAATGGCTGCGGATAAAACGCTCTTTCTGTTTCAAGCTCGGGGCGGCTGACTGAGCGATCGGCTCACTTGCAAAACAGTCACGTCCAATAGTTCAATACTCTGTTCCCTCAGGTCTGCTAGCGCAGGCTTCAAAGAGACATCACATGTGGATTCTCGCATCTGACGAAAGAAATAAATGTTTTACATGTGTTTTTATATGGTACATTTAATGAAATGGCACACAATATTGTAATGGAGTTAATTGTGGATAGGAGTGTAAGTTTGTTATGTTTTTCTTTCTCAGGATCAAGATATCTCATTACATCCACGGGGACCTTGTATATTCTGGATGTGCAGTCAGAGGACGCGGTGAATATTTATCGCTGTACAACGCGGCATCGATATACAGGGGAGACCAGACAGAGCAACAGTGCCCGGCTACTTTTATCAGGTATGAAGCCAAGCGTGTAGATGTCAAGGCCCAGTCCTCGCCCCTTTTTACTTTCAAATCTTCAGATGAATCCCAAGGTAGCACACAGCTTATTGAGATTGTTTTGGCATGCAAATCTATCCAATGTAAACATTTATCTCAAATGTTTGTGAGAAATATAAAATGTCATGTTTTTTCATATTTATGTTTACGCCATATCCGTCAGGAAAGACAGTTAACAGATTTTCTCTTTACTGTGGCTCAGTTTCTAGAGCATTGCATGAGTATGGTTCGATTCCATGTTTAAATAGCTTGAATGCAATTTAGGTTGCTGTTTTCAATGGTCTGTTTAAATGCTCGGTCTAGTGTAGCGATATACTCAAGTGCTAGATGACCAGCTGTTTTGCATCATGGGCTGTTGCTGTATTTCGTCTGAAGTATTGACCTTTTCTCTAATAAAATCTAATTTGGCTGCTGCTCAGAAATCAAGGCTGAAAGAACAAAATAGCATAAAATCATTGCAACCACAGATCACATCTTTTTTATTTTTTAAGAAAATTCGAAAAGGTGGAACAATATCTTCAGATTGAGTCATGTTTTGCCCACACTCTGCTCCCCATTACAAGGTCAAGTTTCCGGTTTCTTCATGCTGAAAATGGAAATGCTGCATAAAGCGGCACAATTACAGCCTATCAGAAAACATTGGTTAGGAATCAGTTTAGGATATTACTTTTCGGGACATGGGAGATTTCGGCAGTAAAAAATATAAAACGCTTTCTAATGGACACTATACAAAAAAGGTTGTATTTGTTAACAAATAGTTAATGCACTAGCTTACATAAAAAAAACTACGAGCAATACCTCTACACCATTTATTCATCTTATTAATCTTAATTATTAATAACAGCATTAGTTATTGCACAATGAACTAACATGAATTGACATTAACAAACATTAATAAGGATTAATACCAGGCCCGGTACTAGGCTGGCTTGACTGATGGGCAATCATATATTCTGGTTTATTTTAATCATAGTTCATACAAGCATAATTTGTATGATTAGATTGATTGATCATAATTTAAAAGCTTTTCCAAATAAAAAATATTTCATTTCAAATTATTTTCTAATTGAATTACTTATTTTTGTTGGTGAAAAATCTGTGGGGGGTGCATGCCCCCTAGTCCCCCCAGACCCAGATCTGATTAATACCTGCTGAAAACTATTTTGTGCATCATTACACAATTAATTTAACATAAATACTACGTAATATGTTCAACTATTACATATTTTTTTTTTGACAAGTTGACCATGTCAAGCATGAATACATGAAACACCGTTGCACATCCCCTTTAACACAAAAGAAGATATTTGGAAGAATGTCAGTGGCCAAACAGATCTCATCCCCCATTGACTCCCATAGTATTAATTTTCCCTACTTTGGCAATCAATGGGGATAAGATCTGTTTGGTTACTGACATTCTTCCAAATATCTTCCTTTGTGTATATCAGAACAAAGACATTTATGCAGGTTTGGAACAACCTGAGGGTGAGTAAATGGTGACAGAATTTTCATTTTTGGGTGAACTACATCTCTAATTGATCCCTCAGGGGTAATTTGGTAACATCAGCATCACTATATATGTATATGAATGATTTTCCTCACTGTCTTTCAGAACCTGTGGACTCTGCTCCCGCGACTCTGGATGGGTTCGAACGCAGGGAGGTTATGGTGGGTCATCGCGTGGACCTCCCTTGTAAAGCATCCGGTCACCCCCCGCCCAGGTACCGCTGGCTTAGGGACAACAGCCCCTTAGAATCAGACAGTCGCTACCACCAGAGTGTGTTGGGCCTTCTTATCGAGGCCACTCGCCCCAGTGATGCAGGCAGTTATGCGTGTGAGGTGTGGAACAGCTTCGGGAATGCCAAAGTAGTCGGACGATTGGTGGTCAAACGTAAGTTTTAACATTCAATTTCCATCGACAATGTTATCCAAGGTTTTCCAGATTGCAGCTTTAAAGGAAGTGATCAACCAAAATTGGTAGTTTTTCTTGTCAAATAACAT